>OX388344.1:106978888-108361658 GCA_947579665.1 Sympetrum striolatum | reverse complement strand
TCATTATATCTAGATATTATCGGAACAGTAACAAGAACGAATAATTTTATCGAAATTTGAATTTTTTTCCTTAAGTTTCCTCATTTTATCGAGATATGACCGAAAAAAGCAACAAAAACAGATAATTTTAGAGAAATTTCAATTTTTTGGCCTAATTTTTTTCCTTAATTTTCCTCTTTTAATCGAGATATGACCGAAAAAAACAATAACGAATAATTTTAGCGAAATTTCAATTTTTTCCCCTTTTTTTTAATTTCCTCGTTTTATTGAGATATTATCGGAAAAAGCTACAGAAACTAATAATTTTTGCCAATTTTTAATTTTTTTTGTCTATTTTTTTCTGAAATTTCGTCATTTTATCGAGATATGGCCGAAAAATGCAACACAAAATGATAATTTTAGCGAAATTTAAATTTCTTTCCTTAATTTTCCTCATTTTATCGAGCTATGACCGAAAAACCAACAGAAACGAATAATTTTTGAGAAATTTAGATTTTTTCCTTAATTTTCCTCATTTCATTGAGATATGACCGAAAAAGGCAACAAAAACGATTAAATTTTGCAAAATTTCAATTTTTTTTCTTAATTTTCGTCATTTTATTGAGATATTTCCGAAAAAAGAAAATAACGAATAATATTTGCGAAATTTAATATTTTATCTCAATTTTTTTCATTATATCGAGATACGTTCGAAAAAGGTAACAAGAACGAATAATGTTAGCGAAATTTAAAGCTTTTTCCCCTTTTTATTCCTTAATAATCCCCATTTTATCGAGATATGACCAAAAAAAGGAACTGAAACGAATAATTTTAGCAATATTTTAATTACTTTCCTGTTTATATTCCTTAATTTTCGTCATTATATCTAGATATTATCGGAACAGTAACAAGAACGAATAATTTTATCGAAATTTGAATTTTTTTCCTTAAGTTTCCTCTTTTTATCAAGATATGACCAAAAATACATCAAAAAATAAAACTTTTAGCTAAATTTAATATTTTCACTCTTTTTTCTCCTTTATTTTCGTCTTTTTATCGAGATATGACCGAAAAAAGCATCAATAACAGATATTGTTAGCGAAATTTCAATTTTTTTCCAATTTTCTTTCCTTAATTTTCCTCTTTTAATCCAGATATGACCGAAAAAATCAACGAAAACGTATAATTTTAGCGAAATTTCAATTTTTTCCTCTTTCTTGCTTCTTACTTTTCCTCATTTTATCGAGATATTACCGAAAAAAGCAACGAAAACGAATAATTTTAGTGAAATTTAAATATTTTTCCTCTTTTTTTTTCCTTAAATCTCCTCATTTTATCGAGATATGACCGAAAAAAAAAAACGAATAATCTTTGCGAAATTTCAATTTTTTTAAAATCTTTGATTTTCCTCATTTTATCGAGATATGACCGAAAAAAGCAACAAAAACAGATAAGTTTAGAGAAATTTCAATTTTTTCCCCTTTTTTTTAATTTCCTCGAATTATAGAGATATTATCGAAAAAAGCTACAAAAACTAATAATTTTTGCGAATTTTCAATTTTTGTAGTCTTTTTTTTTCTGAAATTTCCTCATTTTATCGAGATATGGCCGAAAAAAGCAACAAAAATGATAATTTTAGCGAAATTTTTTTTTTCCTTAATTTTTCTCATTTTATCGAGCTATGACCGAAAAAGTAACAGAAACGAATAATTTTTGAGAAATTTAGATTTTTTCCTTAATTTTCCTCATTTCATTGAGATATGACCAAAAAAAGGAACGAAAACGAATAATTTTTGCATAATTTCATTTTATTTCCTGTGTTTTTCCTTGATTTTCGTCATTTTATCAAGATATTATCGAAAAAAGCAACAAAAACGAATAATTTTAAGGAATTTTTAATTTCTTTACTAAATTTTTCTATTTTTATCATGATGTGACCAAAAAAGGCATCAAAAACAGATAATTTTAGCGAAATTTCAATTTTTTTTCTATTTTTTTCCCTTAATTTTCCTCTTTTAATCAAGACATGACCGAAAAAATCAACAAAAACGTATACTTTTAGCGAAATTTCAATTTTTTTCCTCTCTCTTGCTTCTTACTTTCCCTCCTTTTATCGAGATATTACCGAAAAAAGCAACAAAATCGAATAATTATAGCGAAATTTACATTTTATTTCCTTAAATCTCCTCATTTTATCGAGATATTACCGAAAAAGCAACAAAAACGAATAATTATAGCGAAATTTAAATTTTTTTCCTCTTTTTTTCCTTTAATCTCCTCATTTTATCGAGATATGACCGAATGAATTACAAAAACGAATAATCCTTGCGAAATTTCATTTTTTTTTTAATCTTTGATTTTCCTCATTTTATCGGGATATGACCGTAAAAAGCAACAAAAACAGATAATTTTACTAAATTTAAATTTCCTTCCTAATTTTTTCGTTAATTTTCCACATTATATCGAGATATTATCGAAAAAAGCAACAAAAAAAATAATTCTAGCGAAATTTCAATTTTTTCCACTTTTTTCTCCTTACTTTTTGTCATTTGATCGAGATATTATCAAAAAAAAGAAACAAAAAGGAATAATTTTATCGAAATTTCAATTTTTTTTCTTAATTTTCGTCATTTTAATGAGATACTTCCGAAAAAAGAAAATAACGAATAATATTTGCAAAATTTAATATTTTTCCTCAATTTTTCTCATTTTATTGAGATATGACCGAAAAAAGCAACAAAAACGAATAATTCTAGCGAATATTTTAAATTTTTTCCTCTTTTTTTTCCTTAATTTTCCCCATTTATCGAGATATGACCGAAATAAGCCACAAAAACGAATATTTTTAACGTAATAATAATTTTTTAATTTTTTTTCCTTAAATATCGTCATTTTATCGAGATATGGCCGAAAGAAGCAACAAAAACAGACAAGTTTAGAGAAATTTTAATTTTTTTCCCCTTTTTTTTAATTTCCTCGTTTTATAGAGATATTATCGAAAAAAGCAACAAAAACAGATAATTTTAGGGAAATTTCAATTCTTTGGCCTAATTTTTTTCTTAATTTTCCTCTTTTAATCGAGATATGACCGAAAAAAAGCAACAAAAAAGAATAATTTTTGCATAATTTCATTTTATTTCCTGTGTTTTTCCTTGATTTTCGTCATTTTATCAAGATATTATCGAAAAAAGCAACAAAAACGAATAATTTTAAGGAATTTTTAATTTTTTTACTAAATTTTTCTCTTTTTATCACGATATGACCAAAAAAAGCATCAAAAACAGATAATTTTAGGGCAATTTCAATTTTTTC
The DNA here is from genome assembly GCA_947579665.1 of Sympetrum striolatum. NCBI lineage: Eukaryota > Metazoa > Arthropoda > Insecta > Odonata > Libellulidae > Sympetrum > Sympetrum striolatum. Next base: position 108,358,367 of record OX388344.1, on the reverse strand, counting down.
CACTTTTTTCTCCTTAATTTTCCTTATTTTATCGAAATATGACCGAGGAAAGCAACAAAAACGTATAATTTTAACAAAATTATAATTTTTTAATTTTTTTTTTTCTTAATTTTCCTCATTTTGTCGAGATATGACCGATGAAAGCAACAAAAACGATTTATTTTTGTGAAATTTCATTTTTTTTGTCTATTTTTCCTTAAATTTCGTCATTTTATCGAGATATGGCAAGCAACAAAAACAAGACATTTTAGCTAAATTCCAATTTTTTCCACTTTTTTCTCCTTAATTTTCGTCATTTTATCGAGATATTATCAGAAAAGAAACAAAAAAGGATAATTTTAGCGAAATTTCCATTTTTTTCCTCACTTTTTTCCTTAATTTTCGTCATTATATCTAGATATTATCGAAAAAGTAATTAGAACGAATAATTTTATCGAAATTTGAATTTTTTTCCTTAAGTTTCCTCATTTTATCGAGATATGACCGAAAAAAGCAACAAACACAGATAATTTTAGGGAAATTTCAATTTTTTGGCCTAATTTTTTTCTTAATTTTCCTCTTTTAATCAAGATATGACCGAAAAAAAAACAATAACGAATAATTTTAGCGAAATTTCAATTTTTTCCCCTTTTTTTAATTTCCTCGTTTTATTGAGATATAATCGAAAAAAGCTACAAAAACAAATAATTTTTGCGAATTTTCAAATTTTTTTGTCTTCTATTTTTCCTTAAATTTTCTCATTATATCGAGCTTTGACCGAAAAAGCAACAGATACGAATAATTTTTGAGAAATTTAGATTTTTTCCTAAATTTTCCTCATTTTTCGAGATATGACCGAAAGAAGCAACAAAAACAGACAAGTTTAGAGAAATTTTAATTTTTTTCCCCTTTTTTTTAATTTCCTCGTTTTATAGAGATATTATCGAAAAAAGCTACAAAAACTAATAATTTTTGCGAATTTTCAATTTTTTTAATCTATTTTTTTCTGAAATTTCGTCATTTTATCGAGATATGGCCGAAAAAAGCAACAAAAAATGATAATTTTAGTGAAATTTCCATTTTTTTCCTCACTTTTTTCCTTAATTTTCGTCATTATATCTAGATATTATCGAAAAAGTAATTAGAACGAATAATTTTATCGAAATTTGAATTTTTTTCCTTAAGTTTCCTCATTTTATCGAGATATGACCGAAAAAAGCAACAAAAACAGATAATTTTAGGGAAATTTCAATTTTTTGGCCTAATTTTTTTCTTAATTTTCCTCTCTTAATCGAGATATGACCGAAAAAAAAACAAAAAAGAATAATTTTTGCATAATTTCATTTTATTTCCTGTGTTTTTCCTTGATTTTCGTCATTCTATCAAGATATTATCGAAAAAAGCAACAAAAACGAATAATTTTAAGGAATTTTTAATTTTTTTACTAAATTTTTCTCTTTTTATCATGATATGACCAAAAAAAGCATCAAAAACAGATAATTTTAGCGAAATTTCAATTTTTCTCCTATTTTTTTCCTTAATTTTCCTCTTTTAATCGAGATATGACCGAAAAAATCAACAAAAACGTATACTTTTAGCGAAATTTCTATTTTTTTCCTCTCTCTTGCTTCTTACTTTTCATCATTTTATCGAGATATTACCGAAAAAAGCAACAAAAACGAATAATTATAGCGAAATTTAAATTTTTTTCCTCTTTTTTTCCTTAATTTTCCTTATTTTATCAAAATATGACCGAAAAAAGCAACAAAAACGAATAATTTTTGCATAATTTCATTTTATTTCCTGTGTTTATCCTTGATTTTTGTCATTTTATCAAGATATTATCAAAAAAAGCAACAAAAACGAATAATTATAAGGAATTTTTAATTTTTTTACAAAATTTTTCTCTTTATATCAAGATATGACCAAAAAAAGCATCAAAAACAGATAATTTTAGGGCAATTTCAATTTTTTCCACTTTTTTCTCCTTAATTTTCCTTATTTTATCGAAATATGACCGAGGAAAGCAACAAAAACGTATAATTTTAACAAAATTATAATTATTTAATTTTTTTTTTCTTAATTTACCTCATTTTGTCGAGATATGACCGATGAAAGCAACAAAAACGATTTATTTTTGTGAAATTTCATTTTTTTTGTCTATTTTTCCTTAAATTTCGTCATTTTATCGAGATATGGCAAGCAACAAAAACAAGATATTTTAGCTAAATTCCAATTTTTTCCACTTTTTTCTCCTTAATTTTCGTCATTTTATCGAGATATTATCAGAAAAGAAACAAAAAAGGATAATTTTAGCGAAATTTCCATATTTTTGCTCACTTTTTTCCTTAATTTTCGTCATTATATCTAGATATTATCGAAAAAGTAATTAGAACGAATAATTTTATCGAAATTTGAATTTTTTTCCTTAAGTTTCCTCATTTTATCGAGATATGACCGAAAAAAGCAACAAACACAGATAATTTTAGGGAAATTTCAATTTTTTGGCCTAATTTTTTTCTTAATTTTCCTCTTTTAATCGAGATATGACCGAAAAAAAAACAATAACGAATAATTTTAGCAAAATTTCAATTTTTTCCCTTTCTTTTAATTTCCTCGTTTTATTGAGATATAATCGAAAAAAGCTACAAAAACAAATAATTTTTGCGAATTTTTAAATTTTTTTGTCTATTTTTTTCTGAAATTTCGTCATTTTATCGAGATATGGCCGAAAAAAGCAACAGATACGAATAATTTTTGAGAAATTTAGATTTTTTCCTAAATTTTCCTCATTTTATATAGATATGACCGAAAAAAAGCAACAAAAAAGAATAATTTTTGCATAATTTCATTTTATTTCCTGTGTTTTTCTTGATTTTCGTCAGTTTATCAAGATATTATCGAAAAAAGCAACAAAAACGAATAATTTTAAGGAATTTTTAATTTTTTTACTAAATTTTTCTCTTTTTATCATGATATGACCAAAAAAAGCATCAAAAACAGATAATTTTAGCGAAATTTCAATTTTTCTCCTATTTTTTTCCTTAATTTTCCTCTTTTAATCGAGATATGACCGAAAAAATCAACAAAAACGTATACTTTTAGCGAAATTTCTATTTTTTTCCTCTCTCTTGCTTCTTACTTTTCCTCATTTTATCGAGATATTACCGAAAAAAGCAACAAAAACGAATAATTATAGCGAAATTTAAATTTTTTTCCTCTTTTTTTTCCTTAATTTTCCTTATTTTATCAAAATATGACCGAAAAAAGCAACAAAAACGAATAATTTTTGCATAATTTCATTTTATTTCCTGTGTTTATCCTTGATTTTCGTCATTTTATCAAGATATTATCAAAAAAAGCAACAAAAACGAATTATTATAAGGAATTTTTAATTTTTTTACTAAATTTTTCTCTTTATATCAAGATATGACCAAAAAAAGCATCAAAAACAGATAATTTTAGCGAAATTTCAATTTTTTCCACTTTTTTCTCCTTAATTTTCCTTATTTTATCGAAATATGACCGAGGAAAGCAACAAAAACGTATAATTTTAGCAAAATTATAATTTTTTAATTTTTTTTTTCTTAATTTTCCTCATTTTGTCGAGATATGACCGATGAAAGCAACAAAAACGATTTATTTTTGTGAAATTTCATTTTTTTTGTCTATTTTTCCTTAAATTTCGTCATTTTATCGAGATATGGCATGCAACAAAAACAAGACATTTTAGCTAAAATCCAATTTTTTCCACTTTTTTCTCCTTAATTTTCGTCATTTTATCGAGATATTATCAAAAAAGAAACAAAAAATGATAATTTTAGCGAAATTTTTATTTTTTTCCTCACTTTTTTCCTTAATTTTCCTCATTTTATCCAGCTATGACCTAAAGAGCAACAAAAACGAATAATTTTTGCGAAATTGAGATTATTTACTTAAATCATCTCATTTCATTCAGATAAGACCGAAAAAAGGAACTGAAACGAATTATTTTTAGCAAGATTTTTATTATTATCCTGTTTTTTTCCTTAATTTTCGTCATTATATCTAGATATTATCGAATAAGGAATTAGAACGAAATATTTTAGCGAAATTTGAATTTTTTTCCTTAAGTTTCCTCATTTTATCGAGCTATGACCGAAAAAAGCAACAAAAACAGATAATTTTAGAGAAATTTCAATTTTTGGACTAATTTTTTTCCTTAATTTTCCTCTTTTAATCGAGATATGACCTAAAAAAAACAATAACGAATAATTTTAGCGAAATTTCAATTTTCTTCCCCTTTTTTTTAATTTCATCGTTTTATTGACATATTATCGAAAAAAGCTACAAAAACTAATAATTTTTGCGAATTTTCAATTTTTTTTGTCTATTTTTTTCTGAAATTTCGTCATTTTATCGAGATATGACCGAAAAAAGCAACAGAAACGAATAATTTTTGAGAAATTTAGATTTTTTTCCTTAATTTTCCTCATTTTATCGAGCTATGACCGAAAAAGCAACAGAAACGAATAATATTTGTATAATTTCATTTTATTTCCTGTATTTTTCCTTGATTTTCGTCATTTTATCAAGATATTATCGAAAAAAGTGACAAGAACGAAGAATTTTAGCGAAATTTGAATTATTTTCCTTAAGTTTCCTCATTTTATCGAGATATGCCAGAAAAAAGCATCAAAAACAGATAATTTTAGCGAAATTTATTTTGTTTCCTTTTTTTCCTTAATTTTCCTCTTTTATTCGAGATATGACCGAAAAAATTAACAAAAACATAAACTTTTAGCGAAATTTCAATTTTATTATTTCTTAAATTTCGTCATTTTATCGAGATATGGCCGAAATAAGCAAAAAAAACATGAAATTTTAGCTAAATTCCAATTTTTTCCACTTTTTTCTTCTTAATTTTCGTCATTTTATCGAGATATTATCAAAAAAGTAACAAGAACGAATAATTTTTGCGAATTTTTAATTTTTTCTTTTTTTCCTTAATTTTCCTCATTTTGTCGAGATATGACCGATGAAAGCAACAAAAACGATTTATTTTTGTGAAATTTCATTTTTTTTGTCTATTTTTCCTTAAATTTCGTCATTTTATCGAGATATGGCATGCAACAAAAACAAGACATTTTAGCTAAAATCCAATTTTTTCCACTTTTTTCTCCTTAATTTTCGTCATTTTATCGAGATATTATCAAAAAAGAAACAAAAAATGATAATTTTAGCGAAATTTTTATTTTTTTCCTCACTTTTTTCCTTAATTTTCCTCATTTTATCCAGCTATGACCTAAAGAGCAACAAAAACGAATAATTTTTGCGAAATTGAGATTATTTACTTAAATCATCTCATTTCATTCAGATAAGACCGAAAAAAGGAACTGAAACGAATTATTTTTAGCAAGATTTTTATTATTATCCTGTTTTTTTCCTTAATTTTCGTCATTATATCTAGATATTATCGAATAAGGAATTAGAACGAAATATTTTAGCGAAATTTGAATTTTTTTCCTTAAGTTTCCTCATTTTATCGAGCTATGACCGAAAAAAGCAACAAAAACAGATAATTTTAGAGAAATTTCAATTTTTGGACTAATTTTTTTCCTTAATTTTCCTCTTTTAATCGAGATATGACCTAAAAAAAACAATAACGAATAATTTTAGCGAAATTTCAATTTTCTTCCCCTTTTTTTTAATTTCATCGTTTTATTGACATATTATCGAAAAAAGCTACAAAAACTAATAATTTTTGCGAATTTTCAATTTTTTTTGTCTATTTTTTTCTGAAATTTCGTCATTTTATCGAGATATGACCGAAAAAAGCAACAGAAACGAATAATTTTTGAGAAATTTAGATTTTTTTCCTTAATTTTCCTCATTTTATCGAGCTATGACCGAAAAAGCAACAGAAACGAATAATATTTGTATAATTTCATTTTATTTCCTGTATTTTTCCTTGATTTTCGTCATTTTATCAAGATATTATCGAAAAAAGTGACAAGAACGAAGAATTTTAGCGAAATTTGAATTATTTTCCTTAAGTTTCCTCATTTTATCGAGATATGCCAGAAAAAAGCATCAAAAACAGATAATTTTAGCGAAATTTATTTTGTTTCCTTTTTTTCCTTAATTTTCCTCTTTTATTCGAGATATGACCGAAAAAATTAACAAAAACATAAACTTTTAGCGAAATTTCAATTTTATTATTTCTTAAATTTCGTCATTTTATCGAGATATGGCCGAAATAAGCAAAAAAAACATGAAATTTTAGCTAAATTCCAATTTTTTCCACTTTTTTCTTCTTAATTTTCGTCATTTTATCGAGATATTATCAAAAAAGTAACAAGAACGAATAATTTTTGCGAATTTTTAATTTTTTCTTTTTTTCCTTAATTTTCTTCATTTTATCGAGATATTATCGACAAAAAGTAACAAGAACGAATAATTTTAGCGAAATCTCAATTTTTTTCCTCTTTTTCTTTCTTAATTTTCCTCATTTTATCAAAATATGACCGAAAAAATAAAAAAAAATGATAATTTTAGCAAAATTTAAATTTTTCTCCTGTTTCTTTCCTTAATTTTTCTCATTTTATCGAGCTATGACCGAAAAAATCAAAAAAAACGAAAAACATTTGCGAAATTTAGATTTTTTCCTTAATTTTCCTCATTTTATTGAGTTATGACCGAAAAAACCACAAAAACCTTTACTCTTATCGAAATTTCAATTTTTTTCCTCTTTTCATTTATTAATAATCCTGATTTTATCGAGATATGACCGAAAAAAGCAACAAAATCGAATAACTTTAGCGAAATTTCAATTTTTTTCCCTTTTTTTTTCCTAAATATTTCTCATTTTATCGAGATATTATCGAAAAAAACAACAAAAACGAATAATGTTTAGGAAATATCAATGTTTTTTTCATTAATTTTCCTCATTATATCGAGAAATTATCGAAAAAGTAACAAGAACGAATAATTTTAGCTAAATTTCAATTTCTTTCCTCTTTTTTTTATTTTTTTTATCTTTATATTGAGATATTTTCGAAAAAAGTAACAAGAACGAATACGTTTAGCGAAATTTCAAGCTTTTTCCCCTTTTTCTTCCTTAATTTTCCCCATTTTATCAAGATATGACCGAAAAAAGGAACTGAAACGAAAAGTTTTAGCAAGATTTTAATTACTTTCCTCATTTTTTTCCTTAATTTTCGTCATTATATGGAGATATTATCGATAAAGGTAACACGAACGAATAATTTTAGCGAAATTTGTATTTTTTTCCTTAAGTTTCTTCATGTTATCGAGATATGACCGAAAAAAGCAACAAAAAAAGATAATTTTAGCGAAATTAAAACTTTTTTCCTGTTTTTTTTCCTTAATTTTTCTCATTTTATCGAGCTACGACCGAAAAAAGCAAGAAAAACTAAATACTTTAGCGAAATTTAGATTTTATCCTTAATTGTCCTCATTTTATTGAGATATAACCGAAAAAAGCAACAAAAACGTATAACTTTAGGGAAATTATAATTTTTTCCTCTTTTTTTCCTTAATTTTCCTCATTTTATCGAGACATTACCGAAAAAATCAACAAAATCGAATAATTTTAGCGAAATTAAAATTTTTTTCCTCTTTTTTTTCCTTAATTTTTCTCATTTTATCGAGCTATGACCGAAAAAGCCTCATAAACGAAATTTTTTTTCGAAATTTCAATTTACTCCTGTTTTCTTCCTTAATTTTTCTCATTTTATCGAGCTATGACCGCAAAAAGCAACAAAAACAGATAATTTTAATAACGTTTTAATTTCGTTCCTAATTTGTTCGTTAATTTTCCTCATTTTATTGAGTTATGACCGAAAAAACAACAAAAACGAATAATCTTTGCGAAATTTCAATTTTTTTTTAAATCTTCGATTTTCCTCATTTTATCGGGGTATGACCGTAAAAAGCAACAAAAACAGATAATTTTAGTAAACTTTTAATTTCCTTCCTAATTTGTTCTTTAATTTTCCTCATTATATTGAGATATTATCGAAAACAGCAACAAAAAAATATAATTCTAGCGGAATTTCAATTTTTTCCACTTTTTCCTCCTTAATTTTTGTCATTTGATCGAGATATTATCAAAAAAAAAGAAACAAAAACGAATAATTTTATCGACATTTCAATTTTTTTTCTTAATTTTCGTCATTTTATTGAGATATTTCCGAAAAAATAAAATAACGAATAATATTTGCGAAATTTAATTTTTTTCCTTAATTTTCCTCTTTTAATCGAGATATGACCGAAAAAAAACAATAACGAATAATTTTAGCGAAATTTCAATTTTTTTCCTTTTTTTTAATTTCCACGTTTTATTGAGATATTATCGAAAAAAGCTACAAAAACTAATAATATTTGCGAATTTTCAATTTTTTTTGTTTATTTTTTTCTGAAATTTCGTCATTTTATCGAGATATGGCCGAAAAAAGCAACAAAAAATGATATTTATAGCGAAATTTAAATTTTTTTTCCTTAATTTTTCTCATTTTATCGAGCTATGACCGACAAAGCAGCAGAAACGAATAATTTTTGAGAAATTTAGATTTTTTCCTTAATTTTCCTCATTTCATTGAGATATGACCGAAAAAAGCAACAAAAACGAATATTTTTTGCATAATTTCATTTTATTTCCTATATTTTTCCTTGATTTTTGTCATTTTATCAAGATATCATCGAAAAAAGTGACAAGAACGAAGAATTTTAGCGAAATTTGAATTATTTACCTTAAGTTTCCTCATTTTATCGAGATATGCCAGAAAAAAGCATCAAAATCAGATAATTTTAGCGAAAGTTCAATTTTTTTCCTATTTTTTTTCCTTAATTTTCCTCTTTTATTCGAGATATGACCGAAAAAATCAACAAAAACGTATACTTTTAGCGAAATTTCTATTTTTTTCCTCTCTCTTGCTTCTTACTTTTCCTCATTTTATCGAGATATTACCGAAAAAAGCAACAAAAACGAATCATTATAGCGAAATTTAAATTTTTTTACTCTTTTTTTCCTTAAATCTCCTCATTTTATCGAGATATGACCGAAAAAACAACAAAAACGAATAATCTTTGCGAAATTTAATTTTTTTTAAATCTTTGATTTTCCGCATTCTGTCGGGGTATGACCGTAAAAAGCAACATAAACAGATAATTTTAGTTAAATTTATAATTTCCTTCCTAATTTTTTCGTTAATTTTCCTCATTATATCGAGATATTATCGATAAAGGTAACACGAACGAATAATTTTAGCGAAATTTGTATTATTTTCCTTAAGTTTCTTCATGTTATCGAGATATGACCGAAAAAAGCAACAAAAAAAGATAATTTTAGCGAAATTAAAACTTTTTTCCTGTTTTTTTTCCTTAATTTTTCTCATTTTATCGAGCTATGACCGAAAAAAGCAAGAAAAACTAAATCCTTTGGCGAAATTTAGATTTAACCCTTAATTGTCCTCATTTTATTGAGATATGACCGAAAAAAGCAACAAAAACGTATAATTTTAGGGAAATTATAATTTTTTCCTCTTTTTTTCCTTAATTTTCCTCATTTTATCGAGACATTACCGAAAAAATCAACAAAATCGAATAAATTTAGCGAAATTAAAATTTTTTTCCTCTTTTTTTTCCTTAATTTTTCTCATTTTATCGAGCTATGACCGAAAAAGCCACAAAAACGAATATTTTTTTCGAAATTTCAATTTTTCTCCTGTTTTCTTCCTTAATTTTTCTCAGTTTATCGAGCTATGACCGAAAAAAGCAACAAAAACGGATAATTTTAGTAAAGTTTTAATTTCCTTCCTAATTTGTTCGTTAATTTTCCTCATTTTATTGAGGTATCACCGAAAAAACAACAAAAACGAATAATCTTTGCGAAATTTCAATTTTTTATGAAATCTTCGATTTTCCTCATTTTATCGGGGTATGACCGTAAAAAGCAACAAAAACAGATAATTTTAGTAAAGTTTTAATTTCCTTCCTAATTTGTTCGTTAATTTTCCTCATTATATTGAGATATTATCGAAAACAGCAACAAAAAAAAATAATTCTAGCGGAATTTCAATTTTTTCCACTTTTTTCTCCTTAATTTTTGTCATTTGATCGAGATATTATCAAAAAAAAAGAAACAAAAACGAATAATTTTATCAACATTTCAATTTTTTTTCTTAATTTTCGTCATTTTATTGAGATATTTCCGAAAAAAGAAAATAACGAATAATATTTGCGAAATTTAATTTTTTTCCTTAATTTTCCTCTTTTAATCGAGATATGACCGAAAAAACAATAACGAATAATTTTAGCGAAATTTCAATTTTTTTAATTTCCTCGTTTTATTGAGATATTATCGAAAAAAACTACAAAAACTAATAATTTTTGCGAATTTTCAATTTTTTTTGTTTATTTTTTTCTGAAATTTCGTCATTTTATCGAGATATGGCCGAAAAAAGCAACAAGAAATGATAATTTTAGCGAAATTTAAATTGTTTTTCCTTAATTTTTCTCATTTTATCGAGCTATGACCGAAAAAGCAACAGAAACGAATAATTTTTGAGAAATTTAGATTTTTTCCTTAATTTTCCTCATTTCATTAAGATATGACCGAAAAAACCACATAAACCTTTACTCTTAGCGAAATTTCAATTTTTTTTTTCGTTAATTTTCCTCAGTTTATTGAGATTTGACCGAAAAAAGCAACTAAAAAAGATAATTATAGTAAAATTTCAATTTCTTTCTTCTTTTTTTCCTTAATATACCTCATTATATCGAGATATTATCGAAAAAAGTAACAAAAACGAATAATTTTAGCGAAATTTCAATTTTTTCCTCTTTATCTTGCTTAATTTTCCTCAGTTTGTAAAGATATGACCGAAAAAATAAAAAAAAGATAATTATAGCGAAATTTAAATTTTTCTCTTGTTTTTTTTCCTTAATATTTCTCATTTTATTGAGCTATGACCAAAAAAAGCCACAAAAACGAATAACTTTTGCGAAATTTATATTATTTCCTTAATTTTCCTCATTTTATTGAGATATGACCGAAGAAAGCAACAAAAACCTATACTTTTAGCGAAATTTCAATTTTTTTCCACTTTTTTTCCTTAATTACCCTGATTTTATCGAGAAATTACCAAAAAAAGCAACAAAAACGTATAACTTTAGCGAAATTATAATTTTTTATTATTTTTTTTCCTTAATGTTCCTCATTTTGTCGATATATGACCGATTAAAGCAACAAAAACGAATAATATTTGAGAAATTTCAATTTTTTTTGTCTATTTTTCCTTAAAATTCGTCATTTTATCCAGATATGGCCGATAAAAGCAACAGAAACGAATAATTTTTGAGAAATTTAGATTTTTCCTTAATTTTTCTCATTTTATCGAGCTATGACCGAAAAAATCTACAAAAACGTATACTTTTAGCGAAATTTCAATTTTTTTCCTCTTTCTTGCTTCTTACTTTTCCTCATTTTATCGAGATATTTCCGAAAAAAGCAACAAAAACGAATAATTATAGCGAAATTTAAATTTTTTTCCTCTTTTTTTTCCTTAAATCTACTCATTTTATCGAGATATGACCGAAAAAACAACAAAAACGAATAATCTTTGCGAAATTTCAATTTTTTTTTTAATCTTTGATTTTCCTCATTTTATCGGGGTATGACCGTAAAAAGCAACAAAAACAGATAATTTTAGTAAACTTTTAATTTCCTTACTAATTTGTTCGTTAATTTTCTTCATTATATTGAGATATTATCGAAAACAGCAACAAAAAAAATAATTCTAGCGGAATTTCAATTTTTTTCCACTTTTTTCTCCTTAATTTTTGTCATTTGATCGAGATATTATCAAAAAAAAGAAACAAAAACGAATTATTTTATCGACATTTCAATTTTTTTCTTAATTTTCGTCATTTTATTGAGATATTTCCGAAAAAAGAAAATAACGAATAATATTTGCGAAATTTTATTTTTTTCCTAAATTTTCCTCTTTTAATCGAGATATGGCCGAAAAAAACAATAACAAATAATTTTAGCGAAATTTCAATTTTTTTCCTTTTTTTTAATTTCCTCGTTTTATTGAGATATTATCGAAAAACGCTACAAAAACTAACAATTTTTGCGAATTTTCAATTTTTTTTGTTTACTTTTTCTGAAATTTCGTCATTTTATCGAGATATGGCCGAAAAAAGCAACAAAAAAGGAATATTTTAGCGAAATTTAAATTGTTTTTCCTTAATTTTTTGATTTTATCGAGCTATGACCGTTAAAGCAACAGAAACGAATAATTTTTGAGAAATTTAGATTTTTTCCTTAATTTTCCTCATTTCATTGAGATATGACCGAAAAAAGCAACAAAAACGAACAATTTTTGCATAATTTCATTTTATTTCCTGTATTTTTCCTTAATTATCCTGATTTTATCGAGATATGCCAGAAAAAAGCATCAAAAACAGATAATTTTAGCGAAATTTCAATTTTTTTCCTCTTTCTTGCTTCTTACTTTTCCTCATTTTATCAAAATATGACCGAAAAAATAAAAAAAAAATGATATTTTTTGGAAAATTTAAATTTTTCTCCTGTTTTTTTCCTTAATTTTTCTCATTTTATCGAGCTATGACCGAAAAAATCAAAAAAAACGAAAAACATTTGCGAAATTTAGATTTTTTCCTTAATTTTCCTCATTTTATTGAGTTATGACCGAAAAAACAACAAAAACCTTTACTCTTAGCGAAATTTCAATTTTTTTCCTCTTTAAATTTATTAATTATCCTGATTTTATCGAGATATGACCGAAAAAAGCAACAAAATCGAATAACTTTAGCGAAATTTCAATTTTTTTCTCTTTTTTTTTCCTAAATATTTCTCATTTTATCGAGATATTATCGAAAAAAACAACAAAAACGAATAATGTTTAGGAAATATCAATGTTTTTTTCATTAATTTTCCTCATTATATCGAGAAATTATCGAAAAAGTAACAAGAACGAATAATTTTAGCAAAATTTAGAATTTTTCCTAAATTTTCCTCATTTCATTGAAATATGACCGATAGAAGGAACAAGAATGAATAATTTTAGCTAAATTTCAATTTCTTTCCTCTTTTTTTTAATTTTTTTATCTTTATATTGAGATATTTTCGAAAAAAGTAACAAGAACGAATACGTTTAGCGAAATTTCAAGCTTTTTCCCCTTTTTCTTCCTTAATTTTCCCCATTTTATCAAGATATGACCGAAAAAAGGAACTGAAACGAAAAGTTTTAGCAAGATTTTAATTACTTTCCTCATTTTTTTCCTTAATTTTCGTCATTATATGGAGATATTATCGATAAAGGTAACACGAACGAATAATTTTAGCGAAATTTGTATTTTTTTCCTTAAGTTTCTTCATGTTATCGAGATATGACCGAAAAAAGCAACAAAAAAAGATAATTTTAGCGAAATTTCAATTTTTTTCCTCTTTTTCTTTCTTAATTTTCCTCATTTTACCGAGATATGACCGAAAAAATCAACAAAAAATGATAATTTTAAGGAAATTTAAATTTTTTTCCTGTTTGTTTTCCTTAATTTTTCTCATTTTATCGAGCTATGACCGAAAAAGCAACAAAAATGAATAATTATTCTGAAATTTAGATTTTTTCCTTAATTTTCCTCATTTCATTGAGATATGACCGAAAAAAGGAACAAGAACGAATAATTTTAGCTAAATTTCAAATTCTTTCCTCTTTTTTTTAATTCTTTTATCATTAAATTGAGATATTTTCGAAAAAAGTAACAAGAACGAATAATTTTAGCGGAATTTCAAGCATTTTCCCCTTTTTCTTCCTTAAAATTCCCATTTTATCGAGATATGACCAAAAAAAGGAACTGAAATGAATAATTTTAGCAAGATTTTAATTACTTTGCTCTTTTTTTTCCTTAATTTTCGTCATTATATCGAGATATTATCGAAAAAGGTAACAAGAACGAATCATTTTATCGAAATTTGAATATTTTCCCCTTTTTTTCTTAATTTCCTCGTTTTATTGAGATTTATCGAAACAAGAAACAAATTGAATAATTTTTGCGAATTTTAAATTGTTTCTTTTTTTCCTTAATATTCTTCATTTTATCGGGATATTACCGAAAAAAGTAACAAGAACGAATAATTTTAGCCAAATTTCAATTTTTTTCCTCTTTTTCTTAATTTCCTCGTTTTATAGAGATTTATCGAAAAAAGAAACAAATTACATAATTTTTGCGAATTTTAAATTGTTTCTTTTTTTTCCTTAATATTCTTCATTTTATCGAGATATTAACGAAAAAAGTAACAAGAACGAATAATTTTAGCAAAATTTAAATTTTTCTACAGTTTTTTTTTCCTTAATTTTTCTCATTTTATCGAGCTATGACGATAAAAAGCAACAAAAACGAATAACTTTTGCGAAATTTTGATTATTTCCTTTATTTTCCTCATTTTATTGAGATATGACCGAAAAATGCAACAAAAACCTATACTTTTAGCGAAATTTCAATTTTTTTCCTCTTTTATCCTTAATTATCCTGATTTTATCGAGAATTGACCGAAAAAAGCAACAAAATCGAATAATTTTTCGAAATTTCAAATTTTTCCTCTTTTTCTTCCTTAATTTTCCTCATTCAGTCGAGATATGACCGATTAAAGCAACAAAAACGAATTATATTTGCGAAATTTCAATTTTTTTATCTATATTTCCTTAAATTTCGTCATTTTATCGAGATATGGCGGAAAGAAGAAACAAAAACGTATACTTTTAGCGAAATTTCAATTTTTTTCCTCTTTCTTGCTTCTTACTTTTCCTCATTTTATCGAGATATTACCGAAAAAAGCAACAAAAACGAATAATTATAGCAAAAATTCAATTTTTTTCCTGTGTTTTTCCTTAATTTTCGTCATTTTATCAAGATATTATCGAAAGAAGCAAGAGAAACAGATAATTTTATTGAAATTTACATTATTTTCCTTAATTTTCCTCATTTATCGAGATATGACCGAAATAAGCCAAAAAACGAATAATTTTATCGAAATTTCAATTTTTTTTTTCGTTAATTTTCCTCAGTTTATTGAGATTTGACCGAAAAAAGCAACTAAAAAAGATAATTATAGTAAAATTTCAATTTCTTTCTTCTTTTTTTCCTTAATATACCTCATTATATCGAGATATTATCGAAAAAAGTAACAAAAACGAATAATTTTAGCGAAATTTCAATTTTTTCCTCTTTATCTTGCTTAATTTTCCTCAGTTTGTAAAGATATGACCGAAAAAATAAAAAAAAGATAATTATAGCGAAATTTAAATTTTTCTCTTGTTTTTTTTCCTTAATATTTCTCATTTTATTGAGCTATGACCAAAAAAAGCCACAAAAACGAATAACTTTTGCGAAATTTATATTATTTCCTTAATTTTCCTCATTTTATTGAGATATGACCGAAGAAAGCAACAAAAACCTATACTTTTAGCGAAATTTCAATTTTTTTCCACTTTTTTTCCTTAATTACCCTGATTTTATCGAGAAATTACCAAAAAAAGCAACAAAAACGTATAACTTTAGCGAAATTATAATTTTTTATTATTTTTTTTCCTTAATGTTCCTCATTTTGTCGATATATGACCGATTAAAGCAACAAAAACGAATAATATTTGAGAAATTTCAATTTTTTTTGTCTATTTTTCCTTAAAATTCGTCATTTTATCCAGATATGGCCGATAAAAGCAACAGAAACGAATAATTTTTGAGAAATTTAGATTTTTCCTTAATTTTTCTCATTTTATCGAGCTATGACCGAAAAAATCTACAAAAACGTATACTTTTAGCGAAATTTCAATTTTTTTCCTCTTTCTTGCTTCTTACTTTTCCTCATTTTATCGAGATATTTCCGAAAAAAGCAACAAAAACGAATAATTATAGCGAAATTTAAATTTTTTTCCTCTTTTTTTTCCTTAAATCTACTCATTTTATCGAGATATGACCGAAAAAACAACAAAAACGAATAATCTTTGCGAAATTTCAATTTTTTTTTTAATCTTTGATTTTCCTCATTTTATCGGGGTATGACCGTAAAAAGCAACAAAAACAGATAATTTTAGTAAACTTTTAATTTCCTTACTAATTTGTTCGTTAATTTTCTTCATTATATTGAGATATTATCGAAAACAGCAACAAAAAAAATAATTCTAGCGGAATTTCAATTTTTTTCCACTTTTTTCTCCTTAATTTTTGTCATTTGATTGAGATATTATCAAAAAAAAGAAACAAAAACGAATTATTTTATCGACATTTCAATTTTTTTCTTAATTTTCGTCATTTTATTGAGATATTTCCGAAAAAAGAAAATAACGAATAATATTTGCGAAATTTTATTTTTTTCCTTAATTTTCCTCTTTTAATCGAGATATGGCCGAAAAAAACAATAACAAATAATTTTAGCGAAATTTCAATTTTTTTCCTTTTTTTTAATTTCCTCGTTTTATTGAGATATTATCGAAAAACGCTACAAAAACTAACAATTTTTGCGAATTTTCAATTTTTTTTGTTTACTTTTTCTGAAATTTCGTCATTTTATCGAGATATGGCCGAAAAAAGCAACAAAAAAGGAATATTTTAGCGAAATTTAAATTGTTTTTCCTTAATTTTTTGATTTTATCGAGCTATGACCGAAAAAGCAACAGAAACGAATAATTTTTGAGAAATTTAGATTTTTTCCTTAATTTTCCTCATTTCATTGAGATATGACCGAAAAAAGCAACAAAAACGAACAATTTTTGCATAATTTCATTTTATTTCCTGTATTTTTCCTTAATTATCCTGATTTTATCGAGATATGCCAGAAAAAAGCATCAAAAACAGATAATTTTAGCGAAATTTCAATTTTTTTCCTCTTTCTTGCTTCTTACTTTTCCTCGTTTTATCAAAATATGACCGAAAAAATAAAAAAAAAATGATATTTTTTGGAAAATTTAAATTTTTCTCCTGTTTCTTTCCTTAATTTTTCTCATTTTATCGAGCTATGACCGAAAAAATCAAAAAAAACGAAAAACATTTGCGAAATTTAGATTTTTTCCTTAATTTTCCTCATTTTATTGAGTTATGACCGAAAAAACAACAAAAACCTTTACTCTTAGCGAAATTTCAATTTTTTTCCTCTTTAAATTTATTAATTATCCTGATTTTATCGAGATATGACCGAAAAAAGCAACAAAATCGAATAACTTTAGCGAAATTTCAATTTTTTTCTCTTTTTTTTTCCTAAATATTTCTCATTTTATCGAGATATTATCGAAAAAAACAACAAAAACGAATAATGTTTAGGAAATATCAATGTTTTTTTCATTAATTTTCCTCATTATATCGAGAAATTATCGAAAAAGTAACAAGAACGAATAATTTTAGCAAAATTTAGAATTTTTCCTAAATTTTCCTCATTTCATTGAAATATGACCGATAGAAGGAACAAGAATGAATAATTTTAGCTAAATTTCAATTTCTTTCCTCTTTTTTTTAATTTTTTTATCTTTATATTGAGATATTTTCGAAAAAAGTAACAAGAACGAATACGTTTAGCGAAATTTCAAGCTTTTTCCCCTTTTTCTTCCTTAATTTTCCCCATTTTATCAAGATATGACCGAAAAAAGGAACTGAAACGAAAAATTTTAGCAAGATTTTAATTACTTTCCTCATTTTTTTCCTTAATTTTCGTCATTATATCGAGATATTATCGATAAAGGTAACACGAACGAATAATTTTAGCGAAATTTGTATTTTTTTCCTTAAGTTTCTTCATGTTATCGAGATATGACCGAAAAAAGCAACAAAAAAAGATAATTTTAGCGAAATTAAAATTTTTTTCCTCTTTTTTTTCCTTAATTTTTCTCATTTTATCGAGCTTTCACCGAAAAAGCCTCAAAAACGAATATTTTTTTCGAAATTTCAATTTTTCTCCTGTATTCTTCCTTAATTATTCTCATTTTATCGAGCTATGACCGAAAAAAGCAACAAAAAAGAATGATATTTGCGAAATTTATATTTTTTCCTTAATTTTCCTCATTTTATTGAGTTATGACCGAAAAAACAACAAAAACCTTTACTCTTAGCGAAATTTCAATTTTTTTCCTCTTTTCATTTATTAATTATACTGATTTTATCAAGATATGACCAAAAAAAGCAACAAAATCGAACAATTTTAGCTAAATTCCAATTTAATCCACTTTTTTCTCCTTAATTTTCGTCATTTTATCGAGATATTATCAAAAACAGATACAAAAACGAATAATTTTAGCGAAATTTCAATTTTTTCCTCTTTTTTTTCCTAACGTTTTCTCATTTTATCGATTTATGACCAAAAAAGCAACAAAAACGAATAATTTTGTCGAAATTTCCGTTTTTTTCCTCTTTTTCTTCCTTAATTTTCCTCATTTTATCGAGAGATGACCGAAAAAAGCAACAAAAACGTATAATTTTAGCGAAATGATAATTTTTTTCCTCTTATTTTCCTTATTTTCATCATTTTGTCGAGATATGACCGATAAAAGCAACAAAAACTAATAATATTTGCGAAATTACAATTTTTTTCCTTAATTTTCCTCATTTTATCGAGATGTGACCGAAAAAAGGAACAAGAACGAATAATTTTAGCTAAATTTCAAATTCTTTCCTCTTTTTTTTAATTTTTTTATCATTAAATTGAGATATTTTCGAAAAAAGTAACAAGAACGGATAATTTTAGCGGAATTTCAAGCATTTTCCCCTTTTTCTTCCTTAAAATTCCCCATTTTATCGAGATATGACCGAAAAAAGGAACTGAAACGAATAATTTTAGCAAGATTTTAATTACTTTGCTCATTTTTTTCCATAATCTTCGTCATTATATCGAGATATTATCGAAAAAAGTAACAAGAACGAATCATTTTAGCGAAATTTGAATTTTTTCCCCTTTTTTTCTTAATTTCCTCGTTTTATTGAGATTTATCGAAAAAAGAAACAAATTGAATAATTTTTGCGAATTTTAAATTGTTTCTTTTTTTTCCTTAATATTCTTCATTTTATCGGGATATTACCGAAAAAAGCTACAAAAAAAGATAATTTTAGCAAAATTTAAATTTTTCTACAGTTTTTTTTCCTTAATTTTTCTCATTTTATCGAGCTATGACGATAAAAAGCAAAAAAAACGAATAACTTTTGCAAAATTTTGATTATTTCCTTAATTTTCCTCATTTTATTGAGATATGACCGAAAAATGCAACAAAAACCTATACTTTTAGCGAAATTTCAATTTTTTTCCTCTTTCTTGCTTCTTACTTTTCCTCATGTTATCGAGAATTGACCGAAAAAAGCAACAAAATCGAATAATTTTACGAAATTTCAATTTTTTTTATCTATTTTTCCTTAAATTTCGTCATTTTATCGAGATATGGCCGAAAGAAGAAACAAAAACGTATACTTTTAGCGAAATATGAATTTTTTTCCTCTTTCATGCTTCTTACTTTTCCTCATTTTATCGAGATATTACCGAAAAAAGCAACAAAAACGAATAATTATAGCAAAAATTCAATTTTTCTCCTGTGTTTTTCCTTAATTTTCGTCATTGTATCAAGATATTATCGAAAAAAGCAAGAGAAACATAATTTTATTGAAATTTACATTATTTTCCTTAATTTTCCTCATTTATCGAGATATGACCGAAATAAGCCAAAAAACGAATAATTTTATCGAAATTTCAATTTTTTTTTTCGTTAATTTTCCTCAGTTTATTGAGATTTGACCGAAAAAAGCAACTAAAAAAGATAATTATAGCAAAATTTCAATTTCTTTCTTCTTTTTTTCCTTAATATACCTCATTATATCGAGATATTATCGAAAAAAGTAACAAGAACAAATAATTTTAGCGAAATTTCAATTTTTTCCTCTTTTTCTTGCTTAATTTTCCTCAGTTTGTCGAGATATGACCGAAAAAATAAAAAAAAGATAATTATAGCGAAATTTAAATTTTTCTCTTGTTTATTTTCCTTAATATTTCTCATTTTATCGAGCTATGACCAAGAAAAGCCACAAAAACGAATAACTTTTGCGAAATTTATATTATTTCCTTAATTTTCCTCATTTTATTGAGATATGACCGAAGAAAGCAACAAAAACCTATACTTTTAGCGAAATTTCAATTTTTTTACTCTTTTATTCCTAAATTACCCTGATTTTATCGAGAAATTACCGAAAAAAGCAACAAAAACGTATAATTTTAGCGAAATTATAATTTTTATTATTTTTTTCCTTCATTTTCCTCATTTTGTCGAGATATGGCCGAAAGAAGCAACAAAAACAAGAAATTCTAGCTAAATTCCAAATTTTTCCACTTTTTTCAACTTAATTTTCGTTATTTTATCGAGATATCATCAAAAAAGAAAAAAAAATGATAATTTTAGCGAAATTTCAATTTCTTTCCTCACTTTTTTCCTTAATTTTCGTCATTATATCTAGATGTTATCGAAAAAGTAATTAGAACGAATAATTTTATGGAAATTTGAATTTTTTTCCTTAAGCTTCCTCATTTTATCGAGATATGACCGAAAAAAGCAACAAAAACAGATAATTTTTTGAGAAATTTCAATTTTTGGCCTAATTTTTTTCCTTAATTTTCCTCTTTTAATCGAGATATGACCGAAAAAAAACAATAACGAATAATTTTAGCGAAATTTCCATTTTTTTCCCTTTTTTTTAATTTCCTCGTTTTATTGAGATATTATCGAAAAAAGCTACAAAAACTAATAATTTTTGCGAATTTTCAATTTTTTTGTCTATTTTTTTCTGAAATTTCGTCATTTTATCGTGATATGGCCGAAAAAAGCAACAAAAAATGATAATTTTAGCGAAATTTAAATTGTTTTTCCTTAATTTTTCTCATTTTATCGAGCTATGACCGAAAAAGCAACAGAAACGAATAATTTTTGAGAAATTTAGATTTTTTCCTTAATTTTCCTCATTTTATTGAGCTATGTCCAAAAAAAGCCACAAAAACGAATAACTTTTGCGAAATTTATATTATTTCCTTAATTTTCCTCATTTTATTGAGATATGACCGAAGAAAGCAACAAAAACCTATACTTTTAGCGAAATTTAATTTTTTTCCTCTTTTTTTCCTTAATTACCCTGATTTTATCGAGAAATTACCGAAAAAAGCAACAAAAACGTATAATTTTAGCGAAATTATAATTTTTTATTATTTTTTTCCTTAATTTTCCTCATTTTGTCGATATATGACCGATTAAAGCAACAAAAACGAATAATATTTGAGAAATTTCAATTTTTTTGTCTATTTTTATTTAAATTTCGTCATTTTATCGAGATATGGCCGATAAAAGCAACAGAAACGAATAATTTTTGAGAAATTTAGATTTTTCCTTAATTTTTCTCATTTTATCGAGCTATGACCGAAAAAATCAACAAGAACGTATACTTTTAGCGAAATTTCAATTTTTTTCCTCTTTCTTGCTTCTTACTTTCCTCATTTTATCGAGATATTACCGAAAAAATAAACAAAAACAAAACATTTTAGCTAAATTCCAAATTAATCCACTTTTTTCTTCTTAATTTTCGTCATTTTATCGAGATATTATCAAAAACAGATACAAAAACGAATAATTTTAGCGAAATTTCAATTTTTTCCTCTTTTTTTTCCTTAATTATCCTGATGTTATCGAAATATGACCGAAAAAGCAACAAAATTGAATAATTTTAGCGAAATTTCATTTTTTTCCCCTTTTTTTCCTAACTTTTTCTTATTTTATCGATTTATGACCAAAAAAGAAAAAAAACGAATAATTTTGTCAAAATTTCCGTTTTTTTCCTCTTTTCTTCCTTAATTTTCCTCATTTTATCGAGAGATGACCGAAAAAAGCAACAAAAACGTATAATTTTAGCGATATGATAATTTTTTTCATCTTATTTTCCATATTTTCATCATTTTGTCGAGATATGACCGATAAAAGCAACAAAAACTAATAATATTTGCGAAATTACAATTTTTTTCCTTAATTTTCCTCATTTTATCGAGATGTGACCGAAAAAAGCAACGAAAACAAATAATTTTTGCGAAATTTAGATTTTTCCTTAATTTTCCTCATTTCATTGACATATGACCGAAAAAAGGAACAAGAACGAATAATTTTTGCTAAATTTCAAGCATTTTCCCCTTTTTCTTCCTTAAAATTCCCATTTTATCGAGATATGACCAAAAAAAGGAACTGAAACGAATAATTTTAGCAAGATTTTTATTACTTTGCTCTTTTTTTTCCTTAATTTTCGTCATTATATCGAGATATTATCGAAAAAAGTAACAAGAACGAATCATTTTATCGAAATTTGAATATTTTCCCCTTTTTTTCTTAATTTCCTCGTTTTATTGAGATTTATCGAAACAAGAAACAAATTGAATAATTTTTGCGAATTTTAAATTGTTTCTTTTTTTTCCTTAATATTCTTCATTTTATCTAGATATTACCGAAAAAAGTAACAAGAACGAATAATTTTAGCGAAATTTCAATTTTTTTCCTCTTTTTCTTTCTTAATTTTCCTCATTTTACCGAGATATGACCGAAAAAATCAACAAAAAATGATAATTTTAAGGAAATTTAAATTTTTTCCTGTTTGTTTTCCTTAATTTTTCTCATTTTATCGAGCTATGACCGAAAAAGCAACAAAAATGAATAATTATTCTGAAATTTAGATTTTTTCCTTAATTTTCCTCATTTCATTGAGATATGACCGAAAAAAGGAACAAGAACGAATAATTTTAGCTAAATTTCAAATTCTTTCCTCTTTTTTTTAATTCTTTTATCATTAAATTGAGATATTTTCGAAAAAAGTAACAAGAACGAATAATTTTAGCGGAATTTCAAGCATTTTCCCCTTTTTCTTCCTTAAAATTCCCATTTTATCGAGATATGACCAAAAAAAGGAACTGAAATGAATAATTTTAGCAAGATTTTAATTACTTTGCTCTTTTTTTTCCTTAATTTTCGTCATTATATCGAGATATTATCGAAAAAAGTAACAAGAACGAATCATTTTATCGAAATTTGAATATTTTCCCCTTTTTTTCTTAATTTCCTCGTTTTATTGAGATTTATCGAAACAAGAAACAAATTGAATAATTTTTGCGAATTTTAAATTGTTTCTTTTTTTTCCTTAATATTCTTCATTTTATCTAGATATTATCGAAAAAAGTAACAAGAACGAATAATTTTAGCGAAATTTCAATTTTTTTCCTCTTTTTCTTTCTTAATTTTCCTCATTTTACCGAGATATGACCGAAAAAATCAACAAAAAATGATAATTTTAAGGAAATTTAAATTTTTTTCCTGTTTGTTTTCCTTAATTTTTCTCATTTTATCGAGCTATGACCGAAAAAGCAACAAAAATGAATAATTATTCTGAAATTTAGATTTTTTCCTTAATTTTCCTCATTTCATTGAGATATGACCGAAAAAAGGAACAAGAACGAATAATTTTAGCTAAATTTCAATTTCTTTCCTCTTTTTTTATTTTTTTACATTATATCGAGATATTTTCGAAAAAAGTAACAAGAACGAATAATTTTAGTGAAATTTCAATTTTTTTGTCTATTTTTTCCTTAAATTTCGTCATTTTATCGAGATATGACCGAAATAAGCAACTAAAACCTAGACTTTTACCGAAATTTCAATGTTTTTCTTTTTTTTCATTAATTTTCCTCAGTTTATCGAGATTTTTTCGAAAAAAGTAACAAGAACGAATAATTTTAGCGAAATTTCTAATTCTTTCCTCTTTTTGTTCCTTAATCTTCCAAATTTTATCGAGATATGACCGAAAAAAGCAACAAAAACGTATAATTTTAGCGAAATTATAATTTTTTTCCTCTTTTTTTTTTAATTTTACCCATTTTATCGAGATATGACCGATAAAAGCAACAAAAACGAATAATATTTGCGAAATTTCAATTTTTTTCCTTTATTTTCCTCATTTTATCGAGATCTGACCGAAAAAAGCAACAAAAACCTATAGTTTTAGCGAAATTCCAATTTTCTTCCTCTTTTTTTCCTTAAGGGTCAAGTAAAATCAAAATTTTTGACAAAAATTTTTTTTTGCTTAGAAAATTAGTTTAACATCTGGAAAATATTCTGTCAAAGTTTTAAGGTGGAATTCGATGTCTAAGTGTATCTAGAAGTCGTTATGCTGACGCACTCCAACCATCGCCGAGCACAGGTATATGACCGCGCGCATGGAACCCCTCTCCTTACGGTACTATTGGTTCTTTGGGACAATGGTAAGGGTTGCATTCATACAAACGTGCAGAAGATCTAACTGAGCGTTTTATCAATCTATTTGTCTCTCAAACGTGGTCATAATCTCTGTTTTCAGGGTGTAAGTTTCGAATTTTTTTTCGAATGTTCCTTTGTGTTTTGCGATGAGTAAACGAATCAGCACTTTCGAATTTTTCTTATGGGAATCTTATCTTATGGTGCGAGTCATCTATCTTAAGGATGGGCTTAAGAAGTGCACGCGTTGCACATTGTGTGCAAAACACTCGTATCGTAGCGTCCCATTGATACCGATGTCGGCTCTAGGCCTGCTCTGCTACCGAAAATATCGCGCCGTACGTGAGCAAATCTACCAAAAAAATATTCGATTTTTCGTGTAAAAAGGCGATTGAAGAAGAAATGAAGTTAAACGAAGAACATGAAAGGCCACTGTTGCATTTAACAGTTTCGGGCGATGGATCGTGGAAAAAAACGAGGCTTCTCTTCTTTCTATGATGTTACAAAATTTATCGGTTATCACACCGGTAAAGTGAAGGACCTTGTAATAAAAAGCAGCCATTGTCAAGCCTGCGTCTATTTCAAGAATGAAAACAAAAATGATCCACGATATTTGGAGCATAACGAGGAATGCCCAATAAATCACTCCGGATCCGCTTGGCAAGATGGAAGTGGATGCTGTGCTTGAGATGTTCCAGAGGTCGGAGGAACTTTTTGGTGTAAAGTATTGGAATTATGTTGGCGACGGGGATGCAGAAACTTTGAAGGCTATTTTAGATAAGAGACCTTACGGCGATAAACTGAATGTAATTAAAAGTGAATGCGTCGGCCATGTAGAAAAGAGAATGGGCATTCATCTCCGTAACATAAAGAAAACTGCCAAGCTAGGAGGCAAGGGAATACTAACCAATGCGCTAATAAAAATATTAACCAAGTACTATGGACTTGCTATTAAGCGACACGCCGATTCTATCGACGATATGAAAAATGCAATTTTGGCTACGTATTACCATCTGTCATCTTTGGACAATGAACCGCAGCACCAACATTGTCCTCCGGGCGCCGACTCTTGGTGTCCTTTCCGTGATGCAGAAACAGAAAAGAAATTAAAGGACTATCATCACCCTCCTCTGCTACATCCAGATGTGAAGAAAGCCGTATTGCAAATTTATGAAGATATGTCTAGACGTGGTTTGCTGGAGAGATGCTTAGGTGGCTACACTCAAAATGGAATGAGAGTTTCAACTGTACTGTTTGGCGCCTGTCCCCAAAGCATCTTATAATTGCGGATCAAAAGTTACAGAAATCGCTGCATGTTTGGCTGCCGGCGTTTTTAACGATGGATATGCCTTCATTATACATGTAATGAATGATATGTGGCTTCAATTCGGACTCGGTTGCAAGAAATTCGCAGATGCATGCGACGCCCATCGTGTGCTCAGATAAGTGTCACAGCCTTGAAAGCACTCAAGAGGCCAGGAAAGCTCGTAAAATAGATAAAGCGGCTTCACTGGGGGATTATTAGGAAGAGAAAGACCTCTTCTACGGCCCTGGTATAGCTGACAAACATCTTCAATCAGCTGAATGTTTACTGATACTTTTATCCTCTCCGAAAACTTTAAACGCGTTTTTCTCAAAACGTAAAATTTCGCACGCCGTACAACGTAGCTCGGCTAATTTTCAACCGATTTACATGAAATTTTCAACATATATTCTTTAACATATTCTTCATGGCATGAACCTAAAATTTAAACAAAAACATAACAATTATCAATGTTTTTTGGAAATTGTTTATAAAAAAAATTGATCTTTTTTTCAAAATGACGCTAAATTTTTAATTTTCAATATTTTTTTTAAATTTCAGGTTCATGCTGTGCTTACTATTATTTGTGAACGGAAAATTTTTAAATTTTTGATTTCAGACAATTAGAGCGACCTGTGCGTTGCACGGCGTGTTTCAAAGGAAGCAAATTCAACAAGCCACTACTCAACAAATTTTCAACATTTTCAACAAATAAATTTTTCCTGTTATATTTCAAATAGTATGTTTTAACAAATAGTAACTGGTTGCGCAGTTCAATCTATGATCTCTTTAAAACAAATTCAAGAAAAAACGACTGTTTACTTGACCCTCCCCCCTTAATTATCCTGATTTTATCGAGAAATGACCAAAAAAGCATCAAAATCGAATAATTTTAGCGAAATTTCAATTTTTTTCCTCTTTTTCTTCCTGAATTTGTTTCATTTTATCTAGATATTATCGAAAAAAGCAACAAAAACGAATAATGTTTGCTAAATTTCAATGTTTTTTTTATTAATTTTCATCAGTTTATCGTGCTGTGACCGAAAAAATCAACAAAAAATGATAATTTTAGCGAAATTTAAATTTACTTCCTGTTTTTTATTCCTTCATTTTCCTCATTTTATCGAGATATGACCGATGAAAGCAACAAAAACGAATAATATTTGCGATATTTCAATTTTTTTTGTCTATTTTTTCCTTAAATTCCGTCATTTTATTGAGATATGACCGGTAAAAGCAACAAAAACGAAAAATTTTAGCTAAATTCCAATTTTTTCCCACTTTTTACTCCTTAATTTTCGTCATTTTATCGAGATATTATCAAAAAAAGTAACAAAAACCTATAATTTTAGCAAAATTTCAATTTCATTCCTCTTGTTTTCCTTAATTTTCCTCATAATATGTAGATATTATCGAAAAAAGTAACAAGAACGAATAATTTTAGCGAAATTTCAATTTTTTTCCTCTATTTCTTTCTTAATTTTCCTCATTTTATCAATATATGACCGAAAAAAGCAACAAAAAAAGATAATTTTAGCAAAATTAAAATTTTCTACCGTTTTTTTTCCTTAATTTTTCTCATTTTATCGAGCTATGACAATAAAAAGCAACAAAAACGAATAACTTTTGCGAAATTTAGATATTTTCCTTAATTTACCTCAATTTATTGAGATATGACCGAAAAAAGCAACAAAAACCTATACTTTTAGCGAAATTTCAATTTTTATCCTCTTTTTTTCCTTAATTATCCAGATTTTAACGAGATATGACCGAAAAAAGCAACAAAATCGAATAATTTTATCGAAATTTCAATTTTTTGCCTCTTTTTTTTCCTTAATTCTTCTCATTTTATCGTGACATTATCGAAAAAAGCAACAAAATCGAATAATTTTATCGAAATTTCAATTTTTTGCCTCTTTTTTTCCTTACTTTTTCTCATTTTATCGTGATATTATCGAAAAAAGCAACAAAAACGAATAATGTTTGCGAAATTTCAATGTTTCTCTTTTTTTCTTTAATTTTCCTCAGTTTATCGAGATGTGACCGAAAAAAGCAACAAAAACCGAACATTTTAGCGAAATTTCAATTTCATTCCTCTTGTTTTCCTTAATTTTCCTCATTATATCTAGATATTATCGAAAAAAGTAACAAGAACGAATAATTTTAGCGAAATTTCAATTTTTTTCCTCTTTTTCTTTCTTAATTTTCCTCATTTTACCGAGGTATGACCGAAAAAATCAACAAAAAATGATAATTTTAAGGAAATTTAAATTTTTTTCCTGTTTGTTTTCCTTAATTTTTCTCATTTTATCGAGCTATGACCGAAAAAGCAACAAAAATGAATAATTATTGCGAAATTTAGATTTTTTCCTTAATTTTCCTCATTTCATTGAGATATGACCGAAAAAAGGAACAAGAAAGAATAATTTTAGCTAAATTTCAATTTCTTTCCTCTTTTTTTATTTTTTTTACATTATATCGAGATATTTTCGAAAAAAGTAACAAGAAAAAATAATTTTATTGAAATTTCAATTTTTTGTCTATTTTTTCCTTAAATTTCGTCATTTTATCGAGATATGACCGAAAAAAGCAG
Organism: Sympetrum striolatum; assembly: GCA_947579665.1. Classification (NCBI taxonomy): domain Eukaryota; kingdom Metazoa; phylum Arthropoda; class Insecta; order Odonata; family Libellulidae; genus Sympetrum; species Sympetrum striolatum. The sequence goes on along the minus strand of OX388344.1, from coordinate 108,330,169 downwards.
CTAAAACCTATACTTTTAGCGAAATTTCAATGTTTTTCTTTTTTTTCATTAATTTTCCTCAGTTTATCGAGATGTGACCGAAAAAAACAACAAAATCGAATAATTTAAGCGAAATTTCAATTTTTGCCTCTTTTTTTCCTAAATTTTTTATCATTTTATGGTGATATTATCGAAAAAAGCAATAAAAACGAATAATGTTTGCGAAATTTCAATGTTTCTCTTTTTTTTTAATTTTCCTCAGTTTGTCGAGATGTGACCGAAAAAAGCAACAAAAACCGAACATTTTAGCGAAATTTCAATTTCATTCCTCTTGTTTTTCTTAATTTTCCTCATTATATCTAGATATTATCGAAAAAAGTAACAAGAACGAATAATTTTAGCGGAATTTCAATTTTTTTCCTCTTTTTCTGTCTTAATTTTCCTCATTTTACCGAAGTATGACCGAAAAAATCAACAAAAAATGATAATTTAAGGAAATTTAAATTTTTTTCCTGTTTGTTTTCCTTAATTTTTCTCATTTTATATAGCTATGACCGAAAAAGCAACAAAAATGAATAATTATTGCGAAATTTAGATTTTTTCCTTAATTTTCCTCATTTCATTGAGATATGACCGAAAAAAGGAACAAGAACGAATAATTATAGCTAAATTTCAATTTCTTTCCTCTTTTTTTATTTTTTTTACATTATATCGAGATATTTTCGAAAAAAGTAACAAGAACGAATAATTTTAGTGAAATTTCAATTTTTTTGTCTATTTTTTCCTTAAATTTCGTCATTTTATCGAGATATGACCGAAAAAAGCAACAAAAACCTATACTTTTAGCGAAATTTCAATGTTTTTCTTTTTTTCATTAATTTTCCTCAGTTTATCGAGATGTGACCGAGAAAAGCAACAAAAACAGATAATTTTAGCGAAATTTCTATTTCTTTCCTCTTTTTTTCCTTAATTTTCCTCATTATATCTAGATATTATCGAAAAAAGTAACAAGAACGAATAATTTTAGTAAAATTTCAATTTTTTTCCTCTTTTTCTTTCTTAATTTTCCTCATTTTATCGAGATATGACCGAAAAAATCAACAAAAAATGATAATTTTAGCGAAATTTAAATTTTTTTCCTGTTTGTTTTCCTTAATTTTTCTCATTTTATCGAGCTATGACCGAAAATACAACAAAAATGAATAATATTTCCTAAATTTAGATTGTTTCCTTAATTTTCCTCATTTCATTGAGATATGACTGAAAAAAGGAACAAGAACGAATAATTTTAGTAAATTTAAATTTCTTTCCTCTTTTTTTAAATTTTTTTATCATTATATCGAGATTTTTTCGAAAAAAGTAACAAGAACGAATAATTTTAGCGAAATTTCAAGTTTTTTCCCCTTTTTGTTCCTTAATTTTCCAAATTTTATCGAGATATGACCGAAAAAAGCAACAAAAACGTATAATTTTAGCGAAATTATAATTTTTTTCCTCTTTTTTTCCTTAATTTTACCCATTTTATCGAGATATGACCGATAAAAGCAACAAAAATGAATAATATTTGCGAAATTTCAATTTTTTTCCTTTATTTTCCTCATTTTATCGAGATCTGACCGAAAAAAGCAACAAAAACCTATAGTTTTAGCGAAATTCCAATTTTCTTCCTCTTTTTTTCCTTAATTATCCTGTTTTTATCGAGAAATGACCAAAAAAGCATCAAAATCGAATAATTTTAGCGAAATTTCAATTTTTTTCCTCTTTTTCTTCCTGAATTTGTTTCATTTTATCTAGATATTATCGAAAAAAGCAACAAAAACGAATAATGTTTGATAAATTTCAATGTTTTTTTTATTAATTTTCATCAGTTTATCGTGATGTGACCGAAAATATCAACAAAAAATGATAATTTTAGCGAAATTTAAATTTATTTCCTGTTTTTTTTCCATAATTTTCCTCATTTCATCGAGATATGACCAAAAAAAGCAACAAAAACGTATAATTTTAGCGAAATTATAATTTTTTTTCCTCTTTTATTCCTTAATTTTCCTCATTTTATCGAGATATGACCGATAAAAGCAACAAAAACGAATAATATTTGCGAAATTCAATTTTTTTCCATAATTTTCCTCATTTTATCGAGATATGACCGAAAAAAACAACAAAAACCTATACTTTTAGCGAAATTTCAATTTTTTTCCTCTTTTTTTCCTTAATTATCCTGATTTTATCGAAATATGATAAAATTATCAGGCGTTCCTAATTTTTGTTAATGTTCTCCAAAATCCTCTTCTTATTTCTAGTAATTAAGGTCTTAATAGTAACCTATTTATTCTGTCACATTAAGAAGTGTATGCAAGTTTAAGTTCGCTATCCTTCCTCGAAAACTCATATATTCTGAATCACAAAAATAAAGCCCATTCTTTTAATCGCTCATGTATTTTTCCTGTCTAATATGCATGGCTTTTGCCCTCAGCCTCATAGAAATGTAATAGCTTCTGCTTTTACCTCGCACAATAAGACTTCGTAAGAAATCTTGTAAGTAAATTAAAGGGAAAGAAACAAACCAAGAATAAGGTGGTAACCAAAAATTACTAATCCCGGAGAGAAAGCATAGCCTGCAAATAGAATATAGGGAAAATATGGGATTGATTGTGGAAGTGACCAAGCCGGGATACGGTACCACCGACGATGAAAACAAAGAAAGGCATTCTGTTAGTGCAAATAATTTATTTATATGGTAAAAGATTTCATCTCTTATAAGTAAATGTATCATATGTCGACTATCATTCTTCAATAGTTATTAATTGAAATTTACTTATCAGAGATTGAAGAGAATCTCATAAACAGTTTATCTTGAGAACAGTCTCAAGCAGTTTACATATAAACGAAAGTTCCAAGACCAGCATTTTTCGTAAAATTTGGTCAACTTGGACCGCCTATTGAATTTTAATGCACGGAAAATCAACACAAATAATATCGCAGTTATATGAAAAGTTTGAAAGTCCATGTCAAAAAAATAAATACTAAATTATAAGTGTTGCCAAATCCAATGTACCCTTACCGCAATGCTTCTGAAGACCTCAGAGGGCCCTTTCCTCGCCACTTCTACCATAGCCACCTCTTCCGATACACTTCTTCCCACGCCCCCTCTGCCGATGCACCATCTACCGACGCCCCCACTCCTCTCTTCCGACGCCCCCTCTAACCTCATTCCCGATGCAGCTCACCCATCGTCCACTCTGCAGACGCCACACTTCCCCAGACCCCTTATCCCTCTCCCCAGCTGCCTTATCACTCAACCCCCCTTACCCAACTCCCTCTCCCCGGACGTCCCATCCCCAGCCATCTTATCCCTGTACTAGGGATTAACGTTTCCTGGGATTCCGGGAATGAAATGATCCAATCCCGGGATGCCGGGAATTTCACAGGAATCATTCATTATAAAGAAAAAAGCAATATAGTAAGTAATAAATAATATATTTGTGAATATTAATAGCTATTACTGATTAACCGTATGCAGTATCAAAACTAATAGAGTAAGTTATTGAAAAATGTATATAAATAATGTAAATTTATTACCAACATTATGATAAGACAGCAAAATTCTTACATTTGGAGAAAAGTCAATATTTTAGAACAGCACTGTACACCCATAAGTTATTTTCCATTGTTTAAGTAATTTTTCAAACAACACATTATTTACTCTATGGTCACTTAAATTTGTGCTTAGTTTTGTAAGAAAACTGGCGCAGAAAATGCACGTTCCGCTTCAACAGACGTTGGTGGAATAGTTAACAAAGCTTCAAATAAATAATTTATCCTATATGTACTCTGGTTAATACAAAGATATCATCTACTTCTGAAGAAATGCTTTGAGGGTTCCAGGAATCGCTGTTTACTTTGCCAGCGTTTTCAATTGTGGCATCCAATTTATTTATCAGGGACGATGGGCTGATCAATGAAGACCTAACAAGTAGTTCAGATTCCATAACCTCTGAATTTCTTCTGTTGCTTTGATCAAGTCAGTCAAAGCTATCCTGACAGGACGCAGTGATGACACAATTGCATTAATTACATTACATTCCTCTTCCGAAATGTTTATAGTTATCTTTATATCAATCATAGCTTTTAAAATACATTAGTCTAATGATAAAAATCTCTCCAACATATCTAATAAGCTAATCCATCTCGTTTTTTTAATCAAGTCTAAGTTGCAACTCCTTACTTTCCTTTTCAGTTAGGTACATGCCAGGTCATTGTCAGAGGAACTCACTTTAGCAGATTCAGGGTCAAAGTTCCCTTTTTATTTTACATAAAGAACATCGCAGACAGCTAAATGAAGTCTATGTGCAACACATAGTTGATGGTCAACCCCACTTACCTTTCCAAATTTAACCGTAACACTAGTTATGGTTAAATTTATATTTAATTAATTTATTAAATTTAATTTATCACCATCAGTTATGCTGATGGTGATAAATGTGATCACATCACAATGTGATGTCCTTTGCCAAGAGATAAACTAAATTCCGATAGTAAGTCTTCAACAAGGTTCACTATTTTCTCTGCAGTTCTTGACCCGGAAATGCAAACCATACCAAAATTGCAAAACTTCGACTTTGAATGTACGTTTATATTTAAATACCGGCGACTTCTTGGTGAAGTGTATTGATCTAATGCAGGGGTTCCCAACCTTTTTGTACTCTAGAGCACATTCTAAAATATCGGTAGGGAGACGGGCACCACCTATTTTTAATCAACAAACTCCTTCCATAACCTCTCATTCCCATAATGTATTTTCTTATATTCATAATTTATTAATAAATAATAAACAAAAATGTTTCAAAATAGTAAAATTATTATTCAAATTGCACACACTCAGAGAAATGTATTTACAAAATGTGAACAAAGTAAACAAAAAACACAAATACAAAGAAAACATTTAATAAAAATAATATAATATCGATGTCAATGTTATATTTGGCATTGCATATCATTGCAATATGTCAACCGAGAAAAATATCTCAGTATCACCAAATGTAGCGAATATATATCTATTCTTGTTTCGAATCTACATACCTATGCAAATTGGCAGTTTCATACTTGAAGCTAATGAAGACTAAACAACATTCTGTCCTGACTGATACCCATACTTAAGACTCATTATTATTATTTTTGTTAGGATATACACCAAATTATGATTCTTTGGTTAGAGACATGCAAACTCAGTCTTTCCATTAATGTTAAGGCAACAAAGAAAATTCTAAAACATGTCTTTTTTTGTAGCTACTTAGAATTAATAAATATTGTTAATAATTATCCATGCTCTTTTAACACCCCTGGACGCGAGTTTTTTGGACCTATGAATAATTATGTTGTTGATTTTTTATGTAGATAGATAAGCCATATATCTATATTTAAGTACAATATGTACTCAGCAAGCTATTGATAGATTAGGAAAATCTTTCTTATTTCTAAAAATTAATCTTTCATGATGAAATTTCTTGGCCAAAAAATAACGCAAAAGTGAAATATTGAAATTAAATTATGAGCCAAACTGTGAATTTTTATAACAAATTTTTCATATTTATGAACAAATAGTATGGAAACTTATACAATGCAGTTGATAAAATAATTAAATAGCATTTTAAGTTTGTAAAAATCATTACCTTAATCAATTACCAATACCATTAATTACCTTAATCAATCCTTACATAAAAATAATGCAGGAATTTCCCTAGAATCAACTGCATTTCCCGGGATCCTGAACGTAAAATTCATCCAGAAATTTCTCCGGAATTTACTGCATTTCCCAGGAAAATCTCGAAACTAAACAAACAGATTTTTACAGATAAACTTACTATTTAGAAACAAATATACACAGGAAAATAACAAATTACATTAGTGCTGTGGATAATTGTGAAAATGCTTTATATATGACTTATACAAAATCCTTTCATCAACAGCTACTCAAATATGGTGCTAGCCACCTTGCGGCTTTTGGCAGGGGAATATTTGTGGATGGATTTTCTATTAATGCAATAACACACAGTGCATGTATTCGGAACTCACTTTCTGATAAATGTATGTATTTGCCTAAAAAACCCTCATTCGGTTATGAAAATGGTTCAAGAACAATATGCTATCGCTAAGAAAATTGTAACATCAGAAATAGAATGAAGTCGAATAAAGCCAGATTCAGTATTACATTAGATCAGGGGTTCCCAACCCCGTGCCCGCGAGCACCATGGCGCCTGTGGAACGATTCTTATGTGCCCGCCACTATTCGACCGAGACAGTATTTATTTATTAACATTTATTAAAAATGTGAATTGTTTTTATTTATTTGTTAGAGTTTAAATTTTTTTGAGTGCCTAGGTTTATTAAATACGTTCGTATGTTTGCTATATTCTATGTATGAGTGGTTCCTTTGCTGACAGTACTTGTCGCAATTTGTCTATGGACGACTGCACTCCTCACGCCAGCCTGGAACCGCATTGTTGTCATTGTGATTGCTGCCTGATCGGGTCGCGACAGTAGCTAGGAGACATCTTCGTCTGACGAAACACGAATTAGGAGTTTTGATATTCCTTCTGAAAATTTTTAATGGGCTAAAAGCGAGGTGCGTAATCTATTATATTAATAAGCGATAATCTATTATGATTGTGGGGATAGTTATAGTCTTTGTTATAATATAATATAATTTATGCATATAATGTAGAACAGACATGCGCTATAACATTGATATTATATTGTAGTTCAATTACTACTTATTTTTTTATTTTTTTAGACCGAAAATGAGTGAACCGAGTAAAAGACAACGAACCTATAATTTTAACACTGACTGGGAGGAATCATATTGTTTCGTTAATTTGAAAAATAAATGTGTTTGTTTGTTGTGTGGTAGTAGTATTGCAGTGCCGAAAAAACAATGTTGAACGTCACTTTCAGACAATTCACGCCACTTTTTATGTGAATTATCCACTTAAATCTGAAGTAAGAAATAATCAAGTCTAACAGCACAACAGACTGTTTTCACTAGACATGTGGAAAATTCTAAAAAGGCCACCATTGCTTCTTTCAAAATTTCTCACATGCTCGTAAAAAAGAAGAAACCTTTCATTGATGGTGAATTGTTTAAAGAACTATTTTTGATTGCGGCCGATTTTTTGTTTGATGGATTTTCTAACAAACGTGATATTATCTCTGCAGTACAAAACTTACAGTTGTCAAATATCACCGTCACAAGAAGAATATATGCAATTTAAACAGACATACAAACTCAGTTAAAGACTGACTTGGAAATATGTGACTGGTTCTCGTTACAATTTGACGAGTCGACAGATATATCAGACACCGCACAGTTAGCAGTTATGGTGAGAATGGTATTTAGTAACTTCACAGTAAAAGAAGATATGTTGCATATATCACCTATGAAAGGACAGAAAAGGGGTGAGGATATTTATAATACATTCAGAACATACGCCAAGTCAATAAATATGCCTTTGCACAAGCTGTCTGCGATAACCACCGATGGGGCACCAGCAATGGTAGGTAAAAACAAAGGATTTATTGCCCTCTGCAAGAAGGATGAATCATTTTCAAAATTTATGTCCTACGACTGTATTATCCACCAGGAAGCTGTGTTGTAAAATATTGCCATTTGAACATGTTATGAAAATAGTTACAAAAATAATCAATTCTATTCGAGCAGCTCCTTTGCAACACCGTCTTTTCAAGGCCCTGTTAGAAGGTACTGAAGATAAATAACATGATCTTATTCTGCATACTGAAGTACGTTGGCTCAGTAAAGGAAAGGTTATTACGAAATTTATGAGTTTGATTGAAGAAATAAAAACTTTTTAAACAATAAAAATGAAAATTATGATGAACTAGCTGATTGATTTGGGATTTCTCACGGACATCATGGAAAAATTGAATTCTTTAAATTCAGAGTTGCAGGAGAAAGACAAAAACACAGCTGCAATGATAAGCTCTGTAAAGTCATTTAAAGCGAAATTGGATTTGTTGATATCACATCTGCAGATCAATTCTCTCGTGCATTTTCCACATATGAAGAAAATGCTAGGTAACAATGAATTGAACGGGTCATTATTTATTAAGCAACTTCAAGTGTTTAAAAAACAGTTTGAAGAGAGATTTTTGCAGTTTACACATATCGAGCCAATTGTTTCCTTCTGTATCAATCCTTTCACTTGCCAAATAAATGTAATGGAAATGGCTGCATGTATTGCAGATTTTGTTCAAGGTAAGACAGAAGAACTAGAGTTAGAAATTTTGGACCTCAAGAATGATATTTTGCTAAAATTCTTAATATCAGAGGACTTTTGGAATACAATGGACAGAGAAAAGTTCCCATTTTTGAAAAAAGCGGAGTATAAAATTCAATCTTTTTGGTTCGACATATTTATGTGAATCATCATTTTCAAACATGAACTTAATAAAATCAAGATATAGATCTCGACTACCAATGAGCAACTTTATGATTGTTTGCTAACAGGGTTATCGTCATACTCTCCTAATTATGAGGCACTGGCCTGGCATTCTTTGTGGATTTCCACACGTTATCTTCTTTTAGCAAAATAAATTTTGTTTTATGTGCCTATGCGATTGTATGTGATTATATCAATTACTGTTTTATTTTTACCTTGTAATTCAAAATTTAAATGACTGAATATTGAAGTAAAATCGGTAAGAAATGCCAAGTCACTAACACAAGTTTCATCATTTAAATTTTCACAGTTTCCACCTTGTTCGTGAAAAAAATCTATAATTTCAGGCGATAAATCATGAAATCGCTGCTGAAATTTACCTCTGCATAGCCATCTGACATCGGTATGTAGTAATAATTCAGGTTGGTCTTCATCGAACTGCAGTTGGAAGAGACCGTTTGAGGGAACTTCCTCGAATTGAATTAACAATTTTAAATGCTATGTCCATTACCTCTTTTATTTTTAGTCACTTGCTAGCTAACACTTGCTGGTGAATTACGCAGTGAAAGCTCAAAAAGGCTGGGAAATCATCTTCATTTTGACATAGGGCTATAAATCCATTTTTGCAACCTATCATTGTAGCTGCGCCATCCGTTGTTATTGAGACTAATTTAAAAAGTGGTACTTTCAAATCATTGAGCAAGTTTTAAAAGGCTTTGAATATGTCTACACCTCTAGTCCTTTCCTTCACAGAAATCATACCCAAAAATTCTTCTTTAGATGTAAAATCCTTAAAAACCATATGAGCAAAAACAAGTCATTGTGCTGTATCACTTATATCTGTCGATTCATCACACTAAAAGGGAAAACAAGAACATCCATTAATATCATTGTATAACTGCTCTTTTACATTCCCACTCATCACTTCAATTCGTCGCATCACTGTGTTTTAAGACAATTGTAGAGCTAGAGGTCCAGCAACAATTTCACTCTTGTTCTTTAAATCGTTAAAAAGTGAATCTGACATTTCAAAAACAATTTCCTTTACAAATTCCCCGTTGGAAAATGGCTAACATTGTTTTGCTAAGAGATGATGCAGTAGTTACTTCTTGTGACATCAACCTTGGCTTTTTAAAATCACGTTGTTGATATGTAAATTGAGTTTTAAGATCCCTAACTTTGTGTTATCAGTTCAGAATTTGATGGATAATCTGTTTGATTCTTGTTATGTAAAGCTAAAAAATGTCTCTCCAGATTACCCTTTCTAGCAATGGTTACCGAGGTAAGGCATATTAAACAACAACATTTATCATTCACCATTGTAGTAAAGTAATTGAGTTCCCATTCTTCATTTAAGTGTTTAGTTTTTGATTTTTTCAATTTACTACTCATGTCCATGGGTATACTAGAATGTAAAGAAATATGACAATTAAAATAATAAATATTGAATTAAATATTTTCCTAGAAAATTCAAAAACTCATGAACTGCGGCAATTATCTCCGTTACATTGAGAGAAATAATAACAATACTGCATATTATGATCAGGGACAGCAATACAAGTATATTAAACTCTAATGTAGATATATTCAATTTACAAGAAGTATGTCAAAGCTACAACATATTTAATAGATTTTACAATACTGACTTCTTAATTTAAATAGAAATATTGTTATTCCTAAAATATCTGAATAATGTCCCTTATTTTTCTCTCAATGTTAATGATTGCAGTTTAGAGATCTGTTGCCGAGAATGCTCACTTATCAAGGTAGGTAAGAAAAGCAATTTAATTTAAAACAAAGAAAAGGTACTTAAATTTTAAACAGAAGAGAAATAGAAACTCAACATTTGCATCCAGGATAAATAATATTGATTAATAAGTATACAGTTAATACAAAAGAGAAGAAGCTACCGTATGACACTACCAAATATTCAAGCTAACTGACAGTGTTCTTCGATGAGTCATATCTGTTGCGTTCACGCGTTGCATCCGATGACAAGTGTCACGCATAAGTCACAATGTATTGTGCTGGGTGGGCGGAGATCACAGTTTCAGGCTGTCAGAATTCTAGGAATTTATGACTTTGGCAAATTCCCAGAATGCATTTAACAATTGCTAGAAAGTTTTGTCTTCTACAATCGCTTCAAAGTCCATGGTACACAGATTTCCACCCCAGACATTGCGAGCGATCGACCAAAATTGGCCTTGCGATCGACTTGTTTGCCATCCCTGAAGTAGACTAAAAAAGAAGTTTTTAGTGTGAAATCAGATAATCCTCATTTATCACATTAGGTTCAATACAAATTTATAAACGATGATTTTTAGGTGTTTGCACCTTCAGCTTCTATCTTCTTTCCAGGTGTATTTTTAAATTAAAAGGGGATTCATTGTTTTTACATTTGGTTATTCAGAAGAATCTGATGAATTCGGTAAAAGTTGTACATTTAAAAAGCAATACATGTATTTCCATCTTTTTTGATGGGAGATTTAATGAGAACTTTTTATAGTGAAAAAGATGATCTCCTTCAAAAATTTTGAAAGTTATATTTAAAAGGTTTAATGAGAGATGCATATTTTTATGAATTCCTTCTTTAATGATAATATGTACAATTAAATACATTCAACAAATTTTTCAACAATGATGTTACAACTATGTACACAGAAGAAAAATACACTTTCAAGGTTCAGCACCAATCACCTTGAGAACGAATATGCTCAAGTTATAGAGGCAAACAAATTGTGCACTTGAATTCATCTCACCACTTCCACAAAAGAACAATGTAATGTCACTACCCTCGCTATTTTTGTTGAAGACATCCTAATTTAATGCCTCAAACGACTGCTAACTTATGAAACATTACGAAGAAATGGCACAAATTGGGCAATCACCAGTTCACTTGGTTCAATCAAAAGAACATTGTATAGACTGAGTACACTTCCTCACCATAACATGTTCACAACCATGGCTAATAACCGCTTTCTTAAGGGGTTTTATATTGTTAGGTAGGCCAAACGAATAGATATGGATGGTATCTCATTTGTTCAAACAAAGTATTTTCAACAGTAACAAAATATGTTTTCAATGGCAAAGTGTAAGTATTGAATTTTCAAAATGGAAATTTCCATTTATTCACCGCACCTGGGACCATTTTTTGTCCAAACTTTGCTAAAACTTTCATTTGTTCATAAATAGCACATTGCAGTTTTTGCTATCCAAAACTCTTTCAATCATACATTGCAGATGAGCCTCTGAAGTTGTATCATAAGTTCACAAAAGTAGTTTTTGGGAGAATGGCCACATAGTTCTTATTTTTAAGTATTTTCATTACAAACAAGTTGTGAAAACCATAAAGTATGCATTTCTTGACTTTTGAATAATATTATAATGGTCAACAAATTGCTTGTTTTATCTTATGTTTGCAAGCCTAACTATATATAACCACCTTAGATGAAATCATTTCTTAAGAGTCAAACAAGGAAAGTTAAAACAAATGATAAAAATTTGATAATCTAACAAAAATGGTTTATTCTGGTATATGGAGAAAGTGGTGGAACTTCTATGATGAAATGAATTCACTCTTTGAGAAACTCTCTCTTGAAAACATCATGTGTGTTTATGTATGTTTGCATGTGTACAATACACAGTTTTTTCATCTCAAAAGTTCTGTAACAAAAACTTAAAAATCTATGTTTGAATGTTTCCTTAAGGATAAAAAGTGAAACATGAGGAAGCGTCCCTCGCAGAGGGTACAGATAAAATGACACACCCACTGAGGATGAAAGAAGGCCTTTGAAGGCCATTAGAGAATGTTTTTCATTGAGGAGGAGAGGATGGCAGTTTCAAACTACTGCTATGATTTGAAGGAGCTGAGCTCACCACAACAAGAGGTTTGACAAGATGTGCCAAAGCAGTGGCTGTCGTTAGGTACTGTGCAGTCATTAGAGGAAGCTGCCCACCAACTGGTTTCAACAAGGGCAGAGCTCCAGCCGCTCCTGATGCCATCACCTAAAACCATACATAGTATCACTAACATTTGATTTTCTACACAGTTCTTTTATGAACAGAATTGTCATTATTAGCTCTTTTGCAGTTTCAAATCATCAATGTATTGGCAAAAGAGATATAAATTAATAATTTTATGAGATAACACATGCCTGTACTTGATAAGCATTGGAACCCAAGTTATGAAAACAAACTGTAAACAAGGAAACAAATTAAAGCTTGATATGTTTCATCATTAAATGTGATATGTGTCCACTTCTTTGGCAATTGTTCCCCTATCGCCTGCACAAGCGATTGCCGAGAGGAGGAGGAGGTCAACGGAATGAGCCAGGAGTGGAAGCAGCAGTGGTGTTGCGCCTCTTTGTATTGTTTGCTGACTATAAAAAATGAATACAGTCAGCCTTGGCTGCCTTATAATCACCCACGAGCTGGATTTGTTATCTCCCAATTTGGAGGCATCCATTGCCATGGATGCTGCTCCAAATGATTATCATGCTGATAGTTGAGGGCAGTCTACACAAGAAAATATGTTCTTGGCTATAGCAAATGTACAAGGGATTGAGAGCATTCTTGACACAAGATCTTGTTCAAATTGGAGGTTTCATTTTATCTCTAATGCCAGACATGTCTTCTAAATGCCAGCAGAAATTCAGTTTAAAGAGAGGAAAGAAATAGGAGCAACCAGTAATTGATAAGAGGTTTAAAATCTCTCTAAAAGCTGTCTTGATAAAGAGGATGCTTTTGATATCTCTAATCCAGTTTGAACAGTTAGAACTTCATGGATAGTTTTCAAAAGTGTTTGTTTATTTGCTGCAATGGAGAAAAGTGGATTCTGATAACTGCTATTCCTCCTAACTAACTTGCAGTTTGAAAACCATTATCTGTATGGGAAATCAGGGGTTATATTTTGTTAACTACAATACAGTGAGTGATATACAGTATAGCTACATTTTCACTGTATTAATACGCATACATACGTGGAGATATGTTTCCTTGTAAATTTTGATGTGATCTCTCATATGATATCCCATCCATACCAATACCTGTTGAAATGAGCAGACAGTTGCATCACTCTGAAACATAAATATTACTGGCCAAGAAAATAATTTCCCAGCATAAATACATCTACTTCATATATTATTACCAAATAATATAAGTAAAATGCTAGATATTGTTCAACAAAGAATAAATTAATAAACATATTGTCAATGTACGTTCTTGTTCCACAGCTCTAATATATTTTTTACTTACTTAGAACCAAACTTCTGCAACCAAATCAAATCCATCATTTCTGCACATTTTGTGCATTTCTATGCACATTTTGGCAATTGCAGTAACACTAAGAGAGCAGTTACATGTCAAACCCCAAGTGAGATTTTAGCTTTCCACCATCTTGAAAAAGAGGTATTTTTGACCCTCTGGATACAAGATAATTGCTCAAAATAATGATTTTGCCATTTATGCCAGAATGCAAATAAATTAATCTTCATAGTGCTGATTCCAAGAGAAAAAGATCTCCTTTGTCCTATCATTGTACCCTCAGCCCCTCTCTTAGAATGTGAATTGAGTGTGGGATTGTGCTTTCGTTGGATAATAGCAGCAGGTCAGAACATCAGAAAGGAGCAAAGGGTAAGTCAATAAGAAGTTCAGCTTCAACATCCTTCAACACCACTGCTATGATATCTCCACAGAGGGAGAATATCGAGAGAAAATGCTGTGTTCATGACACACTCTGCAGAGCACAAATTAGAAGGAAGAATAATTGATAGTCACATTGCACAACACTGGGTATATCACACAGAAAGTGTTCGATTGGCATCCAGCTTTGTAACAATAAAGGGAATTCCATCAGGTATAATCATAGGTACCATTGATTAATTCATTGGAATAACAGATTAGAGTTAAAAAGCTCCAAATAGCCATTGTCTGTGTCATGTCATAGAGTCATAGAGTTAAGGGTTCTTCGTGACTAAGATGGTGCAAGCATATTATTCTCAATACATATATTGACCACTATACTGCCATTTTCTGGAGAAAAATAATACTAGTGTTAATATAGTAGTGTTCCTTTCTACTTTCTAGCTAATAGAGCATAAGTACGCAATGGAGTTCATTGTTCGATTCCTCATGATGCAAAAATAAACTAAATAATTCAGCATGTTGTGTTTCTGCAGGACAGTAAAATCATGACTAAACATAATGGTTATATTGTAATAGATTTCAGTGTTTGGAAGAAAGAATGCCAAACTGGATTTGGGAGCAAAAAATTAATTATCACCAGGGCTGCCATAACATGCTTATTTCTAAGAATCTTGCTTATTTTAAAAGAGAAAATCTCAGAAAATGAAATTCTGCTTATTTCTAATAAATGTGCTTATTTTACATAGTTCATGCTTATCTTGTGTTATTTGATCCAGATGGAAAACACTCAAATCGTCTCTCACATTGTATATAATAAGAAGGGCCTGTGCAAGAACTTGAGGAAGTGTAAACTCGCAACATTGTCGTGACAGAAAGTCGTAATTTATTGCATGTAGTGTAAAGGATAATTCCTACCATATAAGGAAGTGTCTTGCGTGAGATTTGTTGCAAGTTACTCGCCAGTCTAAACTTACCTTAAGTGCACATTTATGATAGAGTGAGTTCTGTGCTTGTGCTGGCAGAGTGAGAGCACCTTAGGCCCCTTGCCTTAACAGTTAATGGGTAGCAGGCGCATGATCACACGTATGTGCGTGTGTGGAGATGCATATTTGCTGGGGAGAAGGGAGCTTAGTGCCTCCCAGCCGGCATAGAGATCATTGTGCTGAAGATTGGCAGCCACTTCAAGAGAGAAACCGGAAGAGCAAAGAGACTCAAACAGTTCAGCGAACAACTTGGTGCCAGTTATTCGACTCTGCCCACTCACACCCCGACAAGATGGATAGCATTGGATACTATTTTGGAGTGTTTGGTCTCTGGGAGCCACTCAAAGCACTATTTTTCTCGCTGAAGAGTCCATCCTTGAGGACTTTTCAAATCAGATGAATCATTGGTCATTGTCTCCTTTCTCCACAGTTCTCTCTGGATTTTCATGAAAGCTCTACTTCTCCTGCTAAAAATGAATGCCCTGTTTCCAGAGCCAGCAGAAATAATCGATTCATTCAAGGGCTAGATATTGCAGCGCTATACTCGAGGATTTATTAGAGCAATAATAGCTGTACTTCTGAGAAGGGTTAACAAAGAGTATGCTGAAGTCCTCATGTCCAGCTTCCAGGAGTACTGCACCATCAACCTGGATTACATCAACAAGTGGTATCGATTGGAGGAATATCCGACAAGCGTCAACTGGACACTCCTGAGGGAGCACAACATCAGGTACGAAGGAGCTCGCGAAGCAGGTACTGTAGTACTGTACTCGTCCATCTACTGATGGACGAGCTCTTTGATGAGGTCTCAGCTCTTAACGCTCTGCTCGAAAAGATACAATGTGCTCACAAGGACGATCCTGAGGCTAAGTGGATGAGGATTCTTACTGAAAATGACTCTCTGCAAGCTTCTCTACAAACTTGTCAGCATCATATTCTCTATTCTGGTCAGCAACGCATTTGTGGAGCATGTCTTCTGCCTTGTCTCTGTGCAGTGGAGAGGGACTGCCTGAGAACCATCAAATGCTTGCTCCAGATGAAGGTAAACATGACGAGTGGTGAGGTGCATGAGCTTTCCAAAGACAAAGAATTGCTGGAAAATCATTTTCATGGCAAAATTTAGTGAATAAAACTGCCTTACCAATTGTTTCTTATTTTCTGGTAAGAAATCTTACTTTTGGGTCCCAACGAATGGTATCCCTGATTATCACACCACGGCCACCAGGGGTGCACTCGTTGAAATAAATTAAGCACAAAACAAAACTTTTAGAGTTTTCCACTGTAATGCTGAAATGTATATAATAAATACTTTCCAATATATAAATATCTTATTTTGGATACCTTCCATCCAGACACTATTACACCGGACTGTATCACAGATAAAGGTACTCCATAATAAATTATTCGAGAGAGTTACTCCAAGATATTTCACCAAATCTTCTGTTGTTCCTTTTACCCTACAAAGGCAGTACAAATAATCATTTATTATAGATTTTCTAAGTCGTTCCAAAGGGTAAATCTATCCTCTAAACCAGACCAGTCCAGCCCGCAGCCCTCAAAGCCCATTCGTCCGGCCCATGTTACGTAACCAGAAAATAAACCGTAATTTTCTTCGGAAATATTCGAAAGAATCAACGATAACTGAGAATTTAAGCGACATTTTCAATTTTTTGGATCTTTTTTGCTTGTTAATCGTGTAAACATAAACGAGTTTGTACTTGTTTTGAAGAACTCATTGAGACGTATCTAAAAATTGTACTAAAACGTCATTGCAACGTCACAGGTCATATCCAAGGTCGAGTATTGAGTACTCAGGCACTCGGCATTTAGAAGCATTTTCCGGGTTATTTGACCAAGTATCGTGTTGCATTTTCTCTAGTGAAAATTTTCTTTACTCCCTGGGAAGCAAAGATAATCTTGGGCACCGATAAGCACATGTCTCAAGAGGCTCATTTCATTCTCCCTTCTCTCTGAGCCTTTCGCATTGTTTACTATTCTTTGCTTAAATCCCAGACTATCTCTCAAAAAAAATAATAGAGGGGAAAAGGGAAGACCGTTACTACCAATTATTATGTTTTAAAACTAAACCTTGGGTCAGCAGCAACTCGGCACAATCCACCTTGTTATTTTATATTGTCTGTCACAGAGTTGAAATCATCTTGTGGATTAAGTTACCTGCCCTGCTATACCAGGCCTCACAGGCTGTAAATTAGATATCATCATCAGTTGTCTTGTAGCTTCAAGCCAGTGATCGTCTTTATAAGAAGTGCATCTTTTTAAAAGGGCACCAAACATCTAAATCAGCCAGGTGCCTGCAGATTTTGATATTAAGAAAAAATATTAACCACACAATATTTCTATAAATCATATTGACATAAATTAATTTTGTTTTTCTTTAAAGTTCCTTCAGTTGAGGGCCGTTTTTTAGAGATAGAAGTTTTTCTTTACTGGGAAGGTCTATTCACCTCAAAAAAGTAAGTCTTTTTCATATTTACAATATGATTATTTTTTAGAAGCTCAGTTTAATTGGGAAATGTCACGAAAAGGCCATGATACATTCCTGGTTGATGGGAATTCGAATTTTGAGATAGACAACTTCAATGAGACTCCGCAAGTTCGTGAAGACATACGCTTGGTTCTTGCGGAGACAGAAAAAGTTGTTAAATTTTTCAAAATATACTTTATTAGAAACAGTGCTCTTCAAAAGCATGTATCCCTTTTATTATGCATATAATTTTGAAATTTTTGAATTTAAAAAAGTATTTCTGAGAGAAATCGAGTACCTGGGTAATTCTGAAAAAAATTACCCGGTTACTCGGGGAGTTCAAAACCTGAGTATTTTGGATTTCCTATTCACAGGCCAGCTTAATTACATTTCCAGTCCATTCCATGCATTCGTGACATGACATGTAGCACATGGAAGTCATTTTCTATCAAATATACTCAGTTCCTGTACTCTTGATACCAGATAATTTTTTTATGCAATTGGTAATCAAAAAGGACAATAACTAATTTTTTTACCTCATGGAATTAACACAAATTTGTTTTTTTTTATAAATAGATAATAAATTGGTCAGTGCGGGTTCATGAAAAGTAGAAGCTGCTTATCTAGTAAGCGTTTCCTTCAAATATAAAATGATTATTGAATTAAGTGTTGTGACTGACGACTATTTTTTGTTGGGGCTAATAATAAAGTGCTATGTTTGATATGCAGAGAAGTAGTATCCGTTTTCAAAGACAATAATTTGAAAAGGCATTATTTTCAAATGCATTCAAAATATATTGAATTGCAAGGAATATGCCTTAAACAAAAAATATTAGATCTGAAAAAAAAAATTTACATTTCAACAACAACTTTTTCAAAAAAATAACTGATTCATTAATCAAGGCAAGTTATGCGGTAGCAAATTTAATTTCTAAAAAAACTAAAGCCGTTCACTGACGGTGAATTTATTAAAGAATGTCTTGAAAGCATAGCAGACATAATTTGTACTGAAAAAAAAATCAGATTTTTGTAAAATAAGTTTATCACACCAAACAATCGCTAGGCGTATTGAAGAAATAGCGAAATCCATTGAAAAAAGTTTGGAATCTCAGTGTGCTACTTTCAACTTTTATTCCATAGCTTCGGATGAAAGCACTGATGAAACGGATATGGCTCAACTTGCCATACTTATTAGAGGTTTTGACAAGGAATTTAATATTACTGAAGAACTGGCCTCGTTAGTTCCACTGAAGGACACTACTAGGTTTGCTAATTTGTATAAAGCAGTAAAAGCAACATTAGCAAGATTTTCCTTATCCACCCAACCACTCCAGCTATGGTTGGAAAGAAGGAAGGAGTAACAAAACTATGAGGGTGGTCTGAAAAGTTTCCGGCCTCAACTTGAAGATGGCAGCACTCGTAAATAAAAGCTACTGAATTTTCCACTTAGGATGTGCAGTTCTTATGTAACAATCGTTTGAGTGAGTTGATGTGTTTTTTTGAAAATGGACAAAATCGAGTATAGAGCTGTCATTAAATATTTGTTTTTGAAAGGCAATATGCCTACACAAATCAAAGATGAGTTGGATTCTGTGTATGGGGACTCTGCACCATCATTTACCCTGTGAAATTTTGGGCAGCTGAATTTAAACGTTGCCATAAGAGCTTGGGAGATGATGAACGTTTGGGAGATACAAAAACTGCAACTACCGACGAAAACATCGCCAAAGTTCACCAAATGGTGCTAGATGACCGCCGAATTAAAGTGAGAAAGATATCAGAGATTATGAACATGTCAAAAGAACGTGTTTTTCATTAAATCAACATTTAAGCATGAGAAAGCTGTTCGTGCGTTGGGTGCCGCATTTGCTCACGTTAGACCAAAAATGTGTTCGAATAAACATTTCCAACGCTCTGTTGGCGCAGCTTAGGCACAATAAATCCGATTTTTGGTGCCAATTAATTACTGTAGATGAAACTTGGATACACCATTATGCACCCGAAACAAAAATACAGTCCAAACAGTACAGGGGGAACCGGCTTCAAAAAAGGCAAAAACAGTTTTTTCGGCAGGGAAAGTGATGGCGACTGTTTTTGGATAGTCATGGAGTTATTTAAATCGATTATCTTCAAAAAGGAAAAACCATTACAGGAGCATACAACGCATCATTACTTGACAAGCTGAAGGCAGAACTTGTGGAAAAATGGCCACATTTGCGGAGAAAGAAAATCCTTTCTCACACCTCAGCGGTTGCCATGGCGAAAATCCATGAATTGCGGTTTGAACTGCTTGACCATCCGCCTTACTCACCAGATCTAGCGACTTCTTTTTGTTCCCTCATCTAAAAATTGGAGGACAGAGATTTTCCTCAAATGAAGAGGCCTTCGTGAACAACTATTTTGCAGAGAAAAACGCCGAGTACTATTTGGATGGGTTACAGAGATGGGAGCATCGCTGAGAGAAGTGTGTGGAGTTACAAGGAGACTATGTTGAAAATAAAAATAATTTAAGAAACAATGTCTTGTATGTTTGTTAGGTCAGAAACTTTTCAGACCACCCTCGTAATAGAAGACGATGAAGAAAGATGGATAATTTGCGTTTCATGAAGTATCATAGATCAAGAAAATTTGTGTGCAACGATTTTAAAAATGGAAAATATTTTAAACGTCATCATCAAAACAATAAATTTCATAAGATCAGAAGGATTAAATCACCGCCAATTTCAAGAGTTTCTGAATACTTTGGAAACTAGCTACGGAGACATTGTGTACTTTACTGCAGTCAGGTGGTTGAGTTGTGGTAAAATGCTTAAACGTTTCTATGATTTGAGAAATGAAATAAAGTGTTTTATGGACTCAAAAGGAAAACCTGTACCGGAATTGGAAAATGAGAATTGGTTGGCTGATTTAGCATTTTTAGTGGATATCACTGCTCATTTAAATGATCTGAACATGCATGCATGGTGAAAATCAATTAATAAATTATATTTTTCAAGCAGTGAAGGCATTCGAAATTAAGCTGAAATTGTGGCAATCTCAAATTAAGAACAATAACTTAATGCACTTTGAAACACTGTCTCAACAAAGCCATGTAAACAACGAAAAATATGCGGCATTAATTGCTATTTTGTCACAGGAATTTGAGAATAGATTTCAAGATTTTAGAAAACTCCAATTGTATTTCAGTATATTTGTTACTCCATTCTCTGTTGACATAAATGCATTGATTGCAAACTTGCAAATGGAATGAGTAGAGTTGCAATCAGATATGCAGCTTCGAAAAAAATGTATTCATGTGACTCTATTGGACTTTTATAAGTTCTACCTGTCTAAAGAAAAATATCCGGCATTTCACGAACATGCCCTGTTCAGGACGTCTCTGTTGGGGAATACGTACATTGCGAGCAACGTTTTTCCCGTAAAAAGCATACCAAAAGTAAATTTAGAACAAAAATTTCAGATGAGCATCTTGAAAATACTTTTGGCATCTCAACTACCTCCTTCAAACCAGATATAGATGCACTGGTATCGAAAAAACAGGCTCAGTGTTCACATAAAAAATTTTATGTTCTTAGCCTGTGAATTAGTATCCTATCCATCTATATATATACCTATATATATGAATGAATCCGGAGAAGGAATTATATATATTTGAATAATTGAAAATACTTTGCTTAAATATTAGGCAGGATGAGTTCACTGTATCCCTGTATTTCATCTTGATAATCTAAGAAATACTAAATCACATGTCAAGATGCTGATTAGAATCATGATTTCATCAAAAATTTGTATGTTTGATTGATACCTTTCCAGCTATAGGAGCTGAGGTGCCCAAGATGTGAGCAGCCACAGGACGACCAGCAGAGGAGACAAGTGCTAGTGGAGCCATAAGAGAATGTGTGGCTGCACCACTAGCAGTCACCAGCGCAGCATGGGCACCTCCAATTGGAGCAACAAGATGAGCAATACCTGAAAAGGAGACAACCTTAATAGATACATACAAAGACTGAAATTGAAAAGTCACTAATTAGAGTGCTACAGGATAACAATTGACATAGAGCTATGGGATGATGATTTTTATTCTGAGAATAAAGGAGAGATGGAGAAAATGCAAAAATGAGAGCAGCAAAGATAAAATAAGCTTATATATCTATAAAAAAAGCTTCCACTCTTTATGGGAATGTAAGTATATGGTATAATTAGATATTGTACATTAACATACATTTCAGGAGAAGTAGATGAGATAATTGAGGCCATCTGTTATGTGAGTAGTACATGATTTAAGGAGTCTACAATGAATGAGAGGGTTTGAAAAGGAATTCAGGACCAAGAAAGTTGGATGCGACAATAAAGAGCCAAAATAGTAGATTGAATTTAACGAGAGAGATTACGAAAGAAGGAAGAATAAAAGGGAAGAAAGGATGTATACCTACTAGTTAACAAACCCTATAATCAAATATTATAATGAAAGAACACCAAATATGTAGAGTTTATTTGGCAAAAAAGGCAGGTATTTTGTGATAACATTATAGCAATTTTAATTTAAGCTTCCCAATATTAATATTTTTATAAAGCCATTATATATATGTAGAAGTAATGGAAGAAGAAAATTATTTATTTCCTCCTTTAGTTATGTAAAAAATAACTCTGATGGATCAAAGATAGGCCCCTACAAGTCAAAGGGCTATTTAAAAGGATAGTAGTTATAGGAATGCAAGTAAAGAAGATTGTGTGAGAGCAAAAGAGTTACCAGCAGGAGTGAGAGGCAGTGCAGGCGATGATCCAGCTCCATGAATAGCAGTTGATAACATAGCCCCTGCAAAATTAAAGCACTATCAAACAAAAATACTAAATTAAAATATTTGTGTCTGAAGTTAACATCTTGAATATATAATACAAAAATGAAATATTTATTTTGCTACATAGTTAGAGGCTAAATTAAGTTATTATATCACAAAATAACTGCAATGATTAAGGCATTGTGGCACAGTACAATTTCAAATTATGCTTTTGTTTTTGTGAGCCTTCATCAAGTAAGTCTGTTCAATCATTTCTATTCAGCTTCTTATAGTTCATTGTCCTCCTGAAATCTCCATAGATCAAAATTGAAGATTAATAAAAAGGTAAAAACAATTGCAGTGCCAAATGCAGGCCATTTGAACTTCCTCCTAAAATGACGAAGCAATGTGGCTACATGGTCAAACATTATTGACAGTGAGAAGTTTTTTCCTGAGTAAATATTGGGAGTGCATTTATACATACCATAGACCTATACAGAAGGTTTAATGGATAGTTATTTCATAAGGTTCAAATGAAGCATGCAATATTTTATAAGCAATCATTGGACAGCCACTATTACAGGGGACACTTTGAAAATTCATAATAAACATGTTTCTGACCTGAGGTAGGAGAATGAGTGATTGGCCTGGCAGATTGCGATAGGCTCACTGCTGCAGACACACCATTCGAAAGGGAAATGCTTCCTGGAACAAAGAACATATCCAAGCAATTAACTCAAAGTATCAGACTTTAATGTTAATCAACAACTACAATGAGATAATTTCACTTCTAAGGATCAGCAAGTTTAACACAACCACATGACCTACTCTTTTGATAGATTATCAAATCTTACCATGCATTTACTAGACAAATGCAACACTTTCATCAAATATACTAATTATACACTACATATTGCATACTCTCTCTTTGGTTAAATTAATTATGCTAGTACAGCTCTAAATACTAATCAGTCATTCTGTTTCTGCTTATGGAAGTACTTCCATGAACAGTTTTTTGTATCATTTAATAACTTATGGGGTGCTCAAGAATGATAAGGCCTGAATTTGCTAAACTCATTCCATTATCTTCATATCATCATTTATCTCATGCATTCTACTCAAGAATGATGTCTTCCTCCTTACACATCATACTTTTTGAAACAATCTTACTTAAATCCATTCATTTCTTCTTTCAAGTTAAATCACTGAAGCACTTTGTTTTGTCAAAAAACACTATTTTCTCTGGATTCTCACTTCCCAAAGTCTTCTTGAACTCCATTTTTAAACGCTATTATACAATCTTTTCAAAGAACGGATCCAACCTTTATATCTGCTTACCTTGGTCTTGCTTGGACTGTATAAGCAATGAGCACTTCCTTTCCTTTGAAGAAGTGATACACTCAATGTTTTTAGTCACTTCCTCCACCTTGAAATTCCCTGCAGATGCTATCAATTATGTACCATACTTTTGCAAATCTAAGATATATCTTTTTTGCATATTTAGAGCTACAAAAAAGTCATGCGTATATTGATAACATTGTGGATTCGCCTTCTAAATTCCATTATCATAAATCAGTTATTGCAGAGAAAAGTTTCTTTAATTTAACATTTTTTGCTTACTAATAATGTCTATGATTTATTTGTTAAAATTGGCTGTTTTATAATCATACTGAAAGAAATAAAAGGTCAATCTGAACTTAAGCTGTCAGGGCAGTTGCATGCACAGAAATGGTAGAACTTCAAAATATGGATTGTACTTGAATTATTCATAAATATCCGTAATAATATTATTGCCTACATTTAACTTTCCCATTTTCCATTTCAAAATACCTTTTGAAAACAAAATGCATAACAATTCATCAGCACTCACCCCCTGTGATAGCCAATGCTGGAGGGAGGTGATGACTACCAGAAGAAGCAAGTGTTCCTTCTTGAGAGAGTTCCCCTTGTGCAGGAGGGCTGAGATAAGCCACTGTGTGCTGGCCACTGGCAAGGTGAATTGTGGACACACTGGCTGAAGTTGTCGATGACATTTTGACATCATGATCACGACATTTGGTATGAGGCAAAACTACAAAAGAATTCTTGGATTAATTCCATATCATAAATAACAGCCAAAGAATGTAGAACAAATAAATAGACTCAATAAACGTTTTAGAAATGGGATTACCAATGTATTAAAGAAAAATTTCCAACGCACTCACAAAGAGAGAGGGGATGTGAAAAAGCAATAAAATGTATAGGAAAGAGAGAGATCACAGTGTAAAATTTAAATTCTAAAGGGATTCACAGATAAAATAAATAGAACAACATAAGTATTCTTTTCAAAGTATGTTGGACATAATTTTCTGTATGAACAGCAGATTCACAGTCACGGTATTTACAATATCACAATATTTTGCATTTTAATATAAAATATAAATCATAAAGTTCATTAGTAAGTTGTCAATTCACTTGATTTTAAAGATAAAATTGAAGGGCTCTGTGAGAGATAGTCATAAGCCACATTTTCATAATTTTTGAGACTTTAATGCCCTTATATTGTGTAAATTTCCCTCTTTAACAAATGTATTTACTCACAGAAAATGTAGGCCCCACCACTAGGGTGTCACAAAAAATCTAAATAACTTTTTTCGAACACATACCCTACATGTTTCTTTTATTTTCCCTTGTTAACATTATTGTAATTGAATTATGGTAACCCATGCCGACTTGATGCCAAACAATTTCGCAAAATGAAAATTTGTACTGATTAGGGGAACACCAAGTTAGTAGGACATTAACTAACGGATTCGAACGAATCTTTCAGGGTTTCATGTTTATTAAAAATTAGCAACTGAATCTCAGAGTTAGGCAACCGCACAACACAGATGCATGCATCCCATATAGATCTAGAGTTAATAGGAAATTAGTTTCTTCCATTAACAAAAGACCATTGAGTTAAACGGTTGGACACGTGTCCACTATTTTCAATCAAAGAATATGCCCTCAAAGATTCGTGCGAATCCTCAGTTAATTTCCCACTTACCTAGTGTTCCCCTTGTCAGTACAAATTTTCATTTCTTGAAATGGTTTGGCATCGAGTTGGCATTGGTTACCATGATTCAATCACAATAATATTTATAAGGTAAGTTAATAAGGCCAAATAGGAAAAAATGGAGGGTATGTGTATTTGATTTTAAGAAAAAAATTTTCCTTTTCATCTTGGGACACCCTACCTACCATTGCCAGTAGTAACCACGGAATAAGAATTTTAAAACTATTATCATTTGAAGAATTTAAAAACTAGGTCGCAGTTTGCTAAAGATTAGTCATAATCTAAGGAGCGGATGGTGCAAGGAAATTATCTCAACGGCCAATTAACAAAAGTATCAATGATTTACTAGAAGCTAACATAGATTTAACAAAATATTCAAATGAACATTTACTTGAGAAAAAATGAGAATTGTGAGAGTAACTAAAAAGTTACAGAAAGAATAATTACAGGAATTCAACACAACACATTAGTAAATAAAGCATGGATAAATACAAGGTTCATTAAACAACAGCCAGCAACAGTCAAATAAAAGTTGCTTGCATTCTGCAAGCATAATGATGATACAAATTTCAAGTCGATATCATTTTGAGAGCCACCTGCTCTACCATATAGGAATAAAACCTATTAAATCAAAGTTTAAAGTTGAGATCATACCAGACTGATCCTAAAATAAGTTCTTTTGGAATTCATCGGGGAATTTACATGGCGCTCTGTCATCGAACTAAGGATCATATGAGAAACCCTTAATTTCCTATATGAAATATTATCTCAATTTACATAAAATGTAAATGGCTCCCTGGGATCGAACCAAGGACAATCAGGGAAACCTTAATCAGTTCAATGTCGCTTTTTTCTGGCGGTTACATGCTATGTACTCTGTGTCATGAGTTTGATGCCACAAGGCCCACAAGTCCTGATCTTTTCCAGATAGATGTATTGTGGGGGTTTTTGAAATTTTTAAGGCACTTCCCAGCAAATTTATTTTTACAGATAATTTTTAATGCAACCTTATATTTGATTTATATACATACAAAATATGTACTCTTTTGTTTGTAAGAGCACTTTTATTGCACAAACATAATCTTTCAAATATGGATTGTATTATGGCCTTAAAATAGGATGTCTCTTCCAGAAATTCTAAAGAGAGGCTAATCTTTAGCTTATTACTCAATTTTTGATGGAAATGCCAATGATGCAATTTCAATAAGAATGATAGTAGTGAATGAACTCACCCAGGGAGGAATGGTGGTGTGTGGGATGCACTGTAAAGGCCAAAGGCTGTTGAGGGCCAAGGAGGAGGGGTGATGAAGGCAGAATGGGGGATTTAGGGGAGGATGTTGCTTGGCAGTGCCTCTGATGATTGGACGTCAAATGGACTGGAGATACCACAGCAGTAACTAACCCTGGGGGTGCTCCTTTCACAACCTAAGTAAAGAATAAATTGCAAAAATTATATAATTTAAAACTAAGATATCATTATTTTAATTATAACTAAGATATTAATTCTAATGAATAAAAATATATAAACACACACTCAGTATTTCATAGATTATACTAATCTAATTCTAGTGTGATAAGGGTAATGGCTCATAATGTTCAGATATGTGCCTAAAAACCTAAAGGGGATCCTGGATAGCCAAGTGAGCTGTGCTTTCAGCATTGATGAAAGCGGTCCCACTTCAATTCCCAGTGGGAGATCATGCGTGAAATGATCTAAGATGATACTTTTAACAACAGTACTAATACTGGAAACATAAGGATGGACAGGAATAGACCGTGTGAATGCATGTCTTTCAGGTAATAGACCCAATCACGTGATAAGAGCCTTACAAAGATGTGTAAGAGGCACCGTAAGATCCAAAGGAGGGCCAAAGAGGAAGGGTTAAAAAGGCAAGTTTTAAAGTGTGGTCTTTTAAAAAAAATAATCTTTTGGTCACCTAATCAAATTTATACTGATCATACAATAAGAGCTATTCATTATAATCTTATTGAGCACAGGTGTAGCAAAAATAACACCATAAGAAGACCCACAACAACAACAGATAATGAGAGAATAGAAGAAATAAATCAGTTCTGTTATTTGGGGAGCATGGTGACAGAAGACAACAGGTTATCACAGAGATAAAGAAAAGGGTAGCAATGGCCAAATAGGCCTTCCAAAGCTTAAGAATATTCTGACAGACACATTCGGAAATCATTTGCAAGGTCCTTCATCTGGAGTGTACTGCTTTATGGGAGTTGGACCCTGGAGAAGAGGGATCGTTTGGAAGTAATGGAGAAGTGGATCTGGAAATCTGAAGATAAGTTGGGTTCAAATGAGGAAATTCTAAATTAAATTAATGAGAAATCTCTTAAGAACAATTGAAAAGAGGAAAATAAAATATTTTGATCACCTTTCTAGACACAATAAATTTATTATCAATATTATGTAGAAGGAAGTTGTAGGAAGGAAAGGAAGGGCAAAGTACGCTCTCCGAACAGGACCTGGTGAAGGCCAATAGCTATGGACAACTCAAGAGAACTGCAGAAAAGAGGACCATTTGGTTGTAGCCACTAAGCCCAGCCTTTTGTTAAAAAAGAGGTATAAAGTCAATTGAAGATTCTTTTCATTGAAGTTTTGTATTTACACATCAAGATATGCTATGATAATTGAAATGAATACCATAAGGTAACTTCTGTAATTCTCTAAACCATTAGCCCCAATAAAGGCTTCACTGGCAATATTGCTCTAGATTTAATGATAACTCATCGAAAATCATGATTATTATCAATTTATTACAATAATATCTTGAGTAAGTTTAGATACATCATTTCCCGCTGACATTGGTCCTACCCTGTGACTGAGAGCGGCATATCATGCCGTAAATTTTTAAAAACAAAATGATAAATGTTAGCATAAAATTTAAAAAAACTTATTGCAGCATATAGAGCTAACACTCTATGTATATTTGAAATATTTTTATATTTATACTTGTATTATTATATATGTATATATATATATATATATATATATATATATATATATATATATATGTATATATATATATATATATATATATATATATATATATATATATATATATATATATATATATATATATATATATATATTTAAAGTATTCAGCCATAGGATAGCAACCAATGAAATCGACACTGCACGGAATGTGTTAAAAAAAAGATTCCCTCATTTTATTTTCCTCATCTTCAAGCTTTCTCATTCAACTTTTCTTTTTGAATTCTTGCTCTACAACCTTCTTTAATTCTTCCCTTCTAAAATATTTACATTAATTTTTATTTTTTTTAATATTAGCAGAACTTTTCTCCCCTCACAATCTATCAAAACATATAAATGAGAAATCATTTTAAAGAGAAAGTTTCCCGGTTCCTGCTAACAATAGACCAACAAATGAAAATTGCACCATTTGGTCAAAAAATCAAGTTAAAAATTTGTATTTGGTGTCTATCAATAGTCTACTATTGACAGCAGCACTGGTCCTGCTGTGAAGCTCTCTGCTTATCAATGCGGCCTCAGTGAGACATCTCATTCAGAAGGAAAACAAATCTCTGTAAAAGTTGCATCTGCTATGACCAGCAATACAGGGCAAATGCTTCAAAGGGCTGTATTTACAAGAGCCAGTTTTCTCACACGGACACTTGTCATTTTCAAGAGTGAGAACCTTCAAAGAAGTTTGCGTTAATGGTAATTAAAATCAAGAAGCGACTCAGATTGACATCAACAACCCCAATGTTGTGTTTAAGGTAGTCTTATAAGACAGATGTTTCTATGCCTTTTTTTTACACCGAGTTTTTTATACCAATTTTTTATTTTACCATTGTATTTACAATGGTAAAATAAAAAATGGCATATACCTTTATTCGTTATCTCATTACAAACATTTTTGAGTATATGTAAAAACACAACTCTTTCTTTTAATCAAATTTTATGCACCCAAGAGACCATTTGTGCAAATATTTTGCTCAGGGGAAACTTCTAATTTATATTTAAACCTCCTTCCAGTCATATCTTTGGACTATTTCAACAGAAAACACGTTTACATTTCAAAATTGGCCCTCATTGCCACTTCCAAAACTCACTCCATGAACATACTCATACATTTCCTGCCCCCATTGCAGTAATGGGAGGCATACACATTCAGAACAGATCTTACTATTTAAATAACATTTGTCATTATAAGGATTTTGATTGCCCTACATTATTATGTGACTGAAAGAGAATCACCTCCGAGGCTGCACTGGGGTCATGGTGAGGCGATGAGGGGGAGCATCCTCCGCTATGAGGTGGTGTGCTTCGGCATTTATCACACGGATGAACCGAAAAGTCCTCTTCACTCATGTGTCCTTGCTCTGCAAATATTAATTTCTTTAACTCAGGAAATTCATGGATGATTTCATTGAAGCAATTTTCTCTTAAGAAGCAATTCCATAATGTATTCCAAGCATTAGATACTGCTTGTGAATTTCCGGCATTTCTTCCAAAAGAGAGCCATTGCAATCAAAAGTGTGAGTTCCATCTGTTACAACAATTAATTTAATATATAAATACTGTTTAATATTTACCAGACGGGATTAACTAAATATTCAGAGTATTTGTAAATCGAAATTACTTCGTGAGAATAAAATGAAGATACTGTTCAAAATGCACTCTCACAGACTAATTGCGAGAAACTTTGGTTCATTTTGTTTTTTTTATTTGAAGGGGTAAAAATTCCCACAAAGCAATAAAACAGAATTGAAAAACCCAACTCAGTCATCCAATACGGGCTGAGGGTATAACAGAACAGTATGCACCTGCACCCCTAAGAATCTTCCTGGTCCAACCTATTTTTGATAAGCAAAAGGATGAGGAATACATTTTTTTCAAAAACCTCAACTGATCTTCATTAAATATCATGAGCTAACATAACGATGCTATTAAAAGGGAAAATAGCCCCAAAAAAGAACTTTAAATTAACAAAAATAGCTATTTGCTTTGGGCTGGAGCTTAGTGTTAAACCTGAGGGACAAATTTTTCATAATTTATTTAAATCTCTCTGATTTTGGAGGAAAATTACTCTAAAAGTGAGTTGGAAGGAAATTACTTCTTTTTCTATAACGTATCAACAAATATTTACCGTCAGCACAATCTTGCAATGATGAACTATTCTATTTTCTTTAATTATGCTTTTTTACAGCAAGTTCTAGTGTAAATTTTACACTTTTTATTGTTATTAGTAAAATGTATAGCATTAATTGTCTCTCTTCGCTGCATTCATTATTCGTGGGCAAGAGCGTTCTGGTGTTTGTTCTTACATAGGGTTACCAGACGTTCGCTTTTTCTGTCCCGTGTCCGCTTTTTTACTGAAATGTCCGCTTTTTTCTCTCAATCAACTATTTTTATACATATTTCCACCTTACATAATGTTTCACCTGACAGTTGGTAGACACTAGAAAAAAAACTATCGTGGTTCGAGACTCAACGAGTAAGTAACACTTTTTTGATAAATTTTTCAATTTTTTTTTCTTTTTTTTTAAATTTTACAATTGAATTTTTTTTTTTTTAATTTTTCGATTAGTAAAGGGGGGATGGTCGTGGAATGTTTTTCGACTCGGAGCATCTGGTAACCCTATTCTTACAGTCATACTCCAGAGCATAATAAACAATTTTTTTCGACCCAGAGATTGTTTCGTTAATACGGTAGTGTTTTAACGAGGTCAAGAATTAAATATTATACAAGACTAACGTGCTCCTAAGTAACGATCTGTTTCAGGCTTCAGTTCTTCCGAAGCTTCATTAGTTTCGCAAATAGTAATATTCGTATTTGTGTTCGATTACCGGAAGCCGTAGAGGTGGAAATGGAAGTCCTCGATTTGATCCTCTCAACTTCTGGGAGCAGCGAATCAGCGGGGAGTAGGGCGTTGAAGTCAATGTGGTCCCATTGAGCAGATAGTTCCTTTTTCAACGCAGAGAGGCGCTGCTGCGAGGCGATCTTCTCTCGCGCCAACCGCTCCATCTCGTGCTCGTAATCACGCTCCTTCCGCTTCAAGCTCTGAAAACGCGTTGGGGCGTCATTAACTCACACGCTTCTTTTAGCAGAACACAAGTGTCGCAGCTTTGAGTGAACGACAGAAATTGAAATAATAAAAAAACGAGGATTTTCAAGGCCTCCATCAGAGTACTAATAGGAAGAAATGCCACACACTAAGGGAAGCAGGAACTTTTAACTTTAAAAAAAAGCAAAAGATACTCGTAGTTAGTAAGTACACCGGATTTCGCCATCAGCAGATGGCACATAAGGCGTGTGTCGATAAAGGAACCGAAAGATGCGGGCATCCGGCAAGTGGGTAACTTCGACGGTGAAAGCGGTGTCCCGGGTTCGAGTCCTAGTGGCGGCCCAGATTTACAATAAATTCAAACTAGCCTCAGCTGTCGAAGCACATCCATGAAATGTCTACCGTTTGCCATAAAAGTCAAAATGTTTGCTGTTCAAAAGATAAGATCTCCAGATAAAAAGACGTGGGTGGGCACAACGTGACTGATTCTATGGATATACGAAACAACATCGTGGACGTTGAATTGCGTGTGTGTATAGCCATCAGGGCGGCTTATGACCAATGACACATTGCCCTAAAGACGTGGCGGGATTCGCCTTCGCATTTCGGTTTTGTACATTGTTTCGTTTCTGCATATTGTTCAAAAAGTTCTCCGAGCATGTTGCACGTCGTTGACAAATATTTTTAGTTAAGTGTCATCATCGGCGTCTGAATTGAACATATATTCTGTATTCGGTAATAACAATGCTCCGGAAAAACATGGCTTCATTTTGTGCAGGTGAGTTTAAAAGTAACCTTAGTGATATCACAAAATTTTGATCAAGTTTTAATCTGCTTGGTGCTTTCATAAAAGAAGACGCACCCGCATTTTGAAGTCAGCCAACACTCCAAAGACGAGAACGACCCGAATTACCGAAGGTGAAATAGATTATATATATAAATATATATTTGTAGCAAGAGTTATAATTACGCAGAAAAGTAAGGTAAGACCGAAAAAGCAGCCCCGACAGCAAGTGGTTGGAATGGCGATCAACAGAGGAAAGAAAAATGTAACATCAGGAAGGCTCACCTGTTCTGTTGCAGAAATATAATGAACATTGAGAGCCAGTTGCAAAGATCGCAAACACATTTCTCTTTCGCTTTTGGAGACGGACATATAAAAGAGTTCACGAAAATGGACACAGCGTTTTAGCACATTCCCTCGAAGACCGTCCGCCGAGGAAAGATCGAATAATTTCGAGTCAGGATGGATACAAATCTCGGAATTTGAATTAAGAGATTCCGCGGAAAATATAACTTAAATGCGTGAAAGTTTTAATTTGACGAAAGCGCGACGTCATATCTTGGAATTCTGCGGACAGGCGTTAAGCGTTTCGCCCGTCTGAGTGAACTTCCTCGAGGATTTGTATCAATGAACAAACGTCGAGAATGGGCAAAAATGAGCCCAACCAATCAGAAAAGCAGACGAAGAAAGAAGAAAATGCAAGGATGCCGATAAATAAATTCGCTATTCGTAAGTCCACTACGGCCGACGAATCCCCGCAAGCGAAACGTAATTTGGCCCAAAGGAGAAATACATCGATTCCGAAGCTAAATATAAAACGCCGTTGGCCCAAACAACGACGAAGCCACGCAACGCGTCGTTCTTGGACGATTTTTTCAATTTGACTAAATGTTGTCCAGACTTATCCTTAGGAAGTGGAACGCAGCAACAGAAAAGAATGTACATCTAATTAGGCAAAATGAAACAACGCCAATTACAAAAATGAAGTAAAATCAAAACTAAAGCTTCGATTACAAGCAGTGAATTTCTTATCCCGTTAGAGGTAAGAATATCGTCCAAAAGGCGAGAAATAATATAAAAATGTGGGCGGCGGGGCCACGTGGAAGTGAAGCCACGTGCTCGCATTGGCACGTGGCTCCCAAGGCCAACAAGAAGGTCACGCCGAGGACAAATTCGCAGCACAAATTGCGATGTCTGACGACTTTGAAATCCAATCGCGATATTTTTAATGATTCCGCAATAGTCGACGTTCGATTGTTAGGATTAAGTTTTGCACTCCAATTTCTCTCGATTAACAATTTCAAGCAGCGTCTTGCCGACATTTTCAACAGTTATTTTACAAAACGCGACGTAATAATGCGAGAGACCTACTGCTCGCGAGAGATAAACGAGAGAGGGTAAAAGCCAAGAAGAAGTTACGTAATTCATTTTCGAGAATCGGCTTGGTTTATTGACAACATGAAAGAGAATTTAATAGAAACGATATAATATTGAAAACAAACGAGAGATAAAACCGATTTTAAATTGCCTTTTACTATGTCTTGGTGATCAAATATATACTCCCCGAAGTATTTTATTGGTACCCTTATTAAATACATGCAAAAACATAACTTAAAATATTTATCTCCACAGCGAAAACAAGAAAACAAATGTTCCTTTATAATGAAAGTGTGTTGGCACATCATATGCGAGAATTGAGTGAAAATCTGCCTCGGAAATATCAAACGTAGATTTTGGAGAGTGCGTGGCAAGAATTCGAGCTATTCATTACGAAACATTAAAAATTAAATCTTGATATCGAATAAAGTTCGACATAATTAACACACAAAGCCTTTTCGGACTATTTAATACTGCATTTCGACAAAACGTTCACCTGCGGTTTAAGTTGTTCTAACTTAAACTCATTTTGTATACTTTAGTTACCTAAAAATTTTCAGTTTTAAATAGATCAGGTTTAACTCGCGGCATTTGTAGCAATTGTGATACCATTACTACCGAAACACCCAAACGGGGCGACCCATTAAACATTTCGGAGAAGCACACATTACAAATTAATTTCAAAGTATTTCGTAACGAGATGGAAGTGCAAGATCCTTGTATCCTATGATAAGGAGCTTCTTTCGGAAAGTGACCTTCGAAGGAATGCAGGATTAAATCCCCCCCTGAATTATTCGCTGCTAATGGTCAACAACAACTATCTGCGAGGGAAAGGCATTTCCCAGCCCCTATTAATACCAATTCAGCAGAGAATTAACGGTAACAGATTCCAAGAGAATATAACTTCACCCACTCGAATTCGTTCTTCGCGAATGTCGTTGCACTCTTTTGAGGGAATTTTGATGGAATACGATTAATAGTGGAACTACGCCCGGAATTCTTAATGAAAGATTTCAGATATGAGTCACGATGTTCTTATCACAAACTATACAACACGCCACATCGATATATTGAATATAACACACAACGGTGTACGGAAAGAGAATGGCAACTACAGTATGATGAAACAGAAACTAAACAAATACAGCGAACAGGACGATTCTCAGAACGATGAAAAGGGCAATGGCAATAGAAATAGGCATCGAATGAAGAAACGAGAGTTGGTTTAAGAAAGGGGAATGTTGTAGAAGACAGGGATTAAGAAGACCAATATCATAAAATAATACTAAAGAAAGATGGTCCATTACTATTAGACTACGAATTCAACTCTAAGAAGCTGTGACAAAAGAAAAATTTGTTTTATTTGAATTTCCCGGCTCATTACACGAACTATTATTTATTCTTCCGCAAAACATATCATAATTACATATTATATACTAGTAAATTAAATACCTGTAAAAGTTACTTGCATACTGCTTAGGAATTCCTTCTAACAAAATTCTAAAATCGACCACCATACACAAGAGAATTTTGATCGACCAGCGTCGAACCCAGGACTACTTATGGCGATGCCTTTACACTAATTGCAACGTAAACGCCAAATTAATCCATACTTAGAAATTCACGTCGATATTCATTCGAGAAATAGCGTAAAACGATTGATTCATTCCAATGGGGGCAATCATAGCATCGAACCCAATCCACCGAACGTGCTTCCCCTACACGCATTCGCAGGTCCCTTAGATATCTTATGGGGAAATATTTAAAGCACTCAAATGACACATTCGGAAACAATACACGGATTGTAAGTAATATCTTATCGAAGTCCAGAGTTTAGGAAGTGTTCGGAAAAATTTGAAAATATAATGTGTTTCCAGACTCGTTTCCAATTTGGAATAATTTATTCGGTTCAGAACTGACCAAAATTATCTGAAGTTCATAAATTTCGAAATTTAAAAAGGATGACTGATGTATTCGCATTCCCTTACGCAAAAAATGCTTGCTAAAACCAATACGATGAATGTTTAGAAAAATCCATTTGAATTAAGAACAACGCTGATAACAATTATGCTCGATTTTGGTTCCCTCGTTAGCTCAAACATTTTTCCAAACGCTGGTTTCCGAACATTCTTAAGTCAACCCATGGCTAACTCTGATCACATATGCCGATTAAGTTAATCGCAGCGATTAGGTAACAGGTCGCAAGCCACAGCGGCGCGGAATTCAAGACGAGAAACCAAAAGTCAAGGTGAAACGCAGAAATTGAATGTGAAACCGCTGCGGAGATTTGAACGAATATAACCAAGATTTGTAGTTTACTCCGGTCGATTTTCACTTCCGATGATATTTGAACAAAAATGACATCGACAACATAGCCGCGACAAATAAATAGTAAAAAATATGTTTCTTCGCATTTTAATGAAATTAAGAAAATGAGCATATATTTATGGTGAGGATTGGTAAAATTAATACATTGTGCACTTGCTTTAAGGTCAAGTTGAAAATATTAAGAGAGATTTCTTTGAGTTGACATCCTCTTCCAACAGCCTAGCAGAGTTGTCTCGGGGCATTGCTTAGAGCGGTCGTATAAAATATATAATATTAAAAAGAAGTTAAACAATCTAAACAGAGCTTCCAATGAGTGATCCGAATAAAGGCGATGAAAGAGCAAATGAAAAGGAGACTGCGATACAAGGTGGAGATAAACAGGGGAACGTAGAATGAGGACTCATTCCGAATGCGTGAATGCGTAGGCCTAACCAGGTGCCAGACACAATCGGCCAAAAATAAAGAAAAACAAATTAAAAAATGTCACTTCTTTCGTATTCACTATTTTTCTTCTGCGAAAGCAAACTAAAATCCAACAGTAACAAAATTCCGCGGAATTTTCGAAAAATTCGCAAAACATAGCGCTACAACAGCAAACAATGACCAAAATAGGAATTTGCGTCCATTCCATCAGATCGTGGATAAACGGACTCGAAGGAAAGGAAATCATCCGAACGTAATTTGCTCTGATCCATTTACAAATTTGACTCTTTTCCCAATACAAGGTTCCTCTGTCGCCGCGCAGATCGAAATCCGGAAATAAGGTCCATAAAATGGCAATTTCGAAGACTGAATTATGGTCCACCATTTAGCGCCGTTTGTTAGCGACTCTGACATATCCTTCTCGTATCAATTAAGTATTTGACTCGAAACTAAAAAACACAAATTCTATATTTGAATTTGTCCATATTCGTTAACTTTGATGAAATTTGATTTCAATTTTATAAACTACGGTTTCTTCAAACGCATGCTTTCCGTGAGGTTCTCCATCACCGCGGATACGTTACCCCGAATTTATAAATTCATGTTTTTGCAAATTCTCTTTTTATTACACTTGCAGGTTATTCGAGCGAAAAACACACTGCCATTATCCATCTTCCACAGAGTTCAACGCAATTAAAACGGTAAGCATAAGATCTTTCTGGTCAAATATAATTGTCGGCAATTATGTCGCTAAATCAACTTCTGCAGACCCAGGCTTAACATTTAGAGATGTAAATATCGGCTCCCTCTTTTACTTTAATGGTACTTAATTTTAGAAAAAAGCTTTATTTTTGACCTTCATTAACATTTATAATAAGTTAACCGAATGATAGGGATCAAAAAGATGATTAATATAATTTTCTTTTGGTCAAAAATCGAAGATTCGCGAATAGCGAATGTAAAATCGAAACAAAGAAATTGGGCTGCAGATATTGGGCCCAAGAGTCGTTTAAAATGCTTCAAAATACGGTACAAAAGCAAGTTTTCCTCTTAATGGTGGGGACAGGATGCATGTCGAACGGAGAAAAATCATTTGCAGTACCCTGGGAATATTTTGGTGTTTCTGCAGCCTCATCAAGATCAGGATGACTTGAAAGAGGTCCAGAGAAAGCAAGTGATACCGAAATATTATATTTTATTGTTGAGCAAGTTTTTCTCGCAGTCAACAGCGTCGGTGAAGATGTGTAACGATTCGCATAACCCAGTCACTTCGAGCCCGTTTATTGGCAACCGTATGGGTACCGAAAACCTCTATAACATCGTCGGGTAGTACTGTCGCTGTAGTATGTTATCAGAGGCCCCGTGAACGTCTTATCTAGGGGCTGCAATTTGTGGGTGGAATGAGGAGGAAGTAAGAGTCGTATGGTTCCTTTTGGCAAAGTCAATCGCATCCGGGTTATGCACGTGCTAAAATGACAATCCAAGATGAAGAGAGAAAAGATGGAGTAATTGAGGTAGTGGTAGTAGTCTCCCTTTCCAAGCATTTCACCTTTCTGGTAGTTAACAGGTTAGTCCAACGGTATGAATGAAGGTGATGTGGCCGGCACTTCTACCGACTACTTAGAGTTAGTACTCCGGTATGAAGGAAGTACCTCCGGTACTCATTTTTACACATTTACAGACAGAGTCGACCTTTGGCAACCCTGAATAATGCAAGCAGCTAATTTGCTGTGGTTGACCCAGCATGGCACGCGAGCACCTTAACCGCTACGCCGCCGAGGCACCTATGGCATGTAGTGGAGGCAGAATAGGTTCAACTTATCTTTTTTTGGTTTATCAAGCTGAAAATTGGTGGAGATGTTCTTTGAACAGCCAAAAGCAAAATCCCAAAAATCCCAAAAAATCCCATTTGGGCAACATGCCGAAATATTTAAACAAATGTCGCCATCTTGGATTTTCGACCTTGCATCATATTGAACGGTATATCTCCGTATCTAATGATGATAAAGACACACGGTTTACTTTAAACTACTAACTAAAGTGTAAGCTAGGCGCATGGTACTTTGTATTGAAAGAAAAATGAGTTAATATAAAGCTACACACGAAAAACAACTCGTCTTAGGGTAGCTTTAACGGGTAAATCAGCGTTAAATGTCTATTTTCGACCTTTTATTATCATTAAATCAAAACATATATCGCAATAGAAGTTGTAGAACACATCAAAAGGCTTCAGAATGTTTTATTATAATCTCCGTAGTCCAAAAATTGTAGCTTCTACGAAGCGTCAAACACGCTCGCACACTCAGTAGACGACCTCTAACGCCGAGCGCCTGTGTGCGTCCATCAAAACACCGATTATAATGCCGGAAAGTATATTCTTATTCCTTATATCCTTATTATATGCTATTGAATTGTTATGACTATAATATAACTATTCAAAGAATTAACCAAATATTTTCCCAAATGGAAAACTAACGAAAATGATTTAAAAAAATAAGGCAATAATATAAAAGGATAAAAAATTGCAAGCTAACGACTATAAAGTGGAAATATAACCGGAAGAATTAATACTATCGAAGGAAAAGAATATAAAACCTTTCTAAACACTAACAACAATAAACCAACATAAGAATAGAAATAAAAAACACTATGTCGAAAATTCCACTTGAGTTTTAATACACGATCGGTTTCAGACAATTCTGTCCATCATCAGGTAAAGAGACCACAACTGCAGTGAATATATACAAAACAACGGCCAATGAGGAAGCAAGGTCTGAGAGGGGAGGAAGGGTTAAGGATATTATGTGAGGGAAGCAGCGGGAGGAGGCAAACAGTTGATAAAAGTAGGGAGTGGTTAGGAAAGAGGTAAATGTTAGTCGGCGTATAATTATGGTGT
Organism: Sympetrum striolatum; assembly: GCA_947579665.1. Classification (NCBI taxonomy): domain Eukaryota; kingdom Metazoa; phylum Arthropoda; class Insecta; order Odonata; family Libellulidae; genus Sympetrum; species Sympetrum striolatum. Next base: position 108,290,949 of record OX388344.1, on the reverse strand, counting down.
ATGTGGTGTAGAATTTCTAATTGCTCCTAGTAGTTAAGTTTATTTCCTTTAGGATGGCTGTGGAGGAGGGTGTTGGTAAAGTCTGAATGATGTTTATTGTCGAGTAAATGTTTAGCGAAACGTGAGGCACTGGAACCATTGAGGAAAGACTGTTTATGTTCTTTTGTTCGAATGTGTAAATTTCTACTGGTTTGGCCTATGTTTATTGCATTACAGTCTTTACAATTTAATTTATATATACCAGATTTGCATGTTTTATTGAATTTATCTTTATTGTTTAAAATAGTTTTTCCTATGTTCTGCGTGGTATAGAAAGCGGATCTGTTGTTACAGCATTTGAGAAAATTGGCAAGATGATAACTGATGCGGCCGAGAAAAAATAATTTCGCCAACGTTGTACTTCCGTGGAAATGGGGCAATCGGGATATATCCTGAAAATTTTTTGTTTTCTTTGTCCACGTGAAAGTATAGTATCTATAAGTTTTTCCATAATAATACCGTTGGAGAGAGCCATGCATCTTATGGTTTTCAGTTCCCGAGAAAAGTTTGATGGAGAGAGAGGGATATTGAAGAGGCGATGAATAAAACCATGAAAAGCAGCGTGTTTATGTGTGACTGGATGATTAGAGGTTGCATGAATTGTGTGATTCGTATAAGTCGGTTTTCGATAGATAGAAAATTCAATTGAATCTGCATTCTTTGAGAGGGTTAAGTCTAGGAAATATAAATTGCTGTTATCCTCTTTTTCTAAAGAAAATCTGATTTTACTGTGCAGTTGGTTTAGGTGTGACAGCTATTCAACTGTCTGTGGGATCCATTCCAAATACAAAGGACATAATCAACATATCTCAGTAATTTCAACCACAAGAATATGGGTTTCGTCACATTCTGGTAATTTGTAAATAAATTATTCTCAAAATTATCTAAAAATATTTCGGCTAAAATTGGCGAGAGGAGAGACCCCATCGCTAGACCATCGGGTTGATTAAAAAAGATTTTTCAAACAAAAACTAATTCTACGAAATACATAAATCTGTCAACAGTAAAATATCGTGAACAATATTTCTGTCCAAGTTTTTGTCGCACAATAATTTTTCCAACAGCAACAACACCTCTTTCCTAGCGATGTTTTTAAATAGGTTATTAACATAAAAAAAAAACAATTTATGAGTTTTTAGTCTATTAGCAAGGTCGATGGAGTTTCGGATGCCATATCTAGGTGAAAACAGGGTTAAGTTTTAAATAAGTTCATTCACTATAGAGGCCAGTTTGTGGGTTGGGGAGGAAACACATGAAATAACTGGGCGGATGGGAAAATCAGGTTTATGTAACTTTAAGAGAGCGTATAATCGTGGAGGAAGAGGATTTGGATTATACATTTTATAATAATCCTTGGGTTTTAGCACAGTTCTACACTTTTTCACTATTTCTTTCACTTTTAATTTTGTTCGTTGGCAGGGTCGTTCATTTTCAATATATGGTTGTCTTCTATGAAGGTTTGTACTTTTTGAGTGTAATTACTTTTGTCTATTATGACAATGCACTTTCCTTTGTCGGCTTTGGAAATAACGAGATTTTCACGTTCCACAGTATTAATGATGCTAAGGGAAGTAAATTTACGGGGAAGTAAGAAGGCAACACTAGATTTTTCAGATTTGAAGTGATGGTATGGGTGAAGTTATGTTTTAAGGAACGATCATTCCCTTGATGGTTGAAAATATATTCACAATAAGCTATCAGATTCTTAAAATCGTTACCATTATAATGGCAAGAAATAAAATTCAGGCCTTTTGATAGGAGGTTAACTTCGTTATCAGAAAAGTTAACGTAGGATAGGTTTTTCACTCGCGGGTAAAATACATGCTCTGTGGGAGGGAGTTTTGAGGAAATTCGGCGGCAGGTGGAATCATCCTGCATAATGTCTTCTGGGATAATCTGGAGAGTTTATCGCGGAGGGTAACTTCTTAAAACAGATCTCACTGGCAAATGTTCTCACCTTATCATCAAAGCAAGCCCATTCAATGGGATGAAGGGATTCCAAACGAATTCTTCAGGATGAATCCATTTTAGGAATCTAGAACTCGTTCAGACCGGAAAATGACTGCTGCGCAGCTTTTTGTTTCATGATTGGGCATTTATTCGTGTTTTTAAGTTCCTAGAGAGAGTTTTTGCGTAGTTCTTAGCGTTCCTTTAAGTTTTGAATGCCTAGTGTAAGCTTGGGTTTGTGACTTGTAAGTTCGGTGTTACTGTATGTTTCTTTGTGGTGTGGGTGCCATTCACGTATAAGCATGGCTACTTCAGTGGAGGTTGTGTGTTCTATTTGCAAAAGCGTGTTTTTGGACAATGAAGAAACGGCTGTGGTAACGATCAGGTCTTTGATTATGGTATGGATCGGATAAGAATGATTTAGATGAAATGAATGAGGAAGAAGAAGACGACATTACTCATCATTTCGATATCTTACCTCATTCTCGCCTAATTGAAAACTCGTCCGAGGATGCAAACATCAAGAAAAAAATTCGTCCAAATTAATGGGGTATCTTTCCTTTTATTAAATTTTATCATATTAAGGTATAATTATTGAACGCTTAAATATGTTATTAATAAAATTATTTACTTGTAGGAATAAGAATATACTTCCCGGCATTATAATCGGTGTTTTGATAGATACTCGCACATAGGCGCTCCGCGTTAGAGGTCGTCTACTGAGTGTGCGAGCGTGTTTGACGCTTCGTAGAAGCTACACTTTTTGGACTACGGAGATTATAATAAAACATTCTGAAGCCTTTTGATGTGTTCTACAACTTCTATTGCGATATATGTTTTGATTTAATGATAATAAAAGGTCGAAAATAGACATTTAACGCTGATTTACCCGTTAAAGCTACCCTAAGACGAGTTGTTTTTCGTGTGTAGCTTTATATTAACTCATTTTTCTTTCAATACAAAGTACCATGCGCCTAGCAAACACTTTAGTTAGTATTTTAAAGTAAACCGTGTGTCTTTATCATCATTAGATGCGGAGATATACCGTTCAATATGATGCAAGGTCGAAAATCCAAGATGGCGACATTTGTTTAAATATTTCGGCATGTTGCCCAATTGGGATTTTTAGGGATTTTGCTTTTGGCTGTTCAAAGAACATCTCCACCAATTTTCAGCTTGATAAACCAAAAAGAATAAGTTGAGCCTTTTCTTGCCTAAAATGCCTCCACTAATGGTAATTATGGCCCCCTTATCTAGGATAGCCCCACTATCGCATGTAAACTAAAGGCGTACGTGACAAAAGGAATGCTTCTAAAAGTAGCTTAGGTACTCTGCTTTCTGATATCGCTGTGAAATTATTTTAAACTAGCCATAATGACATGAAAAAAACTGTTTCACAAGCCTGCTAAAATGTTGCAATACGCAGTACTTTAGAGAATAACTGACTTTGCTACCAAACCTCTTGAAAGAAAGGTCACTCAAAAGTTATACCAGTAAAGGTATACCCTTGGGGTCTCCATACATACACGAGTATTTCTCACTGCTTTTATTTAGCGATGATTTCGATAAAGTCGGATGACATCGATGCCCATTGTGATACCATTTAAATCTCATAACTATCGGAAAAAAACTCTGACATTTTAGCAAAAACATTACAAAATCTTTATTCAATTTTACTGAAATAATTCAATGAAGAGGCGACCTTGTTGAACCGAAAGCGAAATTACTTTCGCAAGTTTATAAACAGAAGGACAGTTGATTAAGCAATTGATTCGGTCGCCTCCATTAAGATCCAACTCCTCATAAATGCGAAGTCAGTTCATTTTTAATTGCGTTATTCCAATGTTTACTTTAAACGACATAAAAGCATTCCTGACCTGTATGTAGCGAAGAGCACTGTGCAAGATGCTCAAATTGGAAGACTTCTTTTCATCTTGAGCAGGCGGCAGCTGTTTCTTGAGCAACTCGAAGCATTCCTTCAAATGAGCGCGGCGGTTCTTCTCCAACTTGTTGTGCACCTCCCGGGTGCCGGACCTGCAGACACGTCCAAGAAGAAACGAATGACTCCACACACAGCAGGAATTGAAACTTACTTTTCCAGCAAATCTTTGTTATTTACTGAAGAAGCCAAGTTCTGCTACTGCCATCGTTTGGATGATGAATAGTTTCATAATTCATAATGGCTTAAAGCAAAACTTCACCTTATACAGATAACTATACTCTCAACAGTATTCGATGAGAGTTGAATAATACCTCTGTAACTTCCATCGAAAATCACGAAAAAGGGATGGATAAATTAAATTTCATCTTTTAAGACAAACGAAAAATATTCATTCATTTGGGTAATGAAGCAGGAATCTAAAAGTTGAAATTTAAAACGTAATGATTATTCTTCTTCATTCGGAATGTTAATTTGATTATTCTGAAAGACCCTAACCTAAGACTACTTTCGACATTTTAGGCGAATAGACAATAGGTTCACCGAAACAAGTATTATAAATAATATTTAGAATGCCCGTAAAGAAATATGTCCATTGGTGCATTAAACTTATGGTACTTATGAACCGAAACATTTTCGTGATTTCCAGAAGGGAAATATCGAAGAAAAACTACGATTTAAAATTAACAGTGTAATTTTGAAGTTTTAATCGAATTTCTGACGCATTCGAGTAAAAACAGATCTTTCCAAAAAAGAAAACAAGAAGACAGGGTTTTCTACGGATTCCCAGAAGGATTTTCGAAGGATTTGATAAAAATTATTAATATACTTGCACTAAGGAATTCCAAAAAGGAAAGACATTAGAGAAAATTAAAGGGAAAAATGACATTAAGACAAGATTTGGGGACGATCAAGAACGATGGATAAGTCGAAGAATGGTCGCAGCGATTGGTGGACTTCATAACGTCTTTGTGTCGATGATTCTTAACCGCAAATCAACGATTCGGGAATATCTATGGATGATTCGGAAACCTTTTCACAGTATCCATTTCACAGTATCGCTCAACCCATATTAAACATGGATTCATTGGACTAAAGCAGCTAAAGAAAGTAGTCGAGCGCTGCCGTAATGACTTTGGTCAATTTCTCACCCGACTCTTCTCCTCAACTCCTGGGCTTCTTGGCTGCTCCCGGCGACCTCTTCTCTGAGGACGAGAATCGGCGGAGGCGTCGTCGGGGCCGGAGGAGAAGCAAACGAGCCGAAGTCCTTTGGGATTTCGCCTAAAAAAAGACAACAGATGTCATCGAAAATCGATCTTAAATTTTCTAGTTCGACGAGCGATCCTCGCCATATATCTCTACATAATTACGACATAAAGGGCGCGAATTCGAGAGTTAGATGCTGTTGATTTAACCGATTCCCGAAGTATCTCCATTACTTGGTTCCTCCCGCGATAAACAGCATCATTATGGACATCGATTGTGGTTATTAATCGAGTATTGGCAGCGATGTGCGGCTCCCTTCGATTCACAACTGTCAGCAATTGGAATGAGAACTTTCTGTTTAATTTTGATCGAGTTATCGAGAACTATTGTGATATTAACAATCCAAATCCATTCTCAACAGGAAGAAAGCTACAATCCAAAACGAAGTGAACTTACTTTCAGTTTCAACCATCAGTTAGCGAAATGCACGACAATTTTGGAATTTACGAAACAATTATAATTGAATAACTATTTTGAAATGAATAAGCGTTTTTCAAATTATAAATCAACTTCCGAATAAACTTTGAAGAAATATAGTAATCATGTTGTATATAACATTATTATGAATGGTATAAATTAAAACGATATTTTAACGTAAATATGTTGCAGTAACAAGAAAATATGTCACTTATGACGACTCCCTAACAGTGGTTGATATCAAACTTTTTTCAAATAAAACTTTTAGAAAATTAAAATTTTTGTAACTTTTGTAGATAATTGTATATACCTAAATATCAGATTGATGAAGAAATTCTGCAAAATAATAGGCTCAATTTCCGGTCAACCGATTTACTCCAAAAAATAATTAACTCTAGCGGCACCTACCAAAAATATATGAAGTTTGGTATTGATAAGGAAAATATTTTCCAAGTTAAAGCGCCCACAATCACACAAACACGCAAATGCCGACACATTGACAAGATAGTGGATGGGTTGGCCGCGGGGAGCGAAGAGTCCGGCGGTTTGAATACCCTTCACTATCTATCCGGACACTATCCGGACACTTCACACTATTCCGGACACTATGTGCTTCTTGATTATTTTCGCCTTCACCTGTCAACACTTCTAGTGCCTTGCCTAACCCAAATTGTCTTTGATACTGCGATATGTATAAATTTGGATACCGTTCATTAAATAATAATAATAATAACAAAATACACACACAGAATTCATTCCGAAAATGACCAAAACGTGTTCTGGGGACATGTATTTCCGTTGAAATCTCGAAGTAGATTTTTTCATGAAATCGATACTTTCTCGGTACTACGTGTATGGAGAAAGTAAAAACTGGCTCCTCCAAAAGACAGCAGTTTATGAGAATTTACTTAAAATGTAACCTTGAAACGATTTATCGTCCCGGTGAGAAATGTCCGTTACACTTACAAATTAGGAATTCTTCATCGAATGCACTTTCCGATCAGATGACTTGCACAAAAGAGAAATTAGTAAATACTCCAATTACCAACCACAGAAGATTTTTTTAAAGATATTATTAACATGGATCAATGTTCTTCGTCTCAATTTCAACACTCATTGCGTTTCAAATTAAAATTTCGGCAAAATCCAAAATATAAACCTTTAATGTCAAAATATCAAAAATCTGTATCTCGCGACTTTGTTGAAGTGGAAGTGTTGAATCTGTGCTTATAAATGAGTCAGCTTATATTTTGTAATCCTCGAAAAGATCCTCGGAAAACGAAAGAACTCGCGTCGATTATCACCACCAATTACACCGAGGCAGTCGTATAGCGATAGCAATGGACGATTATCGAGAAAAGGAACTCATTTTATTTCTGAACATATAGTGTTAAAACACTGATTGCAGCGAAGGAATGTATTTTAACGACACTTTGGAGAAGTTTCCTGAAAACATGAGGGGTCTCGCGTTAAATGATAATAGTTTTCCAGTAACTCTATAAGGAGATTTGAAATCTATCGCAATATACTTCCAGCGTGAAAAAATAGCCAAATTAACGAAGAAAGAGCTCATTTTTTTGGTTTCAACTTATCGCTAGGAATATACTTTCGATAGTAAACAGAGAAGATATTAAAAGGGACAATAATTAGCCGTTCAATTCTAATTTCTGAATACAGAGAGTTTCAGAGTTCTTTCTTTAAAAATGAAGTTACAGCGATGGCGTTCGCAGACACACTCAAATGGCAGCACGTGATAGCTTCGATAGCGTATTTGCTTCTAAGTAATCTGTCTATTTCAGTCATATGTGCTAGTAACAAAAGTGACCACAATTAGCTGTCTTCCCGGTGTTGCATTTTCACAATCAGTAGAATGATCACCGGTCGCGGGGACAGCAACAACAACGACTTCCGGCTAATCCTGATTAGGATTTGGTTGTATTTATTTAAACGTTGTTATTTTTTCGAGTCACCACTATTTGTGATGTTTGCGCGGACCACGTAAAATAAATGAAATTTAAAAAATATACGGCAGAAGAATTATACTGGATACTAGCTGAAGTGCCTGTTGATTCTCAAGGGGAAATTTAAATTGATAAATACTATTGCTTCAGTCTTAATCGTAACACATGTCTCATAGTTTTAGGTAGATACCAGGCATTAAATATTTCCAAACTAATAAAGAAAAAGTTATAATTACGTCCACAATGGCACCTAAATATTAAATTTCATGTCATTTGAATGAACAATTTCTTCGAGAAAGACAACATTCGTCTAGAGTTCATAAAAAATACATTTGAAGAACACATTAGGATAAGCAGCACCACGTTTAGGAGACATTTTCAGAAATACACAAATGGATATCGAAAACGATGATTAAACAAGACGGAAATACATATCATTCTAAAACCACCAATGAGTATTCTTTGCAGAAAGTAAGTGTATTATGTAGCTGACTTTTCCCCAATACTAAAATGCGTAACATAAACAAGAAGCTCACCAAACAACACAAATGCAATCACAATGGCAAAATAGAACCAAAGATTAAACACCGATAACAGAATGATAGTAAATGTATACGAATTTGGAAGTACTTTAAAAAAACCACAATGAATAACTTTTTTATTCTGCGTATAACAAAACATAAACTTGCTTTATCTTTTCGATCAAGGGATACGATGTTGGAGATTTGCTCTCACAAATCGCCGTTTAACTCCAACACTGATTCTCGGAAATCTTTATAATATTAACTAAATCAATTTTCGTCAATCGCTAAATATTTATCGATGTAAATTGTAAAGTTGTAATACTTAATGCAGAAGATTATATTAAAAACATACAAAACTTACCAGATTTTTTTATACGAATTCAGTTGTAATGATCGAGAGAAAGCAATTTCATCTAACATACTACTATAAACCCATTTATCCCACGGAATAGTCAGTAAACAATTACGTTGATATAAATAAAACTTGGTTGCTACAAATGCTTCCATAAAATTTAAAATCTTTCTTAGATACTGGTATTCGTATGTTTGTACGCTCGATTCTTCACAGTATATCGTTCATAGCTGTAGTTACAAATATCTCCTTAAATTTCTCCATCTTCATATACCGTATTTGACGGCATATAAGACGCACCTTTTTTCCTAAATTATGTCTCGAAAAATTTCCCTGCGTCTTATATGTGAAGGTTCAACCTCCACAGATAAACTATCAATACTGAATGCTATTTTTAGCCCAGATGGTCTATACTACCTATTTCGGCTCCATTATATCAGTTATACTCTAATTATCACTTTGGTAATACTTATTATGAACTTCCAACATGTAGTTTGAAAATGAATATTGGGCGGATTTGGACTATTTTAGCGCGATCTGGTAGCGGTATCGCGGTATTTTCAGGTTTGGATCTCGCAACCCTGCTGATCATAACAAAACAGTGTGTCCTATTCTTGCTGAGTAAAACTATTTGTTTAAAAAAATACCCTCGGAAATATGACTACAGGAAATAAGAGATTAAACTACACTATTCAACATAAACTATGTGTGTTAAATTACGCTAAAGTGCATGGAAACAGAGCAGCAGCAAGGCATTTTGGTCCACCACCTACCGAAAAAATGATACGTATAGGTACTTGGCGACTGCAGGAAGATCAATTGAAGACTGCTCAAAAACATAAACATAATATGTTTTCCCCGAATCTGTAATAATAAATATTGTTTCTGCTTTATTTCGTATTTTGTTCGATTGCTTGCCGTTCAATTATTGAAATATATAATGTCAAAATAGCTTCCGTTTGTTACATTTTCTTAATACTAAGTATCTTTGGTAATTGCATTCAATGATTGTGTTAATATTTGGCTTTTTCGAAACGTGACAACTAAAAGAAACAACATTTTAAGTTATTGTGGTACCGCGCTTTCGCATGGACTATTAAAACTTTTTTTCCTTGTGAGTGGCCAACTTAATGAGGGTGCGTCTTATATGCCGTCAAATACGGTAATCTATCACTTATTTTTAACATTAATTTGAAGTAGGCATATTTTCTCTATGGGTTCTTAAGGATAAATACATGAGCTGCTGACTCAACAATCACCTTGATCGTCAGGGGGATGGGTTGTTTACGACCTCAAAATTTTGATAAAATATTCACGTACTTTATCAAAATGTGCGCAATTTCGAATCGAAAACTATATTTCACGACCACAATAAGAATCCTTATTCTATTTTATTTCTTTTGGTGCTTGCTTCGACTTTCTAGGACCATTATTTATAATTAAATTTTGCAAAAGAAATGAACCCTGCAACGAAAAAAATTAACTTGTGTGTATTTCTTATGAAAAGGTTTTTACCCGTCTGGGTTCGAACCGTGGACCTTAGGGAAATAAAACGTAGCCTATACTCTGCGCGGGGTCAGCTTTTAAGAATGTAGTAAATTTCAAAGTTTTGCGACTCTCGGTTCTCGAGTTTTTAGCGAACATACACACACTATTTTATATTATAGATTTGTTGACCTCGTAAAGCTGAATCGGATTCTAATTAAAGGGAAAATAAAATTTGCTGTTAATCCTCGATATTTATTTCACTAATCACCCAAAGCTTTTCGTGCGCCATCCGTGGTCGAATGGGAATCGGCCATTACACGTTTAATTCAGACGACTAAATTCTCGAATTCGTACATTTTCGGTGTCGATCATCCAATTGAATTCACGGGAGAATGTGCGCACTGTCGACGTCTACTTTCAAACACAATAACTCCGTCGATGAATCGATGCGGTAACTGAGCAATTTTAGTAAAAGATTATCATAGCTCTAGGTATACACAAAAAATGACATAAAATATTTATATGCATACATAATTTCCGCGAGCGAAAATAGGAAACTAAAGAATTAATTGGAGGGCCTGTTGTTTACGTTTATCTTTCGACACTTTCATTAGAATCATCGAGGAACAAGATGCCGGAACAACAGAATCCATTCAAGGACAGCGATTTTCAGAGAAAACAAAGCGATAAGAAGCTTTCGTAGAATTTTTAAGCAGCCCTCTGTCAAACTGTTGTCAGACATAATACGAATTAGCAAAACTTAAATGGTTAAACGAAGAAGCTACCCAGCTTCCGGGAAAACTTTCGCATCCTACGATCTGAAAATAAAATGAAAAACAAAAGGAAAATTGGAACGCATTAGATAATGGGCATACTTTTGGCGTAAATATGACCACCGCATGGACGGCCCTCGGATTTCGCCTTCTACACATTCCTCGTGAAGACCGAAATTGGCGAAAACGAAGTGAGGAGAAAGCGCAGGCCTTTTTCTTCGCCAACCGAATGTCTTACGGCTGCTAAATTTACTAATGAATCGACCTGAAATCGGCCCCGTTTGAAAGATGGCCGCTCATGACAACAAAGCCATCGCCACCTCTCTTCAAACAAGTGAACTTCCTTGTCCACAACATAACGGTGCGTGAGGATACAAAAGCGCTTCTTAGTTCCACGACTGTAGATTTCTTTATTGTGGGACGGAATAAGATCACGATCATGTGATAAATGACGATACTCTGATGGATTCAGAATGAGATTTGACGCAAAACAGTTAACGTAATACTGAACTGAATATTGATACTAAAATCATCGACGATAATATACTTCGGGAATTAGTATAAAAGAAAAATAGAAATTATAACTGTCGGCCGAAAAGGTATTTCCTTCGTGAATTTACGAAGGGAACTTCTGAACAAGGAGTGTAACGTTGCCGATTAGAAAGCAGAAGTTATTTATTTAAAGGAGAACAAAATCTAAAAGACTTTCCTCCTTTAGAACTGTGATGCGGCTCTATAATTCGAATAGTTGGCAGTGTATAGCAGTTATAGTAGTTGGCAGACTAACGGCAATTACGTCATCAAATATAACCTTTCAACTCTTTCGCTTTTACTGGAAACACAATGAGCAAAACATCCTTCGATCATTTCCAGCCATTCTCTCCATATTGCCAATCGCATTTCTTTTACTTCGATTACTGCAGCTCAACATTCTTCCCAAATAAACATCCCAGCCAAAGAGGCGCCATCTAGAAAGTGTCAATTCGATGCACGCATTCCTTCGTTCATTATATTCGACTGCCGACAGCCACAATATTGGCATTTCCGCATCGCCCACAAACCGATGAGATGCGCACTTCGGAATTCCAAAGAGAGGCGTTTTTCCGACAGAAGTTGAGAAATGGCATTGGAACGAAAATCTGCAAAAACTGGGAGATTTTCCATCGGACGAGCGAATTCCGATGAGTAAACCGAGACGCGAACAGAGAAGAATGACAATCGCTGAAAGAGAATGCAAAAAATCCATGAACATGCAGCCTAGGACGAAATTACCGACCGTCGCAAACTTTGGATAACTAATATCACAATTCCCACCGATTGAACGCCATCACCTCTTGGAATCGAACGCTGTTCGTGACGTAAACGACAGATCGCTTTCGTCATTGACTCAGCACCGCGCAATTAAAACATCTCGGTTTATCGCCTAAATCCAGCTATTTGCACGAACTCTCGCGTCTGAACCGTCGACCCACATAATCGACGCCTCCGAATCTTCCGAGACGGCGGCCATAACGAAAGGAGGTCTCACCGCTGAGATAGTGACGTATCCACTTCTTCTTGGGTGGAGGAGGTACCCAAGGATCCTCCTTCTCCACCACCAGCACCCCCATGCTCACACACGCGGGATTTTTCGCCAATCGGTGGTCTTAGTTCACTGGGCTGCCGCACAGGTGGTGCAGAGATCGGGTCGGCGACCTCTGCTTTCTCCTCCCCATACCGGAGAGGGTCGCGGCCTCCAGACGATGGGGGCACGGATGGTGAGGCACTGCACACCCACCCTTCCCTCCCCTTCGCTGCTTCGCTCCGTCCACAGACACGTGCAGCCACGACCGCGTCCCGCGCCAGACTGGGCACTCGGCGCTGCGCAGCGACTGAGGGGAGCGGAGGGGCCTCTTCTCCTAGGTCAGCGCCGCCCTATTATTATCGGCATTCATCGATTGCTTTTCGGGTAAATATTTGTGCGCTCAAACCTCGCATCGCTCGTTTCCCTTGGGTCGCAATCGAATCCTCCATTTGCTGTATTTAAATCTTCGCTGCAAACACAACTGCTCGAGTAAATATTTTAATCTGGTTCTTTATCAATCGGCCATTCTAGCGCCAATTCGGGGAAGATAGTGTCAGTACGTAACTGACTCACCCATTGATGAGGATTCCTAATCGAGCTGCAGAATTGAATTAAAGGGGAGGCTGGTATTTTACGGTAAAATCCGAAAAAATCAAAATCCCGGTGATCGTAGATTCGAGGCCAGAGAAGAAGAGATGAGAACGCGGGAAAAATGAAGCATCAATTTCTTTTGCTTATTGAAATAAGAAATTAAAATCGGCGATAGAATACAGCGGCACCACATCATTTCGCCTATATATATTTGCCTTACCTTTTAGAAGAATATTTCTTTATAATTCATGTGGATTTATGGCATAAGCTGAGTGGCTTGAGAAACCATTTAGTTGAGTGGTGGCCTTTGTTTAACAGCGTCCTATTCGCATCCTCCTCTGCAGGTGCAAAATGATTCCTTCGGGCGAACCCAACAATTCACCGCTTATGAAATCGGTGAATTGTTCAGAACCTGGAAAGTATTCAAAAAAGAATCCGAAAATCCGCACAATGGGAATATACCATTTGGAAAAAGTTTCAAAATTAGCGGTATTTTATCAAGGATCAAGCCGATCAAAATTTCACCTCTGGGAAGATATTGGGGTCCATAACAAGGCTGATAAATGACACAAATTAAACTGAGGCTTTTGACGATGCGCGTGTATGGCGGGTTGCCTGATTTCCAGAAGCCAACATTAGCATTGGCGTGATTGGAGAAGTTTTGGACAGATTTGTATAATTCTCGATGAACTGGCTTTCATTTTTGAGACGAAATAGCTTTAATCTCGGATTTTGAGGTGGTTCCGTTACATTTCAGGTTCGACTGCAGCCTATGGCTTGCTCCAGGTGAGATGATCTGACTACCAACGGAAGCTTTTTGAAAATGTATCAGTTCAGAGTTTATAGACAAAATAAATAAGATTTTACCGTGATGAAAGCTACTGAGTGCACTCTCCTCGTGGAATGCCAAGAAAATTGTTACTTTAGGCCCGGTATTATAATGTATAGTTAAATCCGATAAATAGTTAACATGAAGGTTAAGCTTAACTATCGGTTAGCGAGATGGCCGGTATTATAAAACTTTTTCGACTCATGGTTAGTTATTTATCACTTTAACTAAGAGTTGCGTTGCCCGAGAATAATTTTCATACCCGTTGCTGCGAGTTTTGTTTGAACAAAAACGAATCGTAATACAAATACTCGTATTTTTGTATACAATACCTTATATATTTCCAAGGAATAAAAAATGGATGCCGAAATAAGCAGAAACTTTACCTGAAATAAAGGTACCTGAACCTGCTTAAATCAAAATACGACGCGATTAAGAAAGAGACAAAAAAGGACAAGGTTTGGGAGAAGCAAAGTTTAAGGCTAAACGGTGGAGGTCCATCTAATATTAGACGTAACCCGGTTTACAAAAAGTACATGGCTTTAATTAGTGTGAATGGAAAGAGCTTAGAGAGCGTAGTGGATAGCGATTCTAAAGTTATGTGTAGGGATCTACATTGCACCAATGCATAAAATAACATACAAAGTAGGCGACACGAATGCCGCCTACTGCAAAGATTTTGTCCCCCAGTGACAGTACTTAGTTCCGGCGAAAAAGAGTAAAAAAACTCAAACGTTTGGATACAATGTTTCTTTTCAGGGATAGAGTTCGGGAAGGTGGTGGAGTGGTGGGCCCTACATTCCTTTCGAAAGAATTCCCATTTATTCACATTCGAGTTTAGTGTGTGACTCGCCAGGTAGGCGATGTTTTCCATCCGGTAGATGTTGTGGAAGATCTTTTTAGTGCGAATCATATAATTTTCGATAGTGTGATTGTGTACGAGGGCGGTGATAGTGAATGATAGTGAATACCTAGGAAATCGAATAGGAATCCGAAAGTACGATTGGCGCGAGGACAAGGAGAAAATAATTGGTGGCAAGGCAATTATTAATTTATCAAACCTTTCTTAGTGAAGATTTTTTCCAGCAGAAGGTAATTTTTTAAAAGATATTACATCTTTATTTCTATTTTTTCATACCGAGAGGAATATAGTATGCTTCTGCTCGATGGCTCTATAAAGTTCCAACTGTTTTTCGCGCAGCAACAGTAAAGTTGAAACTTAACAGCCAGAGAGCAAAAAAAAATTACTTTTTTGGTTATTTTAATGGGATATTGCGTAGTGGAGAGGGTTCAAGCAGTTCCAATGTCGCCCAGTGATAATTCCATTAAATATGCTCTGCATTGTACTATTTAAGTGATGTTTCAAAAACAATTAATTCCATTCTATCTGTATATTGTGTACTATACAATGATTTTCCTTTAGGTTTAAGAGATGAGCCATTACATAATACTCAAACCATAATGGTAAATAATTTTGTCTTATTTGGTTTTTTTATCGTAATACTGGCTGCGCTTCTAATAATTTATGGGAAATATTGAAGCATCAAAGATGCATATTTTTGTATTACATATAACTATTACCTAATTTATTCATTAGACTCAAAACCGGGCAGTGCTTCGTGTGGTAAAACATTATTTATTACTGTCCATAATCATATGAAAGAGAAATTTAATTAAAACGAAAATATCTGTAGACAATTGTAAGAAATAGGTCAATGCAATAGTTATGTCAGTCAGTATAAGAATAGCCAACGCAGAAAAAAACTATTACTTGAAATCAAATTGAAAGAAAAAGAAATAAATAAATTTATTTAGATGAATTTTAATATTTACTTTGAATTATCAAAAGTTAACCAATTAACTTTTCATTTAAAAATGCAGGCTAGCATTAAATCTTAGTGATATTCCACTTCAATTAAAGAACTGAAATAAAATGAACTGAAAAAAACTTAAAAGTAAATTAAGCAAAACTAAGAATTATGCTAAGCTGTTACACAACTGATAATTACACTAGCCTAAGAATTTATAACGACACGACATTTTGCAATGCTTGCATTGTCTGTGTAATGATACAAGTTTTGCTATATCAAGTCACAGAAATATCCGCTGGTTCTTTATATCGTGAGGTTGTTCCTTGTTTCTTTGCGATAATCGCCACATTGTGCAGCACTGCATATACTACTACAACTTCTATTACTATTTCTAAACAAATATTAACACTATTTTACAGGATTAGAATGTGTCTCTTCCATACCCCAAACATTGTTTCTATAATATTTCTGGTCTTTAAGCGACTTTCATTTTAGAGTTGCTGATATTGATCAGAGGGCTTTCTAATTCGTGTCATCAGATAATTTTCATACTTATAGTTCAAATCTCCAAGCAATACCGCGTTTCTAAAGTATTTATTTTCCAACTTATTCTTCAGGGAAGAATTGTTCCAAATAGTTTGGTCGTGGCTTTTGTTCACTCTGCTCTAAATCTTTCTAATAAGTTATTTCGTTGGATGTATTTCCCCATTTTCAATACTATTCATCTAAAGTAATTATAAAAAGTAACTTGCATCAAGGAGTACGTCCAATATTATGCACCTTCGCGGAAAATACCTTCAATGAAGCCTTGGAAGCAAGACTTGAGACCATACACGTTGACGGACATGCCTACTATTAGTTTAGATAATTGTTTATTCTTTTCCTCAGTTCCTTATTCTACTTTCACACGAATTCCATTCAATTTTCAATGTTCTTATAAGTTACACGACATTTGCTTTTTCTGACCAGTAATAGAAGTTTCCACATCAAAATTTGGAGAGTTTGTTAAATCATGGAATATTACCTTAAATGCTAAAATTATCCTCAAATTACTTGTCATATTTGTTAAATATGTAATAACTTATTGTACACTTCACCGGAACCAACATATATCTACGCGTAATGAATGTGAAAGAAAAAACGACCTTAAAATATTACATAGGGGAGCGTGGGGTTGCCCCGGTCGGGAGGTAGCCCCGGTAGGCAGTCTGCTGACCGATTCATATGTTATCAAATACTCTGGTCGGTGCCGTTCTCTTTGATGCAACTAGAGGAACTAATTGTGTGATTTGCGTCAGTCTGCCATCACACTGTTGAGCGATTGCGTTGTGAATTTTTGAGTGGCGGTAAATCTAATTTTGGAGAATATTTGTGGCAACGTAAGTACTGATTTTTATTACAATATAAAAATTTTTATATTATAATCTAGTAGTGTACTTATTATGCTTTAGTTTAATGTATATTACTAGCAAGTTCAATGATTCCGTTTTGAGTTTGAAGGCTTTTAAGAAAGTCATGCACTTTGGGTAGCCCCGGTAGGTCACATTGGGGTAATGGCGGTAGGGCACCGGCGCTCCCCGACTCTGTTTCTAATGTTTGTTTTTAGCAAATTTAATGTACGCTTTCAACAACTGATAACGCGTCAATTTTTTTAGTTGCCAAGGAAATGGGAGAGAATGACTGGAAGAGGAAGTTGGTCAGAGGAATCAATGAAGTTAGCATTAAAATTTATAGAAGAAGGGAATTCAATTAAATCTTCTAGCAAGAGGTATGGTATACCGTTCAGCACTCTTCAAGAGCGGAAGAAGAAGAATAAAGATTCAAAACCACACTTAGGGCGAAATGCAACATTCACAACTGAGCAAGAACAGGCATTAGCAGAGAGGATCAAAACTCTAGCCAATGTCTTCTATGGTCTTACTGCAACTGATGTACGAAGAGTAGCATATGAGTACGCAGTTAAAAATGAAATCCCCCACAGATTTTCTGAAAACGAACGAATAGCTGGAAAAGAATGGCTGTATGGGTTTCTGAAAAGAAACCCATCTGTAAGTGTTCGTAAGCCCGAAGCTACGAGCATAAATCGAATAACGGGATTTGATAGAGAAGAAGTCACCAAATCTTATGACAATCTTGAATCAACTCTGTCAAAAAGCCAGTTCACACCTTGTCCGCCTTGTGCTGTAATGCCGTAATGTTCGAATAAAGGGTGGACTAATGAGGACATATTCGTGAATTGGCTTCAGCATTTCATTGAACATGCAAAGGCAACCAAGGAAAGGCCTGTAATTCTCATTCTTGACAACCATAACAGTCACACAACTCTGATTCAGCTGAAAACTTTCTTTGTGATCGATGCCACTGAAGGCAGTGTTTACCTAAGTATTAATTACTTCAAGCCTATATGCACAATAGCAGTGACTGATTTTTATTTTGTTTAGAAGCCTCAATTCTTCACCTAGGCATATTAAAGAAAACATGTTTCACACTGATGACTTTTGTTTTAGTTCCTATCTTATATCCAGCTTATTTAAATTGTTTTTGTACAAAAATCTCATGATATAATCTTGGGTAAACTTTTACCATTAGAAATACATGGGAAATCCCCTACCGGTATTACCCCACAGGGTGGGGTAATACCGGTATGTGTAAGGGTTTTCATTTCATTTTTTTTAAGTATTTCTTTTGTAGAAAAAAAATACAATTAATATATATTGTGTATTTATATATATACTAACCACTAAAAATGTTAAATCAAATAATTAACAGTTTTTATAATAGCTATAAATGAAACCGTTTAACATACCGGCATTCCCCCATTCTCCCCTATACGTATAATAGGAGTCATACCAACTTAATTAAAATATTCGAAGAAATATTTTCCTGAAACTGTGGAGTATAAACTTAATTTTCACCAGAAAACCAACTGAGGTGATAAGTTAGCACTAAAGCTTGTCCGCCATATTGAGTGTTTACACTGGTTTACTCCCATGATGCGTTGCGCTATCAATCAGTTAAGGACTTGATCACAACCCAATCTGTTTGATAAGATAACAAACACTTTAACTAACAGATAAGGCTTAACCATCGATTATAATACTCAATTTTAGCGTTAACCTGGAGGTTAAAGTTATCCTATAGATAACTACAGATTATAATACCGGGCCTTGGTGTAATTGTGCTTCATTTGCGTGTAGCACTCTGGATCAGTGAGGAAAGCTCACTTACTGGCTCATACTTGGTATCAGTGGGGGCGAGGTACCTGCTGAATGCTATACGGACCGACTCGTATATGGGGATGTAATTCGTTTTCCACAAAAGCAAACTCTGTTTAATATTCTAAACTGTTCAGGCAAATGAAAACAAACAAGATCCGTGCTACACTCAACCATTAGGGGAATATATTTGTTATAAATAAAATAACTACAGACTGTAAACGACATATAATGTTACAATGCATAGACTTTTTCTGTCCGCAAACCAAAATATCCTCTTAGAGATTTAAATCGACTAATTGGCCTTCGCAAAAAGAATTTTGAAAGTGCCGGGTTTGATTTCCAAAGGTACGCCTTCCACAAGAAGAGGCCGTTCTTATCACAATTTTCGATTAATTTACAGAATAAAAGTAAAAATAATGTTCCTTCGTATTTCTTATTCTAAACTTGTGTGTGTCGCAGAAAGAAACTTAGTTTATTTTCCTTCGTTTCCTTAAAAACTCTTCTGACGTTAGTTTTCAATAGGCCATCATTAGGTGTATCAACGTCTCTCTTAACTGCTCCTCAGTATTGCATTGAAGAGCTTCCTGATTTATGGCAATTTAAAATTCGAAAATTCGAAAAAAAATGAAATAAAGAGATGTCCAATTTCATAATAGGTTAGCGTTCGAAATGTGTGTAGAAATTTTACAATTTTGTGTTCAATTATAGGCAGAGGAGCATACATTTCGACCTCAAGAATGAACGGCTCTTTGGATGAATGCAATGCGACAGCACCAAAAGGAAGAGTTTGCCTCGTTGCGCAATCGATTCGGTTTCAGAAAATGACAAATAACTTAAACTGAAGCACGTTTATTCTTAAATTCTGCAGTATAGCGATTCGGCTTTATAAATCGTAAACATTGCGAGTAAATACGATGAAAACGGGAGAGACCGACGTTATTTCACTCCGGTAAGAACACACCTTAAATAAGAACATGGCTCCAAAAGTGCAGCGCAAGGCGTTTTGTTAGAAAATGGTACGATAAAGGCAAACGTCACAAAAATGCTCTCAGAAGTACGTTGGAAAGACGGCGAAAGTACGGCGTTTCCCCTGCTACTTCGGCCGATCCAATCATGAAATAAGATCAGCAACACTTAAGGAAGTCATCAAATCAAGAAGTGATTAACGCCACCGAAACGTAGAGTGTCAGCTGTCGGTTTCGCCAGAAACTCAAATGCGCATCGCTTTAGAGTATTTTCATCGAAGAGACTTAAATCGACTCCGATCTGAATTGAACTGTCACGAACTCGATATTACCGACGACATTTCGCTGAGGAACAAAGTCTCGAATCAACGGTCGACGGAACGATAACAAATAAGTGAGGACTACAAGTCGCACTTAGCGAAGACGACAAATTGTGATTTTGGAGCGGCGTAAATCTTAAAAAGAAAAAAGGGCATCAAACGACTGATTGATATTTATCTATTATGTATAGATGCTTCTCCGGATTCATTCATGTATATACCCAGATAGGATACTAATTCACAGGCTAAACCACAAGCGTCATTGACTAGAAATTTTTTACCACGTATTGGCCATAACGTGTAACCGACAAAAAAATTGAGATTTTGAACCTCTGTGTCAGGAGTTCGTTTCCATAGGGCCCCAAAGTTCCGATTTTTTCCATGTAAATGCATTGCTTTTATTTTCCAGAATTTTTAAAAACTACTTCCCGGATAGGTAGAGAATCAAAACTCATATGGTCATGATGGATCGAAAATATTCATAACTTTTACAGAAAATATCCTGGATTCGATGCTAGGACGATGCAAAAATCTGCCATTTAAAATACATTGAGGTAATTTTTCATTTTTTTAGATGCAATTATCGAAATGATAGGAAGTTAGTGCTTGGCCAGAATATGTATGATAAGAATTGGTTTAAGAAAAAAAATTAGATAAGACCGTACTATTTCTGGGTTCAATGCCAGAGCACATGAAAATTTCTCGCATAAGGAATATAAGAGAAAAGTATGACGTCGTTTGAGGCAGTTGCACCCAATATTTCTGCTTGAATTTTCCCACATGGTTAGAGGTGGTGAATTTCTGTTGTAATGCATAGGACGTATCACCAGAAAGACCCGGGTTCGATGCCAGACGATTAAATTGCAGCCAATTTTAAGAATATTTTCAAGCTTTTTTTTCCTTTTTAGGACCGCCCCGATATGATCCCCATATGAAATAAGTGTTGTCGATCTGCTTGCAGTATGCAAGCTACATTTTACTCGTACCTAGATATATATACACTCACTCACTGGGGATCAAAATTCTAACCATGTTCCACAAGTGCCACCGACTTGAAATTTTTACGACGTATTGGCCATAACGTGTAACCACCAGAAAAAAGCCGACTTTGAACCTCGGTGTCATGGGTTCGATTCCAGAAGGCCCTAAAGTCGCGATTTTCTCCATAAGAATACATGGTGGGGATTTTCGAAAATTCTTTTGTGGCACTTCCCGGAAAAGTAGAGAGTTGTAATTCAAGGGATCGCTAGAAGCCGTACATATCCAACGAAAATCAAAAGGACACCTTCGAATATTGTCCATGGTTCGATGCTAGGTCGGGGCAAAAATCGGCCGTTTAAAATGCATTGTGGCGATTTTTAAGATTTTTTTTGGACCCTTTCCCGATGGCACGGAAACTTGAAATTCAGCATAGGGTTAGATGTCATAAATACATTTCATAATCAAATTTTATATAGTCGCTGATGGTCCTTGGTTTGATCCCAGAGGGCCATTTACATTCCTCAATGCATTTCTTACGGAGAAAACGGAAACAAATTTTAGGTACTTCTCGGCATGATATCGACTTCAAACTTTGCGTAAAATAAGATCAAGTCCATACAAATCAAACAGTGCATTCACAGCTACCAATGAGTCCTGGGCTCGACACCAGGCGTCTCTACAATCAGTAACTGATCCGATTTTTAAGAATTATTTTGAACCCCTACCCTTTAATATTAAAACTTGAAATTCGGTACATAGATAGAAATAATAGATAAATTTCTAAAAGCATGTTTTAGATTCCCTAGATAGTCCTTGGTTCGAATCCTGAGAACCATTTACATTCGTGAAAAGTAAGACGTCGTTTGAGGCAGTTGCAGCCAATATTTCTGCTTGAATTTTCACACATAGCTGGAGATGGTGATCTTTTTTTGTGCTGCATAGTAAGTATAACCAGAAAGACCCGGGTTCGATGCCAGACGATGATATTGCAGCGAATTTTAAGAATATTTTCAATACTTTTTTTTTCCTTTTGAGGACAGCCCGATATGATGCAGATATGAAATTAGTATTGCCGATCTGCTTGCAGTATGCAAGCAACATTTTACTCTCATAAATATATAATAGATACGGGCCACCGTCGCTTACCTATCTCATCTGACGCAATCTGCGACTCAAAATCGGAGTATAGCAACCATTTAATTGAATTAAATGAATTGTTTCTTTGCTTGAGTCTTAAGCGTGGCTTAAATTGAACTTCTAAATGCAGAGAGCGAATTCGAGAGGGAATCGGTAGCGCCGCTCGATGAAACTCAATCACGAAGAAATTACGCAACTCGCTGCAATTATATTTGAGTTGTGTCTCTAAGTTCCTTTAACACTTTTGAATCACCGCCTTCGGGGTAACGTCTACGAAAACACCTGCTTACTAAAATAAACATATCTATCAATTTTCGCAACAACTATTGAGTAACAGCAGACTTGGTATGCACACACTATGTGGCAAATAAGCCCTCAGAACAATTAAAAAGTGGTAGATGAAGACATGGATCGACGTGTTAAACCGTATTAAAAGCATTGGATTTACAAAAAAGAAGATTGCTAGCCAACATATGAGCAAGCAACATCCAAATACATAAATTCAGGACATGCATCAGTTCACCAAAGATGCGATGAACACCAAAATAATAATGAAAAACGATGTGAAAATGTCATCTCCGATTTTTTTCTTAATCGCTTAAGATAAATCCAGCGGATTTACTAAAAATTGCAAATATTTCCTAAAGACACATTCTCCCGTGAGGAGAACTCGAAAAATATACGGTTTAACGTTTCTAATGAACAGATTTGTATTGAATTAAAATACTTTCGTATAAACGATACCGAATCAGGGTTAATTTTGTGGTATTTATTAACTTGTAAAAAATCCATGGTAAACAAACTTTTACTAGACCACTAATTTAGTGGTCAAGTAAAAGTTTGTTTACCATGGATTTTTTACTTTCGTATACTTTGAAATTCTGGCTAATTTATTAAAATAATATACGAGACATACTACGTTTTACCAGATTTTATTCCTCGTTGATGATATGTTTATCTCACATGGACAATCTATGAAAAATCGCATGTTATGCCAAATAAGTAGGAGGGAATTCAAAAAGTTAACTTAAATCTTTTCAAAATACTAATATACAGTAATATAAACTTGTCACTTTTCAAGAAAGCCAAGTTGTTTTTCTAGTTAGGGTGTCGTCAAAATCACGGATTGTCGCCCACTGGACAAAGTGCTGGACTGGACACAAATGTTCCACTGGTGATCATTTGGGTTCACGAAAAAATCACGACGCTTTTATTGATATGATGACTCCGATTCGCTGTCTTACAATAATACTTTTGCATTTCTCGTACGTAGTTTGTCGACTTTCATACGATTCGTTTCCTCTCGGTTGACGTCACAATATACGTGAGGAGGAGCAGTGAAACAGGATTAAAATAATCCTCATCGAGGTTATTTTTAGACTCTCGAAAGTCTCCAAACTTTCGACATTGATATTTAAGAAGCAAAACCTATAATTCCTAAACAAAGAAGGAAGAGCAACTGAATCGATGGCGGCGAATTGATTTCTTCGTGACGTCTTCACATGGAAAATGCAGTTATAACTGTGAAAAGACGAGTGAATCGCCCACTCTCGATAATAAACGAGAGTGTACATCAAAAGGAAATAAAAGAGAATCTAAAATGAATCGGAGTACACGAGAATCGCTAAATAAGTACAGTTATTATATATAAAATAAACTCAAATGATAAAAAACCGAAGGAAATTGTCCTACGGATTACTACGAGTTTTAAAAAAGCAAAAGAAGTTTTTGCGGATTCACGAGCCAAAAAAATGACTTGGAGGTGTTTGATTCATGAGAAATGTAAAGGTAATGTGGTAAAATCGAAGATTTGCAGAATTTGCAAAATGAAAATCAGAAGAACTGATACTGAATGAAGGACGTTTACAGAGATACCAAGGATGGAAGATATTGGATTCCTTATCGACATAAGAAGGAAAGATAATGTGAATCAAATATGCATCTGACTGCATTTGAAAACTAGTACTCTGTGAGCGTTACTCAGTCATCTAAGTTTACGCACATCAGTAGAGAAAATGAAACAGGAAACTGTTACCAAACACTCGACACTGAAAAAAAAACAAAGAGGCCTACTACGTCATTATGAGCACAATACTATATACAATGAGGACAAAGAAATAAACGAGGTCACCACTTGGTAGAGAACCCACCAATATGCATATAAAATACGTGCGCAATGAAGAATCGTACAAAGAAGTGGACTTGGTCCCAATGGAACCAAAATTAAACACATTAAAAGTTGGTGAACTGTAATGAAGTGTAATCTGTGACAAACTGTGGAGTTTTGAATATCCTCAACACTGGGAATAGCCACAGAACTGAAAGATTTAGAATGAGCAACAACCTTCGAAATGAGTGGAAGAGTTGGTTTCCTGCAGGAAGCATCGGCAAACCAGGAGAAAGCAAGACTGGGTGTCAGCTATAAACAAGAAATAGGTTCTCAGAACATCAAGAAAAAGAACTGAGAACCAAAGTCTTGGAAGTCGGCGGAAGAAGAAGCAAGCAATCCGATAAAACCAAAGGATAAGTAATTCAGTGATAATAACACGACAAATGATAAAACGACGAAAGGACCTGAAGAATTCAGATACTCCAAGAGATAATATCGAATATGTCGATCTTTGCAAGTCTATCGGAGTGGTAATCAAGGAAGACGTGAGAAAATTGAACAAGAGGCCATAGAAAATAACAAGAGCAAAAAGAGGGCCAGACGACGCATAGCAATAGAAAAGAAACAGATTTCAGTCATACAGAAGGGAGACGGCACATACAACAGACCAGCAATATTAAGGACAGTAACGGAATACTTTAGCAGCTTGTACAAGAAGATGGGAAATGCCGAAGAGGAAAGCCAAAGGATTCTCAATCGTCCCAGAAGAAGAGGGATACTGGTGGTGGAGATTGATCTCCATTCATCACTCCTGCACAAATACATGACTCGTGCGATTGCGAGCGATGAGGAAGCTGTACTATTAAATATTGTGAATAAAAGGGGAAGTTTTCCCAGCTTCTGACGAAGTGAATAAGTACTTGCTCTGTACCTCAAAAGAAAATGAGTCAATTAACCGATTCCCGATTATAAAAAGAAGCATTCCTT
Source organism: Sympetrum striolatum (assembly GCA_947579665.1). Lineage (NCBI taxonomy): Eukaryota > Metazoa > Arthropoda > Insecta > Odonata > Libellulidae > Sympetrum > Sympetrum striolatum. The sequence continues at coordinate 108,265,730 of OX388344.1, read as the reverse complement.
AAATCAAACGCTTCCCTACCATCCAGTGCTCCTGTGGAGCGGCTGTTTAGCACAAGCAAAGATATTTTGCCACCAAAGAGTGGCAAAATATCTGACGAAAATTTTAAAATACAATTGTATTGCAAATTGAATTCGCATATTTAATTGATTTTTTCTTAAACATATTTCTGATATTTAGAGAGCTTTCAATTTATTTGCATGCCGTTGATTTTAGAATCCATCTTCATCCACAGGTGTAAATTTTAGTAGAGCATAAGTAGTTAGGAACTGTAATTACTGTAGTAATCATAATTTGAATTAAAACTTAATGCTATGGCATTAAATCCAAATGTTAGATTGCATGTTAGTACTCCCTGTTTGAAAATAAATGTTGACTGAGATTGCATAATCTACAGGAGCAAAATAAAAAGTAGGGGAAAGTGGGGAATTGTGAGACACACTTCATTCTTGCACAATATCTCTATCGAAAAAAAAGAATTTTCAAATTCTGAAAACCTTGACGTTTACTACATGTAAAAACAAAATTTCTGGCTTTCACCAATTCATAAAATAATTTTTTTTTTGGAGATTCCCATGACTTTAAAAAAAAAGTGTCTTTTCGGGATTTTGGAAAATGGTGGGGAATTGTGAGACACCGCGTAAATAGAATTAAAACTCGACACTTTCAAGCCATAAACTTTATTAGGGCTAAAAAAATGGTTATAGAATGAATATTGAAAAATAATTTTAAAATATTTGTCACTTTTACAGTTTTTGCATTTAAAAACTTTGCTGGATACAGTAACGCATTTCGCATGAACGTCTCGGCTGCATTAAATACATTCTATTTAGTTGTTTTTATTCAATTTGGCCGGCATATCTTCGTAGCAAATGATGCAGAAGTCTACATCTTTATCTTCATCAGATGGAACTTGTAGCTTTGGTTTTGTGAGCCGTGAAGTGCGTCTCTTTTTCGGTGGTGTTCCTTGCTTCTGAGCCTTGTCCTTTAACTCAGCTTAACAGCTTAACTCAGCAGTGGTCATCGACCACGATTGGACTTTTTGGTTTGCTTCCCCATATTCAGCGGACCAACTCGTACCAACCCGTCAGCGGAAGAAATGGCTCATTCATTCGCAACAGAGATATCAGCAGCTGTTATAATGATGCGGCGTTTGTCGTCTCCTTCCTCATTGTCATCGTCAGCGGATTGATTTTCGCCGCTGAGTTGAGACGCAACAAAGCCTATATCGGTGAAAGCATTTGAATCAAATGGAAAAATACCAGATGCCTTGAAACCCGCCTTTATGTTCTTCGGCGTAACGGCAACATCAAGACATTTTTCGAGGATCAGTGGCACATGATGCAGGTCGAAAATAACATTCATGTTGGCTCGCTTCCAATCATCAAGCTGCTTTGCGTACATTGTTTTTAATGGACCAAAAACAGTAATGAATTAGAATAGAATTATTATGGACCAAGATCTGCTTGATTCCCTCCAAAACGGCAGCATAATCAATTTTACCTCCTTTTTTGCGTAATAACGCGGCATGGTGGCTGTAAAACGGGAAGAAGTCAAGAACACCAAACAAAATACAGTTTAACGTATCGCGAAACACTGATATTAAGTGTCTCACAATTCCCCACTAAAAGTGTCTCATGATTCCCCACGAGCTATGTTTTGCAATATAGCGGTGTGTAAACGAATGAGGGACTTTTCATCTAAAATGAATTGTATGTGTCAAAAAGCTAAAGTTCAACGATAAAAAATAGCTAATTTATCTGAGTGAGTTTGAAACAGTACTTTCAAAACATGGGATAACACAGGAGCGCGAGAAAACTTTGGGAAACTCGATTTTCGAGTCACGGTCACAGGGACGGATATATACGGGAACACTGATTGATTGCTACTAGAAATATGAGCTATGACAGAGATGACACAATACCAGCTGTTTCGATCTGTCATCATTGACGAATAAACAAATCACAGCGCTGTCTCACGATTCCCCACGTCTCACAATTCCCCACTTTCCCCTAATTGTAATTGAAATCCTACTGATTACTTTTTCAAAAAGTAATTTGTAATAGTAACTGATTACAAATTTGATAGAGTAATTGTAATTGAGCCCAATTACATTTTTTCAGTATTTTTCCCATCACTGGTAGTAAGCAATGGAAGTAAATGGAGCCTTTCACACTAGCCGAGAATGGATTATAGACCTCGTGGTCGCCGTGTAGCAGCCGGTCCAACGACTGAAGAGGATGGCACCGGGTTTGGACCTTTACGACTATTTACGACCGAGTGTGGGTAGTAATGCACGTCGGCTAAATGAGCGCTTTCACATTGAACGGTTTTTGCCGGGTGCCTTCCTCCATCCCTTGCTGCTTTCCTGCTTATTTCGACCTTTTAAAACCACCAGCATTAATTATTTTTTCATCGGTAACAGTTGAATGTAAACATACATCACTTATCATCCACCAATAAGTAAGGTTCATTCTTTTTTTTTGACATGCGGCCGCTGCCGGGTAAAAACATCGTTGTGATATGAATGTTTATAATATGTTGTTGGTGGGGAGGGAGGGTTTGTTATACGCCTCCACTTTGACAAATTCTTATTTAAGCGTACTTCCAATTATATATTTTTTAACTACCGGCAATGCACCAATCATTCATTGATATATCGTTTTATCATATGAAGCAATATTTTAAGAATTAATTATATAAAGCAATATGTAAAGAATTTAATTTCCGAAAATAATTTGGTGTTAACTAGGGCAGGTAAGGAACAGAGTGTACTGATATGTGATAAACAACAATTTGTGGACAAATGCCGTGATTTTATTGATAACAATAACATTCTTAAAAATGATCCAACAATGTCCAATCAAATGTGTGTGAGTGAAGAAAACGAATTTACTCTCGGATAGAGGAAATCACATCTGATAATGTGTATGAAATTTGGTATAAAATATATTTAATTAGAGAGTGAAAAAAACGGGCAGAAGCAAAAAATCTCTCCGGGACTTGCACCCTTGGAAAATCCCAAGATTTCATGGAGGAGAATACCATTCCTTGGGAAGATGTCATACCAATTGGGAAATTCCCTTGCCATTACCCTCTTCTATTGCTTTAAAACATGGACGTGCCGAGTGACGTAGTGAATGTAGACGAAATTAGCAAGTACTTTTAAAAATTAAAGTTATTTGAACCAAATATTCCAAAAAGAATTAATTTTTCACCAACGCCGAAGCAACCGGGCCTGTTTCTGGCTGGCCCGGTTCTTGTGTGTGAAAGCATTCCTAGCCCGGTTTCATGACCATTTTATGACCGACCGGACGAGCGAAACCGGCGAGTGTGTAGCTAGCCTTTCCCTTCTGCGCAATAAAGGATGCAAGAAAGATTTGAAAAATTACCGCCCCATCGTCCTCCTTCCCATTGTTTACAAGACATTTATGAGGACAATCGATAAACGTCTTAAGATGACCCTGTCTTCAGCTCAGCCTAGAGAACAGGCAGGATTCCGGAAAGGCTTCCGCACTATGAACCGCATCCACACTCTACAGAAAATTATTAACAGAACGAATGAGTACGAGATGCCGCTCGTCCTTTGCTTTGTAGATTATGAACAGGCCTTCGACTTGGTAGTACCTCCTCCACTCTGAAAGCTCTGAAGAATCAAGGGATAGATTCTGAGTACATCCGCCTCTTGCGCAGTGTCTACGAGAATGCCACAGCTTCTGTAATGCTGCATGAAGAGAAGGATGAATTCAAGATTGAGAAGGGAGTTCCACAAGGGGACGGTTTATCTCCCATCTTGTTCACAGCCGTTTTAGAAGAAGTTTTTAAAACCCTTGATGGGGAAGAGAAGGGCTTAAGAGTAAATGGGGAGTACACCAGTCACCTCCGTTTTGCAGATGATATAGTTCTCTTTGCAGCTAATGCAGAAGATCTAACTTCAAGACTTGAAGAGCTAAACACAGCGGGACAGAAGATAGGACTCAGGATATAGCTAACATAAATAAAGGTAATGTATAATTCCTTTTCACCCAAGAAGCAGTCAGACTCGGAGAAAGTCTTCTGTATATATAATCAGAATACCTGTAACAACTGGAGATAAAAACAGGATTAATGAAGTAAACAATTAAACTAGGCCTGATCGGGAGGAACCCACTCGTTCTAAAATCAAGAGTGCCAATGGTTTTGAAACGGAAGGTATGCAGCCAGTGCATTTTACCGGTCTTGACCAACGGAAGTTAAATTTTGGTGTTAAATGCAGCAAATAAATACCCAGCGAGTTTCGACAAGGCAAAAGTATGGAGTGCTGTATGCTTATATATTCTTAGAAACGCAATATTATTTTTCGCTACCATAGGATATTGCATTGCGGAATTTATCTCTTCTGAGATAATTTCATCGTTTTAGATTAGTTAGTATTTTCTTTATTTTTATACAACATAAGTTATTTATATTATATAAATCAGTTATTTATATATTTATAACATAGTAATATTTAATTGTGTAATAACTACCTTCAATTTGCTCCTTAAACTATGACTATCACCACCTTATCATTCTTCAATTTGTGGCCATCTTCCGTTCCGGAGGGCTTTCGCCTTTTATTCGTTTAACCGACAGGAAATGGGTTAAGTCCGCTTTAATGGATCCGATATTACGTAGACTGAATGTGAAAAACTCTGACCCAAATGATGAACGCAGGCGAGAAGTAAGCGGTAGTAGGCCCAGGGTCTTCTGAGGCTCTGAAGCGAATTTATGCCTTTTGATAGTAAATAGCTATTTTGGTTATAAAAACGCAGTCTACTTTACTGAGATGGATGTTTATAGCGAGGGCAAATTTTCTCGAAGGAGGCATTTCCTAATTGAGGTGATTAATAAAGGATTCGAAGAGGCTGTTGCTATGCGAAGGGACGAGCGAACTACATCTAACTAACCCACTCGATTTTCATGCGAATACACTTCCATAGCAAACGACAGCCGATTTCGGAGAAACTGAATTATTTCGAAGAAATTATCCCCAGAAAAAGTTAACCAGCTGAGATACAGTCCTTTCGTCTTACTACACGATCTTATAACGAAGTACTTAACCCTTCCTAGACGGTGCGGGGTACTGGAGGACCCCAAAATAGCTAAATTCAATAGAAAAGTTTTATTTTTAACCACATATGTTTCTTATTCCATGTATTTGTGCATAAATGTTTCTTTTATATTATGAAACTAAAAGAAATTTGTTATACATAACGCCAATTGCTAATTGGTTGAAATAAATCATCATCTCAAGGGCCTTCTCTCCTCCTTCTGTCTTCTGCCATTCTCTTGAATTTTGGTAGTGGCCATCCACTCCTTGTCTGGATATCTTCGATGTATTTCTTCCCCTTCCTTTCTTTCCCAACACTTTTCCCTCTAACATTATCCCTATCATACTGTCATGTCTCATTAGATGACCCAAGAATTTTACCTTCCTTTTCTCCATTACATTTATCAATTCCCTCTTTTCCTTTACTTCCTTTAACACTTCGACGTGCGTTTCCCTTTCCATCCACCTGATTTTTAACATTCTTCTCCATATCCACATTTCTGCAGCTTCCAGGCAGTCTCTCTTCGTGTTCCTTAATGTACAACATTCGCTTCCATAAAGCCAAAGTGCTCCGAAGCAAGGCATTTGCAAATCTCTTTCTTATCTCTAAATCCATATGGTTGCATGTAATAAGATTTCTTTTCCGTTATGATAAATATACTCAGTAAATCCGCATTGAGATTTATAACATAATATGGACCTATTTTTGAAACGCGGTGTTAGAATAAGTAAGGCTTTCTGAGAGAATTGATAAAAAGTGGCGTGAAGAATGAAAGGGGCCCAATTTCAAATCGTGGAAGAAAACGATTATTTGGAGGAACAGATTCTAATGCCAACCAATGATCGAGAACGAATTCCGCGCTTTCCTGGCAATCACTGAATTTAATTTGTCAGAAAGTTCAGAAGCAATGGTTTTTTCAAAATGTCTTCGTCGGTAATCTGCTCCCCTGAGATCTGCCGAGGGAATTTGTCGTCATTTCGAAGTCTGCATTTAAGAGCTGCTCATCAAGTTTGATCATAGAATTCTTCACATTGCATTTGCTTCCGAATGTGCTCTTCATTGACGTTGCTGGAGGACCCCAAAATAGCTAAATTCAATAGAAAAGTTTTATTTTCAACCACATATGTTTCTCATTCCATGCATTTGTGCATCCATGTTTCTTTTATATTATGAAATTGAAAGAAATTTGTTTCACATACTTATTTCCAAAATATCTTTAGTTTTGAATGGGGTACCAAAGTACCCCGCACAACCACTTTGCTATACAAAGTGTCATGTCGTGTGATTGTGGCAATTCAGTCACCCTTTCTTACAGATTTTTAAATTGATTCATTATTTATTGCATTAACAGTAATTATATCACATTATCATCCCAAATCTCATGTACAGGCATGCTTTTGGGTATGCCTGGGTTGACATCATATAATAGCCAAAACTCTAATGCTACCTCCAAAAAAATGAAGATAATCTCAAGAAAATAATCAATACTGTATTTATAAACATACTTATAGGTTAAGTTAAAGAAAAACCAAAAATGAACGTAATATTCGCGAAAAAGGCGTCGGGGTAGCCGAGTACCCCGCACAGCTGTTTTTGGAAGTTTTCAGGGCACAGTCGAGGAAGGGTTAAGGAAAACACGCTCGTTAAGCCACTACTAAGGCAATATTCGAGAGGTATACACTGATTAATTTTTTTAATATTCGATATTGCGAAACGGGTGGAATCATTTGCATAATGATAAAAGTCGATTGGAATTCCGAAGAGAAGCTGTCCAAAGAAGAAGAATCCGCTCTTTGCGACGCCCCAAATAGACATCTGAGAACATCCAATTCATCGCGGTCATGACCTTATAAAAGTATAATTTTCACTTCGCAAAGCGAAATGCAAATCTCGCTTCAGTCGAATCAAAGCGGCGATTGATTAAATTGAAGGGAAAGTGAAGCCCTTCTTTTGAATACACGAAACACGTATTTCTTAAAATCTACGACGTGGTGACCAACATGCGCGCTTTCCAAATATTTTAGGATTTCTCTATCAAATGAAAGAATAGTAAGGGTGCCGTTTCAGTCGACAAGAGAGCGAATCAAAGTTGGAATGATCGTTTTAGAATATATTCGCCCAAAAAGAAGAAATCTTATATATATAAATAAAATGGTGTTCGTGCCGTCGTCTAAAACTCGAAAACGGCTCGACCGATTTGAATAATTTCTTTTCGTTTTGTTCGCCTCGGTACGGAGGTGGTTTAGGAAAAAAGAAAATTAGGAAAAACCAAAAATCGAAAAGCATTTCCATAAGAAATGCACGTAAAGTTAATTTTTGCTGCAGGCTTTATTTCATTTGAAAATTTAAATTAGAAATAATAGTCGTACAAAGTCGAATCAAGCGCTAAAAGAAGGAGAATTGAATAAAGATTCCTATTTTGGTCGTTCAATATCGTTTACGAATCAAAATTTCGAGAATTTTGATAAAATGCGTGAATATTTTATCAAAATTTCGAGGTTGTAAACCCATCCCCCTTGACAATGAAGGCGATTGTTGAATCTAAGTTCATGTATTTTATCCATATAATAAGTGATACACTTTATGAAGAAGAATAAATTGGATGAGATTATAACATTTGCTGTTACGAACAATATCCTGTGAAGGATCGCACGGAAAAAAGTACGAACATTTCAATTTTAATTTTTTACAATTATGTTAAAACGTCAGCAGCAACCAAGTTTTATTTACAGCAACGTAATTAGAGTTTTAAAACGGATTTCTCTATCTTTCTACTCGAGGACTTAGTGTGAGGATTTCAATATTCTAAACTTCTGAAGTTAGTCTGTTCGACATATCTAACAAAAATATGAGAAATAAATATAAATACGCATATAGATACGCTAGATAGAATTAGGTGGTGCGAAGTTCACCGCGTCATCTAGTACAGTTATAAAAATAAGTTTGATATCGATTTTGTAGACCTCAACGATTGGTATCAGATGACCCGTAAAAGTAAATCTATTCCAAATCGCGGGATGCATCGACATATGTATTCATCAGAAAGTATTAAAACAAGCAGCGCTTTCATTTAATCTTTTCCAGTTATTAAGTTGATCAATATTGGACCGCAGAAGACTTTTCATATCCAATGCGCTTCTCCAATTGCAATGAACACCACGAAATCTACATATTATATTCAATATTTCGCAGAGGGATCTGAAATGAAGACAAAGATATTCAACGAAATGGACGATTGAAGAGCACTTGGGTGATTTCTAAAAATGATAGTGATGATTGAAGCGGTGAAAACGGACTTGAATCGGTTTATGGAAAGAAGAAGGGAAATCCTCAGTAAATGTGAGCGATGTAAGCGAATAAGAGAAAGTAACGAAGCGAAAGAAAACACGGAATGAAAAGATGGCTGAAAATCCCAAAGAGTAAATCTTTAACTCTTTCGCGATTGAATATCTTCGTTCGATAGATTCTCCATTATTTACTGGCTTTTGAGTTATCTAACAGGAGGTTACAAGAGACGAAAAATGGACTAATATGGTCAAATGCAATTAGTGGCGGAATTTAAGTATGCTTGTGATTGAGAAAGACAGCGAAAGGGCAATTCTTTCATAAAACGGAACATGTTCGCGGGAGAAGCTGTTGCCGCCCGTCTCTTTGTTGTCTGCCGTCAACTCAGCTGATATCTTACACGTTTTTCTCACAAAATTTGAATATTCTTTCTCCGCTTCCCTTCCAACGAATCCTAATTAATTCCAAAATAAGAAGGAATTTGCGAAATTTCGCCGCCACAACGACATTTCGCCGACACGATTTCTTTTATTACCGCTCTTGCTCGAAGAATATCTGGGGTTTTTCCATCGGTTGCATGGTGGGTTTTTATGCTGATATTTTATAAATGTGATGGAGAAAATGATTAATACCATGAGTGCGGCGTTCGTTACGAACGGAACATTGGCGTGTTTTGGTCGGAGGAGATTGATTTTTGGTTGGTCAAAGAAACTCAGATTTCCCTTTGAATTATATGGGACGCTTCGATAAAATGATAATAGATTTTAAAAACGTCCACAAGCCCAGAATTTCACCCATCGGACTTATTCTACGAAACAAAAGAAGAGAGAAGAAGCGGAGAAAATATTTGCAAAATCCTGTTGATGCATAACTCGATATAGCAATCAATTTACTTGATAAAAGTTCGTTTTACGGATTGAATACCTGACATAATGTTCGCTAATACAAATTCAGGACATCTCTTAAGTACTTTTCAAACGATATTGTTTACGATCGAAGAGACACATCTCTGGTTGATGAGAAAACGAAGAATGGAAACAAAAGAAGGTGCACTTCCGCTCGAGGTGGGTGAGGCTCATTAGTACCGATTCAGTTTCGAAGAGGACATCATTTTATGTTAACTTTTCTCCTCGTCAATTGGTTATTTGGATTAGGCACATCAGAATACTATTCGAATTTTTAAATGGTCATTCAGGACGTTCAGCGGGACACTCAACCGAAGACTCAAAAGAAAACCATTAAGAGAGCAAACTTAAAATGCAAACATTAAACATACGTCACAACAACTAATCCGATAGACCGACAAGGATCAAAGTCGCGCTCTTTGTTGGTTAGAAAGGAAATTTGATAATTCTCTTGCCCTAAACAATGAGACGACAAGGAATGGAGATTAAAGGAATACAGAATAATAAGGAATATAGAGGAATGTGTGGGGAATATGTGGAAGAGGCACTGCATTCCCCTTTTCCTGTTCTCATTGTTATTAGATGTAGTTCGATAACGATTAATCGAAAATCGTCAGTTCGATAAAAGAACTGAAAATGAACAAGAAATGTTTGTACCGGTGATTGTAAAGCGAATAGAAAAAAGTCTCTCCCGATGCCTGTCAGGACCGTCATGCGTGGTGCCACACCCTTCTCGAGGTGCCACTGGGTAACGCTAAACATGACGGATCTAGACCTGGCTGGTCGATGAAACATCACCACGGTGGCCCCCTGCGCCAAGGTGACCGCGTCTGCGGGGCGGAGGGTTAGAAGTCTTTAGCAGGGGAAACTCCGGATACAAGGCGACCTCCGGTTTTATTTAGCCTTACCCATGTATGCGGAGCTCTTCATGGGCGGACCTTTATTTTCCTAGCTACTCGTGGTAACAATTATGGAATCAGAAGTACCCATTTCTCAAGAGGGCTCTGCCAAGGGTCCTTCAACCTCGGAGGGCGCTGAAAAGTGCACTCCTAACATGAACTGGCTCAGTCCCACCACCTCAGTTGAGGATAGATTGCTCCGGGGAAGCTCTCAGGAGACTTCCCTGAAATCAGACTCATCGGAGTCAACAATTAAGAAAGCATCGGGAACTGGTGACTCTGGAGCGTCGGGCGTAACCCTGGGTTGCGTTTCTCTTCGTATGCAGAAACTGACGACCAGGGCGAGGCCCAGCGGCTCAGAGAGAAGGAGGCAAAAGAAAGAGAAAAGCCGGACCGGGAAAGGTCCATCCGCTGTCAAGGATGATACCTCAGGGAAACCTCGAGGGACCTCGAGCTTGCTATGCAGAAGCTGCCAAGGGGAAGAAGAAGATGGCCGTCATTCCAGAGGGCTACCCTGCAGCCGTTATGACGCAGGAGTGGCACGTGGAAATGGAGGGTAAGCTGGAAGAGCTCTGGGGTTCCACCCCTTGAGGCGAATTCCTACCCTCCTTTGAGGGAACAAGGCTTATCAAGGGTGCCTTGTAGATCATCTGCGAGGATGAACTCTCCATGAGATGGTTGGAGGACGCAGTCAAGAAGGTAGGTCCCTTTTTGCAGGTACCAACTTCAAGGCTGTGGACGCTGACCTTCTTTTGAAGAGGAAGAATTTGATGTTCTGGATGCCTGGGCCAATTAAGTTTTAAACCAGGACTATCTTTGAAAGGTTGGAGAAGGGTTAATTCAGGCCTGAAAACCACCCTATGGAGACCCTATGACAGGGGGACTTCCCCCAATGGCACAAGATTTGTCATTGGGGTAGACGAGGCCTCTGTGGGCACTATCACCTGTCCTGGTTTCAGGAGCTCGATAGGCCTGCACAAGGCGATATTTACCTTTTTAGGCAAATCAGAGGCCGGAACCTCTGAGGCGCCTGGGGAAGCCACGGAGGGAACTCCGGTGGAGGGAGCCGGTGAGGGGAATTCCCAACAATAATGGGCATTCACTTCATCCAGTTTGTATCTATATTGATAGGGTAGATTGTCTTCTAGTATCGTAACATATGAAGGAACTAAATGGGATGTTTAGAGCTTTAACCCATTTAAATCAGCAGGGGTGGATGGAATATTTCCTGCACTTATGCAGGAAGGCTTGGAACAGCTCCACCTTCCACTTATTAGGATTTTCCGATCCTGTATAGCGTATTGCTATATCCCGCAAGCCTGGAGAGCAACTAAAGTAGTATTTATACCCAAACCGGGGAAAGCGGACTAGACCCGAGTTAATTCCTTTAGAGGTTAAGGTCTGATATCTTTTCTACTTAAGACACTGCAAAAATTGGTTGACAGATACATCAGGGATGGTCCGCTTAGGGAGCATCCCATACATCTCAACCAACATGCTTATCAGATATCAGGAACTGTACAAGCGGCTCTCAGTATGGTGCAAAACTGGTGCATCAACACGGAATTAGCCGTCAATCCAGACAAACCTACGGCTGTCCTTTTCACAAGGAAAAGAAACAGGGTAGGCATGTCAGACCCTTCTCTTAACGGGAAGGTTCTGAGAATCTCAGATACTGTTAAATATCTGCGAGTTACTTAGGACTAAAAGTTGTCCTGGAGTCAACATCTTGATTCCAGAGCTAGTAAAACCTGCTCTACATTATTGGCGTGCAGAACAGCCCTAGGGAAAACCTGGAGACTGCATCCAAAAGGTATGCACTGGGTCTACACCACGGTAGTAAGGCCATACCTACTCTATTGCTCTGTTGTGTGGTGGGGAAGATCCCGGCTGAAGTGTGCCAGGAGGACCCTTATCCACATACAAAGAAGAACGCGATATATGAATTAATTGCGCTAGAAGGTTGTAATGAGAGGTCATGTGAAGTACTTTTGACAAGGAAGTGCCCAGGTTTGTTTCTTTTCCGCATTCAAGGATATATTTTTCTGATAAGGATCTTTCAATTCAGTTTTTGTGTAGCGCACTTTAATTCCTAGTCATTACTGGAACGCCACTTATTATTAATTGTGCCAAAAAAGTAATTATTTTTAGCATTATTCTTCTAAATAATATGGATAAATACTCAATAACCTCAAAAGCCAGTATCCAATGTGGCGTTTTTGCTTTATAAACAAAAATGTACATCAAATCGTCATTCCGGGAACTTTCTAGGACAATAAGGGGCGATCTCGAAATGACGTTTAGCTCTTCTAAGGAGCTAAACTTTGCTGTTTTAGACTAATTCTGTTTTTTTTAGTATATTATTAACAGAGATATAGAAGAAGATAAAAATCAAAATTAAAAACCGTCTACAAAGAAAACAAATACAATTACTGCAGTTTATCTAATAAATCGCGAAATGCAAGGAAGCGCAAGTTTCTAAATAAAATGACTCCTGAGCAAAGAGAATTTTTTTTAATCCATAACTAGAGACATTTTTATATGAAATGACATGTTTATGAAATGAACGAAAACTTTAAGGAAAAACGAGATTTAGACGAAACAGTGATTAGGATACAAATATATTTTGCTGAATATCATACGACTAATTATGGGAAAGAAATACAATATTCACTTTTATGAGCACCTGAGGGCCTTTTGACTATCCACAAAGGCGTCTTTTACTCTAAAATGGCTATTCGGTACACGGTGGTACGTTTTCAACTGTCAGCAATAATCTAGGGCATCGGATATATCTATATCAATATACCAGCATGCGAAGTTGCTTAAAAAATAAAACTACAGGCATTTTACACCGAGAAGCAAGATACAGAAGCTCCTAAAATGTTTTGTTTGTGTCTTTTGCAAGATATTTATTAATATAAATTTTATTTTTTATGGCAATTGTCATTGAGAGAACGCTGCCGTTTTTCAGGGGACGTCATCGTCATTTCCGGGATCGCCGAAGAAAGACAAATAATTCAATATTAATTTATTTATCTAAAACTGTTTTATACAGATAAGGAAATATTATATCAACTCATAATTTATATAAAACCATATTTTATAACTTAAATTTATTGATTCAAATACTTTGTGATTAATAATTGTGTCGTTTACGTTTTTAAATAAGAATAGGCTACTACGGCTAAGTCCAATACATTATGTTTTAAAAACGTTCCCGAAATGACTAATATCAACCTTATCTTTATCATTTAAATTTATTTGGCAATTTATAGAATCCCTTTAGGGAATGCGGCGCTATAACTTTATATAATAATTAATATTCTAATGACTACTTGATTTTTTTCAAAAATCAGAAACTGAAAATGCTCACTCCTCTTATTTGACCCATATACATTCATCCATAGTGGATCAAAATTCTAACCATGTTCCACAAGTGTCAGTTATTTTTACGACGTTTTGGCAATATCGTATAACTGCCAGAAAAAAGGCAACTTCGAACCTCAGTGTCATGGGTTCGACGCCATAAGGCCCCAAAGCCCTGATTTTTTCCGTAAGGATGTATTGGGTGGATATTCCAAAATTTGTTTGAGGCACATTCCGACGAAGAGTTGAAATTCGCTGAATGCCGTCCAACGAAAACCACATCTTCTAAGATTTTCCTTGGCTCGATGCTCAGGGCAAATATTCTCAAATGCACTGATTTACAGTTTGCATTTGCACTTCTTAAGAATTTTTTTAAATCCCTTCCCGATAAGATGGAAACTTGAAACTCGGAATGTAGATAGAGATTTTTTAAATATATTTTATGAACGCTATTTAAAGTTTCTCTGATGATCCTTGGTTCGACCCCAGTGAGGTTTTTACATTCCTCACTGCCTTTCTAATAGGGAAAACGGAATTCTATTATAGGTCCTTCCCGGTATGATATCGACTTCAAACTTTCAAGTAAATAAGATCAAGTCCTACCAAGTTATGATGTGTATTTGCATCTGCCATTAGGTTCTGGGTTCGACACCAGGCGTCTCAAAATTAGAAATTACCATTACTTTTAAGATTTTTTTTAAACCTCCTCCCGATAACATAGAAACTCGGCATGTGAACAGCGGTAATGTAACAATGTAGTTCTTAATTTTTATTAATCGTTGGTAAAGTACTTAAAACGTATGGCATAACGTGTAACAGCTAGAAAAAGGCAACTTGAAGGAATGCGAATTTTTATGACGATTTTGAACCTCAGTGTGTTCGATCCCAGAAGAGTTCCGATTTTTTCCCGAAGGATGCATTGTAGTGGAGGCAGAATAGGTTCAACTTATCCTTTTTGGTTTATCAAGCTGAAAATTGGTGGAGATGTTCTTTGAACAGCCAAAAGCAAAATCCCAAAAATCCCAAAAAATCCCAATTGGGCAACATGCCTAAATATTTAAACAAATGTCGCCATCTTGGATTTTCGACCTTGCATCATATTGAACGGTATATCTCCGTATCTAATGGTGATAAAGACACACGGTTTGATTTAAACTACTTACTAAAGTGTAAACTAGACCCATGGCATTTTATATCGAAAGAAAAATGAGTAAATATAAAGCTACACACGAAAAACAACTCGTCTTAGGGTAGCTTCAACGGGAAAATCAGCGTTAAATGTCGATTTTAGACCTTTTATTATCATTAAATCAAAAAATATATCGAAATAAAAGTTGTAGAACACATCAAAAGGCTTCAGAATGTTTTATTATAATCTCCGTAATCCAAAAATTGTAGCTTCTACGAAGCGCCAAACACGTTCGCACACTCAGTAGATGACCTCTAACGCGGAGCGCCAATGTGCGAGTATCCATCAAAACACCGATTATAATGCCGGAAAGTATATTCTGATTCCTATATTCCTTATATCCTTATGTTATATTATATGCTATTGAATTGCTATGACTATAATATAACTATTCAAAGAATTAACCAAATATTTTCCCAAATGGAAAACTAACGAAAATGATTTATAAAAATAAGGTAATAATATAAAAGGATAAAATATTACAAGCTAACGACTATAAAGTGGAAATATAACCGGAATAATTAATACTATCGAAGGAAAATAATATAAAACCTTTCTAAACACTAACAACAATAAACCAACATAAGAATAGAAATAAAAACACTATGTCGAAAATTCTACTTGAGTTTTAATACACGATCGGTTTCAGAAAATTCAGTCCATCATCAGGTAAAGAGACCACAACTCCAGTGAATATATACAAAACAATGGCCAATGAGCAAGCAAGGTCTGAGAGGGGAGGAAGGGTTAAGGATATTAGGTGAGGGAAGCAGCGGGAGGAGGCAAACAGTTGATAAAAGTAGGGAGTGGTTAGGAAAGAGGTGAATGTTAGTTAGCGTATAATTATGATGTAAAATTTCTAATTCCTCCAGGTAGTTTAGCTTATTTCCTTGAGAATAGCTATGGAGGAGGGTGTTGGTAAAGTCTGAATGGTGTTTATTGTCGAGTAAATGTTTAGCGAAATGTGAGGCACTGGAACCATTGAGGAAAGACTGTTTATGTTCTTTTGTTCGAATGTGTAAATTTCTACTGGTTTGGCCTATGTATATTGCATTACAGTCTTTACAAGTTAATTTATATATACCAGATTTGCGTGTTTTATCGAATTTATCTTTATTGTTTAAAATAGTTTTTCCTATGTTTTGTGTTGTATAGAAAGCGGGTCTGATGTTAGAGCATTTAAGAAATTGGCAAGATGATAACTGATGTGGCCGAGGAAAGGTAGTTTCCTCCAACGTTATACTTCCGTGAAAATGGAGCAATCGGGATATATCCTGAAAATGTTTTGTTTTCTTTGTCCATGTGAAAGTATGGTATCTATAAGTTTTTCCATAATAATACCGTTGGAGAGAGCCATGCATTTTATGGTTTTTAGTTCCCGAGAAACGTTTGATGGAGAGAGAAGGATATTTAAGAGGCGATGAATAAAACTATGAAAAGCAGCGTGTTTATGTGTGACTGGATGATTAGAGGTTGCATGAATTGTGTGGTTCGTATAAGTCGGTTTTCGATAGATAGAAAATTCAATTGAATCTGCATTCTTTGAGAGAGTTAAGTCTAGGAAGTTCAAATTGTTGTTATTCTCTATTTCTAAAGAAAATCTGATTTTACTGTGTTGTTGGTTTAGGTGTGACAGCTATTCAACTGTCTGTGGGATCCATTCCAAATACAAAGGACATCGTCAACATATCTCAATAATCTCAACCACAAGAAAACGGGTTTTCGTCATTCTGGGAATTTGTAAATAAATTATTCTCAAAATTATCTAAAAATATTTCGGCTAAAATTGGCGAGAGGGGAGATCCCATCGTAGACCATCGGGTTGATTAAAAAAAGATTTTTCAAACAAAACTAATTCTGCGAAATACATAAATTTGTCAACAGTAAAATATCGTGAGCAACATTTCTGTCCAAGTTTTTGTCGTACAATAATTTTTCCAACAGCAACAACACCTCTTTCCTAGCGATTTTTGTAAATATGTTATTAACGTCAAAAAAACAATTTTTTAGTTAGTATATAATTTCAAATTTTTTAGTCTATTAGCATGGTCGATGGAGTTTCGGATACCATATCTAGGTGAAAACAGGGTTAAGTTTTAAATAAGTTCATTCACTATAGATGCCAGTTTGCGGGTTGGGGAGGAAACACATGAAATAACTGGGCGGATGGAGAGTTCAAGTTTATGTAACTTTAAGAGAGCGTATAATCGTGGAGGAAGAGGATTTGGATTAATTATTTTATAATAATCCTTGGGTTTTAGCACAGTTGTACACTTTTTCATTATTTCTTTCACTTTTTTATTTAGTTCGTTCGTAGGGTCGTTGATTTTCAATATATGGTTGTTTTCTATGAAGGTTTGTACTTTTTGAGTGTAATTACTTTTGTCTATTATGACAATGCACTTTCCTTTGTCGGCTTTGGAAATAACGAGATTTTCACGTTCCACAGTATTCATGATGCTAAGTAAGGTTTTCTGGGATGTAAGTTTACGGGGAAGTAAGAAGGCAGCACTAGATTTTTCAGATTTTAAGTGATGGTATAGGTGAAGTTATGTTTTAAGGAACGATCATTCCCTTGATGGTTGAAAATATATTCACAATCAGCTATCGGATACTTAAAATCGTTACCGTTATAATGGCTAGAATTAAAACTCAGGCCTTTTGATAGGAAGTTGACTTCGTTATCAGAAAAGTTAACGTAGGATAGGTTTTTCACTCACTGGTAAAATACATGCTCTGTGGGAGGGAGTTTTGAGGAAAATCGGCGGCAGGTGGAATCATCCTGCGTAATTACTTCTGGGATAATCTGGTGAGTTTATCGCGGAGGGTATTTAACTTCTTAAAACAGATCTCACTGCCAAATGTTCTCACCTTATCATCAAAGCAAGCCCATTCAATGGGATAAAGGGATTCCAAAGGAATTCTACGCAGGATGATTCCATTTTTGGAATCTAGAACTCGTTCAGACCGGAAAATGACTGCTGCGCAGCTTTTAGTTTCATTATTTGGCATTTATTCGTTTTTTTAAGTTCCTAGAGTGACTTTGTGCGTAGTTCTTAGCGTTCCTTTAAGTTTTGAATGACTAGTGTAGGCTTGGGTTTGTGACTTGTAAGTGCTGCGTTACTGTATGTTTCTTTGTGGTGTGGGTGCCATTCACGTATAAGCATGGTTACTTCAGTGGAGGTTGTTTGTTCTATTTGCAAAAGCGTGGTTTCGGACAATGAAGAAACGGCTGTGGTAACGATCCGGTCTTTGATTATGGTATGGTTCGGATCCGAACGATTTAGATGAAATGAATGAGGAAGAAGAAGACGACATTACTCCGCATTTCGATATCTTACCTCATTCTCGCCAAATTGAAAACTCGCCCGAGGACGCAAACATCAAGAAAAACATTCGTCTAAATTAATGGGGTATCTTTCCTTTTATTAAATATTATCTTACTAAGTTATAATTATTAAACGCTTAAATATTTTATTAGTAAAATTATTTACTTGTAGGAATAAGAATATACTTTCCGGCATTATAATCGGTGTTTTGATGGATACTCGCACATTGGCGCTCCGCGTTAGAGGTCATCTACCGAGTGTGCGAACGTGTTTGGCGCTTTGTAGAAGCTACAATTTTTGGATTACGGAGATTATAATAAAACATTCTGAAGCCTTTTGATGTGTTCTACAACTTTTATTTCGATATATTTTTTGATTTAATGATAATAAAAGGTCTAAAATCGACATTTAACGCTGATTTTCCCGTTGAAACTACCCTAAGACGAGTTGTTTTTCGTGTGTAGCTTTATATTTACTCGTTTTTCTTTCAATATAAAATGCCATGGGTCTAGTTTACACTTTAGTAAGTAGTTTAAATCAAACCGTGTGTCTTTATCACCATTAGATACGGAGATATACCGTTCAATATGATGCAAGGTCGAAAATCCAAGATGGCGACTTTTGTTTAAATATTTAGGCATGTTGCCCAATTGGGATTTTTTGGGATTTTTGGGATTTTGCTTTTGGCTGTTCAAAGAACATCTCCACCAATTTTCAGCTTGATAAACCAAAAAGGATAAGTTGAGCCTTTTCTTGCCTAAAATGCCTCCACTATTGGGGATATTCGAAATTCTTTTGAGGCACTCACCGGCAAAATAGGGAATTCAAATTCAAGGAATCGCTGGAAGCCGAGCATATCCAACGAAAACTACAAAGACATCTACGAAGGTTATCCTTGGTTCGACGCTAGGTCAGGGCAAATATTCTACTATTTAAAGCGCATTGATGCGATATTTAAGACGGAATACACGACGGAAACTTGAAACCCGGCATGTGGATAGTGATCATGAATAAATTTTATATAAGCTGTTTAACGTTTCGCTGATGGTCCTTGGTTCGATCCCAGAGAGCCATTTACATTAAAATGCATACATTTAAAGTGGGGATAACGGAGTCTTATTTTAGGACCTTCCTGGTTTGATATCGACTTCAAAATTTGAATTAAATAAGTTTTATTTCTATCAGGGAGTTTTCAAATGATTTATGATTCAGTATCGAAAATATTTTAAGCTACATCCCAGTAGGATAGGGAATTCAAAATCACAGAGGTCGTAGAAAAAGCGCTATTCATTCTTCATATCCATAAAATGTCACCAAACGTGCGGGAGTTTGACGCCCGGTTGGAGCAAATTTCTCTGTTTTTCAATATATTGCGGCGATTTTTATGAATTTTTTCAATCCCTTTTTCGATTTCATGTAAACGTAAAATCCAGCAGGTGAATAGAGATTATAAATATATTCCATATAAGAATTTTACCTCGTATATCGACTTAAAACTGTGGATTGAATTTCATTCCTACAAGGTGGTTCTGTGCATTCACATCATCGAAAAAGCATCCGACTCGATACTCGATTGTTAGTGATGGAGGTTTTGTACTAGTCGTTAACAAGCCCACGCGAAAGTTGAACCTTATAGGTGTTTTTCAATTGAAACCAATAGAGTTACTCAGTGCATGCGACGTAATACCAGGGATTAGCGACCATGAGGCAATATACTTAGAAATCTTCTGCAGTAAAAGTAATTTTAATAATATCAGGAATAAAAAAGTTTACAGTTTCCACAAAGTGAACGTGAATCCTTTCCGCAATTACCTTACGGATGAACATATGGGGTGGGTAAACGAAGGATCTAATATCGAGGATATATGGAACAATTTTAAACATATTTTACATGTAGGCATAGAAAAATACGTACCAACCAAAATATTAAAGAAAAGTGCAGATCCGAATATTATAATGCTGAGATTAGATTGCTAAAGCGTAAATCAAGAGCTTTATATAGGAAAAGAAAAACAGGATCTCAATTCCAAATTAAATACAAGGAAGTAACCACGTTGTTGAACCGTAAAAAGAAGGAGGCTAAAAGTAAATTCTTAAAGAATTTTATAACAAAAAATGGCAAAGATTGTTTTTATAAATACGTGAAGCGATTAAGAAAAGGTGAAAAAGAAATAGATAAAATAGAAAACATGAAGGGCGAAACTTTAACCGATCGTTTACAAATAGCAAATGAATTTGGGTCTTATATTTCAATTACTTACAAAGAGTCGGTTAAAAACAATGAAAAAGTAAGGAATAGTGTAAAAGAGAATTTTTCGGTGTTCAACATAACTAGCAAAGATATTCTTAAGAAAATTTCCAAACTAAAAAATAACAAATCCCAAGGACCAGACGGAATACGCTGCGAAGCCATAAAATTGGGTGGACAAGAATTAGTACCACATTAAAAAAAAAAATTAATGTAAGCATAAACAACAGTCAAATTCCGGAAGATTGGAAATCAGCTACGGCGGTTCTCATACATAAAGGGAGGATAAGAAATGAATAAAGAATTATCGACCAATAAGTCTAACGAGCGTAATCTGTAAAATCTTCGAAAAAATAGTTGCCGATTATCTAAAGGATTTTTGGGAAAAAGAGGGATGGATTAACCGATATCAACATGGTTTTAGAAAGGGTTTTTCGTGCGAATCGCAGATGTTAGGATTACAACACGATTTAGTTAATGCTCAGGAAATGGAAGGACAGGTCGATGCAGTAGTTATTGATTTAGCAAAAGCGTTTGACGTTGTAGACCATGAAATTTTATCACAGAAAGTGAGCACAATGAACTTAGATCCAAGAGTAATAAGATGGATAGATTCTTTTATCAAAAGTAGGAAACAGAGAATAAAAATTGGAAATAAGTTATCCGATGAAATCACAGTAACATCAGGCGTAGCTCAAGGTAGCGTGCTGGGGCCTTTACTCTTCTTGATATTTGTTAATGACTTACCAACGGGAATAAAATCAAAAATTCGTGTATTCGCAGACGATTGTATTATACGTAGGATTATAAAAAACGAGAACGATTGCTTGGGACTTCAAGAGGATTTAAATGCCTTAAATAGCTGGGTTTCGTCTAATAAATTAGAAATTAATACGAATAAATGTAAAGTCATCAGTTTCAATAGAAGTAAATATCAACACGCATATCATCTGGGGGGGGGGGGAATTCTGCCTTGTGAGTATACGGTAAAATACTTAGGTTTAACATTCAGTAGGGACTAGAAATGGAACGAACACATAGAGCGAATAATTTTGAAAGCCGACAAGGTATTAAATTTCCTAGTGCGTACTCTTAATAAATCAAATAAGAATGTTAAGGAGGCTGCGTACAAATCATTTGTTAGGCCAATCTTGGAATACGGGGAATGCCTATGGGACCCGCATGAGGTAGGTTTAAAGCGAAAAATAGAAAAGGTACAGAGGAAGGCGGCAAGATTCGTCTTAGGCAGATATGCAAGGCTTGATAGCGTTACTCAGATGTTAAAAGAATTAGGTTGGGAAAGTTTAGAGGAGCGGAGATTCAAGAAAAGGCTAGCTATATTTTTAAAGTATCTACAGGGGTTAAATCATTTGAGGAATGGTCAAACAAAGTCTCTATGGCAAAATTTCACGGCAGAAAAGACCATAGATACAAAGTAAAATTAATAAAACAGCGAACAAATATCAGTAAATTCTCTTTTCTAAATCGTGCTGTTAAGGATTGGAATAATTTGCCTGCAGGAGTCTTGGAGCCCTTCCCAAAACTTCATAGGGAGTTTGTGAAAAGATTGGGTAGAACTGTTGAGGATGAGTGAGCTTGACGTTTACTAGTACATGTACAGTGAATCAATATATATTTTTTTGTAATTAAAAAATTTAGATGGGATTTATAATAATACGAGTAAAATGTTGCTTGCATACTGCAAGCAGATCGACAACACTATTTTCATGTCGGCATCATATCGGGACGGCCATCAAAAGAAAAAAATGGATTGAAATTTTTCTTAAAATTCGGTGAAATTCCATCTTCTGGCATCGAACCCGGGTCTTTACTGTGAACTTACTATGCAGCACAATAGAACATCACCATCTCTAACTATGTGAGAAAATTCAAGCAGAAATATGGGCTACAACTGCCTCAAAAGACGTTCTAATTTTCACGAATTTAAATGGCTCTCTGGATTCGAACCAAGGACGATCGGGGAAATCAAAAAATTGTTTCTGAAAGTTATTAATGATCTCTATCTATATGCCGAATTTGAAGTTTCTATCTTATTGGCAAAGGTTTCAAAATAATTCCTAAAAATCAGATCAACTTCTGATTGCAGAGACGCCTGGTGTCGAACCCAGGACACATTGATAGCTGTGAATGCACTGTTTGATATGTATGGACTTGATCTTTCTATATGCAAAGTTTGAAATCGATATCGTGCCGGAAAGTACCTAAAATTTGTTTCCGTTATCTCCGTAAGAAATGCATTGAGGAATTCAAATGTCCCTCTGGGATCGAACCAAGGACCATCAGCGAATATGTAAAATTCGATTAAGATATGTTTTTATGGTGTCTAACCTCATACCGAATTTCAAGTTTCTATGCCATCGGAAAAAGATCCAAAAAAAATCTTAAAAATCGCCACAGTGCATTTTAAACGGCAGATTTTTGCCCCGACCTAGCATCGAACCAAGGATAATATTCGTAGATGTCTTTATGGTTTCCTTTAGATATGCGCGGCATCTAGCGTTCCCTCGAGTTTCAACTCTCTCCTTTTCCGGGAAGTGCCTCAAAAAAATTTTCGAAAATCCCCGCCATGTAATCTTATGGGGAAAATCGCGACTTTGGGGCCTTCTGGAATCGAACCCATGACACTGAGGTTCAAAGTCGGCTTTTTCCTGGAGGTTGCACGTTATGGCCAATATGTCGTAAAAATTTCAAGGCATTGGCACTTGTGGAACATGGTTAGAATTTTGATCCCCTATATATATATATATAGGTATATCCGGAGAAGCGTCTATATATAATAGATATATAGGTACAAGTAAAATGTTGCTTGCATACTGCAAGGACATCGATAACACAATTTTTTTGTCGGCATCACATAGAGTGAGTCCTCAAAAGAAAAAAAAATGGATGGAAAATATTCTTAATTTCCGCTGCAATTTATTCGTCTGGCATCGAACAAAGGTCTTCCCGGTCATACATACTATGCAGCACCATAGAAGATCACCATCTGTAACTATGTGTGAAAATTCAAGTAGTAATATTAACTGCAAATGCCTCAAACGACGTCCTACTTTTCCCTTATATTCCTTATAAGAGAAATGCTAATGTGCTCTGGCATCGAACCCAGGAATTGTACGGGCTTATGAAAATTTTTTTCTAAAACCAATTCTTTTCATATATCTTCCAGCCAAGTACGAACTACCTATCATTTCAATAAGTGTATCAAAAAAATAATGAAATACTAACCCAATGTATTTTAAACGGGAGACATATTTGCCGCCCGGCATCGAACCCGGATCTTTCTGGTAATACTTCCTATGCAACATAATAGAAGATCACTGTCTCTAACTATGTGTGAAAATTCAAGCAGAAATATTGGCTACAACTGCCTCAAACGACGACTTACTTTTCCCTTATATTCCTTATGAGAGAAACGTTAATGTGCTCTGGCATCGAACCCAGGAATAGTACGGGCTTCTGAAATTTTTTTTCTTAAACCAATTCTTAATATATATCTTATAGCTGAGTGAAAAGTTCCTTACATTCCGATAAGGGCATCAAAAAAATTAATGAAAAACTATCCCCATGCATTTTAAATGCGGGATTTTTGCATCGTCCTAGAATCGAACCCAGGACGCTCCTATTGGTAGTCATTAATGTTTTTAATAGTTCTTGACCATATCTGTAAGCTCCTTGAATTTCGATTCTCTACCTGTCCGGGAAGTATTATTTAAAAAATTTTGAAAATCGCCACCATGTATCCTTATGGAGAAAATCGGGACTTTGAGGCCTTCTGGAATCGAACCCATGACACCGAGGTTCAATGTCAGCTTTTTCCTGGAGGTTACACGTCATGGCCATAACGTCGTAAAAATTTCAAGTCGGTGGCACTTGTGGAACATGGTTAGAATTTTGATCCCCTATATATATATAGGTATATCCGGAGAAACGTCTATATATAATAGATATCCGGAGAAGCGTCTATATATAATAGATATCCGGAGAAGCGTCTATATATAATAGATGTGCAATATATGTATATGTGTTACCACCGGACGATTAGTCCACTTGTAGCATTTTTTTACAATAATAATAATATTATCAGTTTGGGCAAAATGACAAGAGAGCCATATTTCAAATGGAATCTAGTTCCTATTTTATTGAAATAAAATTGCTATTATACAAAATTATATACAATCTTCCAATAATAACATATTCATATACACATTCAAGTAGTTAAAACAGGCAAAAAGTACAAGTGAACTCAAGTACATCAATAATAGAAAATTTAGTAAAAAAAACATTCTAAAAGTAGAAGAGTATAAAAATAAAATTAATTCCATCGCAATTTTAAGGTTTCTAAATTAAATTGAAATAAATCAATTTCATCGCTAAGCTCATTTAAACTCCTCATAATTTGTAAAATTGGAGAAGGTATAGTTTCTTTGAGTGTGTTTTGTGATGAATGTAAAGTCATTTATTTGCGGAACTCTGAAGCTAAGCACGCTACTGATATCATTCGAGTCAACCATATTGTGCAAGAGTTTATGTAGAAATATGAATGTGTTCTCCTCATCTCTGAAGTTTTAAGCTGTAGTTGACAAAGAACTATAATCTACATTTAAGTTAAATTTATGGGAGATAATTCGCAATAGTCTTCGCTGTACTCTTTATAAGCTTATATGTATTATAATGCGGAGACCACACAAGAGAGCGGTATAGAGAGAACCAGTGAACAGTATAAATTTTTAAAGGTATAAACATTATTGAAATCTCCGGCAATTTTATACACAAATCCAAGTTGTTTATTGGCTTTCACAATAATATTATCGATGTGAGGTTGGAAACTTAGACAAGTGTCAAAAAGCAACTCATTAACTATTTCCCTTCTATTTATTGATTCGTTCTCTTTTTGGTACTCAAAATTAATGGGAGAGTGAATCCTGTAAAAGGATATGACTTGACGTTTTGACCTGTTTAATATCATCTGATTGCACCAATTAGACAGCCTGTACAGGGAAGTGTAACGCAGTCATGACATTATTAACCAATTAAGATAAAAAATTCTACATAAATCATACATAAAGGATAAATACTACATTTTGCCAATATTGGGATCTACAGATTGTAGTTTCGCCGATACCTATCTAAGTAAACGATTATTAATCACTCAACAGATTGAATTTTAACTTTGAAACGAAATAATCCGAAAAATTATTTTTGAATCGAAATTAGTTCAAATAGACTTTTATAAGTTCCGATATTTTCCATTAAAAGTTCCATCGTAAGAATCTTTGGAAAATCCGATAAAATATAAGAAAAATAAATTCATTCGAGAATCGAATATATTCTAATATTCATAAAAAACAGAAAATCTTGTAATACCATATCATAATGGTTATGATGCCGAAACTGTGTTTTTAATTTTGAATGAGGGCAATATCGAAAAATGTTAAGTATTCGTATCTTCCGGCTGAGGTGGCGGAGTGTTTAGCGTGCCAGCACTACAATGGAGAAGTCTCGGGTTCGAATCCAGGCTAGTTGGATTTTTCTGACTAGAGAATGGTTGTATGTCTTTGCAAACAGTAATAATTATTGAAATGGATGTAAGTGGGGTCTTCCTGTTTTCATTAGAGAAGTTGTTATTATCATATTTCTCCGTTGTCACATTGTTACGTCATCTTCAGCCTCAACTTCATCATTAGGCTTTTCCCAAATACATTCGAAAGTTGCAAAGGATACATTTTTTAATTATTGCGCAATGCTCTAATTTCTGTGTTTACGTATTTTCATTTCCCCATGTTTCGAACCGCCGGTAGAGCAGTTCGCGGCATCCTAAAATAAAATGACCTTGAGCAACGCCACTTGCGGCGGTACACATCGGAAATACCTTATAACATACATAAGAATTTATACACACACACATAAATCGAAAAATAAAGCAAGTTGTTCGACGGACATAGGTTATAGTATATAGCTGAGAGTGAATTGCTTTTACGATAAAGAAGGGAAAGTGTAAGAGAAGAAAAGAAGAGTCGGAGTGAAAATGCAGTCAGAATTCTTCAGAAAGTGCGAAAACAAACTGAAAAATCGGGTCGTGGAAATGAAACGCACGAGGCGTGTCGAAATTGTTTCCGTGACCCAGATTTATCAGGAGTGCATCGATCAGAGCGAGTGTCGCCCTCCGAAGGGAAGACGGCGAACTACGTCGAAACAATCTCATTGTAACGCCACGTCAACAATCACTTGAAAAGATAAACAAAGGAAATATCAAATACCGAAGTCATTCGGAGCAATTTACAGCCGACCTTTCTTAGATTCCTCATCCAAATACCCCATTATAATCATCATCTAAATTCCGATACGTCTTCCGCTACATTTACTTTCGTAACTTCCTTCACGAAATGGCTATTTATTTTGGATTTTTGTCAATCTTTGGAATAAATTCCATAAGTGTGATTGTTGTTGGCTCTTGAGATTTAGTTGATGCAATTAAAACTACAAGATTACTTACGGTTACTATTTCATCGCAACCGACCAAATCCAAGTTAAATATTGGGAGAGTATCATAAAATTCGTAGAACTGGATTTCATAGAATTCATTTCATTACTCTATTTCGTGAGACATCATTTCAATCCTTCTTAACTTAGATATCGAATCGTCAATTATACTTACGTAAATCGTGACGTGAAAATCTACTGGACCACTAACGCATAAAACTTCCGCCAGAGTTCGCTAGTACAGCGGCGGAAAGAAAATAAGCGGTCTTTCGATTAGGAAATCAACATTACTTTTGAAGTTGCACTTCAAATATATTTTCTTCATATAAATCAGGGTAACAATTCCAGAAAACGAACATGAAAAGGATAAAGAAGTAAATCGATGATACGATTCTTTTTTTTAATTTGTCAAACGTTTTAAGAAAGGCGAAAGAAAGAAATTTTTCTAGGACGTATCAACACATGACTGCAAAAAAAGCATATAATGGAAGGAAGTATCCACATGTCTAATGCATATATTAATTACGTTTTCGGTTATTATTTTTTTTAAATATAATATCGAAAGACGAAATAGAAATATGCGAGGATTTCCGTTACCTAACGCGAGGGATTAAAATTGCTGCAAAAAGAACTGAATTAATAACGATAGAGTTTTATGTTGAAATTCGAGTGGGAAAATTCGGAAGCAAATACTGAATATATTAATTTGACTATCAAAATACCTATGATACTGAAATGCTTATATATCTGTATCGTCAAAAACTCCTTATAAATCTTCTATTAAAATTTAATATATAACAATTGCGATGGCGCGTTTGGTGAAATCGGTCGCGGGTTCCTTTTTCCGGAAGAATGCGAAACGAATTGAGAAGTCGAAGCACTTTTACAATCACCATCGTTTACAACTAAAGACAATTTGCATAATTTAAAATTGCAACTTATTATCTACACTCAGCAATGTTTGTTATCAGAAGAAGCAGGTATCCTCTAACGTTTCCACCAAATGATTCTAAGACGAATTAAGTTTCCTATTTCGGTCGTAAATTATTGATTTTTAATCGAAAGTGTGAGAATTTTGATAAAAGTAGCGAAACTTCTGATGTGGTGAAGATGACCTTCCCAATTAAAGGGTGCACGTCGTTCTGAAGACGACTCTTATTGATTTGCATTTACAAATCGTGAAAACATGATTTAGGACCATACAGGAGTAAAAAAAAGCTGTTTATAAGTGTTTGGGTAAAATGGAGAAAACTTGTATTTAGGAAGTGTTTTGTTAACGTTCATTGGTGCAATTCTCATTCTACAGTATTTTAGGAATTAGTTTTGATCCACGCCAATATTTCCAAATTCTACGAGTATTTTCGTGCAATTGGATGGATGCCATAATGCGGTACAAATATCTTTTACATTCAATATTAAAGAATCACAAGGAAATGTTAAAAATAAATCTTAACTTACTAAAATGCATCTGATCCATCAACACCAGGTATTTTAGCAACCACTTGAATTTTTTAGAAATTTTGGCGTATCCTATGTAGTCCTATATATGTTTAGATACATGTATTTACGGTCGTAAAAGTGTCCAATGGCTTGTTTTATTTTAATTAAATTACAGAGAAAACTTCATGTTTAATTATTAACGCACCTGTATCTCGGTTTTTCCAACCCTTTATCAATATTATACATATACATGGATTGTTTTCAATTTTCTCTTGTTAACTTTATTTAAAAATATACAGAGATGTGTATTTATAACATTTTTATAATAAAGGAAAAAATAAAACGATTATTGCAAATTACAGTTTAATTCATAACCCATAGGTCTAAAAACATGCCTTTACCAGCCCGTATCACCACCGGTTGGGAATAAAGCATGAATCCACACTATACCTTTGTTATTTAGTTATCGATCACATTTTATTCGTTAGAGAATTAAAATACGTAGTATTAAAGAACAGTGGGAGAAAGAAATACCGCAACACTTAGCGCGCGCCAGAGTCGGCATTCACAGAAACTACTTGAAAATTTATTTATTATGGCTGTCTGGCAACACTGAGGAAAGCCTCGAAAAGCGGTAATATTTGAGTCGGAGCCAACAACTTACACTAATTTCCTCTCTTTCGAACTATTCTCAACTTCTTCGCTCAATCTCTCCCAGAGTTCGTCATGATTGTTTAGGCATTTCTCTTTCACAGTTAGTTATTTTATTTATAGAACGAGAGGTTAAATACATATTTATTCATATTTCAAACTTATATGCACAAAAACGTAGGGATAATAATTTGGACTTTATTTCTCAATATTGCGAAGATTGAAAATACGATTTGAAAATAGTAATATGTGGAGGATGAAGTGGGGTTTAGAGTGGGAATACGCGACGTCTCTCCTTTAGGAAACTTTGCATTCTGGAGGAAAACAATGTATTTCGCGAAATTATAGCCTATATTGGTCTCTTTTTCTGTATAGTTAGTGCGCTATTAAGGCAGTTATTTAGGTAGTCCGGTTTTTCAGACGGCCATACGTCTTACGGCTGCTTGCTGTGTATTAATGTAAATCTTCATAACTTCAGACATTGGACATTCATTTACTGCGATCGACTTTCCGAAGGGAAGTTTTGATAACACGTATTATGTTTTTTCATTCAGCGATTTGAAATCGAGCAGTCGTCAGAGCAATTACTAAGATAAACAATGGCACAATGTAAAATTTGCATTTTTTCTAAGGCTTATAATTTTCCCCAATTAAATCCTAAAGGAAGGAAACTCTTAATAGAAATATATATATACACCATTCATGACCTAGAATACACGAAATCTTAGTCCGTTCGGAGTTAAGAGGAAAACACAGGAGAAAATACCAATTCCGAAATTAAAACAAACATGATTTCATAAAAACCGAATAATTCCTCCAGTATATCGAACTTGTCTTACGTTTGGTAACGGGGACCTCGGTGACCACGGTCATTGAGTCATTTGGGTTCGCGCCGGAGGAATTCAAGTAGAAATGCATTCAGGTTTCGATACTTCTCGAGCAAAATTGTCTTTCACCATATGCTGTGCAATTTCAAATCATTGCAGGCGGTACGTTTTCCCTTTTCGTGGCTATATCAGCTGGGCCCTCCCTTTTACAGTCGCCCAAAGGAAAATACCTTTTCTTTGGGCAGGCTCCTTCCTCACCATGGTGCTAAGAAAGTTATATGTTATTGCACTCGTAAAAAATACTCCCAAATAATATTATTATTTTAGCGTCAATAAAGACTTCCTTACAAACAACCCACTTTTTTAGTACGTATTTTATGAACGCCTGACTTTATAAAGTTCATTAGCCGAAATCATGCTGCCCAAATAAATGTATTAATAAGCTGCCTAAATGGACATCTAAGTTTGCTGGGAAAGGTCATAATTATAACTAATTCCTAATTAAGAGTTGACTGTGCAGCTGCCTGACGTTTATTATTGGCATATGAAGTTCGAATTCCGCTCAAGTTAAATGAGTTTTTATCTTAAACTTCTCATGTTGGGGAAATGAACGAATGTAAGATATGGTTGACAATTATATTTATACATCTCTGTGATACATCAGAGAGATTAAATATGAACGCAATAATAGCCATTGGGCTATTCGGAACCGATTCTTCCAATTGTCGGTCAAGAGCGTGTTTTGTGTGTCGGCGGACATCACTCTTCTACCAAGGATTCGATAGCAAGAAGTGTCTTTTGTCCCATCACACTCTCGATGAGCCTTTCGCTTCCAGTGCAGCGGGTTTTTGTCACTCGCAACAACAAACCGGTCATATCCAAGGCAAATCTCATCCCACAGCAATGATCTTTTATTTTCTCACTAATGATCTGTAAGACCTCGGATAAATCAACAGTACAATCTATTTTGCCATCGGGAGGACGATACAAAGGACAAAAATTAATCTTACTTCCATTTTGTCTTTGAATCGAGCACCAAATCACTTCGGTCCAGCTGTTCCTCATCCCGCTGACCAATCAAATGATCCTATAAAAACTCCACCGCTCAATCTGCGGTCAAATCTTCGTTGTATATCATAATCGGGAGGAAATGCCTCTCTAATGTCTTCTCTTCAACAACTCTTTTCCTAGTATCCGCACAACTGCTCATCGTAATGTAAAAGAATTCCGCCTGTTTATTGTTTATTTATTGCACAAAACAGCCGCAAGGACTGGTGGCGACGTTAATTTATATTAAAATTAATAAAAAAATTTACTATACATACATACAATAAACCCAACTAAATAAAACATAGGCATGTATAAATAAAAATAATAAAAAACTAAATAAATACAAAAATATGCATATGCAATAATTATAAAAAACACCGCTGTGAATTAGTTAATTAACTATGAATTTTAAAAAGCCTTAAACATCATATACATCACTTGTCTTGTACTTATCATGCAAGATTTTTCATGGCTCCTGATACGCCTTTGAGGCTACCATAGTGGCCACGGGGCCCACGAAGGCCCCACCCTACGAGGCGATCCCCTACTTGTCTCACATTTCGGCAGGCTCATTCGTCAAATTTGTAATTCTACTTATACCCTTACTTAAACATTTTATGGGAAAGGACTTCTGCAGGTAGACTGTTCCATTCCTTAATAGTTATATTTAGAAAAGAGTGTTTCCGGTTATCTGTTTTTTGTTTTATACATCTTACTTTGTATTTATGATGGCGCCTACCCAATCTGCCTCTTTTATAACTTAATTCCTTAAGCGGTGCTACGTTTTCCCTAACACGAACCTAGCCGCCCTTCTTTAACGCCTTTTCCTTTTTAACTCCTACTTGATAAGGCTCCCATAAACATCCACCGTGTTCTAGTTTAGGCCTAACTAACGATAGGGGACGCAGTTTAATTTATTTTCCTGTTTGATTTCTTAAGAGTACGTATCACCAAATTTAATGTCTTATTGGCTTAGCCTATGATATTTTCTATAATCGCATTCCATTTTAAATCCTTACTGAAAGTAAAAACAAAGTGTTTTATCTTATTTTCTTTCGCTAAAGCATTACCAGCGATATTATATGAATACTGCTATTTGCTCTTATTAAAGGTAATGACTCTACATTTCTCTGTATTTATATCCAATTTGTGACCCAGTGATTCAATCCATCAATATCAGTTCGTTGCAATCGCTTATTCCTTCCATCACTCTGTAAATTATACAGTCGTCAACAAATAATCGCACAGGAGATATTATTACATTCGGCATATCGTTGATAAACGTTAAAAAGAATAACGGTCCCAGTACACTACCATGCGCTACCCCTGAATTTACTTTAATTGGGTCCGACTGTTTATTTCCTATTTTAATTCTCTTCCCTCTATTACGAATAAAGGCCTTCATTGCGTGTATCGGCATCATGCCCATTTCTGTATCAATAAACTGTGATCCACTACGTCAAACGCCTTCGCTGATTCCACCACTACGGCATCTACCTGATCTCCTCTATCCTGCGCTTCTATATGTCTTGATAGCCAATCTGTGACTCACATGAGAAACCCTTCCTAAACCAATGTTGGTTCTCATTTAGCCGTCCCTCCGTCTCCCAGTACTGTTTTAAATAGTCCGTCCCTCCGTCCCCCTTTCTCGAATACCTAACACACTACCCTAATTAGGCTGATTGGTCTGTAATTCTTAAATTTCCTTTTGCTTCCTCCCTTGTGTACACGAGCTACTGTTGCAGATCTCCGACCTTCTGGTACCTGACCCTTTTTAATGGCCACGTTGAATATTCTTTTGGTTAATGGTATATATCTGGGGGTTTCACCTTTACTTTTTTTCAGGTTGAAGTTTGGAGGGTCTCCGTCCTAATCCGGACCCTTAGCTCGCCTTCGCAGGTGCTGAGCGCCCGACCTTCCCATCAGAGGGACTATAAACAAACTGACCACGTGGAATACGATTTAAAAAGTTATAAACAATTCAAATGAGCAACAATTAATTATCTTCGTCGTCTCACTCGTCCTAAGAGATATTCAAGCGTCTTTTGACCGACGTTCTACTATGAAAATTAAGATTTTTCGTGATTTTGCTAGAAATGCTTTTGCCCACTTGGTTTGGTTTGCTGTCTTATTATCAGCTAACTGAGGTACCTGTTGAATCTCAACGGGGGTTGGGTTGGGGGAAGGATTTCTAGATATCTAGATTTTTGCTGGAAATCCCCCCCCCCCCCAACCATAACTCATCCCCGGGGCAATGGTCCCCTGTGTCAACGGGTAATTTCTAGCAAAATCACGAAAAATCTTAATTTTCATCGTAGAACGTCGATTAAAATACGCTTGTATATCTCTTTGGACGGGTGAGACGAGGAGGCCAATAAATTGTTGCTCATTTGAATTGTTTATAACTTTTTAAATCGTATTCCACGCGGTCAGTTTTTTATGGTGCCCCATAATGGGAGGGTCGGGCGCTCAGTACCTGCGAAGGCGAGCTAAGGGTCCGGATTAGGACGGAGACCCTCCAAACTTCAACCTGAAAAAAAGTAAAGGTGAAACCCCCAGATATCTTCCATTAACCTTCTTTTCAAATATGGAACTATCTCTGGGCTTCCTAATTTTAATGCTTCGTTTCGTATTTCGTCTGGTGCTTGCGATTTATTGTTTTTCAGCTTATTAACACCTTTTAATATTTTCTTAGAGTATATCATAAAAGGTACGTATGAATTAGGTCGCTTGTTTGTGCTTTGTAAGTGCTAGCAAAATAATTTCCAAATTCGTCAGCAATTCCGTCTTTTTTAAATATTTCCACGAGATGTCGCATCTATTTCTTCTCCTCTTAACGCTTAACACACTTATTAAAAACTGTTGCTACCAATATTGATAATTTAATTTTCTAGTAATAGTCTCTTTTTTCTTGCCGTTTAACAATTTAATTACCCCTCGTATTTTATTTTATGATTTTCCCTGATTTTTCTCATTCTGTGCAAATCCCTTGATTTCCTTTTCAGCCTCCTAATCTCTGAGTTATAATAATCAGGATCCGCATTTTGTTTTAATTTCTTTACTGGTACAAACCTCTCCATTCCAGAATTCAAAACTTTCTTAAAATTTTCCTAAATGTCCTCAATGTTTGACCCCTTGCTAGTCCACCCCTCAAACTCGCTTCTTAAATAAAGCACCAACATTAGCTCGATGAAAGCTGTACACTATTTTATTTTCCGTTTCATTACTGATATTTCATATTCCAATAGAGCTCTAAATACACTGCCTCACGGTCGCTGATTTCTCATACAGTATCGCAATTCTTGAGGAATTCCTGTGTTTTTAAAAGAAAAAGATCCAGAATGCTATTCCATCTTGTTTGATTGTGTGCTACCAGTGAGAACCCAGCCTCCCTGACCAGAGTGTTAATCTGATGTCGCACCCTACCTCCTGTCCCTTCTTTTCCTGACCAGCTAACCTGAGGACAATTCAAGTCTCCAGATATTATGACCGATTTACTAACTTTCCTCTCACAACAGGTCATTTCTCCTGGCGTTTCGATCATAACGAAGTCCCTGTGTTCGCTCCAACTCCTTCAATGTTTCTTTTATTTACCTTGTCCTCAACTTCTACGCACAATGGGTCACATTAATAAAAACTGAGTTTGAGCACAGAGCAAAGGCTTGGAGCTTGAAATTGGAGTCGAAGTATTTGCTCAAATTGGTATAAATAAATACGATCTGAGTTTTTGCTTCCATAACAAGTTAGGAATGAAGTATTTTGAGCATATGCTCAAAGCGCGTAACAAATGGTTTTCAAAGTCGATTGTTTCATAATTAGTTTGTTTATAAGACCAAATAATTCAAACTTTCAGAACTTATTTATCGCAGCTTTGAATAAGTTTGAAATAGCAATGGATGAAACCCATATTGAAAAACCGTTCCACAATTACTCTTTCTTCAGTGAGTATATTACTGTATCGTCTCTCCACTAAATTTTCAGGAGTCCTGAAAGGTGTCATCAACCCAAGAGTGAGACCAAATCCTGCATCACCGAGCATTTACTTTATTTTGCCTCGTAATGCAATACATCTCAGGATTGGTCCAAATTCAAGCATCATGAATTGAATCCGACTGTGATGCGACAACACTTGTAAACATTTCTGAGCTGTTAAAATCTGCAAGTACGCTGATACTTGGGACACCTTTACTCATCTTGAGGATTGCTTCTAAAGAGGAATATGGGTTCAATGCACGGCTTCAATTGCAGAAGGGAAATTATATGCATGTTGCTAAGCTGTTTCAGCGTTTTTAAACTGTTCATCCGTGCAAGAGAAACTCAACCAAAATTTCGCTTTTTGCATTATTTTAGATAGAACTTCTGCAATAACATTTGACACTGTCGATTGACGAACTCCTAAACTGTTTTGCCACACCGGATTGGAATCCAGGATCGGCCACGTATCTTACAAAATTCGGAATCGCTGCATTGGCGTCTCTTTTTCTCAAGTGCTCACTCAACCATTCAACTTTTTTTTCTTTCAAAACGATACAACGCTTTCCAGCCTCGTTCGTCTACATTTTTCGGCCACGAGAAGTATTCATAAATTCAGCCATGTTACCATCAATCAACAATCTTCGACGCTGAGTTTGCAACAGACTCAGGTGCAGTGGAGTACCGAATGCTCCGTTTTGTTAATACGGATGCTCCTTCAAGTACGGAGTCAGCTGAGACTCTACTCCTCCTGAGGAATTGCCCAACAGTTTTTATCAAATGGAGCTCCAAATTCTTCGAGTGCTTCGCTTGTGCTACACTTTATTAATAAGACCCATTATGTCGGACTTTTCGAAATGAGAAAACTTGAATGCCGTTTAGAAACCCAAACAAGTACGCCTCCTCCTTTAATATCCCTCCTATACACTTCGAAATCTTCTGGGAAAATTTCAGCTGAAGCTAATTCGTCATTTAGCCATTTCGTCACGATTCTGTTCCTGTCATTGTATCCGCATGAAATGGCTCGACCAAGGTATTTAATTCTTTAATTCTATGGTGAACACTAAGACAGTGGACATGCAAAAGCCCTCCCAATTGACAATCAGCATTATGGTTCCTATTGTTCCCAACGAGCCAATTCACCTGCCGCACCGCAATTGTATTGGCTCATTATTACGTAAGCTCTTGCAATTCACGACTATTATGATTAGATTTCTCAGTTCACACAATGAATCTGGGTTTCCTTTTGAAAAAATCTTTACCTTTTTAAAGCGAATTTTTCTTTTTCACCATTGCAATTTTCTATATTTTTTGGGGCTAAGCTCATTCATATCCTTTTGCCTACTTCAGTGGGTGTTGGTAACTATTTCTACCGCTGAAGTACAGAAGAACTTTGTCAGCGTAAATTCGCTCTCATTTTATCCGCAAAACTACGTGATAAACGACACCAAAACTGTGGTCGGTCCTCGTAGATGGGCAGTCCCTAAATAAGTAAGTTTAGTAAAAGCAGCGAATAATAGTTGCGTAATGGGCCCAATATATGCGTCAAAGTAGCATTGGGAATTTACATTAGTAAATGTACTTACATTTGCATAAGTAAATGTAAATACTTAGTTAAGAAGTATTAAGCATGAAGGAAGCGAGAGGGAAAACCTTATTCATCGCTATGGGGAAAGTAGAGACGTGAATGGCGGCCTATTGGGAACTTTACATTTGGCAGATCGTAAACAGAGAGAAGAACGGAAAGTGCACTCGAGGAAAGAAGAGGGAGAACCCTTTCGAGAAAGAGCGATTCGTCAGCCATCAATACGATAGTAATACTCCAGGATAAAAGAAGTTACTTACAATATTTAAGGAAGCTGGTTTGTTTTCTGGGGGAGGAACATCTTTGAGGCTGGCGATGAATAACATTGGATTTTATTGGCAAATTTTCCCAGGTCGAAAAATTCTCTTAGAGGGACAGGACATAGAGTCATGGAGAGGAAGATTTTTGAGATTATAAAGAAAATTGTTTTGCTTGATGAGACATGGGTGAATGTTGGCTTGGACTGACTCCACGGGGAATAGGAAAAGGTGGGCGCATGATAGTGTAGGGGACTGCGGAAGGACGTTTTAGATCAAACAGTACGAGGAAATGACGTCAGAAAGGTTTACACAGTGGTCAATGAAATGTGTAACGAAAGCTGGAGATTCTACGTTATTTCTTTGGCAAACAGACGACTACATGGACTAGATTTGTGAAATATGTCCGTTGATTCACATAAGGTCCTGGAGTTACTACAAAATATATTTTAAAGCAATAAGGTACAGCCAACTTGTACATTTTATTCTAATTTAAATTATTCAAGTAAATATACAAAAATACTACACCACCTAAGAGGTTTCTACGCGTTCCACCCGCAACTCAAGCCTCGATTACGATATTGGGATAAAACTTGCATTAAAATATATTTCGTACTAACATAACATGTATGTGTAACTTTCAAGGATATTATAGAACTTAATTTAGCTGGAGACTACTTTTTTCACTACGTCGAAATTCGTAGATAAAACAATTTTTAACCGACAAACCAACGTATGCGTAAATAATACATTACGTTTGAAAGCCATAAAAACGAAGAATACACTTTTATTTTTTCAACTTCGGTAGATGAACCATTTTCCTAAAATGGCTTTAGGAATGAAACTAAAAAATGAGCAGTAGATTTCAGGAAATTTGAATAAAGTATTTTTTGAAGATTAACTATCGCACTACAACGAAACAATCCAGGGAAGATATTCTCCTTCTGTTGCCATATTTATTATTTTAGTCAATGTTTGACTATCTGAAAAAGTCGAATTTGGCAACACCGCTTCCCCCGCCACTAGAACTGAAAAAGTAACGCAAAGATCATAACTCCACGGCTCTACTGTAATTAATTTCTAAAATATGCGCTACGGCGAAGCAATTGTATTATGACTTTAGCAGGGTGAGAACGGTTTGCCTAATTTTAATTCACTTTTCATATTCTGAACGGTTGAAGTTTTATGGAACCCAATTTTGATTGCATTCAAACTAATAAATCAAATATATTCTAACTCTAGGAGAATCTCATGAGTAGTAAGATGTATGAATGAAATATCCGTAGAGATGCGATATCGTTGCAGCTTGTTATTATTTTTTCAATCAGCATGGTTAAGTGAATTGATGTCTCATGAGAAACACCATTTCATATTACACAAATTTTACTCCCTATAGCCTGAAAATCGTCGATTACCGTTTCCACCATTTAAAACCTAATAATAGTGATACCAATTCCTGTCAAAACGTTAATTGCTTAAAAGCACTCAGAAAAGTTAAACTTCCTCAACACACGGACTAGATTTGATTTTATCGAAAGGATAGTTGTAATACCTTACGCCGTGGAAAACTACACCGCTCTAGAGAAAACACAAGGACACATCCTAGTGGTTTCTGTATTCGTTTTTCAAAATGGTGACTTCTCTTCGCAAGAATTCTATTCCATCATAATTCTAGTAATTAGACGTTAAACTCGCTAGATAATACCTCAAAATGGTAATTTTAAAGTCTGATATTCCGCTATCAAACAATCTTGTAGGTCACTATCTCCCAGGGTATTATTATAAAACATCCTAGCAAACAGGCCACGAGCCTGGTGGCAAGGTACATACATACATACAAAGACAAAACAATAGACAGCTAAGGAAAGGGTTTAGGTGACTTTGCACATAAGGGCGTGCACCCAGGAAAATTCCCAAGGAAAAACGGACTTGAAAAAAGTCTGACAGGGCCGGGAATCGAACCCGGGATCTTCCTCTAACCGGGAGGCTGCCTTAACCATCTAGGCTACCCGACCAGAACATTTTAACAAGCCACTTTGCCCTTGCACACAAAGTCCCCAAAACAGCAGCCGGGAATCGAACCCGGGATCTTCCTCTAACCGGGCAGCCTCCCGGTTAGAGGAAGATCCCGGGTTCGATTCCCGGCCCTGTCAGACTTTTTTCATGTCCGTTTTTCCTTGGGAATAGACAGCTGATGCATATCGTTATTTACATACAAAGTCAAAATTGCATTATCAACTCGTCAATTGAAAACAGGATTTAAGTACATAATTTAAACAAACTGGATTAAACCTTGCTTTTAAATTGTGGAGACTTGTCAGGAAAAGGCTCCCGAGGGCAAGCCATTCCAATCGCTAAAAGGATTACTTTCCCCAGTTCCTTCGTTCAATTTTAAATGGGTGATCCCTCTGTATATAATTCCTTCTGGGCCGTAAATGCCTTATGAACGGCACCTAATCCTTCCTTCTTAGTGCCCCATTACAGCGTCTCCAGCATTTTCGTTACACTTTTGTTCTTTCGTTATTTGTGACAAATCTTGCAGTCGTATCATCTCTCGTACTAAGTGAATATGTCCAACAAGATCCCATTCGATGGATCGACTATTGGTGTGACCAATGATTTATCGGCAATTTCTTTTTGTTTTTTTTTACATCTTCCTAACGTTCTCTGTATCTAACGTTATCGATCCTCTATATAAGCACCCCGATCACTTTTATAGCGGCAACACGAATTTGAATTTGTTAAGAAACATTTGGTGGTTATGCAGTTTGTTCGTCGTTATTGTAAATAACAGAATCACATAAAATATTTTTCTCTACAGCCATTGAATTACCCATATTTAAAATTCATGCTTAAACCTGATTGAAACTGAAAGGCAACGTGGGTTAGTGAAAAGCGGCTCATTTCTGTCTTTTTTATCCTGAATCACAAAATGACGATCAACTATTGGCCATTCGTTATACATTACTTTCCCAATGTATTCACGGTGCCACTTAGATTCGGCTAATTTTCGATTATTTTTATTGTTTACTAAAACTTAAAATCGACATTAAGCGGCTAAATTGGAATCTTTATTCGCTCGTGTTCGTAGGACCATTAGCTCCCTAAACAATTTCTAAGTTTGAGAATTCTATATTATCGGAAAATGAGTGGACTTAATTCAGTAGAATTTCTTGAATGTATTTCTTATTGCAGTGTGGAAAGGGATACTACCACTTCAGATAATGTCCCTTGCATATTCGGATGAAATTTCCAACGCGATACAGCTACGAAAAAAGAAAACTGTATCATGTATTGTAGACATATTTATTTTAAATAAGTAACATCAAAATCTATTTACAAAATACGAATATATTCGGTAATTTTTTACTGTTTATTTTCATTTTAACGTTCAATTCTGTACATTTCCAATTTTCTGGTTTATTAAATACGTTATGTAAACTAGAATAGATCAAATCTAAACTAATTCGCGTTTCCTCGAACGAATTTGTTCCTGTGACATTTGAATCTTCATTTGGGCCACTTTCTCGCTTTCGTGATTGTCTCGATGTTGCATTCACTCACTTGCATTGATCACGGAACTGATTTGGATCTTGATTCTGAAAAAGAATAGTTAAAATGAAAATTAATATGCAGAAATAGCAATTAAAAGGCTTGATGGCACTTTTTAGCAGGTACCTTCGACTAGCATAATTAACGAATCCTGATATATCCGCTTAATATTACTGATTCATCCGACAGATGGCACTTCATTAGTGATCATGAGCGCTTTCCAATAGGTCACATTCGTCACCCACTCCTCCGTGACTGTCAAATGCTCCGCTCCTGAAAAACAAATCAAACAGAGAGTATCCAAAATAACACTAATATTCTCAAGCGAAATTCCTAACGTGCATACAAACCTTATCTATAACATCTCCTTTTCAACTGCTCTGAAGAGAATTCCATCCTCCAATTCGGCTACATTTGACAATTTGAATGCTTCACGCCAATGCTTAATCCCAATGAAAGAAAAATGACCTGAAGAAACCGCGAATAAACGGCGAAGATGTGAGAATGATTTATTTGTGCAAATTTGAAACTAAAGAATTGAAGAAAACGGTTTATAAAAGCCGATTTCATAATTATAAACTTCCAGTTTTTTCCTCCTGGCTGTAATTGCAAGCGTAATCTAGGAAAATGTGAATGAGACCACAACCGAATAAGATAAGGAGAGGATTAAAGCAGACAAATCTTTCGTCTTATAGCTCCAAGTGTCCGTTATTTAGAATCCAAACCGATTTACACGACCATAATGAGATTCAAATGCTAATTTCCCGTCTTTTGGTCTGTATTTTGCAGGAGGAATATATCTAATCTCATATCACCGATGAGTATTTATCACTCCGATTTCAGTAAAACACGTAAGAAATATATGGGATGAATTTTCGAACATATTTCACGGACCTCCCGGCGTGTTAGGATTATAAATGTTTGGGAGTCTTTAAAGGTCCAATGGACATGTTGATATTTGTTTGTCCAAGGTATCCTTGGTTCGACTCTGGACGACTCATCTCTCATAACAAATGCACGTTAAGTTCATTTTGATCGATTGCAGATTTTTTTTCTTCTGCAGAGTTAACTCAGAAATAATTTTCCTACGAAATCGACATAAATATCCAACGAAAATCAATTGAATAAAGATTCTTATTTTGGTCGCAGAATATCTCATTCGAATCGAATTTGATAAAAATCATTATTAGTGCAATTTTGTGGGCATAAACAATTTTCTAAAGACAAGAGTGATTGTTAAACACCACTTTCATACGAATAAATGGGAATAATAAGCTATGAGAAACATATTAGTCAGAAGAGGCGTCATTTTATGGCAATAAAACCATTAGTAAAATAAAATTTTCCATATTTTTGAGAACGAGAACGTTAATCATTTGACATTTTATAAAAATAAAGTAATATATTATTAAAAAGTTATGATGCAAAAAGAAATATTTCTAAAGTATTTGTGTTTCTGTTCCCTAACGTTATTTACATTTTTTGTATTGCCGTATGAACATGTATGATATCCAAAAATAAACACGTCAAAAATCTACCCCAAGTATATTTATTTATTGTCAGAGTGTAAATGCATTAAAATTAACATATTTCTAAGGAACAATCCAAAATCATCTCGGATTATATTTATTCGGCGGATATCTAGTTATCATCATCCTTACTGTGACTATTGATTCATCCTGATTCATAATTTGCCAACCATTTGTCTCTATCTCCCACCGATCTCGAGATATTGAACTTTCATCTATGTTTGACATTGCATCGAGACTCACTAACTAGCACTTATTTACTGTATACAATTAAATGCAAGTGTAAACCATGTACTTCCTCAATTTAAGGATTGTTTGGTTTTAATTCCTTGGCTTGCGTTGGATTGCCCTCCAGCAGTAGTCCGCTGTCATTCCATAGACCTTGATCACTGAGATGTTCTGATAAAAATCGATCACCTGGTTCGACTGAACCTAGGTTTTCAGGGAGGAAGCTGTGAAGAGATTTTATTCTGAGGAACCAGTTGTAACCCAGCAGTGCCCTAATGTACACGCTCGTAGTCATCGGATTTATAACTTCCGAGGAAACTGACTACAACTTGAATGCAAGCATCTCTTTCAGTACCACCTAGCAAGTCTAGGAAATGCCGGTAAGCAATGATCGTTGAGCAGGTACGGAATAAAGCATCTGTGTAACAGAAAAATCACGAAACCTTTTAGCCCCAGCTTAATGTGAAAAGGTGGCACTTTGTCGTGGTTCACCAAACCACGCGAAAGCTCTTACTTCCTGGATGCCTTCTTTACGCCAGAATTTCCAATTGGTACTGACGCATACTGGATACGGTTTTGCCGTAATGTTGCCTTCGAACTTGTCTTTGATGACCAGTTGACGAACTTTAGTGCTGTGTCAACCTTAGAAAAATGTAAGAAATATATTTTTACATACCATGAAAATTCTTTACTTCATTATTTTGAGGTCCGACCTTATCTGCCGACGAAGCTGCCTCTAGTTATTTTATGATCATCTTTCATTTAATTTTATGATCATTCATTCACTGGTATCGCTGGAGGCCGTGCGTATCCGACGAAAACCATTAAAACATCATCGAAGATTATCCTTGGTTCGACGCTAGGTCAGGGCAAATATTCTCCCATTTAAAATGCTTTGCGACGATATTTGAGATTTGTTTTGAACCCCTTCCCGATAACATAGAATCTTAAAACTAGACATGTGAATAGAGATCATACATACATTTCATATACGTTGTTTAACGATTGCGTGATAGTCCTTGTTTCGATCCCCTAGAGCCATTTGCATTACCCTATGCTTTTATATTGGGATAACGAAGTCTTATTTTAGGTCCTTCCCGTTAAGATTTCGACTTCAAAATTTGAATTATATAAGTCAAGTTCTAACAAGTTATAATGTGTATTCATATATTCGAATAGGTCCTGGATTTGACAACAGACGTGTCTAAAATTTGAGCTTGCTACGATTTTTAATATTTTATTTAACCCCTTACAGATAACATTGAAACTTGAAACTTGGCATGTTAATAAAGATTATAAATACATTTCGCAGTACGCAAGCAACTTCCAGATTCCTGATTCCAGAAGGGGTTAATGGTAGTTATCTGGGGGTTTCACCATTACTTTTTTCAGGTAGAAATTTCGAGGGTCGCCGTCCTAATCCGGACCCTTAGCTCGGCTTCCCAGCTCGGGAGCGTCTGGCCGCCACAGCAGGGGGGACCATAAAATAACTGACCGCGTGGAATACGATTTAAAAGATTATGAACAATTCAAACTTAGCAACAATTTATTATATTAGTCGTCTCACTCGTCCTAAGAGATATACAAGGGTCTTTTGATCGACGTTCTACGATGAAAATTAAGATTTTTCGTGATTTTGCAAGAAATTACCCGTTCACACACGGCAACGTTGCTCAGTCAGATAGGAGGGTGTTTTAAATATCTCGACGGGGGTTGGGTTGGGTTGGGGGAAGGATTTCTATATTTTTGCTAGAAATCCCTCCCCCCTACCCCAACCCAACGGCAACGGCAATATGAAATTTATTTATGATCTTTTAAGTTTCTATGTTATCGGAAAGGGATTAAAAAAAATCTTTAAAATCATAGCAGTTTCTAATTTCAGTGACGTCTGTTGTCGAACCCAGGACCTATTGGTAGATGTGAATAGACATTATACTTTGTATCTTTTGGTTTTGAATCTTTTGGAATATGTGATTACTCGGGATATTTTACAAGATGTGAATAACGCCCTGATGGAAATTTATTTGGTTCAAAGTTTGAAGTCCATATCATACCGGGAAAGTCCAAAATTAAGACTACGTTGTCTCCATCTGAAACGCATACAGTAATGTAAATGGCTCTCTGGGATCGAAC
This sequence comes from Sympetrum striolatum, assembly GCA_947579665.1. Taxonomy (NCBI): domain Eukaryota; kingdom Metazoa; phylum Arthropoda; class Insecta; order Odonata; family Libellulidae; genus Sympetrum; species Sympetrum striolatum. The sequence goes on along the minus strand of OX388344.1, from coordinate 108,221,711 downwards.
CAAGGACGATCAAGGAAACATGAAACAGCGCATTAGAATTCTATGATCTATATTCACATGCCAAGATTTAAGTTCTATGTCATCGGGGAGTGGTACAAAAAAAATCTTTAAAATTCTATCAGTTTCTGATTTCAGAGACGCCTGGTGTCGAACCCAGGGCTTATTGGCAGCTGTGAATACACATTATGACTTGTTAGGACTTTATCTTAATCTTCCCGGTATGATATCGACTTCAAACTTTAGATTAAATAACATCAAGTCCTACCAAGTTTTAATTGTGTTTTCACATCTGCCAATAGGTCCTGAGTTCGATACCAGGTATCTTTATATTAGAAATTGCTACGATTTTTAAGATTTTTTTTAACACTTTACCGATAACATGGAAACTTGAAACTCGGCATTTGAATAGAGAACAAAAATGCATTTCATATATGCTGTTTTAAGTTTCCCGGATGGTCCTTGGTTCGTTCCCAGAGAGCCATTTGCACTATGCATTTCAAAAGGGGAAAACGGAGTCTAATTTTAGGACATTTCTGGTTTCAAAATTCGACTTATTCGAAATTTCAATTAAATAAGATTTATTTTTACCACGGCGTTATATTTATTCACATCTTACCAAAGGTCATTCGTTAGACACCAGTCAGTGCATTGCGGTGAGTTTGAAGAAGTTTTTGAATCACTTCCCAATCACATGGAAACGTGAAACGCGGAATGTGAATGTTATGGTCATTAATACATTTCATGAAAGCAGTTTACTGTTACCCTAACAATCCTGGGTTCGATGGGAGATCGCCATTTACATCCATTCTTGCATTACAAAGTTGGTAAACGGGAATCTCATTTTCGGACATACCGAATGTATGGTATGGACTTCAAACCTTGGATTAAATAAGTGCAACCCCCAAAAGGTCGTTGTCTTTCGATTTCGACACTGACTGATCTCCCTCGTGAAATGAATGCTTTCAAACATCTCTTTGAAGCATTTCCCGAAGAGAAAGAAATCCATAACCCGACATGAGCAGTCATGAATATGATTCACAATTACAATGCACCGATCTCCTAATGGACCTTGGTTAGAACCATTGTAAAACGCGTTTAAGAGGGAATAAAAAGTTTCCTTTGAGTATCGATATATCGACTTAAAATTTTAGAAACCGTAAAAGACCTTTGCAAAGTCCATTAGTTTAAATAGGCAAAAATATATCATGCTTGCAGCATGCAAGATGTTGATGACTTCAAAATCACGGAGGGCCAACGCGCTCTCCTTTTTTTATAAAACTGACGCCAAATGTGCCTGAGTTTGATGTTAGTGCAAATTTCTCCCATTTAAAATAAACTGCGGCGATTTTTTCAATCCCTTTTTTTCTTTTGGATACTTCTCGATGAGATGTCGACTTGAAATTTTATCATCAATACGCTGTCAGGGCAAATATTCTCCTATTTAAAATACATTGCGACGCTTTTTAAATTTTTTTTTTTGGATTTCTTCCCGAAATCATGGAAACTTGAAACTCGTGGATAGAGATTATGAATTATTTTATATAATAGATACGCCCTTTCACGTTTCGCTGATGGTCCTTGGTTCGATCCCAGATTGCCATTTACATTCCTCGCTGCATTTCTAATGGGGATAACGGAATCCTATTTTAGGTTCTTCCCGGTATGATATCGACTTCAAATTTTGCATTAAATAAATTTTATTTCTGCCAGGGCGTTATTCACATCTTTCAAAAGATCCTGGGTTCGACACCAGGCGTCCCTACTAACTGAAAAGTATGGCAGGAATTTCGAATTATTTATGATTCAGTTACAAATATATTTTAATCTACGTAGCGGTAGGGGATTCAAAATCACAAAGGATAACACGCTCTAATAACTGCCACCAAATGGGCTTCGAACCCATAATTCTCCTATTCCCCTAATACATTGCGGTGATACTGAAGAAATATTTTGAATCTCTTTCCCGAAAATATGCATCGTAAAATCTGGCTAAGTGAATAGAGATCTTAAATATATTTCCTATAACAATTTTATGGCTTCCCTTATGGTCCTTGGTTCGATGCTGGAGCGCCATTTGCATTCCTCTATGCAACGGGGAATCATCAGGGAAACGTTAAACGGTGTACATGAAATGCATTTATGATCTCAATTCACATGCGGGGTTTGTATGTTACTGGAAAAGGGATAAAAATATTCATCACCGCAATATATTTTAAAAAGGGGAATTTTTCAAACCCGTATCACTTTTACTCGTATGCATTGAACGTGTTGACATTATATGCATATCATCGAACTGTACAATTGCGATACTTCATTTTTCATATACTTATTGTTGTTAAAAATAAAATCCTCTCTTCTTTATCGTAGTAATAAAAATGTCTTCTCACCTATCCCAAAGGCAACCCAAGTCCACCGTCACGAGTGCTTTGGGGAAGAAAATGAATCGACGGCGAATTATGAATATTTTTAGAAGAGCAAAGCAAATATTTCCATGAAGACCATTTAAACATGTTTATATTTTTATAATAAACATGGCGTCCAATTGAAGTTATTATATAGCAATAAGATCTTAGCAATCAGACTGATTGTAATTAAAATCTAACTGTAACTGCAAATAAAAAGAAAATAGGATGAATTAACCCCATTTAAATATTTAGAAAGAATTAGGAAATTGTGACTTGGGTGGCAATTAGAGCTTCATGCAACCAAATGCTCGATGCTTATTTTTTCAGTTAACGACAATTTATAGAGCCTCGGAGAGATAAAGATTCCAAAAGTAAAATCGGCGAAATCGAATGACAAAGTGCATCTTCTTATGGATACTGACAGAATTAGGAAAGATCCAGCGGATATCCTATTTTCAATAAATAAAATGATCATAACAGATTATTTATTAAGACATTACAAAAAAACTGAATGTAAAATATCAGCCGAAATCAATTTCCTCCACACTTTAGCAGCCATCATGTTAAAAATTAATTAGAGGTTAAAGTGCCAATACTCGTAATCATCTGAAATCACTACATAAAATGGGAGAAGTTATAAAAAAAGAATTCTCTTCTGAAATACACTGTATAAATAGATTATTAGTTTAAAGTGATATATTTTGTTCTCAACTTACAGAGTTTGCCAATGAACTTTATTGTATCTTTAACTGTTGCATTTTTCTTTCTATGAAGTATTCTATTTACCTAATTGTTCTGATATTAATTGCACGCAGTATGTTGTATGATTATTTTTGTTGATATTTCGTTGTATATAGCATATTACAGATGTTTTTGGGACCTACCTGTTATTAATATATATCAATGCTAATTGTTTATGTGACTTAATTGTATATAGTACACTTTTATCTTTTTATAGTTAATTTTTCTTTTTACGAGTTATTCTATCGATATATGCAGTAGTTTAGATCAATTTTAGTCGATTTCCTTCAAAATAATTGTTTTTGGAATATCCCCTGATGACTCGGGCGCGTACTATTATGTATAATTTTTAAAAGGGCTTCTCCAACAAAAAAATATATCCTTAAATTATTGCAATGAAAAAAAAAGATTTTACAAGAAGGTTTTATTGTTTCGTTTGCTAAAATACGTGAATGGGAATCCCAATTCACGATTATAAATAATTTATAATTGTGTTTAAAAATGATAAAAATACAGTTTTATCCTTCTTATGAATACGAATAATTAAAAGTGATATGTCATTAAAATTGCGAAAGATGAAAAGCTGAAATTATTAAAATGAAAATCGAGATAATTTCTCGCGGAAGCGAAGACACGACATTCGATAGATCTTTCTTCGAGCGAATATTTTACGACTGTCAAAATGGATACGCAGTATTTTTTTCTGTGAGCCTTATTCCCATATATGCATTACGGGGTCGGCAGATGGATTTGGGTGATGATGAAGTTAGTTTTGGCGATGATATGACTTTTACAGCCGGATGCCCTTCCTGGCGCCAGCCCTGAAAGTCAGTCAGATCAGCCAATCAGAAAAATCAGCCGGGATTCAAAGCCGGGGTATGGAGCGATAGACACCACTCGGCCACCGGTGGATATGCGGCATATTGAAACAGCGAAAATGAACCGGAACTCCGAATGCTAAATCCGTCATCGAAATACATCCGATTTTTCTGACTCTTCTATCCAATATAAATGCCGAATGAGCACCAACGTTTAAGCTATACGTCGGGTATAAAGCGGCCGTGGTGGCGGTTAGTGGCTAGTGCGATAACGCTCCAACCTCACGCTCCCGGGTTCGAATCCCTGTTTTTTGCTGTTAGGAAATGGTTGTCTGTGAATTTTGTGTCTTGTGTTTATTAATAAACGAAAATTGCAAACAAAATTGATAAAATATAGAGGGGGTTAATTGGTTGAGTAGCCTTCAAAGGCTAAAATTCGCCCACGAAAAAATACGGCATTATTAATATTATGTAAACATACACATAGAACTGACACAACTAATGAACTGCTTGCTCGTTCGCACCATATAAATGCAAGTACGTTAGAACTTCCGTTGAACAATTTCGTTCCATTCACTGAATTCCCGCTCGATGGGTAAATTAATGAAAACCGCAAACAGGAATGAAAAGGCGCCGTTTTGAAACGGGCGCCATTCGTGTACGGGGTTTGATATAAATATTCCATGTTATTGCTAAGTTGTTTTGAAACCGCGGTAACTCGTCACGTGGCCAAACAACCGAAATGTAAGCCTTAAAACGTACGAAAATAACCGCATCACTTTTAATGCTACCAGTTTTCCTGTATCACGAGCGTGCGGTCGGATTAACTCGGCAGGTTTTCCTATCGCATCGATTTCATCAATTCTTCCTCGAGTAATTGGAAAGCGACGAACAACGTGCTTTATCAGCTGCATCATTTCCAAAGAAAGGCTGTTTAAAAAGAGCATATCAGATAGTTGAATCTCGTAATTTTACTTCCGAACCCCAATACGCGCTATCTCCAAACAAGACGCATCCCAAACGACAACTCGAAGCAATAAATAAGATTTCCAGCGTTCGTATACAACCCTCATATTTTGGCAGATCGTTCTTTCATTAACTCGAGCGACGAAAATTGCTCTTTCGGCGAAGGAAATTTATTTCCTTCTAAAGGAACACACGCGATGCTCCGACTGGTGCGTTTTCACCAGAAGAGGCCTCGGACGAATTAAGGCCACGCTCGCCCCGGGATGCGGCACACCGAGGGGATGCACGCCGGTCGCACGCGATGTATACACGAGGAGAGGTCGAATTGGCAGCAATGTGCGGAGTATTCCCGGGCGCGAGCGGCGGTGCGCATGCGCGGAGGTGAGTGATCGATGAGGAGAATTGATCGCACGTGGCCTTCGCGGCTCACGTGACCACAGGAGGACACAAGGACAAACACACACACTCACCACGTGTCTGCGCCTGAGCTCTGTACTCCAGATAGCGAGCCGCTTCCAATAGAGTTTCGAGGCTCATCTTCGCCGAAAGAGCGGAAAACCGCTCCGGAGCGATACCTCCGCTGGCGTCCGCTTTGTAGTTTCGCACAGGCCCATAATTGGGTGCCCACCCCACCCTCGAAGCACTCAGTCCATCGCCAGTGCTCCTTCGGCGACCGTCCGGCGGGACCCCGAACCGCCAACTGACGTGTTTCGAACGCGCCATTGGCCCGCGACGATTGTTACGTCAGAGCAGCTCCCATTGGCTCTCCCCACGCGGCTGCCACGCTCTACCTGTGCCCTCCCCACGGTACCGCAACTGAGGGAATCTCGGTTCGATCCCCGGGAGCGCGATATCGCTGTCCCGGGATTACGGGAAGAGTGAAGGTGGCGCTCGCCCGGGCGTAGCCACTCCCAGTCACGTTTCACGATCACGTGGGCCAGCGTTGCCAGCTCCATGTAAACAAGGCGCCGCGAAAAAGAAATGCGAATGAAGATCGTCGGGAATCGCGAGTAGTTAGGACTGTCTGTAACGGATGTCACGAGATTCCGTGCATGCATTTTCCGGGATTAATATTTTATCGCGCGATAACGTATGGCGCTGCAAATAGAAACGTAATGCGGGCGTAATAAAATAAATACTAGGTATGTTTAGAAAGTAATGAGACTGAATCGGTTAAACTCCGTATTAATCGACTGTTCGATATCATCGCTCTCTTACCTGGTATGTGCTCTTCATTTTCGTATGAATTTCATTGACGGAGACCAACAGCTAGAAAATGGGAGGTCTGAGAAATTCTTTGGGACAGAGTGAGACCGTTGCTCTGACCCGTCAGTCAGCGGCTCCGACATTGGTTTCATTCATTTATTATTATTTACAGGCAGATGGCGCTTTTCACTTACTAACATGCAATTACGCAACGGAAAATACAAAAGTTTAGTAATTCTGGATGACATAATTATAGAATTTAATCTATGATTAGTTCTCTCTTTAATTTCAAAATCGTACCTTACTCGTTCTATTTGATACAAAAACTACTGATGGTTCAATGTGACGTTTATTCTTCCTGCAATGAAGTGACTGAATGATAAATCACAAAATAAAATTTCAATTTTAATAACAATGTGGACGTTCTAAATAAACTAAACAGTCCTTCGTAACTTCGACCCAATATTTATTTAACGATCGGCCAAAAATACGGCCATCCTCACTTTCCTTTGGTCCCTATTAATGTAAAACTTGTCATGGCTTTCCACGATATCCCACACATATTGATTTTAAACTGAATATGCTTTTAGAGTATTTCTTTAATACAAATATTTTATTCTAATATTGAATGAAAATAAACGTTATAATGGCCGCGGATGTATCCTTTGCACATTGATCATTTTATCGGAATGAAAGAATCTGATCCATGATTTCAACGAAGCGAAACTCGGAGCAAGAGGTTCCTCCTCAACATCTTAAAAAGGCCAATTCGAAACCTGAACCTCTAATAATTGTTACTCCTAAATGTTGAATATTTACATTGCATTTTCACGAATGTGGCGCAAAACTTGTTAGCGAGTCCACCTAATTCTGTTTCGTGACACTAAGAAAACACACTGCATAAATATGAAAGTATTGCACGATGACGTGCATGCATCGACGATTTAACTAACGCATTAAATCCTCTCTTCTGCACAAATTCCCTTTATACAGACATCGCATACCCTTAGTTTGATCATTCAATATTGCAATATTTATTTATCACACCTCATCTTATTTAGATTGATCGAAAAACTACGGCGGGTGTCACTTAGTAACTGTTAATAATGTCTTAAGTATCTCAAAATTATGCAATTAGTAAACTGTGATAATGGCTGAAGTTAACATCAGAGTTTACATCGCCTGTTTGGCTTTAGCTGAGATGTGTCGCTATCTTAAGCTGCGGTTGTTGTTGAAATACACACGGTAAAAAATTTCATTTCTCCCATAAATTACAACAGAACGTTCTTTGGATTGCAGAGAGATCTTTTAAAAGCATATGTCATCGAAAGAGATATCCAGAGAAGAATTATCAAAAAGAATATTTAGCCACGCGCTGTTCATTTCATCCCTAATTGATAGGACGTCCTTTTATCGAACAAATTACTGGACTGTTTATGTAAATAATTAAGTTATAATTCTTAAGCGAGGAAATATAAAATTAATGTCTTCCATCCTCACTTCGTGGAATGCAGTATAAACCATCGTAAGTAAAACATTTGTGAAAGTTACTAAGTGTTTTATTTACGACGTTCAAAATTTCAGACTTTTGGGTGACAAATGAACCAAACGTACCGAAACATTCAATACATAAAAAGAGACCCTAACATTCGAATTATATTTCCTGAAAATAAAAATACCAGAAATAATAATATAAATCACAAATACTGTGCAGTATCTTTCAGACGAACACTTCATTTTGGACTCCCGACAATTAAATCAATCTTTCATTTAGAACAGTTGGGAGATATTCACATTGGTGCCTTGTTTTTTACAATAAATTGGTAATATTGGCAACAAAATTACCATCAACTAAATTTAATGGCATTTTTACGACTAATCCAAAAATACCTTCCGATAACAATTGAACCGTGTGAATGGAAAGCAATGCTGTAAATGCGTGCCTCAAAATATTGAACTTTCCATTCGAATTTGTTAATGCAAATAAGCCCGCAATGAATCGTGCATTTTAAACAAATGAAATTTCGTCAATAATTAATGTAACCGCCACAAAATGAAGAATGTCTTCGGATATTAAATCGGCTTTCCAATAATTCGTGATTGATAAAGAAGGAATCGCTTTGCGATCGGTCTTTGTTTATCTCACTGCATAAAATTTAAGAAGCTCTCCGCATTATATCAACTCTCTCAATTTAAATCGACTTTAAAGCAGAAATCAAAATTAATAACTTATTCGTGCAACAAATTTTGATCAATTTGGTTTGTTTACGAATTGAAAGCAAGAATTCGCAAAAGATGACTTAATCGAATGTTACTCTGGATAGCGTAAGATACGTAATATTTTTTTCCTAAATTTTGCTAAAACTGCATTCGTCACTTATCTCTCCGAGTACTGGTGATTCGCCTCCATGGTCATTGTAACATGGACAAAAGAGATTAAGAAATGCAGAGCGTATGGTCGTGAATTTCTCGAAGCGTTTTGTTGACCGCCATATCTAAAATTACAGGAAATACCGTTTCTAAACTAATAATATCTTAGGATCCACTTCTTGGGCCATGACATCGAAGTATGTCTCCGTCAGGAGAAAAGAAAACTTATACAAACCACAAAATATGATTTATTCTCAAACGACCATCAGATGATGAACCAATGATTCCACTTAGAAAAAATATATTTCTTTTAGTTCCTGAATAATACTTTTCGCCATTACCTTCAAATGGGCCACAATTCCCAGCAAGTTTTCATTGGACAATGCGAAACGATTGCCTCGTACCGGTCTTCATTACCACAAAAACTTATTGTTGATTAAACGGCATTTTTGTCTTGAATTGAGTCTAACAAATGAAATCCAGAAAGATGAAGAACGATTAGCGTTTCCGTTCTCCTTAGTACTCATAATCCAGAGTTTTTTATTGTTTTTATTTTCACTTGTACAGAGGATTTAATTATATTATACTAGTTTTTATAATTAAGAGCTACAACCTTATTTTAACCCTTAAATTCCTAAAAATAAGTCAGCGAGAAATTTTCAATGACGAACGGGGATCGCAATGGGGAATATTAATTAAAAAGGGTGTATTTATCAAGAATTTCCGAACTAAATATCACAGTCTCCTATTGTGAAATACACTAGATGAAATACGCTTGCCGTATTAATATTTAAAATGCACTATTACGAGCACTGAAGTCTATTCATAATTGAGATCCCACCGTCATCACGTTGCAAGCTGAATAAATGTTGGGAATCGAACCCCTTCCACCGAAGATGAACTTGGATCCCAAGGAAGAATAGACTTGACAAAAGTCCGATGCGATTCGAACCCGGGTCTCCCGATTGCCGGGCAGGTGCTCAGTCCGTTGAGCTGTCCCGCCGGAACATTCTCTCTGGAGACAATGTGGGCAAAGGACTTTGCGATTTCGTTCGCTGAATTTAAGCACATAGTCTCCCGAATAGCTCGAGAGAATGTTGAGAGCTCAACGGACAGAGCACCTGCCAGGCAATCGGGAGACCCGGTTTCGAATCGCATCGGACTTTTGTCTATTCTTCCTTGGGATTTATCCTGGATGCACGCCATTTCGAGCAAATAAGCTTTACCTATTTCCTTGGATACTTGGATTTGAGGGGAACAGTTTCAAGTAATATTCTTCGGGAATTTTTGTACTTTCACATTTACAAGCTCGTTTACGTGCTATTACTTCCTCACTTCATGCACACAGGCTCGCTGCTATTTCAAATTGTCCAGACAAACAGTTTTTTCGTGCAGTAAATAGTTCATCCTTTGAATCACTTGTTTTGAATATGTCCGTCTGTAGAAGATTATCCGCGACCAAGCATGTCGTTGGATTACGTGTTCAATGCAAGTGGAGGCTCAAACACAAAGAAGCGCACGTTCGTTATTATAATTTCCTGAAGAAGTCACGAAACTAGCTAAGCATCGCAGTATATTGCGAACAAAATAGATTAGGTATAAGGGCGAGCATATATAATATGCATTTGAGTATATAGCGTATTTCTTAAGCTTAAAAGGGGATTTTGAAGTTCGTTACTCGAGTACACTAATGGCACATTATATGAACATATCGCAAGACTAATCTTTAAACGGGCAAGTGGGATAGATTCTGACCTTTTTCTGAGGACTTTTCATTTCTCATAAATAACTCTTAAATGTTCTTGGGGACAAATTGTGTACCTTTGCCGGGAAATGACACCTTTTACACATTTCCTTTCTTTCAAGAAATTTGGTAGCAGTGTCAGTTATTGTATGAGTAAGTGCTTGTCCTGTATTGCAAAGTTTTGACAGGCTTGTGAAACAATTTTCTTTTCATGTCATTATGGTTAATTTTAAAAAATTGCATAGCTAAATGCAAAGCTACTTTTAGAGGCATTCCTTAGACCACTTAAGGTGGACATACACGAACGATTCAAGTGGACAAATGGCCGATCCAATGCTCATCATGTGTGGGGAAACTCGGACATGGTGTACTGTTTCCAGCGATCCAAAATACGCGACGCTCGAGTGTGGCGAATTCCCGCGCATTCTATTGGTCTCGCCGTGCCTCCCAGGTATTCATTATGATGTCAGAGGTCGAGTTGGAAAGCATGGCCTCCGCAAGCGAAAGTGATTTCTTTCTCGAAGTTATTGAAATATACAGACAATCAACGGCAGGTGACGCATGAAGACTATCATAATTAAAATTAAAAGAGATCGGATGTAGGTAATTTCAGTTCCTCATAGGCACTCACTAAGAGTAGCAGTCAACCTCTCATGAAGATTGACAGCTAGTCTTATATTCGTGTACATTCCCTTGATCAATGGGGTGACCATTTGTAGCAACGAATGGTACGTTTTCTCATCCATCCGTGAGTAATTTCGCCAATCGGTAGGCTCTAGATAGAATTATTGAACCAAATTTCGATGGGTCAATTTTTTTCTAGCTGAACGCCATCTTTTCTGCCATTAGGTTTTCAGTTTTAACGTAAATGCAAACTGCAGCAGTAAAATTTATGAACTCCTCCTTGTTCATAGTCTTGATTGAAATCACGAAAAAATAATTACAATGATATACATTCTCGTATATTCACATTTTATGAATCACGGATCTACCGTTGCATGCTTCACGGTGGAAGAGCTACGTGACAACTGTCGTGCCGTCGTCGATGAGCCTTTAATTTGGCGCGAATGAGCTCAGGCAATATGGACTGATCGGCCACGGAAACATGCGATAGTGGAAATCTTGCTTAGGCGGTTTAAGCCCTCACTTAACCCTCGGGTACTCGCGTCTGGGTCGAATCGACCGAAATGTGAAATTTAAAATTATATATCTTTTTATTACTGCTTTTTCACTTCTTCTTTCTCATAGTAGCTGAGTTTTAGAATGTTCTGAACCAGTCATGTATTTTCACCGGAAATGGAAGTTTAATTATTATTGTTTAATAATTATATTAAACAAATTTCTCTTAGCGGTAGTGCCAGGTAGATGAAAGACATTTACGTAAAATATTGCATTTCTGACATTTGTTTCCGCCTTAATTTTTAGAGATGTTATATAAATGTCATATATATTGAATGTTATTTTATTTTTAAACAGTTTACTTTTTATACGCAATATTCCAAATTTATCAGCCATATACTCGGCGTCAGACATATCGAATTTTTACAGAATATTTTTGCAATTTTTACATATTTATTTTATTAATATGACATCATCACTAATGAATTAAAATGTATTCACTACATTTTGAGACAATTTTCCCGTTTGGAAGATGTCGATTCCATCCAACGCGAGTACTGACGTGATGATTTGGGACGCGAGGGTTAAACGAGGGGATCCCCAATTACTCCAACTTTTCTCTCTTCATCTTGGATTGTCATTTTAGCACGTGCATAACCCGGATGCGATTGACTTTGCCAAAAGGAACCATACGACTCTTACTTCCTCCTCATTCCACCCACAAATTGCAGCCCCTAGATAAGACGTTCACGGGGCCTCTGATAACATACTACAGCGACAGTACTACCCGACGATGTTATAGAGGTTTTCGGTACCCATACGGTTGCCAATAAACGGGCTCGAAGTGACTGGGTTATGCGAATCGTTACACATCTTCACCGACGCTGTTGACTGCGAGAAAAACTTGCTCAACAATAAAATATAATATTTCGGTATCACTTGCTTTCTCTGGACCTCTTTCGAGTCATCCTGATCTTGATGAGGCTGCAGAAACACCAAAATATTCCCAGGGTACTTCAAATGATTTTTCTCCGTTCGACATGCATCCTGTCCCCACCATTAAGAGGAAAACTTGCTTTTGTACCGTATTTTGAAGCATTTTAAACGACTCTTGGGCCCAATATCTGCAGCCCGATTTCTTTGTTTCGATTTTACATTCGCTATTCGCGAATCTTCGATTTTTGACCAAAAGAAAATTATATTAATCATCTTTTTGATTCCTATCATTCGGTTAACTTATTATAAATGTTAATGAAGGTCAAAAATAAAGCTTTTTTCTAAAATAAAGTACCATTAAATTAAAAGAGGGAGCCGATATTTACAGCTTTTCCTCTCTTACGGTAGTACATGCATAGTTCATTCCTAAAATATATATGTATTTGGATTGGGCGTGCGACAGGAACTTCTCCAACGATTATGAGGCGATTCGGGGCTATCATTCCAATTAATTTAGTACCCTAAGCAATACAAAATATGATAAAATAAATGATAATGAAACTCAGCTAATAAATAAGAAGAAAAATGTTTGGGCTCAAATTTCACTGCATTCGACTGGTTACGTAAGAATGTAGGTTTTTTGGGTGAATGGTAATTACGCGCAAATTAATATATTTTTGAAACATACAGCGCCTTAATTATTTCCTTGGCAAACTAAATGCCTGAAACTGAAAACCGATAACTTAATTAGAATATTGTCTTCGAATTCTTGCACACAAAAATGAAGATGGAATTCATGAAGCAATTACAATCTGATTTGTACAAATGATTCTCGAGATGTCGTCCAATTAACTCAGTGGGACGAAAACACAAGCAATTGAGAGCACAAAACCTTCGTATGTTCTAATTTTCCACGGATTTATTCACAAGACAGATTTTTGTACCTAAAACTTTTATTCATATCCATGAAAACATACGTGACACATTCCTTTTTAATAAAACTCGATCTACGACGCACAGATGCGTCCGCCGAAACAAATAAATAAATTTGGAGAGTCACTACCGACTCAAGTTGCTGACGTAGATCTGCTTCAGCTCCACCTTCGGGCTGTTCTCGAAGAGGGCCGCTCGGTTCTGCCCTTCGCCCTTCTTCACCCAATGGCCGTACACTCTGAAGGCACACGCGTCTATCACCTGCAGAAGAAACAAACACAATCAATGAGACATATTTAATTCGACAGTTTAATTGGCGGAAATGCATCGGTCTCGAGTGAATGGTTTTCCATTTATTCTGCTTTTAGTGCAATTCCGTCATCGAAGCTATTTGTGCGGTCACGTGGAACGAAAATGTCAAAAATGCGAGTGGTCTTAAGAGTATTCCCTTCACTTGTCGTTTTTAATGCACTCTTATTAAATTTATCAGTCATCTATAACTGATTACTCTTTAAGGCTGGGCCGAAAAAAACGATTTTTCGAGTATCAAATTCTAATGGCACTCAAAAGTTGCACATTTGCATGGTTATTAACAGAAAAATAAGGAAAAAATCGTTAAATTATATCTTTTATTCGCGCAAACGGTCTTAAGTTTAACAAAAATCACAAAACCCTACAAAATTCACCCTAAAATTATAAGGACTACGGCTTTTTATTTCTAATAGACTCACAATACTTCATTATTAATGTATTGTAATAGGAAAAATAATTTTATAACCCATATACTTCATTTTGATTACCTAAATTATAGCGCAAATCTTCGAATTTTCGTGGAAAACGAGTAATCCGCCATTTTGTAAGCAGACGAAGATTTTGATACGGGAGGACCAACTTTCTAATTTATTTGTTATTTGAATATACCTTCGACGTTAATGAGAGTAGATCATTTTGCGGCTCTTTGCTCATTTCATATTATTTTTGTGAATTCTATGACGAATTCTCCATGAGGGGGGGGCTGAAATTCGAGTTCCACCCACACCCAACCAATTAGGGCGTGAGTTAATTAGATGCATTCAATAATGTGGTCTTAAATTTAGATTTATGGTCATTTTTTGGCATTATTGATCTTGAAAGCAAAGTTACTTTAATGTAGCCAACTCTGTTTTCTTGTCCACACACTTTCTGCAGATTCGGCGACAAGTCTGACGCATCTTTCAACAGCTTGAGTGTGGCATGCGAAGTTCACCAAGTGGTACCCGCTCGACCATCACGAATTTCAATGAAATTTTGTATGGACATTCACACATATCTCTCATGAACATTTGTAAAGTTTCACTTTCGCCGATGGTATACTTGCTGAGATATAGCAGTTTATTTGACCCCGTGCCACAGACTTCTTCAATATGACTATGAGATTTCGGTAACTTTGATGCATAGTATCTCAAAGAAATGTTTTATGAAGGAAACAAAATTTGGCTGTCTTGTACAACTTTATGCGCTCTTTTAAACAAAATAATAAAAACGACTGTAAGAGCGACCTCCTTGCAGAAAATTCAGTGCAAAACTGGCCCGAAAAATTGCGGATCGATAAACATTAAAATTTTGGCTACCTATTTTATATTTCAGGAAGAACAGATATCATCAACGTGAAACTTTGCGTATGATAAAATATCAATACACAGTTTACGAACATAAAATGTCATCTACTTAGTAATTTCCATTATTTTTAAAATTGAGACAAAATTTGACAGTTTTTGTGAAAAAGCCAAAAATCGGATATTTTCACCCCCCTTTTACAATAAAATACCCTCTGGAATTTCTTTTGAGTCATTTTTATTAGAAAGGGGATGATTTCAACCCTATAAAAAAGTAAATCTGGTTTTTCATCGCGGGCATATAAGGGCCTAATATTAGGGACAATTTTGAGGATTAAATTTTTGAAAACGACAAAAGAAGGTTATTTTCTGCTCTTAGAAAAGGAAAACCTTTCGGATACTCCTTTGAATCATTTCCATTAGAAAGGGTTCAAACCTCGTAAAAAAAATACACTTGGATTTTCATCGCGAGTCCCATCAATCTAGGATTTTTTGTAATTTATTTCGAAAATTCCTGCGCGTTTGAATAGAAATTGAATGATGTCGTTTTACTTTCTCCATATACGAAGTATAGAGAAAGTATTGTTTTCATGAAAAAAATCGACTTCGAGATTTCAACGGAAATACATGTTTTGGGGTCCCTAGAACACGTTTTGACCATTTTCGGAATGATGTCTGTGTGTATGTGTGTGTGTGATAGTGGGCGCTCTAACGTGAAAAATATTAGTCGTATCAATACCAAAATTCATATATAGTACTGTGGTGTGTGCTGTCAGAGTTGATTAGTTTTTGGAGTAAATCGGTTTACCGGAAGTCGAGCTTTATTCATCAAAGCTCATTTCCGGTTTTCAAAATATCTCCATAAATATGATATAAAGGTATATTGTATTACTTATAAAAGTTTTAGATAATGTGTTTTACTATAACTTTTGTATTTAACATATTTTTGTATCACAGGTTGATTAGGAGTTATTCGTGAAATACCGATAAACCGGAAGTAGCTGATTATGTACTTTGTGGGCGCTCTATCATGAAAACTATTTGTCGGATCAACACTAAATTTCATTTATAGTATTTTGGTTGATGTCGTTAGAGTTGATTAGTTTTTGGAGTGAATCGGTTAACCGGAAGTCGAGCTTCATTCTTCAAAGCTCATTTCCGGTTTTCAAAATATCTCCATAAATATGATATTTATGGTATAAACTGTTCTTTATAAAAGTTTTAGAAAATAAAATTTACTATAACTTTTGTACGAAACATATTTTTTTATCACTGATTGTTTAGGAGTTATTCATGAAATTCTGATAAACCGGAAGTTGCTGATTATGTACGTTGTGGGCGCTCTGGGCGCTGGGGCGAAAAGCCATTTCATCGTTTTTCATAGAACATGTCACAAAAAACATTATTTACAATGTTTGTGACGTAAAAGATAATATTATATAAATTAATCACTTATCTTCCCAGTTTAGATTGAATATAGAGTTCGAAAATACTGTCGTAGATAAATATTTACATCTTGTATATGGAGAAAGTCATGTGCTGGCCACATCAGATTTTTTAATGTTGAAAAGAGCGTATGTCTTTACAATACGCAGCCTCTTTAGATACACCAAATCGATCGCTTGCAAAAGCAGCTGCTGTAAAATTTAGCCTCCACTGAGATTTAGAAGGAACTGAAGGCAAATTAATTTCAGTTCTTCTCTGTAGATGAGATTTTAGTTTACCTTTCAAGTCATTAATATCATAGTACGTTGAAAATGCTTCTCGCAATAGTCCACCTGCTTCCTTTCTCGTCTCAAGTTTCTCTGTTTTTTTTCCCCCTAATCTCCCGATGCAGGCAATCCTGTTTGTCCGCTGATCATACATAAACTCCCTCTCAATGAGTGAAATCCTTTTTGTCTTTTTCGCAATGACAATCAACAACCGCAGAACAGGCCTTTTTCACACACACAAGAGTACGTAATAGTACACTTACACTTTGGGACGTCAAAGAGCTTAAATTTCGCATTACGAATTGCTCCATGTTTTTCTTAAAAATCTCTTTTTTCTGGCACCAGTTATACGACTTTCTCAATTATAGTATTCATCATGGTAAGATTTGATCATCTGAGCAACCCGAGGCACCACTGGAATGGAGAAGCTTCACAGTATTTCATTTCTACTTGAGTAGCAACACCATCGAATATTGTTGAAAATGCTATCTTTTCTTTGAATCTGATTATATTCATATTTAATAACTTTCTTCAAAGCACCAAAGGAGTACATCCTCATATTTTGCTAGTTTTGATCCACTTAGTTCTCTTAGTGAACCTAAGACAGTCTTCTTATTCATCAACACCATTTTCTGAGTCGCCATCTCACGTCTTTTACAATGACAGAGCGAGCACAAGAATACTTTGTCACCTTAGTTTCCTTAGTTGCAAATGAACCCGTATGTTTGCGGAAACTGTGCTTTAGTGACGGTCTCACACTGCAAGTAGGATAACACTCCACTAATACTGTACGAGGCATTTCTTACTTCCAACTCGGAAGGGCGGAGGAGTATCTTTGTTTGATATGAGCTTCGTTTGGTAAACTTAAAACAGTCGGAATGAATGCAAAAAGTAATCCAAGTTGTACATATTGTCCTATTTTGTATTTAAAACGGATATAACTGAAAATTATTCCCTCATTTCTTACAGTCGGTGACTTAATCGCGACTACTTACAAAATGGCAAATAATTCGTTATCACGAAAATTTGAGATTTGAATTTACGTACTCAAAATGAACCGAATGAGTTATAAAATATTTTTCTATTACAATACATCAATAATGAAGTACTGTGAGTCTATAAGAAATATAAAAGTCGTAGCTCTTATAATTTTAGCGTTAAAGTGAACTTTGGCGGTTTTTGTGATTTTTGTTACACTTTAGGCCTTTCGCACGAACTAATGATATAATTTAAGAATGTTTTCCTTATTTTTCTTTTACTCAGCATAAAAATAGGCAACTTTTGAGTACTATTAGAATTTGAAACTCGAAAATCGATTTTTTCGGCCTATTACGAGTACATCGAAGGAGGCGTCATCGTGAAGAAAAACAGTTCTCAATTGAGAAGCAGATTTAGAATGGTTTTTGAGAATTTTAGGAAAAAATATCGCCATATGTATGTATTACGAGTTAAAGCTTAACGAAAGTATGCGTTCTGACGAAGGCGTGCCACTGAAAACATCCAGGAAAAATATGAGCTACGATTGGCGCGTGGTGAGATTTTACAGCCCAAACAACAACACACCAATGTTAGCATAAGCATTCGCAATAACATTTACTACTTAACCAATAAAATAATTCCTGAAGTGCTTTATAATGGCTACAGTTAGTTCATGTTCCGTATTTTGAACAAATTCTTAGGGCCGGTTGCACCATTTCCGGTTACATGTGCTCGCTACGCAGCAATCAGGTTTGGCGTAGCCGAAGGACAACCGTTGCACAAAGGAAATTCAGGCGCCGGTCACCAAAGCAGAGGGCTTCCTCTATTTCCAAACGCCCGATCACTTTCTCATACATTCGTTCCGTAAAAATTAGACTCTTGGGCTGTGTTTCATCTTTCACTTGTTAGTGAAAGTTGCTTGAATCATTTGAAGACACGTTGGCCACGTTTTCAACAGATTTTTATAAATCTCTGCTTAATTTACACTCATATGGAGATGATCTTCTATAATAATCACCGATTTGTATATATTTATCCATCCGATGCCAGTAACTCCCATAAGAAAAGGGAGATATTTTCGAATATTATTTTCATGTGATCATTCTCTAAGTGATAGTATTGTAAATTTATGAGAGTCGTTAAAGATTCAATGGAGATTTACAATTTGATATTTCTTAGTGCAAAGTATCCTTGGTTCGACTGTGGACAACTCGAATCGTCTCTCATAAGAAATGCACGAAACGTTCATCGATTGCAGATAATTTTTCTTTTGCAGAATTAAATCAGAAATAATGGTCGTACAAAATCGAGATTAGTACAAAAAGAAAGGAAATTGAATAAAGGTTCTTATTTTTCTATTAGAATAACGTATTCGAGTCTACATTGAGAGAATTCGGAAAAAAATGACGAAAATATTGAATAATTTTGTGAGCATAAAAAATTCCCCAACGACAAAAGTGATTGCTGAACTCAACTCTAATACGAATTCATGGGAAATATAGGCTCATAAGAAATATAGGGAGAAGAAGAACCGACATTTTATGGCAATAAAACCATTAGCTAACTTTTCAACATATTTCTAAGGAACAATAAAATATCCTATCCAAATTAATATTAACTCCGTCATTTTTGACGGAAGAATCCACTAGTCTTAATATAGTAATCACTGTCGTGTAGGTATGTGTGCGTTTATATACACACGAATTATATGCTGCTTGCATACTGCAAGCAAATGGTTTCTAAAATAACATAAATACACACACACATGAAAAGAGTCAACTATCTGTCTTCAAGGTAAAGACTCCGAAATAATTACGAAAATTCAACCATTATGTTTTAAATGGGAGATATGTTTACCGTCCGGCATCGAACCCGGGTCTTCCTGGTAATACTTACTATGCGGCACAACAGAAGATCAACATGTCTAACTATGTGTGAACATTCAAGCAAAAATATTGGTTGCAACTGCCTCAAACGACGCCCTACTTTTCACTTCCTTATGAGAGAAATTTAAATTTTCTCTGGCATCGAACCCAGGAACATCATGGTCTTATCTAAATTTTTTTCTTAAACCTAGTCTTAAAATGCATCGTCTAACTGAGCGAAAACAACCTATCATTTCGATAAGTGCATCAAACAAAATAATGTAAAACTACTTCAATGTACTTTAAATGGCAAATTTTTGCATCGTCCTAGCATCGAACCCAGGATTTTCTCCGTAAAAGTCGTTTATGTTTTCGATAGATAATGACCATATATATAAGCTCCTAGAGTTTTGATTCTCTACCTATCCGGGAAGTATTTTTTTTTTAATTCCAAAAAATCAAAGCAATGCTTTTAAATCGGAAAGATCGGGACTTTGGGGCCCTCTGGAATAGAACCTATGACACTGAGGTTCAAAACAGCAATTTTTCTGGCTGTTACACGTTATGGTCAATACGTCGTAAAAATTTCAGATCAATGACGCTTGTGGTTTTGCCTGTGAATTAGTATCCTATCTAAATATATAGATAGATATATATGTCTATGTCTATGTAAGAACCCTGCAAGCCGCCTTTCGGCGTGTGGCAGGGGGTGCAAGCACCTTGACTCTATTTTCCTAAACGGTTGCTTTCGCGTATACTTCGCGGAAAAAATGAATTTTTGAAACGATTCGTTCTAGCATCTTTTTCCTTAATCTTTCGGGCAGTATCAGCACGGCCCATATAACAGGGGGGTCGCATTATATCGGTTACATCATCTGAAAACGTAATTTCTCTTAACTTATTTAATAAATTTATCCTTTGAATTTGTCTTCTATCTTCTATTGATTTCCATACCGCTTCCTGTAACATCTGAGTGACACTCGCTGTTTTATCGTAGCAATTCTTTACAAATCGTATCGCCTTCCGTTGTACTTTTTCTAAATCCCGAATATGACATTTCTCGGCGGGGTCCCATACACTACATGCATACTCAAGGTGAGGCCTAACTAACGCTAAGTAACATCGCTCGCGAACCTTTTCTTCGCTCCTACCGACTATTCTTTTAACGAAGCCGAGTTTCTTAAGTGCTTTTCCACATATATTTCGGATGTGGGCACTCCATGATAGATTATTCGTGAGAGTTACTCCAAGATACTTTACCGATTCTACTGTCATTAGGTTTACCCCTCGGAGACTATAAGAATAATCATTTATTATAGATATAGATGAATGAATCTGGAGAAGCGTCTATACATAATAGATAGGTATATATATATATGTATCCATCTGATGTCAGCAACATAACATAAGAAATGCTTTGAGGCAAAAGTTGAAGTTGAATTAATATCTCTTCCCGATGAGATAGAAGTGTTAAATTTGAGGATTCAATAAATATATCGATATTATTTCACTAAAGGAATTCTTGGTTCCAACGAAGGAATACGAACGCTTTCGTAAAGATTGCATGTGACGTTCATTTTTTATGGTATGACGAATAAAGAAAACTGAATGTTGTTGTTCTTATCATCAGTTGTTTCTGGATCGAAATCGGGAGAACTTTGGCTCCAGTGAAACAATAATTGTTTCAGTACATTGCCTATTTGAAGTAATTATGTTACTGTTCTACGTTGCAGTTAATTTATTTCATCATTTTGTTGGTCATTCAGTTTATTATATCGACTCGTATCGCAGTAAAATTGTGAAGACGAAACAGTACGAAAAATATTCGTATTCGCACCAAACGGAGAAATGCACCGGACGTTGGCGTATATTACACTTATTCAGATTTGTGTTCATTATTTCCAAAATAATTCGTCGTTAGAATCGGCTCACTCTTCGAACATTACTCTATAATAAGTTCCGTCGTCAATCTCTTGTGTTGACATAAGAGTCTTAATGATTTTTTCCATGATTCCCATTCGCAGTCTCGGGAAGTCCACCGTAATGTTGTAGCAAAACCCTCGTTTTCTAAGTTTAAAACCCCTTAACTCGAAAACCATTTAAAATATCCTCTTCATTCAGCCTTTATATTTAAATTTGATGTATAATTTATGTTTCATTCGCTTGCAATACCCATGACTTCCCAACGATACGTGATTTAGCTAGAGACTGATATTTTCATGTTCAATCATTGGTCCCCCTTCAGTTTTCTAATTATTTATATTTGTTTACGTGAAATTGGCTATAGGCATCTATTACTTTACTGTGAAAGAATCATGATGCATGTTTAAATACTTCCAGAGAAATCCTCGTCAGAGTTTGAATGCACGGGAAAAAAACGTTGTAATATATACATTAATTTTTTGTTGCTACAAAATACATTCTTGAGCCAAACCAAAAATCTTGAAATAATAATTTTATAGGATGACTCTACACTATTTTTTAAAGTCGATATCTCTCATATATTTCATGTAAAAAATAAAAACGGCTTTTTCGCTAAACAGTGCGCTAACATCCGGCAACAACGTAACCGATCGGAGTACTCAACCGAGGGCACCCAAATGCCCGCCAAGCTTCGGTAAAAAGATATTTTATTTGCTACAACATTATATCTTGGGGTTGCACTATAGGGGATAGAATGGAGGTTTGGCGGGGAAGGGGTCAGAAACTTGGTTGGCCTGGTCATGGGTTTCGTAAACATTTTACCGCTCTTATCGCCTATGTCCAGATTAACAAGACGCGTATATATGTCATATTTAGTTCATTATACGAAGATACAACTCTGCTCAGCTTTCCCATCTTGCTGAGTGTTCCTCAGGACCTGTTATTTTTCTGCTGCCTTTTTGATTGCTATTTTTCGACTATTGAATTCATCTAACGCTTTTTTAAAGCTATTTTCATCGTACCTTTGATATGATTTACGACGATTTCGTGCGGTCTGAAGTGAGAAGAAAAGTGCACCAGTTGTTTTTTCAGAAGGTTCCTCCAACTCTAAAAACAATATTAAATACTGTGAACATGGACAATGATTTGCCGAATTTTAAAAGAACTACTTTATATCGCTTGCTAACAGACATCGGTTTTGTATATGAATGAAAGGGCAGGTATAGCTTGTTAATTGAGAGAGTTAATGACATCATCCGTTGTCGCCATGACTTTCTGACGCAACCACAAAAATATAGAAGGGAGCAAAGAACAATTGTTTATACTGACAAGACTTGGGTAAATGTTGGTCAAACCTTGAGTAAGGCTTGGCGTGATAAACAAATTAAAACGCCACTCGACGCTTTTCTCTCTGGGTTAAGCACTGGATTAAAGGCCCCCACATCTCGAGGAGGTCGTTTTGTCATCATACACGCTGGTACGGAAAATGGTTTCATCGAGGGTGCCTTAAATTTTTTTTGCAAGAAAAATACCATGGGCGAACATGACGAAGTTGACGGGGATTGTTATGAAAACTGGTCCGAAAACTGCCTTCTCGCAAACATTCCTAGGGGCTCAGTAATTGTTTTGGACAATGCATCGTATCATTCCAGGAAATTAGAATATTTACCGACAGTCAGCTGGAAAAAAGATAATACAAAAGAGTGGCTGGCAAGTAAAAATATAAACTTTGACGCTGACAGTTTAAAAAGAGATTTACTATTTTCAGTCAATCAAATTCGGAAAGATTTTGAAAAGTTGAATGTAGATGAACCTGCGAAGTCGAAGGGATGCATTGCAATCAGCCTTATCATTGCGAGTTGAACCCGATTGAAAGAGTTTGGGCGCAGATCAAACATTATGTTGGGATGAAGAATACTTCATTCAAGAAGAAAGATGTGGAGCGGATCATTTCGGAGAGTTTCGGCAAGATCTCAGCTCAAAATTGGCAAAACCATGTAGAACATGTGATGAAAGTAGAAGAAGAAATATGGCACGCAGACAGTTTGCAAGACGACGTAGATGAATTAATTATTCGTCTCTCATCGTCGCGGTCAGCAATAGCATCGGAAGATGAGCCACAGCCAAGTACATCGGGTTTCATGGAAGGGTTTGAATCACTTTCAGATTCTTGACTGAAAAGGTTAGAAACACATCTCCCTTCAACATATTACTCAATTACAGGATAGATAATTAGTTTTAATTTGATTCCTATTCTGATGTTAACCGAATAAAATACGTCCAGAAAGAGAGAGCGCCAAATTTGCTTCATATTGTTTTTCACTCCAGAATCTAATGGTTTGTCTGATAGTATTGTAATGCATTTCAAACTAAAAAATCAATGAAAGAACTAACTAACTCTAAGAGCTTCCAGATATCCATATTTTAAACATCTTACGGTAGCCAATTCGAATTCGGCGCGTTAATCCGATTGGCAGGGAGAGGAGGGTCGACGAAGCGTACGCTTGGCAACATAGTTCTACTTTGACTAATCTGCTTGGTCCGCATCAGCCGTCCGCGTTCATGTGCCAGACAAACCTGTCTCTGTGGCCCGTACGCGCGCGGACGATCCGCGGGGCGTAGGGGCCACGCGGATGGCTCCTCCGCGTGCGGACTGTCCGCACTCATGTGTAAGCTTCCATTAACGTCAATGGAACCTTAGGCCCGTTTCACATGGACGCGGACTGTCCGCGCTCCGCTCTACGCGCGCGGGGCGCGGAGAGCGGTCGCCGCTTTTCACATGGACGCGGACGAAAACCGTCCGCGGCATTCCCCGTGTATTTCTCCCGTAAGAAGGATGGCCCATGTTGCCATTTACAAATATGTAAAAATCGGTAGATAATAAAATCATTTATGGTGTAAATATAAAGGATGAATACATGGTGTAAAAGGTTTTTTTCATATTAGTTAAAATAACATTAATAAAAAATATTTTCTTACATTTCCGCCTGGAAACGCTATTTTCCGACATTATCTTAATAACGCTGTTGTAAACATGGCGTTGCTTTAATTGACACCAAATTTACATAGAAAGTATTCCGGAGTTAACTTTCCATAATGGTAAACATTAATTTACGGTATACCTAATCTGAATACTTTTATAACATAAAAAGTACAGTTTGATCCTAAAATTTCGAATTATGCATTCCAAAAAGCGATCAGCGGCGAAGTCTCGTACCGTAAGAGATACCCCAATACATGATGCGTATGAAATTTAAAGAAATGTATGAGGTAGTTTTTGGTGGAGGATGGAATACTTTGTCTTATTTCTAAAGGGAGTTATGAATTTTTTAATATGATGGTTTTTCCCGCTCGCCAGATTTCCGCTGTCTTACCCTTGATTGCGCTGGCTACGATGAGCGTATTGCAGAAGCAAATCGCTCCGCAAAGTATAGAATTATTGTGAAAGCACTGAATATTTACTTTTTACAGTTAAAATACGTTTGCACTAAAATTTGGATATCACGAATACTTATAGAAAATTTAACATCACTTACACTAATTTAATCTCTTATCCACGAAGAAGCACTGTTTGGCCTCCGATTTCCTTCAAATGTTTCCCATCTTGCTGAGTGTTCCTCAGGACCTGTTATTTTTCTGCTGCCTTTTTGATTGTTATTTTTCGACTAATGAATTCATCTAACGCTTTTTTAAAGCTATTTTCATCGTACCTTTGATATGATTTACGACAATTTCGTGCGGTCTGAAGTGAGAAGAAAAGTGCACCAGTTGTTTTTACAGAAGGTTCCTCCAACTCTGAAAACAATATTAAATACTGTGAACATGGACAATGATTTGCCGAATTTTAAAAGAACTACTTAATATCGCTTGCTAACAGACATCGGTTTTGTATATGAATGAAAGGGCAGGTATAGCTTGTTAATTGAGAGAGTTAATGACATCATCCGTTGTCGCCATGACTTTCCGACGCAACCACAAAAATATAGAAGGGAGCAAAGAACAATTGTTTATACTGACAAGACTTGGGTAAATGTTGGTCAAACCTTGAGTAAGGCTTGGCGTGATAAACAAATTAAAACGCCACTCGACGCTTTTCTCTCTGGGTTAAGCACTGGATTAAAGGCCCCCACATCTCGAGGAGGTCGTTTTGCCATCATACACGCTGGTACGGAAAATGGCTTCATCGAGGGTGCCTTAAATTTTTTTTTGCAAGAAAAATACCATGGGCGAACATGACGAAGTTGACGGGGCTTGTTATGAAAACTGGTCCGAAAACTGCCTTCTCGCAAACATTCCTAGGGGCTCAGTAATTGTTTTGGACAATGCATCGTATCATTCCAGGAAATTAGAATATTTACCGACAGTCAGCTGGAAAAAAGATAATACAAAAGAGTGGCTGGCAAGTAAAAATATAAACTTTGACGCTGACTGTTTAAAAAGAGATTTACTATTTTCAGTCAATCAAATTCGGAAAGATTTTAAAAAGTTGAATGTAGATGAACCTGCGAAGTCGAAGGGATGCATTGCAATCAGCCTTATCATTGCGAGTTGAACCCGATTGAAAGAGTTTGGGCGCAGATCAAACATTATGTTGGGATGAAGAATACTTCATTCAAGAAGAAAGATGTGGAGCGGATCATTTCGGAGAGTTTCGGCAAGATATCAGCTCAAAATTGGCAAAACCATGTAGAACATGTGATGAAAGTAGAAGAAGAAATATGGCACGCAGACAATTTGCAAGACGACGTAGATGAATTAATTATTCGTCTCTCATCGTCGCGGTCAGCAATAACATCGGAAGATGAGCCACAGCCAAGTACATCGGGTTTCATGAAAGGGTTTGAATTTTTTTTTTTCATGCCTAGCTACTGTTGCCCTTTACCGGTGAAGTCCGCCTAAGCTCTGATGAACTTTTCAGGAGGTGCTTCACCGAGGCAACAGCAACAACGAACTCACTTTCACAACGAATCACTTTCAGATTCTTGACTGAAAAGGTTAGAAACACATCTCCCTTCAACATATTACTCTATTACAGGATAGATAATTAGTTTTAATTTGATTCCTATTCTGATGTTAACCGAGTAAAATACGTCCAGAAAGAGAGAGCGCCAAATTTGCTTCGTATTGTTTTTCACTCCAGAATCTAATGGTTTGTCTGATAGTATTGTAATACATTTCAAACTAAAAAATCAATGAAAGAACTAACTAACTCTAAGAGCTTCCAGATATCCGTATTTTAAACATCTTACGGTAGCCAATTCGAATTCGGCGCGTTAATCCGATCGGCAGGGAGAGGAGGATCGACGAAGCGTACGCTTGGCAACATTGTTCTACTCTGACAAATCTGCTTGGTCCGCGTCAGCCGTCCGCGTTCATGTGCAAGCACAAACCTGTCTCTGTGGCCCGTACGCGCGCGGACGATCCGCGGGGCGTAGGGGCCACGCGGATGGCTCCTCCGCGTGCGGACTGTCCGCACTCATGTGTAAGCTTCCATTAACGTCAATGGAACCTTATCCGCGCGCGTAGCGCGGAGCGCGGACCGTCCGCGTCCATGTGAAACGGGCCTTATCCGCGCGCGTAGCGCGGACCGTCCGCGTCCATGTGAAACGGGCCTTAGGTTGCTAGTGACGCTTTAAAATATTGTTCTCCCTTATATCGGGTTGATCTACACTATCTAATTTAACAGTGAAAACCTTAACTTTGATTCAACAATCACTGTGGCTATCCATGAGAATTTTTTTTGTTTACAACCTCGAAGATTCCCGGAATATTTCGTTTATTTCATCGCTGTTCTCGCAATTCAAATAAAAAGCAATATTCCACGGCTGAAATAAAAGTATTAATTCAAATTCATTTCTTTTGGTACTTGTCTCGACTTCGTACGACTTCTTTTACTAATTTAATATTGCAAAATAAACAAACCCTGCATGCGATAAAAATTAGATTTACGTGCAAACCTTATGGAAAATTATTCATGGGCCCAGGCCCGGCCCGAGCCCGATAAACTGCCTGCTTACCAGGCCCGAGCCCGGCCCGAGCCCGAAAGACGTCCTGCTTACCCGGCCCGAGCCCGGCCCATGGGCCGGGCCGGGCTTGGGCCCACGGGCCTAGGCCCGGCCCGTGCAGACCTCTAGTGCACACGCAGCGAAAATCTTCATACCAGGTGCATTCCCCGAAATCAAATCTTATTCGGAGATACAGATTTTCTCACGCTGTGAGGTTGTGATGAAATTATATACGTTGTAATAGTTTGGATCTTATTTACCATGGAACGTTTTTTTAAAATGGCCAACGGTTAACTGGTAAAGTGATAATATTGCCAAAGGATGGCTTAAATATCACCATGGACGGAAATGTTATGTGGTGCCCGCTTCGCTTTCGGAAGCGCCCTTAGGTGCCCCGGCGCCAAAAAAGGTTGAGTACCCCGGCGATACCAGGGGATACGGTTTGCACTGTTTTAGCCGAGAACCACGGAGTAACTAAAGGTGGTGCAAGCGGCCCTTAGAGGCAAAATCCCTGCTTACAAGCGAAGAAATACTTGGACGAAACAAATAAAGAAATGGTACAATTCTACAAAAAGAAGAAAACATTTGGCGAAAGCTTCATAGCGTGGTTTAGGACATCGACGTATTTTGTTCTTGTCTTCTTTATAACTAATGTTTTACCGATTGTGCACAGAATGAAAACGAAAAATTAATTCTACACTAAAGCTACAGCCAATCAGAGCCAAGAGTTTAAATGTGCGCGAAAAGGCTGAAAAGCGGGAAAATGTATGCTGACGGCGAAGAATTATTTCGAGAACAGTATATTTGTAACAAATAAATGTTAATGAACTTTAGAAGATACACACGAATTAAAACATGGTTAACTACTATAACAACTGATATAACTTGATAACAGCTAAAGATATTAACAACAAGGTTGAAAAAGAACTAACGAGGGACTAACTCTTTATAAGTCCATTTTAAAACGCAGGAATTAACTTTTACTACAGAATTCCAAAACAACACGCGAGCACAGTAAGCAGATGGACAAACACACACAAACAAGACATACCATACAATTCGTTCAAATGAATAATTTGCGATTTCAGCTTTCAACTTAAGAAGAACTTTTGAATTTAATCCAGCGGGAAATAGTAACTTACAAAACTTAAATTAAAAACCTGCTTAAGACGATAACTATTAAGTGATTCATAAGTAATAACTGATTAGCGTTTACAGGTGAAAGAAAAAAATAATACGCCATTTTACAAATACAATCACATCATGATTACCACAAACAATGGGACGCAAAAATAACTCGATCCCATACTGCAATGCACTCATGCTAGAATGCTTCTTAACTATTACTCTCTGAACAAAATTGCACCAACAGAAACATTCTTGAATTCTTAATTGTATTTATTCCATTTGCACTGTACCATTGTATTTTTGTGTGTTTAGGTTTGTATTTTAATAGGTTAACTGTTACTTTGATATTTTAATACATTAGAATTACAATATTTGCATGTAATCATATTTTAATTTTGTATGAGACTGTATTATACATACAATATATATTATTTATCATATTTCATAGATTTGTACTAGGTATATTTTTTATACATCTGTATTGTATTTTATGTCATTTGTATTTGATTCTGTTACGTCATTTGTATTCTAAATATTTATATGAAATTTCTTCGTTAAATGGAATATTGGACTCTCAAGTCCCAATTTTGCTAAATAAAGTTAATAATGATGCAGAGGACATTTCCAAGGAAAGGAAACAATATCGGTTGAATTTAAGAATCGAGATTTCTTTCTTAAGAGTTTCTAATAACATGAGGGAAATGTTTAAAATTCCCAGTTTTACAAAGAGACAGAGGCTTACAACTCGGAAAGATCCCAGGTTCTGATCCCGGTACGGGCGTAGATGTTTCTGTATGTTTGTTGGAATCATAATTGGGCTTTCGTCGCTGATGATAAATGTACATGTTGATGAAAATATAAGGTGAATTAAACCGAAATACGCAAATTTGTTTAAGCTCCTAGAAATTAAAATTATGATATATTCACGCATATATTATAGCTCAAACATGGAAAATATTAAGCATGGAAAAAATAAAGAAGAAACAACAATTGTAATAACATGGACAAAGATGATATTTGTTTGAAAGAGTTTTTCACAACGAGATTTCCTTTCACAAATTACGATATATGAGGGAATATATTCAATTTATACTATACCATCAACGCATGGACCACTACGATCTATAATTTATGTATTTATAAAAATATTACTCGAGTTCCCTTTAGCTGTGAGTAATAAAACTTTTATTTTACTTTAAAAAACTTTTTGGAAGAACTTGTGGCTTGTGTGCATTATATTGCTTGCAATACATTACACTGGCACTGGCAAACAAAGCCAAGCATGCTAGAATATGCATGCCACGAATAAGTAGAAAACATAAAAACAAATAAGTGAGACAAAATTGCGTTTATGTCGAATGGAAATTCTGTTGGTGATTTACCCTCAAAATCCAAAATGCGATTCAGCATCGCATCAGATTTGGGATTTCTCACTTGTGCCCACTGCCATCTAGCAACACAGAAAATATTCCTTTTTAGCCATAAACATCTATTAAATAGTCAAAAATCCGTTTGAATGTTTTTACCATTTTATTTCACACCAATTACGCTTCAAAACACTAAAGGTTTATGGGAATGAAGATGTGAGAATCGTTTAAACATATAATATATATACTATACATAAGCAAAACAGGAGTTTGTCATTATGTTTACGCAGAAATCAGGCTGCATTCTTTCCAGGAACAAACACAACAATGGTTGTCGTGCCGACTGGAATGCTTGCCAAAGAAATCTACACTGGTATCTAAAAAACATTCATAAATTCTAAACTAAACCTTAGAAACATTTGCCATTCCAGAATTAAGAAGAAAAGAAATCGTAAAAATCAAGAAAGAACTACATTCTCGTGTATATGTCCACCAATACTTTTCTCCTTCAAATTTCCAAAACTTGACGTGTTTATTCTATGCCATTTGCATCAGAACGGCTTCTAAGCTGAAAGCATCGGACAATTTGATTATTTATTAATCTAAACGCTTTTATTTCGTATGATTACCAGGTGGCAACAGTTGAGGGGGATATAACAATAGAATCTGTCCAGCATTCGCCCAAGGACGGGAGGGAAACCCCTTCAAAAACCTCTTGTGGAAAGTAACATTTTAAATTCTATATAGAGTATATATTTTATAGATATTTTATACAGGCATTTAAATACAGAGCCTTAAAAAATAATACTTTTCACACCATTATCTCAATGCATCAATAACTAACTGCAAATATCTCTGCTGCACTTGAATCAAGTTTTGTCATTTTATTTTTAAAACTGAGGTTGACTCACACACGAGTTTTATAATGGCGAGATTTCAAAGATAGTGGCTGAGTAATATACGGAGGAACATTGTCTTAACAACTTCATTCTTTTCTGAATTATTTCGTCCCAAATGTTTGTGAATTGAAATTGAAATTTCTGCCTCGTATATTAATTTACAATAGATAAATCTGTTAATAAACCATAAATAATGTCCATTTAAACTTTCAAGCAATTGATTGTTGCACATGCTACATTCGACAGTCCTTCTCGCGCTTACCCTTCTGCAAATATGATGTCATAAAGACCTATTACTTTTGATAGCGTTGCTCTTCTTAGCTTATTGTGATAAATATCTACCAGGTGTACAAGTATGAAACCGGAATTTCCCTATAGATGGTGCTCGCTATCAGTTTAAAGACCACTTCTGCAGCGCCATCTTCTTCCTCTAACAGCTGACGAAGTTTGTCAACACGTAATAACCTAAGTTTCATACACCTTTATATTTTTCTATAACCTCAAACATGTCGAGTTTTGTGCCCACGATCTATGATTTGCGGACAGCATTGGTTTTCTGCTATTATATGGAGAAAACTGCAGGAGAACCGTATAGCTTACTTGTCAAAGCATACGATTAACATACTCTTTGCAAAACTCAGTGCTTTGAGTGGTTTAAAAAATTTAAAAGTGGTGATTTTGATGTGAGAATAGTTTTTTGGCGTGTCATTAATGACCTGCTGGAGAGGTGGGAAAAATGCATAAATTCCAAAGGAGATTATTTTGAATTACCGTATTTGCCCATCGATAACGCGCGCGTTATCTATACCAAAATATTCAGATGATCGAAAAAAATGACGATGCGCGTTATGTAATGAAAATTGAAAAACCTCAAACATTTACATACCTATGTACACAATAATTTAAAGAATAGTCTCGCAAAAATATAATGGAAGCATGCTTTTCTAATTGCATTCTATTTTATACAGATCTGCTACTATTACAGTTATTTCATCTCATAAATCCATGAGGAAAAGAAGAAACATAATTTCTAAACTTCATTTATTCTAATACGTAGTACTTCTTTATTCTAATACATAGTACCTCACGTATACATAGAGTACGTCGTATTATATACACGTACATATAAATAGAATATTATAGGATAGGTAGATCACTCGAATCCAAGAAATTCGTCACCTGAATCACAATTAAATGAATTAATATCATTTATTATATCTTCAGGCACATCACCGATTTCACTCTCCGAAGTTGACTCATCCTTATCTTCTAGCACTGGTGTTGAAATATTGCCTAAAGCTTTTACAAATCCATTTTTTACGCAAGTTACTGTGACACCCTGCCAACTTTCTAGGATCCACCGGCTTATTTCTTCCTAAGAAACTCTTTTCATCCTTCCCGATTCTGTGCACTCTTTCATACCAGACATCATCCACTTTTCCCAACTAGAACGTAACTTTGATTTGAATGATTTATTAATGGTTAAATCTAGCGGTTGGATCTTTTTTGTTAATCCACCCGGTATTATTGCCAGCTTGGAATATTTGCTCACTAACTGTTTCGTGCTGTCAGTAATATGAGCACGGCAAGAGTCCATTATCAATAAAGATTTTGGTTTGAAAAAGGATTGTTTCCTTTTTCCCCACAAAGTTTCAACCCACACTTTCATCATCTCTTAATTAATCCATCCCTTCTCATTTGCAGCAATCGAGATGCCTTTCGGGAAGTTTCCTTTGGGCAATGTTTTTCTCTTAAAAATAACCAAGGGTGGCAGCTTTCCACCATCCGATGTTACACTTAAGACAACCGTAAAATTCGACTTCTCGTGTCCAGTTGTGGCTACGGAAACTTCTTTGGATCCTTTTAAATGTACTGTCCTGGAACCAGGAAGATCAAAACTAACAGGCACTTCATCCATATTGCCGAAATGTGCAGGATCCACACCACACAGATTTTCTTTGACGTATAATCTAAATTTCTCTACCTTGGCCTCCCAGTCCTGGGGTAGTTTTTGCCCAACACTCGAAGTTGTGCGAATGCACAGATTATTTCGTTTCATGAAACGAAATCCCCATGATGGGTAGGCTTTAAAGTTTTCTATTTTGTATTCTTCCGCAAGTCCTTTTGCCTTCAGCAAGAGGCAAGTTGTTGACACTTTACTTCCTTTCGCTCTTTCGGAAATGACCCATTTGAGAAGTGTTTTTTCAAGTTCAGGCCAGAAGCATTTCCTGTATCTCATTGCGCGTTTCTTTTGATGTAAACACTTTATCACCGCTTCTCCTTTCCTCCATTCCCGTATGCTGGACTCTCCCACATTAAATTTTCTTGCAGCCTTGCGATTTCCTTTTTCTTTCGCGAAATTAATAACTTCTAACTTAAATATCGCTGTATACGATTTTCTTCTCACAATATTTTTCTTCTCCATGGGTAATTTTCTTGAGAAAATTCTAAATTACAAAAGCTTAACAACTCAATTCAGTTTTGAAACAATCACCTTGTAGGCGGTACTTTCATAAAACTTGGCAGGTATCTAGAACAGCTGAGCGGCGATAATAACAAAGCAAAGTAAAGCAAACTGAACAAGAAAATTCCATTTCATTCATTCTCTTTTTTTTCATTTGATTTGCTGAAAGTTAATTTATATAGCAAGTAAAAGGGCACACAAACCTATGTCTCGTTTCGACTTACGAATCATAACGAAAAAGCAACAAGGCGGCATATTGTGGTGGCTTGTTTATTGTTTTTTTTGATCCTTCTGTTGTTTGGAGTTAATGAACCCCTGGGCACGCGGTATCTATACAAATTCATGATAACTACAAAGCTCTAGGTGCGCGTTATTCATAAGGTGCGCGTTATCGATGGGAAAATACGGTAAGTACTTTTTATAATTTTCAAATAACAGACGTGTACTTTTTTAAAAAAATTCAGGTTTCATACTTCTGCACCTGGTATGTGGATTTACATAGCACTTTTATTTACAGTAATTAGATAAGCGATTGGCACTCTATCGCTGGTACAACCTGGTTGCAGACAATGTTTGTTTACAATTTGAGTGTTTGTTACTCGATACATCTTTCGTTGCCCAACACAGTTAATATTCACGATCGAAAGCCTTTGTCAAGCGAAGGCCCACTGTATAACCTTCAAATACTTTTGAAGGATAGTCAAAGATTAGCACAGCAATATAACAAGTTATTTAATAATTAAAAGGCAAATGGACCACATCTACATATCATCATTATCGCACTGAAAGAGGTACATACATTTAAAATTAGTCCTCAGTAAAATTTCATTTCAACTGAGATCAACATGTGTCATACAGACCAAAGGGGGAAAAGAAGAAAATTAGATGAATTATGAGGAAATGACTAACAAATGAGAAAATCTACAATTAAAAATAATACTAGAATGACGTTAAAACAGGCTGCTAATCCAATGTGCTTTAGGGAATTAGTAATTGGTTTTGTTTCCAACTGTATTTATCTCAGAGACAAAACTACACTAACTTATTGTACACCATGAAAATAACTACTGATTTCTTACAAGAAATAGTGCAAAAGAAATCGTTTGGGATGAAAAGCAATTTTATTGCATTGTTGTGATGAATGACAGATGTGAAGATGATAGCAGAAGTTACAGAATTAGAACTTTATAGCAAAATTGTGAAAACTTAAATCACTGAACAGAGATAAAAACAAAAGTTATGTTGATTGCAAAGCAAAACAAGACAAAACATAAATTGTCTATAAGTAAGGCATAAATTGAGGAAATACAGTAGAAGTCCGTTATAACGAGTACGGCATATAACGAGAGTTGCGTTATAGCGAGTGAATCTTTGGACGTTGTTCGTCTCACAGCAAAAAGGATAGGGAGTTACTTCCATTATAACGAGTGATCAAAATCTGAGGTATCGTTATAACGAGTGTCACGGTTCTATATTTGTCTTGCAGGTAGCATATCTCGTAATCGAAGACGTCTCACGAGTTTCACTATCCCCACTGTCCCTCACCTCTCCTATATCTTATCCCCTTGTATCTTGTTTCTTCTCGGCGATGATCCCTCTAGTCAGCAGTTTGAATCGAGTTTCCATTTTATTGGAATCCACCTCTGAGATTTGTTTTCATTCGAAACTTGGCACTAAATTGTCTAATGGGAGGGAATGAAAGAGATAAAAGCAGAGCTGTTTTGGACTTCCAGGGTAACTTCTCTCTCGCGCCACTTCATTAGTTATGAAGCGTGTGAATGAAAAATATCTTCAGAAAGAAATTTGATATGAATTAGGGGTGCCCTTCCACATAATGGTCATCGCTCTTCATCAGTCGATCATTAGACGTGAGTCCGTTCAGAGCTTCCCAATAACTGAGTTTCTAGTGTGACAGTTCTGTGATGGAGAGTAAAAGGAAGGCTTTAGATTTAGCAAAGAAATTTGAAATTGTGCGAAAGAGAAACCACGAGTAAATCCAAAATCAGCAGACGATATGGCCTGGATATAGTCATCGTCGACTCTATTTACGATTTTGAAGAACAAAGAAAAAATAAAGTCTGCATTCATGATGCAAAACACTCCAGGAGGGTGTAAAAAACTACGACCAGCGGATAATACGGAGTTGGAGTCCATTCTATTTGAATGGTTCACCCAGCAGCGATCTCTAGGAATTCCAATCAGCAGAACAATGATAAAAGGAAAAACTGAAGAGCTTGCCCTTCTCATGAAACTGGACAATTTCCGTAGCACAGATGGTTGGCTAAACCGATCTTAAGGAAGAAGAGGAATATCACTCCACATAATTAGCGGTGAATCCAGTGAAGTAAAAGAGATTGGCTTCTAATTCTCAATCTTTGGACTCAAAATAAACTAAAGGATGCAAGTGCACGTACATGCAATTGGCCATCAATTGTAATATTGCTTTGTTACAATGTTTCAAATAAAATCCTTTTCGTACTTACATAGTTTATCCGGTTATTTTTTCCTCAAAAGTAGCACAATTACAAGAAAAACATTTTTTCTTGGTTCCCTATTAACGTATCGGAAGTGAGAGGTGACATGGCTTTGAAGGGTGGGAGTTGAACGGGGAGGTTTAGATGAGATGAGAGCTGCCGTGGGGGAATATGAGAGTGGAGGAGAAGGAATTCTGCTCTTGACAGGTGCGTTGAAGAATTGACGGCACCAGAGAAAAACTCCTGTCTAATGAGCATGACTCTCGTAATTACGTATCCTACTGGAAAGCCATGTTTAATTATAAAGTTAAAGCACCAAATCCTAACTAATACGATTATCTAATGATATATTATAACTTTCGACAATTATTTAGCGATAATGATCCACATTTTATGTTAGAAGACGCACTTTGGTTATGGTTTATGAATCAATGAAATAATATTTTTGACACGAACGTACTCTTTTACACATTCTGAAGCATTTGCATAAGAATTGAAAACTTTACAGGTCCATTCGGACGCATTCACTGCCCTTGGAATCAAGAAGACGGACTTAATTAGACTTATTGTTAGAAATTGGCTATAACGAGTACTTTTCCGATTTTTGTCAGCTCTCGTTATAATGGACTTCTACTGTAAATTAATATCGTGTGGGGATTGAAGGTGATGAAAAGAAGTCAACCAAGAGAAGATAGAGCGATTATTTATAAAAAATGAAGCACTCAGAGCTGTGAAACAAAAATGGAACTGAATTCATTCACAAAGTAAATAAAGAGGAAAAGACTGTAATGGTTATTCGAGGAACTAAGCTGACTGATCCGACAAGATATGCTGTGGACACAGCAGATGAGATGAGGAGAATGGGGAAAGAACAATTATAAAGAGAGAATAGCAAAGTAAGGAAGAAAAAAATGAAAGTCGAAAAAACTGACTTTTATGAATATATGAATGACTAACACATGATTTATCAATCACCCACAAAAGCTGAAAATGAGGGAAGCTCTATATCGCTAAGCATCAAATAAATTAAAAATTCACGGAGGAGGCTGAAATATTGTGGAATTATAGGAAAAAGTGAACAATCTTATTTTAAAATACGCTAAATTTCTACCCAAATAGTCCATTAAGAACTCAATTGTACTCTGTAATAAATTGAAACCTTTGTCTCCGCCTCCTAATGGAAAATTCGATGCGGTTAACCTCTTCACAAATGTACCGATGGACGAAGCAGGAAAATTAACAGAAGAACTTTTACTCTCTGCCAATCCTTTACTCGTCGGTGATTTATATATAGTCTTTGTTACGTGCTTGTATTAATTTCAACAATTAATTATTTGTTTCTTAATGATCCAACCTCTCTACACCCTAGTCTTAAAATCACCCACGAAATTGAATCCAACCACTCCCTTAATCTCCTAGATTTCTCTAGACAATAATTCCTTCTATTTTTCTATCTATAGGAAGCCCACATATACGGACCATATATTATTCCTGCTTCCTCCAACCATCACCCTTCCCTAAAATTCACCTCTTTCTACTCTCTCCTAAACAGACTGCTTAGGATCCCCCTTTCCCCTTATAATTTCCTAAAGGAATTAGAAATAATTAAATTCATTCCAGCAAGAAAGGATACCCCGGCACACATTGTCAACAAAATGTTGAAAGAAAACTAATGATTCACTCTGTCTTCTCCACTATTTCTTGCCCTATCATCTGGACACGTATTCCTCTCATTGGCAATTAAAGCTTTCGAATATCCAGGTTATTACTTAAAAAAGTAACAAAGGTGGCCTTTTATAACACTTCTACCCTTAAGCTTTTCCTCTGCATTCAAAAAGATATTGTTCCTCCCTTAAAAAAGTCAGGTATTTATAAATTAGGTTGCTCTGATTGCCCAGCAATCTATATCGGACAAACAGGGAGAAATTTCGAAATCTGTACGAAGGAACACAAGGCATCCTTGTTAAACATTCTTCTGATTGTAACCCTAACATACTCGAATATAAGAGCCTTAAATGGACCCTTAAAGAGAGCAAATGAAAATCCTTCTCCACCACAAAAATCCCAACTCTATCTTAGCCATTGAACACCTTTTCCAATCCCATCTTGTCCTCCTCACCACCATTCAAAAACATTGTTGCACTGCTTGTCTTTAATTTGTTGCAAACCCTTATCCCTGCTCTCTTCCCCCTTTCCCCTCCCTTCCCTCTTGCATATATACGCATTCTCAATACTTTTTCCTATGATTGAATATGGCTATTACCAGCCGAAACTATTCACCACTGTAACCTCTGTGTGTGGATGGGTAAAATTTACTGTGTTGCTTTGTAAAACTTTGTTTATTCAACAATTCCTTCAAATAAATTTTACTACATTAAACCAAAGATTCAAAAACATGTGAAGGGCTGTGAAAGTGAATCTCTACTAATATCCCTGGGGGTTTCACAAGGTTCGTGAAATATAAATTTAAGAGAAATAACGTAAGGAAGACCTGAAGATAACTTTCAAGGGCCATGAAGTAAAAACTGTAATGTGAAAATTACCAAGTTTTCGTTTTACTTCATTATGGCATTCCACCAAGTAAAGCTAGAGCACATTGATTAAATTGAATCGTGCCATTTTCAATGAATACCTTCGCATATCTCAATAATCCAGACACTCAATAGGATTTCTACAGCTAAGGTTCCTTTTAATGACTTCGTACATCTCAATCATTTTCAACTGCATTGTTTCACTTGACTTTGCTAAATCATTTTTCAACAAATACAATTAATATACTATATTAGTTATAACTAAACATCTTTGAGAAAGTTTGAAAAGTAAAATTTACAAAGTTTTGTTTTTACAACGAATTTGCAATTTTAATGTCATAATACTGTTCTGTAAATCTTTGACTAATCGAGGTAATTGAAACAATTAAAGAGAGTTAATTTAAAAAATTAATTAATTTAGATCAAGAGTATGAGGGGCAGTCATAGAGTTTTAATTATCACCTCGAAAAATTCAAGCTGCGACCATGAAATTTGCTGGTGGTATTAGTGTCCTCCTCTAAATACGCACCCTTCAATGTTTCCAAACAACAATTCACCAGACCTTGGTTGCGGAAGTCTCCATTTTGCGTGTCCAGACACTCTACCTCAAATATCCCCTCTTTGTCATTCTGTAAACACCATCTAAGAAGTGGTTTATTTTGGACAAACAGGAAGAAATCACTGGGTGCTATGTCAGGAGAATACGGGAGTTAATTGACTTAAAATGTGATAGCCTAAAGAAGCAGCATGTGTCCTGTGCAGAATAGCAGGTGCACTTAATGGGTATGAGCCAGAACCCAGCGGATGGAGACCTTTCTTATGTTCATAATGTCGTGCAAACTGTTGAAAACTGCTTTTCACTTTTTCTACTATCGCCTTGATTGTGCTTCCACTTGTGTTGCGATTCCCAATCTCCACAGAGAGAGATGGCCTGCCACTTCGACATTCAGACTTGTTTCACTACATCTATGCACTGCGTCATATGCATTCTAACAAGGGGAGACTCTCACTTTTGTCCAGGGATTTTGATGAAAATTTTTGCGGTGATGCAGGAAGTGGAGTAATGGAAAACAGTATTCATTCGTCTAATCGGGCCTTAGTTTTATTGCAATAATTAATTGAAAATTGACAATCTGCGTATAGGCAACCTCGTATTACACACCCGCGCTGCAAATCTGTAAGGAATTATCTGCTGTTTTAGAGTAAATCACTTTGTTTTTACATTTATGCAAAATTCTCAAAAACTGTACATGGTGGACAATTTTCATAAACACTGCTGAATTTACCTCAAAACATAGATGAAGAAACAAGTTACAACAGCAATGTTACCAAAACCTTGTCGGCCTCTGTAATTAAAACATTAATACTGCTCCTGGTATGTCATTCACCATCTCACGTAAGTAATGACTGCAACATTAAGAATGTCCAGAGGCAAAGAAAGGGGGATATGACAGCTATAAATTTTTAAGCAATACTTAATGTTTTCTTTGATATTCATGAAACTGTTATGACAGATTTAATATAAAATTCAATAAAAAGAGCCTACAGGAGGAGTTTTCCTTCCATCTTTTGGCAAATGCTTAAAACTAATTTGTTATGTTCCCCTGTAATGTTGCCACCTGGCCTGAAGGCCAACTTGCAGCATAAATTTAAATAAATAAATAAAGTAAGTAGTATCGTGTGTGATGGGGGATTTAACTGTAATCTACCATATTAGCTTGAATATAATGCAATCCCAAATTTAACGTGACTCCAAATTTTCATAAAGATATTTAGAAAAAAAATCATAAAAGAATTCAAAGAAAGTAAAATTCAATCAGATAAGCATTTATTTAGGTAATTATAGCTAATAACACAGGTTACATTCATGTCAATAAAATTAAGTAATGTAAAACATTCGGTCGGACGTTCAGTGGCGTTTCAACCTCTGTAGGAAAATGTCCTTGTTTATATTACATTCCATCTCTTAAACCCCGAATTTAGAGCGAGTTGATTTTTTATCATAAAATAAAGGGTCGAAAAATATCGCATTATATTCAGGCTAATACGGTATATTCTTACAGAGAAATCCCTCAAAGATAACTATTGCAGATTAGATTACATAGCAAACAAACCACATCTGCAAAGAGTAAATAGAAGAATTTTACACTACTACTATGTTGATGCTTCAACAAAGGCATCCTTCAAAGGAATAATGCGATCATTTGCGCCACAGATCTGAATGCCACTGTAGGTTTCAAGGATGATGATGCAAAGACATACCCATGTAAGCGTGAAATCAACAGAAGGCATTTTGCCTAAATGAAGTCATTAATGCAACTCTCTGGCAAAAAGATTGTACAAATCATAAGGTTAGGAAGAGGAGTCTAATTATCTAGAAGAACATTCAGCTTACCTTACGAAGAGCTTTTACTCTATATGGATCAACTTGCGCCACAGCCACTGACAAAGGCTCGGGAGTGAATCGTAGTTTCTTAAGGCGAACCATGGCTCTGACACACAGAATACCAAACTTGAATAAGCGACGAGCATTGAATTCTCTGGCTTGATATTGCTGAAGAAAAAAAAGAGAACATCAGAGCTATGTGATTAACAACATTAAAACTAATTCAATTTTTAAATTATCTGATTTAAGTTAATGGTTTTGAAACATCTTTTGGATATCTGCAAAATCACCGAACAAACATTCCAAAAGACAATACAACACACAGATTGGAGAAAGAAGAGATTGGAAATGATATTAAGCAACTGTAAAACCTAGAAAACAAATCAGTAATACAAATTGAAATTATGCCTTAAATAAACTGTAGGTAGGATAATTTACTGTGGGAAAGATAATGTCCTAAAGAACTAAAGAAAGGGAAATTTTAAAGAGATAATTTCTTCTACAACAACACAGTTCGATACATTAAAAATTATCTCTTTGTCTTCTTGCTTCTAGAAAAGATTTTATAGCATTAGTATTTGATAATAGTTTATCACAGTGTTGGAATGAATCAAACTCCATCCATGCTCAGATCAGAAATAGAAAGGCAAAAGAAAGAGAAAAAATTACCATCTTTTAAGAAAAGGATATTTCCTGAATTCTCAAAAAAGTGTCCTGGAACATATTTAATATCTTCTATTAAAAATGCTACCAATCAAATGTTAGTAATGTCAACCATAAAACAACATTACACTACAAAACACGTAAATGTAAAGATTTTTAAAACAATATACAGTGGCACCTTGGTTCATGGACTTATTTCATTCTCAGAGGCCATCTACGTTGCTAGGAATCTAACTCTTTAGCCATAGGAATCAACACATCAATTTGTTCACAAGCTCTAATGATTTCTTTAATTCAGTAGACAAAATGTTGACGAAAACTTGAAGCTTTACTAATTCTTTGTTCTGCAATTGATGACATAGTGAATCAAAAAATATTGTTGTAAAATCCAACTATATTTACAAATAATTTTAATTACAACCAATTAAGTATGAAATTGGTGTTCTGCAATCAACACTCAAACCTTAGCAACAACCTAAGTTCCTGGGTTGCCTGTTTGTTGCTGTTGTCAGTCGCATGTTTTTGCTGGGATAATTTGTTCATATGGACTGGCTCGTTTGTGATGAGAGGCAGCCCAAGTTCCACTATATTTACCTCAAATTGCTAATGTTACTGCTACATAATAATTTAGAGGAGAAAATTTACTCAAAATTAATAATTTCTTCTAAGTTTTAGAAATCTGAAACTAAAGTAAATCATGTTCATAGGAAATATACTCTGAGAAGAAAACCATAATAATTGACACAAAATGATAAAATCTTTCACAGTGATTTACAAGATGATAAAAGCTATGCATTGTTTTCCCAAAACTGAAATATGTACATGAATTTCTGCCTCTTTCGTATATTTTATTACTGGAAAACCCTATTTCTTTCTCTTGGAAATGGTTACATCTAGGGGTGTGCCGAAAATTGTGATACACTTCTGCAGTTATAAAAAGAACATTTAAGGAAAACCTGCTCAAACAGAGGGTATAACTCTGTGATACTATTCAATTTCATTTAACACTAAAATCAATGGAATTAGCTGTCACTTTGTGGAACTGCATCATAAAATACTTAATAAATTAATAAAAGCACTTTGTCAAAGTTCCACACATTTATCCACGAGGAAGGGCTCGTCCTTCCATCGCCTGAAGATGACTAGTTCGTAGTCGAAACTGGTCGTGTGTTTTTATCAATAAACCTGCAGAACTTTGACAAAGTGTTTTATTATTTTATTAAGCATTTCATTTATCACGTTCCGTGCAGCGTCGATTTCATTGGTTGCTATCCTATGGCTGAATACTTTTAATATATATAATATATAATAAAATAATAATATAACATATTAATAAAAATAATATTTCAATTATACATGGAATGTTAGCTCTATATGCTGCAATAAGTTTTTTTTTATTTATGTGAATATTTATCGTTTTTTTTATATTTATGGCATGATATGCCGCTCTCAGCACAGGCATGTGCCGCTCTCTGCACGGAACGTGTTAAAAGAGTATTCATTATAATATATAGGTGATTAGCTTGAAAATAGTACTTGAAGAAAGAAAAGAACAATAAATAATGTTAAAAGTTGACAATTCAAAAATCATTCTGAGAACACTTATATATAACACACTAAATGCTATCTTTTTGTTGTGAAATATACTCATTACTAACTACAAATTATTAGCAATGCAAAGAAAATAGACAAAATGTTAAAAGTAGCAAAATTATTGGCAAACTTATATAAAGCACTCATGTAACAGAAAAAATCATCTTACAAGTAAT
Source organism: Sympetrum striolatum (assembly GCA_947579665.1). NCBI lineage: Eukaryota > Metazoa > Arthropoda > Insecta > Odonata > Libellulidae > Sympetrum > Sympetrum striolatum. The sequence continues at coordinate 108,178,714 of OX388344.1, read as the reverse complement.
CCTGAATTGAAAAATTCAAAGAAACACATCGAGTAATAAACCCAACATCAATAGAAATTTTAAAAAAATATAAATGACTTATATAAAGCAAACTTTTACGACAATATATACAGTAGAACCTCAATTTTACAAAGTTGAAGGGACCCAAAAATTTGCACTATGTTAAATTCGGGTTTTGTAAATTTGAGGTTATCTTTAAAGCTATCGAAACCTCTACAATACCAATCCAGGTTCAGTAGCACAGAGCATAAAGTTAAATGGGATTGAAAGGAATGTAATATTTCAATGAAATGAATTATACATCCAGTTTAATGTTTAATGCAACACAAAAAAATTTCTAAACTTTTTAAATTTTAAAGTAATCATTAATTTTTGTTTGTTTTTTTTTAAGTTTCTATGAAGGATGAAACTTCAGCACAATAACTTTATGAAACTTCAGCACAGCCAGAAAATAACTGACTGCAAGAATATTTCGAGCTGAAACTGATGGAAATACAATACAAAGGGTAACCCGTTTTCCCAAAATGTACGCAGCATGGTTTCATTGGGTTTTATAAACAAAGCCCCTTCAAAAAGTTTTACTTGGGTTTTAGAGCACTCACTGGCACACGCTCTCCCTCCAACGAGAACCTCGTGCGGACGACGATAGATACTCATCTAGCAATTTAAGGTCAAAAGAGGAGAAAAGAATGAGAATGTATAACTTCAAGGATTTATTTAAAAAAATTAAAATTTCAGAAATTATGAGTACCAAGAGATTTGAGGGAAAAGGTAACTCACTCCTAAATCCACTTTTTCTTTAGGATTAAATGAGAATACTTTTGAAATATTATTATTTCTTCATCTCAAGATAAAATATAACTTTGCTTTAACATGATATATCTGAAACACAACCATTCAGAAGCGTTTTTCTCCGCATTCAGTTTGTGTGTCAGAGAAGCAAGTCTGAGGAAGCCTATGTTGTGTGCTGTTTACCGTATAAATATATCATATAAATGTTCGACGTACGTTCATATTTTTCAGGCTATTATTTACTTCATATTTCATTCACTACTACACATTTTAGTTTGTTTCCAATGGGCAATTTTTATAATATAAATAATGATTACATATTGATACGCTAACTTAGACGTCAACATTCAACGATTTCATACTCATTGGGATTTAGGGGCAAGTTTTCATCAATAGAAGGTAGCGATATGAATTAATAAGTTTTTGTTTCTGCATTTGTAATCAACCCTTTCATTTCCTAACTTTTCAAAAATATTTCCAGCACTAAATCACTCCTATTTGTAATATTTTGAAGGTCTTGAGTTCAGCTGTAAATTTTTAAGGAAAGACGTAAAGATATATTGATAAAAATCATTAATAAATACCAATATGAGGTGTTACAATACTAACTTTAAATATAATGAAAACAAAGGTCGGTTCTTCTTTGGTGTAACAATGGAAATCTATCTTCACGGTGGGTGAGTCATGCTATACCTCATATCAAAAACACGACTTTCGACCAGAATTCCCGTAACGTGTTCATAAGTCGGGGAGTGTCTGTACATATTAAACATACTCAGCTTACATAGACCTACAAGGACAATCATTTAGATATTGTCTTTATGTACAAAATCCTCGAGGACTCAACATTTTAACAAGATAGGAACAAAAAAGTTAACCATTTTTTTTGGAGTAAGGTTTAGTCTACATTAGAATATAAGACTGTGTGTATAGATTCAGTGAAGCTATTGCATCCCAACAGTATGTTTACTTGCACATTGGTCAAGAAAAAACACACAGATATAAAAATATACCACTGAAATATGACGGTGGATATATGTAATACACACATTATCAAAAATAGAAAAGAAATATAAGATTATTTAAATTCATTTAACCCAATTTATTACTCAATAACTTATCAACGAGGTTTCAAAACATTAACAGGTTGCTGAAAAATTGCATTCAAACACAAAGTGATTCACAACAATAGTGATATTTTCTATGAGGAGCAGATTTGGATATACTGCATTACATTATCAATATCTATGTCCTGAGAGTGAAGATAAACCTCCAGGAGGTAGACGAATGGCGGAAACAAAATAAGTCACGGATCTGCAGAGTAAGCATTCTCCAGTCCTGGAGAATTAGATCCAAAAGAGCGATCTATATCATACGAGAATATGTAATCATTAACATAAGAGAGCCAATTCTAGCTGTTCGGAGTGCCTTGGAATAAGGCATTGGAACTAATAGCTAACCTAATCTCTTTCATCATCACTCTACACAATCACTCATTGATTTTATAAATATATTTTCATTCTCAATACAAGAGGTAAAATAATTACCCTCTGCATTTTATTGATTCCTAAATTACTAAAGAACTTTTCCTTCTTACATTTTCTAATTTAAAGAAGTCAACTAGGTATACCATTTCCTTCTGTAACACAGAAATTAACGAAGATAATTTCAACCAAATTTTTGTTTTGTAAAGATGTTTGTTATGTTATGATTATCTGAGAATTTTGTTAATTTCAAGTAATAAAAATCTGGTGCGGAAGCACATGACTTTCTCCATATGAAATATGTGGATATTTATCTACGACAGTATTGTTGATCACATGAACAACACAAACGATTAATAAAAATAAAGGCCACACATTTAAACAGTGGAAACTTAAAAAGTAACAGAGAATGACAAAAATTATTAATATACACAAAATAAAACAAAGAAGACAAATGGAGTAAAAAACAAAGAAGAAAACCTTTTAAACCTTATCAATCAGCAAGAGCTCAATCTATAGTGTGAGCAAAAGGCGTGCTACATCGCATCGTTTGTCATTTAAACAATCCCATAGTTACGAACTTTATTGCTACTGTGAAGAGTGATCAACAAAACAATTATAATTGAATAACTATTTGGAAAGAAATAGACCTGTTGTAAATTATAAATCAACTTCCCAATAAAAATTTCAATAAAAATAGTAACCAAGTTGTATATAACATTATCATGAAATGGTATAAATGAAAATGGGAGTTTTAGGTAAATATGTCAAAATAAACAGAAAATTGGTTAATAATGATGAGATTCCTAAACGGGGGTTGATATCGAAGTTTTTCAAATTAAACTTATAGAAAATTAAATTTCTTGTTACTTTTGTAGATAACTTTACATACATAAATATCTGATTAATGAAAAAGTTTTGCAAAGATGGAAACGAGCATCGAAAAATAAAGCTCTATCAATTCTAACGGTACTTACCAAAGGGCTATGTATGAAATTTGGTGTTTATATGACAAATACCGTATATGCTGGCGTGTCGACCCTGAAAATTTTGAGGTGAATTTCAGGTTTCATGATATGTTTGCTTATAAGAAGACCCAAAAAATAAGGCAACACCACTTCCCCAGCCCTGTTTATGGGAAGAAAAACTACGGTATCCATAAATGTACAATTGTTTAAGGAATATTTACTGCATAAGATTAAGATGCTAGAATTGTTTCTTTCAGCTGCCATGTCAACTTCTCACCTCTGCTTAACTATTACACAAGTTTCTTTCGCTGGTATCACTCAGGCTACACAATTTAAAATGCGTTACAAAACAGAGCCACAATGGTATTAAAAATTTATTATAGAAATAATGGTAATATATCGTGGAAATATCAAATCACAACACTACTAAAACAACTTCCATTAACTCCTATATTTTTTTAATGCATCTATAATGTTTAAAATATTGTTAGGGTTCACAAAATACTTAACTAATGCTCACTGAGTAAATCTGTGTTCATATATATCTGATATACAAAGAAAGAGCAACACAATAGAATCTTTTGCATAATTTGTTTAGAAAAGTTGGAATCCCGGCTATCTGCAGTTATTAGGCTGGATATAGCTTCAGAAATGTTAATTAATTACAACTTGTTTAAATTAAAATTTATACACCTCAAATTTAGCCTGATACAAAAATATTTTTTAAACTAGCAGAGTGCCCATTGATTCTCAACAGAAAAATGAATGGAATGTAAATTGAAAGAAGTCATGAAATTTAGGTATGAAAAGTCTTAAATTTATAAAAAAATAATACTTCTTTTCAAATTAAATAAGAATTCACAAAAACAGCCACACAAACTTTGCAAACCACAAATGAAAACGAATGAACCAGTTGCTTAGCACGTCCAATGTCTGACAGAGAGCGAGTGAGCGAAATCATCGCAACTATCAAATAAACAGCCGCAAATGAATTACAATGTATAGTAGCTAATCTAATTAGAACTTGTCCTTTTATGAATTAACACCTAATTCATTCCTTAAGATGGCGTTGGCTGATCTTAAATTAAATTACTTAACACTTCATAATTACCCTCTGCTGTTAAATTAACTTTAAGAATTGTGAAGAAAATTTTTATCCAATTAAGAATGTAAGCGGTGCACCTGTTTAATTAAATCGCAATTATAATTTCACCATTATGTTGCAAAACCAGAGGGAACTCTTACCTCTTCTCTAGAATAGGAATTAATTTAATTTCAATGTTTTCAGATCCCGTTGACGAAAAATATTGTCTTCCGATATTTTTATAAACGTGGAATGGGGAAACTTAATCCAAGCGAAAGTAGACATTCAAACTTATGGGAGTTATCTCATTTAAGCGATGTAATCGGTAGTGATAAGAAATGCTCGCATGTTTTTCTCGCTATCTTTCCTCAAAAATTCATGAAATCTAAATAACAAAAATTAACTACATTTCCTTTACTTGGCCGTTTATTTTTGTCTAATTTGCATGATTTTAACTTGCAACCATGAACAAATACTATAAATTCTGCTTTAACCTCACAGTATCTCTAAAACGAACACCAATAGAATGAAGATGTACCCAGAAGAGCAAAACCAATTGTCAATATAAATATAGGAATGATTAAATTTTGTGTCAATTCTGCTAATCATTTGCGATTGTTTTCAGTGATATAGGCAAATAATTGAAAATCAGGGACATGATTTCTATAGTTAAAATATTCAAATATGATATTTTCATGCGTAGAGTAACATATCTGAAAAAATCTGATGTGGCCAGCACATGACTTTCTCCATATATATAAGATGTAAATATTTACCTACGACAGTATTTTCGAACTCTATATTCAATCTAAACTTGGAAGATAAGTGATTAATTTATATCATATTACCTTTTACCTCACAAACATTATAAATAATGTTTTTCGGGACATGTTCAATGAAAAACAATGAAATGGCCCATTTCGCCCCAGCGCCCAGAGCACCCACAACGAACATAATCAGTAACTTCCGGTTTATCAGTATTTCACAAATAGCTACTACACCTAATCAGTGATTAAAAAAATATGTTTCATACAAAAGTTATAGTAAATTAAATTTTCTAAAACGTTTATAAATAATAGTATATACCTATATATCATATTTATGGAGATATTTTGAAAACCGGAAATGAGCTTTGATGAATGAAGCTCGACTTCCAGTTAACTGATTTACTCCAAAAACTAATCAACTCTAAGGACTGTAATAGAAGTACTACAAATGAAATCTGGTGTTGAGCCGACAAATAGTTTTCATGTTAGAGCGCCCACAAAGTACATAATCAGCTACTTCCGGTTAATCAGTATTTCACGAATAACTCCTAATCAACCGGTGATACAAAAATATGTTAAATACAAAAGTTATAGTAAATCTCATTATCTAAAACTTTTATAAGGTATATAATATACCTATATATCATATTTATGGAGATATTTTGAAAACCGGAAATGAGCTTTGATGAATGAAGCTCGACTTCCAGTATATCGATTTACTCCAAAAACTAATCAACTCTGACAGCACACACCACAGTACTATATATGAAGTTTGGTATTGATACGACTAATAGTTTATACGTTAGAGCGCCCACAAGCACAGACACACATACATACTAGGGACTCCAAAACATGTACTTCCGTTGAAATCTCGAAGTCGATTTTTTTCATGAAAACAATACTTTCTCTATACTACATATATGGAAAAAGTAAAAATTACAGAGTGTAATATTGGACTAAAGGCAAACCATATATCAGCAATACTTCTTTTTAGAGGGAATTTCTACAGTATATTTAACTGAAAATGTAAAGAAAATTAATGAAAAAGACTATCTTGTTAGAAGAATATCTTGTTAGAGGTAAATCTTCGAAATTATGCTTATTCGACTAAATTCTCATTCAGTTTATCCGATTTTTCCTTACCTAGACATACAATCTATTAGTTACAGCAATAAAAAGAATACATGTACATTTTATTTCTTTCGATACTTGTCTAGAGTCCGTATATGAATACTACTTTGACTTTTAGGAAAACCCTAAATTAACCCTAAAAATTAAACCCTATTTAGGGTTTAATTATTCCAGAAAATAGAAAATATTTAGCTTTAGAGTTATAGAGTGAAATAGATATTTGACCCCAACTGGGGACAGCTAGGTGGAAAAAAGGTAGTCTATGCCACAAGTCGGATGACAAATGACCATCATACCAAATTTCATCAAAATCAGTTGAATAGATTTTGAGTGATGCTGTAACAGACAGACAGACATGAAAATTTCTAAAAGGTGTTTCGGACTCGGGAACAATCCTAGTATCCAGCAATATAACTTTTTTTGATCAATCAATGTACAGACACGACCCCCTCTACAGATTTATTATATACCTATATAGATATTGATGACACTTATATAGGTTGGTTACACTGATAAGGATTGATTTTACGATTTTGAAAGTATTACTTATTGTTTTTTCATAGTCGAAAACCCTTACACTGAATGTTTCATAAAAAATTCAAAATTTTTGATCCAATCTCGATCCAATATTTTCACTATTTTTCCGAAAGGTGTAAAATTAATTATCATTATCTTCTGACAGATGGCATTTATAACATAGTGTAATTTTGCTAAAAATAATCAAAACAATAAACACTCTACTATTTATTTGAAAATTTTGACACTCTTATGTTGATTCTTAATAGGAAAATGAGCTTATGGCCCCTGGATGCGCGAAATCTTGACGAGTGGAGGGGTAAGTTCCTTTGGGGGAAGAAAGACAGAGGTCACAGTATAGTGCCCTAAGAGAAAGCTCTTGTAGTTCTTGCTTTCACCCAAACCCCTGCTGCGTGCAGTTCTCGGAAGGTGGTTTCCCCCAGACCGATAAAGGGTCTCTCCGCAGCTTTCAATTTACCTATTATTTACTGAAATTTTGGTACACGTTTTAAGTTGCCAATGTTGAATTACCTGTTGAGAAGCACTGCTCAAAGGAGTTGATATCTTCATTATAAGGGGAATTCTATGAATTTTATTTGATGGTTGTTCAACATTCAGTTCTGCAGAACCTTAAAAGTGGATCCTCCTATTTGCAAATGTTTCACTGTCATCCTAAGGATCTTCACTCCTGGAAGTTTCTTCATTGGCTTCATTAAAGTCTGTTGCATGTTTTTTAAACAACACTATGTACAACGAACTAACAAGGCCATAGAGGTATGCATGATTAAAATGAAAGTTTCTTGCTAACAAAGATATTTTTAGTTTTTTAGGCTTAGCTTACAAATAATGTCTAAGATAACAAATTTTTGGTACGTTTGCATGGCAATCCTAATCCTTAGAAAGTTTAAAAGTATTTTAAGGATTCGTAACCACAAGAAATCTAAATTTTCATCTAAAGAGAGCAATTTGGAAAGAATTATCTTTGTTAGCAAAGATATCACTGTATGAGGATTCTTGTAAGAGATTATGGTTTGGTATGACTAATTATGCTCTATTACTACTTCTGCATGTGTTAAATGATGGTGAAAACTTCACTCAAGAGGCAATGTACACAACGCACATCTACTGAGACCAACATTGTAATTTGATAGTAAAGAGCAGCATGAGTTAGACGATAGACAACCCAAAAATAAGCAGCCAATTGCTAGAAAGAGACGATTACCAGGGACCATTGGGAGACCCTGCGCCTTTTAAGGTTGAAGTTCTCCTTAAGAGTAGCTAAGTCCTTATCCCACAGCTGAAATGACATACACATTATTCAAGCAACCACAAAATATATAGACAATACTTTCACCAAAACTTGTTGAAAAAACAAGGGTATTTTGAAAGATGGCAAGGAGAACATTTATAAAGGAACTGGACTGTGTGATACATTTTAAAAGTCCAACAAGTCATGAGCAAAGAGTGCCCCTTTTGGATGTTTAGACTACCCTCACTTACTTGGATGGTTTTTCCAATATACATGCAAACAATTGAGTTGTCGTCTTAAAAGAACTGCTGGAGGTAGGGGCAACTTAATACAGACATTCCTCGACTTATGAACACATTACGTTTGGTACATCTGGTCGATGTCGAATTGGTCGTAAGTCGAATCGGTCGTAAGTCGAATTTGTCGTAAGTTGAATATATGATACAATGTGTACCATAGGTTCACCATGTAGGTTGATTTTTGGTGTTACGCAGAAGAAGAACTGACTTAGTTTGCATTTTAAGTTTATGTTGTTACACCTCATATCAGTATTATTCAATGATATTATCAATATATCTTAACGTCTTTCTTTAAAATTTACTGATGAGCCCAAGGTTTTCAAAAGTCATTCAAAATAATACAAATAGGAGTGTTTAAGTCCTGGGAAAATTTTTTTGAAAAGTTGGGTAGTGATAGATTGATTGTGAACACAGAAACAAACAGTGATTTGTTCATATTGCTACCTTCTTTCAATAAAAACATGCCCCTAAATCCCACTAAGACAATGTTGAATGTCGCTTAAGTCTAAGTTTGCACATCAACATGTCATTGTCATTCATATTACAAAAATTGACCGAAGAAAACAAACTAAAATGTGCAGTAGTGAATGAAATTTAAGTAAACAGCAGTCAAGTCTACATATAGATTTTTAGTTTTACCTGATATGAGTTATGACGTTTGACGTTGCGAAGCAATATCTTGCGGTAATTTTATATTTTGTAGGTTGAAGAAGAGATAGTGACTAAATTACTCAAATATATAAATAATTGAAATAATAGATAGCACACAATATACACAATAGTAGCAACATTTAAGTGAATAAAAATTCTGGTTAACATTATAATGCAATTGACCAAATACTCTCTCGACCATCTCTGAGGTGAGGAAGTTAGAAAATTTGAAAGATTGCTTATGTTGCAAGGAGGAAGAGTTTTGGATTAAATTGAGAAATCTTCATTTAATTTATTTTTAAATAGTCTGGTCATCTTCAGATATTTCAAACATTTATATGGTACACGTATTTCTATATCACGAACAGGTGCAATACATGCTACCTCAAACTAGCTTCACGGATGCTGTTTCAGCCACATACGGAACTTGAAAACAAACTAATGAAATGAGGACCAAATGGAAACTGAACAAAGAAGCTCAGACTCGAGGATAAGAAATGAAACGAGATGTACAAGCATCAAATTAACACATTCTGTCACAAAGTATCACGAAGTTGTTCTTAACTTCTAGTAAGAGCCCTTCCAAATGAAAATTTAGTTACATTTTCATCGTATTTTAAAATTGCACTTTTCAAAAGATTTTGGTGGTAACTTCCGGTGGTCAAAAGTCAGATGTTCATAAGTCTGTAAATAATGGGAAAAACAACTCAACGGTCATGGTTCAAACCTTATTGGTTCCCTGGAAGGGGACTTTCCAAGCTGATTGCTCTCAACCTTTTTGGAACTTTTAAACTGACGTGAGAAAAAAATCAAAATTATTTCATAGCGAACCCCAGGATAGTCTGCTCTGAATTTTTGTCATTTCTTCAAATATGTCCAGCGTCTAAATGAATTAAGAAGATAAAATAACACCTTTGTTAAGAAAATAACTAGTATATAATGTCATGAAACAGACTGGAAAACAGTACAATATCTTGTTTTTAATTTGAAACATGAATTTCATGCAAAACATCACACAAAGGCAGTTTTCAGAAATCTCATAGATGGACTAACACATTTAAACATGTCTTAAGGGTGTAACCGTCTTTGGTATATATATATAAGCATATCGATAACACTAGTTTCAAGTCGGCATCATATCAAGAGGGTCCTCAAAATAAAAAAAATTTTGAAAATATTCTTAAATTTGCTGCAATTTACCCTTCCGGCATCAAACCCGTGTGTTCGTGGTCATACTTACTATGCAGCACAACAGAAGACCACCATCTCTAATTATGTGTGAAAATTCAAGCAGAAATATTGGCTGCAACTGCCTCGAACAACATTCTACTTTTCACATATATTCCTTATGTGAGAAATTGTAATGTGCTCTGGCATCAAACCCAAGAACAGCATGATCTTATATGATTTTTTTTCTTGAACCGAGTCTTAATATACATCTTCAATCCAAGCAAGAACATCCTATCGTTTCGATAAGTGCAACAAAAAATAATGAAAAACTACCTCAATGTATTTAAAAGGGTAGATTTTTGCATCCTCCTAGCATAGAACCTAGGACATTTAATGTAAAAGTCATTAATGTTTTCGATAGATATGTCCATATCTGTACCCTCCTTGAGTTTTAATTCTCTACCTATCCGGGAAGTATTTTTTAGAAATTCCCAAAAATCAAAGCAATACATTTAACTGGCAAATCGAGATTTTGGGGCCTTCTGGCATCGAACCCATGATACTGAGGTTCAAAGTCAAATTTTTTCTGGGTGCTTCACGTTACATACGTAGGGCCTATGCTGTAAAAATTTCAAGTCAATCACGCTTGTGCTTTAGCCTGTGAATTAGTATCATATTAATCTATCTATCCATATGAATGAATCCAGAGAAGGAATTATATATAATAGATATACACAAGTAAAAGTTGCTTGCATTCTGGAAGCATATTGATAATATAAATTTCAAGTCGACATCAATTCGAGAAGGTTCTCGAAAGAAAAAAAGTGATTGAAAATTTCTTAAAATCAATGCAATTTATTTTAAATAGGTGAAATTTACATCCACCTGGCAAAAACCTCACGCAAACTTGGTGTTAGTTTCATAAATATAAAGAAAGAAGAGCACGTTTTCAATGGTCTTTATGATTATGTTTTCCCTATCCTACCGGGATGCAGCTTAAAATATTTTTGTACTGTATCATACATTATTTGAAATCCCGCCCTGTTAGAAATAAAACTTATTTTATTCAAAGAGAGTATCTGAAAGCTGAACAAATATTGCTAATATTTTAGCACAATTATTCCGTAATTGTTTAAAACAAGGAATGGTTCCCAACGAAAAGAACCATGCAAGGATTGTGTTTCTGCACAAAAAAGGAAGCAAAGAAGATTTGAAGAACTATCCCCCCATTAGCCTCCTTCCAGTTGTCTGTACGACATTCATGAGGATAATAGCTGAACGTCTTAAGATGACCCTGTCCTCAGCCCAGCCTAGAGAACAAGCAGTATTCCGGAAAGGCTTCAGCACTATGGACCACATCCACACACTACAGGAAATTATTAACCGAACGAATGAGTACAAGATGCCACTCATCCTCTGCTTTGTGGATTACGAACAGGTCTTCGACTTGGTAGTACCTCCTCCACTCTGAAAGCTCTGAAGAATCAAGGGATAGATTCTGAGTACATCCGTCTCTTGCACAGTGTATATGAGAGTGCAACAGCTTCTGTAATGCTTCATGAAGAGACCAATGAATTCAAGATTGAGAAGGGAGTTCCACAAGGTGACGTTCTATCTCCCATCTTGTTCACAGCCGTTTAAGAAGAAGTTTTTTTGCAGATGATATAGTTCTCTTTGCAGCCAACACAGAAGATCTAACTTCTAGATTTGAAGAACTAAACACAGAGGGACAGAAGATAGGACTCAAGATAAAACTAAAAAAAAAAAACAAAGGAATGGATAATTATTTTGCAGTGCAAAAACCAGTCAAACTTGAAGAAAAACCCCTGGATGTTTGCTTGGAATGCATGTACCTGGGACAACTTGAAACAACAGGAGATAAAAACAGGATTAATGAAGTAAACAGAAGAATGATACTTGGCTGGAGTGCATTTGGTAGGAACTCACACATTCTGAAGTCAAGAATGCCATATGATTTTGAAGAGGAAGTTCTTCAACCAATGCATTCTACCTGCCTGTACTGATCTATGGTAGTGATACTTGGGTGTTAAATGCTGCAATAACTCAATGACTTCAGACAACGCAAAGGAGCATGGAGCGCTGCATGCTGGGAATCACAAGAAGAGACAGCAAACGCAACACTTGGGTCAGAATGATGACTGGAGTTACAGACATCATAGATAAGGTAAGATCACTAAAATGGAGGCAGGCCGGCCATTTTGCGAGAAGAAACGACAACCGTTGGACATCTGAAGTTCTCAACTGGATACCAAGAGATGTGACGAGACCAGGAAGAAGACCTATAGTTAGTTGGAATAGAGACATCATCAAGTTCTTGGGTGTAACGTGGCAACAAGAAGCTCAGGACAGAGAAACTTGGAAAGTACTTGGGGAGGCCGACATCCAACGTCGGATTGAAAATGGCTGATGATGATGATGATGATAAATATATAAATATAAAATTTACCTCTCTTCTCCTCACAATCTCTCCTTCCTATAAAAATGCTTTACCTTTACAGATATTTATGCAATGAGAGCAGACTATGGCCAAAACTGGTCAAAATTAAAATACATTGCGGAACAAACAAAGTCATTCAGTTAATATCGTTCAATTTTTATTAGCATTATGAAAAGGAAATAGGTTGGGCATTTGAAAAATGGTTCTTAATAGAGACAATAAGAAAATTGTTTCATTAAATAGCTAGATCCTACATATTCAGCGATTGACGAGTTAGTACAGTTAATGAAGATCGTAAAGATTTCCCAGATTTGGTGTAATCGGAATTGAAAGGCAATTTGTGATGTTGTGGCTAATCAAAAAGGTAAAGTAATTCTATGTTTTGTAATATGCAGAATGCAAAAAGTGATTCATATGTGTATTTTTCAATGCTTCTACTCCATATTCATTTACTAACCTGTTATTGGTATCCAATCTTTATTTTTTATTTTGGCATTGCGATTGCTTTAGTATTACTTGTTAATTTTAAGATTATGATACAAGTCAGCTCCGTAATACACTTACTTTCTGCAAAGAATATTCATTGGTGGTTATTTGAATGATATATATTTTATTTCTGTCATTTATGTTAAATATTAGATTCATTTGTCCCCTTGTACCCGTCTGAATATGCAACTTAAAATGTGGTCCTGCATATCCTAATGTGATCTTAGAATATATTATTTTCATTGTCTCAGTTGATTTTTCATTAAAAGTGAATGAGATTGAATATTAAGCTGATACAGCTTTGTAGACTTAATTGTAACTTAAATTTCTTGATATAATGGTTTCGGAAGTCTGGTATTTGCTATCTATCAACAATTATTAAGCATGTGTTAGGATCAAGGTTGTTACACAGGTATTTATGACATTTAATATCTCCGTTGAGAATCAATGGGCACTTCTGCTAGTAGATTGAGTGCAGCAAACCGAATCTTTCCCCAGTGAGCCTCAGCTAATTAAAACCCACCGCCAAATTGACTGACCAGCATTGCCATGTGTCACTGCCTCTTTTCTAACACGGACATGAAAAATCTTAATTTTCATCGTAGAATGTCAATTAAAAGGTGCTTGTAGATCTCTTTGGATGACTGAGATGACGTAGATAATAAATTTTTGCTCATTTGAATTGTTTATAACTTTTAAAATCGTGTTTCATACAGTCAGTATAGTCAGTAAGTTGAGAGAAGGGTTCGGATTAGGACCTGAGCAAAACTGCATTAAAAATGCACCTTGCATTTTCCTTTCAATAGTTATATTTAATTATTTTAAAAAGTACTAATTGGTCAGTCATATTTACGACCCCTAATGTTCTGGAAAGCATGGACCATGAAGTCCTATCTCGAAAGCAAGATACTGTATGCTGCTTTTACGCTTGCCTTTCCCTGTTTAGCTTCTTTTGCACAAAACAGTCCTTCTTTACAACTGGTAATGTTTTTAGTGACTTCTTATCTTCTCTAACTAGTTCATTTTTAAAGGGAAATGCCACAATTGTAGGAAATGGATTCACTTGAAACTTTTACGGCACATTGCAAATAAGGGAAACAGAATTAACCGTTCAAGTTTGATTTGATTTTCATTGATAGTAAGAATTGACTTATGAAAAATTAACAGCTTTAAAACCTGCTTACAACCATACCATATATCTCTCGAGATTTTCCACTTAAGAAATAATTTTATTCCATATTTTTTTATAGGTGAATTATATTATTGCGATATACGATATAAAACTACCAGTTCCTAGATATCGAGCCTAAATATCACTGATTCTATTCTAAAAGGCCCCAAATTATGATTTTTCCAATAATAAAGTATACATATCCACAAAAACTTCTTAAATATCTTCGAAGAATATCCTTGGTTCAATGCTAGGTCAAGGCAAATATTCTCCATAAGAAATGCATTAAGTTATTTTTTCTGTTTGAAGGCTACATTTCAATAACAGTATTAAATTAGAAATAATGGTCCTATGAAGTCAAGACAAGTACCAACAGAGAGGAAATTGGATGGAGATGCTCATGTATTACCGTTTTCGAATCGAAATTATGAGAACAGGGGCAAAATGAATGAAAATGTTGCATAGTTTCTTTATAGTAAACAAAGAGTCCCCCTGGCAACTAAGGTGATTGTTGAATCAGAGGTCAAGCGTCTTCTCATTTGAATAGGGATTTTAAGTCTACTGAATTCACGGGAGGGATTAATGTCAGAAGTAATGAAAAGGAGGAAATCTAATGAGATGTCCGCACATGCAAACTAGGATGCAATTATAACAGGGACAAAATTACAGACATTTTGGAGTTTCCCAAAAATAATTTCAATGAGCTTCCTAGTAAGATAGAGAACTCAAGATCCCAGAAGATGTGCTCTTCTATATTCATCATCATGGAAATGCCACCAAATGTACGTTAGTTCGACATCAGGTGAGTCAAAATTCTCCTATTTAAAATACATAGAGGCGATTTTTAAGATTTTTTAAAATCCCTTTTCGATCGAATGGAAACCTTAACCCCAATCTCTGAACAGAGGTCATAAGTACATTTCATATACACCGTTTCCCTGGTTTGATGTCAAGGCTCCATAGCACCCTGCGATTCAAATGAGGATAAGGGAATCTCTTTGTAGGAGCTTCCCAGTATGATATCGACTTCAAACTTTGGATTGGATTAGCGTTATCCACGTCATTATTTGTATTCACATCTTGGAAAAAGGGTCCGTCACCAGGCGGTCTACATTCTCCCTTACGAAAATTATGGTGGAAATTTCAAATATTTCCCATTAACAAAAAATCCAAAATGTGAACATGACAGTTAACCGCTTTGCAGAAGGTCCTTAAGGGGAGGCCTTCTGGCATCAAACCCATGATAGTGAGGGCCTAAGTCTGAATTTTTCTGACGGTTACATGCTATGGCCAGTGCATCATAAGAAGAATGACACTTGCGGAACATAGTTAGAATATGTATCCTCAATAGGTATATCTGGAGAAGTATCTATATAGGAGTAAAAGTTACTTGCATTCTGCAAGCATATATATAATAAATGTATAAATTAAGCAATTGATTACTTTTTATTCTCCCTTCTTATAAATATATTGCTTTCAACTGAATTCCCGATATGGAACATTCCTATAGAATGTAGTAGACTTCCCAAGGAAGATTACCCAATAATGATTATTACTGATTGCTTTGTACAATACACGTATGGAGTTTGAAATAAATCTTTCAAGACATAATAAAGTACATCAGTCAGCTAAATGTAAGATAGAGAATAAGAAATATCACAAGAAATAGGTGCCAATCATGGCCAAGCAATTTATTGTATTCAGATTATGCAAAAAAAACTGCGAGTTAAACACAAACACCAGAATTTTAAAACATTATCCACCAAAAATTTTAATGAATAAAGAAACTTAAACAATTATACTCCATGATTCTGAAAAAAAATTTAGACCCACAATATTGGGAGAACAAACTCATAAATTCAACAATTCAGATTATAAACATAATAAAGGAGTAGCAAAAGTTGCAGAAGAGAGACAAAGTACATACCATAATCTGGAAAAAGGGATGAGACAGAGCATCTTCGATGGTTATCCTCTTTTGTGCATCCACAACCAACAGCTTCCTAATCAAGTCCTTGGGAGCATCTACAAAAGGAAAGAGTTAAACAATAGTTAAAGAAACTTTACCAAAAATCAAATACATATTTAAAATTAACCTTCTTACAGTGTTTCGTTCTTACTTATTACAGAGAACTCAAGCAGTAAAAGGAGAAGACAATCAACTGTCCAGTTACTCAGTATTGACATGTGGTGTATAAGGCCTCAATACTGGGGCCTCTTCTTTTTTACTTTCTCCATATACGAAGTATAGAGAAAGTATTGTTTTCATGAAAAAGTTCGACTTCGAGATTTCAACGGAAATACATGTTTTGGGGTCCCTAGAACACGTTTTGACCATTTTCGGAATTATGTGTGTGTGTATGTGTGTGTGTATGTGTGTGTGTGATAGTGGGTGCTCTAATGTAAAAACTACAGGTTGTATCAATACCAAACTTCATATATTGAATTGTGGTTGGTGCTGTCAGAGTTGATTCGTTTTTGGAGTAAATCGGTCAACCAGAAGTCGAGATTTATTCTTCGAAGCAAACTTCCGGTTTTGTAAAATATCTCCATAAATATGATATTTAGGTATATACTATTATTTATAAAAGTTTTAGAAAATGTATTTTACTATAACTTTTGTATTAAACATATTTTTGTATCACTGATTGTTTAGGAGTTATTCGTGACTTACCGATACACTGGAAGTAGCTGATTATGTACTTTGTGGGCACTCTAACGTGAAAACCTTTTGTTGCATCAACACCAAATTTCATAAATAGCATTTTGGTTAGTGTTGTTAGAGTTGATTAGTTTTTGGAGTAAATCGGTTAACCGGAAGTTGAGGTTTACTTATCGAACCTCGTTTCCAGTTTTGCAAAATATATCCATTAATCTGATATTTAGGTATATACTATTATTTATAAAAGTTTTAGAAAATATAATTTACTATAACTTTTGTATGAAACATATTTTTGTAAAACTGATTTTTTAGGAGTAATTCATAAAATACTGATAAACCGGAAGTTGCTGATTATATACTTAGTGGGCGTTATGGGCAAAAGGCCAATTTCATCGGTTTTCATCAAACATGTCCCAAAAAACATTATTTATAATGTCTGTGACGTCAAAGATGATAATATATAAATTAATCACTTATCTTCCAAGTTTAGAATGAATATAGAGTTCGAAAATACTCTTGTAGATACATATTTACATCTTATATATATGGAGAAAGTCATGTGCTGGCCACATCAGATTTTTCAATATTTATTCACGATTTACCGGCTTCTATTACCTATTTGAAACATCAATATTTTGCCCATGATCTGACAATTTATCTTAAATGTCATCCACTGGAAATTCATAGCACCATTGCTAATGAAGATGTTAATAGTATATGTAAGTGAACAGAGGATAATATACTGAAGACCTCTCAAAACTAAATGTATTATTATAGGAACAACTAGAATTGTGAATAAATTTAATTATAATATGCTGCCTAAGATTGTTGTAAATGGTAAACTGAAATTAATTATGCAAAAACAGTTCTTGATTTAGGAGTCAATATCAATAACACTTTTACCTGCACAGAGCATATTGCTTCTATTTTTTTTTAATTTTATAAGACCTTTGAGCAGAGGAAGCAATTTAAACATCTCATTCCTCCAGAATTGCGTAAAAACCTTCACCTATTAATTCCCAGTATTGATTACTGTTCTTTAGTATTTGTTGATACAACAAAAGAATCACAAAGAAAATTACAAACACTTTTAAATTCAGGAGTAAGGTATATCTTTCTATCTGTTTCGCATATGACGATGGGTTAGATGGAAGAAGAGACTTTCTAGTCTCAATCTCGCCCGAATAAAGGCCATTTATTATTATTATTATATACAGTAGAAGTCCCTTATAACGAGTTTGGCATAAACTAGAATTGCGTTATAGTGAGTGATTTTTTGGCTGTTGTCCATCTCACTGCAGAATGGATAGGAAGTTACATCCATTATAAAAAGTGGTAATTCCTGAAGTATTGTTATGAGTGCTGCGTTTGTCCTGCAGGAGGCATATCTTGGAATTGTCAATTAAGGTGAGGGACAAAGTCCGACAAGCCAACGGTAATCTAAGGCACGTTATCTCTTCTAATGGCAGAAAAAAATTCAATACAAAAATTATCGTCACCTTATTCATGAATTTGTTTTCCACAACCTGCCTCACCCTTCCTTGGCGAAGATGCTTCAGGGAGCTATGATTAGAAACTTCTCACGAGTTCTCTACACTATATCCCTCTGTACATTTTATCACCTCGTCTCTTGCTTCTTTTTGGCGACGACCCCTCTAGTCAGTGTCGGAATGTTTAATCGAGTTCCCTTCATATTGGCACACACCCGAGGGATTAGTTTTCATACGAAACTTGGCACCAAATCGTCTGATCCAGCATGGGTGGGAATATAAGAGATGAGAGCAGTGCTGATTTGGATTCTCATTATCTTCCCCTCCTTTACGACTCAGTTATTGATTACGAATGGTGTGAATAAAAAATATTCCAAGAAAGCAATTTGATATGAATTAAAATTATCTAAAGAAACACCATTATTTTTTGACGATTATTGAGCAATAATTTTTCACATTATATATTCGCAGATGCAGTTTCGTTCTGATGTATAAGTCAGTAAAAATATGCATTAACTCGAAAATAACGCGCCACGGTAAGTAATGGGCACCCCAAAATTCAAGAGTTGGACATTGAAAAATCATTTGCCTGCAAATGTAATGCGCCCCTTAAGAAATGTGGTCACACCAGTTGCTGCACCTATACGTCTGTACTATACAGGCATATGCTAACATATGCATATAATTATACACGTATACACTGTACACAAAAATTAAGTAGTCATCTACACCGAAAGTCCTACGTAAGTGCCAATTCAAAATTGATTTAAAAATTTTTAGGGGTAGACAATTCCCATTCAATTAAACACTATCCTACAGTTTTGTATATAGTGCTAACATTGATACAGTATAGAGTCCAAACATCAACAGTGGAAAGCCCAAAAAGATGTGCGTTATTTTCGAGTAAATACGGTCTTTTTAACAAGGAAAGGATTAAGGTACTTAACACATAAGGCATGCACCCAGGAAAAATCCCAAGGAAAAATGGACTTGAAAAAAGTCTGACAGGGCTGGGAATCGAACCCAGGATCTTCCTCTAACCAGGAGGCTGCTTTATCCATTTAGGCTACCCGGCCAGGACATTCTCACAAGCTGTTTTGGGAACTTAGTGTTCAAGGGCAAGTGTGGGTTTTCCCTTTACACCACTTTGTGCTGCTGGTGCCTCTATGAGGCCATGGCTCATGGACGATGCCGCACAGTCGGACGAAACAGTCGGGTCCTAATATTTGTTGTATTGTGGTATTGTTTATATTAATTAAAAGTGTCCTATTTACATTGTCTGTTCTTATTGTCATGGAATACCACCAGGTGAAGGCCGACACTATTGATTTATTTACTAAATATCACTGGTTCGATCTCCCATAAGAATCTTCACACAGAAATTACCATAGATTTCTTTAAAATTTTCAAAGTTCAACTGTGTTCTTCCCAAACACACGAATATGTTTATGAGTGCCTTTAATTCTCAGCCTAAGGATGGAAAGGCAAAAGACTGCCTTCACCGAAGGAAATTTTATTGTACTATTCCGGACATCTGTGCCGATAAGTATAAACTGTGGTAATGCTGGAATTCCTGGATTCAAAATTGGAGGATATATTATTTACAGCCAGTTTCCCTTTATTTTTACTCATGATGCAGGACATTTCATTCCATAAAATATTACAAACTTTCCTTAAATATTTATTTTCACAATTATTTGGGTGATATTTGAAATAAAAACTCTTAAAACACAAATATGTCTGACACCATGCAAAGCACCAAAAACTCGCTAATTACAGTGACATTTGTTGTGATCTTTGAAGAAACACACTTGGTTAACATTAAAAAATTCTCTTTCCTCTTTATTAGCCAGTTTTTTGTACCCTCCAGCTACAATCAGAACTTGTCCATTAGAAGGCAGTTTTGTAGCTTTAATTTGATGCTTTTCTTCCACTATTAAAACATATACCCTTTTAGCACTAAGTAATTCTACTGACAACTTCTACCCCCTGGGTAATTTTATTATACAGGAATCAAAGTAATTAACTTGATAATAATATTAATGACTGTATATGGAATTTATTCAGCAGTAACTACAAGAAGTGTTAAAGTTTGCACAAATAAAATCCACTTTTGTATTTTTGGCAAGCTTTTTTGATTACAGCCCACTGTACGGAGTTATGTATACTAGAATAAATACTAGCTAAAACTGAAGAATGCATGGAAGGTAACAAGATGAAATTTAATCGCAAAAAATAAGTGATCGGTAAAAGAAATGGAAGAAAATACTTTCTTATTAACTCAAGATGTATAAAGTAATGCACATGTAAGATATGCCTGCTTATTCAGTTGCTATTTTTCAATAAAAAAAGGCCATTGAGTTAAACAGTCAGAGATGTATCCACTATTTTTGAGCAAAGAACGTTCTCTGAAAGATTTGTGAGAATACATTAGTTTAATTCTCACTGACCTGGTGTTCCCCTCTTCGTTAAAATTGTTTGGTATCAAGTCAGCATGTGTTACCATTATTCAAATACAATAATACTTATTACCAAAGTTATATAGGCCAAATAGAAAAATAGAGAGTACAGTGGTACCTCGAGTTACGAGTTTAATTCGTTCCAGAACCGAGCTCGTAAGTCAATCGGCTCGTATCTCAAACGAATTTCTCCCATTTAAAATAACTGAATTCGATTTAATCCGTTCCGGACCTATGAAAAATCCACAAACCATTGTAAATTATGAATAAAGATATGTTTTTAAATATCAAATAAACATGTATAATTAACAAATACATAACAAAATATTAAATAAAAGAGTTATTTAGCATAATAGTCTTACTTTGGAGACAGACGAGTGCGGCTAACGAAGGTGAACGGCGAGGAGGAGGGAAGGGGGAAGGGATGCAGGCACTCCAGGCACGTACGTAAACGGCGCTTTTTTAGAACTTAAAACTATTTTCGTAACTTTAAAACTAAAACTACACTTTCTTTATTTCAAATGAAAGAAAAAACTTTAAACAATGCTCTTAACTTTAAACTTAAACTAAGCTTAACATTTACGTAAATTTAATTATCACTTGTTTTTGCCTTCTTGGCTGCACTTGGCTTGGAAGCACGGCTCGTATCTCGGATTTGGGCTCGTATCTTGAACGAAAATATGGCCCGAGCTCCGGCTCGTATCTCAAAAAACTCGTATGTTAGGCTGCTCGTATCTCGAGGTACCACTGTATGTGTATTTGATTTTGCAACAACAATTTTTTCCCTTATATCTTGGGACACCCTAACCATTATTCTCAAATAAATGCAGCTTTTCATGCATTTTTTCACAGACTTTTGGTAGATATTTTCATTCCTCAAAATTGTTTGGCATCGAGTCGGCATGGGTTACCATAATCCTATCGCAATAATATTTATTAGATAAGTTAATTTGGCAAAATGGAAAAAAATAGAGGGTATGTGTGATTGATTCTGCAAAAAAAATTTCCTTAAATATTGGGACACCCAAAAATAGATATAAAAAAATGCTACAAATTGAATTTCAACATGTAAGGTAAATGTTATAGTTGTTATGACTTTTCTAAAAATGAAGATACCTATATTTATACTATATGAGACTGTCAGAAACCATTAGTTCAGAATTCTATAACTTCATTAATTTTAAAGTTATTGCAGTGAATTTTCAGGGAATATCTGTAACATTTAAAACATTTAAAAAATATAAAAAAATATGAAAATTATATATTTTGGTGGATGGGTCCCTTGAGTGAGAAAGTATTGCAATTGGCATCAAATTTAGATTTACAATTTTAAATACAATTGAAATCAGGGGTTCACCCAGTGGTCGGCTAATCGACTTAAACCTCCATAACAAATCACATATACTTTCTTGAAAACCTAATTCTTCAAAATTTATAAATTAATTTCATGAAACTTTACAAAATGTACAGCAAACAGCATAAAAAAGTTACCACCTAAGACGCAACCAGCATAACTCGAGAAGGGCGAGCCTTTCAGATTCTCTGTTTTGAGCGCGCTTTTCGTCTTCCTCTTTATCACTGGCACGTTTTGAAGTCTTTTGTGATGCTATATATCTTATAAATACTCTCTAAAAGTCACTGCTTTTGCTGCGGTAGAAGCAGTGTTTTATTATGAAAGAATTAAATTCGTATTTCGTATTCGCTCTACTTCATAAAATATTGGACATGAATTACTTTGGCTGCTCATATTTCTTCCTAACATAATATTTTCCATCAATGCAGATTTAGAATGAAATTGGTTATTTCAGTTAATGCTCCACATCAAGGGCGTCGCCAGCCACTGGGCTAGGGGGGGGCAAGCTGCCTGATAAAATGAAAAATGCCTAACTTACAGGGGCTAGTTTATTCATGCCCACTTCTTACCTCAAATATGTCAAATCTTTCAAAAACTAAATGTATTGAAAACTAGAGGAGTTTAACGCTTATGTGGCCAACTCATTAACTCAAGATAGTAGTTTATATAAGCAAACTATTGGAAACTTATCATAAGTTTTGTTTGGATTTCTAGTTTGGATACGTCCAATTCCTATAAAAAAGTCATTTTTTTCGATGCTAATATATTTTGATGCTGTAGATATATACTTCCCGAGTCTGTGAGAGTTCTTTCTTCCAAGAGGTTGCCAAGCATGAAAAGGAAAAAAATAAAAGCCCCTTTCAGACGGGACGACTT
This sequence comes from Sympetrum striolatum, assembly GCA_947579665.1. Taxonomy (NCBI): domain Eukaryota; kingdom Metazoa; phylum Arthropoda; class Insecta; order Odonata; family Libellulidae; genus Sympetrum; species Sympetrum striolatum. The sequence goes on along the minus strand of OX388344.1, from coordinate 108,155,647 downwards.
TTCGCCGGCCGCCGTCCACGGCACGGCGCCGTGTTTTCAAATAACCATGGGTGTTAATGGATGTCTTCAAACGACACGAAGCGAGCCGTTCATGGCTCGGCCATGGGATTGAAAGATTCTTCCATGTTGTTTTGAAGTATTTTACGGTTATTTGGCAAGCGATATAAAACGTCTCAATAAATCACCACATTGGTGTACCCATCCTTATTTGAACATCTTTCGTTATTAGACTATATCATCAGCAGCTTTCTTAGGAATGACTTCATCCATTGCTATTACAATTACCTCCTCTTCTAAGAAACAAAAAATCATTTATATCAGATGAAATTTTCTGGTAGGCTTACAATTAAGCCTGATTTCGTTATTTATTTATTAGTCATGTATTCAATTGAATGCGTCACATACCGGAGAGTAAAAATTCGGCTGCATTAAAATATTCTGTAGATTCTTGATTATGGTTGATATTATAATTGAATTTGCAGAAATCAAGTTACATACCAAGGTGGAATAAATGAAGATGTCAACTTACAATTATTTAGACTAAGTGATAGGTGGTTTAACCAGCAGAGAGATGATACAAAACCCAGTCTTACGCACTGAGTGTTCAAAGGAAACAAAAGTTTCCACGAATTGAAATTTTGAATGGGCATTGCATAACCAGATATGAGATTCGCGGGATTCTATCACAAGAGAAAAAATTGAATGCATCGAAAAGGAAGCTGAAGAATTTAAGTCACAGTTTTAACCGTTTCTCAAATTTATTTCAAGTCATCAAGTCACAGTTCCGACAAATATGTGCGTAACTTACGCGCACAATACCTTTCAGCTGGCTGATTTGCTTCCAAAATGGTATATTATTAATAATATCATCGAAAATTAATTTTTACTGATATATTGTATTGCTCCAATACTTTTACAAATTTCTACGAATACCCAGTTATTGAATTATTTTCGTAACTATACAGCAAATTAACGGGTAATTATAAAATAAGGATCAGTATATTTTATATCATCCCGAGTAATGAAGAGTCTACTGTGCAGACTTTTTATCGTCCAGAATTCTTAACAAAGGAACCAGTTCCTTTGGAATTATCGCTAAACTCATCTTGTGATGTGCCCTCCGATGACAGCCCTAACATAAGAAAATCCTAATTTATGCAACTAATAATGGTTATTTTACAAAAAACTACATAGACATTAACTTACGTTTTCCCGATAGAGGCCTCGAGCTATTAGCGGACTGAGAAAAAAAAATTTCGGATGTCCATCTGTATCTTATAAAATCCAAACTTAAACTCTCCTTCGAACTGTTCCCTGTGAATTTCTCAAATGCAGTATTCACGAGCCTAGCTTTGCATTCACACCCTCAAAACAGTCACATGCAACAGATCTAACTGAGCGTTTTATCTATCTGTTTGTCCCCCAAACGTAATCTTAATCTCTGTTTTCAGGGTGTAAGTTTCAAATTACCTCTCGAATGTTCCCTTGTGTTTTTGCGAGGAGTAAACGAATCAGCACTTTCGAATTCTTCTCATGGGAATCTTATCTTATGCTGTGAGTCATCTAACAAAAGGATATGGTTAAGAAGTGCATGCGTTGAACATTGTGTGCGAAACACTCGTAGCGTACCATTGATATCGATGTCGGCTCTAGGCCTGCTCTGCTACCGAAAACATCAACTTAGCTGTAATCGGAGCCATATTTACTGGCATGCAAAGCTCTCGCTGAATTTATCAAGCAAATGATTGGGGTTTTGTACTCTTCAGCAGAAAAAAGCACAGAGCTAATCATAGGACTTGACTCTTGGGGAGGGGGGGTTGAACCCCTAAACTTCCCCCCCTCGCTGCGCCACTGCTTGGTCCTATTTGCAAAATACTCACCGCAAAACTTTCTTATGTCCATTTTGAAGGGAAAACGAAAAAAAAAAACTGAATCCTTAGTCTTCTGCCGGCGATTGTCGGACGATACTCAAGGAAGTTTGAGAGAGAGGACATAATCGCATAACCTCGCGCTCTGATCCCATCAAGAGGCAGTTCTAACTACATTGTTCACTCTGAAACCGAACCTTTCTTCTCTTGGGAGGGAAGGGGCGAAGGAAAGGAGGGATGGCTGTTGACTCTGCTGCAAAGTATTGTTGAAAGATTTGTGCTGCGCTGGAGGTATAAATGAATTTCTTATGAGGAAGTACTTTTCCCATCACTGGTGTTTACACGTGCAAACACTTGACTTTCTTTTGGGTCTAAATTCTTTTCAATTACGCTCGTGCCTAAAAATTGTTCCCGAACCAAAATACGAATGGGTCTCCAGGGGGGGGGCAGCTGCCCCCCTCTGCCCCCTGGCGACGCCCATGCTCCACATGCCCGCAGGATGATCGTTTTCGTAAAGATTATGCTTAATTATGATACGATAATTAAGAGAGTATGAACTACTGTAAATTAGGTCAACGGAAGTGGGAAAAATTAGAAAAAAAGGTATATCATAAATATAATAATGGTGTTGCAGATTTATGAAAGATAGTTAAGTAATAAATACATTTAAATCAACTATCCGCGAGCCTCCATAAGGCTAATTGCAGAGAATGTGAAACACTCAACTATCTAAATAATTTACATATTTACGCACCTTATATTATACGTAAGATGATAGCAATATATACCATCTGTCCTCGCTATTATCTCGCAATAAGGTTTTTACCATCTGGCTGTGAATATAATTGTCTAATAATTGGCTAATAATTATTGTCTTTACAGAGTTATATTCTTAAAAGATACCCCGCGGAGGGCTCCGATCATTTTGGACTCACTGCTATCTAACCTGCAGTCTCTTAGCAAACCACTTTATATTTTACGCGCGAAAATATCTTTTGGGTAATGAAATCAGAAGGACTAGTCGTGCAGAGTCGAGCAAAGCGCAAAAAGAATTGAATAATATACTTGTAATTATTTAATTCCTTTATTTAAACCTTCTCCGTCAAAAATTTTAAAATGCTAAAACGATTAAGAGTTTCAACATTGAAAAAAGGTATGAGCCAACAACTTTAGGCTATTACAACTCCACTCTAAATATTCGCACGTAAACGCTCATGCATGAAAAATACATTTAAATCTAAAGCTACGGTTCTCTGTGGCAAGTCCACCTTTTGGTGCTACGTATGCTTTTAATGTTTTTGTCTACATAACGGTTAATCGGTACCATGCATACCTTCCTTCTCAAGAAAACAAAGGGAGCTTCTCCGTGGGGGTGAAAGAGGAAAGAGAAAGGGTCTTCAATAGAGCGGTCACAGGTTACTTCCGTCTTTGGTTCCTCTGATATTTGAGGCATCTTTTAAGGGTTTTGTATAAGAGGGAGAATCGCTTGAAAATGCCAATCTTCGTTGTGGATGGCGATATAAGGAAAAGTTCGTTGATGAAGGAATATGAATCGGTTACTTCATGGAGACGATGATAGGAAAATAAACAATGGGGATACGGAAAATTTTATGCTTACTAAGAATGAGAATGATAAGAATGTTGATTCTCTTCAACTGTAAGGCATACATTTAAAAAATATGAAGATAATGTGGTAAACTGGCTTAGAAGTGATGTGCACAAATACTGGGATGTTGGCTATTTATAAGATTGAGAAAACGATTTAAGCCATTTTAAGACAAAATAATGCAGGTTAGAGGGTGACCGGAAAAATGTGTTTTCAATGCTTCAGTCAGAGGGAATGTAAATTAGATCAACGATTCGAAAAAGTTCCGATTTTTGTGACAGTTTGCAAGTTTCATTTTTCCTACATACTGAATTTGGTTTTATGTGAACTTACTTCTAAAACGTTCATTTGCATCCAAAATTCATAAAACATTAACAATAGACCTATCACAGTCGAAATTATTTATTATCAATGTAAATTTATTTTGGTTCGAAAATTATTGGCATAGGGTAGGATATAATCATGTTGGTTTATAAGAATATGCATACAATGTGCATACATTCATGCATACAATTAGAGCTTCCGCCAGTTGATCCCTCACAAATGTCGAGCAATTCACACATTTAAATTTCTGCACCTTCAAGATATCGTAAATGTCTTCCTTATCTTTAAACCAAGATGTTTTAAGGAAGAATAGGTGGGGCTTAGAAACCAGCATTAAGATTCAGTAGTAATAGATTCTCCTGACATATTTCCCAAGAAAGGAAGCTTTGCCCATCTTATTTAAGAGTAATTATGGATAATAAGTACGAGATGTCAGTATTTCTAGTGCTTTATTCGATAATGGCTGATAGACTAAACTGGCCTCTCATTAAAAAAGGAAGGGGAAAATATGAAGCCTAAATTTTAATTATTAAATGGCTTTTACCGATGTAAGGGCAACTCAGATTGATTACGCCTGGTTTAACAGTTTTCCTAAATGTAATTTCCATGAAAGTATAGTCATAGCTCAACGACTATAAGGAATGGTGGAAATAACTAAGAAAAAAGCTTCGCAATTTCTTACATAACGCAGTTCTGCCATAGTATAACGAGGTTCTAAATAATGAACAATTTCTTTAAATGCTTGATCTTCTACCTAGGACAATGGTTGACAATCTTGACAAATCTATCTGACAATCAAATCTGTTATTTTTTCACGTCTTGGATCTCCAACTTTAAAATTTTGTTTCCTATCTAAGTATTGCTGAAGGCTTGGCTGAAGAGATTTTTTGCATTTTTCTGATGGTTATTTGAATTGTACAGTCGATGGCGATATAGGAGAATTTCGAGACTGAGATGAGCTTGCTGAGTAGGAACTACTGGAAGAAAAAATGAAGCATTCTAAGTAAAATTTCTAAGTGCACGTATTTTGTAAATAGAAAGTTACAATTTCAACAAAAATATATTTCAATGGTAACGTATATTTTTCTATAAGCTATTCATTCCTGGGGTTAATCTATAAAAAACAATTTCAATATTTCTTTATAGAGATTTCTTTAAAAATACACATTCCCGATGTTGATTTATAGGAACTGTAGAGGTCTCGTAAAGGCACTCTATGGACAAGTTTTCTTAAAACTGCAAGTTTCATGGGTAAATATTAAAGGCTCGGGCATACAGAACGCGATCAGCGATATGGCATTCCTCCTATACACCAAACTGAACTTGCTCTATAATTTCGTACAAATGGATCGAGCCCGCCGCGATCTAGACTGGATTACTATGACAGAACGCGTTCTGCGTGACTTTTATAATGCAATACTGCATCATACAACTAGATCGTCAGCTCGCCGCTGGCAGAGATTGCAGATCGTCAAGACAGATCTCGTTCTGTGTGCCCGAGCCTTAAGGGCTACTGAATCAATACGTTACAACAGGAACTATGAGCTAAATTCCGATATATTATTCTATAGATACTTATAGCAAGTTTTACCTGGAATCTGCATCGTTTGCGGAATCCAATGCACTTTCATCAGAACAAGGGCCATCGCAATAAAGAGGAGCAGGATCATCATCTACTCGTTTTGCTTTGGTTAATTTGTGGGCTTTTGCTGCTTCACGGGCTGAGACGGAATGTTTCTTCACATGTTTCCACAATGCAGTGGTCGCTTTGGAAACACCACCACGTGAGATCGACGTCTTGCAAATATCACAAATTGCGACTTTATCGTCAATATTTTTCAGTGAAAAATAATTCCAAATTTCACTAGTATTTGTCGACATTTCCAAAAAATAATAACCACACAATAAGATTTTTCAACCACCTCAGTTCACCGTTTCGCGGGAGTCCTTTTACCAAATCGTGGCGCATGTGCAACTTTCAAAATTGCTATTCGATATTCGATAGTTTCGTGAAAGTATTCGATCGAATATCGAATCCTAAGATTCGATAGGATTCGATCGAATCCTCGAATCCCAACCCCATCACTAGTTTATATAGTAAAAAATGGTGACACTTTGTCCTTGCTTCGATCCCAGACGAGTCAAAGCATTTCTGTAAGAAATGCACGTTAAGTTCATTTTTATCGCAGCAGGCTTCATTTCTTTTGCAAAATTAAATTAAAAAGAATGGTCACATGACATTGAGACAAGAACCAATAGCAGAGAAAATGAATACAAAACCTTATTCTGGTCGTGTATTATTGTTTTCGAATTGAATTTTCGAGATTTTACACGGAATACACGAAAAGTTTTGTAAATTTTGTGAGTATAAACAACCAGTCCCCCTGACGAAAAATGCCATTGTTGAATCCGAGATACTGTGTTTTGGCCTATTTGAAATTAAGAAGAAGAGAAAAGTTGCTGGTTTCGTTCACATTGATGAGCATAATCAATTGTTGAAAGTGATTTAAATGATCAATTTTCGAAAAACGAAATGTGAGTTAATTTGATGCCGAATTTTGTATTCAGTTAAATTCATTTGTATTGATTTGGAAATTATTTAATAATCTGTTATCGAAAATCAAAGTGAGAGTTACTTTGATTGCTGCATTCAATTCAATCAATTTCTTTAGTTATTTTCCAGTTGATCGTCGTCAAATACAACAGTACGCGTTAACACATCAAATGTTGTGGCAGATAAAGGATAGTAGTAAATGATTTTTATATAAATAACGAAAATTCTCCATCCAAACACGAGAGCCGAGCTAGCGTAACTGACCATGTCCTCCATCTTTCTTTTCTCTCCCTCTCTTCTCGAGAGAAAGGCTCGCCGGCCCGAAATTTGGACTTAGTTTTTCTTGGTGGGTCAGGGGTGGTAACTTTTTTTTGCTGTTTGCTGTACATACAAGTAATTCGAAGTTCCAATGAAAATTATTATTAGCTCAAAGCAGTGATGGGATGTAACGAAATAAAAGTAATCGGAGTACATGTAACTATTACATTTTTGGTAATTTTTACTTGTAATCGTTACATTGAAAAAAAAGTAATTTTTATTTGTAATCTACTTCATAGGTCGTGCGAGTAATCGTATCATCTGAGTAATCATTACATTTGAGTAATCGAAAGTGAACATTTGAATTCCTCATGCGCTGATCACATCAAGAGGCAGTTCTAACTACTATATTGTTCACCCTGAAACCGAACTTTTCTTCTCTTGGGAGGGAAGGGGCGAAGGAAAGGAGGGATGGCTGTTGACTCTGCTACAAAGTATTGTTGAAATATTTTGCTGCACTGGAGGTATAACTGATTTTCCTACGAGTACTGAATGCGGTAGGTCCTTCTTCTGAAGAATAACTACAGATGTATTTGAGCGATCTCCTGGCTGGCCGAAAAGATTATCGTACTAAGGTAATGAAGCCATTAGTTGTTGCCCTAACAATATTGCAAGCAGAGAGGAATATGTTTATTGGGTTTCTTCAGCCAACTATCAAAAGATTATTACATGAACTCAATAAGAGAACCCCTGACAATGCCCTTGTGTACTGTAGGCCACTGGCAAGAGCGTTGCTTCAGGGAGTTGAAGCAAGATTTTGCAATGTACTAAAGGAAAATAAACTAACCTTAGCAGCAAGGCTGATGCCTTCTATAAAGTTCACGTGGCTTGAGGGAGAGGAAAAGGAAGAGGCTTCACGTATTTTTAAAGAAGAAATCGTGTCAAATGAAAAGTCTCCTGTACAAAAACATGACTTGTGTTATACGAGCAATGAGGAAGCTATACTTTTAAATATTGTGAAAAGAGAGGAAGTTTCCCCAGCTTCTGATGAAGTGAATAAGTACTTGCTCTGTACCTCAAAAGAAAATGAGTCAATTAACCAATTCCGGATTATTAAAAAAAAACATTCCTTAAATCAAACGCTTCCCTACCATCCAGTGCTCCTGTGGAGCGGCTGTTTAGCATAAGCAAAGATATTTTGCCATCAAAAAGAGGCAACATATCTGATGAAAATTTTAAAATGCAATTGTATTGCAAATTGAATCTGCATATTTGATTGATTTTTTCCTTAAACATATTTCTGATATTTTCAGAGATTTCTATTTATTTGCATGCCGTTGATTTTAGAATCCATCTTCATCCACAGGTGTAAATTTTAGTAGAACATAAGTACCCAAGAAAAAATGGACTTGAAAAAAGTCTGACAGGGCTGGGAATCGAACCCTGGATCCTCCATCTGGGAGGCTGCCTTAACCATCTAGGCTACCCGGCCAGAACATTTTAACAAGCCCTTGTGCACAAAGTCCCCAAAACAGCTTGTTAAAATATTCTGGTTGGGTAGCCTAGATGGTTAAGGCAGCCTTCCAGATGGAGGATCCAGGGTTCGATTCCCAGCCCTGTCAGACTTTTTTCAAGTCCATTTTTCCTTGGGAATTTTCCTGGGTGTACGCCCTTATGTGCAAAGTCACCTCAACCCTTTCCTTATAGAACATAAATAGTTAGGCACTGTAATTAATGTAGTAATCATAACTTGAATTAAACTTTAATTCTATGGCATTAAATCCAAATGTTAGATTGCATGTTAGTACTCCCTGTTTGAAAAGAATGTTGACTGAGATTGCATAATCTACAGGAGCAAAATAAAATGTAATTGTAATCCTACTGATTACTTTTTCAAAAAGTAATTTGTCATAGTAACTGATTACAAATTTGACAGAGTAATTTTAATTGAGCCCAATTACATTTATTCAGTACTTTTTCCATCACTGGCTCAAAGGCATTGAAGGTGAACTTAAAGTCACTGAGCCTGTTTCAATGTTATCAATCTCAAATATTTGTAAGACAAGGCTTAATTTCCTCTTTTTGGATATTATCCGAATATATCATTCAAGGTTCTGCTTAATATTTTCACATACAAGGCCTTACTAAGCGTCTCATTGGTGTGTACAATAATTATATCGAGGAAGTTTCCTGAGATTTAATGATGTATCAAAAAATGTTTGCATTCTAAGAAATGAATCAGAAAGAATATTTTCTTGGTAGATCAGCCACTTAGTGTAATAATAACTGAAAACTAGTGTTTGAATTTAACAGTTTTTAGGGATTCCTGAGATGACAAGGGACAAAGACAAAGGATAAAGCCATTCAAAATCACTTCTGAGCAACGTCACTGCTCATCCAGTGAAAGAGCGAGATGGTGAGGAGCCACCCTTCTCTTGTCTCACTTCAAATTAATAAAATACGTGAAACGAACCTGTAATATCATCCCATTCTGGAGATGTGAAAGAGTACTTTCCTTCCATGATGTTCCTCAGCATCACCATCTGCTTGCGGTGCCAGAATGGGGGACAACCAACGAGCCTTCAAAAACAAATTCAAATGGGAAAAATTTAATTTTATAACATTTTAATAAAGCTGTAACTTTATAAAAGATTAATAATGCCAAGTACCTTCTTATCCTAAAATCAAAAAACTACAAACACCGAATTAAATTATGCACGATAGAATTTAAGTGAGAAATTTATAATTCTTATCTCAAACTGTTCAATAATGAATTTTAGAGATTGTTCCATATTTCTGCTTTGTCAAACAACACTCAACACAAAATTTATTTCTTGAAGTAAATTCTAGTGTATTCCTAATACTAACAGGCATTTGCAACTTTCTCATCAACTTGAAACTAAAATGAATGAAAAAAAAACTGCAAAATATGCATAATTTAGGCATGATAATTGAGCATCCACGGAAATGAACATACATAATTGCAAATGATGCAATTACACATCTGATGATTACACTGACAAAAAACAACCAAGTAGCACTTGGGTTTTACTAAGGGACACTTAACAACTTTTATTCCTATTTTAATAAAAAAAATTTCCAGTGCTGTACCTGTAAGGAATAAAAACTACATGAATTACCGTATTTGACGGCATAAAAGACGCACCTTTTTTCCTAAATTATGTCTCGAAAAATTTCCCTGCGTCTTACGCGTGAAGGTTAAACCTCCACACGCTAACTTTCAATACTGAATGCTATTTTTAGCCCAGATGGTCTATACTACCTATTTCATAATTGCATTCAATGATTGTGTTAATATTTGGCTTTTACGAAACGTGACAACTAAAAGAAACTACATTAAAAGTTATTGTGGTACCGCACTTTTGCACGGACTATTAAAACTCTTTTTCCTTGTGAGTGGCCAACTTAATGAGGGTGCGTCTTATACGCCGGTGCGTCTTATATGCCGTCAAATACGGTAACAAACAAAATATTTACAGAATCCAAATTTCTGGTGTATTGAAGTTGGACTGACTTCTATGAATGGGAGAGGAGTTTCCAGGTCAATAAATAATAATTAAATTATTGGTATATATATGAATCGTATGAAAGTGAATATTATAATTATATGAGTAAAAGTTACTTGCATTCTGAAAAAATGTTCTAAGTATTGCACTTAGCTAAGTTCTACTTGGTTTGAATATTTAGGAACCCAAATATGTAAAAATCAATTCTGTATCCAAGTGACTTACTCAGGACCTTGTTGTAAGCTGAGATTGCATATATCTATTTGGCTTGGGAAACTCTGACCATTTCCAAAATGCCAAGTCAGGAACGTGTTAAAACAAAATTCCGTTATCCCATTAAATTGGATAGTAGAATGGAATGGTGCTGAACCAATGATCATAAGGTAAATGAAATTAAACTGTGTTTATGAAACATGCATTATTTCTGGTCACATGCCTGGTCTGCAGCATAAGGCAAATGACGACAGCAAGCAATCAGGGAAGAAACAGTTGCATACTACAAAAAGGACGTCAAATTCAGCTAAAGATCCATTTTCTTCAGTTCTCAAGGTGTAATCCAAGTCAAAAAAGCAAAAGATACTTTTACAAAGAATGTTCCAGTTTTGGAAGAAAGAGGTGCATAGCAAAGATAAATGCTGATTTTTTATAGGAAAGATATATAGAGCAGAATATTTAGAATTTCAATTCCAACCGAGCAAAATGTTGTGATTAAAATTTATTTATCAAAACTATCTATTTACTTAATATTAGTGTAAATCTTTCTTAAATATGTATAGAGAAACTCAAAACTTTGAATATTACAGAATAAATGTTAAAACTTGGGTTCCTGCAATTTTCTTCTTGAGCATTCAACATTACACTTTGAAAACACTCTCTAAGATGCTTAGATTATAGATGATGCTCTCTTACGCAATGAAAACTCACCACCATTCCTAAGCAATGGAATAGATAACAAACAATTTGGTTAAGAGTTAGATTTTCTAAAATGAAATTCAAACATACTTACAGAGTATACATGACTACTCCGCAGGCCCATCTGGAAAAGAAGGAATTTTTCAATCAAAATCCAACATACCTCCCAAAGAATGCAGCTACCAAGTATTCAACACACAAATAACACATTAAGAGTATTTTACATAAAAATTGAAATTTGACTGTGAATCATTTCATGAAATTGACATGTAATTAGCAGCAAAGATGGCAGCCAATGCAACTCCCAAGCATCATAAGGACCCACATGAGGTGAATGCCTTCAATTTAGAAAAGCTGCCGATGTTGAGGGATTAAGAGAGATACAGTAGAAGTCCGTCATAACAAGTATGGCTTATAATGAGTGTTGCTTTACAGCAATTAATATTTGGCCGTTGTCCGTCTCATTGCAAAAAGGATAGGGCGTAACATCCATTAGAACGAGTAATTATTTCGGAAGTATTGTTATAACGAGAGCCATGATTCTATATTTATCATTCAGGAAGCATATCTCGGAACCGATGTGAGAGGCAAAGTCTGAGCTGCATTACTTCTTAAAAGAAAAATTAAATGCAAAAATTCATCACCTAATTCAGGCATTTGTTTCCCACAACTTGCCTCACTTTGGCAAAATGCTTCAGAGAGCTTTGATTAGAGGCTTCTCATAAGTTTCACTCTCCCCTTAGTCCCTCAGTACATCCCCTTATCTATTTCTCTTTAGCGATGACCCCTCTAGTTAGCACCAAAATTTCTATTTGAGTTCCCATCATATTGACATCCAACCATGGGATTTGCTTTCATATGAAACATGGTCATATCCTCTGATCCAGGATGGGTGTGAATATAGGAGGTATTAGAAGTGCTGCCTCAGATTCTATCCCCCTCCCTTGCGGAGGATGGACATTAAGTATTAGAAATTGGCTATAACGAGTACACTTTACAACAAGTACTTTTCCAATTTTTGTCAGCTTTTGTTATAATGGACTTCTACTGCATTAAATAAAGTCGATGAGCAACACAAAGCCTTGATGGAAATTGAGGAGAGTTGTGACAAAATTAAAACACTGAGCATGATGCTAGTTAGCTCATGCTAAACACTTACTATCCTAAAAGAATGCAAGGTTAATAGTTACCAGGTTTTTGCAATACAATTCAGTTCAACTTAGCAAGCAACAACATAAGTAATATTCATTGATATTCTCATTATTAAAACAAAATCAAAATTTTAATTCAAATTTAAAATCAAATTAATAATAATGTTGAAAATTTTAATTGAGATACAATTTTTTAAATGATTTTTTAGACAAAAAAACAGCATTCAAACTTGAGTAAAACTTGTTCACCAGTTTAAGAAGAAGAATCACAGTCAGTCAATAGGAACTCAATGCAGAGCCCTGAACAAGGAAAGAAAGCCTCAATAATGTGAGAAAACACTGAAAATAAGACCAAATGACTCAAAAGATGATACAATGATTATCACATCCAACAAGTTTAATAATTAAATAATTTATGATTTTTTGAAGACTAAAATGAAGTATTTTTTGAGGAAAATGGATTTTCAAATGAGTGAGGGTTTGTTAAACAATTTTGATTTGATGATAACTATTTTAGAGACAAATGCAGAAAATATATAGTTTAAATACACACAGGTTGCAGAAAAGAAGCAGATCAAAAAACTTCAAATCAAACAATAATGGAAAGAATTACTCTATCATTCTCTTACTACAAAGAGAGAATTGTGCTGCATTTTTCCACTGCAAAGAGCCCACAAATGTCAAAGTGTCAATACATAAACAGTGTTTACCTAAAACTTTGTTTTGTTCTTTAATTTGCATTTCACAAAAACATACAGAGGGGAAAGAAATTCACAAAGGTAATTGCATCCTTATATGGATTTTGATTGCCTTGTGTTGCATAGGTACATAGCATGGCTATAATTTAAGAAAACATAATGTATTCATAAGTATATGAAGATCAAAGAAAACGAAAATGCTGAATTGAACAGCCTAAAAATATAATATGTCGCTGAATTATGATTTTCATTGGATTTCATAGAATTCCAACCATGATGCAAATAAATCCTTCCATATTTGCTGGTAACTAATCACAAACATAGTTCATTCCCTTCTTTATGTGGGAATTAAATTGTTTAGACAACAGAGCACTTAAGTTATTGCTGAGGAATAGAGTAAGCAATAAATTTTAGATATTCAATAGATAAAGTGAAAGATAAGAGAGATTATCCCATGATAGAATTCACAATGAGCTATATCAGATTAAATATGAGATAACAAGCGCTGAAGGCTTTCAGATTTATTAGAAATTAAAGGGTACCTAGAAAATCGATAAAGTAGTATTAAATGAAAAGACAGGTGTCCTGTTTAGAAAGAACTCAGCTCACAGTTTCAAATAATCGAAATTCAGCTTTTTTTCTTAAAATAACGAAAAGCTGCATTTTGGTAATTCTAATGACAGCCTCCTTGAGCGAAGCATAATCTGTAAAGAGAGGCTCTTAATTGATAGAAGCAATAGAACTCACAGGTCTACAGGTAAGCCATAGCCATCGGATTCATCATACATGGCAGCATGAAGGAGTTCCGGAGCAAGATAACCAGGGGTGCCACAAACATCTGTGTTGCCAGGGAAAATCATGCCATCATCAGGTTAATTGCAGGGAAAGCATCACAATGAGCACAAGCAAAACAAATACTGAACTCTGTTGATTACACAAGTTCCAATAGAATTTCTACTGAAATCACTGACAAATATTTCTCACTACAAAACAGTTAACATTAAATTACATGCTTTTGATTCATGAAAATCTGTACGTGTTTGTGCGTGTGTGGGGATATGTGAGTACGTACATACAGTTAAACATGTGAAATGAGTTATTGAATTGCTTAGAGTTGAATCTAGAATATGCTGTAAGAAGTATTCATGTAAACCGAATCAAGGGATAATAGATAATGCAAAAACAAGACAGGAGTAAAATTAAATAAAACATGAATAGATATGATATGAAAGGATGTATGAAGCAAATATCTACTCAAAGGAGGAAAAGTATAGAGTATAGAGCATGATTAGGTGAGTGCTTAAATGGAAAGCATAACTTTTGCATACTTACAAATAAGAGTAACATTTCATCAACAGTAGCCAAACAATCACATAGAATCAGCCCCAACAAATTAAATAATGCAGAGATTAGCAACACTGAGAAATTCCATAGGGAAAATACACATTGAAGAGTTGATTATAATTTTAAAATGCATTTCTTGGCTTGCAAAAACAATCGTTACTGAGAAAATATGAAGAATTGACTCCCAAAATCAATTTAGTAAACAGGAAGGAGAGTTCAGAGGTTTCTCCCAGCTCAGTATTTTAAAATGTTATTCCTTTGCTTTAAAAAAAGTAACAAAACTTTGAGTTATTTAATAGTTAAAGTCAAAAGATAATAACATAAGGATGAAACATATAACGAATGATCTAAAAAAATATTAAATACCAACTTTGGATAGGAAATAATTAATCAAAATTTATCATTCAAAAGCATAAATAGCATTACAAGAGAAAGGGTTAGTTCAATAAATATTCCAAAATAATAATGGTACACAGGAAGCATGTTTTTAAATCAAAGAATACATCACTCGCAAGTCATTTATAAGACTGGATATACTTGGGCAACTGTCAAACCTACTTAAGTGAAATCTCAATAAAAATACTCTACAGCTAACCTACTGACAAGAGAGTTTACCCCTGCAATCTACGTGGGACAGACAGGAAGAGCCCTAAAGATAGGAGGATGTTCAGGGTGGAAAGGAAAGGTTGCCGCCTCAAGGCTTTAGAAATTATTGACATTTCCCACAAAATGATTTTTCCAACCAATGAATACTTCTTCCCTAACCCCTCTCCCCTTCTTTCCTACCCACAATTTTTTTCCCTTCTGAACCCACACCTACCTCCTCATTTTACTGACATTATAAGACTAAATGACCTGTAAATGTTTTCCAGATGATTTTAATACCTTTAATGAAACCAGTCGCAAAGTGGTATTCACCAACAGGCAGTGGGACAGCCTGAATTATTGTCCTAACCCTCTCAAATAAAAGTACAATTTTCATGATTAACTTCTTTAACTGAAATTAATCCGGACGTAAAAGCACCACCCATTCAGATGTCTGGGAGGTGGTGGCATTAAAGAGGTCCATCATGAAGAGTGAAGAACGATTGCTGGAACTACTCAATGAAGCAGAGAAGATAAAATGGGATGTCATCGGTCACAGGGAAGTCAGAAGAAAATCAGAAGAACTACTAACACTGAAGGAGGGACATTTATTCTTTTACAGGGGTACCTAGGATACAAGAAATGGAGGCGTTGTATTCTTGATCAACAAGAGATGGAATGATAAGGTGGAAAAACCCAAAGGTGTATCAGATAGAATTTGTGAACTTATACTAAAGATCAATGAGCATTACTCAGTACAGGTCATCCAAGTCTACGCACCAACAGCGGCAAGCAGCGAAGAGGAAATTGAAAACTTCTACCAAACTCTCGACACTGAGCATGACAAGGAGGCCCACTACTACAAAGTCATCATGGGAGGAGATTTTAATGCTCGTATAGGTCAGCGGGTAGCTGATGACACTGTCACAGGACAATACGGACTGGGCCAGAGAAATGAAAGAGGCCACCACTTGATAGAGTTTGCAGAATGCGCAAGTATGTACATAACAAACAACTTAAGAAGAATTGTACAAGGAAATGGACAGGTCTTAATGGAACAAAAAATGAAATAGACTACAAATTGGTAAACAGACTCTACACTGTAACTAACTGTGAAGTTTTGAATAACTTCAACACTGGAAGTGATCACAGAATTGTTAGATGAAGTTTTAATATTAATGGAGCAGATAATAGCTGAACGTCTTAAGATGACCCTGTCCTCAGCCCAGCCTAAAGAACAAGCAGGATTCCGGAATGGCTTCAGCACTATGGACCACATCCACACACTACAGGAAATTTATTTATTTATTTATTAACAGAACGAATGAGTGTATGATGCTACTCATACTCTGCTTTGTGGATTACAAACAGGCCTTCTACTCGGTAAGTACCTCCTCCACTCTGAAAGCTCTGAAGAATCAAGGGATAGATTCTGAGTACATCCGTCTCTTGCACAGTGTATATGAAAGTGCAACAGCTTCTGTAATGCTGCATGAAGAGACCGATGAATTCAAGATTGAGAAGGGAGTTCCACAAGGTGACGGTTTATCTCCCATCTTGTTCACAGCCGTTTAAGAAGAAGTTATTTTGCAGATGATATTGTTCTCTTTGCAGCCAACACAGAAGATCTAACTTCTAGATTTGAAGAACTAAACACAGAGGGACAGAAGATAGGACTCAAGATAAAACTAAAAAAAAAACAAAGGAATCGATAATTATTTTGCAGTGCAAAAACCAGTCAAACTTGAAGAAAAACCCCTGGATGTTTGCTTGGAATGCATGTACCTGGGACAACTTGTAACAAGAAGAGAGAAAAACAGGATTAATGGAGTAAACGGAAGAATGATACTTGGCTGTAGTGCATTCGGTAGGAACACACACATTCTGAAGTCAAGAATGCCAATGGTTTTGAAGAGGAAGGTCTTCAACCAATGCATTTTACCTTTCCTGACCTATGGAAGTGAAACTTGAGTGTTAAATGCTGCAATAACCCATAGACTTCAGACAATGCAAAGGAGCATGGAGCGCTGTATGCTGGGAATCACAAGAAGAGACAGGAAACGCAACACTTGGGTGAGAATGATGACTGGAGTTGCAGAAATCATAGATAAGGTAAGATCACTAAAATGGAGGTGGGCCGGCCATTTTGCGAGAAGAAACGACAACTGTTGGACATCTGAAGTTCTCAACTGGATACCAAGAGATGTGAAGAGACCAGGAAGAAGACCTATAGTTAGTTGGAATAGAGACATCATCAAGCACCTAGGTGTAACGTGGCAACAAGAAGTTCAGGACAGAGAAAATTGGAAAGGCCTACATCCGACATCAGATTGAAAATGGCTGATGATGATATATATTGTGGAAGCTACATAGTTTATTTCTTTTAAGACGGTTCTCAACCACTAATGAAAATTAACATTGTCACATGCTTTACCTACTAAGTATTTTATAATAAGAAGACAAATAGGTAAGATGGCTCAATAGGTATAATCAGTCAGGAAAGCTGAAGATTTGAGATGGAATCCCATTTGATATTTAAAGCTTTGATTTGTTTCTTTTTTAAGTAAGTAAGGGTCTTTATTGCAAATGTACATTGGAATCAGTAAGCTGTTACAGGTTCAAAGGAGCTCAATAGGTTTGGCCAAAATAATTTGAATTGGATATCATCCTGATGGTTACACCACAGGAGAGCCTCACAGCCAAACCTTTTCTCTAACCCAAGTTATCAACCCCAGTTGTATCTGTAAAAGCTGCCTTTGCCAGATGTATTGACCCAATTTCCAAATCTCAGAAGCTTTTACCTATGATAATTAATAGACTTCTGAATTCTTTATCTCTGCTGATAATGCACTACCACAAGGGCTGGTGCCTATTTGCAGTTATTTAAGAATAAATAAATAAATGCAAAAGAAAATCACATAATGATCATCTCAACTAAAAAATTTTTCTCTAGAAAAACAAAATTATATATTACTAAGTAAAGTAAAGTATTACTCTCTAAAGCTCTGTTAAATTCTCCATAAACCATCTGATGGTAGTAACAGGGTTAAAAATCCTCGGCCCAATTCATAGATTGTTTAGCAACCCTTAGCTACAGCTAACGTGTGACTATTACCAAATTCCATATTCATAGATTTTGACTTGGAGCTGCTAAGGCTCTATTGGCATATAATGTAACCAAATAAAATAGTTATCGCTAGTGACGCGGGACCCCTTGTTTTAAATGTAACTAGCGGATGATTTTGACACCATAGTGAAATTTCTTCCTTTGGTGTTTAGTGAGCAGTTGAGCGATGAACCGATATTGTGTATTATTAGCTGTAAATTTGTTAGTTTTTACATTCTAATTAGATTTTTAACTGTATTTTCTGCATTTCCTTAGTGTAGTGCTGAATTTATTTATTTTTTGCATTCTTTTTGGTAGTCTATATGTTGCAGACAATATCAAGTTCATAAAAATCTTTGTTCCATTTAATCTAAAACGTAAATTTTTATTCATTCAAATATTATTTATCATTTTCTACTCATTAACTTTTCAGAGGGTGGTATTATTCCTTAATTTATCCTAAGCTGCTTGTTTTTAATTTGAATTAACGTCTAGTTGTTTCTGGATTTGTATTCACATAAATTCGTTCTATGATGTTACTGAAGTTTTGGAAGTAAAAGAGGTGAGAAAAATAGCACATGGATGATTTTTTAAGAATTTATTCACCTGAAGTGAATCTGAGATATTTTGACAGATAATTTGGACATAAATATAAATTTGCGGAATCAAGACGTGAAAGTTTACTTCAATTTATTGGGAGAAAGTCAAAGAAAGGAAGTTATATTTTTCATTTTTGAATAGAAAGATTATAATTAGCCTTAAGTTACAGTATAGGGAAAAGTATGTACTACATTTACTTTTGACTCAATAGTGTTTTTCATGACTGATAATATTAAAGCTGGTTTCAGCATGCATGATAAAGATACATGGATGAATGATAATGGGGAATGATGTTAAAGTAAGTTAAAGGAATTTGTCAATGAAAAGGTCATTTTTAAATCTGGATCATCAAATGTTTTGCCTTGTGTTGCAAGAACAGCGTTATTTATGTCGCATCTTGCATTTGGTAGATTTATTGAAAGGGATAATTGGAAAACATATATATATAAATATTAATATCACCATGAAAAAGAGAAACTATTATTGGGAAATTTACTGTACATTTGCATTTCTAGTTAAATTCATTAGGCTATAATGGAAATATTATTGCAGTGACCCTCTGTAGGATTTTTTGTGTAAGCTTGCATAATTCACATATAAAATTTTACTTAATCTTCTACATTGCAAATCTGCTGACATTTCTGATATACTAAATTAATATTTTTAGCAATGCTATGCTAAATATGTGTTATCAACACGCTTGCAGAATGCAAGCATGTTGATAACACAAATTTCAAGTCAACATCATAACGAGAGGGTCCTCAAAAGTAGTAAAAGTATTGAAAATATTCTTAAACTTTGCTGCAATTTATCCATCCGGAATCGAACCCAGGTCTTCCTGGTGTTCAGGAAGACAACAAGAACAACAGTAAAAATCAACAATGTAAAGACTATCTCCATCGTATCAATAAGAAGAACAAATGATTGTTTGCCTATCCTTAGACATCATCTGTACCTTTTGTATTTATGTGACACTATTTGCACCATAAAAATCCACTACGATAGATTTTACCTGCGAATATTTCAATGCCTCAAACAGCAGAAAAAATCAAAGATAGAGATACCATATCAATCGCTTTAATAAGAAGAATCGGATGAATAGTAGCCTTTGCTTTCGGACAGAAGCAATTTAAATATTTGAGTTGCTGATGCGTGGTTGACTAATAGAGAATGTCACCTTCCACCTTATAGCAGTTGTCTATGTAGCAACCTCTAGTTACACTCTAGTTGAAATCTGTGAATACCACATTTTAGTTAGTCCCTAATCACTCGAAAGTGAATCACTACATAGCCCTAGTTAAATGCTAAATAAACAATCTATGAATATGGCCACCTGTTTTTAGCTTAAGCCACAGAAGAGTCAGTCTCGAAACAGTGCCACTAGCTATTTTCTATAGCTCTTTAGATAAGCACTGGAACATCAAACTAAAGACAAAAATTAGAAAATTAATGTTAAGACCAACTGATAATATAATTAAATTTAATTAATGAGATGATCAAGAATGACAGATTCCTAAGTTGCAGGCTCCCGGATAGTCATGTGGACAGCGCGTTTGCCTTTGGTGAAAGCGGTCCCGGGTTGGATTCCCGGTGGGAGCCAATGTGCGAAATGACCTAAGCTGTCGAAGCACTTTTAACAATACTACTACTACTCCTAAGTTGCATGCCAGCCTGTCGTTTTGTTCACGAGATCCTCCTACACCTCTAAGTTCAATACTTCAGATTTATTCACTTTCTCCATTTTTTCTTTCATTTAGAAATTTTCTTCATCATTTAATGAGCCTAATATTTTATCAGATCAAAAGAACTTTTAAGTAGCTATCGCACTTGTCAGATCATCAAGTCAACACTTATGCTGTGGAGAACCTGAGGTGCCAATGAGGTTGGAGAGTGCACCCTCACCCTCTATTTAGGCTGCTTTCAGACCAGCAGTACCCGAGGACGTGTTAAATTCTCAAAGCTTGCATTCATGATATATTTTGGACTGTTTAAAATAAAATAATTTTGTGGCCATCAAACCTAGAAGTTAAAATATATTACAATATCACCCTAAACATGCTATTAAAGTGATGAAAAAACATTTTCTCATGAATCAATTTTATGTACTTCCTGCCCTAATTAACTCTTGCAGTGTTTGTCATGAATTCTCTGCCGTGTGCCCATTTGATGCTTTCCCTCAACCAGAATGAGATCCTGAGAGTCTGTTAAGTCTCACATAAAGTGCATAAATTCAAAAGAGAGTGCAGAAAAGATGCACAACCCTACTCACACATCCACCTCCCTGCTGTATCCCTCAGCATCTTCAAACATGTTCGCCTGCAGCACTTCTGGTGCCAGGTATCCAGGTGTGCCACAGAGGTCTAAGGGACACCAAATGGAGGAGGAACGAATAAGGCAACCACACCCGAATTTTACACTTAATTACGCAGGCCAAACTCTACAAGGCCATCCTTCAGACATGCAATATCATCAACTTTTAAACAAACATCCAATGTTTAAATAAAGAGAAACCAATGAATTGGCTGAGAATCACTCTTCCTTATCATCTCCAGCAAAAATTTCTCTCAATAGGAAATATGTGAAAAAGAGTAGTTCTATCGAGGGAGAGTATTTCTGAATAGTAATTTGTAGCTGAATCCATTAAAATCTGGATTTAAATGACTTATTCAACCACTGAAGATAATGAATGTAGTAGCTTTTTTACATCATTAACTTGAAGAGGTTAAATGAATACATCCACAATAAAACTATTATCAGTCCATAAAAAAATGATCATGATAAAGAGTAAAACAAAAAGAGGTTTGGAATATCTATATAAAAAGTTCAAAATTTGATACGAAGTATTCACAAAGATTTAAAAATTATTTTCAGAACCTAATTGTGGACATCAATAATTATTAACAGGCAATTATTTGTATCAACAATTACATACTGTGTTTTCAGAATGCCAAGATCTGGTTCTTACACCAAAATATGTTTCATTTAAAAAAAAAAACCTTTCATGACACTAGTGAAGGTCCTTAAAAAAATTAATTAGCACATGAATGGAAATTATCATTTAAGTAAAACAGCAACTATGTGACAAAAAAATCAGAAATGTTACATACACTTGACACCCTAATAAACAGTTCCAACTCGTTAGATATTTAAAAACATTCATTGATGATAAAACACTACAAAAGAGAAATTTTCAAATACATCAGATTGACACCTTTCCACAAGATATAGAAATACATTGGCAACAAACAGTTTGTGCATAAGCATAGTTTGTGATTGCAGAAAATGTATGTTAACATAATATCTAAATATTTTAACACAGAAATAGGTTATGTGATTTAGGGTAAATTCTTACGGAACCTTATTTTATGCTTTATGCTAAAATTTTAGCTGAATTTCGTAGTCCCTGATGCATGATTATACCATGCCTGCTTTCTGGATTGTACACAGTTTTCGAAGCAACCCTAATCATTGGCACCACCCTATCCACTGCGTATGTGTGGCAGGGGAATGGAGGAATTTCAAACTAAGCCCCTTTATCCAGAAAGTCTAGCAAATATTTACTTGTAATTCTAACTGCTATCGGCATTTCAGTTACTTCTACTGTTACGCAGTAAATTAATTTTTTGTAGTCTTGTGTGTCAAAATTCAAAGTGGAGATTCAATTCCCATGGGTGGATATCAATTACAGGGATGGAAGACTTGGAGGCATTGGATTCTTGATCAACAAGAGATGGAAGGATAATGTGGTAAAAACCAAAGGTGTATCAGATAGAATTTGTAAACTTATACTAAAGATCAATGAGCGTTACTCAGTACAGGTCATCCAAGTCTACGCACCAACAGCGGCAAGCAGCGAAGAGGAAATTGAAAACTTCTAACAAACTCTCGACACTGAGCATGACAAGGAGGCCCACTACCACAAAGTCATTCTGGGAGATTTTAATGCTTGTGTAGGGCAGCGGGAACCTGATGACACTGTCGCAGGACAATACAGACTGGGCCAGAGAAATTAGCGAGGTCACCACTTGATAGAATTTGCAGAATGCGCAAGTATGTACAAAACAAACAACTTAAGAAGAATTGTACAAGGAAGTGGACATGGAGAGGTCCCAATGGAACAAAAAATTAAATACTTACTGAAGGGTAACCTAAAGAAGATGCAGAGTGAAGTCATAAAGAAGGATACTGGGAATACAAAGCAAGGGAAAATTATCTGTATGATGGGTGACTTGATGATTCGGCATGCCAGAACCATCCCAGGGGCCGAGATATAGTGGAATGTTTTTCAGGGTTACAATGTATACAGAAGAGATCATGGTTCACGAGGTGGTAGGGTATTCAATGTGAGAGAGGAAAAATAGCCACTACTTTGTTATGGGTAGAGGACAAAGAAGAAATACTATGCGTTAAGTTATTCGATGAAGGAAAGCAAAGATCCGTCAATTTTATCATGGCATATATATAATAAGCTGGGATACGAGGAATTCCTTCGATCAAGTTTTTCCACATGGGTTGGTTAGGGTAGCAATATTAACAAAATACAAAAAGGATTAAAGAAAATAATATTCCAGGGATGGCAAAACTTTGTTGGGTGTGGTAATATTCAGAATAATCCAGATCTGGAGTTTTAGAAAGCAAAAGTTAAGCGACTAAAAAGAAAAATTAGAGATGCTTACAGTAAAATGAAAAAATCTGATGACACATGACTTTCTCCATATATAAGATGTAAATATTTATCTATGACAGTACTTTCGAACTCTATATTCAATCTAAACTTGGTAGATAAGTGATTAATTTGTAACATATTATCTTTTATGTCACAAACATTACAAATAATGTTTCTCGGGACATGTTCGATGAAAAACGATGAAATTGGCCTTTCGTCCACAGGGCCCTCAAAGTACATAATCAGCTACTTCCGGTTTATCAGTATTTCATGAATAACTCCTAAACAATCGTTATACAAAAATATGTTTCATACAAAAGTTATAGTAAATTACATTTCTAAAACTTTAACCAAATAATAGTATTTACCTAAATATCAGATTAATGGAGATATTTTGCAAAACGGAAACGAGCTTCGAAAAGTAAAGCTCAACTTCCGGTAAATCGATCTACTCCAAAAACTAATCAACTCTAACGACACCAACCAAAGTACTTTATATGAAATTTGGTGTTGATACAACAAATAGTTTTCACGTTAGAGCGCCCACAAGCACACACACACACACACACACACACACATCATTCCGAAAATGGTCAAAACGTGTTCTAGGGACCCCAAAATATGTATTTCTGTTGAAATCTTGAAGTCGATTTTTTCATGAAAAATACTTTCTCTATACTATGTATATGGAGTAAGCAAAAAGGCTATCAAAAATAAAATACACCTGTCTGGTTAAGGAACTTAATAAAGAAAAGAAGGGTTGTGCAAGACCTTTGCTTAGAAAATACTTTGACAGGATCAAACAGTAATAACTTAACTAAACTACCTTTATACCTATAACTATAAATACATGAGGCGGCATACCGGGGATAAAGTTATAATTAAACGCATACAATATTCCAATTAAGACTACCTTATAAATGAATCTGAGATGGAGAATGAATTTAGCAACTTCTTCTCAAAGGTATTCCAGGAACACAAAATTACAGAAATTAAAAGCATTAATCCTTAAAATACTCTCCTAAACATAACAAGCTTAAATATATTTAAAAAGATTCCATAACTTAGTTGGTATAAATCTAAAGGTCTGGATAATTTGAGCTCAGGGGAATTAAAGCTAGGTGGTGATGCAATAATACCATATCTAAAGTCCTTATTCCAAACTTCCGTTGTTTGTAAATTAATGCAGAAATTAATTGTGGGTTATGTAAGGAACTTTCTAGAGAACAAACACTTTTTCAAAAGCACAATTTGGGTTTAGAGAAGGTTACTCCCATGAACTACAGTTACTAGGGCAATGCCAAGATATCTCGGAAACTTAAGACAAGGGGGATGAAGCCCATGGAATATTGTTTGATCTCTCTAAGGCTTTCGATGAAGAAAATGCAAAATCTTGGTTTGGATTGCAGAGTAGTCTCACGGATATTAATGATCTTCCAAACGAAATTAAATCCCATTTAAGACTTTTTGCTGATGATTGCCCCATCTATAAAGTAATAAAAGATGAAAAAGGTTGCAACTTGCTAAAAGACGATGTAACCGCATTTGTAAACTGGGTGAAGGAAAATAAGATGTTAAAGACAGAAAATTTAAATATATTTGCTTCTCAAACACAAGATTGCGTAGATCACACGTTTATCACATCGATGGATCACCTCTGACCCAAGTCAACCTAATAACTTATTTAGGCGTACATAAAACTAAAAACTTGGATTGGGAAATGCAGATCGATCAAATCATTGCGAAAGGCTTCAGTACTCTATATTTCGTCAAGAGAAAACTTAAAGACAGTAGTAAACGAGCAAGGGAACTGGGAACATTATTCAGGCCGTTCATAGAATATGCCTCAAAAGTTTGGAATCCATACCACAACTCACATATATATTAATTAGAAAGAGTTCAGCGAAAGGCTGCCAGATTTGTCTTAGGGTGTGTTGGTAGATACAACAGTGAGACTGAGATGCTTACAGAATTGGGCTGGGACACATTAAAATCTCGGAGAAAAACTAAGAGCATCGTAGGGTTGCATCAGGCGTATACAAATAAGCGTAACTGGAAGGAGATTCGTAATAGACTGACAAATCCAAAATTTATCGGTAAAAATCAACATTCCCACAAAATATATACAGAACCATGTAAAGATATTGAAAAATTTTGCAATGTAGAACAGAACTGCGAAGGATTGGAATGAATTACCTGAAGAATTACGCAACTTTGAATAACTTCATCACTGGAAATGACCAAAGAATTGCTAGATGCCCAATTAATATTAACTCCTGAATGGAATCAAGGAGGAGGAATTTAAATGTCGTAGCTCGAGCGCTGGGCGTCCATGAAGCCAAACCACAAAGGTGGTTTCCTGAATGACATCCATCCAATTTACTAAGGAGATAGAATAGAATGGGTGCATCCCTTTCTTAGATGTCTTGGTTTGCCGGAAAGACGATGGATCCCTGGGGCACAGGGAATATAGAAAGTCCACCCTTACGGGCCTGTACCTGTAATGGAAGCCACCATCACCATCAAGGTTCTTAGCACACCAATTCATCATGCAAGAGAAATTTCGGAAGATGACAACCTCCAGGGAGAACTCAACCATCTGAAGACCGTCTTTTGGCAAAACGGATACAAATTGTAGGACATAAGAAAGGCAATAAGCAAGCAAAGAACACCAAGGAGAATGTCGCCATTGCATGCTCACCAAATGTTTCCATGGTCACCGGAAAGGTCTCAAGAATCCTAAGCAAGCACGGAATAAGAACAGTGCAAAAGCCCAGTGGAAAACTCGGAGACTATCTGGGGAAGGTAAAGGATAAATTGGGCCTGAGAACTTTGGGTATCTACCAGATTCCCTGTGAGTGCGGGATATGTTAAATCGGCCAGACAGCCAGGAATATAGAGACCAGAGTTTAAGAACACACGGCCTGCATTCGCTTGGATCACCCCAAGAAATCTGCAGTGGCAGAGCCTTGCCTGTCCCTCAACCACAAGATGGCCTTTGAAAAAACAAAACAACTTTGCCCAGTCAACGGTTATTGGGACCACATGACAAAAGAAGCTATTGAAACCCAATTGAGGGTTTTACACTGAGCAGGACTCCATCATCCTTAAGAGACTAGCCAAGAATGATCTCATTGGCCCACAAGCTGTCAATGGAAACAAAGAGCGAGAAAAGTGAAAGGTGCCTCCTCCTATCTCTCCAGTTGGAGATAAGGATTACCCTCACTTCCTAGTTGATTGGAGGAAAAAGTGAAAGGTGGTGGAATTTTTTGCATATAAACCCCCGGACTTGCCGCCTCTACACCTCTGCCCTGAGGATGATGGCAGAGTTAGTCATTGAACTGTCGGTCCTCCAGCCTGAGATAACCTGCCTGCTAACCCGAGAGAATCTTCACCGCATTATTCAGCAGGAAAGCGCTAGATCACTATGCAATAATAACAAAAATGTAGAATCTTGACTAATCTTCATAATAAATCATTAATTCTAAAAAATTTTCTGTAGAGTTTAAATTTCTTTTGAATTCATCTGAGTTTGTGTTCAGCACGAAATTATCGTTGAGGGGAGGTTTACAGTCACATAATGTTATAGAACTTTAATATCCAGGGGGTACAATGAATAGTAGTTTACATTTAGAAATATCCCGAAATCCACCATTGGCATATGGAAAAAGTAATATTTATATATAATTTTTTTCAAGAGTTATTGTTTCAAATATATTTTCAAACTATAAAATATTGGTACTCTTTAGCAAAATATGCCAATTTATTTAATTCTGGTATTGATAAAAAAACTTAAGAAGTTATCTCTTACAATGATAAATAGAGGGTATACCCAAAAGCTGATTGCGCAAACAAAAAAGGTAGAGAATTCATAATTTAGAGAGACCATGAAACTCCGCTGAAGTTGGTATAAGGTACACTTCTTACTGTTGTATGGTTTTTAGAGAAAGTCATAAACATCATGAAATGCCAAAATGATCTAAAAGTCAAACTAAATTAGCATTTAAGGAACAACTATCATTGTTATTAAAAAATCACACTTTGCAAACCAGTGCTAAAAATTCTTACAAATGAACGAAAAATGTTGAATTTTGACAATCCATCAAGCTGAAATGGCCTTGTCAAAGCCACCAAGAAACTTCTTTAGAGGAGGCATTTTGTCTTGGGGGCTTGCAGTTGCTGCCTTCAATTATTTTGATCAATAGTGATAATTTTCTTCGAAGAGCCAAAATGCCCTCATAAGTGCAGGAATGGCATTACATCCATTGGAAACTCTTTCACAGTGCTTCTGTGAGCAATACTGAGACAAAAGTAAATGTAAGAATCATTTTTCTCTACATCAGTACAAAAATACAGATTAAAGGTAGAAGCAAACGATGTTTGATAAAAAAACAGAAGAATTCAATATGACAACATTAAATGCGTTAAGAATCCTAAACTCAGTAAGCTCATTAACTCATTCCTAGCTGCAATTAAACTGCTCTTTTCTTATGCTTTGCTTGAATAACAATTCACTTCAGTCCTCCTTTGTTCATATGACCCATCTTTTGCATTTCTGAAAATGGCTAGGATTTTTCAAAACCTTGCCAATATATTTCTGCATATTGAGGAAAAGTGTAAGATATGTAAACATGCATGACCACTTAATTTCTTTGGTGGCTGTCTTTCCAATAATTTTACAGGAATTTCAAACATACATAAGAGTTACAGTATTTTCTATTAGCTTCCAACAGAAACTTCCAGTCTAAATTGCAAATACATTGAGAAAACCAGAAAATTCAGATAAAATTGCCGATTGAACAATAATTATAGTATTTCTAACACTGCAAAATGGCTAAATTCAAATCCTAAAACAGCTAAACTGATTTTTCATGGAATAACTACATCCTGAAGTCAATTTAAAAATTTTAATTTAAAATTAATGAAAATGGTAGGGTTGAAATCAAACGTTCATATACAATGAAACTACATGAAAAACTATGAATGGATAACCTACAGTGGATGTTTAAGGAAACTAATTAATGAACTTTCAAAAAACCTAAACCCAAAAAAAACAAACCTTGAATGAGATTTTAGGAGTACACAAAAAATAGCTGATGGCATAAAAGTAAACGTTGCAAACGATGATCCAGGAGTAATAAAACTTAATTGATGCAGAAATACTCTTACATATACTAATTTCACAGAGTAAGTCATTCTAATTGGACTCACCGTAAAGTTTTTCTCCGGGTTTAACCACTCTGGCAAATCCAAAATCCGTCAACTTGACATTTAAATTGTCATCTAATAAAATATTCTCTGGTTTCAAATCACGGTGCACAATACCCATCTTATGAACATGTTGCAAAGCTTCAAACACTTGGCGCATAATATATCTGTAAGGAAGTACTTCACATATCAATTATTCAAATACTATGAGATTTTGAAGAAAATAATTAATTTTTTTTATATAAAGTGATACCTCGTTTTCTTTTCGGAGAGCGTAACGACTGTAGTTAAGTAATCAAAGAGCTCTCCGTTACGGCAGAGCTCAAAGACTAGGAAAATAAAGGTACTAGACTCAAATACATCATGTAATTCGACTGAAATAAAACAAATAGAAATTCATTACTCACTTCCAGGAAGCATATAATGACAAACATAAAGTTATGAACACAAAAAATCGAATTACTTATGTATGGATGACCAGCAACCATTCTTAATATATTTACTTCTTGTATTGTAGCATCTAACATTGATTTTCCTTCTGCATCGTTAGGATCATTACTAAGATCTATAATTTTCGCTGCATATTCACTTCCAGTTTCTTTCTCGATACAGCGGCGCACAGTAGAGCTGATTCCTCTATTGGCATGGCAAATAATATTAATACCCGCGAATAATAATAATATCACCTCACTAATAGACTTAACCAGAAGAACGCTAACTACATTACCTTCCTAAAATTTCTTTAGGCTCGTATTTCGCATAAAATTCTTTTGCTGCATCTTTATCGGGCAAATGATCATCTCCATCATCTTTAGCCATCGAACACTTTTAATATCACTTTACAGAAATCCACTAGAATATTGAACTACTCATCCGCAATAAGTCGTACCGTTGTCCTTCAGAGTCCTCGCCGTACTTCTGCTTGTTACTGAGGGAACATGGAAGCCAGCGCAAATATCACGAAATACGCGACTACTTTTGCGGAATATTTGAACTCAGAATCACAACACCATATTTTGTATACATGGAAAAACTTAAATCATATTCATTTTAACTTTCTCTTCAACATATTTTTTATCATTAAGTAAGATCGAAAGAACTGGAATACAAATTTCTATCTAATTTTCCGTTAAATAATGTTTGAAGATTTTATTTTGCTGAAAAAATCATTTCTGTTTTATTGTGGAGCCTTTAGGATACAAATTTTAAAGTGAACTTAGAATAAGTCCTTCATGTTCCAATGAAACTAATTCCTTTTAGCGTTGGCATCTATTATATTTTAAATATTTTCTACCCAAATAAACATTGCCGCTATTCTAACAAAAGTATTTCGACGCGTGGCAATTAAACAGTTTTTTTCACTCACTTTAAAGCACGGTTTTATTGAGTTATACTGTTTTAGATGCTTTCTTGGCCATTTATGAGCGGAGATCATAGGGAGGTCAAATCTTCGACGCTCAAATGACTTAGTTATCAAATAATTTTTAAAACTAGAGTGGTGGAATAAGAAAATGATTTTTTGAATGTGTAATATTAATAATTGTACCATACAATTCTAATTCCCTTATTTACGATTTGTTTAGAAATTGTACGGATACAATTTCAATCGCTTTTTATGCGCATCAATTAGGCACTAACTTGAACCGCGCTTTTGTTAACACAAGATGAGAATAGATATATCTATCATTTTCTTCTTTATAAAGAAGAGAATGAGAAAAAATCTGCCTCACTAGATACTGACCACTTACTAGGTGGTTGCTTATCATAACGGGAATTATTATCTATATTTCCTCGAAAAAATTAGCTGTCAAGAGAGCTATTTGAATAATGATCTGCAGCCAACGGCGATGCATAAATCAATTTATATACTCTATACAATTTATAGATATATTGATAAATCAATTTTGCATACTGCAAGCATATTTTAAAAGTACTATACCTTGCTGTATACGGTTTCCCAGATCGTCCTTGGTTCGATCCCAGACAGCCATTTACATTACCCTATGCATTTCAGATGGGGATAATGGAGTCTTATTTCAGGACCTTCCCGGTACGATATTGACATTAAACTTTGCATTAAATTAGATCAAGTTATAATGTCTATTCATATCTCCCAATAGGTCCTGGGTTCGAAATCAGTTGTCTCAAAATTAGAAATTGCTACTATATTTAAGATTTTTTTTGAACCTCTTCCCAATAACATAGAAACTTAAAACTTGGCATGTGAATAAATGTCATAAATAAATTTCATATACCCTGTTCTAGGTTTCCCTAATTGTCCTTGGTTCAATCCTAGAGAGCTGTTTACATTACCCTATGCATTTCAGATGGGGATAAAAGAGCATTAATTTTGGACCTTCACGATATGATATCCACTTCAAAATTTTTAATCAAATAGGTTTTATTTCCACCAGGGCGTTATATATATTCATATTTTGTAAAAGGTTCTGCTTTTTACTCCAGGCAGCCCTTCCATTTTGAAAATATGGCGGGAATTCAAATTAATTATCATTCATTTTCCGGTAAGGTGAAAATTCTACAGTTCAGGCATGTGGACAGAAGTAATACATGGAATTTCTTTGCGAGTTTTATAAAGTCTTTGCAAAGTATAGTACTATAATTATATGCTTGCAGTATGCAAGTAACTTTTACTTGAAAATATATGTATATTAATTATATACGAGTAAAATGTAGCTTGCATACTGCAAGCAGATCGACAACACTAATTTCATATCAGCATCATATCGGGACGGTCCTCAAAAGAAAAAAAAAGGATTGAAAATATTCTTAAATTCACTGCAATTTAATCAACTCGCATCGAACCCGGGTCTTCCAGGTAAACTTAATATGCAGGACAACAGAAGTTCGCCATCTATAACTATGTGTGAAAATTGAAGCAGTAATATTGGCTGCAACTGCCTCAAACGACGTCCTACGTTTCTCATATACTCCTTATGTGAGAAATTGTAATGTGCTCTGGCATCGAACCCAGGAGCAGTATCTCATATAAGTGAAACATATATGTGAAAAGTAGGACGTCGTTTGAGGTTGCAGCCAATATTTCTGCTTGAATCTTCACACTTAGAGATGGTTGTGCTGCATAATAAGTATCACCAGGAAAATCCGGGTTTGATGCAAATTTTAAGAACATTTTTAATCATTTTTTTTCTTTTGAGGACCCTCTCGATTTGATGCTGAATTGAAATTTGTGTTATCAATATGCTTGCAGTATGCAAGCAACATTTTACTTGCATATAAATGAATCCGGAGAAGGAATAATATAATAGATAATTGTGGTGATGCCCGATGTATTGATCATTCCCATTGGCCACGGTCCATTTCCCTGTTGATTCTCAATGGGGAAATTTAAATTGATAAATACTATTGTTAACGTCTTGATTGTAACACATGCCTCATAGTTTGGTAGATAGCAAATGCCAAGCTACCAGATATGCTATGCCAGAGCGAGAACTTCCTATAATTTTGATAAGTACATCAAAAAAAATAATGAAAAACTAACTCAATGTATTTTAAATGGCAGATATTTGCATTGTCATAGCATCGAACCCAGGATATTTTCTGTGAAAGTCATTTATGTTGTCGGTAGATCATGATCATGTATATAGGCTCCTTGTGTTTTGATTCTCTACCTATCCGGGAGGTATTTTTAAAAAAATTCCCGAAAATCGAAGCAATACATTAACATTCATGCCAACATGTGTTACTAGAAGGACACAGAGTTACCTCATTATTTTTCATCTATCCAAGAGAGTCAGCTCATTGATAGGCAAACACCACCATAAAATCTGCTGTAAGAAAAGTACAAAAATTTTTCTTATACTTTTTTCCTAATTCTCAGCATGGATAATTTGGAAGCATTCATGCCTTCTCAAGCTAAGGTTTTAAATTAAACAACACCAATCTAATAGGCTTCATATTTTCATATTATATTTTATTAGCATTCTTGAAAAATTAATCTCAATGATAGATAAAATATTTTTTAAATAATTTCTAATCTAATATGTACTATCTTATGTATTTTACAGTTACTTCTCTTGCTATTTATTATGATATTTGGGGAAGAAACAATTTCCATTCAACCAACTTATTACAGAAGAAGTGATAGTGCACAAGTTGGTTTTGCAGACTATATTTTCATGGTATTTTTTTAGTTGTGAGCTAGCTAGCTGTAAGCTACTAGCTAGCATGCTGTATTTACTATGATTGGATTTGCATTAATAATCTCAGTATTTTAATGCACTATACTTTCTAACTCGTACATCTAATTTACAATCTCATAAATTTTTAGCTAAAGTACCCATAAATGTGCAGGAAAATGTTTTTCACCCTGTTCTCCCAATTTGAAGAGACTATCTCAAAATTTATAATAATCCTAAAACTGAGTATTTGAAGCGTACCAATAATCTCTGTCTTCATGCCGATTTTGAAGTTTCTATATTATTGGGAAAGGGTTCGAAAAATTCTTAAAAATCGGATCAGTTACTGATTGTAGAGATGCTTGGTGTCGAACCCAGGACATGTTGGCAGAAGTGAATACACATTAAGATTGCTAGGACTTGATCTTATTTCATGCAATGATTGGATTCTATATCATACCGGGAAGCTCCTGAAATAAGACTCTGTTATCCCCATATGAAATGCTTTGAGGAATGTAAATGGCTCTCTGGGATCGAACCAAGGACCATCAGGGAATGGTAAACCACATATATAATATATATCCATGATCTATATCTATATGTCGAGTTTCAAGTTTCCATATTATCAGGAAGTGATAAAAAAAATTCTAAAAAATCACTGCAATGCTTTTTAAATGGGGGAGTATGTATTTGCTCTTACCTATCGTCGAACCAAGGATAATCTTCGAGGATATTTTTATGGTTTTCCTTGGATATATACGATTTCCAGCAATCCCTTGAATTTCAACTCTCTACTTTGCTGGTGGCTCAAAAAAATTTCTGAAAATCCCTGCCATGTATCTTTACAGAAAAATCGAGAATTTGGGGCCTTCTGGCATTGAAACCATGACACTGAGGTTTGAAATTGCTTTGATTCTGGCGATTACAAGTTATGGCCACCAAGTCGTAAAAATTTCAAGTCAATGGCACATGCGGAACATGGTTAGAATTTATATCCCTAGTGTATATATATCTATCTATTATATAAGAGTAAAAGTTGCTTGCATACTGCAAGCATATGAAATGTATTTATAATCATTATTTACATGCCACGTTTTGAGTTTCAATGTTATCAGGAAGGGCTTAAAATACTTAAAAATCGTTGCAAATTCTAATTTTTGTAAACACCTGGTGTCGAATCCAGGACCTATTGAAGAATGCTAATAGGCATAATAGCTTTTTAGGACCTGCTCTTAATTAATACAAAGTTTGATTTCCATATCATAACAGGAAGGTCCTGAAATAAGACTCCATTATCCCCATCTGAAATGTGTTGGGTAATGTAAATGGCTCTCTGGGATCGAACCGAGGACAATCAATGAAATCTAAAACACGTTTTTGAAATGTATCTATGATCTCTATCTATATGCCAAATTTCAAGTTTTTATATTATTGGGAAGGGTTTCAAAATAATTCTTAAAAATCGGATCAGTTACTGATTGTAGAGACACCTGGTGTCGAACCCAGGACATATTGGCAACTGTGAATTTACATTATGACTTCTTAGGAATTGATCTTATTTCATGCAACGTTTGAAGTCGATATCATTCCGGGAAGTACCTAAAATTTGTTTCAATTACCTTCATGAGAAATGCATAAAGGAATGTAAATGACCCTCTGGGATTGAACCAAGGACCATCAGCGAATTGCTAAAATTTGATTATAATATATATTTATGATCTCTATCCACGTATTGAGTTTCCAAGTCATTGGGAAGAGATTTAAAAAATCTTAAATATCCCCACAATACATTTTAAAGGGAAGATATTTGCCCTGACCTAGAGTCGAACCAAGGATAATCGTTGAAGAGGTCTTTTTGATTTTTGTAAGATATATACGAATTCTAGCGATCCTTCGAATTTCAACTCTGTATTTTGCTGGGAAGTGCCTCAAAAAAAATTTTGTAAAATCTCCACCATGTATCTTTATGGGGAAAATCGGGACTTTGGGGCCTTCTGGAATCAAACCCATGACACTGAGGTTCAAAGTCGCCTTTTTTCTGGAGGTTACTTGTTATGGCCACAACATCGTAAACATTTCAAGTCAGTGGCACTTGTGGAACGTTGTTAGAATTTTGCTCCCCTATGAATGAGTGAGTGAGTGAGTTAATGTGTACGAGTAAAATGTAGCATGCATACTGCAAGCAGATCGACAACACCAATTTAATTTCAAGGCCACCTTCATATCGGCATCATATCGGGACGGTCCTCAAAAGAAAAAAAAAGCATTGAAAATATTCTTAAAATTCGCTGCAATTTAATCGTCTGGCATCGAACCCAAGCCTTCTTGGTGAACTTACTATGCAACACAATAGAAGACCACCATCTCTAACTATGTGTGAAAATTCAAGCAGAAATATTGGCTGCAACTGCCACAAATGACATCCTACTTTTCACATATATTCCTTATGTGAGAAATTGAAATGTGCTCTGGTAACGAACCCAGGAGCAGCATGGTGTTGTCTAATTTTTTTTCTTAAACTAAGTCTTAATATACATCTTCTATTTAAGCAAGAACTTCCTATCATATTGATAAATGCATCAAAAAATAATGAAATGCTGCCCAGATGTATTATATATGGGGGATATATTTACCGCCCGGCATCAAACCCGGGTATTTCTGGTAATACTGTCTATGCAGCACAACAGAAGATCGCCATCTCTAACTATGTGCAAAAATTCAAGCAGAAATATAGTCTGAAACTGCCTCAACCGACATCCTACTTTTCCTTTATATTCCTTATGAGAGAAAAGTTATTGTGCACTGGCATCGAACCCAGTAATATTGCGGGTCTTATAAAAATTTTTTTCTGAAACCAATTCTTACCATACATCTTCTAGCAAAACATGAACTTCCAATAATTTCGATAAGTGCATCAAAACAAATAATGAAAAACTACTCCCATGTATTTTAAAGGACAGATATTTGCATCGTCCTAGCATCGAACCCAGGATATTTTCTCTGAAAGTCATTTATGTTTTCGATAGATCATGATCATGTATATAGGTTCCTAGAGTTTTGATTTTCTACCTATCGGGGAAGTATTTTTTTTTAATTCCCGAAAATCAAAGCAATGCATTTAAACAGGAAAAATCAGGATTTTGCGGCCCTCTGGAATCGAACCCATGACACTGAGGTTCAAAATCTCATTTTTTCTGACGGTTTCACATAATGGCCAATACGTTGTAAAATTTTCATGTTAATGACGCTTGTGGTTTAGCCTGTGAATTTGTATCCTCTCTATCTATCTATATACATGAATGAATCGGGAGAAGCATCTATATATCTATTACGAGTAAAATGTTGCTTGCATACTGCAAGCAGATCGATAACACTAATTTAATGTTAGCAACATTTCGGGACGGACCTAAAAAGAAAAAAAATTGAAAATAATCTTAAAATTCGCAGCAATTTTAATCGTCTGGCATCGAACCCGGGTCTTCCTGGTAAACCTATTATGCAGCACAACAGAAGATCACCATCACTAACAATGTGTGAAAATTCAAGCAGAAATATTGGCTGAAACTGCCTCAAACAACGTTCTACTTTTCATGAATGAATATGGCTCTCTGGATTCGAACCAAGAACTATCTAGAAAAATCTAAAATATGTTCATGTAAAGTATCTATGATCTCTATCTATAAGCCGAATTTAATATTTCTATTTAATTGGGAAAGGTTTCAAAATAATTCCTAAAATTCGAATCAACTTCTGATTTCAGAGACACCTGGTGTTGAACCCAGGAAATATTGTAAGCTGTGAATGCATAGTTTAATTCGTAAGGACTTGTTCTTGTATCATGCAAAGTTTGAAGTCGATATCATGCCGGGAAGTACCTAAAATTTGTTTCCGTTATCCCCATAAGAAATGCATTGTAGAGTGCAAATGGCCCTCTGGGATCGAACCAAGGAACATAATCGAATACAAAAAATTTGATTATGAAATATATTTATGATTTCTAACCCAATGCCAAATTTCAAGTTTCCATGCATTCGGGAAGAGGTCCAAAAAAAATCTTAAAAATCGCCACAATGCATTTTAAACGGCCGATTTTTGCCCCAACCTTGCATCGAATCATGGACCATATTCGGCGATGTCTTTCGGATTTTCGTTGGATATGCATGGCTTCTAGCGACCCCTCGAATTTCAACTCTCTCCTTTTCCGGGAAGTGCCTCAAAAGAAATTTCGAAAATCCCCGCTATGTAATCTTGTGGGGAAAATCGCGACTTTGGGGCCTTCTGGAATCGAACCCATGACACCGAGGTTCAAAGTCGGCTTAGATTTGTTTTGGACCCTTTCCCGATGGCGTAGAAACTTGAAATTCGGCATGGGGTTAGATATCATAAATATATTTCATAACCAAATTTTACTTATTCGCTGAAGGTCCTTGGTTCGATTTCAGAGGGCCAATCTCACTTCTTAATGCATTTCTTACGGAGATAACGGAAACAAAATTTAGGTACTTCCCGGCATGCTATCGACTTCAAACTTAGCATGATACAAGAGCAAGTCCTTACAAATCAAAATGTCTATTCACACCTTACAATATTTCCTGGGTTCGACACCAGGTATCTCTGCAATCAGAAGTTGATCCGATTTTTAGGAATTATTTTGAAACCTTTCCCAATAATATAGAAACTTGAAATTTGGCAAATGGATAGAGATCATAAATTACTTTCAGAAACATGTTTTAGATTACCAAGATCGTCCTTGGTTCAAATCCAGAGAGCACTTTACCTTCGTGAAAATTAGATTTATTTAATTTAAAATTATTATCTTTTGAGGCAGTGGTAGCCAATATTTCTGCTTGAATTTTCACACATAGCCAGAGATGGTGATCTTCTATTTTTCTGAATAGAAGTTCACAGTAAAGACCCGGGTTCGATGCCAGAGGATGAAATGTCAGTGAATTTTAAGAAAAATTTCAATCCTTTTTTTTTTGGAGGACCGTCCCGATATTATGCCGATATGAAATTAGTATTGCCGATCTGCTTGCAGTATGCAAGCTACATTTTACCCGTAATAAATATAAGTACGAGTAAAAGCTGCTTGAATATGAAATGTATTTCTAATCTCTATTCACATGCCAGGTTTGGAGTTTCAATGTTATCCAGAAGGGGTTAAAAAAATCTTAAAAATCGTAGCAATTTCTAATTTTTGTAGACTCCTGGTGTCGAACCCAGGACCTATCCGCTGATGTGAATAGAAATTAGAGCTTGTTAGGACCTGATTTTATTTAATGCAAAGTTTGAAGTCCATATCATGCCCGGAAGGTCCTGAATTAAGACTCAATTATCCCCATCACAAATGCGTACGGCAATGTAAATGGCTCTTTGGGATTGAACCAAGGACGACCCAGGAATCCTAAAAAAAGTATTTGAAATGTATGAATGATCGCTAACTACATGCTGAATTTCAAAGTTATGTATTATTGGGAAGGGGTTCAAAAAATTCTTAAAAATCTGATCAGTTACTGATTTTAGAGATGCCTGGTGTCAAACCCAGGACATATTGGAAGCTAAGAAAACAAAGTATGACTTGCTAGGACTTGATTTAATGCAAAGTTTGAAGTCGATATCCTGCCGGGAAGTACCTAAAATTTGTTTATGTTATCTCCATAAGAAATGCATTGAGGAATGTAAATGGCTCTCTGGGATCGAACCAAGGACAATCAGCGGAACGTTCAACAACGTATATAAAAGATACTTACAATTTCTATCCACATGCCAAGTTTCAAGTTTCCATCTTATCAGGAAGTGATTCAAAAAATCTTAAAAATCTCAATGTAAATTAAACAGGAGAATATTTGCCATGACCTAGCATTGAACCAAGGATTATCTTCGATGATGTCTTAATAGTTTTCGTTGGATACGCACGGTTTCCAGCGATACCTTGAATTTCAACTCACTACTTTGCCGGAAAGTGCCTCATAACAATTTTCGAAAATCTCCCCAATTTTGTGGTTTAGAGAAAATGGAGAAAATTGTGACTTTGGGTACTTCTGGAATCGAACCCATGACACTGAGGTTAATGTCGCCTTTTTTCTGGAGGTTACACGTTCTGGCCACCACCTCGTAAAATTTTCAAGTCAGTGGCACTTGTGGAACACAGTTAGACATCTATATATAATAGATACGAGTAAAATGTTGCTTGCATACTGCAAGCATATTGATAACACAAATTTACAGTCAACATCATATCGGGAGGTTCCTCAAAAAAAAAAAGGTATTGAAAATATTATTAAAATTCGCTGCAATTTGTCTGTCCTGCAACAAAACCAGGTTTTCCTGGTGATACTTACTATGCAGTACAACAGAAGATCACCATCTCTAAGTATCTGTGTAAATTCAAGCCGAAGAACCACCCCCACTGTCATGCTCGGTGCCTATGGGGATGGACACAAAATGCCTCCTTATGTAATATTTGAAAGAAAAACTCTCCCTTAGAATAAGATATGGCCGCAGAGTATGCTCGTATGCGCTAATGAAAAAGGCTGGATGGATGAAAATTCAACTAAAGATTGGCTGCAAAACGTTTGGTGCAAAGATGTAGTTTGGAAACGTCGTATGTTGGTACTAGATGCATTTAGATGTCATCGAATGCCATGCATCTACAATATATTGAACGAGAACGGCACAGATCTCATCATCATTCCTGGGGGGATGATGACCTATTTGCAGGTTATGGATGTCAGTTGCAACCACCCGTTTAAGGCACAAAAGTGGAATCAGTGGCTTTATTCCGGACCACATTCTTTGACAGCTTCAGGTAGACCAAGGAAACCAGACTTAGCACTAATTACTCAGTGTATGAAAGAGTCCTGGGATGCCATCGATCCATCTGTAACGAAGCAAGGTTTTAAAAAACGTTGCCTCATGAATGGGTCCGACAACGATTTGCTTTGGGATGAAGAATGCGGAGTGAATGATGAAGAAGACAATGTTCTTGGCAACGCAATATGTGCTGCCGGCGAGAGTGAGGTCAATGCTTCCCATGAATTGTTTGAATCAAGCGCGGACAGCAATTTTGATTCAGTGTCTAAAGACTAGAAGGACTGTGGGTGAATTTTTCTTTTAATTTAATAATTTTATTAATATGCAGCAGTGTTCTTTTCAGAATAAATGTGAAATCAGTATACATATAGGTATGTTATTTACTTCAAATGTAATCTACAGCCTGAATAAAAAGATGATGTTTGTAACCATTTATAATACGCATCCTACTTTTTTGACGTATTTTCGTGGGAAAAAATGCGTACTATACATGGAAAATTACGGAAGTTGAAAAAATAATAGTTCAAACCAGCTGAGCAATGGTGTTTGCTAACTCTTATGTGTTTCTACTGGATTGAACAATAATATACGTTAAAACAGATCTAAACTAAATTATCAATTCCATCTCAAATACAGTATACATTAAAATATTTTGCACCAACTGATAAATATTCTGAAACTTAAGATGTGATGAACTTACCACAAAATCAATTCCATGAAGCAAAATTCAAATCTAAATAATGCTTGCACACATTGTATGTTTAATTAGCAAATGAAGCAGCACAAATGCTTTTAAATTACATAACTTAAATCTAATCCATAGAGAGCAGTTGGCTTTCTAGGAAGGGCAGTGGGTGGCATTATGCATTACATGGCACTCATTGTTTATGATAATTCACATGCAGAAGAGGAATAAAAACATGATCAAAAGATAATAAATTGTTGCATAAATATCAATGAATAGTAAAGTACCGACTATCACATTTTATTTTGCATCTAATTGATTGTGTAATAATCAATATCCCTCATGATGAATTCACAATTTGGACTCATTTATAAATTTTGTTAGCCTCTTTAATAATAAAAATATAATACTACCTTGAATCTTTCTTTTTTCTACATTCTTTTCCATTGTAATAACATCTAAATGCACTAAACATTTGCTTAACTAAGTCCAACTTATCAAAACTTTCTTATTTTGTAATATTTTCCTTAATATAAGAATCAAATATTTATATAACAATTTTTACTTTCATCCCAAATTTGGTGAATTATGTTTATCAAAGATGAATTTAGAGTATACTATGGATGAATGATGTACTTAGTAAAATCAACACAATTTATTTGTGACCTTTTTTGTAAGTTAACTTACGAAACCAGTCGCAAATAAATTCTGTGCAATAACAGCTTTCCAAGAAGTCACGCCTGCCAATGTCAATTTTAATATACTATGGATTGCTGAAAAATCCTTGTCTACAAGGTTACATCCATAAAATATTTTTTCATCATAAAATATATAGTTCGTTTACAAAATCTCGTATCCTTAACTGGAAGGACACCAGAAATAATCTCAGGCTATGCATGTTTCAATAGTAATTAAAATTTTTATAGAATTGAAAAAAATATTTTGAAAATTCTGTGGCTCAAGTTAGAACAATGGTGACTG
This sequence comes from Sympetrum striolatum, assembly GCA_947579665.1. Lineage (NCBI taxonomy): Eukaryota > Metazoa > Arthropoda > Insecta > Odonata > Libellulidae > Sympetrum > Sympetrum striolatum. The sequence continues at coordinate 108,114,604 of OX388344.1, read as the reverse complement.
TCTGCAGGCAACAGATTAGAAATTTTTCTTCTCTAAAATGAAAAATTACCATTTAACATACCTGTAATCTAGTCAGACCTCAAAATTGTTGACTTTCCGAGAATATAATTACAGACCCTAACAAATGTAAAACTAGTACTATATGTGAGAAACTGAAGAAAATATTTCAAGGAATGCTAAAAAGTAACTTGTTAACAAATTGTCATTGTCAAAATGGTCAAAAGCCATTACATCATATATGCTCCCCTTATATCTATCAGTCATATTGCAACATCACTATAAGGAGTCTGAGAAAGAGCTAAGATAACGGCTAATTTTTATGAAAATGGATTCCTTGAAATTCCTTGTTTGGTTCCTCATTCCTCTGCCTTTAACACCACAATGCCAACAAATTAACAGTCCAACTCTTCAACTGTTTTGAGAAAGTCACAAACTTTACTCAATGAGGATGCTCAACCTGATGCAGTTTCTAACACTTATGTATCTCAGTTCAGGAGAGTGATGTGCCCAAGTGTTTATTGATTCACTCTGATTCATGGACCCTTAGTGTTTCCTCCTGCCCTTGCAGATGGCGACTGAACGAGGCTGGCTGTTTGGTAATTACAGAATTCACAGAATCCTGGTTGGCCTTGAGGACCTCTGCCTCCTGGCAATCCTATTTAAAAGGAAATTAAAGAAAAAATATAAACAGCATAATTACATTTGTAACAGAGTTCTGCAAACAAGCTTATCCCAAATGAGCAGATATTAAACATGGGTTATATAAAACCAAAAATTGTCATCTTGGCCATTTCAAAACATATAAAAGTTATAAACACATATATTACCCTTGAATACATTTTAACTCGGGGCAATGTGATGCCAAAATTAAGATATTAATTAATTCAAAGGCTCAATGTATACATGTCAGGACAACCAAATATAAGAAAAAACCTCCATATCAAAGAGAGAGGGAGAGCAAAAAGAGAGCTTCGTTTATGAATAGGTTTAGACAACTAACATGAAGTAAATGTAAATCCTAAACAGTAGATTCTCTATACCACCAATGATTCATGTTTAAAAAATGCTCCAGTATTTTTTTATGTGCATTCAGAGGAACTGAAACATCATAAATCTATAAAAACGTAACATTAAGACACACTAATGTTCAGAATCCTCCAAAAAGCTGATTCTGAAAACATCAGACCAGTAAGACTATGGTCCCATGTATGAGTAATGAGTCAATTACCAGTTATGTACACATAAACTAAGAAGAAGATTATTTATGAAGAAAAGTTTTGAAAACATTTTTAATTTGTTGCAATTTACAAACTTTAAAGCTATTTATCTTTTTCTGATATGTAACCCAAAACTCTAAGCTGAGTTGCTAAATCTAGAAATAAAACTCAGGATTGATTCCATAAGAGATGCCCTATTTACATGGAATCCTACTTAATACCAAGAGCATGAAATGTCATCTATTTTGATTTTCACTCAACTAAATTTTCTGATCCGATCTTTGAGAAGTGTATAAAAGATTGCGTAGAACAATGCTAGAAAATAATGTTAATTTTTATTATAAAGTAATTCCTCTTCATCAGTTCTAAGAAAACAAAAATTCAACCAAACATTTTCACAGAATTTACTAGTACATTGTAATATTTCATCCTTGCTTTCCACCTATAATAAATCATGTGGACATTTACTTTGCTTTCCTGACTAAAAAAATGCAGTTTTTCACTTCTGATCTTTATGATCTTTACCACTTACTTTAGTTATTGAGTTCTGAAATTCAATTAATAAATAATTCTTCAATTCATTTGTTCACTTATGCCTTTCGTTTTCATTAATTTGAGATACACAATGTAAATTTATATTTATTTATTTAGCAAAGCAAATGAGATTAGATAAGAACCAGAGGAAATTCCTCCAAGGACTGCACCTAGCTCACAGTTCCCTCGTTGCTCAGCAATGATTTTAAAAGAATGATTCAGTAAATTTATACTTACAAGTAAAAGAAACTAATTTTTAAAACTACTTTCTCAAAACTTGTGCAATGTAATATTCAATCGTACTATATTATATTTTATTAAAGGTAAAGCTTTAATACAGTCTTATTTTGCCCTAAAAATATATTCTCTTCAGTGACTCCTTTAACAAAAAACTAAATTTTAAATAAAAATGAAGAAGAGGCAGATGTAACTAACTTAAAACTTAGTTTGACTCAAACTTGTTAGATGACTCTCTATGACTATTCTTTTTCCATGGCCAATATTAATTTTGATTGAAATAATTTTGACTAGTTATGATGTTTATAATTCACTGAGGCTGAGTATCTTTGGATGCTGGGTAAATAACAGCTTTCACTACACTAAATGAAAATAAATGATATCACAAAGAAGATTTTAAATAAGCTAGTGGATTAAGATACAAACTAAATTGAGAGGATGGAGGTTGTTTTAAAGAGGAGTTTTTGACACAGAAAGAATTACCAATTCTTCAACAATAATTCCTGGAAAAAATAAAGATATTCAGTATTGAAAGTGGTTTAAGTAACATCAATTATTCATAAAAAGATCAGCACATAATATTAAAGTTATGAAATTTCATGTCTATTAAAGACAGTTGTATTAAATAATCGGTATACCTGGTCGACCAGGTTCACCCCGGTCTCCTGGTCTTCCTGGCTGGCCTATACCTGATGGCCCAGTTGGACCTGAAAAAGAAACATCGTTGATAAAATCTAAATTAAAGGCAGAGTATACAAGTTAAACTAAATTTAGGGTAATGGAGATTGAGTTACAAATTTTTTGGGCTAGGACCTAAAAATCTCCATGATATCCTTATCTCTCTTCTAAAAAGTCACAGGATATTCAATTGGCTTATAGAAAGATCCCAATGAATGCTGTACACTTCTTGGGTTTCTAAACAGGTTAAAATATCAGAGAATTTCAATGTTTAGGCCACACATACATCTGAGGCCATTTTCAAGGAATGCACTTCAATTGACTTTTCAAATAAAAAATCAGTAAGAATTTTATGAAAGGTATAGGGTTAGTGCTACAATTGAAGAAAAATACTTACAAGGGGAGTATGCTTATGTTATGCTTATGATTAATACGGTTTCATTTGTGTGTTTTCAGCAAAAAAGGGTCTATCATGATACCAGAATAATCAACAGAAAGTTTTATTTATATCATTATATTAATAACAGGAACAAATTTAATATATCCATCCTAAAATATCTTTATGAAATAAATAATATGGATGCAGTAGGACTGAGTAAAGTGAGGTGGGATGGACAAGGGGAATTAAAGAGTGATGGAGTCACCATATTCTATTCTGGAGCTCAGAGGAAAAAAAATGGAGTGGGAATAATCATGAGAAATGAAGAAGCAAAAAGGGTACAAAAGGTAACATATGTTGATGATAGATTTATAGCTGTAAGGATTGGAATGTTGCCAAGGATCTAGTCATTATACAAGTGTATATGCCTACATCAGATTATGAAGAAGAAGAAATAGATAGGATGTATGAGAAGATTGATGATATTAGAAGAGGAGGAGGGTTGCTGTAGAGTGATTATGGGATGTTGAAATGCTGTGGTTGGAGAAGGGGAAGAGGGACCAGTGGTGGGAAAATATGGTTTGGGAGTAAGAAATGAAAGAGGTGAAAGATTAGTGGAATTCCACGGAGAGAGTAAATTGTTTATAGCTAATATATGGTTAAAAAAACATAAAAGGAGGAGATATAAATGGATTTTGCCAGCACAAGATTGTAATCAGATGTATTACTTCTTAGTAGAAAAAATATATAGAAATGCAGTTAAGGATACAACTGGATTATCAGGTGCTGATATTAATAGTGACCATGTCCTAATAAGGATGGAATTCAAGCTGACATTAAAGAGGGTAGAAAAAGTCAAAGTAGTAAAGAATAGAAAGAGCGAAGAAGAGAGGAAAAAGGGACGCCATAGGCTTTCTAAGACTGGTTGGAGAAAGGTATATATAGAGAGAGGAAAAGGAATAGCTCTGTGTTTTATAGATTTGGAAAAGGCTTTTGATTGGGTTAAATTGGAGAAAATGTTGGAAATTCTAAAGGAAAAGGGGTTAGTATGGAAGGAAAGAAAACTTATTAGAGAATTGTATATGACACATAAAGCTGCTTTACAAATAAAGGATTTGCCAAAATGGGTGGACCTTGGTAGAGGACTAAGGCAGGGATGCTGTCTGTCACCAACATTGTTTAATATATACCTTGAGAAAATGATCCAAAAAGTATTTGATGGGAGAGAGGAAGGAGTTAGTATTGGAGGGAGGAAGATAGAAGTATAAGATTTGGAGATGACATAGTCATCCTGGCTGATGACACGCAAGCACTCCAAAATTTGCTAAAGGTTCTGGAAGAAGGGAAGAAGGAATACAGTAGGAAAGTAAACATAGGAAAAACAAAGGTGATGCTAGTAAACTGTGAAGATTATACAAAATTGAGAATTAATGAAGTCATAGTAGAAAAAGAATAAAGCTATAGGTACCTAGGAACTATGATAACAGATGATTGGAGAAGTGTTGCAGAAATAAAAGGAAGAATAGCGATGGCAAAAGAGGTTCTCAGCCAAAAGAGAAACTTTCTATGCTGTAAGAACCAAGTACTGGAACTGAGAAAAAGGCTAGCAAAGTGTTATGTATGGAGCATAGCAAAGTATGGATGTGAGGCATGGACGTTAAGGAAGTGGGAAAGGAAGAGTATTGAGGCGTTTGAAATGTGGGTGTGGAGAAGGTGAGATGGGTGGATATGGTGAGAAATGTTCTTAAAACTTAAATAAAGTGAAAGAAGGATGATGAAGGAAATAAGAAAAAGGAAAGCTAACTGGTTGGGCCACATAATTAGAGGAAATAGCATACTACAAGTGGCGTTAGAAGGCTCAGTGGAAGGAAGAAGAAGAATAAAGATGGTGGATGAGGTGAAAATCAAGGAGTTATAGAGAGACTAAGGAAAAGGACATAGGGGAATGGAGACGGCAGTGGCATGCGGGACCTGCTTCTGGGCAGAGCTCCACATGATGATGAAAATATCATCGAAATATGGATAGACTTACATACTATAAATTGCCTTGATAGGGCTATTCTTATCAAGAGCATCAAATACTAAAACTTGTTTAAATAATGGATTTATTATATTTTCCTATGTCTATCCTATTCACCTGGCAGCCCTCTTGGTCCTACAGGGCCTTCAACTCCAATGCCTTCAGGTCCTCTATCACCCTTGTCTCCTCTCTCACCCCTTCCTCCTGGAGGTCCTGCAGGACCCGTTACTCCAGGAAGACCCATGAAACCCCTCTCTCCTTGAAGTCCAGGAAGTCCAGGATCTCCTAATTGCATCAGGGAACACTATTAATACTCCCATAGGTAAAAATCACTCAGAATTATGGCAAAAAGATAGGTTTTACTTAAAATACATATACATACTTCAGAGTATTACTGTGCCTTTGTTCACAATTATGATTACACAATAAATAATTTAATTCTGAAGCTAGTCAAAATTTCTCACATTTGGTATTTTCCAGAATTGAGATTATGAATTTTACTCACTTAAAGAGTTCACCACACCATAAGTTACTATTGTTTGCATTGCTTTTCAGATTCAAAGAAGAGTTGGTAATTAAGGGATTTGACCTCTTCTGATACAATAATAGGTGTAAATTAACCATATTATGTTTGACAAAATTGTAAGTTGACTGCATCTCTTTGCACAATAGAAAAAAATAATTTCCTTTGTCTCTCAGGTATAAGAGTTCCAACCCAAAAAGCATTAATAGTGAATTAACATGCACTTGGCTGAGGCACTAACTAAAGAATGTACAGATAATCAATGACCACATATTTCAGAAAACAGAGATATGTTTGAAGCCAAAATAGTAATTTATACAAGCATTAGAAAATTACTGATCAGATGTATCTCGCACTTGAAAAAGTGTATTGATTCAATATTGCATTTCTGTAGGAAGCTTGAAGTTTTGTGTGAGGTAGTGACAAATAGGGTCACAGTAAGGGCACAAGAGTACACACCCGAAACAGGCTTGTGCAATGAATGTGCTACAATAGACAACTGAAAATTATAATTGACATGATGCAAAATGTTATTTGCTTGCATCTTGCAAATGAAAGCAATAATATCGATTAATATGTCAAGGTGTCTTCTATAATCAATTTCTCCATTGCTCATAAAAATGATGCATGAACTAAGAGCTGGAGTAACTATCCAACTATCTGTCACTCAGATGGCTTTAGAGCAAGCCATCTTCTAAAATCCTTTCTTTCTCCACTTTAGTTAGCAATCTGCCAGAATAAATTCAAAAGTATAGATTTTCAAAACTTAAGCTCCACAGGATATTTTTCCCTTTCTTCAGATAATATTGATATAGGATAATAATCTTCAATTTATTCAAGAAAAATAAAGCAATTACAATCAGTCTTTTCATATTTAATGTCAATTATTAGTTCATTAAAATGCATGGATATTCTAAGGGCAAGGAATGTATCCTTACTTCAAAACAAATGCATTGAGTAACACTGAGTTGGCATGACACCAATATGATTACATGGTTTATTAATAGTTAAGGGTGAGAGGTAACTTTTCATGTTAAGGTAAATACCAAGGAATGTTGGACATGAAAAAAGAGGACTAAGGTCTCCCAAATGGCATGAATGGTAAAATTGCTTAATGGTTATAGCAGTCATCTGACCAGAGGGAGACTTGCATTTGAGTCCTGATAACCATACTTTTATGGATTTTAAATTTTAGCAGATGGCAAAGTGCTAACTGATTTTTTTATTGTATTTCATCTCTTTGACATGCGAAGACCTATTTATATTTCCTTTGATGCTTACTGAAGATTCAAGAAACATTAGTATAAAAAATCTAGACCAGGAAATGTACCAGTTTTGTTAGTACTTATAATTTATAAATTATAATACTTATATAATTTATAAATTATAAAACTCCTTTTTTTTAAATGAAGTTCCAATGTTTTCTTCAAGCATTTCACTGTATGTATCAAATTTTTAAAAATATAGTGAAATAGTTGAAACAAGAATGATCAAAGATAGGAAGGAGAAGGTAAGTAAATACTCTTCACAGCAAAGCCACTGAGATTTAATATTTATACATAAAAAAGTGAAAATTTAGGTTTTAGATTACATGATTCAAATTACTATACAAAATCAATGCAGAACAAAATAAAAAATAATACAGGAATGTCTTTCTTCAGAAACCTACTTTCATCTGCTTTCTGAGAGGTGTAGTAAATTAAACTACCAACTGACATACATGATAAAATAATCAACTACCCATTAAATATCATCCCTTGATTAATGTATTAATACACTTAATTGAGGGAAATTATAGTTGTACGTGTTTCACAACTGAATTGTGCTACATATCTATTCTAGTCAGAATTTTCTCCAAGGTTGACAAAAATAAGATAATGATTTTCATTAAAAATGGTTTTATTTGAACATTTGAAAATGCTAAAAGTAATTAGTTGCAATGTTATTTGAACCTGTCTAAATCTTACTTTAGCACTAGACTACAGGAATTCTGGCTAAATCTTGACACTATTTCTTTCTCAACTATATTTTTAGCTTTTAGGACATTCCTAATATGTACACTCACCATACAAAGACCAATTAGCTGATTTTCTATCATTATTAACTACATCCAATGGTTTTCCCAGCATAAGGTGTGGAAGGATTTTAATATAGTGTGAGTTGTGCAGGGCTGTGAAAGTGGTATAAGTAGTGTCTCTTTTATGAATGCAAGTTCTCTCCCCTTCAGTTTGACATTTGACAATATTTGACAGGTTATGGGCCTAGAGTGCAGTTTAACTGTGCAAAATGTGGTGAAATTTTGAGTGATAGTAATTTCAGCAAATTTAGTACCAAGATGCCAACGCTACAGCTCTTTATCAGCTACAATCACTGGTGAGTGACAAATATTTGGAAGATATAGCCGCAACTACAGAAAGGGAGGCATTCTGACAAGGATACATAAGTCAGAAAACCCCTTGAGCACTGCACTGCATATCAATGCCAGAGCAATAGTTGAGAAAGACAATGACATTAGCATGCATGACTATATCAGGAAAATCCAGAATTATGCTGCAAAAATTAAGAATGGAGGCTTGGAAATCCCTAGAGAGTGGAGCAAGTCACCACATCACTCCATTCAGACAATTTCAAAACTAAGGAGGAAGGAAATTTTGGAATGGTTGAGGTAGAAACTGGGAAATGGGAACTGTCAGCTTGTCAAAGGGAATATCGTGGAACTCCAAGTGTTGCCCAGATTTGGAGGCAGTAAAGTAGTATCAGTGAAGGTGTTGCATGTATCAAATATAACTGTTAGTTTGCTGTATGTCAGGAAGATGGAGGACCGTAGATGTCAGATAATGTTCAAGGATGGAGAGGGTACTGTCTCAAAAGGGAGTCGTTCGCTCCTATGCACGATCTATGAGCACAGGATCTACAGAGTGGAGATGGAGCACAGACCTACCCAAGGAACTGCACGCAAGGGAGTGGTAGTAGATGCCACCTAGCATCAGCGTTTTGGCCATTCCTCTTAAAGACATTCTTCCTAAAGACACCACGAGTACAAGGACGAGCGACTGCAGGGATTGTGTTGAAGGGAAACTGAAGAGGAGAATGTTTCCTGTGTGGAGAGTGCAACAAACCTACGAGGTATTGCAGATTGTACACTCTGATGTCTGTGGGCCAATAAAGCCCAAATCATCAAGGGGAGGAAGGTAATTCTTAACCTTGATCGAAGATCATTCAGGATATGCTATGGTCCTCATAATTGCACAAAAGAGTGAAGTGTCTGCAGAGCTTTTAAGGTTCCAGGCTCAAGCATAGCAAACCCAGCAACTGAGGAAGCTGATGACCTTGGAGTCAGACAATGGTGGAGAGTACCTGAGTGGGGTCCTACTTGAAGGAGAAAGGTATTGCACATCAATTGATGGTGCCAAGAAATTCTCAGCAGAATGGGATAGCAGAGCATTTGAACAAGACCCTTCTCAACATGACCAGATGCATGCTGATCCAGTCAGACATGCTGAAGGCCTATGGGCCTAATCCAGGGGTACCACTTGTTACTTGAAGAGCAGGTGTCCAAGTGCAACGCTCCAAGAGAAGGTCCCCATCGATGTCTGGTCAGGACAGGAAACAGAAAAGATGGAATGGAAGAGTCTGCAGGTGTTTGGGTGCTTGGCTATGGAGGGTATCCGAGGGGCAGGAAAGCTGAATTCAAGAGCAAAGAGGTGTGTTTTCCTTGGATATGAACCCAATGTGAAAGGGTACAGGCTATATAGTCTAGAGAGAGAAAGGGTTGTAGTATCTTGCGACATTCGCAGTTTTGAGGATTTGTTCCCAGTCAAAGAAGGTATATATGTAGTGTATATATGTATGTATATTTTCACATTAATTAATTAATTTTGCATTAACACAACAAATGGCAGAACAACTGAGGTATTTTAAATACTTACAAGCAGTCATAAACAGGCCTTAATGGAAATTATGTTGAAAAGTAGATTATAAATAAAGGCTCTCATTAAAAAATAAAATTAATAAAAAAGTACACTTGCGTGTTTGTAATTTCAAAATAGTAATTACTCAAAAAATCACTCCTTGCATAAAAGAATTTTTTTCCAAAATAAAGGAATGATAGCCTTACATTTAATAAATTGTACAAACACAGGGTCTTAATACTTATGAGGAAGGTATTTTATTAAAAGTAATCTGAAATTTCAGTTCCAAAGCAATGTAAATCATATTTCTCAAAATTATTTCAGTTTTTAAAGGGAGATGAATCGAAAGGGAAAAAGCAATCTTGGCACAACTTACTTTAAAAGCAAGTACATGAAATATTAATTATATTCTATACTAAGCATCAATTTGATTAGAATAAGGTGATGATTAGTTAATGCATTAATGCAATATTGTATCTTTATATACGATTATTTATTGATAAAAACACTATAATTATAAAATTTTTTTCACAGCAATTTGTGGAGACGCTATTTAAAGTATTGGAAAGGGGGGGAGAAAGGAGAGGTCAAGGGTAAGAGTAGGAACATGGAAAATAGAGTAAAAACAACTTCAACATGTAATGAGTAAAAATAAGTTAGTGTTGGTGGAGGTGGAAGGTGGAGGTGGAAGGTGGAGGTGGAAGGTGGAGGTGGAAGGTGGAGGTGGAAGGTGGAGGTGGAAGGTGGAGGTGGAAGGTGGAGGTAATGAGGGTAGCATGGTTGTTAAGATAGATGACGAATTTTGAAAGAAAAGGCATTAGCTTGTTAGATTATGTTTGAGATGCTTGTAATGGAGATATGAAATTTTTCTAAGAAATCCGGTTTGGTACGATTTTGACATGTTTGGAGGATTAAAGGGATAAAGTTTTAAAGAATGTTGTTTTTCAATAGATGGTTAGCAAAGTGAGATTGGGAGGAGTCATTTTAAAATGCTTTACACTGGGGAACTCAACGTTTTTTTTATGCCCAGGCACCAAAGAGCGTTTCTGAAAGCGAAGTGGGCACCACATAACATTTCCGTCCATGGTGACATTCAGGCCATCCTTTGGCAATATTATCACTTTACCAGTAAACCGTTGGCCGTTTGAAAAAAAAAGTTTGTTGGTAAATAAGATCAAAGATATTACAACGTATTTAATTTCATGTCAACCTCACAATGTGAGAAAGTCTGTATCTCCGAAGAAGATTTGATATCTGGGAATACATCTGGTATGAAGGTTTTTGCTGCATGTGCACTGCTGCATTCCGAAAAGCAGCAGTCCTTGATTACGAGGAGTTTGATGAATTGATAAGCTGAATCTTCGTATTTACATTCTGAACAAAATATGACATAGATATGCGTCTTGTTAATCTGGACATAGGCGATAAGAGGGATAAAGTTAAGACATGCCATCATCCTCAATTTTTACAAAACCCAAGATCAGGCCAACCAAGTTTCTGACCCCTACCCCTTCCCTGCCAAACCTCCACTCTCTTGGCTAGTGCAATCCCAAGTTGTACTATTGTAGTAAATATAAAAATCTATTTACTGAAGCTTGGCGGGCACTGTGCAAGGTTTAAGAAGTTCATTGACCCAAGTCATGATGTTCCTGCCTATCCTTCCAATGTTAATAGTATACATACATGTTAGTGTATACATTGCATTGTAACCAACAAATTCCGGGGGATTTAAGACGATCTAGTTTATCTATGTTGTTTTTGAGGCAAGAATCAAGATTAAAACTATTTTTTAAAGTTGGCTAAATCTCTAGGAAATTTTTTTAGGACTTTCTACCTGCAAGAATCAATGAAATTGAACTTAGAACAGCGGGGAGTGATTAAACTGAAGGTAGAAGAGAAAAGTTGAGATAATGCAAGTCCCTCTGTTTTTTACTTTCTCCATATACGAAGCATAGAGAAAGTATTGTTTTCATGATAAAAATCGACTTCGAGATTTCAACGGAATTACATGTTTTGGGGTCCCTAGAACACGTTTTGACCATTTTTGGAATGATGTGTGTGTGTATGTGTGTGTGTGTGTATGTGTATGTGTGATAGAGGGCGCTCTAACGTGAAAACTATTAGTCGTATCAATACCAAAATTCATATATAGTACTGTGGTGTGTGCTGTCAGAGTTGATAAGTTTTTGGAGTAAATCGGTTTACCGGAAGTCGAGCTTCATTCATCAAAGCTCATTTCCAGTTTTCAAAATATCTCCATAAATATTAAATATAGGTATAAACTATAACTTATAAAAGTTTTAGATAATGTGTTTTACTATAACTTTTGTATTTAAAATATTTTTGTTTCTCCGGTTGATTAGGAGTTATTCGTGAAATACCGATAAACCGGAAGTAGCTGATTATGTACTTTGTGGGCGCTCTAACATAAAAACTGTTTGTCGGATCAACATCAAATTTCATATATAGTATTTTGGTTGATATCGTTAGAGTTGATTAGTTTTTGGGGTGAATCGGTTTACCAGAAGTCGAGCTTCATTCATCAAAGCTCATTTCATGTTTTCAAAATATCTCCATAAATATGATATTTAGGTATAAACTATTATTTATAAAAGTTTTAGAAAATAAATTTTACTATAACTTTTGCACAAATATATTTTTGTATCACTGATTGTGTAGGAGTTATTTGTGAAATACTGATAAACCGGAATTTGCTGATGATGTACGTTGTGGGCGCTCTGGGCGCTGGGGCGAAAGGCCACTTCATCGTTTTTCATCGAATATGTCCCGAAAAACATTATTTATAATGTTTGTGACTTAAAAGATAATATGAAAGAAATTAATCACTTAACTTCCAAGTTTAGATTGAATACAGAGTTCGAAAATACTGTCGTAGATAAATATTTGCATCTTATATATATGGAGAAAGTCATGTGCTGGCCACATCAGATTTTTAGCTATTAATTTGTTTACCAGGGAATAACCGTTTTTTTGTTAGCCAGATAATAAATTACTATTTGTTCAGATTTAAAATCATCCTTAGTCATAGGAATTGTTAGATTCCGGTGAATTAGTGAATGAAAACTTACTAATTTGTGGGACTGGTGGTGGTGAGAGGAAGCTGGGATCCATCTGTGTATGTAGATTAACGATAAATGGTAAAGGAAAGCTTCTGGTCAGAAATGGTTAAGTTAAGGCCAAGGAATGGTAGACTCTGGTTTTCCTCATGCTCGTGAGTGAAAATTATGGAAGGCAGCAGGGAATTGAGGAAATCGAGAAACTGAATCAGCAGCCTTTTTGAATCAGTCCAAATACGCGATATATCATCAATATATCTCTGCCAGGATATGACATTAACCAACACCAACAACCTGAATTAAACAATAATGATTCATAAAATTATTCATCAGCGGTGGTGATAAGGGCAAGCTCATGGCCAGACCTTTATTTTGGTAGTAAATTTTTGTTTTAACATGAAAGAATTTTAGTGGTACAAACTTTTATAAAAACTTGTTGGTTTTTTATATATTCTGAATCTAACTTGTTATTGGATAAGATGGTTTTTGTAACTGAGAATTTCTTCTCTACTGGAACCTTAGTAAATAAATTAATTCATAATTTTATGTATATTTTTATAATTTTATTGTGTTTTTATTAATAAATCATCGTATATTATGGAATTCCACCAGAAATCACTTTCTTAGTTTGAATTTATTAAATGTTGTAAGCTTTCATACATAGTACTGACAGAAATATCTACAAAAATTATTGTGAGCAGTAGAAAATTAATATGTCTGTTATTGGGTATTATTAGGAAAGCAATTGGTAGAGAAATCAGAGGTAGGAAGCTATTTATTTTCGAAGGAGTTACCAAGCTTGTCAGGATTTTGGCAAAATTTTGATAATGTTTGAAACCATAGAGGCAAAATTTAGCTTAGTCTACCTAATTGCAAAAATACATGTGATGCAAACACATTGATGCAGCTTGATATTGTTCTTCACTAAGATAAACTATGAACATAATCAGGGTTATTTTCTTCTTTTTGCTATGTACATGTAATTATAATGCTCCTTACAATAGATAGTTTATATAATAGCAGCAAAAGAGAATTATAAATGAATATTTTCCCAGAATTAAGAACTGAGACAAGGGCTGAAATAATCTTGTTGCAAAGGCTACCTGGGATGCCTCTGGCCCCAGCATGACCCATCCGACCTTGTCTGGTAACACCTGGTGGGCCTGGAGGCCCACGAAGGCCTGAGGTCAGGTCGTCCATTCTCTCTGTGATACACGAGTGGTGGATTGTGGGAGGATAGTGTGGTTATTCAAGGGAAAAGGGTGGATAATATCAGGAATTAGATAGGAAAATCAGGAGGGTTGAGGCAAATGGAGGAATTGATCAATATGAATTGAGATCAAATACCTGGTTATCAAAACGCTACTTTGGTTTCCACTATAGTGCCAAGTACTCTTAAGTCAATTACCTGTAACCTTTTTAATTCAAGATGTAGTGATTCCTGCATAAATAAGGTGAAAAGAAGAAATGATAAGAAGAAAGAGGAGGAGGTCGAGTTTGTGTCTCTTGTTTGACATTGTGTGTGACTGCTTAAGATCTTATCTAGAGAATTGGAGAAAGAAGGCATTTCAAACCTGGTGGTCCCTGAGAGCCTGGAGGCCCTGGCCGACCCACTTTCCCCCTTCCAGGGGGTCCTGGAGGTCCCATCAAAGTTGCTGTCAGCTCACTCAGCTGGTCTGTTGTTCAGATTTGATTTGAAGTAAGATTTCATTGGAAAAGAGATTCATATGATGAACAGGAGTAAGAGATAGGATGATAGAAGTATTAAAAAAAGATAAAAGTTAAATTAGAGTGAAATGAACTGCAGAAAAACAGTATTTGCTCAATATGGTATTATATATATATAAAACTTAATTTAATGAAAACTAACATAATATGTTACTCTAATGAAAGATCCATTTGCATATATAACTTTATATACAAAGATCAATTTACAAATAAAAAATGTTCAACAAATGAAAATGAATTATTAACTGTCTACCTACTGATAATTAGATTAGTATTGTACAATAAGTACTTCAAAGTATGTTTTAATTCAAATCAAATAAACCTTAATATATATTTTTGAATGTGTTTAGTTCCAGTGAAGGGCCTGAGCTCAGGTCCTTGAATAAAAGTCATAGTAGGAGTATAGTTAAAAGTACTTTCACAGCTTAGGTGATTTGGAACATGGGCCCCCTCCAGGAATCAAACCTGGGACCACTTTCACTTAAGCTGAATGCACTGCCCATATGGATATCTGGGAGGTAAATCAAAGTGATTAAGAGAAACATTTAAACGATGAAAGAGATGAGCAATTCAGCTTACCTACTATGACAAATCTTTTAAAGTATTAGGTTACTGATAGGATATTTAATTGATGAATTCAGTAAGAGATATCTTAAAATCTAGGAGAAAATGCCATTTAGTAATAAAGAGAAAATATTTGAATTACACTATACAACAAATCAAAATTTTTTCTGCCTTCTGAATCAGATTATGTAAGATAAACTAACTTTAACAAGCTGAATAAGAAACCATAATTAATATCTCTCCATCACGTACTGTTTCACAGAACCATAACATTCATTTTAATGGCAATAAATAAACAAATTTTTCTTCTTTCAAAGTAAATTTTTTCACTAATCTGGACAGTTAAAATGTTTTCTTTGGTCATTTCCATTTTTATTCTCTTTCTTTTGTTTCTCTCAGCAAAGAACAACAATATTCTGCAGGAATACCACAATTCCACCACCTAGAGAATAGTTTTTCATGATGGAAATGTCTTGGTGAAACCGTTCACGATGTTCATAACTGGTTGCCCCTACGTTTGCAGGGAAGAAATCTAGGTGGCAATCAAGAAAGTGCAGTTTTAGTGACATATTGCACTTCATTTTTTTTTAAGTTTGTCATATTCTTTATGCATCATTTGTTGTTTCTAGCTTTATGGTTTCTATGAAATTCAGTGCACAATGTCTGAAGTGCCTTCAAAGCACGTCTTCACATAGTTGTGAAGCCAGCAGTTCAGATTGTGCTTGTGAATGGTTTAGGTCTCTGACTAGGTCATTGAGTTCTTGCTGAGCAATGACGAGTTTCTTTTTAATGTTGATGTATTCTGGATCATCGTGTGTCCTGCTAGTTGAAGCTCCATTACCTTCATCTGAACTCTGAATACATTCTTCCTCAATTGTCCATTCATTTGGTGGTTACGATTGCGAGGGACTGGCTGAATTGCTGATGGTAAGTTCGGATACTTAATGGTATGCTTTGAATTGGCAGAGAAACATTTTATATTGGTCAAACAGAAATAGCAATCACTGGTATGATCTTTTTGCTCTCGACATACCATTGGTATACCGAACAACCTAGATGGTCGCATATTATTTAACCGCTTATGGCTTATAATTCTGGACTATATATCTATATAGGCAACTGAAAAATGCTGTGAACAATCAAAAACTAAACTTGCAGATCTTAAATCATTCCCATACAGTCCACACCTTGGACAATCAATTGTTGTATTATGCAGATGATTGGGTATACATCACAATGTCAGTGGTACAGTAATGGTGACTAAATACAGGGTAAATGTATTTCTGGTATCCTCGCCAACCAACCAAGCAATTCTAATTATATGAAAATATAATAATTTTCATTAAAGGGGAAAGTGTATTGGAAAGGGTGTAGAAAAGAAACAGAATTTTAACTGAGTATGTCACCTGTTATTTAACATTGTATCACAAAATGCACTTTGTTCTTACTTTTTGAATATTCTATTTAATGACTTTATATAACTAACTGGAGAATATTGTTTTATCTTGCTGAAACTATAAGGCCATTAAAATAGGAAAAACTACTTTACCTCGCAAAACAGCTGCACAAATGTCCCGCAGCTCACCTTCTGTGAATGACCTACCCTGAAACAAGCATAAGAAATAAACATTTCTCGTCATCTTTTGAATAAATCTACATAGAGGAGCACAAAAATTCCATCATGCACATTTTGGAAAGTATAAATATATAAGTATGACAATGAGATAATACTGATACAGCAATGTCACTCTGTCAAAAAAGACCAAAGAAAATCAGGGGAAAATTTATTTTCACCATCATACTTGCAAACCCAAATATTTCTCCTGTTTTTCTAATTTTGCATCCCACAGCTTCATACAGTTCTACACTGTACATAGCACATTCTGAAAATCATTTCCAAAGCTCCTGTAAAAAATCACACAAGCATCCAAGACTTGAATGAATATCCTGATAATTTTTATCTTAAAATCAGTGCAATTTGAGGAATAAAACTGGTGTTGTATATTGAAACGTGCCACCATTTTGTGATGAATTTGGTTATTCATTTGCCTCTTGCATAGAGACCCTCACTTTGGAATAAACAGGGAACTCAACTGTACATCAGTTGGAATCCTGAAATCTAAGAGCACGTTTCAGATATTACATTGGCGACGAGGATGCTGAATTTCATGGAGAAATTCATCCCAGGAGAGGACAACTGGGAGGCATATGAAGAAAGACAGTTTTTTATCGTAAATGATTTAGGGAGTGAGGATCCGACTCTTTTAATGAAAAAGAAGGCAATTCTTTTATTGTCATTAACACTCTCAACGCTGATGGCTGCCTCAGGCGGTCATGAAGGTTTCTTGCGTGGGGCTGGTGACCGCCTCAGGCTCCCAAGGTTGCCTCCTGAGTAAACTTAGTAGCCGTATTTTATTGCCTTAGATTTTTCTGCTAGGGCTTTGTAACCATCGTGCGTTCTAACTGTATGCTTAGTTGTTGATTTTTGGCGGTTTTTGCTGTGATAGAAGATTTTTTCTCTTCCGGGGTTTTTTTCGATTGGGTTATCAGGTGAGTGAATAAGAATAAGTTTGTAGCGGCCGAATGCAAGCCGTGTAAATGAAAACTCATCATCCAACCACGAGGGCTCGTTCACGCTCTTCTGTACTGCGATTTTACTATCATCAGTTGCATATTCAACACTCTCTCCTTCACCGCGATTGTACTATCATCAGTTGTTTATTCAACACACTCCTGCGCCATGAGTTTGCTATCATCAGTTGCTTATTCAACGCTTTCTCCTGCTCCACGAGTGTGCTATATAGCATCGGTTGCTTATCTATCAATCTCTCCTGTCCTGTGAGTGTGCTAGCTTCGGGTGCTTATTCACCTCTGTAGAAATTACTTGTTGTAATTTTTTTCAAGTTATCTTTATCTAGTCTTTTCATTGGGTGTAATATAATCTTACTCAGAAGAATGGATAAGAAGCAGAAAATCGACAGTTCTTCTAGGGACCTATCCTTGCCTGGTAAGTAATGACCATATTTTTTATGTTTTGCAATAACTGTTTTAGTGAATGATGTGTCCAAAAGATATCAGTGAATGAGTTCTTCAGTGCTGCTTTAAGTCAAATTTGAGCGGCATTGGAGAATCTTATCGTATGTAAATTTTTCATAAAGATCTTAGTATTTCAGCGAATAAATTTAACTTTGGGTTCCCAGATAGCCATGTGGGTAAGACTTGCGATTCATGAGGAAGCGATGCCGGGTTCGATTACCAGTTGGTGGGAGCACATGCGCGAAATTATCTAAATTGTCGAAACGGTTTTAATGAAATACCATAAATCATTTTAATTTGTACGTCCTTTAATTAACAAGAATATCAACATCAAAATTAAAAACATTATATACTCAAATATATAATTAGTGCCGGAATAACGTACATTGATCATATCTTCTTTTTAAATATTTTGTCATGAATTTATACGTTCGGTGTTCTTATTTGAATATATATGACCTAGGGTTCGTGCTTGGTTCATTATCAAATAATTTTTTTTTTGATTTTGCACCAAAGGTGCAAAATCAGACATGATCAATTAGGAATAGGAAATCATACATGATCAATCGCAAGTCAGATTTTTAGATAAATAAAAAGATCACTTTAATACTGAAACCCATCCTAATTTACTCCTAAACCTAACATACTCCTAAACCTAATATATTAAGGTTTGATATATCGGAACTATCAAAAAACTCTGCATACAATTCAGGAAGTTTCTGAGAATTATTCAATTAGGAGCAATTAGTATTTTTGAAATAATGGAACAGAAATAACTTTAAATTTAATTGATGTGTCTTTTAGATATCTTGTTAATTATTCACTGTTATTACTTGATTATATAAAAATTTAGAACTGTAATTAAAGAACGGCTGTATAAGAATGACTTTCCTCTGCGAAATTTATCACTAATAAATTTTTCGAGTGACAAAATGACTTCTTAAAATTCTCACGCATTTATGTTTTTGTAGTGGCTTTTATTTAGTGATATTCCATAACTAAAAAAAATGGTAAAACATAAAATTCGTTTATACTAAATTGAGAATAAATGAATAGTGTTTTTTCCAATTATTTCATGTTTTCCTTAGATATAATTTGTATGAATTAATTTAATTTCATTGTTGTGAATCATCTTGACCTCAAGGTACTATTTCTTCGACAGAAATTCATATTTTTGAAAGTAAATATATTTTGGGGTGTTACTTCAGATAGATCTATTATTAAGTCTGAATTTTCATTTATAGAGACGTTCAAAGAAGGACCTTCTTCTAGTCATGCTTTGCTGGAAGATGTAATGCCCTCAACTTCTGGTAAGTTTCAAATGTTTACTTGGTATCTTGATACATTTTGAACCAAGTATAGTTTATGTTTGCTGTACTATTTTCCATTCAATTTTTCAGGAATCAATAGGAAACGGAAAGGTACAAGCAAACCTACCGAAAACCCTGTGGTTTTAGAGGAAGACGTCCAGGAATTGCTTTCCGAATTGACTGATGCTGAAATGGAAAGCTCATCCGACGAATCGTGGGTTGAGGATAGTGAGGAGGAGGACTCAGATAGGGAGGATGAGGTCCTTGTTTTCGCAGAGAAGCAAATAGGAGGTGAAGAAGCCTTGCTCCCCCCTTGAACCCCCTGCTCGCACGTGGCCTCTCAACTTTTATCTCACCAACCTTCAACTTCAAAACATCTGGTGGAAACGTCTTTCGAATGGTTGGAGAAAAGCCCAGAAGTAGCAGACATGCCTTTCAGGGGATTGCCGGGGCTTAAATTGCAGCCAGAAGGACTCTCCCCCTTCTATTTCTTCCGATTGGTTTTTTGCGACAAATTAATGTTTCATATAGTAAATGAAACCAATAGGTATGTATTAAGTGGAGCATACTCATTATCTCATGCCAGAATCACAAACTGGAAAGAGTTGACAGTGGAAGAGTTTAAGGTGTTTTTGGGGTTGCTCTACCAGACAGGAACAATTCGAATAAATTATTTACCGGATTATTAGAGAAAAGATAGGTTCTTCAACATACCTTTTTTCTCTAATAATATGAGTAGAAATAGGTTTCTTCTTATTCTTCAGGCATTGCATTTCGCTGAGAATCCGAAAGCTGGTGAGACGCTTCCAACGGACAAATTAAATTCCATTCCATTCCATTTTTAAACATTTTTGAAGAGAGAATGAGCGAAATATATTCTCCCAATAGGAAATTATGCATCGATGAATCGATGATTCTTTGGAGGGGTAGATTAATTTTTAAACAGTACATGAAAGGGAAACGCCACAAGTACGGCATTAAAGTTTATATACTTGCAGAGTCGACAGGAATAGTTATGAGGCAAATTGTATACACCGGAGCTGGTGATCTGGAGGTAGGAGGAGCAGGGCATGTTGTTTGTGTGGTTAAGAAACTACTAGACAAATCTAAGGATATGGGGCACGCTGTGTATATGGACAATTTTTTTAACAGTGTGAATTTGGCCCGTCAGCTAAAACTCAACAAGATTTATTGCATGGGAACATTACGTAAAAACAGGAAATTCAATCCTAAGGAAGTGACTGAGGCAAAACTGAAAACGAATGAGTTCATCTCATGGACTTCATGGACGGAGGATTCAATTTGTGTGTTGAAATGGAAAGATAAGAGAGATGTCCTGTTGATAAGTTCTGAGTATGAGGACCAATTCATGAGAGTAAAATCAAAAAGAGGGACAGAAAAAGAAAAGCTGAAAATGGTAGTGAATTATAATAAGAATATGGGCGGAATTGATATGGTTGATCAGATGCTGTCATACTATCCTTGCGACAGAAGGACGATAAAATGGTACAAAAAATTAGCTATCCATTTCCTTCAAATAATAATGATGAATAGTTCTAAACTTTATAATTCTTTTTCGGAAACGAAAAAATCTTTCAGAGAATTTAGGTTGGATGTTATTGGAGGATTAGTTTCTACTAAAGAATAATCATTACAATCTCAGAAAACAATCCCTGAAAACATTTTTCATTTCCCTAACTACCTTCCATTTCTGAGGGATGGCTCGAAGAAGCGTCAGCAAAAGAGGTGTAGACAGTGCTACAAAAACAATATAATAAAGAAAATAATAACATACTGCAGAGATTGCCCTGACCAGCCAGGTTTATGTATGGAGTCTTGTTTTCTTCTGTATCATGACAGAGATCCAAAATAAGCTACTATGAGAATCCGTTGTATATTGTTCATTTGTAAATATTAGAAACTTGTACTTTCTTAATATTGTGTTAATTTTTTTGCATTATTGATCTAATAGTTATAGTTTTATTTAATTACTCAATGTGTTGAAGTGTGTTTCCTATAATATTAGTAATATTGTCATTGTATTGCCATTGTGAGTGTTGTCATTTTACGGATTTAGAATATATTTATTGTTATGATACTGAAAATCTTAAGAATATTTGATTTTTTGTATTGATCATACATTATTGTGCACTTAAATAACTATAAATAAATGGGACTTATTTCATAAATGTTTTTTTCCTTCATAGCTACCCTCACTATAAATTCCACAAAACATTTGCCGTAATCATAACTGCGTGATGTATATCTCTTAGATTATAGAATAAAATCGTTCCACTAGAATAGCATGCAGCTCCATTACAAGAAATATAAGCAAAAAAACGAGATAATTATTAAAACCTTGAATTTCTCAGATATTGTATCTTTTATATTAGTCATAATAAAGTTTAAGCAATGCAGAACGATAAAATTTTGGCCACAGAAATGTTGACTGACACACGTGGATACAATTTTTATCCAATAAGATATAGTTTCAATATGGAAAATCTTTAAAGGACAATCTACATCCGAAAACGTACGAACTCGTAACGCTGGGTAGCCTATGCTCTAAGGGGTTATATTTAGCCGGTGCAGATGACCGCCCCAGGCGGTCAAGAATTGTTTTTTAATTATTTTATTAAAAATTTAGATTTTCTGTTAAATAATGCAGCCACATATCATTAGTTACCGTACTTTATATGAATAATTAAAAATTCACAATCAGCCACTAGCAAAGATTTGGCAAAAGTCTTCAGCGTTGAAAGGGTTAAGAAAAGAAACGTACAAGGTATTAAGTGACCTCAGCAAACCTGTCAAGCCTGCTGACTTAAGATATCATGATTTACTGACCATTTTGAAGGTGCATTTCCCACCTAAACCCTCCATTATTGTCGAGCAACACAAATTCAATCAGGGCGTGCAATGGGAAGGAGAGTCTGTGTTGGAATTCGCCATGGTCTTACACAAATTTTCCAGATATTGAACTTTAGTACGTTCCTTGAACAAGCCTTGTAGGATCAGTTGGTTTTGGGTTTAAGAAATACCGATATGGGTGCAAGCATTGTACCAAGAGGATCAGACGCTTCAGTTGGCAGTGGAAACAGCAGCAGAGCCAAGGGAAGCAGAGCCAACCATGCCATCAACGAGGTCAATGACCCAGAAGTTAGATGAGTGGCTTCCTGAGCTGAGATTAGTGGCTTTCTGATCAAATATCAATTGTAAAAAAGAGATAATTACCGGAGGACCTGGCATTCCATGCATTCCTGGCTGACCACGTGGTCCTCCAGGGCCAGGAATACCTGGAAGACCATCTTTCCCTGGAAGTCCAGGAGGACCTGCTTGTCCCTCTGGGCCACGTTCTCCTGCTGCTCCCCTCTCTCCAGGCTAATTCAAGCAAATTCTTCATTTTAACAGAAAAAAGACTAATTCACCATATTCTTAGCAATTACGATAGTCCCATCTGTAATTTTTTGTATACGTTAAAATTTACTGCAAAACAGTTTTAAGGCTCAAAATAACTTGTGTGAAAAAATTCAATTCATTTCTGTGAGGGGAATTTTGCATTAGCTAAATAATGATAGAAAATAAATAAAATCATTTTAGAAAACTCATTTTATTAACAAAATATTGTAGTTTATACTGATGTAACTATATATGTAAAGGAAAATTCAATGAGAAACTTTGATTCTTAGAAATGTATTGCAATGATAGCAAAGTTAAACATGGTTAATACCAAATGCAAGGTCAACAGACAGCTTAAAGAGCCCAAAATTATGATGCTGAACTTCTCAAACGTTAACAACAACAAGAGAAAAGTGATTTTTTAGCTGACAAAACTTTCTAAGCAAATTCGAAAAATGATGATCCAATTTCTATTATTTCATATTATCTTACAGGATTTAGAATGATATCCAAAACATGAGGTGCAAGGGATGTATAAAACAATCAACCTTATGAAGATGTTGAATAAAACAAAGATTTCTTATAAAATAATTAACAATTTTTCTAACCCAAATGAGAATTAGTGGGCAATTAATATTGGCTAGTAATAGCCTTCAATCTGAAGGAAGGCAGGCAAAAAGGGGGAAAGGAGGGGAGTAGATGGGTGGGGGAAACTATTACAGTGATTAGTGAAAGAATGAAACAAAGAAGTGAAGTATGGATGAGGTGGGAAAATTAAGGAACATTGATTTGGGTGGAAGGGGCAGTGAATATTTAGGTGAGGTACAGTAAAAGTTATTAAATTGTGTTGAATGAAATCTGTATTTTTTCAATTCAGGGTTATGAGTTCAATACAGATTTATTTCTTTTATCGTTCTTTGGCTGTCCATCTATTCTCACCAGTCCAGATGGTCCGGAAAGACCTCTTGGTCCAGCTACTCCTGGTGCTCCCACTCCATCCCAGTACAAATTGCCTCCAGCTATTTGAGAAGATTCTCCTGGAGGCCCAGGAGGGCCAGGAGGACCAGGTTTCCCCACAAAACCTGGTAATCCTGGAGGTCCAGGTATACCCGATGGTCCTTGAGGACCCTGAATGAAGTAAAAAATAATGTTCAATTGAGTTTTAATGATACACATTGAACTTCAAGATAAGGCAACTTTAATCAATACTTTTGTAAGACATTTTTTCACCACAAACATTTCTTTTCATACAGAAGAATACATTGATTTGTTTACAGGATCAGCATCTAGTAGGATGCAGTTCTTTCCCAGAGAATTGCTGGAAGGAAGTGTTCTTAGGTTTCCAACTGGGCAGTGTCTTTCCATACCGTGGATGTTTCAGCTACGCACACTGTAGTCATCTTCAGTCTTGAAGATGACTACAGTGTGTGAAGCCAAAACATCGACAGTATGGAATGACGCTGCCCGGTTGGAAACCCGAGAATACTTCCTTCAAGGATCAGGATCATTATCTTTTCTGAAATTGGTAAATTAACCATGAAATTTGCTCCCTGAAACCAGGACTACAATAGAGAATACATTCCTCACTCACTATCAGAAAAAAAACTTTAATAGCAATTTTATTTAGCTGGAAATTCATTTATTTATCACCTATCAAAATTTTTATATTTTACAATAAATTCAAATGTTACAGAGCCCTTGAATAAATTATACCATTCATTGACAACCCAAATTGCAAGGAGTCACTCAATTTTATTAAAATCATCTATCTAAAGACTGCAGACACAAGTTTATTTCAAATTGGTAGTCATGGAACATTGTCTTTGCCGAAATTTAAGAAATGCTTTCATGGCCTTTAATATTTATGTACTGTGAGATTAAAGTAAAAACACTATTTTTGAAGTTTATGAACAATCTAAGAAAATAGAATAGAATGTCCATTCTTGATTTCCAAATAATTCAAAGCTTGAGAATTTGGGAATTCTGAAAATTATAGAAGCAATAGTAGTAGTAGTATTGTTAAAAGTGCTTCGACAGCTTAGGTCATTTTGCAAATTGGCTCCTACTGGAAATCGAACCCAGGATCGCTTTCATCAAAGGCGCTGTCCACGTGACTATCTGGGAGCCCTATAGAAGCAATAATAGCATACCATTGTGCCAGGGAGTCCTCTGGATCCAGAGGGTCCATGATCTCCCCTTTCTCCACTCTCCCCTTTGGGCCCTGGTTTCCCTGTGATTCCTGGAGGACCAGGTTTTCCAGGATTACCCTTCATATGCAAAGGAAATAGGTGAAAACTATAACAAAATCTCTATCCTATCTACAAATCTCAATAATTAAAATGGGAACAAATGAAAACATGAGTTAACAATTTAACTGTAAGGCGTTGAGCCACACAAACAGGCATACATGATTGGCACAAGTACTTTACTGTACTAAGTACACAACAACTATTCTCAAATTCAAATGAGGTAACCAGAGCATTAATCCATAAAATTCAAATCAAATAAATAGCACAAATTGATTATTTCTCAACAATACAAAGCTGAAGACATAAATTAATTCATAAGCTATCTAATACATGAAAATGCGCAAATGCAAAATTATAAAGGAATTCTAGTACATACTCTAATTAAAAGGTACTTGAAAATAGAGCAATGAAAGGCACTTAACAAATCTAAAGATATATAAAATAATAAAACTTTATATTTCATTTGAATTCAAATTGAGCAGTAGATAAATGATGATTTCATTGAATTGCTGTGATGGAGACCAACATTGCCAGACAATGGAACAAGCCTACTTGAGACAAGGAAGAAACACAAAAAGAAGTTCTTGCATTTCAAGGTGCAGGCTTCCTAGTGCCAGTAAAACTTATCGTTCTCAAGATGTATGTACTTGCATCATTAAATGAATGTAAAAAGCTTTTCTTACAAATATTTATTAAGTATTTCATTCTCCACAGTAGAAAAATATCACTGTGTAATTTATTTCCCATCACTTTTCTGAGTCTGAATTCAAAAACGAATCCTTGCATACATGTAGGTAAATACAGTATACAAAAGCATCAACAGAAAAGAGAGTTTATATTCATTTTATGAGATAGATTCAGACAGCATTCATGTTATTTAATATCATTTTTATACATGACTTATTTTACTACAAATGAAATACATTATTGAGTAATCATTTGCTATCAACAAGAGCATTTTAATTATTACTACAGCTGCATAAAGATTTCCAATATTGTATGAACCTGCTGAAATAGATGTCAACATTTGTAGTCTAAAATATCTCTATAAAACAAGTTTTTAATTTACAATTGGATATATGGCCAAGCCTCTAAGCTATTCTAAATGCAGAAGAAAATGAGCTCATAAAAGTACTAATGTTTGCTTCACAATGACACCAATGCAGTATTTCATAAACTTGATAAAATTATATTAATTACCTGCCTGAAGAACTATGGAAGAGAATGATAGACTAAAACTGTCAAAAAAACTAAATAGCAGTCTGAAATAAAAAATAAACCATAATTATGAAATATCTTACCGGAGTCCCATCAAATCCTCTAGGTCCAATTTCTCCACGTTGACCAGGAGGTCCCTGAGAAAAGGAAATGCTGGAGGTGAAACTGGTTCATGATTCATTAGAAATTTAGTATCAACAGGTAGAAATTACTATGTAAAAATTTAGTTTAAACATTTCATACCAATATAATGGGTAGAGTCATTTAGCATAATGAGAATACAACTATCGAAGCATCTAATGCTATAAATCTTATCTTATCTTATATCTTATCTTATATATCTATAAAAATGGATGTATGTTTGTATGAATGTTCCAGATAATCTCGAAAACCAGATGTCGCACAATGTTCAAACATTTTACATAATTAAAAGTCTTCCCGGCGATGATCAAGCGGTACTTTTTATTTGCCTCAAGTCCACGGTTCGAACCCAGACGAGTAAAATAGTTTGCTTAAGGAAAACTCATAACTCCATTTTTGTCTTTGTAGGCTTTAATTAATTTGAAAATTAAAATTAGAAAAAATAGTCATAGGAAGTCGAAACTAGTATCAAAAGAAGGGAAATAGAATACATAATCTTATTTTTGTTCTGTCTGTCACTGTCTATCGCAGTCACAAGATCAACGACGGCACGAGCCACTGGAGGTAGTTAAAAGTTTCCACCAAGATCATATTGCTTTGACAGCATCTATTGAATGCCTTATGATAAAATACATAAGAACATGTACCAAAGAAAAAAGAAACTAGCAAGAGGATGGACCAAGGTATTAGTTGATTGAGACACTTTTGTCTGCACGAGCCTCTCATCTCAGTTTTGGCATGCGCTTAGTAGGTCCTCTATTGTATTTATTTTTTTTACAGTCAAACTTTCTGCTTAGTGCTTCGGATTGGAAAAAAATATATGTTTTATCTTTCTTTTTGGGTGATTTAGTGGAAGAAAAACAAATTTGAGCCAAGTAGCTGATTTTTTCAAAAATTGGAGAAATAATAGCGCTAAAAAATTTTAACCCCTGAAATTGCTGATAAGAAAATGTTTAAAAAATTCTCTTAGAAATGTAAGGAAGATTGCCATAAAGGCAAGTATTTTCAGCAAGATCCTAATCTTCAAACATTTTTTATAGGCCGTGGACTATGGTCGACAACCACACTCAAGAGGAAAAAAAAATTGTCTACTATAGTATATATAGACTATATATAGACAACCAGACCTAAAGGGTTAAATAGTAATTGATCAAGGTTGTACAAGAAATGAAAAACAGTGGCATGACTTGAACACAAAAAGTTCCATCTGAGTAATTACTCTTCTATATCAATCCTCAAACAGTGATGTTCACATATAAGCAGATAATGTTTCACTATTGTTAGAGACACAGACGATTAAAGTGGTATTCATTATAATTTGGGGAGAGTTTAATACAAATTTGCCAACATCCTCTCAAAAGGTAAAACCTAACAGTACAATATTGAGCACCAATAATGTTAATCCAATGCTTAAGGTGTATCTTCACAGAAGGATTTTCATGTCTAGATTGACCTCACGGACCAAAGTATGGCTGCAAATTTTGTGCAAATGGCAACAAATGTGTATCACATAGTAAAACTAGGGCATGTCTATCTGAAAAACTATGGTAAAGCAACTGCAAAACTGGGATTAATAAAGACAATGGCCAGTGAGCATGATGAAAATGAATAAAAGTAATGTTAAATCACTTATACGCTAGCCCTCATTTGCATTATACAGGAAGTGCATTCAAAAATAAAAAATCTGATGTTGCCAGCACATGACTTTCTCCATATATAACATGTACATATTTATCTACAACAGTATTGTCACAAAGTTGATAAATAATGTCTTTCGGGACATGTTCAATGAAAACTGGTAAAATTAGCCTTTTGATTCTACTAAAAGCACCAATATAGAATGAATCACAAAACTGGTTACATATCCAACTCAATGTAATAGGCAATGGTAACGAAATCAAAATACGATCGAAGAGCAAAATAACACGCGAACAACGCAAACGATTAATAAAAATGAAGACCACACATTTGAACAGTGGAGACTTAAAAAGTAACAGAGAATGAAGAAAATTATTAATATACACAAAAGAAAACAAAAAAAGAAGACAAATGGAGTAAAAAATAAAGAGTAGACCTTATCAATCAGCCTGAGCTCAATCTAAGGCAAGAGTGGGAGCGAAAAACACTTTGGATTGTTTGCTATGTAAACAAACCCGTAGTTACGAAAAATATTGTTTTGAGAAGAGTAATTAAGAACAGCACAAATAATTATTTTGAAACAAATACGCCTGTATAAAATTCCAAATAAAAATTTTAATAAATATAGGGTAAAATTGCCATTTGGCACCATCAGAGAAACGCAAATTTTACCTAAATATAGTAACCAAGTTGTATAATATTATTATGAAATGGTATAAATGAAAATGAAATTTTAACATAAATATATTTACGTTAAAATGTCGTTTTACCTATAGGACACAATAACCTAAAGATTGGTTAATTATAATCCTATCCTAAATGGTGGTTGATATCAAAATTTTATTTCAAATTAATCTTATAAGAAATAAAATTTTTTGTAACTTTTGCAGATAATTGTATATAAATAAATATCAGATTACTGGAGAAATTATGCAACAATGGAAACGAGCTTTGAAAATAAAGCATGACATCTGGTGAACTAATTTACTCCAAAAAGTAATTAACTCTAATGGCACCTTCCAAAGTGCTATATATGAAATTTTGAGTTGATACAATAAATAGTTTTCATGTTAGAGCGCCCACAAAGTAAGTAATCACCAATTTCCGGTTAATCAGTATTATACAAATAACTCCTAAACAATCAGTGATACAAAGAAATGTTTCAAACAAAAGTTGTGGGAAATCACATTTTCTGAAACTTTTATAAATAATAGTATATACCTAAATATCATATTTATGGAGATATTTTGCAAAAACGGAAATGAGCTTCGAAGAATAAAGCTTGACTTCCGGTTGACCGATTTACTCCAAATACTAATTAACTCTAACGGTACCAACCAAAGTTCTATATGTGAAGTATGGTATTGATGAGGCAAATAGTGTTCACATTAGAGTGCCCCCAATCACATGCACAAAGAGATATCATTCTGAAAATGGTCAAAACGTGTTCTAGGGATCCCAAAACATGTATTTCCATTGAAATCCCAAAGTCGATTTCTCTATACTATATATATAGAGAAAGTAAAAAGTATGCCAACTTTTATTTTCTTAGGTAAATTCATATGAAATTGATACTGATGTTAGTTAGGAATTGCAAATGGCTTCATATTTTAGAACTATTTCCATCAATTTTATTTTGGTATAATATGATGAACTGATGATTGAGCAACAGAGCCACTGTTGAGTGAATAACTCTATCGAATAAAAGAATCAATTTAGTAAATAAAATTTCAATATAAATAAGGCTTCTATGGAATCATAGTTTCCAATTAATTTTTCTTATGTCAATTGAACTATATAATAATTACAGCTAATGGCTATATTAAATATTAAATTACATTAGCTTTTCCCTGAAAATAATAAATTAATAAAAAATTTGCCTACTGGTTCTCCCTCTTCTCCTTGTAATCCTTGAGCTCCTGGAAGGCCAACAGGACCTTGTGGTCCCACAGGGCCCTCACGTCCCCTTTCTCCTCTGTCTCCTTTCTCCCCCTCATCACCCTGAGGTCCAGGAGCTCCAGGAGGGCCAGCACCACCAGGTTCTCCAGCAGATGCAACACTTCCAGGTAATCCAGGCTGCCCTGGCTCCCCAGGCTCTCCTTTCTGACCAGGGGATCCAGGAGTACCAGTTGGACCTGCTACACCCTTGAATTTTGAGTAAAGACAACGAATTCATGAGCAATGCCAGTTTTGAACAACTACTTATCATAATAGTTACATAACAACTGAAGACTTGAACTTTCAAGGTTCAAAAATTAAGATCAACATTTTTAGCACTCAGATCTGTTTTCTGATTTTAACTGTATAGTATCACTCTTGTATAAACAACAATTAAATTATAGTCTGCCTTGAATTTTCTACATTCTATAAAAAAAGGTAAATGCATTCAAAATATTTATAAACCATCATCAGCCATTTTCAATCCAACATTAGAAGTAGACAAATGCATTTCAATTTTCTCTGTTCTTGAATGAATATTGACCTGATACTATTCACTATACCATACTGAAACCAGTGGCATCCCTAGAGTTGGTGTCACCCAGTGTGGTAGTTCATGGTGTCACCCCCTCAATTTTATTCATTTAGAGAACATTAAAGAA
Organism: Sympetrum striolatum; assembly: GCA_947579665.1. Taxonomy (NCBI): domain Eukaryota; kingdom Metazoa; phylum Arthropoda; class Insecta; order Odonata; family Libellulidae; genus Sympetrum; species Sympetrum striolatum. The sequence continues at coordinate 108,084,145 of OX388344.1, read as the reverse complement.
TGATACGTTTCAATTTTCATTGGAATTATGGTTTATATAATGCTCAAAATAATATATACAAAGATACAAATACAGTACATATGTATAATAAAGGAAATGAATTAAAATTAATAACATGTTATATTAGAACTTTCTTTTTCTAACTTTTAAAGCAGCAAATTTATTAATTATTTCATCAAAATTAATGTCTTTGGCAGATTCTCTTTCTATTGATAATATTGCAAGATCCGATAATCTTGATTACCTTAAATAATTTTTTCATCAGTTTCATTTTGGAAAAACTATACTCACATGAAACTACAGGTACACAAACTGCTAAAATTAATTTTAGAGAAAGTGTAAGCATTGGCAAACATTTGACAAAGTCCCATTCGACAAAATTTAAAATTTCTAGTAATCTCCAGTCCTCAGCTTTTTTAAAATCAATTTCTGCTGATCTTAAATGCCTTCTTAATTTCCGTCATTCCAGCAAAATATCGTCTTAGGATATTTCATCAAAGGAAGAAGTTAATTTTGAAACGGAAATGTTTAAATCTTCCACAGTTGGTAATATTATTACTTTACTACTTAACCATGGGCTGTTTTAAAAACCCTCCTTGGTAATAAGATTGATAAAATTACAATGTATATAACTTCATCACAAACGTGGCAAAGTCATTCTCCAAAGAAGAGTTGATTATGGTGAACACATCTGGTATGAAGGCTTTTGCTGCATAAGCACTGCTGTGTTCCCAAAAGCAACATTTAGTCAGTGATTATGGGGAATTTGATAGTATCCTGATAATCTGAGTAATTCATTATGAACAAATATGACATAGATATGCGTTTTGTTAATCTGGGCATAGGTGATAAGAGGGATAAAGTTTAGACATGCCATGACCCTAGATGATTTCGAAACCCAAGAGCAACCCAACCAAGTTGCTGTCCCCTTCCCTGCCAAACTTCCACTCTATCCCTGCTAGTGCAATCCCAAGAAATACCGTTGTAGCAAATAAAAAAATCCTTTTACTTAAGCTTTGCAGGCACTCTGCAAGGTTGCTTTGGGCACCAGGTTGAGTATAGTAGGCTTAGAGTGATATATTGTATGTTATCTCCATAGGTACAATGAAAGAATTATATTTTAAAGGTAAAGATATTGACACTCATTTAATTCAGGATGTTGGTGAAAAATAACAGTTTGATAAACTTTTAAAGGCATCGGTTCTCACCCCGGGGGGGGATTTCCCAGATTTGGGGTTTGTAATCATCTGCTTATTGCAATTTTATCCTCGAATATACTTTTATTATATACTAGCGGAGTGCCTGTTGATTCTCAACGGAAAAATGATAAACAGGATGTGGACCATTCAATCAACCCTCCAACATACAAAATACATATTGAAGCATATTTCTAATGATAATATTTGAGCAGCCAGCATAGAACCGAAGCATAAAAATAAAGGACAGTCGTCCATAATCTGAGAGAGGTGTTCCATATTTTATAGTCTAACAAACTTAATAACATATTGGCAATTGTTTAACATGAACATTTAAACATAATATTTAAAATATTACAAAATACCAATGAGTATGAGTATCACTATCAAGAAAAGATATAGGTGGATAGTACCTATACTTAAACACACCAATAGATGATCTACTAAAACATTTCTTGGTTTAATTTCCAATTCTATATCTAAAAGCACAAAATTCGTTTACTTTTCCAGTCAGGTATAAAAGGATTGTGATTCCTTGCTGCTCTAAATCCAATTCTTTACACTTCAAAGGAAGCAATCACTGAATTCAGGGATATTTCAACGATCTTGTTTGATTCATCCTTTACCGTTAACGATTAAATGCATGGTGGTATGCTAAATGATACTATTAGTATTTAGATCGGAAAATAAGAATGAAAAAGTTGTCAACTTAACTAGCTATGAAGATATAATTACTTTATATGAGAAAAGAAAATTCATTTAATACGACGATAAACATTATTTCACGTAAAGAATCGATAAACATTGGTGTTGCTATAAACAAAGCTTGGTTGCTGCAGACATGCTTATGCTAATGAACTTGAATTTAAAAATATAGCTTGGTTCTGACAACGGGTTGTTTACAATGTCATATTTTCATAAAATTTTCGTATTCTACTTCCAAATTCTCACCAATTTGAAGGGAAGCAATATTCTACGACCAAAATAAGAAACTATATTCCATTTCCTTTGTTATGGTGTTAGTTTTAGTTTCAAACGACCATTATTTTTAATTTAATTTGTTAAAGAAAAGTACCCTGCAAATGATAAAAATTTCTTCCCATGTATTTCTTATGGAAACTCTTTGACTATCTGGAGTCGAACCGGGTACAGTTGGGTCAACAAAAAGTAGCCTATCATTTGCACAGGGGAGACTTTTAATATTGTGTGAATTTTTAAATTTTTGAAAATATTTAGCTTTAGAGTTATAGCGTGAAATAGATTTTTGACCATAAATGGGGACGAACTGGATTAGGTAGATCAAAGGTAGCCTATGTTGGAAGTCGGATGACAAATGACCATCATGCCAAATTTCATCAAAATCGGAGTTTTTGAGTGATGCTGTAACAGACAGACAGACATGAAAATTTCTAAAAGGTGTTTCGGACTTGGGAACAACCCTAGTATTCAGCAATACAACTTTTTTTGAAATCAGATCAATGTACAGACATTACCCTCTCTACAGATTTATTATATATATAGATGCAAATATTTTTTTATAATCTTTACATGATTGTTGTCTTCATCAAAGAAAGTTTTAATTTAAAGGATATGAGTTTGAATATTTAGGCGACTATGTAGACTGAATTATAACTGTATTTTCTTTGTTTACTGGTTTGGAAAGAATCGTAGTCTGGCATTTGCTTTCTACCAAATTATGAGGCATGTGTTAAAATCAAGACATTAACAATAGTATTTATCAGTGTAAATTTCCCCATTGAGAATCAACAGGAAAATGGACCGTGGCCAATGGGAATGCTCAATACATCAGGCATGACCACAGGTATCTATTACACTATATAATTTTTTCTCCAGATTCATTTATATACGAGCAAATGTTGCTTACATACTGCAAGCATATTGATAACACAAGTTTCAATTCAGCATCATATCGAGAGGGTCCTTAAAAGAAAAAATGGATTAAAAAATATTCTTAAAATTCGCATCGAACTCGGGTCTTCGGGTTACACTTAATATGCAGCCCAACCATCTCTAACTATGTGTGAAGATTCAAGCAGAAATATAGGCTTCAACCTCAAACGACATCCTAATTTTCACATATATTCCTTATGTGAGATATTTTAATGTGCTCTGGCATCAAACTCAAATCTGGCAAAAACTCAAATCAAACTGTATGGTCTTATCTAAATTGTTTTCTTTAACCTAGTCTTTATATACATCTTCTAGCTTAGACAAACTTCCTATCATTTCGAGAAATGCATCAAAAAAAATAATGAAAAACTACCCCAATGTATTTTAAATGGGAGATTTTTGAATCGTCCTAGCATCGAACCCAGGATATTTTTTGTAAAATTCATTAATGTTTTCAATAGATCATGACCATATCTGTAGGCTCCTTGAGTTTGGATTCTCTACCTATCAGGGAAGTATTTTTTAGAAATTCCAGATAATCAAAGCAATACATTTAATTGGGAAAAATATGCTAGCAGAATGCAAGCAACTTTTACTCATAGAATATATCTGTGGGCATGACATTCCTCAAACTCAACATGTTCAACTTGCTGACTCAAGGTGGCAGGGTAGTCAAAATTTAGAAAAATGGCCGACAAGAAATATTTTCCGAATAGAACCCTAGATCAGTAATAGGGTAGATGGCGCTTTCCGCCTTCCCCTTACAGGCGGAAGGCATGTCAAACATACTGGAGCAGGGTGTCACGTGACTGGGGTCAATTTAATGGCGGCGTTGGAAATCCCACCATGTGTAACTTGCTTTCAGCGAGATGAGACGTCATTTCTAATGAAAATAATTAACTATAAACAGTCAGTATCTGCAGAAAATACTCAGCCAGACACAAACTAAACATAGTTATGTTACGTACTGCTTTCCTACCGGAGAATACTTAAATCGAAGTTGTGTGATTATGTATGAACGCCTCGGTGCGAGTAACACACCACAAGGAGTATAATTTACGAACTGGTAGTATTCACTCCCAGAAAAAAGTAAGCCCCACCACTGCCGGCAATGAACATGGAATAAGAATTTATAAACTATGTTGCAGCTCAAAAAAAAATTGCCATAATCTAAGCAGCGGATAGTGTGAGGAAATGTTCTCATTAGCGATGAATTAATTCATAGGCACTTAAAAATTATTGAAATATTGTTCAGTTAATTATTAAAATTTAATTTTGTAAATTTGGTAACACTGCCAAAATTTCATATTTTTAATTGCTTAAAATTGACTCAATTCTCAAATATTCATAAGTAAGTTAAAATCTTTACAAAATTAAAATTTGGTTAAAATATCTTGATTAGTTTTTGTTTTACTGAAGGAAATACGTGGGGTCATATTGACGCGACTAATTAAGGGTTAAGCATATCCCTGCTTTCCAGAATTATGTAGGAACATAGGGCACCCTCCTAATGCCTGGGGATGATGAATATCCGATGAAATATAATTTATTTACATTAAGAGTATATTTCTCTATGCTATAAATAAATAAATTCTTATATATAAGTGACAAATTTCTACAATTTCTGCACATTGCAAAATATTCTTTACAAGATATCTGGAGCAAAATTTCCTAATTCCCATTATAAGTCATAATAGTCTGTTATTTTTTAACCTTTCTGCTAGTTATTTTTCAATTGGCTGGCTAAACCCTTGCATCATTAATTATAGCAGTTTTTCTCTTCCTTTTTATGCCTTCATTCCTGCTCATATAATTTTAACTTGAATAATTTGTCTTATTATGAAGAACCAACAGTTCTTTGTAAACATTTTTTTGTTTTTGTAAAAAAAATTCCAAATTTGAGTAAACCCAAATGACTCACTGGCAATCCAACAAGCCCTGGTGACCCAATCAAACCAGGGACTCCAGGGAACCCAGCACTTCCCTTAGGGCCAATTGGTCCAATGGCACCATCTCGTCCAGGAATGCCTCTCTGACCATCAATTCCATCACGTCCAGCTTCTCCTCTATCACCTAGTAAGAGTATTGAATAACATCTAAAGAAAGAGAATAATAACTAATCATATGGACATAGAGAGAACCAAATTACATCAATTTAAATAATTATATATATTGTTAATTATATACAACCTATCCCTAACCCAGAAGATGTGACTAGCTGGGATTTGAACCCAGGACTTAGGAAAGAGAGCTAACAAGCTAACAGTCTTACAAATGCAGCTTTTTAGATGCATACTCACCATTACAAGAGTAGTACTAAAATATGTTGGTTTAACTATAAAAATATTTTAATAATCAAGTGTCACTGACAAGGGAAGACTCTCACTTTTGTCCGGGGATTTTGATGAAAATTTTTGTGATGATGCAGGAAGTGGAGTAACGAAAAATTTTATTGGCGTTTGTGTAAATGGGCCTTAGTTTAATTGAAAATTGACAATTTGAGTATAGGCAACCCCGCATCACACACCCGCTTTAGACCAAATCTGTAAGGAATAACCCGAGTAATTCTCACATCTCATTTTTATTTCTTTCGATGTATATTTTCCCTGTTACTCACTGATAGGCATAAGGGTGATATATCATATTTCAATCAAATGAACTTCCATGATGGAAAGTCTCACTAAAAGTATGATAAGTGATAGTTCATAAAAATGCTTTGTCGAATCATTCAATGTTTGTTGGTACTAATTGCATTAGCTGTCTTCTTGTACTTGATACAATATTATTCGCTAGCTCTATTTTTGATTTCATGACTACCCTAAGAGTGTAAAAGGAACTTGTGTTCGACTTATTCAGAATTTCATAATTAAAGATAGCGATTTACTTCTGGAATTTAATAATTATACCAATCACTACTGTCCATGCAAAAAGTCTAGATGCTCGAGTTTGAAGTGCTGTATCTCAGTAACCTATTCATCGATTGCAATGAAATAAACTGAAAATGAAAGAAAATTTATTTCCATGTTTTGTGATCAGCAATTTTTTACTGTATCAACAATTTTTTATTTGGCTTTGTATGAAAAAAAGCATGGTTTTTGGCGCTGAGAAAACGGTAGCTCCACTTTGAATGCTAATTTTTCAAAACCTTCCCAAGTTATCAACATGAGACTTCATAAAGTGCAAGATCTATCTTTTATAAATGCATATGCTGAAGCAGAACCTCGTTACTATTTATTTACTATCCAAAAATTGTTGATAAATAAAACTCTGCTATTTTCGTTATTTAATGACCTGTGAGAAATTTTAAAGTGCCGTATGTACCGCATACACCCATTGTTGACGAATTTGATAATTTTTACAATGAAAAATTACTACCATTGTCCATATAGAATTTTTTTATCCTTGTTTTGTGGAGCGCTCAGCCCGCCTATCTCACCGAGAAAGTGAAGGGAAGGGGGTGGAAAAAGCGTGCGCGGTTGCCTCTTCAAGCAAGAAAGAAATCCCACACTTTATGATGCCCAACGTGCTGACAAAGATGGCTTTTGGAGATTTCAAACCTCTAATTCATTAACAGCCATGTACCATTGTTTTTCTTTCTTTATGACGTATATGTAGTCACAGCTGATTGTTTATTGATCTGAAACAACTATAAAACAACTAGTAATTGCTATAACTAAAAAACCATTACCAACAAATACTGAATGATTCGAGAAAGCATTTTTATGAATCATCATTCATCATTATTTTAGCGAGACTCTTCGTCAGCAAAGTTCATTTGGTTGAAATCAGGTTATTCTATTGGATATTAGATGAAATTATGGAAATATCTCCCTTATCCCTATCAGTGAGTAACAAGGAAAATATATAACACAAGAAATAAAAATAAGATTTGAGAATTACTGGAAAACAGTGGGTTATTCCTTACAGATTTGGTATAGCACGGGTGTGTAATGTGGGGTTGCCTATATACAGATTGTAAATTTTCAATTAATTATTTCAATTAAACTAAGGCCCATTACAAGAACTCCAATACACTTTTTCATTACTCTAATTCCTGCATAGCCACAAAAATTGTCATCAAAATCTGCAGGCATAGGTGAGAGTCCCGTTGTGAGTCCAAAACAGTCGTTTGAAAAATATTTGTCTATCTATCTTAAACTACCCAGAAGATTTTCATGGAATTTGATTTTTGATAAATTGATTTAATTTGATAATGTGCAATGTGAATAGGGACATAAACTTCTTTTTATCCTTATAAGTTAGATATTTTGGCAGGAAGATGGACCACAATAAATAGGGAGGAATTAAATTAGTGGAGGAGAAATGGGGAGTAGAGACCTATTATTCTCTGCAACCAAACGTTCCCCAACTTTTAATTTTGGCATATGATTATATCTCTTGCCTACACAGATAAAAGGCTACTTTTCATGGACCTTATAGTCTTCAGCTTGATCCCAGACAAAGTCAGGTATTTACGACATGAAATGCATGCAAAGGTCACTTTCACTGCTTATAGGCTTTATTTCTGTTGAAAAATAAATTAGAGAGCATAAACTATGATGCTGAAGAAGATGCAATGGTGGAATGATTGATACTATGCTGTGAGTGTGTTTTGATTTCAAGAAGGCTGAATACAAAGTAATGAAAGTTGAAAAGAAGGGACAACATCACATATATAGTGAACTGAAACAGGTGTGGAATTGGAGTACTGCTTACAATTAAATAATGTGAAAAGATATTCATTGCGGGGAGAATTCTACTTTAATTCATGAACCTAAAATTTTAGCAAAATAAATATTTGAAAATAGTTTCTGTTCATGTTCGGTTTGCAAGCTAAAATTGCATGATACTGCAAATTCAGTTTGGTTCCTATTCAATGCCAAATCATTATCTTAAAAATGAAGCTTTCAATATTGCAATATATATGTATCCTATGGGCTATCTTTCTGTATGTGGCACAAGGGGTATTTCAAATACTACCCTAAACTCTTAATGGTGAGAATCGTGGTGGTATGTTGAATAAATAATAGCATGATTCCATTTCACATTTTTACTTTCTCCATATACGAAGTATAGAGAAAGTATTGTTTTCATGAAAAAATTCGACTTCGAGATTTCAACAGAAATACATGTTTTGGGGTCCCTAGAACACGTTTTGACCATTTTCGGAATGATGTCTGTGTGTATGTGTGTGTGTGTGTGTGTGTGTGTGTGTGTGTGTGTGTGTGTGTGACAGTGGGCGCTCTAACGTGAAAACCATTAGTCATATCAATACCAAACTTCACATATAGTACTGTGGTGTGTGCTGTCAGAGTTGATTAGTTTTTGGAGTAAATCGGTGAACCGGAAGTCGAGCGTCATTCATTAAAGCTCATTTCCGGTTTTCAAAATATCTCCATAAATATGATATATACGTATATTGTATTAATTATAAAAGTTTTAGATAATGTTATTTACTATAACTTTTGTATTTAACAATTTTTTGTATCACTGGTTGATTAGGAGTTATTCGTGAAATACTGATAAACCGGAAGAAGATGATTATGTACTTTGTGGGCGCTCTAACATGAAAACTGTTTGTCGGATTAACACCAAATTTCATATATAGTACTTTTATTACAGTCGTTAGCGTTGATTAGTTTTTGGAGTAAATCGGTAAACCGGAAGTCGAGCTTCATTATTCAAAGCTCAATTCCGGTTTTCAAAATATCTCCATAAATATGATTTTTAGGTATATACTATTATTTATAAATGTTTTAGAAAATTTAATTTACTATAACTATTGTATGAAACATATTTTTGTATCACTGATTGTTTAGGAGTTATTCATGAAATACTGATAAACCGGAAGTTGCTGATTATTTACTTTATGGGCGCTCTGTGCTCTATGGGCGAAAGGCCAATTTCGTCGTTTTTCATCGAGCATGTCCCGAAAAACATTATTTATAATTTTTGTGACGTAAAAGATAATATGATATAAATTAATCTCTTATCTTCCAAGTTTAGATTTAATATAGAGTTCGAAAATACTATCGTAGATAAATATTTAAATATTATGTACGGAGAAAGTCATGTGTTGGCCACATCAGATTTTTTACATTGGTGATCAATTCTTTTCCTAAGAGTCAATTGTGTCAAAATCAGTATAGTACTTATCAATTTGTATTTCTGGTAGGAAATCAACAGACATCTAACTATTCTATTATTTATAATGATAAATTCTGTAAAAATTCATATACTGAACATAGAATATTAATTTTGACTCCAAATTATGTGAGTTCTGATTACATATTGAGATTTTCAATGGAATTTTTCTTTCATGATAGCCTATCCTGTTGTGCTAACCTATTATGTTATATTCTCCTCTCTACGAAAAGGGCTAACGTATTTAACTGTACCTCTATAACCCCCATTGAGATTCAATGGGAGTTACTCAATACAATGCAATCTTTTTAACCCTATGGATTCACCTTAAAGATAGCATTGCATACAAAGTGAATTTTATTCTAACAAGCCTTACTAATCATTGTGAGTAACATATAAAAGTAATTGTCAGCTAAATCAACCAATTAAATAAAAAACATTTTTAAATTAAACTGTTGTGTGTCTTGAAACACCTACTTTGTTTCATTAATTTTCTACTGTAGTTGCCATACTTTGTATTCCATTATTTCATCCTCAGTCCTATTCCTCCTTTCCTTTAAGTCCTTTATCAAAATAACTAGCCGTGTCCGAAATGCGTGCTTTAAGGGCGAAGTATGCTTCAGCCACGCACAAGCGCCCGTTCAATTCTTTCCGAATTTAGCCAAAGCCTGTCTGAACCTCAAAGCACGTAGCCCAAGCATCTAGCCAAAGTAGCCATAGCAGGCTTTGCTGGAGACTTGCTTGAAGATTGGGAATCAGCAATTCAAATTTTGAGTAAAATTGAAACTCTCTGTAATAGTAAGTTAACTATTACATTAACTTTTACTGAATTCTTAATTTTTTGTCTTTATTTGCTTTCTAAACGAAAGCATTTTTTCATAATTTGAGGTAAACACAGGTGAACTTAACACACTTTCTGAAAGGGTAAGATGTACGCCGGGGTTTATCTCAAGTTATGAAAAAACTGCGTAGTTTCCATGAATTTGAAAACGTACTGTTGTTTATAAGGTTGAATCAATAATGTTCCTTTCCTCAATACTTATTACTTTTCCTATCTTTTTCAGAGAAATAATCAAGGAAATGGGTTTGGAGGAGATGATAACCGTGCAGCAGGCGAAGAAGAAGTGGCACAATTTCGTGACCTAGTATAAGGTACATCTATAATTATACTTACATACATAATTATGTGCACTTACTGACAAAACAGTACCTTCATTACAATTCAATCACATGCTAAGGTTTGTTTGAGATAAGGCTTTCGAAACTTTCAAAAACCAACATTGATTCTCAATCTCTCTCTAAGAAATTGTTCATGGAAACTAATGTTCATGAAGTTGCAGTTTAATATTATGCATTACTTTTCTTTTTTTCAAAATTCTTTCCTTGTCTAGAAAGACTTCCTACATTTCAATAAGGATGTAGGGTATGCATTTCATTGGTTTGGATAGATGGAAGATAGGGAAATTTTTGGTGGTTGCTTTACTTTTCCTTAGTCATTAAGAATGATCTAATTGCAACAGTAGAGAGAATGACTGCAAGGGATGAACCTAGAATAAATCTATAGAGATGACTTGCATGGGAAGTCTGACATGACCCATCTTTCTTATTTATACTAATTTGCTTTCAGTTTTTGTGATTCTCTCCTTTTATGAATATTCTTGAAAGTAGTCATTCTACCAGGGATTTTTAAAGCAATCGCAAGCTCACAACCACACACGGCCCTACCAAGGAAGGACCTAAACTGAGGAAGATGTTATCATTTTTACCTTGAATTAAAAATTAAATGCAAATAAAGGTACGACTGAGAGTCTTTTTCCTAACAATAAGTACATTATTTAGTATGAGGAGAGAAACAGGCACAGAATGAGAAAATCATGTGGACTGCACTAGTTAGTCAAAATGTCTTCATTTAGATTTTTTGTCAGAATATAATGAGGATATGCAGAAAAAATAGGACCACTGAATGGAAGTTACCTTCTGTCAGAAAACTAAATCTCACGATGAAAAGTAAATCTGAGAAACTTTTCTAGTCTAGATAAAAGGTAAGATACTTAATGTACTACATACAAATACATTGAATTCTTAAAGGAATTTAAACTAAGGTGAATCCTGAAGAGTCTGCTTTCAAAATTGAATAATATTATATAGGTAGCTGTTCGTGTGATTGTCTGAAGTATCCTTTGAATTACCTTTGTCCCCTCTAGGTCCAATCTCTCCTCTGTCTCCTTTACTACCCTTTGGACCTGCAATCCCTGGATCTCCAGGTGGTCCAGGGGCCCCAGAGACAACCTCACCATCCACTTGAGCACCAGGAATACCAGGAAGTCCCTATTAAGAGAAAATGCAGTGGTAATTTCATATAGCAAAGGAAAAAGGAATAAATGCAATCCATGAATAGAGAAATGCCATCAGACCGAAATGAAGATATGATAAATATTGATATAAAGAACTAAAAAGGTTAGCAAGGTGATGAAGCTTAGCAATGTATGGATGTGAGGCATGGACTTTAACCCTTAGTGCCCACTGGGGGTAGCTCGTTACCCCAGGCTCAGAAAATGTGAAATTAGAGGTCTAAAACATTTGAAATTGATACAAGTAACTACATCTGACGGTAGTAGACACGTGTGACTTGTGATCCCGTTACTTAGGAACCCGAAAAAATGAGTGGGGGCGCTTCAAGCATTCCATTTATCGGTGTGGGGTAACTAGGTATCCCAGTGTGACCTCAACCATTGCTCAAGACAGATCTTTTTTTTTTGATCGATCATTTTGATCAATCGACAAAATAAAGGTGAGTTTTTAATATTCTAGTGAAAAAAAATTATTTTTCTTAATGTGTGAGCAAAAGAAGGATAGAAAAACACTGGTTGGATGTTCATCCTATAGAAGGCTGGCTTGCGAGGAACATCAGTTGCCTCTGTGCATGACGTGTGCTGGTCCATAAATTTGTTTTGTTCAGATATCATGAAAGTAATATTTTTTCACTTTTCTATAAGTAAATATGTATTTAGAAGCCAATAAAAGCCCAAAAAAGCTAATTTTTGGACTAAACTTGGAACTTTGGCTAAACTTGGAACTTAGTACAAGCAGACAGAGTCAAAACATGAACCTCAGGCAATCAGAAACATCAGAAAATCTTAGGGAACAATGTACACTCATAGGCGCTATGCACGCTAAGTGTTCTGACATTTACAAAGTACAGTAGAACCCTGATCCATTGTTCCCGTATTTGTCGTTTTCCCGGATTTATCGTTTATTTTCTATAGTCCCGACTTAGGTCCATAAGGTAAAATGTAAAGTAATACCGCATTCATCGTTCATCGAAATATTATTTTCCCGCATCATTCAGATTTTTGGCCCAATCGAGAAAGAAAGACAATGTATTAGGAATTGCGACAAAAATTTTCTTTGAGAGCTTGGCATGAACTTTTTTTAAGGCTGTCGTAGCACTTGCTCAAAACGGCAGATTTTTTAAACACATCCGGGACTGTTTTAATACATTGTATCCTATTGGAGAGCATTCACATAGGTGCGCGTACGATCCCTGTTTGTCCATCTCAGTTTACTGGAATATTTCACCCTGTTTGTGCCGTCTCTAGGAGATCAGTACGTTTTTTTCGAAATCTTTAGGGGTTTTCTTTGGATCAACTTTCGTTATGTATTCATTTTAATAGTGTGAGCTGAGTCTACATTTCCCGTTTTGATCGTTTCCCCGCATTCATCGTCTTTTTCTCTCGGTCCCTTCAAAGACGATAGATCGAGGTTCTACTTTACTTGTATTTATCTCCAGATAGCACATCTTTTGCAAGGTGAATCCTAATTGGTTGTCCGTATACCTTAACCATACCGTACCATCCGTAATCACTAGGCTACCGAGACAGAACATTTTCATTAAGGTTAAGGCAGCATAGAGGAAGATCCCGGGTTCGATTCCCGGCCCCGTCAGACTTTTTTCAAGTCTGTTCTTCCTCGGGATTTTTCCTGGGTGCATGCCTTACGTGCAAAGTACCTTTAACCCTTTCCTTAGTTGCCCATCTCCTTAAGTACACGTACATACATACTTGGGGACTGTGTTCGATGCCATTCATTTACGCACGGTCAACTTTTGCGGATTTAATGTTAATGCTACACGTGTACACGTTGATTGTGTCCTGGCCTAACTCCCATAGCGCTTTGAGGACCGCCTTGGCGGTGGCTTTTCACACTGGTTTGCATTCTACCCATTTCGAAAATAAATCTTGGAAGAAAATAATGACCATATTTCCTATAGTTGATCGTACTAAAGGACCGATAATATCCCTGGGTCGGACCCAGGGTTCTTCGACTATTCGTGTCCCCATAAATCCACTCCGTCGTAATTGTTCCACCTTATGTCTCTGGCAGACTTTACAATTACGGATATACTGCACTACGTTATAAACTAAACCGGGCCAGTAGTATTGCTGCTTAATTCGGTCACAAGTCTTTTGGACTCCTTGGTGGGCTGCATGTGGTGGATAGTGATTTTCCGAAATCACTAGGGCTCTTTGCCCTTTAGGAACGCACAATTTCCACTGCCGACATGTGCCCTCTACAATAAAATCTACTTTAAAGGCATAAACAAAATTCGACCAAGAGGTCAAACGACGCCTCTGCAAACAATACCAATTATGTGCCATTCTTTTTGGTAACTCCGGTAGTCCACTTAACACTTGCGCTTCCGAGAGACCATGACAATCCCTCAACTCCTCTATTCGAATTACAAAGTCCCCCACGCTTTCCCCCAAAATGCCTGAAAATTTCAAGTTCCAGCGCCTCACAATATCTATTCCCGACTTTACGAAATTGTGGGGACATCCACCAACTGCTTCATGTCCTTGATTAATAGCGTTAATGGGTTGACTCTCTACCGGGTTCTCTACACCCTCATTCTCCGGCTCTATGGTGCCCCTCAAATAGTTAACTAATCTTGATCTAAGATCTGCCACAGTACTGCTAGTCTCCAAACCCCTGTCCGATGCTATAAGTCCACTCTTACGCAGATGATACACCCAACTGACATTTAACCTTAACTTCGACTCTTGCGGATCACCGCATTCTCATCCTCAGACCCCAACATCGCAAGAGAGAAATGAAGAAATCAACCAATTACCAAACTAATTCCAATACATACCAAAATTCAATGCGAGACATCACATGGAGCAACTATCGTAAGCGTGAACCTTTCTATTTCCCTTTTAATGGCGCCCAAACCGATTCCCTTCTTCAGCAGGTGACTACCAATTGCAAACAAAGCTCCGATACCATGAAGCCATGCCAAGAAACTAATTGTTGAATATTTCGTGGATGAGGAAAATTCACCACTGGGTTAACCTTTTTCACGTCAACTGACAAACCGTGTCGATTGATTAAAAACCCTAAATATCGAATCTCTTGACAACACCATTTGCATTTATCCCTATTTATCTGCAATCCTGCATTCAGCAATCTCCAAAAAACTTTGCTTAATAGCCTCAGGTGATTATCAAATGTTTCCGTTACCAATATGATATAATCTAAATAGGGGAAGCAATGTGGTTTCATTTCCGGGCTGATTAGTCTGTCTGGCAATCATTGAAAGGTTGCACCAAAAGGCATTCGCTGACATTGGAATAGACCTCTCCCCGGAACAGTAAAAGCATTGCAAACTGTAATTCTGCTAAAACAACTTACAAGCTCTCATTGAGCAAACTAACTCTTGCATTGTTTCGTAAATAATATTGATGAAATATTTCTCCTTGAGATTCCAAGTTAATGCCTGTAACTTTGCAACTAACAATTTATATCTATTAAATATAGATGCTTCTCCGGATTCATTCAAGGATATAGATATATAGATAGATAGATAGATAGGATACTAATTCACAGCCTAAACTATAAGCGTCATCGACTTGAAATTTTTACAACGTATTGGCCATAACGTATAACCGCCAGAAAAATTGCGGTTTTGAACCTCAGTGTCATGGGTTCGATTCCAGAAGGCCCCAAAGTCGCGATTTTCCCCATAAGAATACATGGCGGGGATTTTCGAAAAATTTTTTGAGGCCCTTCCCGGAAAAGGAGAGAGTTGAAACTCAAGGGATCGCTAGAAGCCGTGCGTATCCAACGAAAATCTGAAAGACATCGCCGAATATGGTCCATAGTTCGATGCTAGGTCGGGGCAAAAATCGGCCGTTTAAAAAGCATTGCGGCGATTTTTATGATTTTTTTTGGACCCTTTCCCGATAACATGGATACTTGAAAATCGGCACGTGGATAGATATCATGAATATATATCATAACAAAATTTTACATGTTCGCTGATGGTCCTTGGTTCGATCCCAGAGGGCCATTTGCACTTCTCAATGCATTTCATACGGAGATAACGGAAACAAAATTTAGGTACTTCCCGGCATGCTATCGACTTCAAACTTTGCATGATACAAGAGCAAGCCTTTACAAATCAAACTGTGCATTCACTGCATAAAATATGTCCTGGGTTCGACACCAGGTGTCTCTGCAATCAGAAGTTGATCCGATTTTTAGGAATTATTTTGAAACCTTTTCCAATAATATAGAAACTTGAAATTCGGCATATAGATAGAGATCATAAAAAAATTTCAGAAACTTTTTTAAGATTTCCAAGATCGTCCTTGGTTCGAATCCAGAGAGCCATTTATATTCGTGAAAAGTAGAACGTCGTTTGCGGTAGTTGCATCAAATATTTCTGTTTGAATTTTCACACATAGTTAGAGATGGTGATCTTCTATTTTGCTTTATATTAAGTTCACCAGGAAGACCCGGGTTCAATGCCAGACGATGAAATTTCAACGAATTTTAAGAAAATTTTTTTTTCTTTTGAGGACCGTCCCGTAATGATGCCAATATGAAATTAGTTCAGTCGATCTGCTTGCAGTATGCAAGCTACATTTTACTCGTATCTTAAATAGATAGTAAGACAAACCGGTGAGCCAGGCAAGCCACGGCTGCCTTGAAGTCCAGGATCCCCTCGATCACCTTTGGGTCCTCTCTCTCCATCTCTTCCAGGAGGTCCACTTGCTCCAGGCACGCCAGTAACACCTCGAGGACCCTCACGGCCTTCAGGTCCCTAATAATAATATTATGGACATTTAGCCACACATTACTATGAAATTCATGAAAGTATTTGAGGCATTTGCTCATAAATATCTTATTAGAGAAGAATATTGATCTAATAGTTTTATGGGTAAAATTCTTTCCGGATACAACCGGGTTGAGAAGCTTGAAGAAGCAAACCATAGAGTTGCCAAAACGTAGCTTTGTTTTTTAACGAGTGACTCAACGCTGTTGTATCCCAAAAGAATTTACCTCATAATGGAATTCACTCACATCAAAAGCCTTTGTACCAGTTTTAAATTTGTAGATTAATATGTTTTACCTGATTTTCATGCAGAATATACTTGTTAATTTTTAAATGGATTCCACTCATTCCAATCCCATTTTTCTGTCCAATCGTAAATCATAAAACAGTTTACTATTTACAAACATTGTTAGAAACAAATCCAATCTTTGCTGATATTCCCTTTGCCAGAATATTTGCTTTTTTTAGAAGTAGCCCATGGGCTTAGCTAAAATTGGGACGTTTCAGACTAAAAAAAAAATTGCCCTCAATCAAGGGGAAGGATAACTTACCACAAATGTATAAAAATTGAAGCAGATTTTCATTTCCAGATTTAAAATCTGGGGGTTTTTGCAACTGCATTTATGAATTACAAGTTTGATTTTCTTTATTTTGATGAATGAGCATTTTTTTGGACACTGCAATTATTCTTTGTCAGATCTTGCAATTTTAATTAATATTTCAGTGAGACGGAAATTTTTATTTCCCTTGAAGGTTGGAAATACAGTTCATAATAGAGGTGAAAACAAATGAATATTGCTTCACGATACAGCTGCAATCTAAGCTTTTGGAAAATGAATTTCAAAGAATTTCCAACACCAAACTGTCAGGGACCTGGTTTTAACATTGGATTATTTCATTGATTAATTTCATTAAAAATGCAATTTTCAAGAGAGATGTTAATTAACAATTAACATATCATAACATTCCCAGTTTATGTTCCTCAAGCTCAAATGTCCCCAAAGATTTATAAATTGCAATGTCTGACAATTCGACAAAGTGTTTTATAATATTTTATATTTATTGAAAAGAAACTTTTTATTTTTTTATTTCAACAATGATCATCATTTCCTTCATTTGCAAGCTCACTTGGTTTTTTGTCAACATCATCCTGGTGTTTCAATGGAACTGTTGGCATTTCTATTCCATGCATCTTATTTCATTTTTTGGTAGTTCCTTCCTCTCTTCAAATCGTCAACATTCCAGATCTGCTTCTGTCTCTTCCTCTTTCCTTCAATTATCCTCTGCTGCAGGCAGTCCATTCTTAGTATGTGACCTATCCAACGTGCCTTCCTTTTCCTTAAAATTTTCATAGTATCTCTTTTTCCTCAATCCTCTGCAGTACCTCTTCATTTCCCCCCTTTTCTTTACCCTCTCCATCCTTCGCCATAGCCACATCTCAAAAGTATTTCTCTTCCTTCTTCCTCAACGTCCATGTTTCTGAACCATATAGAATGATGCTCCATATCAAGCACTTAGCAAGTCTTTTCCTTAGTTCTATCTTGATGTTTCTAGCAGTCAAAAGTTCCCATAGCGTTTGGAATGCTGCCTTTCCCTAAGTAATTCTACCTCTTACTTCCAGCAAGCAACACCCATTCCATTTGATGTCGCTTCCTAGATATTTAAGAGTTTACACCAGTTCAAATTCCTTTCTGTCCAACGCATTGGTCCATTTGATACCTTCATCACCTTTGATTCTATGATAATGAATTTTCATTCCATGCTCCTCTCCTTTCCCTCTAATATTCTCTGCTGTTTTTTGTAACATTTCTTCACTCTCTGCTATCATAGTTTGTTTGTATGCATATTTAATTATCTTCAGTCTCCCTCCTCCTCCTAATCTCTGCAATCCCTTCCAAGGCTTGCTCTATTAGTTTGTTATACCCATATATGCCATATATAGATAATGTTGTGCCCATGTATGTTGACTTAATTGGGGACAAGCAACAACCTTGTCTCGAGCTTCTTCTTATTGATGTTTCATCCTATTCTCACTACTATTCTCTGTCTCATGTACAGTTGCTTTATTGCTCTTCTATCTTATCCGTCCACTCCAATTTCCTTTAGGGTCTTAAGTAGTATGTCCCATTTCACAATATCAAATGCCTTCTCTTAATGAAACAGATGAACCTCCAGTACCATTTCCACCAGCATTTTCATGCATCCTATGGCATCTCTTGTTCCTCTTCAAAATCCAAGTTGGTCATCCTCCAAGTTTTCCAGTATCTTCCTCTCAATCTTCTTCATTATTATTCTGGTCACCATCATTGCCACATGCACTATAAATATGATTGTATGGAAATCTTTGTAGGCTTGCCCATTACTTTTATTTGTCGGGGGCATAGTTATTGCCTTCAAGAAATCATTGGACCATTTTCCAGTTTCAAATATCTTGTTCACTAGATCAGTCAGCCTACCTGTGGCCCCTTCCCCCAAAACCTCCAGTACCTCTGCAGGAATTCCATTGCAGCCCACTGTCTTCTTGCTCTTCAAATCTTTTATTGCCTTTTCAACTTTGTCCTCCATATTTTGTCCTTGGTTTTTTAACTTCATTTATATTTACATCACTGACTCCAAGGCTAAACAAAATAGAATCACAAACAAATAATGTCATGAGAACTAGAGAGATAAGGTGTTTCCAGGGGTGTTCTTGGCTCAATGTTTGTGCTGATATCAATTTTGGTGGATTAACCCAGAAAAAATGGGTGAAAAAAGATGTGATTAATATATTTCATCTGATACATTATGGAGATAAAATAAAAGAATAGTTCTGAGCTGTAAACAACATGCTGAGATCAAATAAAAGTAGTGTATCAGAGTAGACTATGAGTATTTCATCTACAGAAGAAACAATAACAAACAATAATTCTTAATCCTTACACTTCCACTTCTTGGCTTATATACAGCACACCAATGGTCAACATGAACTACTATGAAGGATTAAGTCTTTGGTACTGTTAAATTTTGGGTCTCCTTACATTTACCAAAGGGCCATCTTCCACTAAAGCATGGAATGCAGAGTGAAAAATGTATGAAAAATGAAAATTGAAAGCAGTGAATCAAATGGATATCTGTAAATTAGACTAAAAGTCAGCCGTCAAGAAGGAAATCTGATGGCCAAGAAATTTTCTCACATATTCTTAACTGTATATTCTTGAAGTGTGTTTATCAATTGCTAGAGTGAGAGAGTGGAAGTTAAGCAATCTATTATAGATCAATAAAGCTTTTCATTTGGCAGGCATCTCACTAACATTCTATGGCAGACCTGAAGGAGGAAGACCCCATATACACTCTTGACTAAGTCATTGTTATAATCTTTTCTCAAACTTGCATCCTATTGTCAGGATTATGATGCACAAAACTAATATACGAAGGAAAAGAAATTTTAAGTTAAAACCTCACCATAGGTCCAGGAGGACCAACTATTCCTAGGCTTCCAGTTCCTCCCTCAACCTGTCGAATCTCTCCAGGAGGTCCTCGAGGACCAGGCTCACCA
Source organism: Sympetrum striolatum (assembly GCA_947579665.1). Taxonomy (NCBI): domain Eukaryota; kingdom Metazoa; phylum Arthropoda; class Insecta; order Odonata; family Libellulidae; genus Sympetrum; species Sympetrum striolatum. Next base: position 108,064,242 of record OX388344.1, on the reverse strand, counting down.
GGAAACCCTCTTTCACCCTATGAGTGAAACCAATAGAATGAACAGCAGTGATACAGCTTAAACGTCTTTGAGAAGTCTCAGTATCCCAAATAAAACAGGAAAAAAGTACAAACAATGTAGGGAAGGAAACCAAACACAAAGTATCTAGTACTCATTTCAAATTATGTGAAGAATTCAATGAAACTTCAAAGATTCATGAAATGGACTTCTCTGTTCCACTTATCGTTCTTTCTGCTACACCTAATTTGATCTCTCTGTTGATCACATACAATGATTTTAAATTCAGATTAAGGATTGGTTGGATTTTATTTGAAATATATTATAACTACAAAAGTTAAGAATTATAAGCCTGAAAATGTCATTTCATGTAAAACTCACTTAAATAAATGCAATTCTTACAAAATATGAACATTACCTTTTATTACAGTTAGTGGACACTTATTAAGTATTATTTAAATGGACAATTAATTACATGGTTCTTTTTCCAGCGAAAATATATATTTTGAAGATTATAAAATTTTATGAAATTTCTAGCGATAGCAATTGAATTGAAATGACTCAAATTCTTAAAATAGAATTTCATAGCCACAACAGAAAACTTGTCAACTACAGAAAACTAAGCCACCCGCATAATTCATAAATTACTAAATTAATGAATGATTTGTGAAATATGTTACTCAGTTATATTAAGTTGATTGTTTTTTGGATCTGTCACTATAAATGAAAAGTCACCATACTTTAACTTTAAAAGAAATTACCAAATAAAACAAAATGTGTCAGCTTACTGTCATTTATGCTGAGATATGAATACATTTTGATTACAACAGTGAATTTCTGAATGTATCAAGAGGTACATACCCTGTCTCCTTTTGGTCCTGGTGGACCTGGTTCTGAGATAGGCCCTGGTATTCCAGGACGTCCTGGGAATCCAGGAGCACCAACTGGTCCAGGAATACCATCTTTGCCCTAGTAAATAAATTCCTCTGTAATCCCTACTGCTAGTTCTACATTTGAATAAACTATTTATAGGGATATTTATAACAACAATAGCAAACATACCAACAACATCAAAGAAACCTAGAGTATGAGAGGTTGAAAAAGAACCTATTGATGTTAAATTTTATGTATTATCTTTCTAAATAATTTTCTTATGGCTTTTGTATTAATCATAGAAAAAATCTTTTGCATGTCGTTTCATAATTGTTTGATTTTTGGACACCATCCATCCTGAAAAATGTAGAATTTTCTCCGATTCATATGTTATGAATAGTTTTATAATCATCTTTATTTTCCTTCTAAAAGCAAACAAGCACTCTTCACTATGCAAATCAAATTTATAATGTATCAAATACGTCAAATTTCAAATATGGAATGTAATCTTAATTCACACATGCAGTTATTAGAAACAATTACTTCGGTTTGTACTGCTTAAGAAAAATGCTATCTACTTTGCCAATGGGGGTCAGCGAATTCATTCACAAACTATATTTAGTATTCATTGAAGAAAAATACTTCCTGATTAATATCATTAACTTTAAAATCAGAATAAACATAAAATACACATTAATGCATCCACATTCATCATTATTTCTAAAAATGGGCTACTGAGACAATTGCTAGTAAAGTAACAACTAACAAGAAGCCTTAGCAACAACTAATAAAAATTTACTCTTGCAAATTTCAAAAAAGAATTGCTTTATTCAACTTTAAAATTACCATAAAAAGTCAATTGCAGGATTTGGTAGAGTTGGATAGCTTGTGGAAATACTAGTTCCACGTACCAACAATAAATGAATTCAAACAGTAATCAATTTATGAATTTAGGAGCGGTTCTATGTAAAACTGTTATTTTTATGTTATAAGCAGGTTATTCAATTGATAATCTCCATTGCCATTTCATATTTTAATGAATAGGCATAAGCATAAATACAGCCTCTGAAAGATATGCATGTATTTTTAATACACAAATTGTAATTCTATATTTTGCTAAGGCTTATAAGGCTTAAGGACACCTGTCAATTTTTCAAGAAACTTGAAAGAAGTGATATTTGATCAACATTTGCTCACACACTTTCAAGAACAACAAATGACAATAATTTTCTAATACAATGAAATACCAGAATCATAATCTTTAAATGTAATTTTCAGGGTCATATGAGATTAGAAAAATTGTAAATTGATGTATTTCACAATGCCAGATGCTAGTCACTGTATTTTACATCTACAAGAGATATATTTTTCCCTCAATTTTTCTATTAAAATTTGATTTGAATCTTATGCATCAAAATCATCAAAAATAATTTTAATTTATATAATCTAGAAAAATTTACTGTTTTTATTAACAGGAATCTTTATCGCAATTCACACTGAAAATCAGCACTTTTTATTCAAATGTATAATTGAATTCATAAATTCGTATCTGGGCATAATAAATTATATGCTTTTGTTTTATTATTTTATTTTCAGAAAATCTCTTATATGGAATTTTTATTATTTTTCACAATTTCATTGTGTCATTGTGAAAAATCTGAGTGAAATTGTATCCTTATGGGCAAACAGAATCGAGCTCTAGATGATAAGAAGCAATATAATAGAATCTCACAGGAAGTCCTGCTCTTCCAGGCAATCCTTGTTCTCCTGTCAGTCCAATTGGTCCAGGAGGACCCTGTTGAGAAGAAATTAAACAAAATTATGTATTTTTGAAATTAATTTATAAAAAATAATTATAATTAATACTGCTACTAATTTTCATTACGAGCCTTTCAGTATGTATATCCTGAAATTTCCATTACACTTAACTTCAGCATTGACATCACCCAGTAACTTTTGAATTAGCTTTACCTCTCTCTATTTCTAACCCCAATTTTTATCTTAATTCAATATTCCCTAATAAATCAATATTTGCTATTTTATTCTATTTGACAGAACTTTCAAAACCAGTGAAACATTCTTATCAAATTCAAGTATTAATATTGTGTAAATTTAGCGCAGTAAATAAAACTTTACAAGTACTTCATCTAATCAGTTCTCTTAGAATGGCTGACCAATTAAAGCCAATGAAATTATTCTCATTGCTAACAAAATTACCATAATTTTATTCTTGATAACTTTAATTTAAAATGCATTGTGGCGATTTTTAAGATTCTTTTAATCCCTTCCCGATAAAATGGAAACTTGATACTTGGCATGTAGATAGATATCATAAATATATTTTACGTATGCTGTTTAACGTTTTGCTTATTGTCCTTGGTTCGATCCCAGTGAGTTATTTACATTCCTCAATGTATTTCTAATGGGGATAATGGAATCCTATTTTAGGTCCATCCAGGTAAGATATTGACTTCAAACTTTGCATTAAATATATTCAAGTCCTACCACATTATAATGTGTGTTCACATCTACCAATAGGTCCAGGGTTCAACACCAGGCATCTCTAAAATTAGAAATTGCTACGATTTTTAAGGTTTCTTAAAAATCCCTTCCCGATAACATAAACTTAAAATTAGGCATGTGAATAGAGATCATAAATACATTGGTTTGAACCCAGAGAGCCATTTACATTACTCTATGTATTTCAAATGGGGATAACAAAGTCTTATTTTAGGACCTTCCTGGTAAGATATCGACTTCAGAAATTCAATTAAAAAGCTTTTATTTCTACCAGGGCGTTACAGGTATTCACATCTTCCAAAAGATCCACGGTTTGACTCCAGGCATCTCTACTATTTGAAACATATGGCAGGAATTTCAATTTACTTATGATACAGAATTGAAAATATATTCAGATATTTCCCTATTTGTTTGGTAATTCAAAATCGTAGAGGTCCCAGAAAATGCGCTCTTCTTTATTTATAACTATAAAACTGCCGCTAAATGTGCATGAGTTTACACTAGAATGGTGCAAATGTTTCTTTTTTTAAATAAATTACGGCGATTTTTAAGAATATTTTCAATCCCCTATTTTACTTTCTCCATATACGAAGTATAGAGAAAGTATTGTTTTCATGAAAAAATTTGACTTCGAGATTTCAACGGAAATACGCGTTTTGGGGTCCCTAGAACACGTTTTGACCATTTTCGGAATGATGTCTGTGTGTGTGTGTGTGTGTGTGTGTGTGTGTGTGTGTCCATCATATCCCGTAAAACATTATTTATAATGTTTTTGGCGTCAAAGATAATAATATATAAATTAATCACTCATCTTCCAAGTTTAGATGGAATATAGAGTTCGAAATTACTGCCGTAGATAAATATTTACATCTTATATATATGGAGAAAGTCATGTGCTGGCCACATCAGATTTTTTCTTTTGTGGACCTTCTCGATATGATATCGACTTAGAATTTGTATCATTAGTGTGCTTGGAGTAGAGGTCTACATGGGCCAAGCCCAAACCCAGCCCGGCCCGTTCGTCCTTGAGCCCAAACTTTCCATTAATCGCCCTGTAATAAATTGTTGTGAATTGTGAACAATTACATTTTTTTAACCCTTCATGAAGATTGAGCATTTTATTTAAGCATTGCATTACAACTTTAAGAGGCTTTTGGCGCTTTCCAAGTACTCTCTTTAAGAACAAATAATTCTCTTCTTCTCGAGTTATCCATGGGCCAAAGCTTAGCCTGAGCCCAATGGACGGCCTGATTACCCAACCCGAGTGTCAACTGTCAGTCTTCAGGGTAAAGACTCCGAAAGAATAATGAAAATTCAACCAATATGTTTAAATTGGAGTTATATTTACCATCCAGCATCGAACCCAGTTCTTCCTGGTGATACTTCCTATGCAGTACAACAGAATATCACCATCTCTAACTATGCGTGAAAAAGCAAGCAGAAATATTGGCTGCAACTGCCTCAAACGACGTCCTACTTTTCACATATATTCCTCATGTAAGAAATTTCATGTGCTCTGGCATCGAACCTGGGAAAAGTACGGTCTCATCTAAATTTTTTCTTAAACGGAGTCTTAATAAAATCTTCTAGCAAAGCAAGAACTTCCTTTTTCAGATTTTTTTAAAATGTCTTCCCGATGACATGGAAACTTCAAACCCGGCATGTGAATAGAGATCATAAATACATATCATATTCGCTGTTTAACATTTCCATGATAATTCTTGGTTCGATTCCAGAGCGCCATTTACATTCCTTTATGCATTGCGAATGGGGATAATGGAATCGTATTTTAAGATCATCCCAGCATGATATCAACATAAAACTTTGGATTAAATAAGTTTTATATCTACCAGGTCGTTATATGTATTCATAACTCCCGAAATGTCTTGTGCTCGAGACCAAGCGGAAAGGCAAGGACGCGACCTGGGCAAAAATAGGTGTAATTGATTTGGGGCATTAATCTCAAAAAATTATTCGGTGACAGTCCTGCCAAATACTTTAACCCTGAATAAAACAATATAAGGTAATTAATTTATTTTCTTATGATTATATTTGATATTTCGAAAAATAAATACTACTTGAATATTAATATGTATTTTGGTCTGTAAAAATATATACGGAGGATTATGAATCGAGAATTAAAAAAAAACTCAATTTTCGAGAATATAGGGATTTTTTACAATAATTTTCATATTTCTACTGCTTTTATCCGCGGTTGTTGTGAATTATACTGAGTCCATGTAAGCAGAGGCAATATTCTAGTATGAGCCAGAATATTTAACCATAATCGCGGCCTCTTAAAAATAAACGAATTTTGAAGTAAACCCCCTGTTTTTTTAGTCACGCGCCGCCACTGCTCTCTACCTATTCGGGAAGTATTTTTTTTTAATTCCCAAAAATCAAAGCTATGCATTTAAACGGAAAGATTGGGAATGGGAATTGGGATTTTGGGGACTTCTGGGATTGAACCCAGGGTCAGAATGATTGATTTCTCACTTTTCCTGGGGGTTTCAAGTTAGGGCCTATATGCTGTAAAAATTTTCTAGTCAATGACGCTTGTGGTTTAGCCTGTGAATTTGTATCCTATCTGTCTATCTATCTATATGAATGAATCCGGAGAAGGAATTATATATACAGTGAAACCTGCCTTAATCAGAACCTGAGTAAAACGGAAACCTGTCTTATCCGGAAAAAAATATTGGTCTGGTGGTCGTAATTGGGTTTTATATTCATTGTTACCCTGTGTTGAACGGAAACTGTCAAATGTGGAAACGGAATCGATTCCCGGCCAGGTGAACCTGGGCTAAGCGGAATTGCAAAAAGCAATTCCAATATCGATCTAAATCACTTGAGGTGACTACAAAGATGCAAAGCTTTCTCATGGAAGATGTTATCCTAAATCATGAGCGTCCTGTCGTAAATATCATTTCAAGAGCTTCATACTGGACAAGGGTTCCTTTGTCCCTATATATATGAAAGTCGAGACACCAACACACAAATGCAATTAGGATTCTTGCCCACTCCTTTTGCAGACCAAGGCATTCCTTATCCATCTTCATTTGCAGATGAATGGCTCTTTATAATCATAGCAGAACAAAGAAATCATTTTTAGCTAATATGTAGGGGGGCATTTCAATTTTGCCTCTTATATTATTGGGGATTAAATCTCGTGCAGCTAATGGTGGAAAGAAATAAACATTATTGTGTAGCCTTGCTCGTGTCTAAAGAAGACGGAATCATTTTCCTATGCGCTGCTGACAGGGTAAGACCACACCAGAGTACCTTAGAGGAACTGCTGGTTGATTTCTGCAATTCCACGCAACGTATTAACACTGAAAAATAAACTGTAATTGATCGAGTGCTTTGAATGAAAAGCTCTCGTAAAGCAGGTAGAAGAGAGGTGTAAGTGTGGAAAGACGAAAGTTTATGAAGTAATTATTTTTTAAATTTGTATTTTTTATCAATCCATCACATACAGCGAAACACCAATTTACATTCAGCTAATAACAGTAACAATAGACGAACATATATGACTTACCAGAAAAATCTGGATAGCCAGGATTCGAACCCGGGACCTTGTCATTGTTAACATGTAGGCATGCTAACCGCGGCCGGTCCAAGAACGAAGACAAAATTAAGAAAGAGTTTGAAAGGGGTTGGTTTTAGGAAATGTATTTCTTCATATCCAAAACAAAAATAGTTTGCAAACCAACACACCATAAAATAATTGTTGTTTCTGTCTATTAATTTAGGCCTACATTTACATTCAAACTCCTCTCTGCGAATATGAAGAGTTAAAAAAATATTGTTTGGGACTGGTTTGTGCGAGCAAGATTGAGGAATATTCCTTTATCAGGTCCAATGGTGCAAGAAAAGGCATAAGAGTTTGCAATTTCTTTAGGAAAATTTGATTTTAAGGCCATGAATGGTTGGCTGGAGAGCTTCAGAGCAAGACACGATGTTATATGGAACAGAGGTGTCGGCAATTCGAACGACGTGGATGTGAAAACTGTAGAGGACTGGAAAGGCAAGGTTCGAGAATAAATTAAAGACTATTAACCATGTGGTATCTACAACCAGAATGTATTATAGGGCATTGCTGTCTAAAACATTTTGCATTAAAGGAGAAAACTGCTAGGGTTTTTCCTTTTCCAAATTATGTTTCTTGAAATTAGTGCATAAATGGAAATGATTTTCTTACATATATGCTTATTCTTTAAAAGGAAGCACTCAAAGGAGCATTTCACCATTTTCATTTGTGGCAATATGGCTGGGGAGCTCCTAAAGCATCCTGTCATCTGGAAATCAGCTCGATCACGATGTTTCAAAAAGGTTGCCATTGATAAGCTACTGATCACATAGAGAAATAATAAAAAAGCATGGAACACGGCTTCAATCATGGAAGAGTGGCTGAAAAGTTTCAATGCACCTCGATAATGCAACCTGTAACCCTAAAATTTGCCTTTCGAATGTGGAGCTAGCTTGGTTTCCGGCAAACACAACAAGCATCACTCAGCCAATGGATCAGGTGGTAATTAGATTGCTGAAGGCACAATATAGAAATTATGTGATGCAATAGTTATTGGTTTGCTGCAGATACTGCGAATCCAGTGTCGAAGGTGATCAAAAAAATATCAGCACCGGATGCCTTAAATTGGATTAATTTGGCAGTGAAAGATATTAAAACATGAACTGTTAAAAAAATGTTTTGCTAAAGCTGGGTTTCTGCCAGCACTGGTCCCCAAGGGAGGTAAAGAAAACAAATTCTATCCAATCATATCGCCAATCTTCTGACGAGCGATGAAGGTGGCTCCATGACAGACACTATATATATATTCACTGTGAATCTGACGAAGAAGTAAATATAACTGTAATATGTCCTAAAGAGAAATGTTGGTTTCTTTAAATGAATTAGCAGAATGTAGTCTTAACCCTTAAAGGACTGACGTTCCCATATGGGAACGGACTGCAGCTGGGTTCTCTAGGTAGCTAAACAATATCTTGAGTGTCATAAAATGGTTAGTAAACGATATTTTGTGAGCTAAGAGGGTCCAAAGCTTAGTTTCATTTGAGTTTTGGTGCATTTAAGTCAAGGGAAATATTTCTTGTGATTTTTCGAAAAACAGGGAAATTTTGAGATGGATCCTTCTGGCAACTAATTTTTATAAGTTTTACTGTTTTTAATTTAAAGTAGTCTTTTGCTTATATAACTTTAGTATGATGTTCTAATCTTCGAAAGAAATTAAATGGAGCAGAGTTTGAGGTTATTTGTTGTTGTTATAACGTTGTTTATTTCTGCGTTCCCATATGGGCACGTCAGGCCTTCCCACTACTACGTGATTTCCTTGCCGATGGCTGTCAAGGAAAGATATATATAGTATATAAAAGAATATTTTGCGACATAATACATTATTTTTGGTGCAATTAAGTTAAGAATTATTTTAGTTTTAAGTTGTGACAAGAAGACTATGGCAATTATTATGCATATTTATGAACTAAATCTCGGAAAACCTAAATTTATATAGTAGAAGTGGCAACAACATATATTAGCAAATGATTATTGTACTAGATATACAAATCCTTTCAAATTTTATTAGCTTCACATAAAATGATATCATTAGAGGTGTTATAGTTTCTATTCAGGAAAAACGTAAGTTTTCATGAGTCGACTTCACTGAAGGAGGCTCTCCGAATCCTTGACGAGGATGAAGAGAGTGAGGTAGATGTTACCGATTTCTTCATTTCTCCAACAGAAGAAAATGAGCGAACTGATGAAGATGAGGAAAGATTGGTTGACAATTTTACTGGCAAGCAAATGAGGGCACACACCAATTCGGTTGGCAACCAACGAAAGTATCGGTGCTGGAGAATACGATGGGGCAAAAAAATCTGTGCGGAAAAAATGGATAAAGGGTAGCATTGAGTGTACGGGAAGTTTTTCTGAAGCAGATTACTTTTCATACTCTAAACTTAGCTGCATCGAATTGCTAGAGCTCTTCATCGATGACGATTTCGTCACATTCATAGTGGAACAAAGTGAGAATTATGCCCGATTTTTTTATTGCCCCAGTCCACAAATTACAGCAGAGGAGATGCGAGACGTCATTGGCATTTTGATTGTATCCGGGTACAACATTCTCCTGGAAAAAAATATTACTGGGACGCAAAAAAGGATGTACATATTGAATTGGTTAGTAGAGCGATGAGGAGGGACTGATTCATCCAAATAATGAAATTTTTACACTTAGCGGATAATACTAAGTTAGACAGTCAAGCGATGGGTTCTACTAAGTCTGGCCTACGATGAAAATAATTACAAAGAGATGTTTGCAGCATTTGGTGCCTTCCCAGTTCTTAGATTGTGAAGAAGAGATGATAAGATACTATGGAAGACACAGCTGCAAGCGATGTAGTAGAGGTAAATCGATAAGATTCGGTTATATAATTTGAAGTGGTATGTGGAATAATATAATAGCATTAATTTATTTAGCTCAATATATAATTTATACGAAAGAATTTATTGCCACATTTGAAAGGATGTGGCTACAATGGAGCTGAGCGAATCAGAAAGAACCGGATTCCGAAAGATTGTCCGCTACCACCAAAAAATGATCTAAAAAAGGAGGAGAGTGGAAAGAGCATCACAGCTATTTCTACATGTGAAGGAATAGGAGTCACTAAATGGCTGGACAATTTGGTAATTGTGGCAGCTTCAAAAGCGTATGGAGTTACGCCGTTGATGAAAGCTAAAAGGTTTTATAGGAAACAAAAGAAAATTATTCAGCTTCCATAACCCTACTTCATATCCCAGTATGATAAGCATATGGGTGGAACTGACCAAATTCATGTAAATTCACTGCATATTGGTAAGATATGATTTATATAAATTATTTGCAACTCAGACAATCGAATAATAATAATAATAAAAGGAAATCCTCAGATCCAAGGACAAAATGAGGGTTTAGACGGAAGATTGCTCAGGTGTACTTTACTCGGTACAAGACAGAATAAAAACCACCCGGTGGACGACTCAGCAAGGCTTCCACGTCAAAAACTGGCTCCACGCAAGAGTTATGGTATGATCAATTAATCGGTGTAATTGGTGACATACCGCAGAACAAGGGAAAACGCTGCGCATATGAAGAGTGCGAGAGTCGTGGGAGAACAATGCGTAATAAGTGCGATGTTGGGCTCTGTGTTAAATGTTTTACAAAGTACTTAACAAAATAATTATAAAACAAATACTTATATCTTCCAAGAAAAACCATTTCATACAATATTTTTTTTATAAATATGATTTTTTTCAATAAAATGCTTTTTTTAAATTTCATCATGGTGCGCGTAATAGTAGTAGTGGGAAGGACTGACAAGCCAATATGGGAACGGGCATTTGCAACGAACCTATTATTGTTAACTTTTTTAAACAATTTTCTGTTGTTAATTTAGGTCATCTGAATACCAATATAATAAAATTAGGGTAATTTTTAAGAAAAATAATTCTCGTCCTTGGAGGGTTAATCAAAGTAACGCAGATTTATTTAATATCTTAAATGAGGCTTTCGGAAGCGTAGAAAATTGCATCATATAGGAAAAAAGGAAAAACAGACAAAATAACAGATTATATGCGCATTTTATAGATCAATTTTTATGTTAATTACTGCAAATAAACAAATTTAACCGCAATGTGATACTGCTCTTTCATTATTCCATAATAATTTCGTCTACATAGAATATTCATAGAAAATTTGTCTATGTTGAATTTTAGTAAAACCAGCCTTTTAGGTGACGCATTATATGGGCGCGATATGCCTTTCAAGGTTATTTTGAAATGTCAGACTCTGGGTTAAGCGGAAAACTGTCTTATCCGGAAAAAAATTAAAGCCCCGAGAGATTCCGCTAAACACAGGTTTCACTGTAATAGATATATATATATTTTCTTATTATTTTATAAAATAAATCAGTCCTAAATGTCAGTAATTAACATAAAGTCTGTAAAGTAAAAATATTCTGTCAGAATGTGAAAAATCTGAGACATTTAATCCCCAAAAATATAACATATTCATTTCAGAGGAAAAAGTCAATAAATGACATACAGCAGTTCCGTTGAAGCCAGGAGGTCCTTGAGGGCATACTGTCTCACAAGTCCCTTGAGGCCTAACCAGTTTCTGAAAATAAATAAAACATTGCTCATGATATTACTGAATAATCTAATTACCAAGGCACTACATACTAATGGATGACTTAATATTTCATAAGGATTAAGACAGGAAATTCTTTTCCATAAGAGTTTAGGTTTTCAGCTAAATGACTTCTTTATCGTAGGGACAGATCATTGACAACAAAATTGAAATGTTTGAGTTTACCTCTTCTGTCCTCCAGGAGGAAACAATTGGGGCAATTATTTTTATATAGTATTTTAAATGGATGCATTAAATGTTCAGAGCTGTTATCCCTAATTAATTTGAATTGTCCCATAGATAACACCAAAAGCCCTGATTTCTTTAGTATCCCATATTTATTGAGAAATTATTCTTTTTACCTTCCCTTGCATAAGATTTTGAGAGAGCTGAACTATTACACAAGTTTCTTTCGTTGGTATCACTCAGGCCACATAAATAAAAATGTTATACGAAACAGAAACACAATGGTATTAAAAATTTATTATAGAAATCATGGTAATATAGCGTGGTGATATCAAATCACGTCACTGCTAAAACAACCATTATATAAACAAATATAAACCATGCTGTGCTTATTGATCATTTATAAAAAGAAAACATCATAATATACATAAAATGTTTGTAAAATAAAAATACATGAAAAGAAATGAATAGAATTTGTGAAGAATAAATATATGTCAAATTTATTAGACTTGTGAATAATTAGTTTGCAGGGCATTACCAATTTTACTTTCAGCCACAATTGTATTTCATGATGACATTTGTTTTATATGATATCTACGTTAATTAGACTTGCCAAAAATTAGTTTCAGTAAGAAATAATTGTGGTGAGATGTGAGAGTTTGAGTACAACAAGTGTAAAAGAGGGAATTTCACTTATTTACCCCTCGGTGAAAAGGGTTAAATTTTATGTTCAGCGTATAAGTCGACCCCTGGTTTTTGAGAGATTTTTTAGGCTTCAAAGGTTGACTTATATATGCATACAGTAAGTAAAAAGCAAAACAGAACCTATTTGTAGAGCACCTACAAATCAATCAATAGAATGGCAACTAAGAAAGAAGATCCTGAAGAATACAGACTACATGATGAACTATTTTAAGAGCAAATTATATTTCTTTTTTGTGACCTTTTGCTTTGACTATTGGTACCTTGTTTTCTATACATATTTAGATTTACAGCTAAAAGGGAAGCAGACTGGAAGATGCAGAAAGCAGTTCTGATCTACCTCAGGAATAGAATATCAATCAATATCTAACATGTGTGATAAACTGAGATATCTTGAACTTTAAATATTTTGGAAAGGCCACAAACATGCAACTTCCTTTACTCAATGTCAGTGTCATCATTTTGAACTTCATTACTTCCGGTGCTTGATTAGGGAATGACTTAATAATCAGAAAGGAACTTACCGGGAGTTCATCACAAGGTTCCCTTTCTGGTCTTGTAGGATCACAACTCAGCACCATCCACTGTAGGTCTATCTGTAATGAAAATCTCTAAGTAAGAAAACTGCCTCCTTCATACTTATCTATCATCCAAAAATACTTCATGAAATATTTGTGAAATCCATATTTATATACTCTGTCATTTACAGAGAAAAAATTGTCAGAAAAGAAACTTCTGACTAAGAGAATGGAATCTGAAAATGTATAAAGCTAAATAAATTTGAAAAAAAATTGAGGAAACTAATAGAATTTCTGACCAAAATTAAATTTGATAAAACATCTTGAAAAAAAAAATTGTGAGCATAATCTTTCTTAAACTATCGCATTCAAAAGCTTAACAAAGGAGAATCTCATTTCTTTATGCCAATGTTGTTCTTTGCAACTTTCTATCAAGATGCGTATATTAAGCTGAAAATGTATGAATGAGTTCCCCAAATAATTTATTTATAGTTTCATAGCTAATTTAGAAGAAAACTAAATATGATTATATAATTAACAAATCATTTGATTACAGAACTTAAGCAATATTAATAACCTTACCTTAGACAGATGAAGTTGTTGCCATCAAGAGTAATAAACAGGTGTACTGTTTGAATGCCAGTGAGGAAAAAATAAGAGACAATATAGGATCACAGAAAACATTGAAAATGTTTAATGCATTCCCAAATGAAGGAAAGGCTTTGATAAAATATAAACTGAAATACACGCAGAAGAAAAATTACTGATTTTATAGATTCCATATTTAGTGAGTAGTGCATGTGAAGCATTTTGTTAGCATCGATAACATATTGGGTTAGCAAAACGCACATCATGCAAGAACAAAAAATCAAATAAAAGAATGTCCATTAAATTTGACAATAGGTATCTAAAATTTTAGTTTGCTGAAAGTGCAAATGACAAATTGTCACCACCTAATTAATCAGTGAATCAATGATATAATTTAGTCATCAGATCATTGCTAAATTGAACAAACTAGAATTCATTACAAATGGAACATTGATCATACAAAATATCTCAATGTTAAATTTAGCAAACATAAAGATGAGTTTTCAGGTAGCTCTTTTTTAAGTACTAATTTTATGAGAAATTAAGAGAATTAATGCTGTACAACTTACTGCTAAGAATTAATAGGAATAGTAAATGAATATGTTCACATAGCTGACTTTTTATTCACATAAATACATAATTTGTTCATTTGACTCATGCAACACTAATATACAGCAATAGTAATTTTATAATTCTTTAAATAATTAATTTTTGCTTTAGAGAGCTTTGAGGGGATATAAATTATTTCTTTTAGATCGTAATGAGCAGAATCAAATCCCATAAATATTTTCAGCGCCAGCTGATTTCCATATTGAAGTTTTGTGCCTAAGGATTTACACAACAAACAGTCATACCTTTCACATGTTAAAATACTTCGAAATGATTAACATCATAAAAATGAAATTTCGTAAACCTATTTAATTTTGGCATGTTAAAGTAGTAAAAAATTCTGATCTTCAATGGGTAACAAAAATGAACAATCAATTACATCTGTTTTCCTTCTCTACTAAGATTAGAACTGTGATATTTTATACCCAATTCTTGCTTTGAAATTATGCAATGTTTATGCCCATATCCAAGACAAGCAGACAACCCACCATTAAGTCACCAAATTACATTTTTAATAGATCAAATGGATTAACTAATTAAGTAAAACCACCCGAACTCATACTAAATTTTGCCTTATTGTATAAAGAAATCGTAAGAAATTCTTTTAGTTTTTATGACTGTCAAAGAGAACACCAGATTTGTGGGAAACAGATTCAAATGAAACTTTCAGGACTTAAAAGTAATGGACCATTGTCCAACCACTCAACTCAATGGGCCTTTGTTTATGAAAAATTAGCAACTGAAAATCGTAGTTAGGCAACACTTCCATACACAATGTGTATTACACATCCATTACCATGCAGATTTCACTTTTGTCCTGGGATTTTGATGAAAATTTTTGTGGTGTAGCAGGAGGTGGAGCAATGAAAAAGTGTATTGTCGTTCGTGTAAATGGTTCTTAGTTTTGTTGCAATAACAAATTGAATATTGATAAACAGATTTTAATGCAACTCTGCATTACACACCTGCGCTATCCCCAAACTGTAGGAAATAACCTACTGTTTGCGAGTTATTCTCTAATCTTATTTTCATTTTCTTTTGTTGTACTTTTGCTTGTTACTCACTAGCAGACTTAGCTTCAAATTCTTCCATTCTTGCACCCAGTGGCGCAGCCAGGATTTGCCAATGGGAGGGGGTCCAAGGCTGCCAAGAAAACGAAAAAATGCCTACCTCACAGGGGCTAGTATATTCATGCCCACTACTTACTACAATATATGTCAATTCTTTCAACACTTAAAAGGCATTGAAAACCAGCGGAGTTTAACGCTTATGTGCCCAACTTATTGAACTTTTCAAGATAGTAGTTTACAAAAGCGAACTATTGGAAACTTATCATAAGTGTTCCTTGGATTTCTTGTTTGGATACGTGCAATATCTATAAAAAGTCATTTTTTCTATGCTGAAGTTTTTTAGTGTTTAGATAACTTCTCGAGTCTTTGAGAGTTCTTTCTTCCAAGAGGTTGCCATATGTGAGAAGGAAAAAAATAGTTACGGTTATTTGTCAAGTGATATAAACGTAATATCCACTCATTAGATTCCCCACATTGGCACGCCCATTTGAATATCTTCCGTTATTAGACTATATCATCAGCAGATTTTGGAACATAATTGAAATGTCACCTGCCCGGGAAAACACCATCAATGTATAAAAATAATGATATGAAGTATAAATACAGCTTATTGCACAAGGTTTATATGTGCCATGCCAGAATTTCGTGAATGAACATTAAAGCCTGTCCATTTAGACATTCTTCAGGGGTAGAATTCCTCATAAGTTGCGTTCACTCTGGCACTTTCAAAATGAGATTTTAGAAGTTCATCTCCAGCTTCAACTCAAATCTATGCGTAATGGAATCTATGCATCTACTAATGGTCATTTCACAAAAAAACACATAACCATTGGCTTATGCTTTTCTGATAGAGGCCTTGAACTATTAGCGTACTGTGAAAAGAATTTTCGGATGTCCATCTGTACCTTACAAAATCCAAACTGAACTTCTTCAAACTGTTTACTGAGAATTTCTCAAAAGCACTATTTACGAGCCTAACTTTGCATTCACACCCTTAAAACAGTCACATGCAGAAGATCTAACTGAGCATTTCATCAATCTGTTTGTCCCTCAAACGTAATCTTAATCTCTGTTTTCAAAGTGTATGATAAGTTTCAAATTACTTCTCGAATGTTCCCTTGTATTTTTGCAAGAAGTAAACGTCAGTACATTCGAATTTTTCTCATGGGAATCTTGTCTTATGGTGTGAGTCATCTGACTTAAGGATAGGCTTAAGAAGTGCACGCATTGATATTTTTGTCAGTTCTAGCCCTGCTCGGCTACCGAAAAACATCATCTTAGCTGAAATTGGAGCCATATTTACAGATACATGAAGCTTTCGCTGAATTTATCAAAAAACACATGACTAGCAGTGTATCTCTAAGAGTTGCGTGATGATTGGGGTTTTGTACTCTTCAGCAGAAAAAAAGCACAGAGCTAGTCATAGGACTTGACTCTTGGTGGAGGTTTGAGCCCATAAATCCCCCCCCTTGCTGCACCACTGCTTGCTCCTAATTTCCGATCGTAACCTGTTTTCAACCAAATGAACTTTGATGACAGAGAGCCTACAAAAAGGATGATGAATGATGGTTGGTAATAATAATAATAATATTTATTTATTCATGGGCATTTTGCATGATACAATAATTAAGTAGTCCATGTATATGTATATCACACAGAAAAAAATCAACACATTTCCAAAAGGAGTATTCATTGCTTTCTGCAATGCTTTGGTACTCGTTGGTACTATTTACATTAGAAGTCATCTTAAACTTGATAATAGTCCTATAAAATAGCATTTTCACAAATTCAAGAGTAAAGTTTCAAAGTTCCCACTCAAAAACACTACTTTTCTATTTTCATCCAGCTTTTTTCCATTCCAGCCCACTGTGCATTGTTCTTTGTATTAGAATAAACGCTAACTAAAAGGCAGGGAATACTAAGAAGGTAAAGAAGATTAAATTAAATCACAAAAAGGTAAGTTATCAGCAAAATTAATGGAAGGACATAATTTCCTAAGTGGAAAATCTCGAGATAGACATGGTAATATAGACGTATGGCGGGTTGCCTAACTCCAAATTTCTGTTGCTAATTTTTCATTAACAAAGGCCCATTGAGTTGAACGGTCGGACAAGTGTCCATTATTTTTCATCAGAAAATGTGCCCTGAAAGTTTCATTTAAATCCATTTCCCACAAACCTGGTGTTTCTCTTGTTAGTCCAAAACTCAAGTAATACAAGATTATTTGAAGTGGAAGTAGTTCCAACAGCAGAAAGATATGAGTGCGAGGAAAAAGTGTTGCTGAATAAAAAATATGCATTCCTTTTGCAAGAAAAATGTGAGTACACACTTATCAATTCCAAAGAATGCTAATAAAATGCAGACAGAGTAAAAGAAATCATAGTTGAAATGAAAAATGATATGCATAAATAGCCACCTCAAACTTCTCATGCTTCAGAACAAAAACTTTTATCATTTTGTGATATTTCTAAAAATGTTAATTGACATTTCTTATCATTCACAAATAAAGTTAATCACGATAACATATGAGAATTCCTTCCATAGCATAGGACATAAGTAGAAATTTTCTAAATGTTCAATTCTTGCCCAGTAGAAAGAATATCTATCCAAGGTCTTTCGCCAATAATTAAAAAAACAATTTAAAGTTATAAAGCCTAATAATAAAGTGCTGTTGTTAATTATAGTAAGCAACATTAGTGAAAATGCATTAAGCAATTAACAATTTGAACAAAAGCTTTAAAAAGCAAATAATAATAAATGAAAGCAGTAGCTAATATAATCAGTTGGCATTAGACTTTCTGTATGATCCTCATTGTCTTCAGGAAGGAGACTTAATGTTTTGTTAATGCAGCTGTTTGCAACGTCTTGCTAATACTTACAAGTTGAGATGCCTGAAACAAAATGGAGAACACGAGTGCCTATGTTAGAACCTCTTTTCAATGAACTAAACAAATATTTGGAGTTAATTGGAAGGATTTTAATTAACAAAAATCTTCAGAATAAATTCATCGATATAGATTTCAATCAGAAATATAATGGTTAATAAAATAAAACTCTGTGAACAGAAAGTAAATGTTGTTCATTTTTTTATATCTCAACCATAAAAAAATTGGAAAAAGAAAAATGTCCCCCAAACTAAAGGTTTTATAAACATAAAAAATGGGAACCTGAATTTTGATGGATGATTGATTGATTGATGCTATTGTTAATTATATATATATATTTTAATACTTAATTCCAGAATATTTGAAAAGTATTTCCAATACTAAGAAATATTACAGGATGAAAAAATTTACTGTTATGTCTAGTGGAAAGCTTAAAAGAGCAAGCTGAGGCTCTGACATTAGTCAGTGACACAAAGAGCTGAGGCCAAGACCTCCTCATTGCACCTCATTTTCATAAAATGCACTCTAAACAAATATGCCCTCCTAAAATTCCTTCCAGCTTCTAATATCTTTGGAAACTATTTTATTACCATATATGCCGCTGTATAAGTCGACCCCTAAAATTTTGAGGTGAAATTCAGGTTTTAGCCTATGTTCAGCGTATAAGTCGACCCAAAAAATAAAGCAACCCCTCTTCCCCAGCTCTTTTTTATGGGAAAAAAAACTGCAGTGTCCATAAATATACGATAGCTTAAGGAATATTTACCGCATAAGATTAAGACTCTAAAATTGTTTCTTTCAGCTGCCATGTAAACTTCTTGCCCCTGCTTAACTATTACACAAGTTTCTTTCGATAAATTTATTTTAAAGATATGAAAATTGTTTATCAATTTAACTCTTTCATTATGGAAACATGTCATAACATAACAGTGATTCTAAGTAGAACTTTATTGACCATATCCAGGCTGTCAGAAGAAAGGCACTTTCGCTTATAGGGATATTATATTGTTTTACCGAAATGAAGCACCCAAACGCTCTTAGATTGTATTTCACTACCATCGTAATCCCGGTCATTGCGTATTGCTCCCCTATTTGGTCCATGTCAGCCAATACTAATATTGCCTCCCTCAACCAAATCTTCAATTTTTTTGCTTTTATCATTAAATGCCGTTTTCCCCATCAACGAAATACCAATATAGAGACAGCCTAAAAATACATTTCCCTAAAACAAACTTTAATCAAGGCCGATCTTTCATTAATATTTATTAACTCCCGCATTGATTCCCCTGAACTAGTTTCCTTATTTAGTTACCATGTTCCACCTAGAGCAACTTGACTAACTCCTCTTCTCCATGTTCCTTCATTTACAGTCTCCCATTTTCCCTACTTTATAGACTTCTAAACCTTCTGGATTCCCTCCATAGATCCTTACAGACTGTCGTTTGACGCATTCATAAATGAATGTCTGTAAATTCTTGTAAATATTTTTTTGCTTGCGTCGTATTCTGTATATGTACATATATGTTCTTTTTAGTTTATTTTGTTTCAGTTTTTATTTTGTATAATCATGTACATATATTTAAACTGAATTTGTTATATTCATTGTTTGTTAAGTGCAGTCACTGTAAAATGGTTGCAAAACTGTATGTGAATCTTCAAATAAATATATAAATACTTTCAGCCACAATTGTATTTCGTGATTAAATTTTTTTAATATAATATCTACGTTAATTAAACTTGCCCAAAATTAGTTCCAGTAAGAAATAAGTGGTGAGTTGCATGAGTTTGTGTACAACATGTGTTAAGCAGGCATTTTCACTTATTTGCCCCTCTGTGGTAAAGGGTTAAAGTTTATGTTCAGCGTATAATTCAACCCCTTGTTTTTGAGAGATTTTTTTAGGTTTCAAAGGTCGACTTATACGCTGGCATATACGGTAAATTTGATCACCAGCAGGTAACAAAAGGGTTATTTTATATCTTCCCATGCCTTGGGAGGAGAAGCTGAATTTTAACTCCATCATATCTTTTTTATGAATTATTGATATTTGAAGAAATTTTAATAGATGAAAAAGTGCAGCACAGATCAAATTTGTGCAGTAATTTGAAATAGTCATTTATTCATCTCAAAATTCCACACTAATTTGCAATATTTTTTAAATGTACTTCATGATTATCAATTTTATGCTACGAAAAGAAAAATACTTGCAAATGGAGAATTATTTACAGAGATATTGAAGCAATTTCAATACCAAAGCACAAATGTTGCAGTTATGCAGTTTGTTTAGCAAAGCATATTGTACAAAACAACACATTTCTGTGTCTTCCCATTTGTCTACTTACTGGAACTGAGGTCCTTGTTCCTGCCATCTTGGAGATAGCAATCTGTCCATTGACATCTATCGGACTTCTTGACTCCAGAGGTTCAGTTGTTGTCTCCTCACAGTCCACATATAAAACTACACGGTCACGGAAGACACCAAAGTGAATCTTGTGCCATCCCTTGTCAAACACCTAAAAAACATGATAAAAATTTTGTCAAAATAAGCCACATACATGTATTTTATTATTACATAGTGATATTTTACCATTCTATTGTATTAATTTAATATTACCAAGTTAATAAATATTTCAAAGAATGAAAGAGATCAACGGAACTCTACTCTTAATGGAAAATGACATGGCAAATGTTTCAACTAAGATTATCCTTCTTTGGAGGTACAGTTCTGGGCACTGTGATATTTGTTTGAGTGAAATACTATAAAATAGAGAGATTAAGAAGGAAAATGATTTAAAAATTAAA
This sequence comes from Sympetrum striolatum, assembly GCA_947579665.1. Lineage (NCBI taxonomy): Eukaryota > Metazoa > Arthropoda > Insecta > Odonata > Libellulidae > Sympetrum > Sympetrum striolatum. Next base: position 108,043,317 of record OX388344.1, on the reverse strand, counting down.
ATCAGATGATTCATGAACCTGCTTATCATATTATGATGTTCAAATGGAAAGATAAGGAATGGCACTGTGGGTATAATTGAGGACTTAATCCAAATTAAGCACCAGAGGCCTGAACAAAAATATCCCACTGTTTCCTGAGCCGAAGGATTCCCTGTTCCCAGAATTCCAGTGGCTATGACAGGAGCAAGTCCTTCTCTGATTGATTGTGTTCCATCCAATTGAAGCGAAAATGCCCAGAAATGTCAATCTGCAACTTCCATCTGTTAGGTCCGCTTAAAAAACATCCTGAAGAGACTCGGATGATGAGCTAAAGTACGGAGTGAAGGACTCGCTCTTATTCTGGGAACAGAGAATCCTTGTTCGGCTTTGGACGGAACACACAATTAATCAGTAAGTGACTTGCTCTTGTCACAGCCTTAGGAAATCAGGGAATCTTTTGGCTTGTGAAACAGTGGGATAATTGTGTTCAGGCCTCTGGTAATTAATTTAGATAAAGACTTCAACTATATCCACAGTGTCATTTCGTACTTTCTCATTTGAACATCCTAATAAATAATTTGTTAACAAATTTGTAATATAGTAAGAGACAGAGTTTCAAATCATCAATTCCATTTTGTTTCAATTTAACTATCTTTAAATATTGATTCTTTGTGTTTCTTGACAGCTGGCATCAATAGCAGAGTTTGTCTGGAGGACTAAAGTGCTTACAAAGTGAAAAGGAATGGAATTTGATGTGTCAGATGCAGTGATGGGGGCTAGGGAAGGCCTTCTCAAATAATTATTTATTATGATTATATTAATGAGTCTCCTCTGGGAATATGGAGGGATAAGGAGCTTAAAAGACACTGATTATGAGCTAGCCCAAATAATGTGTATAGGCTAAGTCATCAATATAAAAGTTAAATATTTTCCTTTCTCTTTTCTCAGAATCAACTCTTTTGATTCTTAAAGTTCACTCTAAGAAAAAGAATATTAAAATTTAAGTTATCTTTAAAATTTACAGAATTTTGATTCTCTCCATAAAAGCAATGATAGTGGATTAACCTGATAAGTAACCTTAATATCAGATGTTTCTTTTGACCATTGAAGAGTATATTTTTAGATCAGAGCAGAAGTTGAGATTGAACTGAACTGAAGATCATTGAAGTAATTTGATTAAAGCATTAGAGGAGCAAAAAAATTAAGAGGAAAAGTAGATTCAATAATGAGATACGACATTATAAAGACATGGCCACTTGAACCATATTATTTATAGATAACCTCACATAAAAGACAAATATCATTTGAAGAATCTTATAATGATTTTCTAACGTATGTTTTTTGATGTTACCGCATTTTTCACAGTACAAGACGCTCTGGAATATAAGACGCACCCAATTTTAAAGGAGGAATATCTAGAAAAAAAAGATTCTGAACCAAATACTGTAGTAAAATATTTTATATCAACTGTATTAAGTTAACAGCAGTTTAAGAACAATTTTATGTCAACCATGTAACATATTAAGAACTATCTTTACTCTCATTAACAGTCAGCAAAGTCAGTAAACATTTCTGTTTCCGGTCAATCCATTTGGATCGCTGAGGCAAACTGTCTATTCGTCATATAAGATGCACCAACTTTCCCCCCCCAGTTTTGGGGAAGAAAAAGTGCATCTTATACACCAAAAAATACGGTAATCACTAGAGAAAAGTGTCATTCTACACTGGGAGTTGTATTATTTAGGTTAGGAAAGGCAAGAAACTAAGATTTGGTGACTAAATGAGTATCTGATCACTTTTAGTCTGTAAAAATTCCCAGAATTAATTATGTTAAACTAGCATGAATGGTGGAGAGATATGGTAGGAATCCTATGCACTCTTTAAATATATTTATATTTAACAAGTGTAATTTCTTACTATAGTATTTGGCTTTCAGGGATATAAATGTATTGAGAGAATGATACATTTCTTTAGATTTGTTACAAATAAATATTTGGGGTGTTTCTAAAACCTATTAGCAGGATGAAGAAAGACTTTTAGGCTTAAATTATGTAGTATTCATTGTCTGCAACTATAGAATTGCCCAAAGAATCCGCAGATATTAAAATTTAACATTTACTTATTTTTAGGTTATGCTCACAGGTGCTTTTTTGAAGACAATTGTCTGCATCCTGCCGTCTGCCGCAGGCAGTGAGAATTCTATGGCCTCCTTCCTAGGGTTCAGCGTGATGAGGAACTGTGGTCTGTCCCTCACATCTGAGATGCGAATTATATGCCACGGAGATTTGGGGAGCTTCCTTGTGCGGAAAGTAGATATGAAGCTGAATTGCTCTGGAAGGCCAAGTGGAAAAATATCCCTGTAAAGAAGACATTTACATTCCTTTTATATCTGGTCCAGACTGTAAAAAATATTTCTGGCCTACATTGAGCATTTTATCACAAGAGTTTTTTTACAGATTACAACATTTTTCAGAAGTCTGTATGCTAGAGTTGTCTGCACACTAGGACGGTCCACACGATTGTCCCGATATGGATGTGTCTCTCCCAGTGGCAGATTAAAATCTCCCAGAATTTATAAGTCTGCTGATCTGTGGCTTATCATCTGAATTTTTAAAATTCTGTCAACCCAATAAATATTACAGAAAATAATATTTATCTCGTGAAAAGATGCTTATTTTCTCATCATGCACTTGTTTTCCACATAATGGCGATTACTGATGATTTCTTCACAATGCCATTATAACCATTTTTAACGTAATCCTTATTAGTTAATGCAAAATTCCTTGAAAACATACTCTGGTTTGAAACTGCAAGGATTAAGGAAAAGGTCAAACTTGGTTGCTATTCAGTTTTTGCTTTTCTACCTCAGGCGTCCTCTCGGCACATACCGTATATTTTTTTCAACTTGCAGTTTAGAATGAGTTAGTTCAATGGAGAACTGATTCTGTGAGGTTTTGTTGGATGAGCTGCCTATGTGGAAAGTTGATAGTATTTTAGTATTAAACTATCTAAACACAACCACGCTTAGCTGTGACTCAGTCAGATATGAAATGAATGGGAAAGTAAATAAAGGTATTCTAGCAAACGTAGATTCACTGCTATGATTTTAGCGGCTAGAATGGCATTTCAGCTTAACCATGCGTGATTTCGATGATTTGTTTTGAATATTTTGCTTTGGAAAACCTGGTCTACCAATTCTTCTTTTGAATTCACCATGTTGCAGAAATTAGATGGAAAAGTGATTTTTCCTGTTTTTGGATTTGTAGGTACAGTGCTATTACCGAACTTAGTAATTGTCTTGAAAATATTTTAGCTGTTGGATCAGTTTGAAGTTGAACTTTCACATTTGTTGTTAAGTTCATTTTTTTGGCTGTGCTCCAAAAAGTTGAATAAGGTGAAGGTGAGTGAGGTATAACTGGAAGCGTTTGCCTGAAATCACCATAAAGTAGTCACCAATACTCCACCAAATGGAACCTGATTATTTCTTTTAATGTATGGCGTAATGGTTCCAATGACTTCTTAAGAACCATTGTACACTAATCTCATGCAATGATTTTGCACTCCTGAAGAACCTTTCCCATTCCTGATATTTTTGAAAAGTTATATGTTGGTTTTTCTGTGAATTGCATGTTAGTGATAATTAAAGAGCGGAATGCGCTGTTCTCCCCCCATCAATGTTGCAGCAATGCCTGAAGAAGCAAGGCCGTTTTAACGGATTTCATCCAGGTTCAAGTTTGTTTTTTGGATTCTCCATCTAATTAAATTTTAAAGAATGAAAACGCTTGATAAAGATTCTTAGTTATTCAACACCTTGTTTCATTCGTCATCTTAACGTACGATTTTAGTTTAGTCCCATATAAAGCGAAATTGACTTGACTTGGATTTTATTTAACCTGGGGGAGATGAAGCCAAACGGCTCCCTCTTCCCCTCCCCCAGGGCTCTCAAGTAAGTACAATAAATAAATATGCAATAAACATAGGAAAAGAACAAACAACAATTGATTAAAGGTTCATACAGTCACTATACACAGATTAAATACGTCCAATTCACTTCACAACACTCACGCACAACTCACACTACATAATATTACAACTTTTAACAAAATGTTTAACAACATCACCCCTGCTGCACGACGTCCGCAGTTCTGCCGTCAGCAGGTTGTGGACCCTGGCGAAGGTGGCCGTGAAAGACCTCCCCATCCAGGAAGACCTGTGACGGGGCACGACGAATAACGAATCCTATACTTCGTGAACATCCCCAAGGAGTCGGAAGTTGGCTGTTGCCCCTGCCTTCGGCACCGGCTGCGATTATGGCAGTCTTCCGTCGATCCTTCATTTTGAGGACCATCTCCCGAGATGACGAACAAATGCTATTCTCTAAGCCGAATCTGGAGTTGCTAAGAAGGCCTTGGACAAGGATGGCAAACCTTTCATGATAATATTGCTATATTTGAAAAATAAAAACCTTTTCTGTGCTAATGAGATGTCAGGAACGGATCTAGAGAAAAATTTTGGGGGGGGGTCCGATCAAAAAATTTAAAAATAAAAGACATTTCGGCTTTCGCAAAACGTGTCGTTAGAATGGTGTTAGACAAATTCGAATATTTTCGCTAGTGATTGCTTATTAAATTGTGTGTGTATTTGCGTTATTTGAGTTTCATTTTCGAAAAATAGGCACAAGTGATATTTCGGGGGGGGTCCGGACCCCCAGGACCACCCCCCTGGATCCGTCCCTGTGAGATGTCATACTATAAAGTGAGACTTTAATATTTTTACTTTGTCCCTATACGTAGTATAGAGAAAGTATTGTATTCGTAAAAAAATTCGACCCCCAGATTTCTACGGAAATAGATGTTTTGGGGCTCATAGAGCACGTTTTCGCTATTTTCCCGAATATGTCTGTCTATCTGTCTGTGGTTAAAAGGTTTGTGGGCGCTCTATCTTAAAAAGTAATTATCCGATCATTTTCAAAATTCATATTTAGAATTTTCCCAACAATTCCAAAAGTTGATTAGTTTTTGGTGAATATCGCTTAACCGGAAGTTGCGGTTTATCCGGAACAAAATTTTGTTTCTTTAATATCTCTGTAAAAATGCAATATAGGTATATACATTTACACACAAAAGTTGTAGATAATGTACTTTACTACAACTTTTATATAAAATAGTTTTTCGTAACACTGATTTTTTAGGAGTTATTCTTCAATAATAGTTAACCGGAAGTTGTTGTTTTTCCAGAAAAGGAAGTTTTTCATACATATCCCTGTCAAAATGCAATTAAGGTATACACAATTATGTACAAAAGTTATAGATAATGTACTTTACTACAACTTTTGTATGAAACATTTTTTCATAACACTGATTGTTTAGGAGCTATTCTTGAATAATGGTTAACCGGAAGTTGTTGTTTATCCAGAAATTGAAGTTTTTCATACATATCTCTGTCAATATACAATTAAGGTATATACAATTATGTACCAAAGTTATAGATAATGTTTTTACTACAAATTTTGTATGAAACATTTTCCTATAACACTCATTGTTTTGGAGTTATTTATATATTACCGGCATAGGCTTCTGTTTTCAATAAATACGGAGAAAGTCATGTGTTGGCCAAATCAGATTTTTACTTTCTCCATATACGAAGTATAGAGAAAGTATTGTTTTCATGAAAAAATTCGACTTCGAGATTTCAACGGAAATACATGTTTTGGGGTCCCTAGAACACGTTTTGACCATTTTCGGAATGATGTCTGTGTGTATGTGTGTGTGTGTGTGTGTGTGTGTGTGTGTGTGTGTGTGTGTGTGTGTGTGTGATAGTGGGCGCTCTAACGTGAAAACTATTAGTCGTATCAATACCAAACTTCATATATAGTAGTGGTATGTGTGCTGTCAGAGTTGATTAGTTTTTGGAGTAAATCCGTCAACCGGAAGTCGAGCTTTATTCACTAAAGCACATTTCCGGTTTTCAAAATATCTCCATAAATATGATATATACGTATATTGTATTATTTATAAAAGTTTTAGATAAAGTGTTTTACTATAACTTTTGTATTTAACATATTTTTGTATCACTGGTTGATTAGGAGTTATTCGTGAAATACTGATCAAACGGAAGTAGCTGATTATGTACTTTGTGGGCGTTCTAACATAAAAAGTATTTGTCGGATCAACACCAAATCTCATGTATAATATTTTGGTTTGTGTCTTTAGAGTTGATTAGATTTTGGAAAAAATCGGTGAACCGGAAGTCGAGCTTCATTCTTCAAAGCTCATTTCCGGTTTTCAAAATATCTCCATAAGTATGATATTTAGGTATATACAATTAATTATAAAAGTTTTAGAAAATGTACTTTACTATGACTTTTGTATGAAACATATTTTTGTATCACTGATTTTATAGGAGTTATTTGTGAAATACTGATAAACCGGAAGTTGCTGATTATGTACGTTGTGGGCGCTCTGGGCGCTGGGGCGAAAGGCCAATTTCATCATTTTTCATCGAACATGTCCCGAAAAACATTATTTATAATGTTTGTGACGTCAAAGATAATAATATCTAAATTAATCACTCATCTTCAAAGTTAAGATGGAATATAGAGTTCGAAATTACTGTCGTAGATAAATATTTACATCTAAAATATGGAGAAAGTCATGTGCTGGCCACATCAGATTTTTTATTTATTATGTCAACGATGGGATTAAGATGTTGTAGAAGACGTAAACAATAAAAGAAAGAAACTCTTCACCTCTACGAACATCAATTTAGACCTTAGAAAACATCTCTTGAGGTCTTTTGTCTGGAGTACCCTACTCTACGCCAGTGCCGGATTTAGGCAGTGGGCAGAGTGGGCAGTGCCCATAGGCCTCCACCAAAATGGGCCTCCACCAAGGTGACAAAATGTCAAAAAATAATTGTAAAAAAATGGGAAACCCGACAACACCCCGTTGAGTCGCGGAGAAAGAGGGAAATTTCTCAACAAGTCAAGACAGATTGGGGGGGCGAGAGGCGAAAAACTTCCAAAAAAGGCCTCCAACCGTTGGATTGCCCATAGGCCTCATATACTCTAGATCCAGCACTGAGTGAGACCTGGGCTTTTGGGAAGAGCGAAAAGAGGAAGCCTTCGAAATTTGGTGTTATCGCCGAATACTGAAAATACCGTGGGTGGACAAAGTAACAAACGAAGAGGAGCTACAAAAGATGAGAGAAAGACCGTGTCTTCTCAACCTGATAAAGAAGAGAAGATGAACCCTGATTGGCCACATCGTTAGGCATGATGGGCTTATTAATACCATACTAGAAGGCACTGTAGAAGGGAAAAACTGGAAAGGCAGGCCTAGACTAAACTACATGGGACAGCTGATGAAGGATTTAGGCTGCCAGAAATATGTAGAAGTAAAGAGAATGGCCCAGGATCGTGAAAAATGGAAGACTGCTGCAAATCAATCTTAGGATTGTAACGAGAGAAGAAGAAGAAGACGTAAATAATCATTAATTGTCCATACTAATCAATAGAATCCACGATCATTTACTCTGGGGCTAAATCTTTAGGAGAAAGATAAACTGCATACTTCACTCAGATTTCCAGGTGCCAAAAATTTCTCCCTCTTGCCACTTGGGCCACTCGTCCCATAAGGTTGCCGCCCCCGCCTTAGGACAAGGAAGTAATCGAGGATATACCATAGGAACTAATGAAAAAGTCACGAAATATAGTAAATAATGAATAGTACAGACTAGTCTGTGGAATTACGTGACAGAAGTAGTAGTGGATCAACATGAGACGGTTACTATCTCAATACCCGAAAGGATGAAGGTAGACAATGAAAATGTTTTGGAAAATCAACTTCTCGTGCCCTGCGTGAAAGACTCGCAAGAGTTCTCAACAGGAGAACGTGGTGATAAATGTGGAAGTGAGGAACGAAAAAAACAGCTGCAATAAGTAATTGCCCTGTCATAGGAAAGGGGATAATAAGAAAGAATCAACCAACATCCGTTGCCTATTCAGTTCTAGATGAATCTTTTGAGAATACGAGAAAAAGTAATTTGCATACTGCAAGCTGATTAGAGTTAAATTTCCTCTCATCCTCCAAAATGTTTCCCCATTCGTACTTAGAGCATTCTATCCGTCGGACCACAACGGAACAAAGGAACGTTTATTACCTTATCTCAGATATCATTCTGAATCTTCAGGGCTCCTTCTTTGGGGTCTTAGCAATGGACCTTTGATAATATCCGAAGAGGGCATTGAGGGCACCTAAGAAAGTATTCAAAACTGTTCAATAACCAAGCTTACTCAAACTGGAACTCTATCCGTCATAGAGTCACGTAAAAGAGTCCTTGTAATACCCACCCGTAGACCCTCTTGATAACCTAAGCCAACCACGCTTTGCTACCAAGTGTAACACCTAGTAACCATAAACTTGAACAAAATACTGGAAACCGTTCGCCGACTTTAAAACCGCTCTGGGGCTATATTCTGTAAGGGGACATCCATTAATTACGTGAGGTGATTTTTGCGATTTTTTGACCCCCGCTAGTGAGATATCGTGAGATTTGGCTCGACCCCCTCCTCTAATCTCACGTGAGATTTTTCAAAATGCGTGTTTTCAGTGTAAATATGTTACTATATGCTTCATTGTATTGGATTTATTAAAAAAACGTAATTTATTTAATTATTTTTGTTTATGACTAGTTGAGACTAGTATTTAAGACTACTGAGATTGTAGTCTAAAATCACAATGAAAAAATCGAACCCAGTTATCTCATAATTCCACACTGTTTCTTGCGGATAAAAAATTACGTAATCTTTGCAAGAACCCCCCTCTCCCCCACGTGAGAGTGAGTGAGATTCGGCTAACCCCCCCCCCCCCCCGCCCCCCTAAACGCCTCACGTAATTAATGGACACTTTACCTAATGAATTATTGATGGTTATTTACATTTATTATTAAAAGATTAAAACGTTTATTTTATTCCACGTCCTTAGATGCACGCTCCAAGAAACGCAGTACATACGTACATCCACATGTACTATGGTATACATCAGTATGCATCTGAAAGCGAGAATCTCATTCATTTTATGCGATCGCATGTCTTATTGCGGCTTTATTTTACATTCTGCTAATTACGGGCATTCAATTAACGCATTTGCCTTGATAATATTGTTAAATATGCACACACTTGCCACAGTTCGTCTGCTAACCGACTGACCCCTATCGCTACCGACTCCTTTTCAATATCGGTAGATTTACCGACGATGGCTAGCCGTCGTACCGACGCAGGAGCTTACAGAATAGCATCGAGAGCTCGCGGAGTCGGTTTGCGATCCCAACCGACTGCTTGGCTACCGTACCGACGGGAAATGAGATACAGAAGATGGCCCCTGTACTGCTACTAGCTCAGGATATCGACATTGAAGTATTAAGTACAAAAGAACTCTCAAATATAATAATTAATATTATTCAGATTAGACAAAGGATTATACAACAAATACATCACCAAAAGAATAATGAACTGCTCAAAAAAATGTTGGCACAAGTAAAAATGATTACATAAGTCTCTTCGAAAAATCATCGAATTTGTACAGCTTCATGACGTCGTGAGTGCCAAAAACCATGTGCTCGTCTCCATGCAGTCTCTCAGCGCATCCATTCATATGATCATCTAGACTCACACTGAAGATATGAATAGCTGCGGGAGTGACCGTCGACCAGGGGCCCTATTCTGTTACTCCCGTCGGTACGGAACCCTCCCAGTCGGTTGCAAACCGACTCCGCGAGAGCTCGATGGTATTCTCTAAACTCTAAACTAAACGGAGTCGACACAACGGCGAGCTACCGTCGGTGAAATTGGGTGGAATCCACCGACAGCCAAAAGGATTCGTTGGCGATGGGAGTGAGTTGGTTTGCAGACGAACTGTGGCAAATGTGTGCATATTTAACAATATCATCAAGGCAAATGCATTAATTGAATGCTCACAATTAGCAGAGTGTAAAATAAAGCCGCAATAAGACATGCGATCACACAAAATGAATGCGATTCTCGCTTTTAGATGCAAAATGATGTACGCCATAGCACATATGGATGCACGTTTTTTTTAATTGAATTTATTGAAAATATCATTTCACTTACCAAGACTGCCTTGCATAACCAATGATCTGTGTCTGTTGTGTCAGTTACGGTACTTGAATCACTCTGTCTCACCACTTTCTGATTCTACATCTCCTATTTTACTAAATAATGATATGATAGTTGGCTGGCTCAGTTTTTTTATTATATTCTTCCTCAGTAAGGTTGCAGCAACTCCTCCAATCCTCTTTTGAAATCAAGCTACGGTCCATTTTTGGTCCTCGTCAAACTCAATATCTGACAAATTTGAGGCAATATCAACGATTTCGTTGACATTGGCCAAAATGATTTCTGTTGAAGGTTGCTCTTCTTCGTCCTCTTCCTCAGCCTCGTCCTGCTTGTCGATGAACTGCTCGAGATCCTCCTCACTCAACTCTTCATTGCTTGAATTTAAAAGTTCTTCAATATCTTTAAGCTACATCTCTTCTAGCCCTTCCCCTTTCAGTCGCCTTCCATGTGAAACGATAAGATTAAGTTCACCGACAATTTAAGGAAATTCTTTAAAATCAATGACAGCCTCCGACCAGAGTTTCTGCCAACATGAATTCAGGGTCAATGGTTTAATCTCGTCTAGTGATTCTTTAATTAAATTTATGTTGTCGGCAATATTGAATTTTTTCCAACAATCAGTTACAGAGAGAGAGAGCTGTTTTCTCTATCATTTCTAATAAGAAAAAGAAGGTACGCCGAATATAATAACTCTTGAAGGTAGAAATGTTGCCCTGATCTAGAGGCTGGAGAAGTGATGTTGTGTTAGGTGGGAGGAAGTGGGAGGTTGGGTGAGCAGATTTAAGTTCCTGAGGATGGCCTGGGACTCCTCCTCATCCAAAATGAGAAAAACTTTAAAATGCAATTCTTTTGATGATATATATTTCTCAACTTCGGGACAAAAACAATTGCTAAACCAGTCCATGGAGATATTTTGACTCACCCAAGCCTTTCGGTTGGACCGCCAAAACACTGGAAGATTATTTTTAATTTTCCTTGACTGAGCTCGCGGGTTCTGCGAGCGGTAAATTAGCATAGGCTTCACTTTGGAATCGCCTGCTGCATTAGAGCATAGAATAAGCGTGACGCGGTCTTCGCTAACCTTAAATCCCGGAGCATTTCTCTCAGACTTGGAGATAAAAGTCCGGGAAGGCATTCTCTCCCAGGAGGGTCCGGTTTCATTGGCATTAAACACTTCTCTTTAATAAGCTGCATAAACAAATTGGGAAACTCTTTCGCAGCATTGTGGTCCGCAGATGCAATTTCACCGAAAATCTTCACAATATGTAGTTTATGCCTTTTTCTTAAAATTCTCAAACCGGCCCTTACTTGCGGTGAATTTTTTTTCGTCACTGCTTTCACCTGAAGAAGCGAAATGTTTATATAACTGCAAGGCTTTTTCTCGGATAATTAAGGTGCTTAACGTCACTCTGTTTTGTGTCTGCGATTCAATCCATATATTCAGAGCCTTTTCTGTTTTTTCGACGTTACTATTTCGTGGCACGTAGGACACTTTAACACTTGTGCTAGTTCCACTCTGAGCACTATTTCTGATTGACGACTCATTTTTTTAATTTTCCTAATAATGGACTCATTAACTTCCATCGATATGGCAACTGATGCATAGGACTCTCCGCGGGCAAGTCTGTCGAGAAATCTTAATTTCTGATGGAGTGTCATTACTCGTCTTGCACGTTTGGAGCCACTACTTTCCTCCTACCTTTATTTACGCTTCGGATCCATCACAGCTCATTTAAAAGAAAATTCGCCAAAAATTGAGACGTCTTCAGTACACACAACTAAACTTCTCCGACAACTTAACTAATCTAAGTCCGAGTTAGGGTTTGATCTCTGGATACCCCAGACGGGAAAAAATGACAATGTAATCATTTTCCAAAGACACACCGTTGAAGCGGACAGTCAGCCCTTATTAGATCCCTCAAACCCCGATGAGATTTCTTTTAATTACCCTCCCATGATGACCGATGAGAAGCCCAAGTTCATAGACACATATGAAGCCCTTTTCAGGAATAATATCTTTAACCTTTCTAAAAAGCTGAGTATATACAGAGCAAAGACATTTCAAAGAAGTGCCTCAGTGTATGAAGTCACTCTCTCAAGATGCAAACGACGAGCTTCAGCTGTATAGGAAAATATCCGTTCCGTTTATGGAAACTTTTGGTTCCCAATAGAAACCTAATTGAAGGAAAAACACCTAAGCTAATACATTTTATCAGAAAATAATATTAATGAAAGGAAATTCTGTAATATCTGGTAAAAATCCGCGATGAATCTTAATTCGAATAAGAAACAAAATAATTTGGAATGAGATGTTTCCGCGGTACGGTAAAACTTTGAGTTGCGGAAGGAATTGTTAAGTAATAGATTTTATTATTCGAAGAGAAATGCTAAAAATGGCTGCATAAGCATACCGAGTAAAATTAATTCTGATTCCGCACTCGGCGAAGCTTGGTAAAATATTGGGAACCAACTACACTTGAATTTACATCGCGGACTGTAGAGTTGGTTGACTCGTAGACCGCGGTTGACAAGCGGCGGTTGAGAAGAGTGGAGATCAAAAAATTAACCGCGGATACTCAAGGGCCGCGGTTGGCGAAACCGCGGTTGTCGATGGACGCCTGTACTTCCTTAGATCGCTTTTTTGTTTTCTCCCGAAGTAAATTTATAACTGGGATAACATTATCAGCTATCTCCTCCCCGAAAACAGTAGTGATACATCTATCAAAAAGCTTCCACCGATATTCAAGTCTTGTATCACTAATAGAGTTCCATCCGAGGAATTCTATAATAGCCTAAACACTGCAGTCAAATCTGAAATCTCCCTTGACGAACGCTTGCCGAACCGAACCTTGATGTTGAACCATCTCGAGATCTGAAATTAATCCTATTTCGTGAGGAACCCAAATCGCGCAGCACTACTCGAGTAGAGGTCGAATCAGGGAAACATACGCTATTTCTTTTACTCTCGATGAACATCCCTCAGAATTCTGCTAGCTAACCTTTGCATTCTATTCGCCTTTCCTATTACGCATCGAATATGCTCTTTGAAGGAAAAATTACTGCTGAGCGTAATTCCTAGGTATTTATGATGCATCACGAGTTCCAAGGGATTTCCTGAAATTCTATATGGTATGCTGGTAACGTTAGTGGACCGCGTGAAAGTCATGGTAACGCACTTCTTTACATTCAGCTCGAGCTGCCAATCACTACACCAGCCCGAAATAATATTCAGATCGTTCCTCAAACAAACAATGTCATCTTGAGTTATGATCTCTCTATACGCATCAGTATCATCAGCGTTTAACCTAACCTTGCATTTAGCGTTATCCATAACATCGTTAATATATATCAGAAGCAAAATTGGTCTTAATACACTTCCCTGTGGAACACCGGATGTGACGCAAACATCATCAGATATAATTCCGTCCAATGCAACACGCTGCGATTTGTCTCCGAGAAATTATGAATTTGGTTGACATATGGTTATTCTATCGGATATCGGGTAAATTATGGATATATCACCCTTATGTCTATCAGTGAGTAACAAGGAAAAGTTACAACGAAATAAATGAAAATAAGATTTGAGAATTACTCGAAAACAGTGGGGTATTCCTTACAGATAGGGTCTAGCGAGGGTGTGTAATTACCTACCTGTACTCAGATGGTCAATTTTCAATTAACTATTGCTACAAAACTAAGGCCCATTAAGACGAACGTCAATACACTTTTTCATTACTCTACTTCCTGCATCACCATAACAAAAATATTCATCAAAATCCCTGGAAAAATCGAGAGAGTCCCCTTGTCAGATGGCCCAATGATCTTTCGACAACACTTATGAGGCTATGATTAAGTCAACAGACAAAAGTTGATACAAAAGTGAGAGTCTCCCCTTCATTAGAGATTAGGTCCAACTCCTTCTCGATGAACTTTCCTTGAGATTAGGCGTTACAACTTGCTTTATTCATTCATCGGGGAATCCCAATGAGACGGACTGTGAATTTTTCGTGTCAATGTTTAGAAAAATTAGAAATGAACGTTATATCGTTAATGGAGGAATAAAATAATCGTAATACAAGTTACTACTCTTTGGAAACCCTAAGATATTGCACCAAATATCATCCTCAAAGTTGTTTACAATCGATTTTTTCCAATCCACGTCTAAATACATTTAAATTTACATTTTCATTTCACTGCAAATTTCAAATAAATATGGGGGGTCCCGGTTGGTCATGCTGATTTCGAGTTTGGCGTAAGCTGTCGCGGGTTCGATTCCCGGTGGGAGCACAAATGCGAAATGGTATAAACTGTCGAAGCATTTTCCCAAACATATTTTCTCTCGTCACTTTTCCATAAATTGACTTACTGCGTGGGCAGCACCAGGTTCGCATCCCTCTCCAGCCTGTAGGCCGTCTGCATTCGGTTAGAACCCCTGACCCTGGTCACTCCAGGGTACTGCGTCTCCAGCAAGTCCAACCGGAACTTTCTGATGAAGTCGAAGGCCTGCAGATCGTCTTCGCCTGGTCTGTAGCCCGCGCAAGGTCCATCGCTTTCTGGTCCGTAAGGTTCGAAGTTGGATTCTGCAAGGAAAATGGGAGACGAGCAACGGCGATTCCAATCAATTTCAAGCAAAGGCGAATCGAGGGGCAATTTCAAGAAAAGGACGTAGATTATACAGAGAAATCATTAAATTTGTTCGTATTTACCATCAGGGTTCGCCAGTGGAACAGAAATTTGCACATTTATCAACTTCGCAAATCGTTTAATATCTTTACGTGTCTGAATAAATATTTAATTCTTCTATTTATCCCAGGTTAGACAGTTTAAAAAGGAATTCTCTTTTAAATTGGGTTTCCATTGTACAGTTTTATTTATTTGGAAAATTAGATTATTATTAATTGATCTAGAAAAGCATCGTGAATAAGAAAATATGCGATTTTCTGCACAAAACCAATAAGATTTTGAGAAAGTAAATGAAAAAGAAGATCTCGAAAGAGCCTGTCAACTGCTAAAGAATCAATCCAACAGAAATCGAGTGCTGTTCCACCCACTCTCTGCACAGCTTTAAAATCCACGGCCTGTAATTGAAATTCGCAACTTCCATGTAACCCAACGCTTAGACGATATCTACTCACCCCAAGAACTTCCTCTAACAACTTGAAAACCTACGTTCGACGATATGCACTTGTTTATTAGAAGCAGCAAATAGAAAATATAATATTATTGGTCGAAACTTACGAATAACGAGAAATGTTAGCGTAATGGAAAGGTAGCTCTTTCCCTCCTGACACGGATTAAGGGCCGTATTTATAGTCGACTTCTTCCCCTACACCTAACGAACCCCTCATGAGTAAGCTGCCAGGCGAGCGGTACCTATTGGTATTTATGAACGACTCCCCGCAGTCATCTGACGAGGAGACGAACTAGTGATACATTTGGCAACAGCGTTCCCAAAAAACAGTTTCGTTATTCATTTTTTTTAAATATTCCTTTCTGCTAATTTGTTTTGGTTCAGATGAAATCTTGTATTGATGGCAAAGTTTGAATAGGTACTGTAAATTCTAATAACATTTAAGCTCTGCATGACAGTAAAAATCAGCGTCATGTCTTTCCTCTTCCATTTTCAGCTCTACCTGTATTTATTTTCATGTTTAAACCAAGGTTCTGCTGAGCTCAATGTTCCTGTTAATGACATTTACAACAGCCCAAGAAAGGAAATGTATATGAATAAAAAATAACTTCAATTTACAACAAAACTATTAAATTGATAATAATTTACCAACAATTTACTAAGGCAGCCGTTGTTGAAACTGCATTACTATAATCAAGATAGAAATGGCAGGTTAACGTTTGTGAGGTTGTAGTTACTTTATTGTATCTGGTATGATATTTCCAAATGTTCTTGAATGTTTAATTTGCGTCCTTTTGGTATTTTTTTTAAAGTGAGGGAAGAGGTGATTATACATTAGAAGGCTTTTGAAGAAGGACATTTAGTGAAATTTTAAACCTCCCACGAACCGAGTTCTCGTGTTATAGCTTTGACTTTAAAAATTCCCGACACCGATGTATCAGTTAGCGTAACTCAACGTATTAACGCCGGTAATGTCAACTTTAAGTCGATTAAATAAAAAAATCAAGAATAAATATTGCCTCGGTAGCATTAGATGAATGAAGCAGCTGCTTCATCCATTTATTGCTTATTATCGGTATCTAGATACCGAAACTTGTTACACAAACAATAGAAATTTCGACGTCATAAGACAATATATAGGAGACTTTTCACCAACTTTCTTCACATTCACAGATAAATCCTATGAATACATTTTCTCACGCACCATTGAATTCAACTGATTCTATCCATGAGATTTATGATTAGAATAGAATATTTTATTCAGAAAAATTGTTTGTTATTATTCTTTTGTTGTATTGTTTTGTTCAAACAATACAATAATGCAATTTAAATAATATCGCCTGCCCGTGAACGGCTTACAAATTAATTTACATGACATTTAAGTTCAAGAAACAGGATTGTAAACATTTGGTACTCTTGAACCAGATATAGGCTCATCAAAGCCTAATATATCAAATTATTTAAAATTTGGAGTATTTCGAAAATTAATGATGAAAATTAAAAACAATTTCAAACGTTTCAAGCAAAATAAAGCATGAAGTTTACAAAAACTATCACAAAATACTACTTATGATTCCAAAAATTGTAAATACTGCATCTACTTATCTATTGCACTTATTATAATATGAAAATCAATATCAAATTCAGCAATTGCATAATGATTAACAACAAACATATACCAAGTATGTATTACACAAGACTATAGAAAGCAATATATATATTTATATAAAATCACAAAGTACAACAGCAGATATAAACTTAGATACAATCATTAGCATCCCATAGTAAGAGCAATAAATATACAAAATCAACTCAATACAATTTTGACATATATCATATAGGATGTACTAAGGGATCTGTTATATGTTTTTCAAAATTCAGTACAAAATTTTTAAGCAAATATATTTTGATTTCTTTCTTTACGTTAGACATAGCATTTCTTAAGTGTATGTTATTAGGCAAGTCATTAAATAACATAGGTATTATGACATCAAGTCACTTCCTGCCGTACATATATTATAATAACTTGGTGCATTAAACGTTATTCTATCTCTCCCTATCATGCCATGTTTTGTAGCAAACTTTTCCTGGTGCTTACTGGAGAAGTAATTTTCTGTAAGCAGGATGTAAGTGTGTAGGTATTGTAGAGGTTTCACTTTATGATTTATTTCTTCTCTAACTCTAATTTTCGTCACTTTTGTCTTGTGAACATTTAGTTTTAATTTGTTATCATGGCACCATTTATTAATGTTATTTAAGTCAGTTTGTAGAGCTCTTTCAGCCTCATTGAAGTATTTGTGAACAGATATTAATACAGCGTCATCAGTAAACAAGTATAATTTACATTACTTTATAACAGAAAATATATCATTGATATATATTAAAAATAGCAATAGGCCTAATACTGACCCTTGTAGCATTCCACTGTAAATATTTACTCTTTCTCCATGGTAGCCATCTGCGTCAAAGGTTACATATCACGACTACGACAACGAAAGACCACAAAGAATCAGCAATCAAGAGTAGGAATCACCCTTGCACAGTATAAATATATCTCTACCAATAAGTGTAGTAATTGCCAATAAATTCAACCTCAAGGAAATCAATATTTTACCTAATAAAACTAATAACTTCACATTTCTTAACGACTGCACAAGCTGAGGTTTTAAAACATTCGTTAGATAGTTTTAAATGCATTAGGATAAAATAAATATCTACCGAAAATATTCTGCTGATTTGTACACTAATTTAAAGAAACGTTGAGGATTTGACAGTACACTATTTAATTTTATTCATCAATTGTTGAATCTAATCGGACGATTCGAACTGATTGACCACCATGTTTGCTGTTTACAAAATTAGTACGCAGTTTTGCCACCACCGGTATCACGCCTTAGGGGTTCGCTGGATCACCTACCTCGGTTACCCAGATTTTCACAGCTTGCGAGTCTCCAAGGGGGTTGTAAGGGGGAGACAGAGGACTATAAATACCGTTTTTGGCCTTAGGGGACTGCTAGGCGCTGCGGAACTCCTGGAAGTCGACTATAAATACGGCCCTAAATGTTCTTAATTTTCCGAAAGTAAGTAACTATATCGACCTCCAAATGGCCACTCATAGTGTACGTCTTGAGGTCTCACTTGCCTGCAGCCGACCCTGGATCCTAAGCGTAAAAGCCTCTGGTAACCCTATGTATCTATACTGCAGACTTTTTATGCATAAATAATTAAATTCAAAGTGAATTATTATTAATAAATCTATGTACGCGTGTACCAAAGAGTGGTGATAATAGGAAGCACAGGAATGGAACTGCGCTACCCGAATCAGCCCACTTTGGGTGGCCGCTTCTTATGCGTTTTCGAGTTACGAATGTTTTTCGTATTTATTATTTAAAAAAATTTAAATATTAAAAAAACCGTGACTTTCAGGACATTTTTCGTCATGGAAACGTCAATAATTAAGATACAAGGTTAATTTTTTTAGAATAGCTAAATAGTTGCTTTAACGGAAACAGAAATTATTTTGTCACAGCTGCTTCCATTCAGTTAGAATGATACTTCAAATTTTAAATACTGTGACGTCATGAAATTGGTAAAAATCTTTGAGGCCAATTAAAAAAATATCCCTTAAAAAAATTTGGCGGCTACTCTAACGGCGACAAGGTTGCTCTTTGTCACCTTTGCTGTTTAATATCTTTGTAGAAGAGACGGCCATAGAATGCTGGGAAGGAGATAAAGGAGTAAGCATTGGAGGGAGAAGAGTGAAATGCATTAGATTCGCTGACGATATGGTATTGATAGCAGAAAACACAGGCAAAGTGAAGGAAATGTTAAAACAGCTTGAGGATGTAGCAGAAAAAGCTTACACATAAATCAAAAGAAGACCAAAGTTATGAAAGTGGGAGAGGATGAGGTGATGTATGTATATGTAAATTATGCGCAATTATAACGAGTAGAAAGATGTAAATATCTAGGCGTGGAGGTGACGAAGGATTGGAGAAGTGAGAAAGAAGTCAGGGTAAAAATGGCAAAGGAAGCATTCAGAAAAAAGAGAAACGTTTTAAGCAGTAACATCAATGTCGAACTGAGGAAAAGAATGATTAAATGCTTTGTGCGGAGTATGTTCCTGTATGGCTGTGAGACTTGGACCCTAAAAAAGAAAGAGAGAAATAGAATATAGGAGTTAGAAATGTGGCTTTGGAGAAGAATGTTAAACATCAAGTGGATGGACAAAGAATGAAGAGGTACTGAGGAGAGTGAATGAAAAAAAGAAGGTTGGTCGATTTGATAATCCAAAGAAGAAGAATTTGATAGGGCAATAAAGAGGAACTGCTTACTTAAGGATATGCTGTAAGGGACAAATGAAGAGAGGAAGGAGAAGAGTGAAATTCATTAAAGAATGAAGAACGGTGGGATGAAGAGAAGAGCGGGGGGGAAATTGGAGAAACGACACCTAGGACCTGTGTGAGAAGACTACCCATGATGATGACTCTAAAAACTTGCCCAAGTAATTAACTATTTACCACGAAACTTAAATTGAGCTATCCTTACGGCAACATAATTAATTTAATTATATTTAAAACATAGTAAGTTGAAGATTCTCAGTTTTGACGGTCGAGTCAACACCGCATTGTAACTCAAATTGGTGATCTCCGTTACGATCCCAATGTAGTTAGAGTATTCCCACGAGAAGTAAAGTTAATCGTCTCTATTTTAAGTGAAAGATTAAATGAGAAAGAATCGCTGTATGAGCTTGAGACAAGCTCTATAGAAAGACTTCTTTAAGTATTAATATTCATAAAATTGAAGAGAGATTGCGGCACAAATTATGAGAGTGCTGATAAGTTATTGGGATTTTCATGGAAAATGTTCTTTTTCGTTTACCTGCTCCGTTGGATTTTTTTTATTGGGCTGAGCTACTGTTGCCTCTTATCGGTAAGCTTCTCTATTGAACTTGTCAGGAGGTGCTTCACCAAGGCAACAGCAACAACGAATACAACCATTCCCTGGTCAGAAATGTCCGATCAGCCGGGATTCGTACCTGCGACCTTGGGGTAGGAGCGATACCTAGTTGGTCAGAAATTCTTCGTATCCTTCGAGACGGTATTTATGTTCCGACGAATAATGTTCGAGATCGTCAAGAGCCGCGATTGGTTCCCTTCAATGGAAACAAA
Source organism: Sympetrum striolatum (assembly GCA_947579665.1). Lineage (NCBI taxonomy): Eukaryota > Metazoa > Arthropoda > Insecta > Odonata > Libellulidae > Sympetrum > Sympetrum striolatum. The sequence goes on along the minus strand of OX388344.1, from coordinate 108,022,901 downwards.
GAGCATTCCCGTAAGAAGTCGTTTCCACTTGATAGCAGAGAATACGAAGAGCATCGTCGTCAATATTTAGATATCAGGAATGCAGCCAAGAATGAAGCCCGTAATGAATTTGATGCTTACAGGTCAGTCACGTTACGCGAATCGCTAGAAAACAATCCTAAGGAGTTTTGGTCGTATGTTCGCGAGAATAGAGACAAGCAATCAACCGTTTTGCAGCTCGTCTATAATAACGGAAGCGCAGTTACTGATTCAGGCGAGAAGGCAGATATTCTCAACCAACATTTAAAAAAATGGTTCGTTTAAGATGACGGTCGCGTCAACGCGTTTCCTATTCGAGTAACATCAATAATGGGTAAATTAGAATTAAATGAGACAGGTATTAGAAAACAATTACAGCAGGTCGATAGTAAGAAATCTCCTGGACCAGAAGTCATAGCTGCCATCGTTATATCTACGCATGCAGATGAGCTTGCTCCCCTCCTCCTTGTATTCTGTAATTAATCTTTTGATAATTATGCGGTTCCAGTCTCGTGGAGAAAAGCGCACATCACTCCAGTACCGAAAAAAGGACGTAAGTCAAAGCCACCACGATTACCCACCGATATATTTAACATCTATATTTTGTAAAATTCTTGAGCACATAATATGCAGTTACTTAATGCGTTTTCTCAGCGATAATGTTGCAATCACGCGCAGTCAACATGGTTTCCGTAAAGGCCGCTCATGCGAGAGCCAATTTGCACTCCTTAATCACCACATAATGCAAGAAGCCGAAGAGGGTTTCAGAACAGATACTATACTTCTGGATTTTAGGAAAGCATTCGATACAGTGCTACACGAGAACTTACTACAAAAGCTCGGTTCTTATGCAATCGGCGACCATATCCTCAGTGGATTAGGCCCTTTCTTACAGGTAGATGACAACGCTTGGTCTTAGACGGCGTTTTTTTCGACGAGGCAGAAGTGTCATCGGGAGTTCCTCGGGGCAGTGTTATCGGGCCGATCTTGTTTTTAATATATACATAAACGACATAGCGGACAATTTAAAGAGTAATGTGAGGCTCTTCGCGGACGACACCCTTATATATAGAAAAATCGAAATGCGTATCGATATTACAGGCCGACTTGGACATTATTTCTAAATGGTGTGAAGATTGATGACTCGGTTTGAATGCAGAAAAATGTGTAGCAGTGAGCTTGACCCTCGAACATTAAGCCTAATTGAAACCTCCTACCAGATCAGTGGCGCGAGATTAGAATCCGTTAGGCAGTATAAATACTTAAGTATAAATACTTAAGTATAAATACTTAAATAAATCTTCAGCAGTTCATTTAAAATGCACATCCAGAACGTCAGCCGATAGGACTCTGAGGCTACGTAACCGCGTCCTAGCGATTTGAGCGTAAAAGAGGTAATGAGAAAAGGGTTTGGATCTTGGAGCGAGTACAACGTTGAGCGGCTCGTTTCGTCAAGGGAGACTCGATGTGTCCGAAATGATCGAAGCCCTCGGCAGGGGATCTCTTAAGAAACGAAGAACTGAGGCAAAGAATATTCTAGAAACACTGATTTACACGACAAAATACGCGACGTCGTGATCCCAACTTTCAACGAACGCGATTTTCGCAGCCAAACGACAAAAAAAAATATTTCGCGATTTCAGAACGAGAACAGATGAACTTTATTGCTCCCTTTTTCCGGATAGTACAAGTTGGGCTAATTTTAAAATTATTTAGGTAATTTGGTGTTTCACACCCCCTGCCATACGCCTTAGTGCGGCTCGCGGGGTACTAATGTAAATGTAAACGTACCGCGTGTGAAGCCTCACTTTCCAAGCCCAACGTAAGACCCAACAAAAGGCATGCCCTTTTTTCCTGGAGAGATTGTGAAATTGCAGTTTGAGTGCACCCTCTGTACATTCCAACACCCCCTCATGGTTTCCATCTTACCACCACATTCCGATGGCATTTTCAGCACCCTCTCTATTGTTGTATTCATGAATGAGCGTCGATTTCACTTCCTGCTGGTTTCTGATGACTCAGTGAGATGAGACGCAAAAATATAAAATCCGTTCGAATCGTAACGAACTCTTTGCCCTTTGTTAGAATGATGAATGAAAAACACTATTATTATTTTTTTATAATCTTTACTCAGTAATATGCTACAATATGCTACAGAGACAAAAATACAGTCGACGGCTGATATGAAAAAGGCCATTTACATGTGTCCGAAGGGTGAGTGAAACTGCCTTTTGCTTTTTAGTCAATAGTTCCGCATCTTTACGTGCCAACGGCCGGGATACCAGAGATTGTTCATGTCACAGTGCATAATCCGCGATATGGTAGTGAATGAAATATCTATAACGCAGAGAGAGAAGAGTCTTTAAACATAACACAGATAGCAAAACTTTGAGGGAATGGTACTCGAGAGGTGTTAAAAATGAGAGAAATATTGCAAAATTATTTCTGTAACAGCACCGGCGAAAGTCCCTTGCAATCACAACTTGTTCAATGAACCGAATAATTACGTCACATCACAATCTAATGATCTATTATTACTCACTTCGGCATTTACTTCAGCCGCTACTTAATTGTTTAAAAATATCCACGCACCTCAAACGTGTAATTAACACTTTTTCTGAGTTCCTCCGCTCTTGCTATCCCACAAATCTCCTTTTTTCTGTTGATCTTTATAAATCCTACTTCTCATCTTCGAAGGCAAGAACAATAACTCACCAAGTCTATGAGGTTTTCGCTCTTTCATTTGGTTGACAATCTTGGATTCCATGTGACGTTGAAATGTCTTTCTACAGCGCGCCGAAGTTGAACTCGGAGCAACCAGAGAGCGTACCGCGATTGCGTTCGGCGTGCATCACGCGCGCAATTTCTTGGAATACACTTCCACCAAAACTACCGCTATCAACTTCAGCGCCCGCGCTGGCGGATACCCAGTTGCAAGAGCGTTATCGATACTTCAAATAGAAGTCAAACTAGTGATGTATCTGGGGGAAAATGAAGCACAGTCTGGCCAACGGAATTTCGGGAATCTCTTTGGATCTACCCCCCGCGAGCCGCCAGTCTATGTCTATGTAAGAACCCTGCAAGCCGCCTTTCGGCGCGTGGCAGGGGGTGCTTGCACCTTGACTCAATTCTCCTAAACGGTTGGTACAGCTAACAGCAAAAAAAAGTTACCACCCCTGACCCACCAAGAAATTCTAAGTCCAAAATTCGGGCCGGCGAGCCTTTCTCTCGAAAAGGGAGGGAGAGAAAAGAAAGATGGAGAACATGGTACGTTACGCTAGCTCGGCTCTCGCGTTTGGATGGAGAATTTTCGTTATTTATATAATGATCATTTACTACTATCCATTATCTGCCGCAACATTTGATGTGTTAACGCGTACTATTTAATTTGACGACGATCAACTGGAAGATAACTAAAGAAATGAATCGAATTGAATGCAGCATTCAAAGTCACTCTCACTTTAATTTTCGATAACAGATTATTAAATCATTTCCAAAACAATACAAATGAATTTAACTGAATACAACATTCGGTATCAAATTAACTCACATTTCGTTTTTCGAAAATCGATCGTATAAATCACTTCCAACGATTGATTATGCTCATCAATGTGAACGAAACCAGCAACTTTTCTCTTCTTCCTAATTTCAAATAGGCCAAAAAGCAGCATCTCGGATTCAAAAATGGCATTTGTCGTCAGGGGGACCGGCTGTTTATACTCACAAAACTTTTCGTGTATTCCGTAAAATATCTCAAAAATTCAATTCGGAAACAACAATAAACGACCAAAATAAGGTTTTCTATTCATTTACTCTGCTATTGGTTCTTGTCTCAATCTCGTATGACTATTATTTTTAATTTAATTTTGCAAAAGAAATGAAGCATGCAGAGACAAAAATGAACTTTACGTGCATTTCTCACGGAAATGCTTTGACTCGTCTGGGATCGAAGCAAGGACGAAGTGTCACCATTTTTTACAATATAAACACTTTCGTATATATATATATATTTGAATATATATATATATAAACATATATATTTGAATGCAATGTTCTGTAAAAAATTCAAGTCAATCGACCGAGTGGTTTTCGAGTTTTGCGGGCACAAACATACGCAGGCTGAATTTTAATATATAAGATATGTGCATGATTCGGTAGATCACTGTAATTTGATTGCTTTTAGACACCTTTCGTTTAACTTTCCCAATTGAAAATCGTTCTATTATCAAGAGAAATAAGTAAGGAATAAACACAAGGAAATAAAAGTGCCAAAACTTCCACACAGAAAGTCGTATAACTTTGACAAAATTATTTATTTCTTTGTGTTTAGTTACCTATGGAGTTCCTCAAAGTTAAAGCTCATTCGATTGATTTAAATAACGAATATTCTTTTCTAGATTACCATTTCCCCTTACTCTCGTGACTACTATAGATTGTATAATCCATTAATTTGTAAAATTAAATTATCCTGATAACAACACAGTTGAAAAATTCACACAATTAGCTTCGACGCTTACTATCACTATCTTCAACATTTACATAAATACGCGATCCTCCATATGGCATGTGCCTGGAGAAAAGAAGGGAACAAAAATGTTACCTGCCCTTGAAAGGGTAGAATACCGGGAAAACTGTTAAACAGGACAAAACGAAATAGGTGGGGGAGAAGGGCAAGATAATCCTTTTGTTGCCAAACGGGAATGGAAAGGAAAAACTTTCTCGTTGGGAGAAGAGTATTTGGGTTGCAATTTGCTTGATTCATTTTGATGTTATCTAAAATAATGTGTTCGCTAGCCTTCTCTGATATATGTTTAATTTTTAGCTCGCAATTAGAAGAATGACTCGAAGAAATAAATCTCTCATAAAGTGGGACTGCAGAGCAACAGATTAGAAATATTGTATGTTCTTCGGCCTAAAACTTACGAGATCTCACTGTTTATCTGATGTGGATTAAATGAAAATAATAATAAATAGCTTGATGAAACCACTGTCCTAAAAATTGGATCCATGGATTCCTTATCGTTTCAAAGTAATGGCTTCCAGTAAATACTGTAGTAAATGGCCAGCGGTAGACGTCCTTTTGGTAAAATTCTCGAAATTTTATTTCTCAAAAGTTACTCCTCTCGTATTTTTAGCTATTTATTGATCAACGAATCACCTCCGAAGAGTATTACAATTTGTTTATTTCAAAGTTCTCAGTATTTTAAGAAAACCATCTTTTAATTATCAGTTATGGAAAATGATAAGACCGCTATCCGTAGATCTGTTACTTTTGCATGACAATGGGTTAATCGAGGTCTAACCAAACCTAAGACTTGGCTAGAGGTATGAGTTTTTAGTACTCGACACAGAATGGGCAAGCTATTGCGTGTGTGTTACAGTAATGACGATTATAATTGAGTTTAAATACGTATTTAAATGACATCCTTATTTTTTATTTTATAAACCAGGTGAGATATACTAGCAAATTTTATAAGTGAATCAAGATGAGTTTAACGTTTTGGCTATCATCAACACTGAGAGAAAAAATATATTCACTTGCTTTTGGTGTTTTTTATATTAATTTTAAAGGTTCTTAAAATCTACGAAACTAATAACTGTGTCTATCTTTTAATGGAATAAAAGAATTGAAAACCCTATACATCCAATGATAGTAATAAAAAAGAACCAAAGGAACGCTAGTTTACGCAAATAGCTATCTCTTAAATTTTCCCGTTTTGTTGTTGATTGATTTGTAAGGATGTCTCAAAGGTTTATGAAAAACATTAGTTAGAAGAAATAGCGAAAAAGGCCTGAAAAGTTGAATGTAAATATTGAGAACGTAATATTGGAATTGGCATTTTACGAAGCTTAAGTTTCTACGGGAGTGATCTTTCTATGGTTAATATATGTTTAATTCTACTGCTGAAAGCAGAGACGGTCCGAGACATGGGCAGTCTGGGAGACCGTTCCCAGTGTTTGTGTGCTCTTCTCAGATCCCTTGAAGATTCTCAATGATAAAATTATACGCGTAGCTTACGGAATTTTAACGATTACACCCGGTCACAATATTTAGTTAAACTTTCTTTTATCCATTAAGGGGAACTAGTTCTAAACGTCTGCCTGCCCAGAATATCAATAATCTTATGATTACCCCTTCCCGATGATTGTAATCAATTTCCTTCGCAATGGATGCAGCTTTCTTTGGTACAAGTTCTCTGAATAATTTCCTTATAGTCAAATTGATTGAAGAAGCCGTTACTTTGTGAAATAGCGTTATATATTTCCGCCATTTCTTATAGTCGTTGAGCAATGACTATATTTTTACGGAAATTACATTTAGTAAAACTACTAAATCAGGCGTAATCAATTTGAGTTGCCCTTACATCGGTAACAGCCGTTTAATAATTAGAATTTAGGCTTCGTATTTTCCCTTTCCTTTTTTTAATGAGAGGCCAGTTAAGTCCATCAGCCATTATCAGATACAGCACTAGAAATACTGACATCTCATACTTATTACCCATAATTACTCTTAAATAAGATGGGTAAAGCTTCCCTTCTGGGGAAATATTTCTTATTGTCAGGAGAATCTATTACTGCTGAATATTAATGCTGGTTTCATGGGCCTCGCCTATTCTTCCTTAAAACTTTTTGGTTTAAAGATAAGGAAGACATTTACGATATCTTGAAGGTGCAGAAATTTAAATGTGTGAATTCCTCGGCATTTATGATTAACTGGCGGAAGCTCTAATTATATGCATGAATGTATGCAAATTGTATGCATATTTTTATATGCCTACGTGATTATATCCTACTAATTTTCGAAGCAAAATAAATTTACAGTGATAATAAATAATTTCGACTATGATAGGTCTATTGTTAATGGTTTATGAATTTTGGATGTAAATGAACGATTTAGAAGTAAGTTCACATAACACCAAATGCAGTAGGTAAGGAAAATGAAACTTGAACACTGCCACAAAAATCGGAACTTTTTCGAATGGTTGATCTCATTTACATTCTCTCTGGCTGAACCATTGAAAAAATATTTTTCCGGTCACTTTCTAACCTCCATTATTTTCTCTTAAAATGGCTTACATCGTTTTCTCAATCATGTAATTGAACCATTTTCTCAATCTTATAAACAGCCTACATCCCAGGATCTGTGCACATCACTTCTGAGCCTGTTTACCAAATTATCTTTACATTTTTAGATGTATTGCCTTAGTGTTGAAGAGAATCAGCATTCTCTTCTTAGTAAGCATAAAATTTTGCATATCCCCATTGTTTATTTCCCTATCATCGTCTCCATGCTTTATGTAAAAAATATATAAGTAATTAACTGTAACACCATTCATATTCCTTCATTGACGAACTTTTCATTATATTTCCGTCCACATCTAAGAATGGCATTTTCAAGCAATTTTCTATCTCACACAAATACCCTAAAAGATGCGTCGAATTTTAGTCGGACTGAAAACGTATCCTGTCACCACTGCATGGAAGACCCTTTTTCTTTCCTCTCTCACCCCCACGGAGAAGCTACCTTTGTTTCGTCGAGAAGGCCGGTATGAATGGCACTCATATACCGTTATGTAGACGAAAACAAGGAGAGCAGAAATAGCACCAAAGGGGACTGACCGCTGAAATCCGTAGTAGCAGATTTAAATTTATTATTCATGCATGAGTGCATTACGTGTATATTTTAAAAATGGAGTTGTTATGTCTAAAATTGTTGGCTCATACCTTTTTCCAATGTTGAAATTATTAATCGTTTTAGCATTCAAACATTTATTACGGAGAAGGTGTAAATGAAAGGAATTAAATAATTAGAAGTATATTATTCAATTCTTTTGGTGCTTGACTCGACTCTGCGCGACTAGTCCTTCTGATTTAATTATTCAAAAGAAATGTTCGCACATACAATATAAAGCGGTTTGTTAAAAGACTACAGGTTCGATAGTAGTAAGTCCTAAACGACCGGAGCCCTCGGCTGAGTATCCTTCAAGAATATAACTCTGTATAGACAATAATTATTTGATATATTCCTTAGCTGTGATTTACATGACGAAATACGCGACAACATGACCCTATTCTCAACGATAATGATTTTCGCAGCCCGATGGCGAAAAGATTATTGCGAGATTATAGCGAGGACAGATGGCCTATACTGATATCATCTCACATAAAGTATAAAGTGTGCTACTATTTAAATTATTTAAATCAAAATTCCCTGCAAATGTAAATGGCGTCCAAACAACGTGGCGACTTTCACAAATTCGTTTTCAATGAAAACTAGCAACTTATTTCCTATTTGAATTCCACTATCACATATCATTATTTGTAATATCAGGTATTGTTTAATTATTACTCCATTTTATTCTTATTACATTTTTTTAATTTCCCCTTCTTCCGTCGACCTAATTTACAGTAGTTCATATTCTCTTAATTATCGTATCATAATCTCAGCAGAATATTTTCGGTAGATATTTATTTTATCCTAATTCATTTAAAACTATCTAACGGATGTTTTAAAACCTCAGCTTGTGCAGTCGTTAAGGAATGTGAAGTTATTAGTTTTATTAGGTAAAATATTGATTTCCTTGAGGTTGAATTTATTGGCAATGACTATAGTTATTAGTAGAGATATATTTATGCTGTGCAAGGGTGATTCCTACTCTTGATTGCTGATTCTTTGTGGTATTTCGTTGTCGTAGTCGTGATATGTAACCTTTGACGCAGATGGCTACCATGGAGAAAGAGTAAATATTTACAGTGGAATGCCACAAGGGTCAGTATTAGGCCTATTGCTATTTTTAATATATATCAATGATATATTTTCTGTTATAAAGTGCTGTAAATTATACTTGTTTACTGATGACGCTGTATTAATATCTGTTCACAAATACTTCAATGAAGCTGAAAGAGCTCTACAAACTGACTTAAATAACATTAATAAATGGTGCCATGATAACAAATTAAAACTAAATGTTTAGAAGACAAAAGTGATGAAAATTGAGTTAGAGAAGAAATAAATCATTAAGTGGAACCTCTACAATACCTACACACTTACATCCTGCTTACAGAAAATTACTTCTCCAGTAAGCACAAGGAAAAGTTTGCTACAAAACATGGCATGATAGGGAGAGATAGAATAACGTTTAACGCAACAAGTTATTATAATGTATGTACGGCAGGAAGTGACTTGATGTCATAATACCTATGTTATTTAATGACTTACCTAATAACATACACTTAAGAAATACTATGTCTAACGTAAAGAAAGAAATCAAAAAATATTTGCTTAAAAAATTTTGTACTGAATTTTGAAAAACATATAACAGATCCCTTAGTACACACTATGATATATGTCAAAATTGTATTTAGTTGATTTTGTATATTTATTGCTCTAACTATGGGCTGCTAATGATTGTATCTAAGTTTATATCTGCTGTTGTGCTTTGAGATTTTATATAAATATATATAATGCTTTCTATTGTCTTGTGTATTACATACTTGGTATATGTTTATTGTGAATCATTATATAATTGCTGAATTTGATATTGATTTTCATATTATAATTAGTTCAATAGATAAGTAGATGCAGTATTTACAATTTTTGGAATCATAAGTAGTATTTTGTGATAGATTTTGTAAACTTCATGCTTTATTTTGCTAGAAACGTTTGAAATTGTTTTTAATTTTCATCATTAATTTATGAAATACTCCAAATTTGAAATCATTTGTAATCTTAGGCTTTGATGAGCCTATATCTGGCTCAAGAGTACAAATAAGATGAATATTTACAATCCTGTTTCTTGAACTTAAATGTCATGTAAATTAATTTGTAAGCCGTTCACAGGCAGGCGATATTATTTACATTGCATTATTGTATTGTTTGAACAAAACAATACAACAAAAAATAATAACAAACAATTTTTCTGAATAAAATATTCTATTCTAATCATAAATCTCATGGATAGAATCAATTGAAATTAATGGTGCGTGAGAAAATGTATTCATAGTATTTATCTGTGAATGTGAAGAAAGTTGGTGAAAAGTCTCCTATATATTGTCTTATGACGTCGAAATTTCTATTGTTTGTTTAACTAGTTTCGGTATATAGATACCGAAACTTGTTAAGCATTAAATGGATGAAGCAGCTGCTTCATTCATCTAATGCTACCGAGGCAATATTTATTCTTGATTTTTTTATTTAATCGACTTAAAGTTGACATTACCGGCGTTAGTACGTTGCGTTACGCTAACTGATACATCGGTGTCGGGAATTTTTAAAGTCAAAGCTATGACACGAGAACTCGGTTCGTGGGAGGTTTAAAATTTCACAAAATGTCCTTCTTCAAAAGCCTTCTAAAGTATAATCACCTCTTCCCTCACTTAAAAAAAAAATACCAAAAGGACGCAAATTAAACATTCATGAACAGTCGGAAATATCATACCAGATACAATAAAGTAACTACAACCTCACAAACGTTAACCTGCCATTTCTATCTTGATTATAGTAATGCAGTTTCAACAACGGCTGCCTTAGTAAATTGTTGGTAAATTATTATCAATTTAATAGTTTTGTTGTAAATTGAAGTTATTTTTTATTCATATACATTTCATTTCTTGGGCTGTTGTAAATGTCATTAACAGGAACATTGAGCTCAGCAGAACCTTGGTTTAAACATGAAAATAAATACAGGTAGAGCTGAAAATGGATGAGGACGGACATGAAACTGATTTTTACTGTCATACAGAGCTTAAATGTTGTTAGAATTTACAATACCTACTCAAACTTTGCCATCAATACAAGATTTCATGTGAACCAAAACAAATTAGCAGAAAGGAATATTCAAAAAAACTGAACAGCGAAACAGGTTTTTGGGAACGCTGTTGCCAAATTTATCACGAATCCGTCTTCTCGTCAGAGGACTGCGGGGAGTCGTTTATCTATTATATATAGATGCTTCTCCGGATTCATTCATATATCATATATATATATATATAGAGGATACAAATTCACAGCCTAAACCACAAGCGTCATTAACTTGAAATTTTTACGACATATTGGCCATAACGTGTAACCGCAAAAAAATTGCGATTTTGAACTTCAGTGTCATGGGTTCGATTCCAGAGGGCCCCAAAGTCCCGATTTTTCCCGTTTAAATGCATTGCTTTGATTTTCGAGAATTTTAAAAAAATACTTGCCGGATAGGTAGGGACTTCAAACTCAAGGAGCCGATATATATGGTCATGATCTATCGAAAACATAAATGAGTTTTACTGAAAATATCCTGGGTTCGATGCTAGGTCGAGGCAAAAATCGGCCGTTTAAAATGCATTGTGGCGATTTTTAAGATTTTTTTTGGACCCTTTCCCGATGGCATGGAAACTTGAAATTCGGCATGGGTTTAGATATCATAAATATATTTAATAATCGAATTTTTTATATTCGCTGATGGTCCTTGGTTCGATCCCAGAGAGCTATTTACATTCCTCAATGCATTTCTTATGGAGATAAAAGAAAAAATTTTAGGTACTTCCCGGCATGATATCGACTTCAAACTTTGTATGAAATAAGATGAAGTCCTAATAAGTCATACTGTCCATTCACAGCTACCAATATGTCCTGGGTTCGACACCAGGCGTCTCTACAATCAGTAAAATATCCGATATTTAAGAATTAATTTAAACCCCTTCCCAATAATATTAAAACGTGTAATTAGGCATATAGATAGAGAACATAGAGACATTTTAAAAACATGTTTTAGATTTCCTAGATCGTCCTTGGTTCGAATCCAGAGAGCCATTTACATTATTGAAAAGAAGGACGTCGTTTGAGGCAGTTGGAGCCAATATTTCTGCTTGAATTTTCACACATAGTAAGAGATGGTGATTTTCTGTTGTGCTGAATAGTAGGTTCACCCGGGAGGCCTTGGTTCAATGCCAGACGATTAATTTGCAGCGGATTTTAAGAATATTTTCAATCCCTTTTTTTTTCTTTGAGGGCCGTCCCGATATGATGCCGACATGAAATTAGTGTTGTCGATCTGCTTGCAGTATGCAAGCAACATTTTACTCGTAAATACCAATAGGTACCGCTCGCCTGGCAGCTTACTCATGAGGGGTTTGTTAGGGATAGGTGTAGGAACCGATTATAAATACGGCCCTTAGAGAGTGTAAATCCTATTGTTAGAGAGCTGCTGAGGATGTAATCCCAATCCACAAAACGATTGGCTTGATAGGAGAAACTGAAATTATCACAGAGCAATGTTTCAACATGATTTGTAATCATTTCGGTTTCTTAATAATAAAAAAAGAGGAAGTCAGTAGTTTTTATCAAAACAAATTTGCCAAAACTAATTGGAAAGATACCAGAAATAAAAGTTTATTTCAGCGTCTAGTGAAAAACAGAGTACAATTAAGCCGAGCTTCGAAAAAACGTAAATTTTAAGCGCCAAAATTACAGTAAGAATTATGCATGATTACAAATATAAAAAAATGACGATAACTATTACAAAAAGGTTTTAAATGTGAAAATTATTCTCACTTTTGATGGCAAAAAAATACAATAAGTTAATGCGTTTTCAACAAGAGCCGATATCGGAACAAGAGAAAACATACACTAGTTAATGGTGTTCTAATATTCCAACGAACAATTTTAATTTCATTCAATATCTCTGTAATTACTGCAAAGTGTTCATCAGACATTGAAATATTTCCATCCAGCGCATCTCTCACAAGACTTTCCTTCCATTTATTTCTTTTAAATGATACCTCTTGTATGAGAAAAATGAAAGAACACCTGGAGTTAAAAATGAAATAAATGCATTACTTCGCACATAAATCCAAAACAATTTCTTACTACTGTTATTTCACAGGATTTAGACAAACTGAAATGAGTGAATGTAGCCGGGAACTCAGCTGCGTAAACAGTAAAGTCTTTAAAAACAGCGCCACGCAAAAGCCACGGCGATAAATTATAGGTGAATTTAGCAACTTCGAATTTCAACATTAAATGTCTGAATAACTTGACCACTTTTTTCTACTACATCTCCTCCACATTTCAGTCTCTCTCTAATATGTGATGCTGTTATTTCATCGCGCGAGACAACGTAAATAAAGTAAATGTTCTTTTACTAACTTTTCTTTTATTTTCGCCGCCATTTCGTTCAATGCAATGGAAAATAATTTCCTTTGACCAAAAAAACATTTTCAAAATTTCTTAGCAACACTTGAATCACCGCCGTCTGAGAGAAATTTAGAAAGAAAGCAGTGAATCGAGGAACAACGATGCAATCACACTCTAATGAGAAGGAAAAAATTCTGTTTTTCTAAAATTTAAAATCTCTTCCCTCCGCCAACGTGGTCCCGCCACCGCAAAGAGCTTTCAGTGAGTCCTTTCGAACGTGTTCGTTCTTAGGGAGGAAAAACGGAAGATGTAGTGGCGGGTTCATTTGGGTGTTCATAATAAAAGAAATCGCCCAGCAATAGGAAGCCCTGTCAGTATCTCCAAGAGCATACAAAACCAGCGATGTATGCAGCAAAGTAAGAGGCCACCCAACTCCAACATCCAAGCAGAAAATCTCTTGTCGTGCGAATTGTTTCATCCCTCAATTTTTCTGATCACTATTCTGTCTTGTGCTGTTCGCGAAAGGACCCTTGAGTTGCTTTCAGAGTGCGGAAGATACTTGCGTGTGGAGAAATCCGTTGACTAGAAGAAGAGATAGGTCCCTAGTTTGGTGGAGCACCGAAGAGGAGAGATTTCCAGTCAACAGAAGTATAGACGGATCGTCCGACGTAAAGCGGCGCTTCCGAAAAGGATACAAGACGAAGAGCCGAAATTCATTCGACAGGTCACGTGATTTCGATATTGAATATCCAATATAAATAAATCAGCGAAATCCCGCTTCAAAAATTATGGAATTTAAATTGAATTTAGTTGCCAAAAATATAAATAAGTAACATATATAAGTTTTCAGATCTTCAAAGCTACGATTTCCCTTCTAGTAAAAAGTAGTAACAGCGAGTAAAACGTTTGATCATTTGGACTGTGTAAATAACCGGGATGTAACATTATGTCTTCTTCACTGACGTGGTTTTCAAAATATTCTCTCTGGATTATATGAGTTATAGTAGGGAATATCTGTAAATAGTAATTCTCTTGCCTTCTCATTGACCATTAACACAAAAATTATATTCTGATTCCTGAAAACGGCCGATGCTGCTGCAATTCTGATTCTTAAAACTCGAACTTATGAACATTTGGATGTCCATGAGAACTCAATATGCAACATATTTGTCTGAATAGAGGGTATTGAAAGGGTTAAGCTGTTGAATCGCTTTCTCCGCTGACCTCAATGCGCTTCCCACGCATCTGCACCCACAAAAAGTCTTCCGGAAAATGAACGACGAGCACCAGCATCTTGCGATCATTTGTTGTCCCTCTCAAAAGTGCTTCGAGAGGATATTTCGCACATTGCAATAAAGTTCACCATTATTGCTTCTCTAATACTTTTCCTATTTCACTAATTACCGATGTAACATAGAGGACGCGTAATATCCATTGGTTTTCCCTAGATTGTATATTCTCTAGAGTAGCATTCAACTCTAATTTAGTTTTCCTTCTTTAATCCGATTTCCGCCATATCTCTTTGTTTATCTTGGCAACGATTATTGTTTTGTCGTGACAATAAAAAAATCTGACGTGGCCAGCACCTGACTTTCTCCATACATAAGATGTAGGTATTTATCTACGACTGCATTATCGAAGACTATTCAATATAAACTTGGAAGGTTTACAAGTGGTTAATTTATATTAAATTAATTTTTATGTCACAAATATTATAAATAAAGTTTTTCCGGAAATGTTCTATGAAAGCCGGTAAAATTGGCGATTATATATAAATATCTCCAATAAAATATTTGTTCAAATTTTAGCAAATTATATTATACGTAACTTTTGTTTATAATTGTATATATCAAAACTAACTTAATTTTCTGTTGTGAAATTTAGTGGAGCTCGATAATCAGGAGATCACACACGTAGACACACCCATAGAACTTTATTGTGAAGAGTTATTAATGGCGGCACGAAAAAATTAAAATTGAATAGTTATTTTGAAATATATACGCGTATTTCAAATTCCAAATCAATCTTCAAATAAAACTTTGAATAAATATAGCAATCACGTTGTGTATAACATTATTATGAATTGGTATAAATCAAAGCGACATAAGAACGTAAATATGTCGCAAAAACCAGAAAATTGATTAATTATGATACGACTCCTAAACGGTGGTTAATATTGAAAAAAAATTCAGATAAAACTTATAGAAAATATAATATTTTGTAACTTTTGCAGACAACACTGGGGAACACAAATTTGGTTGACTTAGATCTGACACTTGATTTTGACTAACTTTTGGCTTCTGAATCCAAAAATAGCCCCAGACTTCTATCACGTCAGATTTTTAAGCTGCAAGATATCCTCTAATTGTTTCAAATATCGTACACCAGGTGTAGAAGTAGGAAACTGGAATTTCCCTATAGGTGGTGCTCGCTATCAGTTTAAAGACCGCTTCTGCAGCGCCATCTTCTTCCTCTAACAGCTGACAAAGTTTACCAGCATACAGCGCTTCATGCTCCTTTGCGTTGTCTGAAGTCTCTGGGTTATTTCAGTATTTAACACCCAGGTTTCATTACCATAGGTCAGGAGAGGTAGAATGCATTGGTTGAACACCTTCAAAACCATTGGCATTCTTGACTTCAGAATGTACGAATTCATTGTCCTCTTCATGCAGCATTACAGAAGCTGTGGCATTCTCATAGGCTCTGCGCAAGAGACGGATATATTCAGAATCTATCCCTTGATTCTTCAGAGCTTTCAGAGTGGAGGAGGTACTTACCGAGTCGAAGGCCTGTTCGAAATCCACAAAGCAAAGGGCGAGTGGCATCTTGTACTCATTCGTTCTGTTAATAATTTCCATTGGTGTGTGAATGTGGTCCATAGTGCTGAAGCCTTTCCGGAATACTGCTTGTTTTCTAGGCTGGGCTGATGACAGGGTCATCTTAAGACGTTCAGCTATTATCCTCATGAATGTCTTATAGACAACTGGAAGGAGGATAATGGGGCGTTAGTTCTTCAAATCTTCTTTGCTTCCTTTCTTGTGCAGAAGCACAATCCTTGCGTGGTTCCATTCCTTGGGAATCATTCCTTGGTTTAAACGATTACGGTATATTTGTGCTAAAACATTAGCAATTTCTGTTCCACCATCTTTCAGATCAAACTTTGCATTAATTAAGATCAAGTCCTAGAAAGCCATAATATCACAGCTGCCAATAGGTCCTGGGTTCGACACCAGGCATCTCTAAAATTAGAAATTTCTACGAAATTTAAGAATTTTTAGAACCCCTTCCCGATAACATAGAAACTTAAAACTCGGCATGTGAATAGAAATCATAAATACATTTTATATACGTATTTAAAGATTTCGCTGATTGTCCTTGGTTCGATCCCAGAGAGTTACATTACCGTATGCATTTCAGATGGGGAAAACGTAGTCTTAATTTTGTGTCTTCCCTGCTTGATATCGACTTCGATTTTGAATCAAATTAATTTTATTTCTATTATATTATATGCATTGTATGCATTATATGTATTCCATCTTGTAGAAGAGTTTGACTTCAGGCGTCTCTACTATTTGAAACGTAAGGCGGGAATTTCCAATAAATTATGATTCGGTTTCGGAAGTATTTTAAGCATTACATATACCGGTAGAATAGGGAATACAAATTAATAAGGAAAACGCGCTCTTCTTTCTTTATGTCTGTGAAACTGACACCAAATATGCGTGAGTTTGTTGGCAGGTGGGTGCAACTTTCCCCTTTTTAAAATAAATTGCCTTTAATTTTAATAATATTTTAAATCCCTTTTTTTTTCTTTATAGGACTTCTCGATATGATGTGAACTTGAAGTTTTTATTATCAATATGCTTGCACAATGCAAGCAACTTTTACTCGTATGTATACACATTCGTTCATTCATTCATAGGGGATCCAAATTCTAACTATGTTTAACAAGTGTCACTGACTTGCAATTTTTATCACGTACTGGCCATAAGGTCTAACTGCCAGAAAAAAGGCGTCTTTGAACCTCAGTGTCAAGGGTTCGATTCCAGAAGGCCACAAAGTGACGATTTTCTCCATAAAGATACATTGCGGTGATTTTCGAAAATTGTTTTGAGGCACTTCCCGGAAAAGTAGAGAGTTGGAATTCAAGGGATCTTTAGATTTCGAGCATATCCGACGAAAACTATTAAGACATCATCGAAGATTATCCTTGGTTCGACGCTAGGTCAGGGCAAATATGCTCCCATTTAAAATGCATTGCGATGATTTTTAATATTTTTTTAACCCTTCCCCGATAAGATGGAAACTTTAAAGTCTGCATGTGGATGAAGATCATAAATATATTTTGATGTATGCTGTTTAAGGTATTTATGATGGTCCTTGGTTCGATCCCACAGGGTCATTTACATTCCTCAATGCATTTCTTAAGGAGATAATTTAGTATATACATGATGCGAGAGTTAATTTATAATTTTAATGAGTTATTGGCCGGAAATTCAATTACACTAGGTATTAAATTAATGTTTGTTTTTAAAATGAATATTATAAATTGGTCAATTTTGTAATGCAAAACTAAGTCATAAAAGGAAAATTTGCAATGAAAACATATAGGCATAGTCTGAAGTGAAGAGTTTAGAAAGGATACCAGAGTATTACGAGAAGATCAGCTCTCCATGATGAAATGTCGAGGAAAAGTGGCGTTTTCTTCTTTTAAAGGATAAATCGATTGGGAATAGAGGGAGAGAAAGGTAAAAAATGATTAAATTGGATAGAGAAAAGTGTGATAGACAATCAAGATTGAAATTCATTCGCTACAACGGGGAGGTACTATGAGGGTGGAAAAAAGCAGTGAAAACATTGACGTCGGTGCCTTTGATTCTAGCGCTACTGAATTATTAATTTACGTTCCAATAAGTTAAGACCAATCGCCTCGCTGATCCCTTTGCACCCTTGCTTGCAAAATGGCGGTCTCTGAATATCGGCATTTCCCCCAACTTTCAGTGACTATTTCTCTTTCATCTCGCTCTATATCTAGAACTAGTAATGTCATGAATGGTCTTAATTTCAATTTTTAGTAAATATGCAATATTTAAATATAAACTACTTAATACAGAACTTATTCATACTCTAATACTTTTGATAAATACTAATCAGAATGGAATTTTAAGCTAAGAATATTAGCGAAATTCCGAAAAATTACGAGTTCGATTCTATTGAACAGTATGCAGTTTGTGAGAATCATATAAACGAACTGCTTTAAATAAATAAATACAATAAATAAAGTTTGCGTTAAAATTTTGCCTCTTAAAAATCTTCTCCTTTCTTTACGTAATATTTCTTCGTCATCACCACAAACGAACGTATAAATGTCCTTTTGTAAATAGGTTTTATAAAGAAAAACTCTAAAATGGCCGTAATTTTGTATCTGCAATTTAAATATCATAGTTGCATTCGCTGAAATCTCAGTAAATTGCCTCCTCTTCATAAATTCTGACATTATTTCCTACCATTAATTCGGTATCTACTTAAAATCCCCGTGTATTTTTGTGGGAAAATGAATATATCGGATTCAACAATCACCTTGGTCGTCAGGACTGGTTGTTTACTACGGCGAAATTCTACAAAATGTTCGTTTATTTTGTCATAGTTCTCGTAATTTCGATTCAAAAAGTGTATTTTATAACAATAATAAGATTCTTTACTTAATTTACCTTCGTTTGGTACTTTTCTTGACTTCGTAGGACTATTATTTCCAATTTAATTCTGTAAAAGTAACAAAGCCTGCAAGGTACAAAACGAACTTTAGGTGCATTCTTTATGGAAACGTATAATGGGGTCCTGGGTTCGGATCTGAGCCTTCTCAGTGGTGGGAATAGCCTTTTCTGAAATAAAGGGGTTGGGGGACGAACGGACTCTTCGCAAATTGTATATGGATAATAATATTCTTTCGCGCCATCTACAAGCGTAGCTTCGACTTATATATAACTCAAATAAGGTTCAATTAATAAAAATCTGAACATTTGTACTTCAAGTCGAGGCGACGCAAATTTGATTTATTTTCCCACTACTTTTTCGTAGTCTGATTTCAGGTCATTAACTTCTCAGGGAATCGGATCTCATTTGGATAATACCTTCGGAAAGACACCGAAGACCAGCAAATGAGTTGCAAGTTTGGATATTTTGTGGAATTGGAGCGTAAACATCTTGTAAGGTGAATGTTGTTGGAAAGCGATGGTGCTGATGACCCTCCGGAGCATGCACTACGACTAAGAGAAGATTAAGGATCAATTTGGATTCATTTGGAAGACTTGAAAAAGTGTTGAAATAAGAAGATTACCGTCTTGATCGGCCAACCGGTCGTACGTTCCACTCGAAACCTCGTAGTCCGCATCGTCCTCGTAGTTCGGATAGACGCCACCGCGTTCTGAGCGCCACAGTCGCCATGGAGATGTTTTAAAGAGAAGCGCAGGAAAGAAAAATAGAATGCGGTGAAGAAAAGCAGGGGACTCTGCTGCCAATTACTTAATATTTTTTGAGAGGCCGAGGTCACAGGCAGCCAATTCTCGACCTGCAAAATCGATAATTGTGAACTCTGACTTAAAAATTATCAAAAAACGGCGCATTGAGGAAATCCGCACTGACAGTTGAGGATCTCCGCGCGACCGCAGAATTTTTTCTCGAAATGGAGAATTCGAAGCTTTTTGAGAAAAGAGTGCTGCCAATTTGACGGATGGAAATATGCGGACAGCAACAAGGATTCCACATGCGACTCATCATCTAAAGTCACTGAGGAGTAAGTAATTAGTACAAGTGCAATAAGTATTTGCATTAATTGAATTATTAGTTTAACTAAACTATTAGAGACTTTATTCTTTAAATTTCCGTTTTGTCAATTCATTTATCTTCCGTCTTTCACAAATTACGGTAGTTTTTAAACCGCTCTTAATAGACTAATAGTCTTATGATTTGAAATTGATTTAATTTTGTACAGTTGAGGAATTTATTCCGGTATGTTTCCTTTTTATTTACTCAATTGCTTGTCTGTGAATGTCTCAGTAATGAATTTTAAAAGCTGAAATTACAACTGAGTGCACATGGTCGCTCAGGCGATGATTTCATTTGAATTCCAAACTTTAACGACATTTTCATTTTGAATTCGATAATAGGGAAATTTTAAAATTATAAAAAATAATTTTCAACATTTTTCTTTTTCTAATTTAGTACTTTACACAAACATTCATCGATAAGAGCATTTGCGTTTGCCCAAAAAATTCGCTTCATAAATTATTTTACCTCGAAACTACTGAATTCATCCTCACACCCAACACAGCATTCGAACGCGGCCTACATTTTCTTTGAGATGTAATTCCTCTCAATTTTACTAATTTTTCCGCTTCTACGTTGTATCTTCTGCTGAAGTTCATGTTTTAAATCCAAAAAAGAAGACACCAAATGTACACTTCAATCCTTTCTTTAAGTTCATGCTTGCGTTATATTCTGTCGGCCACCGGCAGGACCCTTCCTTCGTTTCCCTCACTTTATACCACAAGAGTATTGCGCGTGGATGGACATTTTGGGTTCGGAAGGCATGTCTAAAACCGTCCCTCGTCGTACCATTTGTGAAGTCCATTTGAGGTTTATTTGGTTGAAATGTGGTAATTCGTTCAGATATCAGGTAAGAATCATTCCTGTTACAATGAATAGATATGAGAAAATGAAAATATCACGAGAGAATTATTAGCAAAAATTTGGTACCAATTTGGCAGGTGTATTGCCTCCAATTATCTACTTTCAATTAATTAATGATTGAAATTAAGGCTCATTTACTCGAAAATGCATTTTCCATTTCTCTACTTTTTGTATTATTACGTTACATCAAAATCGCCGCACAAAAGTGAGTTTTTTCCAGTTGTTACTGTTGAAACCCAGACAACCAAATTCTTCCCTTCAGATGTGATTTTCACACAGATTCTCTGGAATTCATTTTCTATTCTTTCGCCTCTCCTTTGCCAGAATTCAATCGCAGTTCTTTCCATCGTTTTCAGTACACTATCAGCAAACAGCAGATTATGTACGGAAATGTGAATTAAATGTGGCAGTGTATTCTTTCCTTAATCCAGTTAATTTTCCCTTTTGTTCAATTTCTGCTTTAGTGTGGATCATTTTAAGGAATTTGACTGCAAATAAGACGCGCCATTTTTTTCAGAGAAAAAAGTATAAAACTGGAGTCACTAATTCATCCAACTGTTAAAAACGTAAGTTACAGATCCGTTTAGTTTTTAAGTTTCAGTTCTAAACTTTTACTGTCATAATTATAAATCTATAAAAGTCCATCGATATCGCAGAAGCTATCGCAATTCAATCGAAAGACGTGTTGATAAATTTGCGAATTCATATTTTGTTTTCACTGGCCGTATTCGGTTCGATTAGTTTTGACGGATTTTCATTCAAGTTTTCATCTTTATTAAGGAGGGAAATCACATCCAATTCAAAAAGAAATGATAAACAAACTAGGTGATTTCCACAGTTACCAAGTTTGTTTATCATTTCTAATGTCGTTCCACGAAGTACGGCCAGAGAACTTAGATTGGATTTTTAAGATTCATTTCGTCAGCAAAACCGGAAAATGCGTGTCCTGAATATCCGAGGGCCCCAACAGCAGTAGTACAATATCTCTCATGATTCTTAAGATTCTGCTCCAATGGACTTCATCCTCAAAACAGTTGTCTTTCAACGTTTTCTGTCTTTCTTCAACCCCACTCTCCGATTCTGCTTTCATAATCTGTTGCTTTTTGGATTTTTTCGGGAATCGTCGGACCTTCATTTAAATATTCCACCCTCTTCGTTCTTTCTTTAGGCTTTTGATGGCTATTCATAAACTCGAATCGCAACTTCTTATCTCTTCCACGTTCGTGCTTTTGTTTAAAAGCTTCTTCATTCCCCTGTTTTATTCCCTCAACACTTTCATCATTCTTTTCTCAGTCCTTTCTCCAGTCTCTTTCAGGTTTTTTTATTTGCTAATATTATTAAATTGATATTTTCAGTTTCTTAAATTTGAGTAGCTAAATCACCATATTGTTATTGCTGTCTATCTTTACTCCAAGAAGAGTTTATTTTGCTTGATTTTTAAACTTGCGTTTTTCTCGTATTTTTGTACACTTGAATTTTATTCTTATTTTTTATTATTTTCGCCGGTTTTTCATACAACATCGTTATATTTCAGCTCGATCCATCTTTTTTATAAAATATTAAAACGAAATGTTTAGAGGTGACTGCAAGGATTTGTCCAAACGACACTGCTGTAAGTAGACATGCATTTCTTTTTTTCGTGCATTATTTTAGGTGGAAGAGAAATAAGAAAATCAAAAATTGATGTTTGAAATGCCTCTTGTTTTCGGGATTTTATTTTTCTTTTGAAGATTATTACAAATGATTATCTGAATTTGATTATCAAAGCGGAAATTTGACAGCTCAATTTTTAAAGGGAATTAAGTGATGGGAAATATTGTAAATTCGTCGGGAATTTAAGAAAATAAGATAAAGTTACGATTTATGTAAAGCTGTGTATGAACCCACGTAAGGTAATTCCGGGAGAGATGCCCCAGTCGTAGTACCATATCCTTACTCTATGGTTGTACTTTAAGGAAAATCGCAAAATTGATCTACCAACGGTGTACTTCAGTTAGTTGGAAGTCTATCTGAAAGATTTACACGGCAATTAATTATTTTTACGAAGTTTTATATCATCATTTCAAGTAGGCACTGTTTTTTTCCGTCCTGTTATAAAATAGGGTATAATGTTTCTGGTTGGCATCAGTTTAAATGTTTGAATGAATTAAAGTGCGAAAACATGTAGCTATAGGTTCATCTATTATCCACAGTGACTGTCCATCTTGGACAAAGTGTAGCCCCACTGGCTGTAAGGGCATCTCTCCTGTACTGGAAGGATACCTCTTCTCGGGATAGATGCCCCAGTGCTATCCTTAGGTGTATGTGCCCTATTAGTATTAATTTAACTTTAAAGTGATACTGATTAAGGCATTTTTGAAGAAAACGTTTGTAATCTACATTTAAATTTCAAATCAAATTTAAATCCACGGTAGAATGCATTTTATGCACGATCAAAAACTGAGATATTGTTTAGTAAGCACTAGGGTGGAGCGTTTTTCCACTTTTTTCTGATCGAAATGTAATACCCGGCAAAAGTAGCCCACCAACATGGACATTACAAATACAAAATATTTTTGGGAAATCAAAAAATATCTTCTATGAGAATTTTTTCCACGAAGTTTCAAAATTTCGACAAAAACATCAAGATTGTCATCATTTTTTTCGGTTAAAACGACAATATTTTTGCGAAAAATATTTCGATTGCAAAGAAAACAGATGATCAAGCCTCAATATGCCATTTACATGCCTCTGGAGGAAGCTGAGATGCCTCCTATGGGACCAGAAAATGAGGCAAATTCTGTAAAATTAAACTCTTTTGTAGCTTCCTTCACACGATTGCCCGGTAGCTGTAGCTCGGCATTGCAGTTTCGCACCTATTTACAACACTTATATCTTATTTGTTGTACAAATATTTTTATTGTATTTCTGAGTACTCAATGACCCAACTTAAAGGTGATGAGATTAATATTCTTTAGTAGGAAAGAAAGAACTGATTGGAAGGATCCTTTGAATATTCGAGGAACTAAACAGAAAAGCTAGGGAATGGGCTTTTGGCGTTTAACTTTACAACGAACTCCCGTTTGGAATTCTCTTCACGCATATCGACGGTGTTTATTCTATTCCCCCATTCATATCAATTGCAAATTCCATTATGATTTTAAATGGATATTATTCTCTAAATGTATATACTACAATTTTTGGCAAGATTTTTGCAAATGAAATCTTCAAAACAAGTTTTAAAGTTAACTTATACGTTTAGCTAGATCTAAATTTCAAGTTAAATTTAACAATTTTGTCTTATAACAAGCGCTTTCCAGAATAAATCCAGTTTAAGCTCATGGGGCGTCTCTCCCGCAGAGGTGGGGCTCACCAGGACCTCTCCCGAGAGATGGCCAAAGGCATGGATGCAGAAAAATTAATATTATAATGTTTTTAAATAAAATTTGTTTATGAATCGATAAATGTTACATTCTATCAAGCAGTTTCACATTCTTGTTATCATTTAAGTCATTGCTATGAAGTCATTTCCTTAGGTGGGGAACCTCTACCGGAATTACCTTATACGAGATACCAGAGGACATTTACTAAAATATTACATCAAATTGTTGCAGGAGTTAGCTTAAGAAATTGCAATTGTTAGATTTATTCAATGATACTGCCAATATAGCTCTGTTCGGAATGATTGAAGAGAATCCCTGACCGCCCTTATTGAAAGCTACGAAGGAAAAACCATTTAAATGTTTAAACAGTTTAAATTTTGATTTTATACAAATGTAAAATATTGCGCTCTGGCTTATTCTTCCGATGCAACGATCTCCTTGACGATAGATCAGAGAATTTCAACAAGACGTTATATTTGAATGTTTTATATTGTACCCATTTACTGCGGCGTTTTATGTATTTCAGAGTATGTGGTGCATTCGCCTAAATCTCACTGACAGCTTGCAATAGCCACACTAAACTGCCCACCCTAGACATTAAACTAGAGATTTATTGAAGTCTCAAAGAAATAAGTTGAATGAAGATGTTGCGATCAAAGTCTCCTTTGTCTTAGTAAACATACTCGCAGACTCGAGTCAAAGCGGGATAAAGAGATTTTCACGAAACCACTCTCGCAAAACTGTTTCCGTAATAATTCAAGTCAATTAAATCAATTTACGGTAGAATAAAACTCTCCGAAGTTTCCGATATATATATATTAATTATAAAACACGGAGCATTTGATGCTCGAAGATGAAGCGATGTAAATTCAGGCGGTCGCATCGAAAAAGTCCTTTAAAGTGATTTAAATTATCGTCCGGAACGACATGAATTAGTAAATTGAAGAAACATTAAAGGAAAAGAAGGAGGGATATGACCACATCAAAATTAGCATGCAATTTTGCAAAGTTCAGTTTGGTTACTGTTCAGTGATACGGTGAACTATTTCTTAAATTTTCCGTCCGTCGAATGTCTGGAAGTATTTTTATATTCCGAGTGTAACTCCAGAGATATTTTCCCAGAGATTTAATTATTAAAAAATCGGTCAAAGGAGATTTTGCTGGCGGAGTTACACGCTAAGGATTGCTGTAAATCGAAAGTGCTTGATAAATTAGAAATGTTAAACATTTTTGCCTCTATCGTCCTCCTCCCTGTAGATGAGGACGTTATGTGAATTGGCGGAGGTTTTAGGTTTGCTGAGAAAAGTACTCACGGCCGTCGGCAGAGGGCAGGGCGAACGCCACTAGTGTGGCTACGGCAGCGAGTAGAGTATCGGCTCTCCTGTAAAAGAAATTAAAGCAATGGTATAGCGAAATATAGGAATCATATTATGTATATCTACAAGGCAAATGATCAATTGTGCACGCATATCCCGTGTGTTGTTTAGGGGATGGAGGAGACACAAGTTCTACCAAAAGTTAACTATTTCTACCACTCATATAATACCATAGTAATGCGTCTTTTTTAAATGAAGTCAAAAAAGTGTACTTCGAAACTTCGAATAGTGGCATCGGCAGCACAATCTCCTCATTCTCTCTCAATTTATACGAACATTTTAATGCATTTATTTAAAGGCACCACCACAGGTTTCAAGTTTTGAAAGTCATTTAGTATTTCGAATGGATGCAAATTTATTATTAACCGTAAACTTTTTTCTAAATGCTTAACCTCGAGCAGAAAGTAATCTTAAAAAGATGTAATTTATTAAATATTCCAAAGGGACTTTTATTCATATGGGATTTTCTTCGTATTCAAATTCAATTCGAATACAAATTAAAATCCCTTTTTTAAATAATATAAATTACCTTGTTTTATATTTATAATTAATTTTTTATAACATTATCATTTTAAACTGGCAATTATCCTGTATATGATAACTGTAAATTTAATAAATATTCAATATTCGAAATCTTACATTAATTTTACAGCGTAACTTTAGAATTTAAATTACGGAACAATTTCGATTAAGTTCATAATCTGGTAAATTAAGATTGGTTTTTCAAAAGGTTAAAATCCCAGAAAAAAAGGACGCGCAGGGGATGCTGTTGTACCACTCTTTTGTTTCTCAGTCTATTGAATGACTGCGAGCTATCGAGTTATTAATAGTGGTGCACCGTGATCAAGGTACAACACTTTCCCCTGTGATATTTCTATCACAGATAAAATGAGCATTTCTTCTCGAAGATCTGTTGAATGTTAGTCTCCATTTTATTTAATTCCCCCCGTGACCGACATTTCTGACGTATCTGTGAATATTTTGTATTACAAAATGTTTGTTAACACGCCCTGAATCCCTTGGCGTAACCAAGCTGCTCTACGCTGGTCCATCTGTAAATCAATTGGGAATCTGCTCTGGGGAGAAAAACCACCAATAATGATGTGTCTAGAAGAAAAAACAAGGTCGTGTCCATACAATTTGCAATATTTTCCGATTATGAACTCCGGGACTCGCAAATATTTAAATCGCAAAGTTACTTTGTGTCTACAAATGCATTTAAAACTCGAAACTCACAATGTTTATGAATTCATGTTAAACACCATCACCAATTCAACCCCAAGCTATCATTTCTTGCCTTGCGTAGTTAATCACGTCAAGTGAAAATAAAATCTTATTCTCTGGTTTACAAGTTAGAAAAAACGATCTAATATGTTAAATGTGTTTTCTCTGCCTCTCCTCAAAATTCCTAGCAATTGTTTCCGATACAAAAATAGAGATATTTACTATTTGTTGAAATCCGAGTTCGATTTAAGAGAGAATGCAACACCCTGGAACCTATTCCGAAACTCAACCGAAAAATTAAATGTGAATTCTTATATTGGTCGTGAAATGTCGTTTTTCAATTATCAAATGTAGGAATTCCGATAGAATACAGGAGAATTGTAATTGTAATTCCATCAAAGAAGCTCATCATGAAAACTGTACTTGTATTTGGGGGGGGGGGGTTAGGACAATAATTCACCAGGCTGTCCTACTGCCGGTTGGTGAATACCACTTTCATTATTTGGCTGGAGATATTGTTGAAGCCTTCTTAGCATGGTTGAACCCGGCCATCGCCTCCGTTGGCACCCCTCCGCCCCGATGAGGCAATGAAATGTGTCGGTAGTGAGGAAAAATAACCTAACCTAAAATAACCGTATTTACCTTATAAGTCATATGCTCCGCACCTCGGGCAGTATGATGCTCGCCATAACGATCAAGTGGTGTCCAACACGATTGTAATGATAACTCGAGGGCTTCTAATGCCAATATGGAGAGAGGCTCCGGATAGGCATTTGGGCAGCGCGTTCGACACGGATGAAACCGGTCCCGGGTTCGATTCCCGGTGGGACAATACGTGCGAAATGACCTCCGCTGTCGAATCACTTACAAAATACTGCTACACATGAAAGCGAGAAATATTGAGCGTTGAGTGATCGATATGCCTTGCGTGATTGTGATTTTCTTAAGGTAATCGTATCGTAAATGTTTTACTACATTAGTTTTTTTATGGAATATGGTTTGAGAAAATCCGCAACCCTCTTGCATTTCCAAATATGAAGTAGTCTTTTAACTAATAGCATTTTATCGAAAGCGACGAACGACGTTTTAAAAATGATGGTTTCCTACAAAATTAACCTTTCTTTTTTAAATTCTGACTTATTTAACGTAATTTATACTTCAATTTAACAATAAATGTTATAACATATATTATAAATTTATATAAATATAATAATAATGTAATATAAAATTTAATATTATAAATAGAATACATTTGAATATTTCAATAAAGTTTCAGGGGTTCACTAAGATGGATACGGGTTCAAGTGGTTGGAAATGGAGTTGTTTTGCAGCCGCGGATTCCATCGGCGTCACATTAACTTCCCATGAAATTCCGAAGCTGTTAATTCGAGGCATCGCATTCATCATCCGATCGAAGCGATTATAGACTTCCTCATTCCAGGCTGTTTTTCTCTCGGAATCAAGTGCGGCGACCCCAATCCACAACTATGTCCACTCAAATAGCAGTTGACATTCATCCTTCGCAGGGACACTTCCTCGAGCGGAAAAATGCGTTTCATTCATTTTTACTCCAGAAAAGGAAACTTTTAATCTGATTGATGAAAACGATGATACATGAAAGTTATTTAACGAAAAATTTGAAGAGTTGGAGATTCGAAAGAGCATATTTAGCACATAACTCATTCGGAGGATACAACTTCAGAAAACCCAGTGTTAACCTCTTACAAAATTAAAATTCTTTTTTGAAACAATTATCTATTTTTCAATATTTAAATAATTGACGCTGGGATTGGATGTATTTTAAGAATCGACTGCGGCGCATCTAAATTCGCATCATTTGGTGACAGCGGTCCCCGGTTCGAATCTCAGTGGTAATGTATATGAAACTATCTAAGCTCAGAAAACTGCAGCTACTTCTAGTTTAAATTATACAATCAGGCATTTGCTGTTTTGAGTTCGTGAAATAATTGATGTCTAATTGGTACACCACACCTCGCTACCGTCCTTCAGCAGACACTGAGAAACGCACACATCTAATATTTACTTTTCCGGGTGTATGTAACTATAGAGGATACAAAGTTTATTTCTATTTCTTTTTTAATTTCCAAAGCCTATCTAAATACAAAAAAAATATTTCGAGCCCATGACACTGAGGTTCAAAGTCGCCTTTTTCCTATGGTTTCACGTTTGGGCCTATACGCTGTAAAAATTTCAAATCATTGACGATTGCTGTTTAGCCTGTGAATTAGTATCCCACCAATCTATCTATCTATCTATATGAATGAATCCGGAGAAGGAATTATATATAATAGATAAATGCGAGTAGAAGTTGTTCGCAAAGAAATAAATGTATATTATTCGGCGAAAAGAAAATATGAGGAATCTACTAACTTCGGGGCAGATTTTTTAACCTATTTTTTGGACTCTTTTATTATACGCGAGTAATTCTATTTTTATTTTTGAGCAACTCAAACGTTTACATAGAAGAGACCTACGAAAGAAAGTTTGATAAACATAGCGTTAGGTTTTAAATGGGATTGACATAAACGTACAAAATTAACGATGTTTGCAAATTCCGCCGCTTCCAGATTGTACATCCAGGCGTTGCAACGTCTTCTTGATACTTTTCCACGGGGCAAAGAAAGTGAAGGCATTTTCAAAGGAAACTTTTGCTCTTACAATGCACGAATCGATGTTATCAATTCCCATAATTCATACTAATCATTTGCTCCACAGGCAGTGGTCGAAATCTCTTGTCGGGTGGGAAACGGAGGTCCTGGAGCTTTAATTGACGTGATCCGTCAGAAGAAATGGTAAAATGGGATTGGTGAAGACTGCAACTGAGGGTAGAATTCAGGGGGACAGAGATAGAAGATGTCGGATTACTTAAGTGGTAGGGTTAACTATAAGTAATGAAGGAGATGGCGTTGAGAAGTGGTTTTTGAGTGCCCATGAAGCTACCAAAAGGAATAGATACCATGTAATGTAAAATTCTCCATTATAGGTGTTTATATCTTTTGAACGAACTTTTACAAAGATTTTGAATCATAAAGTCTTTCTCGGGAATGCCAATTATTTACAATTTTTACTAAAAATGAACGACAAAATCGTAGTGAACATAATCCGATAAAATCGCATCCAACTGTTATTATATCATCGCGAGCGGAAGCGCATGGCGTTAGGCACTTGTTTTTCGACGGAGACAAGATGCCGCGCCTGTGACGTCACGATGGAGGAAGTGCATGGTGGGTGTTGCTAAATGACGTCAGCGTGATTGCTCTGTGACCCACACATTCCCGCTGTTGCATGATGAGCAGATTTCGCGGTTCAAGTGTCACTTTCGACGATCCCCAGGAAGACGGCCGTGGAACGAAAGACTCGTTTAATATCTATTAATCGGTCCAAATATAATAGGAGATGAAGCACGTTCAAGGAACGTTTCCATAAAACGTATCCTTCCCACATAAACTCTCATTCATTGCTTATTTCCGTAACGATTAGTGAGAGGTATTAAAAATTCGGGGTAATGGCGGCCTTGACATTGAATTGAGAGTGTGTTGATGATTAAATGGTCCATAATTGGGACTCTCAAACGGCTTGCATCCGACTTCAGAGCACGACTTGAAATTAAATCATTAGAATTCAAATTCTTAACCTCTTAATGAGTTCTAATATCTTCAACTGCCAGAATAATTATTGTCCTTGGTGACGTATTTCTTACTTCTTCGGTAAACAGATTCGAAAAATAATTTACTTCATACAGAAGAATAAAATTATATAATTCATACCTCCATCTAGACTATTAAAATCCCTTTTACATAAATATGCCGGTTTAGACTACTCGAAGATACATAATAAAGGCATGTTCATCTTCTGAAGGCTAATAAATTGTAGGCGAAATAAAATTGTAAATAATAATCCCACAAAAGAATAACAAATACCTTAAGAACGGATGCGGAGTAACCATTCTTATTTTAGTCGTCTTGGATTTGATATTACAAGAATTATAGCAAAATGGACGAACATTTTGGAGGCATTTATGGTTATAAACAACCCGCGTTTAGGACAATCTGGTGTTCAGGAGTAGCTCTTGTCTTTTCCCTTACATTGGGCCATTTTAAATGTAAGGAGATTTGAAGAACTGGCCGTTTTTATTATACGAACGATCCGCAGGAAATACGGCTCTGCATTGACGCGATCACGTAATACACATTTTATTGCAAATGACTTTTACTTTCTCTATATACGTAGTATACTACAGAAAGTTTTTTTTTTCATGAAAAAGATCGACTTCGAGATTTCAACGGAAATACATGTTTTGAGGTCACTATAACACGTTTTGGCCATTTTGGGAATGGTGTATGTGTGTTCGAGGTCTGTAAGGGCCGAAAATTTCAGCCCGAGCCCGCCCCGTTCGTCGTTGAGCCCGACCCGGCCCGAACGTTTCGTTCTCAAGCCCGAACCGAGCCCAAACTTTCCATAAATCGCCCTTTAATAAATCGTTGAGAATTGTGAAGAAAAATATGTTTTAACCCTTCACGAAGACCGAGCATTTTGTTTAACAAACTAACGTTTGCATAACAACTTTAAGAGGCTTTTGCCGCTACGAAAGGAACCAACGCTCTATAAGAACGAAAAATTCTCTCCTTCCCGAATTTTTCATGGGCCCGAGCCCGATAGACTGCCTGCTTACCCGGCCCTTACAGACCTCTAATGTGTGTGTGTGTGGGAGTTGTACCTTGGAAACTATTTGCCGAATCAATACCAAACTTCATATATAGCACTTTCGTAAGAGCTGTTAGAGTTGATTAGTTTTAGGAGTAAATCGGTCAACCGGAAGTCGAGCTTTATTCTTCGAAGCTCATTTCCGTTTTTGAAAAATATTTCCATAAATAAGATATTTAGTGATATACAATTATCTACAAAAGTTTCAAAAATTGTTTTTTCCATAAGTTTTATTTGAAAAAAAATTCGATATCAACCACCGTTTAGGAGTCGTATTATAATTGACCAATTTTCTGGTTAATACGACATGTTTAAGTTAAAGTATCGTTTTTATTTATTCCATTTCATAATAATGTTAAATACAACTTGATTACTTTTTATTTGGAAGTTAATTTGGAATTTGAAACACATTCATTTCAAAATAATTATTCCATTACAATTGTTTCATGCTGTTATTGATTTCTCTTCACAATATCAATAAAGTTTGTAACTATGGGTTTGTTTACATAGCAATGCAATGCAAAGAGTCTTTCGCTCACACTCTTGCTATAGATTGAGCTCTGGCTGATTCTTCTTCTTCGGTTTGCAATCTTTAGATTGGTTTGCAGCAGTTGTATTCCGTCTCCACTCCTCCCGATCTTGCACCAGTCTCTTTAGCTCTAAGTAGGAATGGTAACCCATATCTTCTACAATCAGATGTAGGTATTCCTTTCTCGATCTGCCTTGCCTTGCGTTGGGGCCCCTGACTGAGCCTTCCAATACTGTTGTTAACAATCCTCCGTGTCTTAGGGTGTGGCCTATCCAAGAGTCTCTTCTCTTTCTCATTGTGCTCCACTGGTATGGCACTTCCTCAGCTCTCCTTAATACCTCCTCATTGGCCACCTTGTCTACCCACGATATCTTGAGGATTCTCCGGTAGCACCACATCTCAAATGCCTCAATCCGTCTTCTTCCATCCGGAGCAAGAGTCCATGTCTCGCTTCCATAAAGTAAAACGCTCCATACGAAGGTCTTGAGGAGGCGTTTTCTTAAACACAAGTTGACGCTGTTGGATGTGAGAAATTTAAATATACCTTCCGCTGTTGAATCTCTTTGACCAAGCTATCTTGACAGGACGCAGTGATGACACAATGGCATTAATTACATTAAATTCCTCTTCTGAAATGTTTATAGTTATCTTTAAATCAATCGAGGCTTTAAAAATACATTCCTTTAATGATTAAAATCTCTCTAGCATATCTAATATGCTATTCCATCTCGTTTTCGAATCACATTTCGAAAGACACACTGTGTGACGTGGAAGCAGATTTCAAATGTTACAGCTATGAGTAGAAGATTCACTGCCCAATTCGTGGAATTTACACGAGCAAGAGCTATTATGAACCTCTCTTCTAGCAGACAAACTTGAGTTAAGCTTATCATACTTTTCAACTATAGCTTAAACTTTGTGGGACTAAATGAAAATAAACTCAAGTTAATATGCTTTTATATTCCGTTCATAGAATGTCTTTGTGTTGTGCATAATAAGTAAGTAATTTTGAAATTTGCAAAAAAATATCTTCCCTGCCCAAAGCCGCAAGGTGGCTAGCAGGGTATTTGCGTAGCTGTAGATGAAAGGATTTTATATATGTCTTATAAGGAGATTTTCACAATTATCCACCGCACTCATGTAATTTGTTATTTTACTGCAAGTATATGTTTCTAAAGTAGAACATATTCACCGTTAAGGCTTGCAAGTTTATAAAAAATCAGTTTGTTTAGTTCTGAGATTTTCCCGGGAAATCTAGTGGATTCCCGGGAAATTCCCGGGCTGAAACTTGCGTACCGGATCCCGGGAAATCCAGTGGATTTACGGGAAATTCCCGGGCTGAACTTTACCCGGGATCCCGCTTGAGAATCCTTAGTTTCAACGCTAACTTAGTAAAGGCTGAGAGAGATATAAAAGATCATAATTTAAATGAAATTCTGAAATGTTTCGACACATGAGAAATCTTTAAGAAAAAAGCTGAGCCACCGAAATCAAAGAACGGTAGAATCGTAGTAGAAACGAATAAATTAACATTGGGTTCCCATATCAATAATATCAATAAAGAAAACTCGGTCAACAGAATATCAAGATAGAATCTTAGAATCCGTGATATAACATGTACCGTTGAGCGTGAATTAAATTTATACGAAATATTCTTCAAGGATTATCGATGCATCTAAATTAACTGTATCGATCATTCTCAGATCGATAGCTACCTCGATTCGTAAAATACAGGATTAACTAGCGTAAAAATAGAAATATTGGAGCGAAGTTGAGCGTTGGGAGAAAAAATCAAGTAAATTTCGGTGGATTTCCAAATGCCAAGGTCACTCCGCGCGGGGACTTCCACCTCTCGACTTTTCCGTGTCGTCATTAAAATAAACAGCGTCACGGAGTAATCGTCCCCCGAGTACATACATATGAATCACTAATCTTACGTCCATTCAACACCGTTTTCTCCTTTATTACCGCACATTTGTCATCCCTTCCCTTCTTCAAATGAATCACCGTCACTAATCTTCTTTGCAATGTTGTATAATTACGCACCACGGCGAGCGACATTCGGCGCATTTATCCAACGGCAGTGCATTTTATCGTTGCTTCTTTTTTTCTTTTGTGCTTTTTATATTCCTTTTTAGTCTCTCAATGAGTCCCTAACTTTAGTCATGGAGTAGCCCATTTGGAATTCGCACAGTAGACGAGAATTTCATAAAAAACAAAACATCATCACATTATTGCAAATTCGTGTTACGAAATAGTTATGGATTTAACTAGTTTAGACTTAATGATCGATTAAAATTAAGTTACTTCATCGTTGACGGGGAAATCGTCACAATTATAGCAAATCATGAATCTGAGATTTGCCAAGACAATTGGTCCGTCCGCTGGCACATTTATCACGGTGGTCATCGAACAACGGACCGCTATTTGTGTTCATTTGTTTTAATACCACTGAGGGTATTCTTTTCCAAGTATGTTCAGTGTGTTCGCCTCCCTTTATTTTGATCTTCGAATTGAGAAGGTGTGGTTACCGGATTACGAGATTCTCCACTGGTGTGATTTCATTATGAATTTCTTAGAAAAGCGAGATACGGCGAGGGGCATCGTTCAGGAGTAAGTTTTCTGCATTCCTCATTTCTATTTGGGTCCAACCTGTGCCCAATGGCGTGTGGCAGAGGGAAACAGGGAATCGAACCGGAGCTTCCCGTATTCATAGCTCCGCTCCGGTTCGGAACCCTTGTGGCGAGCTTTCCGGTTCGGAGCGCTTGAAAGAACCCTCCGCTTTGACGGAGACGAAAACCTTTTCAAACAATTGGGGAAGCTAATACATTATACTTCACTTTCATAAGTAAATACATTTTGATGCATTTTCACCAAAAAGCTCATACGGACAACCAAACCCATTGCAGCCCGTATTTCTTGAAGGTGTATTATATAAAAATGGTGATCACACTTCTCGTGGAATAATAATCCAATCACTAAACTTAATTCATAAAATACTACTCTTACTAAATCTTAAATGGGGTCAAAAAATACCAAATTCTGATATTTCAGGCATTATGATAGCCTTAGCTTTCGCTTTGCATGAATTCCGTAAGAGTTTCCGGGTATCGCAGACAGGACGTTTTTGCTAAATAACTTGCTACTAAAACATTCAGAGTGGATCTGAGGATCTTCTATGCGAAAAATCGATTGGCATCGATCTTTAACTACTGATTACATCGGCCATTTCGCGATTCGTTCCACGTGATAAAACGACGTCTAAATTCGATTTTTTTGAGCAGCACAAGGACCCGAATACAGTGAAAAGGAAATATTACTGTGAAAGAAAAAATGTCTTTACTTTCGGTTGATTTTCATATTAATCCAGAATTTATCGTTGCTGAAACAAAAAAGTCTA
Source organism: Sympetrum striolatum (assembly GCA_947579665.1). NCBI lineage: Eukaryota > Metazoa > Arthropoda > Insecta > Odonata > Libellulidae > Sympetrum > Sympetrum striolatum. The sequence continues at coordinate 107,987,461 of OX388344.1, read as the reverse complement.
GATTTCCCATATCTTCGTCACGTCCTGTTTCTTTGGTCCTTCCGTCGTCTGGAATTTTCATTAGTCTGGTTTTCGTTCGTCTGGTTTTCGAGATCCTCACGTCCCCGTTTCGGATCTCTTCTTTTTCACTCTTACGATGTAAAACTTAAAAGATAGAATGATTACCAAGTCATCGAGTCATGTGACGTGTTGGGATGACAATAATGCGCACAACAAATAATCATTAAGCCAGAGAGGGAGCAATAAATTCAGTGAGAAATTGCTAATTTTGATACGTGATCTAATGTGTCATCTAATGCAACATTGAAACTAAAAATGTCGCATTAAACGAGGAATATCCGCTATTTGCCAAATTGCGACAGATGGAGACAGAAATTAGAAAATGCAATGTGTACGCCTCTATGCAGCTCTAAAGATTGAAAAAATCTGAAACCAATTTCACATTCATTTGATTTACTTTCTCATACTATTGGGACTATCCATAGGGATTTTATGCCAAGAGGACATTACAAGATATCAAAATAAAATACGTACTAACTGTAACATCGTCAGGCGAAACGTCATCACCGCTGCTACTCTCATCCTGGTGGAATCTCAAATGGAATCATCATACGTATCAACAATAAAAATTATTATCGGGAAGTCCTTAAGGACTTGTTCTTGAACGAAAAGCATATTCAACAAGTATAGCACCCCAACAGCGAAGATGGTAATAAATGAATATTTGGCAGATAAATATAGTTCCAAGATTATTTATTGTTTCTATTCCTTGAGATTGCTTATTTCCCAAATCGAAACATTAATATGATTCAATCAGCTGAAGGTATTCCGCCTGAGGTCTAAGAAAAAGTAAGAAGTCGCTTTCGTTACTTCTCTGTGAATTTCGTCGCCCGAAAATCAGCAAAGTTGAAGAGCAACTGCAATTGCAACCGCAAATGAGATAAATTTGATTTCCAGCACTCTGCGTGGACGTATTCATGCATTTGATTGATTCATTGGGAGATTTTAAGAAAAGCATTGAACAGAATAAGTTTGTGGGCGTTTTCATCGATGCAATGCAAATGGCGCTCATAAGGTGTCGCTTGGGTGATGCGATTTTTCGATTCAACAAGCCAGACATATTTTATTCCCCATTCACTGAATTAAATTTGCAAATTACCCTTTTTAAAAACAAATGGAGGATGGTTATGACTATATAAGTTAAAAAAACAGAAATTAAGTTTAAAATTAAATAATCGCAGGTTGGTGATTTCGTCATAATTTGCCTTTGTGCCAACCATTTTGGTCTTGAAATTGAGGAAAGAGGCAAAAGAATTCGGAATGATGCCTACATCACTTTACAACGGTCCGTTTTTATAGTCTGAATAAAAATCTGGAGGAAATATTTTGAAAGGGAAATGAATGGCTTTGGACCGGTCCTAGGGAGGAAATAATGCTCGGGTTTCAATGACGTCCCTTTTGGAGAATCCAACATCTCGAAGTTCTATCTAATTAATAAATGAAAAGGTTTTCTCTGCATTAAAATGAGTTTGAAATTCGGAAGACGCGGGTTCGATCCCAGGAGACGATTTTCCGTAAACCATGATTCCACAGATTCATTTAAATTAGAAGGACTCTTTCTTTTGGTGGTACACTACAAGAAGTACATCGGCACCAGAGTTGCTTACGTAATGTATTCACTCATTCGATATTTTAATTTAAATCACGATCTCTCTGCGCCAATATCAACAATATCAACACAGATGTTTATTTACGAAGCTAAATTTCTAAAAGATACTTCGATCAGGAAACTGGATGTTTAATTCGTAGAATCTCAACTCTTTTGCCAAATTCTGTACACTTATCAGTTCACTAACCTTCACATCAGTGATACACAGAATGTAAATCTGAACTTCACAATTCACATTCGCAATTCACTAGCTTGTCATTTTAAGAGATTTTAGTTATTTGATTATTCATCTCCCATATGTACTTTGAACGATTCTAAAATCATTTTAAATATTTGGAGCCATAACTAATAATCCAATTGCTTTTGAGAATTCCATTCCCACACTCAATTGTTTGTCCGTTCCTAACATAGAGTAACTAAACTTATATAAATTATAGTTACTCTATGGTTCCTAATTTTTAAATAAACTTCTGGATCTCTTAATTCTTGAAGCGACTGATTTTTTTTAGGAAAATACAATGGCATTCTACTTGAAAACTTTTGATTCATTTTAAGGTCTAATTTAAAATATTCCCTAATTTAATTTTGCGTTATCTTTATTCCTAATTTTCTCAGTTAATATAACCATTTCCATTCATTCTGATGGAAAAATTTGATTCTTGAGTAAAACAGTAATATTTTCCAATTTTTGCCGTGAGAATATTATCCGACAGATTTTTTAAATCGATGAATTCACCTCATTCTGAGAGCGATGAACGAAGGCCAAATAAAGAGTAAATTGAGATTTGGTATAATTTATTTTCCGCTCTGAGACGACTCAAGTAAAGGTCGAAGGTTAGATTGTACAGTTGAATGCTTTTACGATTTGCATTTTAAGACAAATTATTGAAATCGTCAAACTGAATGAGATGATATTTCTTTTTTTCTTCCTCTAGAATCTCCATTTCACCTCACATCCAAGCGCTAGTGGCTACGAAAATTGTTATTTCTAGAAATAAATCCACGGCGACAATTTGGTAAAATATAAATGAGCATGTTTACTGATGAGGTGACATTATCACGATATAAACATCTCCGCTATGAAATTATCTACACCGAAATGCATGCAACACTGTTGCCAAGTTTACAAAAGACCAATTGCACGCGAAGGAAAGCCCTGCCACGCTTTTCATTGTCAATTAAAATCATCGTCAGTGTAGATATACATACGTACGAAAATAAGTTTCAAGACAATATCATATCAGGAAGTTCCTTAAACTTAATTCTGTTAATATTTAATCATCAATAATTTGAAATTCCCGCAATAAGTTTCAAATAGTAGGGCTGCCTGGTGTCGAACCCAGGACCTTTTGCAAAATGTGAATATATATAACGCCTTGGTGGAAATAAAACTTATTTAATTCAAATTTTGAATTCGATATCATACCGGGAAGGTCCTAATACTTAGTTATCCCCTTGTAAATGTATAGGGTACTGTTGATGGCACTCTGGACCAAGGACCATCAGAGAAACTTTAAACAGTATATATAAGATGTATTTATGATCTCTATTTGCATGCTTAGTTTTAACTTACTATGGTATCGGGAAAGGGTTTAAAAAAATTCTTAAAAATCGTAGCAATTTCGAATTTTAAACACAGGACCTATTGGTAGACGTGAAAACACAATTATAACTAGTTAGGACTTGATCTTATTTAATTCAAAGTTTGAATCACACATAAATGACTCTCTGGAATCGAACCAAGGACCTCCAGCGAACCGTTGAACGTGGTCTTATCTAAATTTTTCTTAAACCGAGTCCTAATATACATATTCTAGCAAATCAAGAACTTCTTATCATTTCGATAAGTGCATAAAAAAATGAAAAACTACCCCAACGTATTTTAGATGAGAGATTTTTGCATCGTCCTAGCATCGAACCCAGGACATTTTCTGTGAAAGTCAATAATGTTTTCGATAGATCATGACCATATCTGTAAGCTTCTTGAGTTTTGATTCTCTACGGATATGGTACTCTCGAAGGATGTTGATTAAAGCAAGTAATGAGGGTAAGAGGTATTTCATCTTACCGCCGGAAAGTGCCACAGCCATTTCAAATGGTAAAACATTTTCTTGTTTCGATAATTAAACACGTTAATGACTCCAATTTAAGGTTTAAAGAGGCTTTGACATGTTTGTTAGAACTAGGAATCATTGACTATGTTTCGAATCAAATTTTAGGTATGATGCCGTAAAGATATGACTGAAAATAATTTTAAATAACTAGCACTGAAAAAGATTTTTAGATACGTTACAAAAAAATTTTTATTAAATTGCCCTCAAAAGATTTTGTCAAAGTTCGGAATTTTAAATATTTAAGAATTCGAAATTTTATTTTGGCTAAACGGTAAGAGGATGGGAAAATGTTATTCTGTTGTCAGTTACAAAAACTATTTAGCATTTTTAGAGAAAAATTCAACAATGCATCTCAAATACTTACGTCACCATGACCATAAATGTCTGGAAAGTCATGGTTTTCTAAGAAAATACGAAAAAAATGGTAACTCGGAAAAAAAGAACATCGGACGCCAAGATGTATCGCAAACCTGTTGCCCAGGTGATGTTCTATCTCTGTGTTTCGTTTGGTCCATGACTTTTGGGATACCCGGTATATCCGGGGTCTATAAACAATAGACATCCGAAGATACGACTATATATAATAGATATACAATGGGGATCAAATTTGGAATAAAATAATAAATAAATTTAATAATAAGTAAGGCGAAAGACTATCATATATAAATTCGATTCTGGAGAAACTTTCTCTGGAAAGTGGTAATCCTGAATAACGTTAGGTAAACAGTCAAGCACAATTGTACTTAATTTTACTGTAAATAGGATAATGAGATATTAACAGCTAGATGATGTCGTTGGTACAGGATAAATTTCAGTTAAAACTCCTTATTCACATTATTAATGAAGATTAGTTACAATTATAAAATTAATGATAAAGGGAAGTTTGTTCTTCAAAATTAACAAAGTATATTGAACAATTAACGGTGACATTTAGTATACGAAATATTCCTCCTGACCGTCAATTATTTTCAGGAACTCTTAAAGACTGTTGCTGAATTATTAAGAAAGATTCAGGTGTTAAAGAATCACTTCACTAGCGATCTCTACACTTGTCTTTTTATGATCTTCCATCTTGAAATCCCTCCGAGGGAAATCTGTTTCGATATTGAAAAAAACAAACACTTCCAATTTAAAAGATTGTACACGAAGTTTATATGAAACGCAAATCAAATGGAAAAGAAAGGACGATAGATGCGGCGATAATCAAAGTAACTGCTAGAAAAGAATTCAAAACAACGACAGATATAACGATGTGACCATATTGGTTAACATTATTGAGCGGGAAAATGGCGCGAAAAGTCGATTAAATACCCGTTGCTGTGACAGCCCTTTCTAATGTTTGGAAAGAGAGAGTAGATGAACTGAAGGACGAATTCGAGTGAACTCATATTTTAGAGTAACATTAACAAATACTGAAATTTTCCACATTATGCTAGCATACACCAATAAAACAAATATTTTATAGCGGCACCTCGCTCGTCTGATATATTCTGCAGACGCAATTGCAAAACAACGTGTTATTCCTGCTTAAATCGATTTCCGTTTAAGTGAAGTCGATGCAATTCAACAAAGTGACATATAATACCTCGATTTTTGCATCGTTAACTTCGCACAGGGTTTTGATTGATCGAACACAACGCTTCCAGACTCAATCGATCTCCTGTTAAGATAAAACAAAATTCAATGCAAAGAGAAACAAGTGCATCTCATCCACTCATCTCGTTCATCTTGAGCGATCCGATTAAGAAGTCGAAGAGACAGCGATCGGCGGTACGATGCTAAGAGATTCGGACAGGAAAACCTAATTGACATTTGCTCTCAAAGTAGATTTGCTTCATTTTTCCAATTGTAATTAATACCTTGCGAGTTCACGATCCATTTGCCCGATATAAAAATTTATTTAAATCTACAGTATATGTTTAGGGGTCGATTGTGAATTTCTATGAATTTACACGAGCATACTTTCACCTCAAAACTTTTGTTTCCTCGAGTTTCGCTTTCCCAATTAAATAAAACAAGTATTTTGATTCAGCAGATGATTGTAAGAATCAAGAGATCGGGTAATGGTGAAGACACCCAACGCTTTTTCTACGAATTTATCTTAATAAGTTGGGAAAAGGAAGTTTTCTTAGGTTATCAACCGGGTAATGTTGGTTTACTCAACAATCTCTGCAGCCATTTTTAAGGATGATAATACTGTAGCAGGGGTTGTTGCCGAAACGTCGGAGCCATCCAACACTACCCAGTTAATAACCCAAGAAAACTTGCCGATCAGCATTCATCGGGAAAGCATCAGATCCTTCTGAAATTTCCCATCGTAAAGGAGCTCTGTTACTGATAGATAAAAAGATATTTTTTCTTTGACGTTTCCCAAACATTTAAAAAATGTATAATTGTGAGTAAAATTGATAAAAGGGACGACAGGGGGGTAGTTATATTAAGACAGACTGTTCGAAATATTAAAAATGGGAATTCTAAAAAAATGCTCACGCGAGCCACACCTACTAGAGAGAGATTTATTTTTAGTGCGTCCGCTGTTAAAGGATCGAATCATTATATTCGTCGATTCAGATAAAAATCGACAGAGACGGAAAAAATTGGGCTTAGATTTAGAATCCCCTGTTTGTAGACACGAATTAAATTTTGAAATATACAACGAAGAAAGTAGTTCTTTGGTGCTGTAAAGTACAAAATGAATAAAAGTATTCTTAATTTTCATGGTAAATTTTAGGTAAGTTCATAAACAAACCTTGGTATTCCTGTCACCAACGCATCCTCAAATCGAGAAGGACATCTTTAAGAACAGCAATACTTCCTAGACACCAAGCAACATAATCTGATTGAACCATTAAACAACATTACTCTGTCTCTGGTATAGTTGTAACAATATTATGAAAAACAAGTAAAATTATTTATTTAAATAGACGAACGTTTGAAAGCTCATTCCGAAATCGCTGTTCGTTTTTGAATTCCAGTGATTTCCGTGGTCGAACGTGACATAAAACAATTCATTGCAAATTAAAATAATTTTGGAATTTCATTGATATTTTCACGAACATACATTCAACCCCGGTCAATAAATCTATTGGGTATTTACTGTAATATTAATGTTATATTACCTATTGTGCATGTATATATATATATATATATATATATATATATATATATATATATATATATATATATATATATAAGTAATTTATTACCTACGGGGGGTTTTAGGAGGGGTTTCCCTCCCGTCTTTGGGCGAATGCAATCCTTTGTAGTTTAGTATTTCCCCCAACACCGCTGCCACCAGACCTGATGGCCTAATCGCAGCGTAATTTGAATGAATAAATAAAGGAAACGGATCTTTGACATGTTTCATTCAAAAGTTAGCATTAAAAATTATTCATGTTCACGAATATCGCGAAAATATCGAAATTCCTGATTTCGAGGATCGTGAAAAGACTTTCTCGAGAAAGAGAAAAGTCAAATCCGATTCGCTCACTTTTACACCTGCGAAGAACGAGTTTCCGTAGTCGCGTCTCTTTGTGAAGTTTGATACAACTTCCATTTTCAGTTATAATCAGAAATACTATAGTTCTCACAAAAGCATAGTGGAAATATTCTCGCGCTGTGATCATTCACAGAACAAGTTCGCTTCGGATCGAACACAAAAAATATTACAATTATTCTTATTCCTTAATCATCGTTTATCGAGAATAGTTATTTTTGCTATTATCATTAATATCAGCGTGTCATTAGTTTTAAAAATGCTTGTTTTCAAATTAAATTAACTGCAATTTTCCAATTGAGCTAAGAATGTTTGCGAAGAAACTTCGAATGTAGGATAATTAATGGCCGCACTATTCAAGAGTTTATTGGATAATTTATGGTCAGTTAATTAGTTTTTTCTGTTAGTAAGAGACTTTTCTCAGTTTGAGAATAAATTAAATCCTTTATTAATAGAAAAGGAAATACGTTTTCAAATTTGATTCGCAAGAAGCAGCGAGACCGCAGGAAAATAAAAAAAAATTGACTTTGACCGAATACATAAAAACTTCAATTTATTCATCACCTTTGAGATAGTCGAACTAATGATCAAGTTTAATATACTATGGGTTCACATACTGCATATTGCTTGCGAATTTGGTTGAACGCCATGTCTGCTTGGAAAGAAACGTAATTTCTTACAAGATAGACACACTTGGAAGCCGTGGAAAACATGTTCCCTAACAAAACACAAAGAGGAAATAAAATTTATTTAGTATTTTTTTCCATATTTATGTTTGCTTTTTTCGTTTCTTTTTTATGTTCTATTTGGAAGATATCCGTGCTTCCCATCTCTAATTAGTTTACATTAATATTAAAGTGTATTTTTTCGAGAATAATGCTACTACTATTTATTAATTTTTGAACCTACGATATCTGTCTCTCTAATACTAATTGACAAATTTTTCTCTTTTTTTAAATCCCCTAATTCGATATTATTTGGGCTGATGAGGTATTCCAAATGATCAACTGGTAGAGTTAGGATTTCTTGCGTTTACAAGTTCCGATCTTTTCGATATTGGACAGCATTAACAGGTGTTTGAGATGACTCACTCCAGCTCCCATCGTTCAGAGCACTACACTCCGGAATATCTTTCTTCTTACTTCAAATTTCATTCCTTTATTAATAATATGTACGTAGAAATCTCCAGTGTTTCAAATCAAACTTCTCTCTTTCGAGGACCTTTTCAATACATTCAAATAGTACAGCTTAAACTCATAGTCGACGTAAGAGAAGGGCGATTTGGCAAAAGTACTTAAATTGTCGAGAATCCGAAATTGGACGAAAAGCCGAATTCAGATGAAAGGGGGTGAAATGTTACATAGGCACTTTTTGAGTGGGAAACGCTAAAGAAAGAGCAGACAAACAATTTATGCAGGGTTGTGTTTAAAAAGCTGTTGCAGATAAGGTTTTAAAAAGCAATTTGGCAACCGGGATTTCTTAAAGTACAATCATAGGTACCTACTAAATTAATTTTTGGAGGCAAATTACCAATGCCGAGAAATGTTCCTTTTTTGATATAAATATTTTGAAATGGAATAAATCATCTGTTATAAAGTCCTTCATCTTAAACAGAATAAAAATAGTCTTTGTAAAATGGCCACTGTCATTTGCTAAAATAGATTTTCCTGCATAAACTAAAGAAATATCTCTTAATTTTTTCCCAGAGGCGTTTCAACTGGAATCAAACACTACTTTATCTTTCATCAAATCATTCTCTCAGTTTCACTTTATCGTCTTCCATTTCATTGAAATCATTGAGGTCCTCTTCTTCTTGTCATGGCCCCGTAAAATGAATCCATCTTTCACCGTTTTATCACAAACTATATTCTCACTGTGAACCGGTCCATTCTCATCACATTGATGCTTAAATAATAATAAATTCTCAGATCGCTATTCCTTTTTCGATCCATTTCCAATACGCTCATTTTATTCTTCTGACTTATCCAACAACTATTTTGGACCCTTTCCTCCGGTCACAAGTGCTATCGGAAACAGTATTCGATTGTGTTAATCGCGATTTCCTGTTGTTTACTTTCTAACGTAACTCATTTCGCATCACAAATATCTATGATTAAATTATTCAGAAAAATATGTTAACTAGTTCGATGCATACATATTTTTCATACAAGTTACTGGCAACAGATCAATAAATAATAGAGGGAATCACTCTCGACGGTAATTTTTACAACAGAAGAGATTGGCTTCATTAATGGATTGCAATGTTTAATGCATGATCCGTTAATTACTTATTGGAGCACATACGGTAGGCTTCAGTGCTGCCATATGTCAAAAATTGAAACTGCTTCTTCGTAAGGAATTCTTTGGTTTTGGCCTTAACTTGGTGGTATTCTATTCCATAAACAAGTGAAGAAACCACACAATTTAGCGTGCAGTTTCTCAGCTTGTTCGCTTTCTTTGATAATAATAACGGTTAAGCAGCAGAGAGGTGGGAAGCGCTTTGTTCCATGCGTGGGAGGCCTTCAAGGTCGGCGTTGCTCAGAGTCAACGGCCCTCACAACTCCCTCTTCTGCTCGACGACACTTCCACTGACACATTTTAACCCTGCGTGGGGTCAATGAGACCCCAGCCACTATATTTCCTCAAGTTAAACTATTGAAGGAAAGGGTTGTAAAATATGCATCAGTCGAAACAAAGCTCAAGAGGTCTCTTAGGCGATATGAAATGAGTGCCGGTTGGTGCCTCAAAAGAGCGGAGAGGAATAGAAAGGATAGTTTGCCATCGCTTTCCTCACTGAGGAAAGAATGCATGTCCACGTAAATGAACGAGGAACACTTATATACGCAATTCACAGCCATGATCCAGACTGTGACAAAAGTAAATGAGTAACACACATTTCTCTATCTAAATGAAACTGATTCATCAGAATATCAGCGATGATAGCTATAATAATATTTATTTTCACTTCCAAAAATTATAGACACATGCTTTTAAAATATTAACAAATAATTCGTGAAAATTAGGCGTCCTAGAAGAAAGAAATCTTTTACAAGGGTTGCCATCACTTTTTTTTAAGATCTGATGTATTTATAGTGAAATATGGAAAACAAGTGGAAATATGAAAAGATACAAGAGAAAAAAGAAAGAATAGTTACTTTAAATAAACTTCTATTTCATTTTGCAGCACAAGCCAGGCCCCCAGTTTTCAGAGGCAAACTCTTTTATTGGGTGAGGCATTTTTTTGGAAGTGAGGAGAACAATTCTAAGAATGAAATTGCTTATGTAACTGCAAATTTGGTTTAGAAATTAGATAATAAAAAGTCTTCCTTAAATTATACAAAAAAGAACAAGGCATACCTAATTCCTTCTTTTACGAAAATGATACGCCGCTGAAATAAAGAAATGTTCCGCGAGTTAGAAATATTTACAGGAACTCTTATATTTATTATAGAATATTATTTTCGATTCGAAACCGGAAAGAATGATAATATCGATCTTTGGGGTCAAATTACGTGAAGCAAAATTCTCCAATTATCGACCTCCCCCGGGAATGGGACGATTCGGCGCCGGGACGATATAGAAAATATTAAAGGCTTTACAAATAAAGTCTATTTATAAAATATATGTTAACTTTTCTTTGTTTTTATGCAGAGGAGCACAGCAAAAATAAAAAAAAACATATTTTAGTTTTTTAGTGTTATTGTGCGATAAAAGTTAAGTACGAAGAAGAAATCAATGTGTGAGTCCCTGTGGCTGCTACTCACAATGTTTTATTGGAATTTTTAATTCTGTTTAACGACATTGAGGTAATTCATTTTTTCATGTCTTCATCTCTGCTTAAAAATGCATTTTATGAGCAATAACTGTATTTCTGCATTGTATTATTAAATACCTCTATTAATAAATATTTAAAAGCTGTAAAAAGCACAGGAAATAGAGCTTTATGTTCTGTTTTTTTCGTTTATATGTTCGTACCATTCTACAAACTGAAAATAAATATTAGACAACTATTAAAATGTAATAAGTGGCTGAATAACATCATTGGGGTATTACAATCCCTAACGGCCATACAAAAAGTGTTGATACTCGAGTTTGAAGTGATGTATCTCAGTAACTCATTCATCGATTGAAATGAAATAAACTGAAAATGAAAGAAAATTTATTTCTACGTTTTGTGAATACCATCAGCGATTTTTACCGTATCAACAATTTTTTTATTTGGCTTTATTTGAAAAAAGCACGGTTTTTGGCGCTCAGAAAACGATAGCTCCTTTTTGAACGCTAATTTTTCAAAATCTTCTCAAGTTATCAACATGAGACTTCATGAGGTGCAAGATGAATTTTTTATTGAGCCGAATCCGAATCAAACCGAACAAAATTAAAGCCGCCGAATCGTACCACACCCACCTCCCCCATGTAGCAGGACCGTAACGCCAGGAAGGCCCCCCCGTTACGTAGCGAGTGCTTTGTGAAGAGTTTGGGCTTATATTCAGGAAAGAAAGATTTATAATTCACTTTCTAATAAAAAATTTCAATTTTAAAGGCCATTCATACATTTCACCTAGGTTCAATGCCATGACCTGTTGATAATTAGCATCGCACAGAACACAGACAGGGGAATACTCGTGCAGCCTACCAGTGGAGTACCTAGCGTTGGTGTCACCCGGTGCGGTAGTTCATGGTGTCACCCCCGCAATTTTAGACATTTAGTGCGCATAAAAAAATTAATACATTTGAAGTATGGTTTATATAACGCTCAAAATAATATATACAAAGATACAAATGTAGTACGTACATATAAAAAAGAAAATAAATTTTAGTTAATAACACGTTATATTAGAACTTTCATTTTCTGACTTTTAAAGCAACAAATTTATTAATTATTTCATCAAAATCAATGTCTTTGGCAGATTCGCTTTCTATTAGTCAGAGAAATAGATTCTAGAACGAGTCGCTTCAAGAATTCTTCAGATTGTCTGTGAAATATTACGAATTACATAAATTTGATTCTATGTGTAATTTGCCTCATGACCACATAATACTATTTAAAAACTCCCGACATTGTTGATTTTACTTACAATCATTACAAATGTCTTCCTAAGGCTCTCAGAATCTCAACTCCAGGACACGTTAGAGACGACTGAGGTATTCTTAACTGACCCCCCATTAGATATATATTCACCAACTACGTATTTTTCTGCCTTGTAACAACATGTGGTCAGATAAGGAATTATGATTTGATATTGTTGATAGCCTCATGGAGAAAAAAAAATCGTGTGAAAAGAAGAAGGCAGGATATTCAACCAATTTTAGTTCGCTCATACTAACAATAAGATGGGGATTGGAAGAGGACTCTAATCAGAGATATTTTAAAGTGCCCAGGAAATTGAAAAATATAACCTTTCTGTCCGGGTGCGAGGAAGCGGCGAACGGGTGGTGACGACAAAACAACAACCAAATCGATTCAACCGAGAGACTTTCTTGAGGAAATCGTTATCACCACACGGAAAATTGCACCGAAAATTTTGATATTTTGTGCTTTGACAGGTCTTTACCTTATACAGATTCATCTTGTGGTAGATGTTACCGTATGATAAATTATATATTATTCCTTTTAAGGACAGAAAAAATTATTTGGGGCCCCTTGTAATCGGGTAATTTTGCATACTGTAAACGGGTAATTGCGCCTCTGCTTAGAACCGAGGTACTCAACCTTTTTGGTGCACCCAAGGGCATTTCAGAAAGCGAAGTGGCTACCCAATAACATTTCCATCGAGGCTGATATTCAGGCCATCCCTTGTCAATATTATTACTTTACTAATTAACCGTTGGCCGTTTAAAAAAAAACGCTCCTTGGTAAATAAGGTCGAGAAAATTACAACGTCTACAAGTTCATCACGACCACACAACGTGAGAAAGTCTTTACCTCCGAAGAAGATTTGATTATGGGTAATGCATTTGCATGTGCACCGCTGCGTTCCGAAAATAAGCATTTACGATTAGTTATTGATTACGGGGAGTTTGATTCATTGATAAGGTCAGCCAAGCTGTATCTTCGCATAAAGAACTAAATATGACATATATACGCGTCTTGTTAATCTGGCGATAAGAGCGGTAAAATGTTTACGAAACCCATGACCAGGCCAACCAAGTTTCTGACCCCTTCCCCGCCAAACCTCCATTCTATCCCCTATAGTGCAACCCCAAGATATAATGTTGTAGCAAATAAAATATCTTTTTCACTGTGCAAAGTCGCTTCGGGCACCAGGTTGAGTACCGTAGGGTTAGAATGATGGATTGTATGTTATCCCCATAGGCACAATGAAAGAATTATATTTTAGAGGTCAAGTTATTAATACTCATTTCATTTATGACGTTGGTAAAATATAACAGTTTGATACACTGTTTAAGGCATCAGGTGTCGCCAAATATGACTATGTCGCCAAATATGACTATCTTATATCTCAACCAGACTTCCCCTAAATGGGATCGTGCAACGCGCCACCTTTTGAACGCGAATAAGGTAAACCAGTGAAAAAACAATCGAATATATCTATTCGATTTTTCACTCACTGCCTCCCAACGAGTGTATCACTCACTTCGAACAATCGAATAAGTCTATTCGATTTCTTTTCACTCGCTAAAAAAATCGAATAAATTCACTCGGTTGGGATAGAGTGAAAACTTGAAATGCTTTATTCGAATATTTCGATTGAAGCAAAAAATCGAATCATTCAATTGTTTTTATTCTATTGTTCCCACCACTAACACGCAGCGTCTCCACCGCATTGAGGCGGCTGCAAAGGCGCCTGTATCCCAGTGGAGCGGCCATACTCAGTGTTGGTGTCACGGTAAAAAAATAACCGTTGAGCAAGGCAACGAGAGACCACCTCTACTACTTATCCCATGTCATGATGCACAACCATAATAATATTGGTACTGGCAAAGGGACTCAGCCTTCTAGGATGAGTGTCATGCCCGGCAGTGATGGGAGTAAGGCCATCTCGGTCGTCATTCCACGAAACCCTTACACAAGGAACGACAACAAAAGAAGAGAGAAGATGGAAACGAGGGTGGGGACATGGAATGTTAGGACAATGCTCAGGAAAGGGAAATTAGAAAACGTAAAGTTAGAAATGAAAAGGTCCAACATTAATGTACTAGGGTTATGCGAAGTGCTGTGGAAAGACGAGGGAGACTTCTGGAGCGACGATGTTAATGTCATTTTCATTGGGTGAGATACTAGCTAGAGGGGAGTAGCTGCAGTGGTGGACAAGAGAGCGGGAGAATCCGTGATAGCCACCAATCTAAAAAGCGATCGGGTTATGTCGGTAGAAGTCTGAACCAGTAAACACGGTTATAGTTTAGGTGTAATTGCCCACTAGTGATTACAGTGAAGATGATGTAGACTTGGTTTATGAACAAATAGAGGAGGTTACGGAAAGGGTTAAGGGCAATAAGAATCTCGTTGTTATGGGAGACTGGAACGCGGTAGTTGGGCAAGGCAAAGATGGGGAAGAGGTGGGAGAATTCGGTTAAGGGAAAAAGAACGACAGAGGACAGAAACTGTTAGACTTTTGCGAAAGAAATAATCTCTGCATCACAAACACACTCTTTCAGCATCACAACAGACGAAGCTACATATGGATTAAGCCCGGGGATACAGGTAGGTACCAAATTGATTATATTTTGGTAAGAAAGAGGTTTAAAAATCATGTTAAAAGCTCGCGAAGTTTTCCTGGTGCTGATGTCGATTCGGATCAGAACCTGGTCATGATGAAAACCGAGCTTAAGTTCATCATTCGACCAAAACGTACACCAAAATGTAATTTAGAAGCTCTAAGGGGTGGGAAGTCTAAAGAATTTCAAGAGACAGTAAACAAGGCTCTTGATAGATTTAGATTTAGATATATACCCCGCGAGCCGCCAGAGGCGTATGGCAGGGGGTGTAATACACCACCATGATAGTAAGGGGAGGGAACTTACCACTCACGAGGAATGGGAAAAGTTTAAAAATTGTGTCAAGGTTAGTGCTCAAAAAACTATTGAGAGGATTAAACAAACCAAAATTAGAAAACTCTGGGTAACTGTAGAGATATTAAATAAAATGGAGGGTAGAAAGAAATGGATAAGAAAGTTGAAATTCGAGGGATCGCTAGAAGCTTTGCATATCCAACGAAAACCGCAAAGATATCTTCGAAGATATCCTTGGTTCGACGCTAGGTCAGGGTAAATTTTCTACTTAAAAAAATCACGTAAAGTTCATTTTTAAGGCTCCGTTTCATTTGCGAAATTAAATAGGAAATAATGGTCCAACTAAGTCAAGTACCGAAAGAAAGGAATTTAAATGAAGATTCGTGTTATTTCATATAGAAAGATGTAAGACTTCATTCCGCTTAATTGACTTTTATTTATAGATTTCCTCATCGTATTCACATTTTTGAATCTTATTATATTTTCAAGTCTTATTCTTAGTCTTTAAATCTTATTATATTCACGGAAATATTAAACACAAGGGAATTTGCAAGATACGCGCCTCACAACACGAAAAAGCTAGCCCACAATGCACTTTTTTGTCTTTCAAAACAATCGCGCGATTGCGGGGTTGTTTTGAAAATCTTACGCGAATCAGGTTTCGCAGATTCGCCATGTTAGGAAATATTTTCTTTTTTATTTCCCCGGGTATGGCGGATCCGCCAGGTTGGATTTACAAAGAAAATATTTTCGAAATATTTAATTTTTTATTTCCCCGTGTATGACAGCCTTAAGGGTCATGAATAGATGGGTCGAGGGAAAAATTAAAGGGCAAATCGGAGAAGACCAGTTTGGTTTTCAGAGAGGGAAAGGAACGAGGGATGCAATTGGGGTGATGAGAGTACTTGCGGAACGAAGCCTGGAATTTAAGAGGGACTTATGCGTGTGTTTTGTTGATCTTGATATGGCTTTCAATAGAGTCCAGTGGCCAAAACTGATGGGGATATTAAAGAAATATTGGTTAGACTGGAAAGATAGACGTTTAGTTCAAAATCTGTATCTGAATCAAACAGCCCGCGTAAGGACAGTTGATGGGGAATCGGATTGGGCTGAATTGGGTAGGGGGGTAAGACAAGGGTGTCCTATGTCAATGGTGGTGGAAGTAAAATGGTGAAAGAAGCCTGGGAAGAAATAGACAAGGGAGTTAAGGTTGGTGGGGAAGTAGTGAAGTCTGTAAGGTATGCTATTGTGCGTGATTCCGTAAAGGGTTGCAAACTTTAGTAAATGCTCTTAACGATGATGCAAGGGAGTTTGGTATGAAAATTAATGTAAGTAAAACTAAAGTTTTGAGGTTCACTAAAGGAAAGAAAGCTAAGTTAACTATTAGGGTGGATGGGGTAAAACTAGAGCAGGTGGATAAATTTTCTTACTTGGGAAGTACTCTCTCTTGGGACGGAGGATGTAAAGATGAGGTCCGGAAAATAATAGCCTTGGCGAAGGAAGCCTTTATGAAGAGAAGGGAATAGATGACCAAAGGTTTTGATAAAGGAATCAGGAAAATATTGGTGAAATCCTCGGTGTAGAATATCATACCTAATGGGTGCAAAAGGTGGACATTAAGAAAGGAGGAAGTCCAACGTTTAGATGTCTTCGAGATGTGGGTTTGGCATAGAATGGAAAAAATATGTTGGGCTGATAAGAAAAAGAACACGAAGGTGTTGGATATGCTTGGGGAGGAGAGGACTTTAATTGACGTGATTAGCGCCGTCAGAAGAAATGGTCAATTATTAAGGGGGGAAATTTGGATGGGTTTGCGTTAATTACAAGGAAATGACGCATAATAGGAAGTTTTGAGTGCACATTAAACAACCGATAGGTAGTACACTCATGAATGTATTTACAAATTCTTTCCGTTGCAATCAGTAAGATTTTGGTTGCTAGAGCAGTTGCTACGACACTTCAGGGTTTATTTATATCGGTCAATAAATTACAGGCCTAATGGCGGTCGTCTCAAAAATGAGCAAAAAGTAAACCGGTAACTTTAGAAAGACGAATTTAATTTTCGATCGCAGACGTCGAAAATGTAGCAAACGAAAGCAATTTAATTCGTTGGATGAATACAATTGATTGAACTATATTCGTAATTAATGAATGAAAGAATAAAGATTCTGAAAAATGGAGAATCTTAATTAAATTATTATTTAGAAACGAGTTCTAACCTACATTAAACCAAAGATGGCATTAGTTTCGTAATTGGTTTTCAAAAATCTTAGACAGTGATGCTCGTAGCTGCCATGAATGGCGGCATTAGCAGCAAATACGCCTCTGGGTCAAGAAACAAGTTAATTAAATTTATAATTAATTACTCTTTTATACTGTCAATAGCCATCTAACTGATGTTAACAATTAGATGCTGAATAATCTTAAAATAATGTTGCCAAAATGTAGATTATATGTAAGATCGAATTCATTGGGAAAATATATTTATAAATAATTTGGTTAAGAGATGGAACATATGAAAACGAGCTGAATTGTGCACGGACTGCGAACTGAATGAAGACTGAACATCTTCTATGAAAAAGGAAGATATAATAAAAGGCAATGTGAGGGAGGACACAAAACCCGAACTATTCTTATAGCAACGTAACGTTTGAGTGTTTTAGTAAGTTGAGCGATTTAAGTACCTTAAGATTAGTTAGAATGCTGTGGTGGTGGTGAGTATTACGCAAATGTATTTTATTTAAAAAAACCGATTCTCGTAAATTGTTTCTATTGTGGAATCGTTGATGTTCGTTCACTTTTCGGTCCGCCGTCCAAAGATTATTAATAACTCAATCCTCAGGAATGCGGTTCAATGGACAAGGTCATCCGAGAGGCGGTGCCTTTTGGGGATGAGCGTCCTACGCTTTGAAATAATTGCATGCACAATTTAGTTTCAAAATGGTCTCTTAAAAGAACAAAGTATGGTTTTTCCTAATTCTTGAATCAATTTCTGTGCCTTTCTCTACCGGAGCCCATAGGCAGGATGTGAACCCCATCTCGGGTTCGTCTCATCCCCGCAGTCAAGATTGCAAAGATTTCGCCAGGCTTCTAACCATTCGCGGCAAAATGAGGCTGCGTGAATTTTCAGCAGTGTTTTACAGATCGCTTTAGGAGTGGAATTGCAGATCCATTTCCACATTTTCTTAATAAAATAAAAGCATTCTTTGGGCGATCTTCTTCCTCACATTGCCTCTATATTTACTCATTCAATTGTCATAAATGCGATACGTTTCGTTAGGATCACCTGCACTTAAATATCTCTGACGATTTTTACTTTCTCCCTATACGTAGTATAGAGAAATTATTGTATTCGCAAAAAAATTCTACCTCCGGATTTCAACGAAAATAGATGTTTTGGGGTCCACAGAGCATGTTTTAGCTATCTTACCGAACATGTCCGTCTGTGTGTCTGACTGTGGTAAAAAAGTTTGAGGGCGCTCTATCTTAAAAAGTAATTATCCGATCATTTTCAAAATTCATATTTGGTATTTTCCTAACAATGCCAAGAGTTAATTAGTTTTTTATGAATATCGCTTAACCGGAAGTTGCGGTTTATCCGGAAAAACATTTTGTTTCTTAAATATCTCTGTCAGAATGCAATGTAGGTATATACAATTAGTTACAAAAGTTATAGATAATTTATTTTACTACAACGTTTGTTTGAAACATATTTTCGTAACATAGATTATTTAGGAGTTATTCTTGAACAATGGTAAACCGGAAGTTGTTGTTTATCCAGAAATGGAAGTTTTTCATACATATCTCTGTCAGAATGCAATGTAGGTATATACAATTACGCACAAAAGTTATAGACAATGTATTTTACTACAACTTTTGTTACAAAAAAATTTTCTGTGGCACTCATTGTTTTGGAGTTATTTATATATTACTGGCATAGGCTTCTGTTTTCAATAAATATGGAGAAAGTCATGTGTTGGCCACATCAGATTTTTTTTATTTCTATGTAACCAATAATTGGTTTGCTTCGGCAGTGTAATTTCGCCAATTGGCTCCCACCGGGAATCGAACTGAAGGTGCTAACCTCATTCCAGGTAACTTATCTCTCGGCTCTTTCTCTCAACCAACATCTTTTGCCTTTTACAATTACCTTAAATTATTTCCTTTTGCTCTCATTTTATTCATTTCCATTGTCACACGCTTTTCCCATCTACATCATTTATCAATCCCCGTTGCACACCACATCTCCAAGTCTTCAATTTTCTTAAGGTCCACGTTTCACACCCACGCAACACAGCCTTCCATCTAACTAATCTTTTCCTGATTAAGTCCTTTCGTCTTCGATTTTTCGGCTAATTTTCCTCATCAGAACCGTCAATTAAGGAGTTTCATTCAAAATAAACAATGTTTTCTTTTTTGCGATCAACACAGATTCTTCTCTATTCTAACAAACGAATGGTCGATGCATGATTAGTTGCTGGGTTCACTGTCAATCCAACTAGAAACTGCAGAAGACTGCTAGAGGAGCAATTTCAATTAGCAACTGCAGACTCGCGGCTTCGATGTCCCTCCAATGGCTTGCGCGGAACATTCGACTTTAAAAATCGAATTTACAAATACTCTTTTTAATATCGTTTCAAATCCTCGAGAAAAATCGCTCTCGTTTCGTATTAATACATTGACAGCGTAGTTGTTCATCAGTGAGGCATGTCCTCTCTAACAACTGCAATTTGTATTGAAAATGCGTTTATCTCACCGGCTCTTTTCGAAATAGCCTCCTCGACTCAAAACACCTTCTGCTAGTAGTAATGCCCTTACCTGAAAGTAAACAAAATGCGATTTAAGTTTCAGTTCCAACATTGTAAATATTTAATCCTAACAGTACATCTGATGAGAATAGATATTCTTAATTTGGGCTAAGAACTTATTTCCCGCGAAATATGGCGACGTTCCTTTAGAATTTTTTATCAGTGAATATTTAACTTCTAATTTGAGAAGGGAGAACAAACAGTTGAAATGATGCGCATATTGACGGATTTTGAAGTCAAATAAAAGTAATGGCAAAGAACAGTAATCCGTGATTAATATTTTAATTAAATATTTATTTATCACTTACAGCAGAAGCCAGTTTACGATGATAATATTGCAAACATAACAAATAAAAGGAAAATAACAAGGAGAGAAATTAATAGCTTAGGGTGTGGAGGATAAACAAACAAAAAATTCAATAATTTGTTAATAATTCCCGCACTCAAAAATAGAATACACTTTTGTGTTCTTGGGTAGCTTTTTTCGCCCTCTGGTGAGAAATCAATTCGTTGAAAGGCGTTTAAAGTAAGGAGACGAATTATTGGATTCGGAGAAGGTTCAAATATCCAATCAATTAAGCTTTAGCGCAAAATGGAAGCGATTCCGCAGTTTAATCTATCTAATGGACAAGCAGAAGTGCAGAGTGAACGACAAGGAACATCAAGAAACCGGGGATAATTAAACATACGGCGATATTTTTCGTAGCCAATGCCAAGATTAAAAAAAAATAAGATTTATAAGTGGTAATCCGCTATTTTATAGATAACCATTTCCATCGCCATTTTACATTTGGATTCAATTGGTAGATTTAAATTTCCCCGTTTTTCATACGTGAATCTGTGTTTATGTTAGTAATTAATTTGGTATTAAAATGGCGCCTGGTTTCTCCGTTCGCAATTGGGAAACTATTGGGATAAAATCGTAGATAAATGCTTTGCTAATATTTGCAACTGATTTGATAACAATTTACAATAGACGAACCCTTAAAAAATTTGTCTTTTACTTTCCTTTTTTTCCCGTAATATTTTTCTCCTGACAATAAAAAAAAATCATGGAAAACAGAGCGGAACGTAGGAAAATATATCCGTTTTCTGGAGAAGAGAGCACAGGGATGCTGGGAGAACACGGCGAAATAAATACAACATCTTAACGAAGGTTGAAAGAGAAACGTCTTAAATTATAGAGAGATATGAAAATGGCGAATAAAGTAGGAAACACAAAAATAAAGGAGAAATTATCGAAGAGAACAAATGAGCGAAAAAAAAATCAATTTGTCTGTTTAGAGAAAAGAATAGATCAGATATGAGAATTTGCAGACATAGGAGCGTTGAAAATCGAGTGACGTAATTGGTTCATATTTTTCGTAAAATAAACTATTTCACGAGCATTTACTCAGAACAGAAAAAAGGGTTTCTCCAAGTGATTAAATAAAAGATTGTGCCTTAATTAGCACTCTAATTATTTTAATATTATAAAATACATATTCCGATTCCTCGTGCAGATTTCTTTCCAAATGCATTCATTAATTATATTAACTTTTCCTAAATTTGTGGCTAACATGAGTCGTGTGATTCATTCGCTGATTCAATGGTCATTTGTTTTCGGAGATAAGATAATATTTAAGAATAAGACGACCTTATTCAAGGGAATATCAGATGATTATACTTCATGATTATAAAACGCATTACTGAAGTTCAGTAACTTTTTACAAATTCTGATCCGATTCATTTTTCCCTACTCTTAATTCCTTATCATAAAAAGACAACCGTCAAGTTTTTTGTTATTATTGCTTATTATTCTATTTGTTTATCACAGCTTTGTTTCACCGATTCCCTAATAATCGGCCTTTTGACGCGAAATGAAGATTTCTCTCCCCCGAACATATTTGTCAAGTGATTTGTATCTGCTTTGTGTTTAAACAGTTCCAAATTTTACAAACGGTCTTGCGGATTAATTAAATTATAAACATGATACATCTGTGTTACGGATGACAATGAGTGAGATCCAATGCGGAAGCACCTACGAGTAACACTTTTCTTGGCATTCCAAAAGGAGACATCAGTGCAAATATTCACTCATACCTCGGCATCTTTCATTTCATCACAGCCTTGATCACGACTGTGATAAAAGTAAATGAAAGAGACATTTTTCTCAGCACCAAATAACAAATGTTTAGATAACCAAGTAATCATAAAAACTGGGCGGATGAGGCTTTGCATTATAAATTGTTCAATTAAAAGAGGATTTTAAGTAACCGCAAAAGAGTGTTTATGAGCATTGGTTAAAATTGGCATAAACCGATTGCAATTTCCAAACCAAATAAAAAGATACGATGAAAACGGAAAGAGCAGTATAATCAAGTTAGGAATAGAGTTTTAGAGGACAAAAAAGGACGGAGGTTTAGAAAAGGGAGAAACGCTTGGGAAGGCATTCGTTCGAATTGATTATCAATTCACGATTTATTCGAACCACTAAACTACCATTCCAATAAAATACGAAAGGGGGTAGACTAGAAACTTTTGTAATATTGTGGAAAAAGTGCAATTCCTTTTCTTTTGTTAAGATTGAGTTCCTTAAAAACTACGCCTTCCTCTGTGGATTTTTGCAAAGGTGAGAATATCTGCCCGGGAAGCGAGAGACCTGTGTTCGAGCCCCAGTCGATTCCATTCATTTTTGTGAATCCTTGGGTGCAAAGATCCGAATTCTCTTCCGATACACGCGATTCGCGTGACCACGTGCTCTGTGACCCCAAAAGACCTCATTGCGATCCGGAATTCAATGAAGAACCCTTTAAAAGAATTGTTAAAAGAAAGATTGTTCCATAATTCGGCAGGTGCATGCATCTTTAAAGCGACGCAGACTCTGTGTCGTTCCCATAACAGTTTCTATATCTGCGAATCGTAGTGAATAATTATTAAGTAGTTATAACACCAATACATTCCTCTCTAGAGCGTCGCTTGGTTTTCTCTTAATTTGAAGGCGATATCGCTTTCTCTTGGAAACACACCTTTGCACCAAATGTGCATTGTTTTACATACGAGTAAAATGTAGCTTGCATACTGCAAGCAGATCGGCAATACTAATTTCATATCGGCATCATATCGGGACGGTCTTTAAAAGAAAAAAAAAGGATTTAATTTTTTCTTAAAATTCGCTGAAATTTCATCGTCTGGCATCGAACCCGGGTCTTACTGGTAAACCTAGTATGAAACACAATAGAAGATCACCATCTCTAACTATGTGTGAAAATTCAAGCAGAAATATTGGCTATAACTGCCTCAAAAAACGTTCTAATTTTCACGAATGTTAATGCCTCTCGGGACTCGAACCAAGGACGATCGTGGAATTCTAAAATATGTTTCTGATAGATATTTATGATCTCTATCTATATGCCGAATTTCAAGTTTCTATTTTAGTGGGAAAGGTTTCAAAATAATTCCTAAAAATCGGATCAAATTCTGATTTCAGAGACACCTGGTGTCGAACCCAGGACGTATTGCAAGCTGTGAATGCAGAGTTTGATTTGTAAAGACTTACTCTTGTATCAAGCAAAGTTTGAAGTTGATAGCATGTCGGAAAGTACCTAAATTTTGTTTCCGTTGTCTCCGTAAGAAATGCATTGAGAAGTGCAAATGGCCCTCTGGGATCGAACCAAGGACCAACAGCGAACATGTAAAATTTGATTATGAAGTATATTCATGATATCTATATACGTGCCGAGTTTCGAATATCCATGTTATCGGGAAAGGATCCAAAAAAAATCTTCAAAATCGCCGTAATGCATTTTAAACGGCCGATTTTTGCCCCGACCAAGCATCGAACCATGGACTACATTCTAAGATGTTTTTCTGATTTTCGTTGGATACGCACGGCTTCTAGCGATCCCTCGAGTTTCAACTCTTTCTCTCCCCGGGAAGTACCTCAAAAAAATTTTCGAAAATCCCCGCCATGTATTCTTATGGAGAAAATCGCGACTTTGGGGCCCTCTGGAATCGAACCCATGACCCTGAGGATCAAAATCGCAATTTTTCTGGCGGTTACACGTTATGGCCAATACGTCGTAAAAATTTCAAGTCAATCACGCTGGTGGTTTAGGCTGTGAATTAGTATCCTATCTATCTATCTATATAGGTATATACATGAATGAATCCGGAGAAGCATCTATATATAATAGATTATTGTGAGGAGTAGGGGATATGTGAAGTATGGGATATGAGACGCTGTTTTGCAGCCCTAAAGGTACGTATGTTTGCATATATATGTAGACACGCGTGTATATTACTTACTTTAGAGCATTTGAAACTTGCAAAATTTTCTTATCATTTCCTAACTTCTTCGATATGTGATAATATCGTTGGTAATGGTTCTTAATTAAGAGTTACTGAATGCTTTGCATTTTAGAGGTCCCAAACTTTAAATAAATCACCTGAAAACATAATTTTTTATCGGTATCTCAATGAATATAGAAACAATATATTGCATAGGAAAGAATTCTTTAACTACCGTGAGGTGCAGCTAAATTTCGTGAAGATCGGCCACATCACGACTATTCGCGGCATCTCTGATTATTAACCAGAAGTTCAACGACGGAATTGTGAATAGAATAGGAGGCGATAGAGGGCAGGGCAGAGGGTCGGATTCAAGATGTTGGTCGATCGTAGAGCAGTTATTTGAGAAAACTTTGGAGGAAAAACATCGGCCCTTCGACCAGTCTGCAGAGGATCGATATCACAGCGACCTCTATACCGCGCACTGCGCGTATCTCATTTTAGAAAAAATACCACGTTGAAAACGTTTGCTCGCAATAACGCGATGCGAATTGCCACGTGAATTCGTCATAAATATCGGAAAGATTCGATAGGATTAAAAGTAATTGATGATGAGAAAATTTAACAAATGAGAGCCGTGGGGTTTGAATTTAATCCGAAGAATTTACTACGCTATTTCTGACTTCCGTCTTCGCGATGTTGTCCTCGGCATACACACATTCTCTCATTTTAGAAATATTTTTAACGTGTTAAGGCATTTTTGTTACAGACTTTCATCTGTTCCTTAGAAAAATTGTTCAAACTCAAAATTTAATACACGTTTTCAGAAGTTACGGCAATTGCACGTACATTCGAGAAGATGTAGTTCTTTGGAAAATGCACTCTACAACTGCAATTTCATCTTAATAATCTGCACAATATTCGAAACACAAATCGCAAGGAAATGAATTTAGTTTCGATTCTATGACATATACTCAAATCGTCTTAAATGTCTACATTTGAATCAACGATCATGTTAAAGAGAGAATTAAATAATCGAAAGCGAAGAGGCATCGAAGCACAAAATCAAAATCGGAGAAAGATGAACAGAGTAATTGAAAAATAAAATAAATGTTACTGATTAAAAAGATTACAACCTTTTCATTTATTCGTTTAAACGCTCATAAAATTAATTTCGAATTGTGTTACCAGCAGCATCGATCTGGAAGAGCAAGAATAGTGTTCTAGGAATTGACCAATTTACACTTCTGGAGTTAATGTGAAATCGCCTCCATCAACGAGGAATATTTTCTATTATTGTCCAAAACATTGGGCATCAGTCACTCGAGCTAAAGTACATATTTTGAAGCCTTTTAAAGTAATTTGCTTGTATATAGAAGGGAATTAAACATAAATACATGCGTGAAAGACGTTAAATGCTTTCAATAAAATACTTTTAGAGAATTTATGTATGTGTTATCGGACATTTAGGGTAATCTAATCAGCGTTGTTATAAGGAAATGGACATATTCTCTCTCCTAAACAGATAAATACTATCCGAATCGAATTCATGTTTTGTAAGATTAAGAAAATATTATTAAATGCAATTAGTCAAGGTTTTATCATTAATTTTAGCTATTAGGTATATAGTATTTCTTGTCCTTAACCACTCCTTATAGTAATAACGCTTCCACTCTTCGTTCAATGCAACAAGCGGCTTTTGCAATGCGTGATTGCTGAATTAATTTCTCTAAATGCCAGAAAGTATTTGATATCGCATACGTCACACAAATTGATCGGAATTAAAATGCGTACATTTCAGACAAATGAAAGCGCCTTTAAAAAGAGTTTCGATTTACCCACACAGGAAATAATTTAAGGCATTTTCCACGTTTGTTTATTTTCTTTCTGCTTTTAGCTAATTCGACTGAGGGGAAGAGACGAAGGAATGATCTTGCTGTCGTTAACCGGAAGAAAGAAAGAAGACATTCTCAGACTTGAAATTTAAGTATTTCTTAGATTTACTCTTATTCTTTTAACCTAAGATGAGTTTTCACCTTTGATCATCTCGGCAGTTCATCACCGTATGCATAAAAGCGGCACTTGTAGGGAATTATTAATGAGAATAAAAAGATTGTAATCAATTCCACATTAATTAAAATACAACGAGCAACATCATCAGACGCTGATTGGGTGCTTCATTATAGCCTGATCATTACGAAAATTAAGTTATTATTATTATTATTAGCAATTAACTGCTGGTAGGTGTCTGTCGTCAGTTCTTTCCTACACCCATACTAGTTATACAAAATATCAATGAATATAACATGATATACACACAATTCCTATAGAAGTGTTATATTCCTACAAACAGATGTAATCTTTTAATTCTCCAGAGACCCCTACGACTCTATGAATTATTTCATTTTAAAAGATTTTGTATTATAGACAAGGTGGTCCAGGTAATTTGTTCCATTCAGAAATACTGAAAAAAGAATTCTTTGGTATACACGCTGTTTGCCGTCGAGGTTCAATTTTAACTCCATGACTACCGAGAAATTCCAGTTTCTCGATTGAGTTTTTAAAACCTTCCCGCCCTGCGATAATATGCTAACAAGCCTATATTTATTTTTCTAATGTATTCCATTTAAGAATATATATCGGTGACACTGTCCGTTTTTCCGAATCCACCCATTACGTATCGAGCTGCTTTTTTAATTCCTTTTTCTTTATTCGACAACACTGATATGGATCCCACACGGTTGTTACGTATTCAAGAATTAATCTTACAAGTAATATACATTCCTTTTCTTTTGCTTCACTAATCCACCATTCAGACGATAACAGTGGCGATCTCTTATTTATAAAGGTGACGCATCTTTCTCTGGCTTGTATTTTTTTTCGTGCTTAGCCGATGTTGCCCTTCACCGGTGAAGTCCTCCTAAGCTCTGATGAACTTGTCAGGGGGTGCTTCACCGAGGCAACAGCAATAACGAACACACACAACCATTCCCTGATCGGAAAAGTCAGATCAAACCCGGATTCGAACCCGGGACCTTGGGTTTTGAAGTGATAGCGAAGGTAACCGCCACCAAGGCCGGTTATTCCGTTCTTTCTAACCCATTCTTTCAACGAAATTAAAACTTGCTGCAGTACTATCATATCTTCGTCGGTCCTAATCCTTCTATATAATATGCAGTAGTTTGTAGATTTGTTTCAGGATTTCGAGGTCTAATCGAGTGCACAAAGTTCATAACAAATTTGTAATTTAATGTTCGCTGAGTAAATGTGGTTAACGATACAAAGCACTCCAAGTATGCACATTGTATTCAGCGTAATTCAATGTTCGCAGTTTTTCGCTATCTGAATCATTCTTTCGACGCAGAATTGTTCTCTTGCAATAGATCCATTAAAACCAAAGAACTGCAATAAGTGCTTTTTTACTGAAATTTAGAAAGGACCAGAAATGCTTCTCGTGATAGTAATCATACAAGATAATGAGTAATTTACGACATTAATAGTAGCTGTTTTACCAACGAAATTAGAGAAACATTTTAAATAATTCCTTTAAATGTGTATTAATAATTTAGGAACCTCTGGAATAGTAAGGGATTGCATGAGACGGTGGGGTTCTCTACCACGTGGCCGGTAGCCGAGAAGGCCTCTCATGAACCTAAAAAAAAATCCAGTAAAACAGTTTAACTATTAAACATTATTAGCGCATTATTTAGTATTTTTATTAAATATAATATACGTCCGTAATCATCCTGCTGGAACTGTAAGTTTACCATGTATGTATGTTGTATGAATTCTGTTATAACTGGTACAAATGTAACTAATAATAGAAGTAATAAACTGCCACAGCCTACCAGCAGTTTTTCCAAATAAAGTAGCATCTTTAAAACGGCGGGTGAGGTAAAACTGTAATATTCAAATTAACAGTGAGAAGTATTGGATCAATAAATTTACAAATTTCTGATTTTGGAGGAGTAATTTAGCGACTAAATCGTAAAATGGCGACTCATCGAAACATTAAAAATTCGCGCATACTGAAATATTCAGCTGGTAGATCAAATATAAAGAGTAATTAAGTAATTCTTCGGAAAAAGAATACGCCCTGTCATTCCAATGGTTATTTTTACCTTATTGTCTACAAACGACGCTTTTAAAACTGTTTCCAACATTAACTAATCGACGTTGTTTGAGTCCGCTTTCAAATGTGTGAACAAAAGTAAAGCAAACCTGCGAAGCGGCCATCGTATAGCTTAACAAAGAACTAGACAAAGATTGACTGAGCGACTTTCTTTTATTTATTAACAAAACCTATAATCGCCACTCTCTTCCATCCGTTACAACTCAACGAGAGGTTTTGCAGTCGATTTGCGTCATTCGACCAAATGATTATTTGGTTACAGCAGCTCAACTGCTCGGAATTGATTCAGGGAGAATAGCGGCTCCTCTGATTAAGTGAGAACCCATTTTCAATTCGAAGTAGACTAATTGACGCGAGGAGGAATCAAACGGGTCTGCTTCCAAGTGAAGTTCCTCAGCCCAGAAAACCGTTTCCTCTTTCTTCGGCTTCGAAAGGGCTCGTTGTCTTGAAACACGAAATAGAGGTTTGAAATGTCTCAACAGCCGTATCCCGAATTTCCTTTCCTAGAAACACGAAGGTTGAACTTTCTCTGATGATAACAGAGTGAAGTGCAAATCAAATAAATCTTAAGCGAGATAAATCTTCTTACAAGCAAATGTATGTTTGATTCCGTCGAAAAAAATCAGCATCTGTTTGGTGTATATTGTTTTATGGCGAAGACTTGAACTGTTAATAAGGATCTTTAAAATAATCTGTGCGGTAAAAAAACAATTTCGAAGGAGTTGGATTTGAAAGATTGGAGTAATAGATAAAAGACTATTAGAGTCAGGTATGTGACGAACTGTTTGCAAAATAGTATAAGAAAAAAACAGGAATTTAGACGCACTTACGACGTTCGAATCCCGGTGGGAGCGAAATGAGTTGTCGTTTTAGCAATTTTACACTGGACATGCAATTTCGTGGAATTGGAACGAGAATATTTTCCTGCAAATCGAGTATCAGAGTTTGTAGTAAATTAAACTTCTGTAAGCATTATTCGAAAAATCTGCCGCGATTATTTGCGAATATTTGTAAATATTGACTCTAATAAGAGAATGAATTATACCGATCAATCGCACAAACATGAAAACGCTCTATTTCTTATAAAAATGTAACAAATTATGAAATTGAGATAACACCAGCGATGTAACAACGACGGACAACGGAAAAGAGAATCATCACGGCTAATTGCCGATGACACGGCACTAAGTTATGCCTCAAATGATTTAAAAAACATTAAGCCATTATTACAGAGCGATTTAGATCGAATGAGATATTGGTTTAGTATGAACAGCTTAATACTTAGTAATAAAACAAAATTTATTGTGTTTCCTCTAAAGGGAAAATCCGAGTACCCAAGTGATATTTTTTATAAATGTCTTTCTTGTATAGGTGCTTTGTGTTCGCATTGTATAAAAATTGAAAGAATGGAAAGTATTAAATATTTAGGGCTTGTGATTAATAATAATATTAATTGGAAGTTACAAATAAACAAATTGAAAGGAGAAATAACTGTAATTTTAAGGAAACTTTACTTTCTGAGATATCTGTGTCCTGTACCTGTGCTGCGTTATGTATATTGTTCTCTTGTTGACTCTAGGCTTCAATATGGCCTAATTTGCTGGGGATATGCTTATGTTTCTAATATAAAGACACTACAAATGGTCCAAAAAAAGTGCATGTGAGCCATTCTTCGAAAAAGTACAGAATACTTGTTTCCTTTATTAATAATCTTAGGCATTTTACCCTTAAGACAGTTATTTGTCTATAAGGTATTAAAAATGTTTTATAATAGGGGAGGACACAATATTAGGTACAAATATTAACAGAAAAAATTAAGAACTGGTACGTCTATATTAATACCTAGACCTAAGTATGAATTCTTCAAACATACTTATTTGTATGTAGGACCTAAACTATGTTATCTCCTCCCAGGTAATTTATTTAATTCAGTTTCGGTTTTTGTATTTCTAACAAATTTAAGGAAATGGCTCTTTTTAAGTGAAAACTTGGAAAATATTTAGTAAATACATTCTTTCTTGTTTTTCCTTTTATGGTTTCTATGCAATTGTAAATTTCTTTGTAATATTTTTTGTTTGGCCGCATGCAAATTTAATTTGTGGTAACCCCAACACTTTTCTTTTGGGGTACCTATATTACCACCTTTTTTGCTTCTCTTTTTGTTTCTATTAGACCAAAACATTGTATTTGTATGATCTATTATATTGTAAAAATAGGGTGGAATAAAAATGTGTATTGCTGTATTATTATTATCAAAAATGTTGCACAATATGGGAATGGTTTGAAAGAATGGAATCCGTCTTCCATGGATTTTTTATGGATTCCAACAACAGCAGAGAAAATATGCGAATCGTTGCGGTGCTTCTAATGAATTGTAAAAAATAACTAAGAGTAGAAGAGGAAGTCTGTGGTGAATAAGAAGAATATGAAACAGAATCGGAAGTTAGGAAAGGAGGAGCTCCGTTGGCAGATATAAGAATGTTATAAATGATGAAGTATTACATTTATTGACTATCAACCAAACTCCGAATTGTTGAAATAGATTAATGCATAAATCCGACTACGAAGTGCATGATTATGGGACGAATGCCATGGAGCACATCTTCTGCAGCGAAACCAAAGTGGATTGCAGAATGTCCGCGAGAGAGAGGAAACATTTGGTAACGATGAAATGACGAAGAATTGAATATGCACATCCACTGCCTCATTTGGATTAACGCATGTTTTCAGCTACTTTGTATAACCTTGATAGATGTAACAAATAAATCAAGAATTAACATACAAAACGTCAGGTCGAAACTCCGTCTCTAAGAGAGCCTTTCAGTAAAAATGGTAGCAAATAGTTTTAATATTACTAAAACTATATTTGGGACTGCAATGGAGGTTTTTGTCCCTCTGTATTCGGAAATCAGATAAATCATCGTCGGCATTCAACCAAACAGACAATTCGCGTTCTCTTGGTGAAATAGTTTTGAACCCTTCGAGTTACTTCAGTTTAGCTTTGTGCCTTCGATTATTGTCAGAACTGTATTTCTCCTTTTCTGTCGTCATAGACTTCACAGTCGTTATTATGGCCCCTTTAAAAGATCAGGATTTGCCTCTAAAAGAATCAATCGATAAAATGAATTTATATCGGAAAAAAATATTGAAAAGTTACTTCATTGTATAGTATTGTATTATTATTATGGAAACACTGCAAGTAGATTAAACATTATGCGGTGGTAAACGCCGCTAAAACGAAACTGTTTGCAAGTAATGTTCATACTTTAAACTGCATCCGAATATTTGCTTTTACTATTTTATTATATCCACGCTGCTCATACGAGGATATAAATAGCGAAACTCAAATTCGTTACTCCCTCTGGTCCCTCTTGAAAAAGCGATAGAACAGATGGTCCCCGACATTTTTTTAGCTCATCTTGAACCCGAGATGCAATGGACTCGGCGTCTGAAAGATTCAATTCGTCCAACCACCGAAACTACGAGGAAAGAAAAATCCATAAAAGATCGCCTTATTCGAGTAAAAATCTATCTTTTAATTAATTCACTCTACTCTACGAGCTGGGAGATGGAATAAAAGTAATTATTCCAATTAATGGCGCTAATTTTTATCATTCCTCAATAAATCAGACGAAGGGAGTTTTTAAAAATATAAATTGCGCTGCATTTGCTGAATCGCTTTATTCGATGAGGAAAGCAATGGCGAACTACCTCATGCCTCACGAAGCCTCATTCCCTCTCGACAGCTATCCGCCGCTTACAAGAAGCCTCGCCGCTTCAAAGGAAATTATTTTTTCATTAAAATTCCATTTCACTTCAATGCCATACGATTAAAACGCAATGGTCACAAGTTATTTCTCTTTTTCACTGTAGATGGCGAACTGATCATCGAACCCGGGTCTTCCTCATTCAGACTTGTCATGGCCCCGTAAAATGAATCCATCTTTCACCGTTTTATCACAAACTATATTCTCACTGTGAATCGGTCCATTCTCATCACATTGATGCTTAAATAATAATAAATTCTCAGATCGCTATTCCTTTTTCGATCCATTTCCAATTCGCTCATTTTATTCTTCTGACTTATCCAACAACTATTTTGGACCCTTTCCTCCGGTCACCTCCTTTACAAGTGCTATCGGAAACAGTATTCGATTGTGTTAATTGCGATTTCCTGTTGCTTGATTTTCATCCGTTCACAATCAGTTCTCAGAATTTCAAAACACACCGTCGGTGTTGGCCCTTTTCCATTACCCTTCATTTTTCCCATCCTCATCTTGTTCTTCTACCTTATCCAACACCTTTTTGGGCCCTATTGCTAAATATTTTCTCATCCTTCCTTTTTTTTACTTTCTAGGGCTCCCTTTTTTATGTTTCCTGTTGATAAATGCATCTCTGATTTCCAAACTGAATATCGTTGTCACAATTACTCGGTGTATGTGATTGTGATCTCATTGTCCCTTATTTTTATCTCCCGACGTCTTTTAGACGTACACGAGATTCGTCACGACTTCCAAATTTCTCTTGTTTATCCTTTAGAAGAGATTCAGACAGAATTTCGTCCGCAGGACCATCGGAGGCTCCGACATAAGAAGTAGTAAAACGAATGTCTGAATCCATTTCAGTTCAAATTTCCAAATTATTACTTTCAGAGGAGAAAACGGTCATCGTTAGCGGGATATTTTTCCGGGAGACATTAATTGTCGTTCACATGTCACTATTGATAAGATTCATTTAAATGTGAACTATTCTTATTTAAGTATCGGATGCATGTACTTACTAATACTGTATTTCTATATTTTTTAATTTTCTTTTTCTGATTTAGTTATTTTTTATATTCTTTTTAGTTATTACTGACAGTAGGTTTGCGCATGTTTTTCAAACCCCTTCTTAGAGGGTGTTTTCCTGCAGTGGATATGTTTTTCCTAAAAATCTCTTAGGCTTTCACATCCACAATTCTTCTAATCTGATCTCTTTAATTTAATTATAATTCTGAAATGGATGACGATGGGTAAGATAGAGACGTTTAGTCTCGCCCAAATAAAGACGATTATCATTATTATTTCAATTAGTGTCGTAAACACAAAAAGTGATTATTTTGATTCAATCCATGTCAAGTTCAATATCCAAGTCAATGACAAGAAAGTCATTATTATTATAGGAAGTTCTTGCTTAGCTTGAAGATTTATATTATGACTCGGTTTTAGAAAAAATTTAGATAAGACCATGCTGTTCCCGGGTTCGATGCCAGAGCACATTACAAATTCTCACATAAGGAATACATCTTAAAAATAGGATGTCGTTTGAGGCAGTTGCAGCCAATATTTCTGCTTGAATTTTCTCACATGGTTAGAGATTGTGTTCTGTTGTTCACTATGTAGTAAGTATCACCAGGAAGACCTGGGTTCGATGCCGGACGTATACATTGCAGCGAATTTTAAGAATATTTTCAATACTTTTTTTTCTTTTGAGGACCCTCTCGATATGATGTCGAATTGAAATTTGTGTTATATATATATGAATGAATCCGGAGAAGGAATTATCTATTATATATGTATATATATTTTTTTTGTTGAACACAAGACCCAGTTATGCGCCCCAATGTGGAGCCTATGCGACCGCCCAGGGCTCTGAACTCAAGTATTGCCTTCTAAACACGATTTGTTATATTATTCGATGCGAGTACTACCTATTTATAATTATTTTTCCCTGTGTTTAGAATTCGTCGTTATATTTACTCGTTTATAATCCGCGAAAGCACGTCAGATTGGTTGGCTCTTTCAGTAGTTCGTCATCCCTGTGTGCCGACAAACAGGTGTGCCCCAATCTTCCCTTTCTGTCTCTTCCGGGCATCTCGTGGTACACATCTGATTGTCTTCAAATAGAAATGAAAATCGTAAAACAATTCCCGGTCTCATGGCAATCAAAATAACGATTTATCTCCGCGAGCTTACACGAAACTCGATGGCACCCACAATGCATTGTTCTGTGACCTCGTGTATTTGGGTCCTATCATCTGTCACTATTGCGTCATCAGAAGTACCAAAAGACGTTCCATTTTAGGGTGACGCCGCCAACCGGCTTTCTTCTTCAAATGCCACGCTCATTCAACATGAAATAGATATTGTGAGTGCATTTCTTCAAAATAGTTCGCATAGAAGTTGATAGCTGTAATCAGTTCAAAATTTCAAACTTTGCAAATCATTAAACGTCTTCACGTAAAAACACAACTATTTGTTTATTAAACTGAGGGTCCCGACAGAGAATATATTCTATTATCCAGAAGAATACACGTAAAAAATGATTTTCCACCGTCAGGCATCATTATCTTGTACGTTGTTAATTATTAACCTATGAATTTCAGAGAAACAATCAAAGTAAATATATAACATTGTTCCCCTAATTGAACAAAGTGTTTGGATGAAAAGAAGGACAATAATCGTTTACTATCGCCGTCAAAGTTAAGTTCAAAGAGACATCGCTGATTCTTCGCAAAACGTTATTCTTATATATTGTTGTTATATACAAATGACTGCGCCTTAAAATGTCTTTTGAACGCCTTAAAAAGTCTTGGCACATTTGACACAATATGCGAAGTTGTGATTATTATCACACACGCTAATTTTATCGATCTCTCTCGAAATTAATGAAAACCGAATATCAATAGCATCAGCTTGACAGATTTATTTGCCCTGACATCCTCTGAGAGCTTCTTTCAGGGATTTCCGAGAAAAAATGTTTCACTTTCTTCCTGTTAATTGTATCTAACCTTCATTTTTAGCTTTAAACAGTTATTTAATAAGTAGCTAATTCTGCATTCGGCTGCTCTTTAGAAATATTCTGAAAACGACCTTAAGATACATTCCAGCGACCGCTGCAAGGAAACATTCGTGGTTGTGGACTACGCTTCGAATACCCTTTCTAAGTTCGCATGATCTATAGTCAGTTCTGCTTGCAACAGCAATTGAGGAAGTTCTCAATACACTGGAGAGGTAACCATTCATCTGTGATTCCTCTAAGTAACCGATTCATACGATCTTCCTCCACAACTTCAAGAACTAAACACAATAGATAAACTAAGTATAAGTTGATATTTCGCAGCATGAGAAACGGTAATAAAATTGAAGATAATTAAATCTAGAGCAGGAAAGGTGAGAGCATCACGAAGTGAAGGATTAAACCCAGTTTCTGAAGGGATTCTAAAGCGCTCTTGGTAAATCGGTCTTCAACCGATGCGTTTTACCAATGTAGACCAATAAAAGAGAAAATCGGACGTTCAACGCGGAAAACACATCTCACAAAAGAATTCTAAACCCATTGGGGAGGCCTACACATCCCAAGTTGATTGAAAATGGCTAGTAATGAATACGATATTTATTAAAATTATAATTTGTCTGAATACCCGAAATCGCATTTCAATCGCTAGAAGTAGACTTCGCAATTTCACGATTGCAGTTAAATTAAAATGGTCCATCTGTTTTCAGTTAACTTAAGAAAACGTGCTGAGCCTAGAGATCAATATTTCTTATGAAAGATTCACGGGAAGCTGCGGCTCCTTCCCCTTTAACTACTTTAGAATTCTTCGCTGCATCTGCTATTAGCTTCGAAGTAGTCAGCGTGTATCTCTTATTTAATACTTGTTTATCCTTTGTGTCGCGTTGTCTTTCTTCATTTGTTTAGTGTTGTTTGTCACAAAATCGTTTCGGAAATATTCTTTTTCGCAGTTGTTGGAGGCGTAAGTTCAAAAATTCAGCAGAAATAGCGCGAGTGAATTCTGAAAATTTAATCGTCGCAAAAGATTTCCGCCAAAACTTAATTTTATGACACCAAACAGCGGTAGAAATTCTAATCGATGATAAAACACTCCATCTTGAATTCAGAATAATAAATGGATTCAATCATTCCCATAATGAAGTCCATTTTAGTTTTTAACGAACTAAAGAGAGAGAATTAGTTCATCAATTCGTGAGAGACAGCGATCGAGAGACAAATAACTGCCATTCACATCGAAATGAAATAAATTATCTCACTTTCGTCCACTCTTATAATTCAATTTATGAAATAAACCGTAGGCTTCGTAATAATTTGGTCTGATTTTCACTTTTCTGTGCTGAATCGTTTAGAATTGAAATGGGAATCCCGCCGAAGAAGAGCGACAAATCACGCAATGAGAGAGGGCGAGCCACTCTGCGAGGGAGCGAACAAAGCATTTGATGGGCAAACATTTTTTGTCGGTAACTTATTTTGCATGAAGAATACATAAGAGAACGAAATATACTCATTCTTGACAGATTACACATTTTGACGCAATCCACTCTTCGAAACACCGTTCATTTAGTTACTTTGACCCTTTATTAGCCCATTCTCTTCCGCTGTCGCCGTGAACACATACAACAAAACGGGGAAAATGTTTCCAATTGAAGGTTCACAAAGAAAAAGACCACGTTACGGGTAAGGGGGATGAGGGAAAAAAACACAAAAATAACAAAGCGGTGAATTGTAAATAGATAAATTAAGGGAATGACAAAAGAAAATAATTAATTACAAGAGAAAAAGATGAATTATCGTAAAGGTAAGGTTGTTCCTAAGGCAAACATTCCCGAAAGTTGCAACAAAAAAATTCTAGTTTGATTATCAGAATGAATTGTCATCAGAATTCAATTAAATAAAATTCGAAAGGAATCGAAAGTGCTAACGAGGAGCGTTTATCAGTTCATTTGGATTATTAAATCGATATTCGAAAGCGTGAATTCGTGTAAATCTATCACATTCATTATTAATGATCTGGGTTATTTATTCATTCCCCTCATTAAACATAACACTGATGTGAAGCGTTTCTGAAAGCATTTTTGCATTCTCCTCAACCAAGCAGTTGTTTTCAT
This sequence comes from Sympetrum striolatum, assembly GCA_947579665.1. Taxonomy (NCBI): domain Eukaryota; kingdom Metazoa; phylum Arthropoda; class Insecta; order Odonata; family Libellulidae; genus Sympetrum; species Sympetrum striolatum. The sequence goes on along the minus strand of OX388344.1, from coordinate 107,950,117 downwards.
TTCATTAGCATCATCTGAAGCATTTCCCACCCACCAATTTTCTACACAAACGTGTGTGTATATATATATATATATATATATATATATATATATATATATATATATATATATGTATGTATTTATTTATTTATAAAATTTCTGTATTAGTCCCGTATTCAAGACATCTTTAGAGGTGACGTCATTGTACGAATTGGGGCAATGACGTCATCGGGATGATGACTGTCGAAATGTATGAATTAGAGGGTCAGAAAAGAGTGCTCCTCCTGTTTATTATAAAATCATAATGACATTTCTTGTCGCTGACAGTTGCGTTGGCAACAAGCGTTGATCTCGATCGAGACAAGAGAAGAAAGGCGTACGGAATAAGAGATTCTAGTTGTAGACATTGAGCTTCTTTTTGAAAGCCTTACTTCAGTCAAATGTGAGTTGGAGAATCTGTGGTTTCACTATCTCGATATTTAAATTTCCATACTTTTATTCATGTGTCATTACATAATGTTTATTGTTTAGATATTTATAGTGTCTGAGAGACTTCGAAAATGTGTAGAACTGTAAAGAAAAGAACGTTAAAAAACGTACGTCTCCCGCTTAACTGATATTTTTCTTAAAGAAGATGAGTTTCAAACTTAATTTTATTCATCCAAACCTTAGACGGAATGTGTCTTCGGTGAGAATTCAACTTCTATCAATTTTAGACGATTTTACCTCATCAGGGTATCGCTATCAAAATATTTGATTTAGAGTAAACAAGTATTGATACATAAAGATGCATTGCATCCAAATAAAAAATATGTTTTTCCTGAACTAAAAATATACCGTAAGCTTAGATTTAAAAGTAGATGAATAGACGCTTGATCGTGACTTTCGTATTTAGTAAATTGCTCGTTCATTCATGTCCTCGGGTCAGAAAGGGAAACATTCTTAACTTAAAAATTATCGAAAGAAATTTTGTTTGCCTCATGTAAAGCGAAAGCTTGCTTTCGAAACGATTAAAATGCAAATAATGTAAACTATTTTATAATCAGTTATGACAAAGACAAAATCCAAATATCAATTTTTCTCAAACGGATTCGCTCGATTTCGGATTTCCATTCCTAAAATGCATTCGCTGGCCGATCGGAATGCTTTGGTCTCACGATCACAACTCGTTAAGACAATTGACATACACGATTATTGACATACGAGATGCGAATATTGGGAATGTCAATTTAGGCGAATCGATTTATTTAGAATGAACAACAGACAGATTTTAGAAATTCTTTCAAAAGATATCTTCGATTTCGAGTTTTCTTCTGCTTCTCTTCGAGGTGATCGGACAAAGAACATTTACGAAAATAAGCCTCGTTCATCGAAATATGAAATACCGAAAATAAACGGTAAATAGTGAAGATTTCTACTTAGTTTTCTGTTAACTAAACAGTTTTACTATCGAAATAATTTCACGACTGATGCGACAGATTTCTCCATAAAACACAGGTTGACGTGAGCCCATTTGATATTACATTTGAGTTTTAGAATTGTCGCAAATTCTTTTTCATAGAAATTAAAAGTGACAAATCAACCGACCTTACTCATCCTAGGCCGTTCATTTTTTTCCCAGAAGTCTCTCATTTCTTCGCCACCAACCGCCCTTTGGTCGATGCTCTCCAGCATGGCTGCGTACATACTATTTGCATGCCATAGATTGCAAATGCTGAAATCTCAGAAACTCGGTTCCTCCAAATTATGAATACGGAATTGAGTATACGTATTGAAACGAGCTCGAATTCAAGCTTCGTCGAGCCCGAGTAGTTCACAACCACATAGTCTCCAATATTTCCGATTATTTTAACATTTTTCTCGAAATGTTGAATCTATAACAATATTTTATATATTACGATATTATATTTTTTATTTTTCTTACTTCTCCCATTTCACGCCACGAATTTAGTTCGTAAATGTCAAAGTGCAGTCAGCGTAAATGAGCGTTCTTTATGGCGTCAGATAATTGGTACCTCCTCATACGTTGTCAATATCACAATGGGTCCAAGGAATCAATGTAAATGGGGTATTAGGATCCGAACTACTATCCATCTTCTGGCAACAGCTCTACGGAAAACAAAATATAATTTTTCTAACTTCTTCGAGTAAACATTACTTTAACTGACATGTTTGTAGCAGCTTTGGCCTCTAGTTTTCCCTCTGCGAATGGCCGGCGCCTGCAAATGGGAAGTCGATATCGGGTGACGTCACACGAGAAAGTCTTTCGGAGGAAAACACGTATTCAGTTTCGATTCATTCATCGACGTTCCATTTGCATTATTTCCCAAAACTAAATAGATTTTTATGAATGTGGATAACGCAGATGAAATGGACGATGAATTAAAAAAAAACCGGAGCGAAATCACTGATTAATCGAAGTCACTCTTCCGACTTTTTGTTTATCAACCGCTGCCCAACTCCACGTTGTTCAACACTTTACAAGTAGAAGTAAATCTAAGTATGCTCGAGGTTCATTTCAACTGAAACGACATTTTCGCTTACGCGTTCCCAGTTAGTATACCTTTCACTTGTCGAGGAGAAGCCATCTTTGAAACAATTCTAAGGAGAAAATTAACTGATAGTTCTCCCAAATGGAAAACAAGGGCATTAATTTAAAAGTGCAATTATAAAGGAAAAATCAATCTCACACATTGTTTTTATTAAACTGTGCGAATATGTAATTACGTTAATTTGTAACCATGTAAATATGTATTATTGATTATTGATTTGAACAAAACCCATATTGAGGTATCTTTTACTAAATCACAGAAAAATAGTCTTTTCACATTTTTCTCTGGTTTAATAAAAGATTCCTCGATATGGATTTTGTTAGAATTAATAATTACCACAAAGTTACGCCTGATTCCGTGTCGTTTATTGATTTGAAAACGAATTCGAGAAAACTTGGAGAGATTCTGCACCACATGGCGTTCCGTATTAAAAAGAAACGAATAACACGATGTAAAGCGATGCAAGTGAGATCATAAGCTGATATAACTACAGGCAATACACGACTGTATCCTTAAATTATTCATCAAAATGAAATGACGATGTGTTCCACACGAAAGTATGATTGGAAAATGAGAATAACTCAAAACTATTAGTATTTTATGATTAACAACTATTTATTTATTTATATAATGTGTACCAATAATCGTTATTTGATTTACGAATACAAGTTTCTGCAAAGATATTTCAAAAATGTCTTACAGGAAAAAGGCTACGTTGATCGGGCTGAGCGAGGGGAAAGCGCAAGCAGACGTATGGCAGGGGTTCGTAAGCAGAAAAGAATAAAATATGGCAAAATATTATTAACCGTCAGTTTAAATTGACAGTTATGTTTCCTCATTTGGATGGAGATTCACGTGTTTCTGGAATATCGAAAATCGCTTGATATAAAGATGAGTCTTCGCTTTCGAAAGTATCAGCCAAAGTATCTCAAGAATATTTAGTTCACGATATGAATTTCAAATCTTTATAGTAGAATCTTCTGTTTATTTTTCTATGCGCGTAAGTCAACATTATTAATGACAGAGGGCAAGATGGAGCTAAATTAAAAGTAAAATAAGAGTCAGTAAAATAAAAGTCGCCAAACTAAAAGAGATTTAGCGAGGAAATCAAAACAATTCGGAAGTGCCCTAGAGCAGTTCATTTTCGTACCGGAATGCATTTCAATGGGAAATTTAGAATTTAATTGTAGATTCAAAGTGTATCAATATTCATAAGTGAATGAAACAGGGACGGATCCAGGGGGGTGGTCCGGACCCCCCCCCCCCCCCGAAATATCACTTGTGCCTATTTTTCGAAAATAAAACTCAAATAACGCAAATAAACACACAATTTAATAAGCAATCACAAGCGAAAAAATTCGAGTTTGTCTAACATAATTCTAACTTCACGTTTTGTGAAAGCCGAAATGTTTTTTATTTTTAAATCTTTGATCGGAACCCTCCAAAGAGTTTTTCTAGATCCGTCCCTGGAATGAAATAACAATCTTTGACGCTTACGTGAGAAGTCTGGAAAACGAAGAAAGAGGCGGCGTTGGAGGCCATTGAATGAACGGCCACTTCCTCTTTAGAGACACACATTTGGCAACAAAAACACTTCCCTATCTCTCAGTCGATTGCTTGTCCTAAAGAGCATCTTCTAAATCAAATGCGTAACAAATATTCGCTATGATCTGCACCGTTTGCAAATTTCTTGAAGCTTTTGGGTTGAGAATCGTTCAGCCGAAGGTTCAGAGAAGAGTAGTAGTAATATTGTTAAAAGTGCTTCGACAGCTTAAGTCATTTCGCACATTGGCTCCCACCGGGAATCGAACCCGGGACCGCTTTCACTAAAGGCAAACGCGCTGTCCACATGACTATCCGGGAGCCGGTTCAGAGAAGAGCTGTCTCGAGTTTAAAATCGGTTAATCAGCCAATTTGCGATTTCGGGATTTAAAAAAATACTTTTCCACAGGATAGTAAACAGAGGATCCACGTCTATATTCCGTTAGTTCTTCATCCGTTATTAATCACCTCAATCACTTCACTTCTTCCTTTCGAACCCTCTTTTGAATTCCTGTTTTCTTAAAGTTCACGTTTCACACCCACACACACCCTACAGATGATCATAATATTTTATCAAACTGGAGAACCCCAATTACTTGCGATATAATATGCAATATAAATAAAAATATATACATGACAAGAAATTTAAAAATATTTAAGTAAATTTTCCGCTCAAAAGAAGGAAGCGAGTCATAAAAAATATCAATGAAAGGGGTTTTACTTAAGACCTCATTTGTCGCATTATTCTGGCCATTGGTTCACATCGGCATACATCCAAAGGAGTCCCTAAACAGCATGGTATGCGTCTCAGTGGTACATTGAGGCTCACAAGTGAAACAACCAGAGTCGAGGCAGCCTGTTATAATGTTTCTAAGGAACAGAATATCAGCCACAGCATGTCATTTTTGGAGAGGAACAAGATTGTATTGCTTTCAAACATTACCGTAGTCCTCTTTACGAAAGGTAGAAATTTAACAATTGACCCATTTTAGGAATCGCACTTTCAATTGCTTCAGTTAGTGTGAATTCCAAATCACCGAATTCTAATTAAGGCCTAACAAGGGTACAGTATTAAATATGGTTTCTATTGAAAAGGTGTCCATAGTGATCAACCTGATTCCAGCGCAAATCATCATCCATCCAAAGAAAGAATTGATTTATCCTTAATTTCTCCAAATATAATTTGATCCATTCTCGGATTCAAATGATGACCGGAAATGCTTCGATGCCTAAGTGGGTCAATCCACAGGCTTAACATTTGCAAAACTCGTCAATAAAATAACGCACATTTTAAATGCATTTAAAAAAGAGAAAAATTCGCGAGACCGTGTTTCGTGGTCTAAATCCGCCAATTCCTCTGCTCTTTCAAGACGTGATTTAGTGACATTTTTCGCATCACGACGAGAATTCCTCGAATCAAGTCCGTCTAAAACAGTTTAAGATTAAAGGATATTCTTTACAATAATAATGTCGATGGATTTAATTGAGCGGTATTTTTGTCAAGGCAATGGCGATATCGTGTTTTTCCATAGCAGTGAAAATCACGTTCTTTTTGTCGATTACATTTTAATAACAATTTATTCCTCGATCTTTAAAATTCAGAAATGAAGAAAGCAATTGGACATTCATTCTTACGTGAAATTCAGCAAAAATTGTTAAAAATTCAATTTATCGAAAAGAATATAATTGATATTTACCGGATTTGGAAATGTCTTAATTTCGGTTGTTTTTTTGAATGTGTTCTTCAATTGATTCTGAATGTGGTTCAGTTGAGGGAAGTTCGTTGGCCCGAAATGTGTGTCCAGGAAGACTGTCTGTTGGTGCAGGCGACTGCCCTTCGACTCAAGGCCACGGAGGACACCCAACGCTTTCTTCGCCCAAACCAAAAATACTCGGATAAATAAATGCGAAAAATCCCACCCAAACCAGTTACATATTCCTTGCAAGAGGTCTATTTCCAGAGTTCACCGCCAGGTGTCCCTTTATTCTCTCTTTGCCTCACGAGAAGCAGTAGTTGCATCACGGATTTATTCCTCGTCAGGAAACGACGTAAGTCACGAATCACTGGAAATAGTTTTCGTGTAAACTGTACTGCGAGAACAATTTTAAAAATTGTCATAAAATTTGTTAGAAAATTTAAAGTGTTTGATAATTTAAACTTTAACGATGAATTTTGTGAAAATTCTAACAAAGCTCTTCCTAAACATAGATTTGAAGCATTTCATATTTTGGCAAAATAATTTTATTACTGGAATTCAGTCACGATTTACGCAACATTATACTTACATAGTACTTGTAAAATGTCAATCATTTTATATCTGCTTCAATATTTGCATTCTCAAGCAGTAATATGTTTGAGAGGCAAAAATGATAACGGTCCAAGCATCGGTTTGTAATTCGGTCAAAGGTCAAATCGCATTAATTATCGAATCTTCGAAGTTTTTCACTCAAAGACACGAATGCATGCGAAATTAAACATCGAAATGTATTGAACATTATTCGTGTCATTTCTTCAATTGCTTGCTCTGCAATCCTCCCACTGTGAATCTCATCTCGCGCTTTGCTGATCGTCTTTGTTTTCGTAATGATGAAGATTGCAGACGACAGATGGCGTATGTTATAAACAAATAAATGGGTTAAAGCAGGTTTGACCTTAATTAGTCAGTTTAATGAAAATATCATTAATTACACCATTGAAGGAAAAGCATGCCAAAGTGGCAATCTTATGATTAGCATCCTTCGGCCGTTTTTCTCTTTTGTGTCAAACTGATGTTTCTCTTTTGTTCTGTACATTCCATGGCAGAGGAACTATGTCGTCAATTCAAAGCGTGCATCAAAGCGGTCTTCCGCAAGAAGTTGGCACTAACACCACGCCTAACTCAAATTGAAAAATAAAGCTCGTCTTACGGTTAACCGATTTACTCCAAAAACTAATCAACTCTAACGACACCAACCAAAGTACTATATATGAAATTTGGTGTTAATACAACAAACAGTTTTCATGTTAGAGCGCCCACGAAGTGCATCAGCTCAGCCCTGCTGAACGGATCAGCAACTTCCGGTTTATCAGTATTTCATGAATACTACACTCCAAAATATGAATACTAAAACTCCTAAACAATCCGTTATACAAAAATATATTTCATACAAAAGTTATAGTAAATTAAATTTTCTAGAACTTTTATAAATAATAGTATATACCTTAATATCATATTCATGGAGATATTTTGCAAAAACGGAAATTTGCTTCGAAGAATAAAGCTTGACTTTCAGTTAACCGATTTACTCCAAAAACTAATATACTCTGACAGCTTCTATCACAGTGCTATATATGAAGTTTGGTATTGATACGACTAACAGTTTTTACGTTAGAGCGCCCACACATCATTCCGAAAATGATCAAAACGTGTTCTAGGGACCCCAAAACATGTATTTCCGTTGAAATCTCGAAGTCGATTTTTTTCATGAAAACAATACTTTCTCTATGCTTCGTATATGGAGAAAGTAAAAAGAAGCGAAAATATACATCAAATCTCTATTTACGTAATTTTCCATAAAAGGGAAAAGATGTGCCGTATAAAACAAAGCATTAGATACATATATACATGCATAAGCAAAATTACAACATCGTCGGCGGTACACCAAGCCTACCACTGTGCCACATCGGTTACTGTGTTATTGAAGATCGATTTAAAGATCAAGTTGTAATCTCCAGTTGGATCATATATGCCGCAAATAAGAATTTGGATAAGCGATTGTGAGATGAGAGGATTCAGATTAGAGTTCAGGATAATGGAAAAGACACTTCGAAACATATTTTATTATTTAAAGTCGAAGGAATCCAAAGTTGAGAGAATCAAAGAACGATAGTTATCATGTCGTAACCATTTTAAACATCACAAAGCAGAGCGAAGGTTATTCCCCCAATAGTCCTGGGTTCGATTATTCGCAATGTGTTGGAATATTTCGCTATATACGAATAGCGGTTTTTTTAGGTCAAATTCTCCTTAAGAAAATGAAATAACCATGTTCTGGCATTAATCCTAAAAATTCTTACTATGAAGTATGGATATAAATAGCGGAATATGCCATCAACAGTGAACGGATGGTAAGATAATTGAAGATCTTTCAATTGGTGATTACTGCCTTCGTCCATTACGAGAGTTGAATATTACGATTGGCAATTAACACTTTTTTGATTATTTAAGACTTATTAACCGTTTAAACATCGAAAGTTTTTCTACTGGTTAAGAGATGAAATTACTTATAGCTGCGGACCGCATGACTCTTATAAATAAAGTGTTGGTCTAAGTGGTCATCTACGCTGAAGGCAAGCTTAAGAGCGATAATTATGGCTCTTTACCACGAGACCAACGATTATAGAACATTAATTGATTACACGGTGACCATTAATTAATGCTATCGAGAAAATGTTTCTAAGCAAGAAATTAAGGAATGATGCGTAAAATGCAAAGCTAAATCACAGAGGTCGTGATTTGGCATTCTCATAAGTTTGAATTTAGCGATAGAAAGTTTATTAGCAAAAACGAAGTTTGAATGTTATATTTCTTGGCTTACAATTAGTCGTAACAATTCTTTCACGCATATTTTAGGAGATAATAAATATAAAATCGCGTCTGCGTGTAATCTCGCGAAAACATCCCACGATCGATGCCCCGAAACGGGAATCGAATCTCATCTTTGGCGAATTGTTTGTGCCCTCATTACACGTCTTAATTGCCGGCCTTATCGACCGGGGGGGTATTTAAGCATGGTAACAATCACGACCGATTTAAACGAAGAGGTTGTCATGGCAACGTACGCTTTTCAACAACGGTTCCAAACCAGGGGAAAAAATGGTCCAACAAAGATGCTGTTCGATAAGATTCGTACAACTTGATGGTCTTTCGGTACAGTTGCATCCTTAGATGACCTACGAAAGAAGACTTCGGAACTTGCGATTTATCAAACTAAATTGTGAATAACTTTAAAGCCGCCATATTTTCACAAGTGATGAGTTTGACTTTGCGGTAGAGAGATACGAATTGCTGAGAACTTTTTACTTAACCACAGAATGATTTACAGCTGCTGTACTACTACTACTACGGTGAGTCTCCCTCCACATTAAGGAAAGGTCTTTTAGCAGTTGCCTGAAAGATGAATTATCTTCGACTGCAATTCGATTTCCATACGATGTTCGAAAGATTCCAAATTACAAGACGAGGCAAAAAACATCGAAACCACGAAAACGTATAACGACTAACTAATTTAATTGATTGGGGCCACCAAAAGAGAGGACCCCGTCTTCTGGGAGAGCAGATTGAAACGACCTATCGGTAAACTCGCTCACGATCTCCCTCGAATTCCGTGACAAATTAGCCTCTCTCAAACATGCGCTGCCACATGTCCTGCTTTTAAGGAAATTCAAATGTTTCCATCGAACTCCAGTCCCTTCAAGGCGATGTCGAAATAAAGATTTATAAGTCGAAACAATTTGTTGTAACAAATAATTGTAAAATAATATTTAGAAACTTTCACAAAAACAATAATATAATTGCACAAGATTTTTGTCATGATAAATTGTTTTGTGGAATACCACCGAGTATCGTAAATTGTTTTATGGAATACCACCGAGCATCGTCGAAACATTTCAATTTTGATCGTCACTAATTGCCCCCTGCAGTTGTTGGACAGACTTCGCTCGACAAAAAGTTACGACAAAACGATTTCATTTAGAGATTAAATTGAAGCCTTCGTCCACGCTCAGTTACGGAATTAGTTAGTCTCAACATTTTAAATTATTATTATCGACATTTTACGTGCAGTCTGTTATCATATGAAAAGTGCCACTCAAAAGCAGTGAGTAATGCTGTTCTTGAAAGTGGAAAACCATGGGTAACTGTAGAAATGTTAAATAAAATGGAGGAAATAAGGAAATGGAAAAGAGACAACACCGAACTTGGGCGCAGAATGTACAGAGCACTAAACAACGAACTAAGAAGGGAAACAATTAAAGCTAGGGAACGGTGGTGGAAGGAGCAGGGTAATAATATAGAAAAGCTAGTGGAAAGCGGGAGGGCCGACCTAATGCATAGTAAAGTAAAGCAAATGAAAAGCTGGTGGAAACCAGAAGGGCTGAGCTAATGTATAGTAAAGTAAAGCAACTGACGGGGAATACATTAGTAATAGAATGGTGACGGTTAAAGACTGCAAGGGAAATCTATTAAGGGATCCCAGTCACCATAAGGGAACGATGGATGGAATTGGGGTGATGAGAGAACTTGCAGAACGAATCCTGGAATATAAGAGGAACTTAAGCGTATGTTTTGTAGATTTTGAAAAGTCTTTCAATAGAGTCCAGTGGCCAAAACTGATGGGGATATTAAAGAAATATGGGTTGGACTGGAAAGATAGGTGATTGGTTCAGATTTGAAAGCAAAAGCCCACGTAAGGATGTGGAATAGGATTGGCTGATTTTGGTTGGGAGGCGAGGCCACCAACACTTTTAAATATATATCCATTTTACGTCTGTCGTCATATGAAAAATGTCTCTCAATCAATAGCAGAGAGTAATGTTGTCCTTGAAAATAGAAATGTTTAGATTTGATGATTCTTTTAGCGACATTTTGCTTGCAACTCTAATCAGCATATTCCTTTGCCTACTTGTTCCAACTGCTCGTGATGCCTGGCTTTTTATAAATCAAAGACTCCATTGAATAATAAACCTAAAAGTCAGCAAATTTAATGTCATAATCATGGAAACTGAAAGTACGATGCATTTACAATAACTAATTACGACCATAATAGTTTTCCTTTTGTAAAGATATTTTTTTATGGCTATATGTTTTTTGCTACTTCACAGGGTATTCAAGTAGAAATTAGCATCAATAACAAATGAATTACGAAAGAAGCGACAGTAATTGAGTATAGCAATAGGAATGGACTAATTGAGAAATGCAATGAAAGTTTTTTTGGATTTCTTTCAAATGAATCCTGGATCAAATATTGCGGGCGATACACTTTGCATTAACAAATTAACGAAAGAGCTGTTTTGGGATTGGATGTGAATAAAACGGAAGAAGTTTGGGCATTTTGTGTGTGGATCATTTCGAAGACCACTTCACCAAATCCAACAGAAACGTAAACTACTTCTTTCACTCGCTTTTTTCAGAGTGAACCCTAGAGCTAGTTTGTCAAATAAACTTAATTCGGCATATACATTGATAGGTCTTCAATAAACTTCCAAAGAAGCTTCCTTTGAATTTCTGTTGAACTCATTGTCAGGTGAAACAATGATGGACGGCATCTCTCTCGTTTTATTTGAACCGAAGATTAAAAAAGAGAATAAAATCCCCCCCCCGAGTGCTAATGTCATGTTGGTCGTAAAAGGCCGCAGGACACGAATTTCAACAATCCACATCTCGGTTGAAGGCATCCGAGCACGCTTGTTTGCGCCAACAGTCGTAACAATTACGCGCCAATTACGTCAATCACAACAGCTTTTCTGACAATCAATCCAGAACTATTTTTCTGAGAGCATTGGCAAGAATACGCACATGTAAACAATAATTGAGAAATTCAAACGGATAAACTGGACTCGAGAATAGATTAATTAACGATTCGGAATGGATTAAAAAACAGTTTTACAATTACTTACTCGCGCAGTCTGCTTAAACCCGTAAACCAACATAACTGATTCCTAGAGAAGTTAGCGTTACATGGAAGAACAAGAAACGTGGGGAAGTGCTGTCGCCGAGTCACACGTACCACAAAAGTCACGTATTTTAATCGAAGATTAAAGTTTCTCGAAATTCATTCGGCAAACAAGTAAAATGCGGTTACCACAACGGAAACGAAGAATTTGCATTCGAATTGGACGCACGCTCGGAATGAAAAGACTCACCTTGTGGCCATCTCCTCGAGCAGTGAGACGATCACAAAGGCATGCTTCCAGTCCCACCGAACTCCAGCGACTGCAGGGATCGGCGGCGAGCTGGAGGGGGAGTGGAAGGGGAAGTGGAAGGGGAAGTGCGAACGAACATAAATATATGAAGAACGTGAACGATTGCCGCGCGCTCAGGGTCAGTTGACCTTTAGCTAGGGATGGCCGAAGCACTTCCAAAACGCCATTCAAAGGCGAACCCTGGAAAGTGCGACATTTATCGAGTAACGTTCGTTTGCGCTGGTGAATTGGTACCGAATAACTTTAATGTTTATGGGTGTTATTTTTGGCGGGCGTGATAAATGTCGTTTACTAGAACATCGTGAGAAAACTAGAGCAGGTCGTCAACTTTTCTCATTGGGGAAGTACTCTTTCTTGGGACGGAAGATGCAAACATGAGGTTCGTAAAATAATAGTCTTGGCTAAGGAAACATTCATGAAGCGAAGGGATATGATGATCAAAGGTCATGATAAAGTAATCAGGAAAATATTGGTGAAATCCTCGGTTTATTTGCTTTATCATGAACTTGGACATTAAGAAAGTCAAATGTTTGGAGGCCTTCGAGGTGTGAATTCGGCGTAGAACGGAAAATATTAGTTGGGTTGATAGGAAATCAAACACGGAGGTGTTAGAGATAGTTGTGGAGAGCTTTAATTGATGTGATTAAACATCGGTAAAGGTTGTAATTGAGGGTAGGATTCAGGGGAAAAGACAGAGGGGAAGGCAGAAGAAGTTGGATGATTTAAAGAGTGGGGATTCCGATGCAAATTAACCAGAGGTAAAACTTTCATGTATGTATTCAAGATTCCGAAATTTGAATAGACAAAAATATCCTTTCGCTGTTAAAAACAACCTGTCCCCTTGACGACGTCCAATGGGAACACATTGTCCAATTAAAATTAATGGTAATGCAATCATTTTAATAATTTTTCAAAGGGATGCATTTACTTGTGATGTGAACTCACAAAAAAAGGAAATTTCAGAAGTATCTTCTTTAATCGTGAAATATTGCCCACTAATCAAATTCACCTAAACTTCAATAAAATATTATAGTATTTTATATATTTGAGCGTTTCCTCAAAACATAATAAGATGCGACGTTCGGGCATAGTTACAGCGGTCCCAACAAAAATTGATAATTAGAATAAACTAACAATTTAATAAAGCAGAAATGACATGGCACATGTTCCGATGTGTATAATCATGGCTCGCCAACTGCTAAACTTAGGAAAACATTAAATCAAACTTTTAAAAGAGCAAATTAACGATTGAGAAGAAAAATATTTTTGACCTTAAGTCTGCTCTTCCTCGATAATAATTGTGATGCTGTTTCGTTTCATCTGAGAAAGTTGGCTTTGCATCGACAACGTTAACTGCGGATTTATGTTAATAAATTGTTCTAAAGGCTTCTGTAGATCCGAATTTTCAACTACAACATATACCATTAGTGCTTTGAATTATGCCGCAGAGTCGAATAAGAGAAACATCTCTTGTTGGGTCTTTGCATTCAATTCGCTATCTGAAATGGAATTAGTGAAGAAGAACTGTTAGGAGCTAACTTTAGGTATTTGAGTTGAAATTCGATACAGAATAAATCAAGAGGAAAGAATGGAAACGCAGTTTATACCAAGCAATCTTTTTCGATCACCTAGAATTGTCGTCGCATCTAAGGACGTAAATTTGGTATTTCTAAGAATGAAAGAATGCTTGGAAGGTAAGAAGATGAAATTTAACCTCAATAAGATAAGTTATCAATAGACAAATGTAAGAAAATAATTTTCCAATTGGAAAATCTCGAGTGGTGTGTTGCGGTGTTGCCTAACTTCGATTTTCAGTTGCTAATTTTTCATAAACTAAGTCACATTGAGTTGAACGGTCGGACACGTGCCCATTAGTTTTAAGCAGAGAATGTGCCCTGAAAGTGTCGTGCGAATCTGTCTCCGGCAAATTTGGTGTTCCCTTAGCGAGATACGGCAACTTCTTCGTGGTTGTTCTTCCTGCAACCATTTCCTGCAAATTTCACGTAATAGCAATTCTCTTGTTGGTGTTGTTACAAACAGCAGTGAGTGGTAACGTGGCAACAAGAAGCTCAGAATACTACTATGTTCAAAAAGGTCCCGTACTTATTTTTTCCCGCAAAAACGCCGAGCAGGAGAGATGTAAAATTCTGGTGGTAGATAGCGCCAAATGTTCAGGGTACAGCTACCTGCCCCCTACCTACCTGTCTACCACCAGAATTTTACATCTCTCCTGCTCGGCGTTTTCGCGGGAAAAAATAAGTAAGGGAACTTTTTGAACGTATTAGTATAAACAAATGAAAAACGCTTGTGAAGGTCCGATGTCGGATTGTAAACGGCTGTGTGCCCATACCCAACATAACAGCGAATCGCAGCTTAATGACAGTCCATGAGTCCAATTTGAATCGGAGAGCACGTTCAAAACTACGACTTGCTTCCTTTTTGGCGTCTCACTCAATGAAAATAGACATGCAGCGTGAAAGACCTTAAGGATTCCATTACTCCCTTTCGTTCGGACCTGTTATCAATGAAAACACGATGTCACAGTGTAGATCGTTAAATGACAAAGCGAACCATGAAATACCACGCTTTTATTAGCATTGAATAATAATATTAAAATATTCAGGAAAACTTGGACCTTTGCAATTTATAATTAGTATGAATAATAAAAACAAGATGTTAAAAGTAAACGTACCTGCATGCAACTGACGTAATTACTTCCAAATTTGGCGAAATTATTACGAAACTTGTTAGTATTAAATAGTTAGTTAGTTACATAGCGTTTGGAGAACATAGTAAAAGATAATATTATATATTTAACAAAATATAATACGTACACATTCTTCGATGAGGATTCAGCCATAATTCGATTATTATTATTAAAAAATTTAAATTGGCGGGGGTTATGCGAAATTTTTTACGAATTTTAAGAAAATCTAAGTCCGATTTAGATGATGATAAGCGGATTCGACAAAAAGAGAAGTCTCCCAAACTGAAAATGGTCAACCAAAATAGAGCTTTGGAATCGATTTCTTACGAATTTGCCGACGAAACACTGCAGAGGCACGTGGAAAGTGACTCCCGAAGAACGTGGTTTTTCTGGCAATATGAATAATATAATGCCGAAAGAGGAATTTTGCTACGACGAAATTAAATCAAACCTTGAACAGAAATTGCATAGGGTTGTCATTGACTTCCCTCATCAAATCCCGGACTCCAGTCCCCGAAGCGTTCCTTATTACGTGAATGTCTCTTTGGAAGCATTTGTCGTTAGAAATGAGACGCTGTCTCACAAACGAATGTGCAGATTTTCAGGAAAATATTTGACATGCTTCTTTTAATGATCGAGGACTGCCACCAAATAACTGGAAGTAATTAAGTTAGTTAAATGCTAAAGATATTTCCCTAAATGACCGTGGGTTTGACGCCAGACGTATTCTTTATGCGAAGCCCAAGAGGAGTGGTGAAAAACAAAATGTCTAAAATTACGAAAATTAGTGTCATAAAGTTCTGGTCCCAAAAAATTTTAATTCGTTACCCAAGGATCTCAATGCACTAAACACAATTAGTAAGGTTAAGTTCAAGAGTCTTTGTAATTTTGACGATAGTGTTAAAATAGTACCACTAAGCTGTAAATTAGGAACCTGCTGACAAGCATATGATGCTTAGCAGGACCGAGTTGGTTGTATCTTTGTTTCTCACTCTGAACAAATATGAATGATGTGATTATTTTTGGTTGTTTTTTTCTTAAGAAGATTTAAATTGTTGTAAGCCTATCAAAGGCAGGATTTAAAAGTTTTTGTTTACTTTTCAAATTATAATTTTGTAAGAATCTTTGTACCTGCATGTAACGAAAAATAAAGTAATTATTATATTTTAAAAAAATAGCATTGGGAGTCGCTTACTGGAGTCTGTTAAGAGAAAAGCACCGAATCATGCAAGTTAAGTTCATTTTCACCGTTTGCGGGCTTCATTATTGTAAAATTAAATTATAAACAATGGTCCGACAAAAGCGCGGCCGAATGTTCTAAAGTAAAGACGTTGATTTAGAATCCAAATTGGGAGAAATTAGATGAGATATAAGAAGAATGTTGTGAAACCGTGTGAAACAAATGACGTCGGCGATTCCGTGCTGATGAAATTCCAATAAGATTTCTTATTTAGGAGAAACGGTAAGAAATAATGATATATTAAATGAAGAGGAAGAAGATCTTGCCATATGCAGCGGCAGAGACGCAGCCAGGAACTGCCATTTTGGCTGCAAGGAAAACGAAAAAATGTCTACCTAACAGGGGCTAGTATATCCATGCCCGCTACTTGCTTCAATATATGTCAATTCTTTCAAAAACTAAATGAATTGAAAACAAGAGGAGTTGAACGCTTATGTGGCCAACTTATTACTCTTTCCAACATAGTAGTTCACATATGCGAACAATTGGAAATTAATCATGAGTGTTGTTCGGATTTCTGGTTTGGATAGGTTAAATATCTATTTTATTATATAAATATCTATTATCAAAACTCATTTTTTTCTATGCTAAAGTATTTTAGTGTTGCAGATATGAACTTCCCGAATCTTTGAGAGTTCTTTCTGCCAAGAGGCAGCAAAGCTTGGGAAGAAAAAAACAGTTTTGGAAAGCGATATAAAACGTAACATCCACTCATTAGATCCCCCACATTTGCTTTCCCATGCTTATTTGAATATCTTTCGTTATTAGACTATATCATCAGCATATTTTGGTATTTAATTGAAAAAATACAGTAGACTTTATTATAGCTTAATATAATTGAATTTGCAGAATTAAAGTTACATACCAGGGTGAAAAAATGAAGACGTCAACTTACAATTATTTAGACTAAGTAATAGGTGGTTTAACCAGCAGAGAGATGATGCAAACCCAGTCTTACACACTGAGTGTTCAAAGAAAACAAATATTTTCCATGAATTGAAATTTTGAATGGGCATTCTATCGCCACGTGATTGATAGGATAAGTCATGAGATTCGTGGGATTCTATCGCCATAGAAAAATTGGTTGTTTCTAAAAGGAAGCTGAAGAATTTAAGACACAGTTTATCAAATTTATTTCAAGTCATAAAGTCACAGTGTAGGTAAATTGTGCGTAACTTACGCGCACAATACCTTTCAGGTGACTGGTTTGCTTCCAAAATGGTATATTATTAATCATATCATCGCAAATTAATTTTTACTAGTATCTTGTATTGCTCCAATACTTTTCAAATTTCTACGGAAATTCGGTTATAGAATAATTTTCGTAAATATACATCAAATTAATAGGCGATCATAAAATAAAGATCAGTATATTTTAGATCATCCAGAATAATGAAGAGTCTACTGTGCAGACTTTTAATAGTCCAGAATGCTTAATAAAGGAACAAGTAGCTTTGCAATTGTCGCTAAACTCATCTTGAGATGTACCCTCTGATAACAGCCCTAAAATAAGGTAATCCTAATTTATGCATCTAACAATGCTTATTTTACAAAAAAAGAAATAGCAAATGTTAAAATCTCATGCAATTTTTTCTTCTTCATAAAGTGTATCACTTATTAGCAGGATTACTTTTAACTTGACTTATATTCTTAATGCATTTTAATGGATAAATATATGAACTTGGAATCAACAATCGCCTTCATTGTCAAGGGGAATAGGTTGTTTACAACCTCGAAATTTTGATAAAACATTCACGCATTTGATCAAAATTCTCGAAATTTTGATTCGTAAACGATATTGCACGATCAAAATAAGAATCTTTATTCTATTCCCCTTCTTTTTGTACTTGATTCGACTTTGTACGACTATTATTTCTGATTTAAATTTTCAAATGAAATAAAGCCTGCTGCGAGAAAAATTTACTTTACGTGCATTTCTTATGGTAATGGTTTTTCGATTTTTCGGCTATTCCTTTTGGATTTTTCCTAAACCACCTCCGTACCGAGGCGAACAAAACAACAAAAAAAATATTCAAATCGGTCGAGCCGTTTTCGAATTTTGGACGACGTCACGAACATCTTTCATTTTTATATAAGACAAGACATCTAATTTCCCTCATCAGTGAGTTGGTAATCTACCCTTTCTGGCTGTTATTACGTACCTGCAATTGCTGGTTACCTTCTTACAGAAAATTTCTCGTTATCCGTGTAATATATCGTCCTCTTTAATCATTAACTTTATGGGCTTTGAGAATTTTTATGGGATAACACATGAGCTCGGATTCAACAATGGGATCGGTCGTCAGGGGGATGAGTTGTTTACAACCTCAAATTTTCACAAACTTTTCGTATTTTTTTGCGTTATTTTCGCAAATACGGATCCAAAGTAAGATTCCACAAAAAAGTTAAGAGTCTTCATAGGATTTTCTTTCTTTCGGTGTTTGTCTCGTTAACATGCAACAATTCCTTCTAATTTAATTTTGTAAAAAAATAAACCCTGCATGAGATAAAAATGTGTATTATAATACATATATTCTTTATGGAAAAATCTCTGAGCGACCTGGGTTCGAACCCCGTAAAATTGTCGAATAAAAAGGCGACAGTGATTCTTTCCAGGTCGCAGAAGACATGTATACAAAGTTTGAAGCAAATCGGGCGAACGGTGTGGCCTCATCTAAGACAAACACACCCAAATACACACAGAATTTTGATTTTATAAATATAGACTAGCTGAAGCGCCCATTGATTCTCAACGGGGAATATAGAAGAAGATTAAAATTCAAGCTGATGGTCGAGCAGCGAGTAAATACCCTTTAGTATGCACAACTACAATCACAAGCTATTCTTACAATACAGTAAAATGCTCGGATTCAACAAACGTATAGCACGTCAGAGGGACTGGTCGTTTACAGCATAAAAAATTTTGGAAAAATTAAGCGTTATTGATACACTATTTTGAAATTACATTTAAATTTATATTAATTGTTAACTATTGCTCCCAGTTCGTATATTACTGTTTTAAACCATTTTTACTTTCTCCATATACGAAGTGTAGAGAAAGTATTGTTTTCATGAAAAAATTCGACTTCGAGATTTCAACGGAAATACACGTTTTGGGGTCCCTAGAACACGTATTGACCATTTTCGGAATGATGTCTGTGTGTATGTGTGTGTGTGTGTGTGTGTATGTGTGTGTGTGTGTGTGTGTGTATGTGTGTGTGTGATAGTGGGCACTCTAACATGAAAACTATTAGTCGTATCAATACCAAAATTCATATATAGTACTGCGGTGTGTGCTGTCATAGTTGATTAGCTTTTGGAGTAAATCGGTAAACCGGAAGTCGAGCTTCATTCATCAAAGCTCATTTCCGGTTTTCTAAATATCTCCATAAAAATGATATATAGGTATATTGTATACCATATAAAAGTTTTAGATAATGTGTTTTAATATAACTTTTGTATTTAACATATTTTTGTATCACCGGTTGATCAGGAGTTATTCGTGAAATACCGATAAACCGGAAGTAGCTAATTATGTACTTTGTGGGCGCTCTAACATGAGAACCGTTTGTCGGATCAACATCAGATTTCATATATAGTATTTTGGTTTGTGTCGTTAGAGTTGATTAGATTTTGGAGTAAATCCGTTAACCGGAAGTCGAGCTTCATTCTTCAAAGCTTAATTCCGGTTTTCAAAATATCTCCATAAATATGATATTTAGGTATATACTATTATTTATAAAAGTTTTAGAAAATTTAATTTACTATGACTTTTGTATGAAACATATTGTTGTATCACTGATTGTGTAGGAGTGATTTGTGAAATACTGATAAACCGGAAGTTGCTAATTATGTACGTTGTGGGCGCTCTGGGCGCTGGGGCGAAAGGCCACTTCATCGTTTTTCATCGAACATGTCCCGAAAAGCATTATTTATAATGGTTGGGACGTAAAAGATAATAATATATAAATTAATCACTCATCTTCAAAGTTTAGATGGAATATAGAGTTCGAAATTACTGTCGTAGATAAATATTTACATCTTATAGTATATGGAGAAAGTCATGTGCTGGCCACATCAGATTTTTAACATTGTATCCAGTTTACTTTTATACAGACGTTTCTCCGGATTCTGCAAGCACATTAATGATACAAATTTCAAGTCGATATCATATCGGGAAGGTCCTCAAATGAAAGAAATAGGGATTGAAAATATTCTTAAAAATCACCGCAATTTATTTTAAATATGAGAAATTTGCACCAACCTGGCGTCAAACTCACGCACATTTGGTGACAGTTTTATAGTTATAAATAAAGGAGAGCGCATTTTCTGGGAATTCTGTGATTTTGAATTCCCTATCCTAATATTTGAAAATATTTTCAATTCTGTACCATAAGTAAATTGAATTTCCCTCCATACGTTTCAAATAGTAGAGACGCCTGGTGTCAAACTCTGGATCTTTTGGAAGATTTGAATACCTGTAACGCCCTGGTAGAAATAAAAGCTTTTTAATTGAAATTTTGAAGTCGATATCCTACCAGAAAGGTCCTAAATTAAGACTTTGTTATCCCCATTTGGGTAAAGTTTTGGAAGAGGACCGTCAGGGAGAAATTCTATATCTCCCTTATACGTTGATATTATGATAAAAAATTTAACGCACATTAAAGATAAAGAATAGCGGTATAATTATATGTTTATAAACAATTTCTAGTACGTATGGTTTAGGAGATATTTACATCCAAATATGACCGTTTTTGGTCGTTTTTCGTCTGCTAGGACGCCATCTTTGATGTTTCCTCGGGTCTCCGCTAGGGCGATTGTGACTTATTTCAACTCTAATGAACTCGTAGGGAAAAAATTCCTTTTTCGGCAAAATTCGCTTTGTGTTATAAAAAAGATAGTCACCCTCTCGTTCGGTTTGCAAGCTCATTGGGTTTCCAAGGTCTTTCAAGGTACTTATTAATTCTTATTAACATCATTTAATTTACTTATTTATCAATTCAGAATTATGGTGAAAAAGTGTTTCATCGCGGATGGGTTGAGTTGGGTGTTCCAGGCTCCCTTTATTATATGATCTTCATTAAAACAAAGTCATAATTTTTCTTAAAATACCTTGGAAACCTAATGAGCTTGCAAACCAACTATAGCTTGCAAACCGAACGAGAGGGTGACTATCTTTTTTATAACACAAAGCGAATAGGGCCCAAAAAAAAACAATTTTTTCCATTTAAATTCGTTCGTCGTAAAATACATCCGGAATCATCGAGAAATGTGTGAGTTTGACGTTCGTGCGATGTTTATGCGATTTGAAATGCGTTACGTATTCGCTCTTTCGGAGATGTGAAACTGGGCGTGTGCTGCGACATCTAGCGTCAGAACGCCATAACTAACGGTTTAAGAATGGTCTCTGGAGGCCATTTCTGCACCTCCGTCACTGAAAGTTACTTATCGCGGTAAATATAGCACGTAGCCGTATGTTAGATATATGTACCTAAAGCGCAATATTGAACACATGTGCCAGTGAAGTTTCATCGAAAAAGGGTCAATTTTAGTACAAAAAAAAATAAAACGCTGACGGTCCTCTTCCAAAACTTTACCCCCATTTGAAATATATAGAGTAATGTAAATGGCTGTCTGGGATCGAACCAAGGACAATCAGGGAAACCTAAAACAGGTTATATGAAATGTATTTATGATCTTTGTTCACTTGCCAAGTTTCTGCGTTATCGGGAAGGGGTTCAAAATATATCTTCAAAATTGTGACATTTCTAATTTTATAGACACCTGGTGTCTAACCCAGGAGCTATTGGCAGATGTGAATAGACATTGTAAGTTAGTATGACTTGATCTTCTTTACTGCAAAGTTTGAAGTCAATATTGCACCGGGAAGGACGTGAAATAGGATTCCGTTATCCCAATTAGAAACGCATAGAGGAATGTAAATGACTCACTGGGATCAAACCAAGTACCATCAGCAAAACAGTAACAGCGAAACTAAAACATACTCATGATCTCTATCTACATGCCGAGTTTCAAGTTTCCATCTAATCGGAAAGGGATTTTTTTTAATCTTAAAAATTGCCACAATGAATTTTAAAAGGGAGAATATTTGCCCTGATCTAACGTCGAACCAAGGATGATCGTCGAAAATATCTTTGAAGTTTCAGTCGCATATGTACAGATTCCAGTGGTCTCTCAAATTTCAACTCTCTACTTTTCCGGGAAGTTCCTCAAAACAGTTTTCGAAAATCCCCGCAATCCTTATGGAAAAAATCGGAACTTTGGGGCCTCCTGGCATCGAACCCATGACACTGAGGTTCACAATCGCTTTTTCTTTCTTGCTGTTAAACGTTATGGCCAGTATGTCGTAAAAGTTTCAAGTCAATAGCACTCGTGGAACATGGTTAGAATTTTGATCCCCCGTGAAAGAGTTTATCTATTATATATAGATACCTCCGGATTCATTCATGTATATAGATAGATAGATAGATATGATACTAATTCACAGGCTAAACCACAAACGTCATTGACTTGAAAATTTACAGCTCATAGGCCCTAAGGTAAAACCCCCAGGAAAAATGAGACATCGATCATTCTGACCATGGGTTCCATCCCAGAAGGCCCCAAAATCCCGATTTTTCCCATTTAAATTTATTGCTATGATTTTCAAAAATTTATAAAAAATACTTCCCAGATAGTTAGAGAATCTAAACTCAAGGAGCCTCTAGATATAGTCATGATCTATCAAAGACATAAATGACCTTTACAGAAAATGTCCTGGATTCGATGCTAGGACGACGCAAATATCTCTCATTTAAAATGCATTGGGGTAGTTTTTCATTGTTTCATTATTCAAGTTGCTAGCATACTGTAGGTACATTTTGAAAGTACTATACTTTTCAAAGACTTAATAAATATCTTTTTATGACCTGGGGTCATATTGACCCCATGCGACTATGGGTTAACTGTGTTTTTGCGTAAAGAGCAGATATGTGACAGCTTTAACATTTTGCACATTCTCAACAAAATTAATAGGCTAAATACACACAAACTAAATGGTCGCTACTTTGATCCCAAATTAGATAGTAGAAAGTGTACCTATATTTATTCAAATTATTATTAATACAGAAACACTGCGAGTAGATTAAACATCTGGTGTCAGTGGTTGTACATTACATATTATATACATACATACAGCTGTACATAGTCAAATAAGAGATAACTAGTCCTATTATGATTAGACATTGAAAGTTGAGAGGAAAACACAATACCTGTCAGGCATTTGCCCACGGAGGGAGGGAAACCCCTCGGAAAACCTCCCTCTGACAGAAGTCAAGACATACATATATAGTCCAACCTTTACATACATTACCCTATTCCATGGAAAATATACATCACGATTTATAACCTCATAACGAAGTTTATTATTTGTTCAATTTCTGCGTATTTGTTATTAACTCAGAATGAATCCTTCGTTTCCCATATATTTATAATAAAATGAGAGGCTCTAAATCCACACCGAAATATTGGCATTAAATCAATTAAGATCTCTTACGATAAGAGGATTGGAAAGAAGATAAACACAAGCAACTAAAATTTCACTCCATCAGGTTGGAGAAGAATAGGATGGTTACAAATGATATTGTATTTTGCAGCATGAAGTCTTCGATGTCTCTTTCTATTTGTACTCATTAAGATTAATTAACATTTTTAATGTTCAATAAGAAGAAAACATCTCTCGTCAACCACTCAATAAATCCATCCACAATTCCTAACTAATTCATTTAAATTAAATGCTTTACCACTTAATCATTAAACTAGGAACAATTCATTTTTTTAAATACATACAGAGTTACTGGCTTACCCAAGCAAGCCAGAAGTTAACCTCGACTTGCAAAGCGAATTCTATTGGCCTAAGAGTGTATGGATATAAAGAGAGGAAAAGAAACTTGACGAATAGCTCACATCCAACACAAATTAAAGTTGGGTTACTCATCTCAAACCAAATATCACAAACAGGCTGTACTGAAGTACTGTATTTATCGACATATAACACCCACTTTTCTTCCGAAGGGTCCTTGTTCACCCTAATGACACTTGCGTATTACATTCTTATTTCAACTTAATTCAATAAAATATCTCAGATCCTTTATTAAAAACAATACTTTATGTGGAAAATGTCTCTTCTCCTATAAAGAAACTTCGACAGTGATTTTCAAAATCACTGGCTGAGTGGTTAGTGTGCTCCAATGGCAAGGTTCTGGGTTCGAATCCCAGCTAGTCAGACATTTCTGGCTAGGGAATGGTAGTGTATGTATGTAAGTAGTAATAATTATTGAAATGAGTGTAATTGGAGTGTTCCGGTTTCCATTAGAGAAGTTATTAATATTATCAACACTAAAATGTGTGCTAATCTTTACATGTAAAACATTGCATTTTTTCCGATTACGAGTATACAATAATTTAAATGATTAAATACAGAATAATTACTGTCTATTGTAGAAACAACACAGCAAGAATAGAGAAGCAAAAATTTGAGCATATTCAATAATATAGTAATACTACTAATTAGGTATCAACACTTGACCAGATGTAAAGCAAAATTATGCAACCATCTGAAAACTAATCTTTGCTATAAAAAAGAACTTGAAAAATAGATTTTTCCCTTCTTGCCTAATCACATTTTGTTTAGCAAATCTTAATGATAAAGCTTAATGACTAGCTTTTGTAGTCATTTACAACAGCTCTGCAGAGTGCGTTGGATCCTAACATTGTGAATATTATCGATTATGTAGTCTGCCAATAAAAAGCTGTTATTTCTGACAGCAGTTATAAGATATTTAACCACACATCAAAAGTACATAAATGTGAAAAATTGTGTAATAATACAGTCATAAGTGGGGATAAACTGATGATTGCACATGCTATCAATTTTTAGTTTCTTACAACTAGTCCCAACGCAACCAAGAGAGTGTATACTGTTAGTTAAAGGCTGTGGAATAAGGCAAACAACATGAGTTGCTGCAAGGAATTTTGGAGAAACAGCAACAAAATGCACAATTCGAGAAAGAAATGAGGACAATGAGAAATACAAAATGCGATTTTCATAGTAGTATTACCGAAGTGCCAAAATTAGAAGAAAAGCAATAGGAATTCATAATTAATCATCAGCATTGTAGAATCAATAAAAATTATAATTACTCAAGCAGTGATAATTAGCAAAGTGTTACAATTACATGAGTGGAGAGCATCTTGGTGGCAAACAGGAGCCACGAATGCAACCCGTACCAGCAAGCTCATGCTATTACAAAACAAAGATCACACATTCTCATAGATAGAGAGAGGAAAGCCGAAAATTTTGAAATGGGTCAAAAATTGGCAACCTGGATGAAGTACACCTCGTGAAGTTCCTTCAAATGAAATCAAATAGTGCTATGACTATTAAAACTTCAAAGCTTAAAGGAATTGTTACAATGTTGTTCTTGCAGCAGATGTGAATAAATAACCACTGAGAGTTATTTGTAAAAGGAAAACATTACTAAAAGAAGACATGTGGCAAACATGGGCTTGCTCATCCCTAAGGATGAAAATGGCACGGAAATTTGGATTAATAATTTGTGGAGGAAACATCAGGTGGTTTGTCCCTTTCTTAGCATTAGACGTATTTATATCTCATATTACAGAAAAAAACTAAGAATTGCCTAAGTATAGAGCTGAAATAGCAGTTATTCCCGGATGACTTATATCACAATTACATCAGCTGTTTTCCTTCAAAACTCTTTCTAAATCTTCATGAATAATGGAATAAATATGTGTATGATGAACATGAACTTGCAAATTCAGAAATGAATTAAAAGACATTTTCACAGTTATGTCAGTAGGTAAAAACGCCGTTGGATGCACTGAAACAAGAGATTGCTGGCACATATTTTCAGAAACAAGGGATGAGCAATGCGTTCAATGGCACAGACTTATGAAGATAGCGATGTAGGATTCTGCTTCAAGACAATCGTGAGATCGAAGATTTTCTTCTTAGAGAGCAGCAATTGAGATAACAATTTATACAATAGTTTTCAACTATGCTGACATCTTAAGAAACCTTTTTTTATTTTTTAAACAAGATGCAAATTCTACGGCTCTTTCTTGGAAGAAGGTGCTCTTTACTTCTTGTTATTTTTTTGATACGAAATATTAATAAATACGAGGTGTGTTTGAAAAGTATCCGACCAGTATTCATATCTTCGCACCAGAGCGCTCGAGCTGCCTCTGCGGAGTATGAGCATAACCAGTAGTCCCTCACAAACTCCCTTGATGCTGTAGTTACCGGCCGGACGACTTGGGTCGTGCAAAGAGTGTGTTTATGTCCAACGTGTTTTTTCCGTTCGTTGCATTGAAAATGACAGAAAAAACAGATCAACGAATTTGCATCAAGTTTTGCTGCAATCTTGGCAAGAGTTGTACGGAGACGATTGAAATGATACAGAAGGCATTTGGGGATAAAAGTATGGGCATAACACGGATAAAGGAGTGTTACAGGCGGTTTATAAATGGCCGCACATCTGTTGACAGTGACCCTCGTTCTGGCAGACCTTCGCTGTCAAAAACACTGGAAAACTTCGAGCATGTGCGACTTGCAATTGAAGGAGATCGTCGATTGACTATTCGTGAACTAAAAAATGATCTCGGAATACTGAAAACTACTGTTTGGGAAATTTTAACCGAGAATTTGGGAAAACGGTGAGAAGAGAACGACTGCGTTTCTGGTCAAGCGGTGACTTGCGTCTTCACCACGATACGTGGCAGCGCAGTCATCAAACCTTGTGCAGCAATTTTTGGCAAAACACAAGATTGAACAGCTTCGCCAGCATCCGTACAGTCCCGACATAGCTCCCTGTGACTTTTGGATGTTCCCAACATTGAAAATGGCGCTCAAAGGAAAGAGGTTCGACGATTCAGAGTAATGCGATGCGCGAGCTAAAGGCTATTCCAAAATCTGCGTTCGAGGACTGCTTTGAGATGTGGAAGCACCGCTGGGAGCGTGTGGTTCAATCAAATAGGGACTACTTCGAAGGATGCCACAGCCCGGATGACGAAGAATAGCACCAACGCCGAGATATGAACGCAGGTCGGATACTTTTCGGACACACCTCGTATTGGCATTGATTTATCCTAAATATTCAGAGCATCTGAGTATTTTATTTTAAATTTGAGTTTCTTTAATTCGAGTTTTCTTTTTAAACAGGGTGGAACGATGTTATATGACAGTGAGTGATATACACTGATAAATAAGATACGTACAGATAAATATATAGGGATATTTAGATCGTCCATTGGATCGCATAAAATCTCCATTCTGCATTCCTCAACAAATTACAAGAGGAGAACAGAAAGATCAATGCATAGGCACACACTTGGATGGGGAAACCAAAAAATACTTTAAGTATTTATTTAGCAAAGTATCCATAAAATACAATAGAAATCACAGTTTTATTTCTTTTCAAAATTTTACAAATAATTGGAATTAATACTATAAATCTCTAAAACCAAAGTTTTATTCAGACTTGTGACAATGATAACGACATAAATGAAATGTAAGAAAGATTAGAAAATGTTCTTTTAACATACCAGGATAGATGCAATCCTCTCTGAGGAAACCCAAACAAAATGAAACTTGAAATTAACGTCCTTAAATCACATACACCTATATCACTCCATCAGAGGCAGAGTCTGCACGATAGCTGTATGACACTGATTTGCACTTGGCAAAATCCATTAAACTAGCGGACATCCTGAGTAGCATAGTCATTTCCTTAGCAAGACAAGAGCCTGGACGGCTCGCAAGGTAAGAGTTCAGTCCTTTCTGAAGCACACCCAACACCATTATGAGGTGCTCTTTCAACTCAGGCTGATGGAGATTGAGGAAAAGGACTGCTTCCATAAGGTATCTGAGGATAAAATGATTCACTTTAGGGTTTCTCTGCATACACATCGATAAACAATTTCATGTTTCTATTTTATTGATGCTGCTTTTATCAAATGTTGTGTATGTATGTGAATGTAGCAATCCTGAGTGATGCTAAATAGAGATTGGTACTATAAGATAATTAACTGAATAGAGATTCTTATCTTTGCAATGAAATATTTTTTAATTCAAATTTTAAAAAATCTCATAAATAAAATTATGAATTAAAAATAAATTGCAACTTTCAAACAGTCTCTCAAAAGACAAATGGTTGAAGTTGAGCTTATATTTTGCTTGTCATCACATCATCCTCATATGAATTGGACAGGGAATTTAAGACGTGAGCAATGATAGACTAATGATTTCCCTTTGCATCTCCTCGCCATAAAATAGAAAACTTCCTCACCACATTCAGCATCTCCCAAATATTTCTAAACGTTTCATAGCTACAAATTTTGATGGTAATGAATAGGCTATTGCTTGGTAAGACATTTCATATTACAGATTTTGAGATAACTTGTAATTCAGGTATAAGATCCTCTAAGTAATCAATTGTAAACAGTTTCAATATAGTGAATGGGAAAGATTAAACTAGGGTACAGTTAAAAGCTGGTTAACAAAAACCAGAGCAAAAACATACAAAAATCAATGCCCTTCCTTCAATAACTCTAAAATGATTTGACTTTGATTAGTCGATAAAGAAGAGATAATTCTAAAGAGAAATCTTGAATAAATTTCATTAGGAAAATTACATTCGTAAGAGAAAGAAAGTGAATTCATTTTACGAGTAAAGGAGGGTAAAATTGTAGATCCCTAACAATGCAGTGGTGCTATAACATAAAAAGTGCATCTTGTTTATGACAGAGTTATACCAGAATGATGACACTGTAACTTGATGCAGCATGAAAATAAAACAACACATTTCTGATTTGCATCTCAAATTTTAATATCCAGATGATATGCAGAAAAATCATTTCATTGCAAAAAGAGAATATCTTCTAAATATACATATCATCCTATGAAGAATGTGTATAAATGCAATAACATATAGAAAAACACTATAAACAGAAATATGAGAAATTCCAACAATCATTTATCCTAATTTCTAAAATCCAAGTCATCAAAACTTGGATCATTAATATATGTGTTTTACTGCAGAATTTTTACATTTCTTTAATTTGTGAAACCTTTACTAAATATAGAAGTAATCAAGCACTACAAAATCAATTTTTATTTTGATAAATTGAATGTCAGCAGTAAACATAAAAGAGAGTTAGTGAAAGTACTACTTGCAACTCAAAATCTCTCATTAAAATTACTTTAATATGTCTCTCTGTACAGAATCTCAACAGATTTCAATAAAATTTTCCATTTAATTGGGGACAAATAATTTAGTATGCACGCTAATCATTTAAAATTTTGTAGGAATAGTGCTGAGTGAGTCATTCTACAGAAAAAAGGGGTAAAACTAAAAAAAATAATAAATCTTGAGAAAAAAAGAATACTTATACCTTGACCACAGTAGTTTTATTCAGAACCAAAGTTGCGAGTTGATAAAATCATTCTGGTAAAGTATAAGGGTTCTTTTTTCTCAAGATTTATTATGGAGAACTACCACAAAGTCGAGGCCAAATTCTACTAATAGTATTTGATAATAGTTGCAATAGCAAATATTAACTCACCCCATCTTCAACTCCGTACGGTCAAAGAGATTTGCAGATAGCTGCTGAACCAACGAAAGCAGGACGGGTTGCTCCAACTTGCACTTGCCACCAAAAACCTGAGCAGGAGTGGTGAGCTCACAGAGGTAAGTG
Source organism: Sympetrum striolatum (assembly GCA_947579665.1). Lineage (NCBI taxonomy): Eukaryota > Metazoa > Arthropoda > Insecta > Odonata > Libellulidae > Sympetrum > Sympetrum striolatum. Next base: position 107,920,358 of record OX388344.1, on the reverse strand, counting down.
ACCAATCCGAGGTCAGATGCTGACAGGGCCTTCAATGCCATCATAGAATCATTACGTAACATAGGCACAACTAAAAATCAGTACGCTACTTCATAGAGAGTTCATCGAGAGATTCTCAAAGATTCAAAAGTTACATCTTGTTTATGGAATTCAAAAAGACTTAGCATGACAGGTATCTTAAAAATGATTACCATTTGGAATGCTTCGTTCAGCCTGCCTTGCGTCACCAACTCAGAGAAACGAGAGCGCATCAAGATAGCTCCATTTGGACTCATTCCAGAGGGGGATGAAGTGGGTGTTGGACCTTGCTTTGCGCCTTCCGTGCCAACAGGAGCCACTCTTGCTGGCGAGAACATAATAGTCTGCAAGGACTTGGAAAAGTTCCCCTCGAGCCACTCTCTCTGCTCCCTCAGGCCCCTCGTCAAAGGCTCCTCTAAACAACTCCTCACTTCTTGGGCCAGCGATTCACGAAGGCTGCAAATCAAACACAATCAATTCCTTCCAATTCCAAATCAATGAAATTTGAACCAATTTTCTAATTTTGTGATTGGCCTTAGCTTAAACCATTCCAAATAAAATAAAATTAAACATCAAAATTACGACTCGAGGAAATCATCTGATGAAATTTTCAACATACTCTTTTACGATGATTAGAGAACATACTATTCAAACGTAGAAGCACTGTTCTGATTTCAAATAAATTCTTTTCCAAATAAGACTAAAATGCTATATTTGAAGTACAGTCCTCGCTAATAGAAATGCATGCAGAAAATTTGTAGAGAGTTGCGGAACCTCTTGGAAGGAGGAAGTTTGAGAGTTAAGCGACAACAATGTAAATGCAGTGCTCAGGGTATTGGGAATGGAAAGAAGGCGTTGTTCTTTCTTGTTATTTTCCTAAATAGGGGACTCACATTCAGCATAGGAACATGGGAAGAGGGGCTCCGTGATTTGGAATATTCCATGGAACTTGCGGTCTGAAGCATCGGCAGAAGCTTTGCACAACCAAACTACATTAATGTATAACTTCATCCTGGGTAACATTTCACAGCTGCAAACATTGCCATTAATGGTTGATCGCTCTTGAAATATTATTTCCTTTAGTATCCATACTTGAACCATCAACTTCTTGTAAAATATTTTATAACCAATTATAAAAACTTCTCTTAAATGAAGGAATGCAAGGGAAAGTTTGGAGACCTTTTACAGTTTTTATAGAAAAATTTAACGATAAGAAACTATTTGCCAAAAACATTTTCTCTTTCTTAAGGAGGCATTGTTTTAGGAAAAATCCTATTTTTTGTTAATGCTGAATCTATAGTGAATCGATCCCATTGGGCTATGTTATTGTTACCCTACCAGATTCTCTACTGTGATTCAGTCAATATTAGGACACGTAGAATCTATTAGATATGGATGAAGGAATAGGTGATTTCTTACAATTATTCAAAGCTACCGATTATAATAGTAAACATAGGTATTTATATGAAAAACTCATAATTGCAATACATATTTAATATATCAACTAGTGATGGGTCTACTCGATTCTATGCCAAGAATCGGAATCGAAAATGAGTATTTACCAAGGTGAAAAATCGATTCATATTCCAGTAGTACTTCAAACCACAAATTTATATACGACCGTGCTTCCAACAGTCAATTGAATTTTTGCACAATGTAATGTAAAATCAAAACACATTCAAATCAGCGTAATGACGTTAATGATACATAAGGTGCACAACGTTGTCACCGACTTCGGTAAATTTCTAGTTTCACACAGTTTAAACGCAAACTGTGTGAACCTAGAAATTTACCCTCACTATAATTCGTATTATAAGCCACAATGTTTGAAGTATCATCCCTGAAAATATCATCGAAAACCGGCTAAATCTAGTGGGTTAAAATAAAACGCAAACATTGTGAATCTAGAAATTGACCTCGACTTCTACTGAGCGTTGTAGTGTCGATAGTGTGGATTCATTTTCATATTGATCCTATAAATGATCAAATTGCTGTGTGTATCCACTGCCACGCAAGAATTTTCCGTGGTGGAACTTCAAAATCTACCTCAAATTTATTAAAACATTTTAATAAACAACATAGATCCCAAGTAAAGGTTTCATCACCGAAAGATGGGACACTTGAAATTTCACCATTTAATTACTTCGTGTGATATGAGTGATGCTTTTGTTAACGGATTCTTTCACAGAGTAATAATTTTTTACATGGTTGTCTTGTTGCCTGGAATTAAGTTATATTTTTGTTGGAGCCTTTCGCATCAGAATCGGTATTGGTAGAATCGGAATCGAAATGTTAGAACCGGGATCGGAATCGCTAAAATGTTGGAATGGACCCATCACTCATATCAACTAAACTTTATTACTAATCAGAATCTGAAATTTTATTAAATAATGAATTGAAGTGTTATTTGATAGAATTTGTTAGTGTTTAATCCTAAAGAAAAACAAAACAATTATACTTCCACAGACAATATATTTGAACTCGATTTAGGACCTGCTTCGAGGATTCCACCTTCTCTTCAACCAATGCAGACTAATGTAATTTATAAAGAAAGGAAGAGGGAGTGAGTTGAGGCATAGTGGCGATTACTTATGCCAGTCAACTGAATTAGTTTATATAAATTGATCAAAAACAAATAGAGAGCTCTATCGAAGATATAACAGAGGATGGTGAAGCACAAAACAATGGAATGTCCGCATTCGTCTGATGACGAGTGAATTGAGGAATGAGGCAGAAGGGTGTATCAAGGTGTCAGCATTTTCTGAATCATCCCCAAAAGATAGGGAATCAAGGGAGAGACACGAAGATGAGTCATGCAAACTTTTGGCTCATGGAAGAAAGCAAGATTTCTTTTCAATGTTTTCATGGCTAAATTTTCTAAGATGGGTCCTCGCTACCACAAGTGGATTTTTGCAAAGGGCATTTAAGAAAGGGACTGGATTTTCTAAACTGATCAGGAAGAAACTTGCAGATTCCAAATTTCATTATCTGTTTCCTGAATTTCTAATCTTCCAAAAATTGCCTATTGGAGAAGAGAAAAGAAAGGGTTTATTTGCTCTCCCCCAGTGTATATTCATAAAAACACACCTTCAGTGAGCAAAAGGGCCTCGACTTGAAAACAGTATGTTCTTGAGGTTCTGATCGTAACCAAATCATAAGCAACAACAGCTGTCAGAGAAGAAAATCAATTGTTATGGTAGGAATAAGGAAACTACTCTTTCACTGTAGCTATTACGGCAGATGCAGATTTTAGGAGGAATTTTAATCTGAAGGAGATTTCTAGGCAGAATTTTCGAAAAAAAATCCCAAGACATTGCTGAAGTTTAGTAATAAATATACCATCACTTCCTGATGAATCAATTTGTAGCTTACCTTCTATTTAATATTTTTCTCATCATTCTTTGATTACAATTTTTTGATAAGGTCTCTTACAGTATTTTTAAGAAAAAAAGAATACAGATTAAGAATATATGTTATTCATGAAAACATGAAAAAATCCATTGCAATCTTAAGATTTATTGACTTGATATTTCTCTCCTTACCCAGCATGATTTAGATGAAGCTGGAAGCAAAGACGCTTCATTTTCAGGGAAGGGAGAGTCCTAACGAAAACACGGTGAGAATGGAGTACTAACTTATAAGATGTAAGCAAACTCGAGCAGCCTCTCTCATCCATCCCTCTCACACACACAGCGAAGATCAGGCGTACATTTATGCAACCTTTGGTTTGGGATGTATTATAAGAATTAGAATCATAAATATATAAATGAATTCAGTTAGCGGATGGTCAAGTGGGTGCCCCTATTAATTCGATTCCACCCTTATAACGTTATGATCAGCATTCGAAAAACTATAAAAACACTCTTCTTCTATATGCGATGATTGAGAAACGTGAATATAATGCAATGGGATCTGCCGGTGAATTTAACTTAGCTTTACAGCTACATCGATTTATTTATTTATAACTATATAGTACCGTGGTCGTATAAATTACTGTTTAGAAAGCACTTTGACAGCGGAGTATGCATTGGCTGTAATGGTGCTGCTCAGCCAATCAAAATCAGAGTACCAGATAATGCGCAATGTCTCAGTAGCAAATAACTGCAATTATACCCCTCTTATAAAAAAGTTTCTGAAGCAAAACGAGTGTGCTATCCAAGCGTACTTTTAATGACCATCACCGACTATAGCGTGGAACTTAGTCTGCAGTCATTATTGGACCATACAGCCCAGCGTATTTTATTGTTGGAAACGGAGATGATAGCTTCTTTCTCAATGGAAGAACTGTTAGGTCTGGAGCTAATTTGCAAGTGGGGTGTGATGGGAGTTCAGGGCACAGCAAGTATAAGCAGTCGGTGTTGAGCGAAGATGGTAAAGAATTCGACGACAGCAACATCTTTTTCACTTCTGTGGTTCCACTACAACTCGTGACCACGGGGACTCTGAGGAAAATTGTTTGGCACAACAGTAGACCTGCATCTCCTTAATTTTGCCGTCCTCTGAAGATTGAGTTCAAGAAGGAATCAAAACAGCACAATTGCAAGTTGAAAACGTGCGCGACCTGGAGAAGCGACTTACACCATTGGAGACTGTAATTAATGGTAACAAAATCAATATTACCTACAAGTTGCAACTAACTACGATAGACGGAAAGATCTGCAATGCTATCATGGACACAACGTCAACACAACGGTGCTACATCTGCAACGCTACATCCACTGAGTTCAACGATTTTGATGAGAACATATCTCGTCCAATAAAGGATGATAATCTCCAGTATGGATTAAGCACGTTGCACGCATGGATTCGTCTTTTTGAATGCTGCTTGCAAGTAGCATACCGACTGGAAATTGAAACGTGGCAGATACGTAATCCGATGGATAAAGAACTAGTGGAGGTGCGCAGGAAGAAACTCCGAGAAGAGTTTAAAAGACATCTTAGTTTGATAGTTGACAGGCCAAAGCAGGTGTATGGCAGCAGTAATGATGGCAACACAGCTCGCCGCTTTTTCGAGCATCTGGAAATTTCCGCCAGTATTACAGGACTAAATTTGGAGCTTCTTCGGAGATTTCACACAATTTTGCAAGTTCTGTCTTCTGGATACAGAATAAATGTAGATATCTACGAAGAGTATGCCATCAGAACCACACGGCTTTTTGTACAGTTATATCCCTGGTTCTGCATGCCAACAACTGTGCATAAAATACTATTGCATGGAAGAGATGTTATACAAAATTCATTGCTGCCAATCGGACGAATGTCCGAGGAAGCACAGGAAGCATGTAATAAATTGTTAAGAAAATTTAGGGAAGATTTTACGCGAAAGTGCTCTAGGAAGAAGACCATGGAGGACTTGTTTGTGCGAATGATGTTGCATTCAGACCCTATCACTTCCAGCCAGGTTGTAATGCGTTCCAAGCCATCGAAAGCTTTATCTTCCGAGGCCTTGCAAATATTGTATGTATCCTACCCAACAGAATCTGGATCGAAAGATGATTCTTCGGACGGATCGGAATCGGAGAGTAATTAGTGTTTGCATGAGTGTGTGTGGGCGTGCCTTTTCAAATTATAAGTAAATAAGCTGTGATATAATAATGTTTTACATAAATGTGTTTGTTAACTTCTCATATGCTCTATCAAAATTGGAAACGATAATTATGTACAATGGTATAGTGTTTGTGTGCTAAGATGATTCTTTGGACGGATCAGAGCCTGTTTTTAATAATTGCTTATATTATATAATATATATATTTGTGTTTATATTTGTATAATGTATTTGTGATATTATGTATGTAATAACATATTTAAATAACTTCTTTGGAATGATTTTAAAATAAAAGTACGCATAAAATTGTAATTATGGATTTAAAAAATAATATAAAATTATTAATCCACATTATTGATAAAAACTGAAATGATTTCACGAAAGAATAGTTTACAAAAATCAGTTTCATATGCATAATCGGCGATCACGAAACCTATAGTCACGTTTTTTTATGGGCATGATATAAGAATATTGTATTTTTTGCCAAAAAATGTGAATTTGTTTGCGAAATAATAATTTTAAAATAATTTCAATGTCATATTCGGAATAAGTGACCTCAAAAACTATTTCATACCGGATTTCAAACCGATCAGATGAGATTTACTTATAATGTCCAACTTTTAGGCATTTGGCCCCACTGTGCGGCGGCCATATTGGCGATCTTTGTGCATTTATAATGATGATATAGCCTGTAAGTATGAGAAAGTATTCCTTCGTGGTTAACGGCAGACTAAAGGAAAACCTTTCTGATTATCAGGAGCGTTCCCCTACTCATTTAAAACTGATGGGGCGTCCCGGCACACTCTCTGCCCCTCGGTAAGGAACCAGAGAGCGTGCCGGCACACTCTCCGCCCCTCGGTAAGGAACCAGAGAGCGTGCCGGCACACTCTCCGCCCCTCGGTAAGGAACCAGAGAGCGTGCCGGCACACTCTCCGCCCCTCGGTAAGGAACCAGAGAGCGTGCCGGCACACTCTCCGCCCCTCGGTAAGGAACCAGAGAGCGTGCCGGCACACTCTCCGCCCCTCGGTAAGGAACCAGAGAGCGTGCCGGCACACTCTCCGCCCCTCGGTAAGGAACCAGAGAGCGTCCCGGCACACTCTCCGCCCCTCGGTAAGGAACCAGAGAGCGTCCCGGCACACTCTCCGCCCCTCGGTAAGGAACCAGAGAGCGTGCCGGCACACTCTCCGCCCCTCGGTAAGGAACCAGAGAGCGTGCCGGCACACTCTCCGCCCCTCGGTAAGGAACCAGAGAGCGTGCCGGCACACTCTCCGCCCCTCGGTAAGGAACCAGAGAGCGTGCCGGCACACTCTCCGCCCCTCGGTAAGGAACCAGAGAGCGTGCCGGCACACTCTCCGCCCCTCGGTAAGGAACCAGAGAGCGTGCCGGCACACTCTCCGCCCCTCGGTAAGGAACCAGAGAGCGTGCCGGCACACTCTCCGCCCCTCGGTAAGGAACCAGAGAGCGTGCCGGCACACTCTCCGCCCCTCGGTAAGGAACCAGAGAGCGTGCCGGCACACTCTCCGCCCCTCGGTAAGGAACCAGAGAGCGTGCCGGCACACTCTCCGCCCCTCGGTAAGGAACCAGAGAGCGTCCCGGCACACTCTCCGCCCCTCGGTAAGGAACCAGAGAGCGTGCCGGCACACTCTCCGCCCCTCGGTAAGGAACCAGAGAGCGTGCCGGCACACTCTCCGCCCCTCGGTAAGGAACCAGAGAGCGTCCCGGCACACTCTCCGCCCCTCGGTAAGGAACCAGAGAGCGTGCCGGCACACTCTCCGCCCCTCGGTAAGGAACCAGAGAGCGTGCCGGCACACTCTCCGCCCCTCGGTAAGGAACCAGAGAGCGTGCCGGCACACTCTCCGCCCCTCGGTAAGGAACCAGAGAGCGTGCCGGCACACTCTCCGCCCCTCGGTAAGGAACCAGAGAGCGTGCCGGCACACTCTCCGCCCCTCGGTAAGGAACCAGAGAGCGTGCCGGCACACTCTCCGCCCCTCGGTAAGGAACCAGAGAGCGTGCCGGCACACTCTCCGCCCCTCGGTAAGGAACCAGAGAGCGTGCCGGCACACTCTCCGCCCCTCGGTAAGGAACCAGAGAGCGTCCCGGCACACTCTCCGCCCCTCGGTAAGGAACCAGAGAGCGTGCCGGCACACTCTCCGCCCCTCGGTAAGGAACCAGAGAGCGTGCCGGCACACTCTCCGCCCCTCGGTAAGGAACCAGAGAGCGTGCCGGCACACTCTCCGCCCCTCGGTAAGGAACCAGAGAGCGTGCCGGCACACTCTCCGCCCCTCGGTAAGGAACCAGAGAGCGTGCCGGCACACTCTCCGCCCCTCGGTAAGGAACCAGAGAGCGTCCCGGCACACTCTCCGCCCCTCGGTAAGGAACCAGAGAGCGTGCCGGCACACTCTCCGCCCCTCGGTAAGGAACCAGAGAGCGTGCCGGCACACTCTCCGCCCCTCGGTAAGGAACCAGAGAGCGTCCCGGCACACTCTCCGCCCCTCGGTAAGGAACCAGAGAGCGTGCCGGCACACTCTCCGCCCCTCGGTAAGGAACCAGAGAGCGTGCCGGCACACTCTCCGCCCCTCGGTAAGGAACCAGAGAGCGTGCCGGCACACTCTCCGCCCCTCGGTAAGGAACCAGAGAGCGTGCCGGCACACTCTCCGCCCCTCGGTAAGGAACCAGAGAGCGTGCCGGCACACTCTCCGCCCCTCGGTAAGGAACCAGAGAGCGTCCCGGCACACTCTCCGCCCCTCGGTAAGGAACCAGAGAGCGTGCCGGCACACTCTCCGCCCCTCGGTAAGGAACCAGAGAGCGTGCCGGCACACTCTCCGCCCCTCGGTAAGGAACCAGAGAGCGTCCCGGCACACTCTCCGCCCCTCGGTAAGGAACCAGAGAGCGTGCCGGCACACTCTCCGCCCCTCGGTAAGGAACCAGAGAGCGTGCCGGCACACTCTCCGCCCCTCGGTAAGGAACCAGAGAGCGTCCCGGCACACTCTCCGCCCCTCGGTAAGGAACCAGAGAGCGTGCCGGCACACTCTCCGCCCCTCGGTAAGGAACCAGAGAGCGTGCCGGCACACTCTCCGCCCCTCGGTAAGGAACCAGAGAGCGTGCCGGCACACTCTCCGCCCCTCGGTAAGGAACCAGAGAGCGTCCCGGCACACTCTCCGCCCCTCGGTAAGGAACCAGAGAGCGTGCCGGCACACTCTCCGCCCCTCGGTAAGGAACCAGAGAGCGTGCCGGCACACTCTCCGCCCCTCGGTAAGGAACCAGAGAGCGTGCCGGCACACTCTCCGCCCCTCGGTAAGGAACCAGAGAGCGTCCCGGCACACTCTCCGCCCCTCGGTAAGGAACCAGAGAGCGTGCCGGCACACTCTCCGCCCCTCGGTAAGGAACCAGAGAGCGTCCCGGCACACTCTCCGCCCCTCGGTAAGGAACCAGAGAGCGTGCCGGCACACTCTCCGCCCCTCGGTAAGGAACCAGAGAGCGTGCCGGCACACTCTCCGCCCCTCGGTAAGGAACCAGAGAGCGTGCCGGCACACTCTCCGCCCCTCGGTAAGGAACCAGAGAGCGTCCCGGCACACTCTCCGCCCCTCGGTAAGGAACCAGAGAGCGTGCCGGCACACTCTCCGCCCCTCGGTAAGGAACCAGAGAGCGTCCCGGCACACTCTCCGCCCCTCGGTAAGGAACCAGAGAGCGTGCCGGCACACTCTCCGCCCCTCGGTAAGGAACCAGAGAGCGTGCCGGCACACTCTCCGCCCCTCGGTAAGGAACCAGAGAGCGTGCCGGCACACTCTCCGCCCCTCGGTAAGGAACCAGAGAGCGTCCCGGCACACTCTCCGCCCCTCGGTAAGGAACCAGAGAGCGTGCCGGCACACTCTCCGCCCCTCGGTAAGGAACCAGAGAGCGTCCCGGCACACTCTCCGCCCCTCGGTAAGGAACCAGAGAGCGTGCCGGCACACTCTCCGCCCCTCGGTAAGGAACCAGAGAGCGTGCCGGCACACTCTCCGCCCCTCGGTAAGGAACCAGAGAGCGTGCCGGCACACTCTCCGCCCCTCGGTAAGGAACCAGAGAGCGTCCCGGCACACTCTCCGCCCCTCGGTAAGGAACCAGAGAGCGTGCCGGCACACTCTCCGCCCCTCGGTAAGGAACCAGAGAGCGTGCCGGCACACTCTCCGCCCCTCGGTAAGGAACCAGAGAGCGTCCCGGCACACTCTCCGCCCCTCGGTAAGGAACCAGAGAGCGTGCCGGCACACTCTCCGCCCCTCGGTAAGGAACCAGAGAGCGTCCCGGCACACTCTCCGCCCCTCGGTAAGGAACCAGAGAGCGTGCCGGCACACTCTCCGCCCCTCGGTAAGGAACCAGAGAGCGTCCCGGCACACTCTCCGCCCCTCGGTAAGGAACCAGAGAGCGTGCCGGCACACTCGCCGTAGGGAAAGGGTTAAGCTAAGAAGGTGTGACTAAAGAAGATGACCTTTTTATTCAGGACAGCAATTTATTTTTCAAATACTATTCCTTTTTGCGAACAATTCCTCTGAGATTGTCTGAATCATCGCTTTTCATCAAACCAAATACCTGTAAATATTAAATTATGACAATAAGAAAAAAACTTGGCTGTATTGAGAGATGGAGAGGGAACGATGAAACTTACGTAGAGGATAGTTTGTGAATTTGTACAGGAACGTCTTTCTGGATGGACTCGGCCAGTTGGCGAGCTTCATTTCTCACGGACTCCAAGGCTGCAGCCTCTTTGCTCTTCTCCGAGTTCCACTTTCTGTCAAAATGTGTCTCTATTGCCCTACCATCTGCAAAGAATCAATGACATTGAAACATTTAACAAATCATTTTTTGTCTATAATTCATAAGGTAACCTTTTCAAAATTTCAAGCAAAGCCATTTCAATTCTTAATTATAATATGCTTTTCGTATTGTAACGCAACATGAAAATTCAGCTTCTCTGAGAAATCCCTTTCTTTGTTCCCACCCGTAAGAAGTTGTCAACAAATCTAACAGTTTAACTGTATCAATTTTTACAAATTTTATCCTACATGTAGAGAAGAAAACATACCAATAGGGACATCAAGTCATAATCATACCAAAAGATGTGCATATAAGTGGATGGGTTTATTAAGGGTGTCTTTTCTCAGTCCTAAACTCATACGTAATCAGATTTTGTACCCCACATTGTCCCCTTAAGTTTTCAACAGGAAATACAAAGCATAGAATATAAATGTCCATCCCAAAGTTTACACTAAATAGAGACCATATTTTTTAAATTTATTTATTGTTCAAAACTGCTGCAGTTAGTTACATGGACTGGTGGCAACGCTAACTTATATGACAATTAATTAAAAAAATAAATATTACCATGCATACATACAATAAACTAACTAAATACAACATAAGCATGTATAAGTAAAAATAAACAAATAAATACAAAAATATAAATATGCAATAGATAAATAATTATATTAAAAAATCACCACTTTAAATTAGTTAAGTAAGAATGAATTTTAATAAAACCTTAAACAGCATATTAGCGATGGGAATACGGATTCACCAGTGGGAATCGCTCGTTCACTTCAGTTCAAAACTGAGCGATTCAATTGTGTTGAGAGGGTTACATAATTGCAAGGGAAGTAGCAAAACGGCATCTTAGAATAATCAAGATTGAATTATTCCCAACCAAAATATGTCTTATAGGAATTATAAATTGCACAAATTGGCCCCAATGTTATTTTAGATAACAGCAGGCCTTTTTTCTGAGGTAACGCGGTGGAACTGCGTTCTGATACCTTTTTCAGTTGACGTAAATTGGTTCAAACTAAGTTAATCAGCAATATGAAATCTTAGCAGGAGCAGTCCTTGCATATGTATTTATGAAGTGCGATTTTGGTTACCCACTTGTGATGCAAAGGTTTCCTGTTCACAGCGAGCTATGTTATCGTAGTATTGCTTCTGGGCATTTAGGTTACAAATGCATCCGTAACCTTTTTCTAGAAAAAATGCCCTGGATAACAAGGTAAGGATATAAATTCGAGTTCAGTCCACTTAACACGTTCCCTGCCGCTTCGGTCATTATGACCGAAACTTGAATGTCTTTTCGTAGCACACCATCGCGTCGGCCCAAGCACCAATGGCACAGCCAGGGAGGGCGAATGCCCCCTGTGTTCTGGGGCCCCTAAGTCTGTGAATGTATCCACTCTAAAGTCCCAAATATGTACATGGAATAATTTCATATCTTAATTATCATCAACATATTCTAAAAGGTCTACAAGTTTGGATCGTGGTATATTAAGAACAAAATAATGCAGTAAGAGTATGTAACGGTATGCTAAGTTTAGTAAACTAGAGAAGCGCCCCCAATAATTGTGTCCTTCCTCGGCGCCCCCTAGACCCAAAACCTGGCTGCGCACAAGTGATACGTTTATCAAGCAATCTCCACAGCTGAGTCGCGAAGTTTACGCAGTAAGAGACAATGTAACCCGAGCAGTTTGCTTTTTCAAAGTGATCTCATATCGCTCTAGTCGGCTGAGTTCAGTTTGATAAACCAGCCTCCAGACGCAGTATAAGCCCACTTGCCAAACCATCGTGAGCAGAATGTAGAAATAATCAGTTGAAAACGAGAACGAATTATCCTAAACACTTGCATGGTAGCTAAAGAAAAAAACATTTGATTATTACGAAAACTTCACCAAAGCTCTGTTCTTGTTTCAAATGGAACTGCTTAATTATGATGAAGCTTATTTAAATCTCTGGTCTTGTTTCAATTTTGTACTTGTTTTTCATTTCGAAACCTTAAACCTATTTTTGTAGTCCATTTCGTCATAATTTTGCTATGGAATTCTCTCCTATAAGATTCAATACTTAAGAAAATTGCTCTCAATACTGATCAATACCTAAAGAATAAATTGTCATGATATTTCAAGATAAAAATATTCCTACTTATTAAAGAGAACTTACTGTATATGCCAGCGTATAGGTTGACCTTTGAAGCCTTAAAAATCTCTCGAAAACAAGGGGTCGACAGACACTGAACATAAAATTTACCCATTACCACTGAGGGGTAAATAAGTGAAACTGCCTCCTTAACAATTGTCGTACACAAACTATCGCAACTCATCACGATTATTTCTTACTGAAACTAATTTTGGGCAAGTCTAATTAACGTAGATATCATAGATATTTCATCATGAAATACAATTTGGCCAAAAGCCCTGCAAATAATTATCAGTGAGTCAAATATATTAAGAAAATAAATTTGATGCATATTTATTATTCGCAAATTATATTCACACGTATTTATATTTTACAAAAATTTAATATATATTTCAATGTTTTCTTTTTACAAATGAAGATCAATAAGCACATCATGGTTTGTTTTTGTTTATATTATCGTTATGATTCGACTTAGCGTTAGGAGTTAATGGAAGTTGTTTAAGCACTGTTGTGATTTTATGTTAATATGCTATATCACCATTATTTTTATAATAAATTTTTAATACCATTGTGTTTGTGTTTCATAATGCATTTTTATTTGAGTAGCCTGAGTGATACCAGCGAAAGAAACTTGTGTAATAGTTAAGCAGAGTGAAGTTGACCTGACAGCTGAAAGAAACAATTCTAGCGTCTTAATCTTACGCGGTAAATATTCTTAATTCTTAATCTAGAGTATATTTATGGATACCGTAGTTTTTCTTCCCATAAAATAGAGTTGGGTAAGTGGTTGCCTAATTTTTTAGTCGACTTATATGCTTAACATGGGCTAAAACCTGAAATTCACCTCAAAATTTTACTTATATGCCGGCATATACGGTAAATGTATATATTAATGAATTAACTGAAATGGGCAAGTGAAATAACAAGTTCTTGAATGCAAAAAACAATGACAGAGGACAACCTCAGATCATTATGGGCATTATTGATGGGCTATCCAATTCCCTTTCAATTAAAAACTATCGGCCTACAGTTTCCTATATAGTGCTAACATTGATACAATATAAACACATGTACACAGCTCAACATCGATAGCTGATTGATGGAACGTTTGATGAGTAATGTGGAACCAGGGTGAGCAAAGGATGTGGCCGGCCCCGCGCTACTGAGCATGCCAACGAGTAGTTTTGTACTCAAAACTAGTGGGCCGTCAATTCTAATGCGCTGCCCGATTTTTGGGGCAAAAAAAGACCCAAAAGGGTGCACGTTATTTTTGAGTTAAATATGTTAATTTTGACATGAATGAACTTTTTCACACATTATAGAGCATAAGGATTTTTAAAAATCAAGAGGAGGGACCCTTAGTTTAATATCGGCTATAATGCGTTATAAGGAGTACTGATTTTTGTCAGCTCTCGTTGTAACGGACTTCTGCTGTAATCTGGAAGAGTACTGTAAATTTACAGTGTCAAGTGTATTAGGTTCAGATATTCCTATAGAATATACTCTTCCAAATATGAAGGAAAAACGAAAACAGTAGAAGTACATTACAATGAGAGCAGACAGAAATTGGAAAAGTACTTGTTATAAAGTAAATATGTTATAGCCGATTTAATACTAAATGTCTGTCCTCTTGAATCCAAGGGTGGCAGAATGGAACTCTAGGGTGTTTAATTCTTATGCAAATGCTTCAGAATGCAAAAAAAAGTTCATTTGCATCATAAATATTATTTCATTGATTCATAAACCATAACCAAAGAGCTGCACGTCTCAAGTCTAATGATTGACTGATGAAAGAGTGATGTCCATCATTTGGAAATGTACCCCTAATTCATATCAAATTGCTTTCTCGAGATATTTTTCATTCACACACTTCTTAACCCATTCGGATCGGAGGCTGCCGATCGGCCGCCTAGCGGAAGGTACCCAGGAGCGGAGGACGCCGATCGGCGGCCTAGCCGACGGTACCCAGGAGCGGAGGACGCCGATCGGCAGCCTCCACTTGAAGGGATTATATGCTTTCCTCCTACCGCAGACTTCTTTGAGAGAGCTTAAATTTTGCCCAGCTTATCAGTAATGTTTGTGCAGCTGAGGCGTTAAGCCGTTTCAGTCTTCCTAACTTTTTTCTTTACTTTGCGTAGCAGTTGGAAGTGCGATTTTTAATTTTTCTCAATATGAATTGCTCGGGATCTAGGTAATTATTTTTAATTTTATTTGCTGTTATTCACTATAAAGTATATAAATACACTAGAAAACAGAAAAATTAGATTCAGTTTCTGACGAAAGTATTAAAATTGCTAGCCGATCTGAAAGGGTTAAGCAATGACACGAGGGAGGGGAAGAGAATCCGAATCAGCACTGCCACCACTGCACTATTACCACTCGTCAGATGATTCGGTGCCAAGCTTCGTATGAAAACAAAACCTACGGGTAGATGGCAATTTTCTGGAAACTCAATTTAAAATTCCGGCACTCGACTCGAGGGGTTCAGCCAAAACACCAAGATACAGATACCAATTCTCAAGATAAGCATCAATAAACAAAAATATCATTATAATCATGAAATCAGTAAAATTAGCTCCACAATTTATAAATTGAGATTAATATAATTGTGATAAAATCAAGACTTACACTCTTTAGTCCCGTGAGAGAAGGCATCGTTGATTTGTTGAAACATATGAGAGCACGACTTTTCAAATGAAGGCAGAACCAGAGCAGCAAATGCTTGTCTAAAGACCTCCAGCATAGCTGGTCTCAATGTCACTAAAAGGCCATTTGCTATGTTGTCAACTAACATCTAAAAGTAAACAAGCATAAGAATATTAATAACACAAATGCTTGTACACTAACATTTTTAAATTTTTTGTTTCTGCACATCTTAGTAAGAATATTTTTTAAACTAAATAATGAAAAACTTATTTTTGTATTAACTAAAACACCTACGCAAAAATGAATAACAATGTAATTTACTGGGATATATAGAATTGAAGCAAAGAAGGTAAATATTAATAACTTGCAATTGATTCACAAAAATTCATAAGATCGTTAGTAACACCTAAAAATACAGTATATAAAGGCAACTTACGACATCGGAATCAGTGAAGCAAAACTTATGACATTGGCTGACCCAACGGTACAGTTCAAATGTAACTGAAAGAGCTTATCGATTTACCTGTGTAATGTATAGCAATGGCACGATTCCATCTCTTACCTTAGAATTCTTCTGCAGAGCCATAGATACTCCTTCCCTAGCTGCAGTCTCTGCTTGCACAGCCGCTTCTGCTCCCACCTTCTGCCGAAGGGGTTCAAGGCCACTGGCAACCGCAGATCGCACTATTGCATCCCAGCAAACAGATGGCCCTTCCCTCAGGAACTTCTCGTGCTGCAAGCACAGCTCCCGCCTATGTTCTTCTAACGTCACCTCTATAAGAGGGCCGACACGTTCCATTGCTTGGCTCACGCATCGCTCCACACTGTTCTCCAACTGTGGCCGCAGCGATGACTCTATCAGAGTCGCCATCCGAGTGGACCCTTCTCCACCCCAATGGCACTCATCCCGCAGTAAAGACATCTCTGATTTTACCTCCGAGCGGAATCTCTACAAATTAAACACAAAATTTACTTCAAAGAATTGAGTGAGAGAAAAACAATACAGGAATCTGATATTCAAAGGAGAGAGTTTGTGGTGTAACAAACACAAATTTTTTTTTGCTGGCAACATTATCTTTTTAATTGAAAATAAATATTTACTTACTACACATCAAACTCAGCCAATCATAAGAAAAAAATACATAAAATGATTCCATTCTTATCATGAATTTTGCTTGCCAATGGTGAAAAAAAACTCTTCTTCATGCCGAGCATCGTTACCACACAGGAATAACCCAACCCTCCCAACTTCCCCTAACCAAAACTCACTCACACACTTCTTCCTACATCACAAGAAAATTAATTATCTGCACTTACTGAGGTCATGGATGACATCAATCTTGCAATGGAGAGCAAAAAAATTACCATCCTCATCGATCTAGGCAAGGATTTTGACTCTGTTGATACCATACTCCTAGCCAGAACTTTTCAATGTGATAAAATGTAAAAAAAAAATTTAAAATAACCTCAAATCTATTTGTACTTTTTAATATTTCATACTTGAATGCTGTAATATTATGTCCTGTAATATCATAGTGTTTAGAATTAGCCATTATCGAGTTATAACACAACAAGACTATATGGATCATTTCCAATTTAAAATATCTTACTTACTTACAAAATTATCTTTGTGTTGTGATTACCGTCTTTTGCAGTGTGACTAAAAGGTAGTTCTGAATGTATAACTGAAATGTTATATTAATATTAATATAGAAATATATATATATATATATATATCCTTTATTTTTCTCTTTAAGTACAAGAGTAGGCTGAAAAGTAATGCACACATGCTTGTAGAACGAGAACGAGCTGCAGAAGCATGCCTTGTAGTATTCACAAGTAACACACCTGCAGTTAGCAGTCCTTGCATCCATCCTGTGTATTTTGAGCAGCATAAATATGGAGATGTGTTCTAATGCTCTGTCAACGAGAGTTAAACAGCGTGCTGTTATCGAATTTTTAACAACTGAAAAAGTGACTCATCGAGGGAAAAAGAAATTCATCGTTGTTTGAAGGGTGTCTATGGTGACGATGCTGTTGATAGGTCTACCGTCAATTGATAGGAAGTAAAATTCATAGTTGTGAGCCAGGAAAAGCCGTAATTGTTGAAGAAATGTGACTGACTGAACTTAGACTGTGTTTTGGGATGCTCATCGAGTTTATGTGACAGATTATCTGGATCGAGGCGCAACGATAAATTCTCCTTAGTACATAGACACACCTCCGACATCCAGTTTGTCATGTTAGAGGCAGCCTGGAGCCAATAATCTTGCAACATGACAACGACACACACCTCATGTGCAACAGAAGAAACAATGGGAAAGCTAAAGTTTGAGCCAATTCCACACCCTCCGTAATTTCCCGATCTTGCAGCGTGTGATTTTATTTTTCCCTTTCCTCAAGAGACGGCTCAAGGGTAATCATTATACCTCACACAATGAGGTGAAAGCAGCTATCAAATCCTGGATTCAAGAAAACTTGAAATAAATTTTCATTAACGGAATGAAAACACATTTTACATCTTGGGAGACGTGTGTTAGTCTTAACGGTAAAAATGTTGAAGAATAAATAAAATAATTTGCAGTATAAGAATTGTACTTAAATTTACTTTTTGCCCAATATTTCTTTTTGTCCTAAAAGCATGTGAGGATTACTTTTCAGCCTACCCTCGTACATGTACTAAATGTTTATGATCTGTTATTAATGTTAAGGTAATGTTATGTATTGTATAACGTAATGTATTGCCTGCAAGCGGTTTTGGAGGGGTTTTCCTCCCCTTTTTGGGCGAATGCCAGCCAATCATTTGTAGCAAGGTATGTCCCCCTCCAATGCTGCCACCTGGCCACATTGCAGCGAAAATTGAGATTAAAAAGTTGAACAAGGAGTGAAAAATTGTGAGATGACTGGGACTCGAACCCAGGTCTCCCACTTTCCGGGCAGTTGTTCTAACCACTGAACTACCATGCCACTACAATTCCACTCCTGTTAAAGGGATGCTTTATGAGCTTTCTTCATCATGAAGTTCTTAATTGAAATTAAATTTAATTATTTAGAAATAAATTCCAAGTTATTGTCCATACATTTTTGTGCATATAAGTTTGAAATATGAATAAATATGTATTTAACCTCTCGTTCTATAAACATGATAACTATCTGTGAAAGAGAAATACTGAAAAAAGATGACAAACTTTGGGAGAGATTGGGTGAAGGATTTAAGAAGAGTTAGAAAGAGAGGAAATTTGATTACGTTCCAGGCTCTATCTAGAGTATTACTGCTTTTCGAGACTTTCCTCAGAGTTGCTAGTCAGTCGTAGTTTTCAAAAAATTTCCAGAGTAAGCTGACTCTGACACACAAAAAGTGTTGCAATATTTCTTCCCCCAACTGTGCATTGGGAAGACAACAAATACAGCTATTGAATATTTCAAACCTGTAACTCATTAACAGCCATGTTCCAAATTTTCTTTCCATACAACATACTGCAGGCTCGCTGGTAATATGTTTCACTTAAAAATAAACATGCTGCTGAAACAATGTGCCTCTCAGATACCCAATCATCATTCACCGATATTTTATACATAATAGAGTTAAGGTAGCGTCCCGATATTGAACCCAGAGTCAGGATCAAATATTCTCTATTGCAAATACTTAAGTATACACACATCCTATATTGTCACATAGGATGATAGATTTTCCACTTATGAAGTGCTTAACCCATTCCGTGGCCTCTTAAGAGTTCATAAACTCTGTTTAGCCAACATCCACACCGAATGGGTTAAAAGCACTTCTGGCTTATACACACACTTACATAATCCACACCAATCAAATGCAAAGTAACTCTTTTATAATGAGCATGTTAAGTCTTTTCATGGATTAAGTGAAGGTGATTCACTCACAACGAATCCATTAAATAGATTTCTCACCTGTAAACTTTCATTTTGCGCTCTTACAGCTCTCGCTAAAGATCCCACTTCCAGGATTAGAGAGGAAAGGCCCGAGCCTTGCCTTCCATCAGCACCAATTCCAGCACCATCACCTTCTTGCCTCACACTGAAAACAAACAATAACAACAGAATAGTGAAACACAATCACACGGCCATAAATCTAAGCAGAATTTTCTTGATATCAGCAGATAAAAAACACTTTTTTCAAAAAATTGAATAAAAAACGCAATCATATTTTAGGTCCTTCCCGGTAAGATATCAACTTCAAACTTTGAATTAAATAATTTCAAGTCCTATCAAGTTATAATGTGTATTCGCATCTTCCAAAATTCCTGGGTTGGACACCAGGCATCTTAAGATTTGGAATTGCTACGATTTTTAAGATATTTTTTAAACCTTTCCCGATAACATGCAAACATCAAATCCGGCATATGAATAGGGATCGAAAATAAATTTCATAAACACTGTTTATGGTTTCCCTGATCTTCCTTGGTTCGATCCTAGAGAGCTATTTACACTATCCTATGCATTTCAAATGGGGATAACGAAGTCTTATTATTTTAGGACTTTCCTGGTAGGATATCGACTTCAAAATTTTAATTAAATAAGTTTTATTTCTATCTTGGCATTCTATGTAATCACATCTTCCGAAAGGTAAGTAAATAGAGACATTTGAATACCTAGTAACAATTTTCTCATGTCAGAAAAGATATGATGATGATATTTACATGGAAGACGAAAGGCAAATGCCATAACTACAGTAGAACCCCGTTTTTACGAACCTCAATACTACGAAATGACAGGTTTACGAACCATTCCACCGGTCCCAATCTTTGTAAATGTAAAACGACCTCAGTTTTACATAAAACCTCGATTTCATGTTTTACAAAGTGAGAAGCCGGTCCCTAGGAGTGACTGAACCCCGGGTCTACAAAGTATTTGAAATGTTTCTGTCGCTCTGAGCTCAATTCAATGGGATGACGATTACCGTAAACAGGACCAGCTAAATCCAGATCGTCTATGTTGGGAGGGCCCTCAGCCCATGTATTTTAGATGGGAAAATGTGGAAAAATCGAATATGAGTGCTGTGTTTTTTGACGTGCTTGACGCGGTGTCAAAAATCGGAGAATTTTGCGTTACATAATTTGTGTACGACCCCATGTAGATATCCTAAATTTTCAAACCAAATAGAACTTTGTGAAGTACAATACTATAAGATATGCTTGCAGTACGCAAGCTACTTTTACTGGTATATAATATATCTAAATATTTAGATAAGTATTTTTTAATGTTAATATTTAAATTTATACTTATATTATATATATTATGTATTTTTCAGCCATGATGCACTGTAATTTGTCAAATTGGCTATTTTTGAATTGTATAGCAATAAAAATATGAATAAATTCATGGTATTTTTTTATACCCCAGAAATAAAGTAAATGTAAAGCAAGTAATTGAAGTAACTCCCAAAGCAAAAAGAGCAATGAAATACCCAGTTTCCACAGCAGGTTCGTTATCAACACTTTCCACTCCAACAGAATGTGAGTCACTGCCATTCGAGGCATTTTGGCCTCTCTCCCCTTGACTGACCACCACCACAACTTTGTCCAACTGGTCCGTTCTGCAATTGAAGGCAATCACGTCAGTGCTCATACACCTTTATTACTAATTGTAACTTGCATTTGTTCAAAAATGTAATTTAGATAAGTAATCTGACACAAGAATATCAGAACTCATTTCTGGAGACTCCACAATTTGGCAGAATGATTATATTAATTAGATGGATAGACCACATGAGTGGATAAACCTGCTTGTGCCTCTCCAAAAATGCTTTGCGACTCACCGGGAGATAAAATAACTAAACATCTTCGTCTCACTTAAGCGATATTAATATATGATGTAATACACTCACTGAGAAAATTTCTACTCCACTGATAGAAAACGGGAGAAGAAATTTAAATATTTATAGCTATGAAAATTATAAGAACATGCATTTTTCTGGGAATTTTAATCCTTGACGTTTTCATTGACTTTAGCCATTTTTACAGGAAGTGGCTTGCTGAAGAAGCATTACTAACAAGGGTAATATTGCATCCTCTTCATCAACTGGCCGTTCTACAGCACCTTCTCCTTCTTCCTTGTCCTCAAAAAACTCATGATCCACAGCTGCAAGAAATAAACCAACAAGTAAATTAGACAAATTTTAAGTCTTACAAGAACAACCTAGTGCAGTTATATAGGCTAACATGGTAACCCCTATGCTTCTAAGGTAGGCAACTATAAATCAGCAGAAAAAACTTTAAAACTATTTAAACTTTTTATTGGCAATATTTGAGAGTTCAGCAGCAACTAGCAATTGAAAAATAAGATGCATTTCCAATAAATGTAAAATTTTGCAAGATTTTAGGATATGCTTGTTTCATGTATGGATGTATAAGTTTTAGGAATAAACCTGTAAACTCAAATAATTTTATTTATTTTCAAAATTAATTCTCTCTTTGACCATATTACCATTTTCTATAATTTTCATCCTTAAATTAAATTAAAAAAACCATTTCCATCCTTAAACCTTTACACAAATTATGATTGTACAAACAGAAGAATATGTTTCTCTATTAGAAGCTAATTTTTTCCATTATCTACAATTTCATGTCCAAGAAAGAAGTCAATTGCAGCCATTCTGGGTTAGGAGGGAAGGTACATCAGCATTTTGTATTTGGTTGAAATAAGGCCAAGATATTCCCATGAAAAAAAAGCACTTTTTTCATCCAGTTGGTCTCCTTCCATTTTTCATCAAGTCTTTTTATTAAATCACTCCTGATAAACACCACAATTATGCTTCTGTTCTCCAAAAATTCCATAAGGATTATTCCTTTTAAACCAAATGAGATCTCGTTCATCAATGGGACAAACTCTTACTTTTAAGGAGCAGAATAAGGCTTTTTAAAACTCCCATCACTATCTACCAATCCAATCTAAAATTCAGGAATTTCCTCTTTGTATCATTAGCACGCCTATAAACCACATACTATTTTTACTCAAGCAAACAAAACTTAGTAATTAATTATTTTGGGTGGAAAATAATCTTGGAAACATGAAGTAGAAATTGAAAAATTAATTACTAATTTTGAGCTCTAAGGTGTACGGGCTGGTATGAGGCTAGGGTTACTGCTTGCAAAAAAATACAAGAGTTTCCCCCCTTAGCAGCTATACTAACTGAAATGTTTTAAACAGAGTATGGGCACTTCTAATCTAAAACATATTTGACAAGGATTGTATTCTATTTCATAGCTAGAGCCCCTGATCTAACTGTACCTTTAATTCATCACACCACCCAAAAATGAAAAGCAAATTGATACCACCTTTCTTCCATTAATCTAAATCACCCAGCATGTTAAATACAATTCAATGTTAAATATAAACTAACAAATGAGTCTGAAATTTTGCATGGCATGGTTTGCAAGATAAAGAATAGTAAACACAACTTCTCTCAGCAACAATGTCTGTTTATGAACCATTTGCCGAATTACAAATTGAGAGGGGGAATTTGTTAGAGCATCACCTCGAGGCGAGTCCGAGAGAGAGAAGATCTGTTGGACTTCCCGACTGGGGCTGCTCCCTCCACTTCCTACAGCTCCGCCACAGTTTTCAGCAGCCACGCTTCCCTCGTTCTCCACTGAAGAAGCCGAGATGCCGTTTTCTGCACCTGCCTGCAGTCAAAACAACTAATTACACCCAATTTCAGTGTAGAAAGCATTTTAAGAAAAAATAAGCCAAATTCATTACAAACTTATAAAATAATACACCATTGTCTATCCTATGACTTGGACTCAGATAGTTTAAATGAACCTTTCACTTAACGATCATGTTCAATTTTTTCTCAAAGTCCTCTTGATTCTTTTCATCATGGAAAATAAAACATGTCTGCAATGTAAACTTCTCGGAAACCGGTGTCGTCTGCTAGAGCGATACAGAGAATGAATCTTCTGCCAACCTTCCGCAAACTGCTTTAAAACCTCGTTGATTATTATAATGTTATTTTTATGTATATTGTAATGCATTAATCCCTCTTAGTTTTTAATTGAACAAAACCAAGTATGGCATAAAAAAATTCCTTAATAATCGTTTACCGCAATGAGATAAAGCTACTCTATCATAAATTAAAATAGCTTTCCAGGGTAATTAGAGATTTTCCACTTGAGCAAATATTTGTTCTAATTCATAATTGGGGCTCAAGGCAGTAGAAGTTCTTAAAATGACAAACACGAGAACTTTTATACCATGCAAGACCTGCAGATGCAGCAGAGAGCACAATGAAATGTTCATTTAAACGCCGGGGCTTAATACTGACGTTCTTTCTGATTCATAGAGTTCAGATAATGAATGGAATAATAAAATTAAGGAAGATGCATACATTCTAGTTTGGGAACATTTTGTGGGGGCAAATGTTCTGATGCACAGCAATTGACCATTCTGCAGGCAGAAACAAGTCCCTGCTTATTTATTTATAAAATCTTTAGAAACGCGAAAATAACAAAATTGCTTCGTGTTCCACATTGCTCAAACAACATTTTGCGTTCCAAAACGTTCGACTTACTCAAAACTTGATAACTCTGTATCAAAGCCACAAAATCACAAAAAAACAATGTATTAGAATTGGGAGATCGCCATTGTACGCCGAGTGTTCGCATTTGAGTGTGAAGCACAAGCGGAGTGGATTTCAAAAGTGATGCAGAAATCGATGTTTGTTTTTTAAGCATTCCACCGCATTAATACGACGCGATTTTGGCTGTAACAGAATATTCAATGTTGCAGTTATTAATTGGGTTGATCATTATTGAAATATTTGAAGTTCACCATTTTAATTATCGTAAATTCTGGCAAATAGGCCAGTGTATCTTTGGCTTAAGAAATACATAACCTTTGGCGTTGAAGATCCATTGTAATTTGATATACTAATTTCGGGTAAAATGTTTTGCCCTCGGAAACGGGAAATACGGTATGTTATGGCCCCTTTGAGGTATGCAATTGTAAATATACCTCTGAATAACGAACCTCCGATTAACGAATAGTAAAAAATTCGGTCCCGTCGCTTTCGTTAAATAGAGGTTCTGGTGTAGTTATATTGATGCATATTGATGATAAAAATTTCCAAAGTTATTACATCGGGAAGGTACTCTAACTTAATCCTGTATTCCCCTTACAAACATATGGTGGATTACAAATGGTGCCCCAGCATTGAACGGAGGATCATAAGGCAAATGGTAAACTGTATTAATGAAACATTTTCATTACTTCTGCTCACATTCCGTGTCATAGATTTCTTGTTTCTCAATAGATGTATCATAAAAAATTAAAATTCCAATCCTATGGTACAGCTAAATGGCACATTCAAAGAGAAAATCATTCTGATACCGACTATTACTTAAAATACACTAATCAGAGCTGGATAATGAGTGCTATTAGAATTTTATTATCGAAGAATCATTTTTTTGGCCCACCCTTCTTTCCACCTCTTCTTTCTGCGCAGAGAGGCGTATCCTTGCGCTGTGATAGTTCTAAACTGTAGGTCGTCGGGACCTCGCAAGGTGCAAGGGCAGCGTGCAAAGGAGCCTTAACGGTATTTAAGGCGGAGCGGCGGTGTTGCAAGATATGCGGCAGAACCCTTTTCTTGAATTATGTATCCCTAACCTTATTCTTCACGCTAAACATGAAATTTAAGATACTTTTGCATATTATTGTACCAACCAAGTGAAATTATTATGTACACTCTCATTAATATGCTGGTATATAGTTTATAAGATTTGAATGTAGATATAGAATGGAATAATTATTTAATGAATAAGTCAAATTTAAGTTAAAGGTAAAGATAGTGCTGGTATTAGAACTGAAACTTAGCTATCAATTTAAAATTCTAAATGTAAACTGAGCATCCAGTTTAATTGAAATTTCTGTTTCTTTATTTTCTGAGACTTTTCCAGCTTTTAATCATTAATAATAAAATAGTGGTACAGCTTTCATCTGCAGAAGTGACCATTTAAGGAGCCAAGAAGTCCCTCTTGTACTCATTGGTACTTCTAAAACCACCGTACAATGATGAAAAACATGCATGTACTGAGAAAGAAACATCGCATATCCATAAAAACCAACCATGAGTGAAGAAGGCGTGACCCCCTCCCTCCGAATTGGAGAGCTAAAGGCATCAGGAGTCATCAATGTGAGGATTGGAGCCTTGACAGGAAAACATGAGACTGCATCAGCGGACATGTTAATCGCATCAATAACAGAAGGATGTGGAGGCATGTCTTCAGCACCAGGCATCTTTGAATCACTGGAACTAGCTTCCATTGACAGAGGATTAACTGTGAAAGAATGGATTGATTTAATCTAACAATAACTATGAGAATTAGCAAGGCTAAATTTAAATTTGGAACCCCACTTACTTAAGAAGATCAATTATGGTATGGTTTAAAGACCTATTTGATTCAAAGAAATTTTTCTTTGGTTCCCTGTCAGTTTGTCATCAATGTTTCAGCTACTCTCACTGCAGCCATCTTTTGGAAACAGCATTCACCTGTACATAGTCAGCACAGGTGTTTCTTTCACTATTCTCATAGGCCCAATATTGACTGAGTTAAACTGAATTTTCCTCTTGATTTTGTCTTTGATTTTCCAGAGTGGATGAAAGACTGGAGACGGAAATTCAAAGAAAAATGAGGAAAGTGAAAGGGATGAACTATGAATAGCAGGACCTGTTATCATTCCTTAAGATGGCTGCACAGAGAGTATCCGAAACGTCTATGGCAATCAACCAAGACCCGGACAGAAAACCGAGAGCGATATCTTCATACAGTTCACTAGGAAATATCACTCTTTGCCTAATTGGCTAATATCTTTAACTTTAACCCTTGTTGAGATTCAACAGGTACCTCAGCTAGTATTGAATATAGGAATTACATACAAAAGAACATTCTACTTGAAAAAGTCTTTGTATTATACATTATTAAGAAGAAACACAAACATCCCAATATAACATTATGATCATTTTAAATACTAAGTTCTAAAGGAAAAAACAGACAAAAAATTCCGAGGGTACAAGACTCCAACCCAAATTTTCTGCTTGCCCGGCAACTACTCCAACCAAGTTACCAACCTATCAACACACGGAAGAAGAAGAACATGTTCAATAGGAGAAGATGTCTCTGCTAAGGTATCCCAACTGGTAAGAATATCCAAAGCAGAAGATTTGGCTTCCAATCTCAGACCAATCTTTTTTACGTCCTACAAAAAAACCTTCTTGGAAAATCAACCCACTTCTCAGCGCACATTTCTCTTAAGAAGTAATTTTCGACTGAAATTGCAAAATATGATGGAAAGATGAACATGAAAAAAGGCACAAGATAAGTGATTTTCCCAATGATTCTGATAATTCATGCCAAAATTCAAACTCAAAATTTCCTTAATAGCAAAATATCTTATTTCATATTTTGCTTAAATTGAGCTTAATAACATATTTCACAAAAACAGAAATTAGCTTTGAAGAATAAAGCTCGACTTCCGGTTAACCAATTTACTCCAAAAACTAATCAACTCTGATTAGCACACACCACAGCGCTATATATGAAGTTTGGTATTGATACGACAAATAGTTTTTACGTTAGAGCACCCACAAGCACACACACACACACACACACACACACATATACACATACATGCATCATTCCGAAAATGGTCAAAACAATTTCTAGGGACCGCAAAACATGTATTTCCGTTGAAATCTTGAAGTCGATTTTTTTCATGAAAACAATACTTTTTCTATACTTCGTACATGAAGAAAGTAAAAATGGAAAAATAAACACATAAAAATAAATTTTACATGCAATTCTTATTTGAGAGACAACTGAATGATCTTGCATCGACTCTGAGAAAATTGAAAAATAAAAAAAAAACAGGTATGAAGTCCACAGTAAAAATTCCAAAATTCCAATACTGTATGATACCTATTTCTTCAGTTTTAGGAGGATAAAAGATTCCATATTTAATTATATTAAGGCCAGTAAACAGTAGAACCTCTTGTTTACAAAGTTGAAAGGAACCAACAATTTGAGACTTGTAAATCACGAGTATCTTTCAAGCAATCCAAACCTCAACAATCCCAATCCAGTTTCATTAGCACACTGCATATAGTTAAATGGGATTAAAATGAAGGTAATATTTCAATAAAATGAATTACACAGCCAGTTAAATGTTGAATATAACAGAAAGAAATCTAAACTGATGCCAAATTTTGAGACGGTGGTTGCTCTGTGTTCATAAGTCTAAAAAAGCATGTATTATATTCTTCCAAAAATGCATTTCTAAGCATATTATGAAGGCAACAAAAAGTCATGATTAAGTATTTAGTAACTTCTGGATTAACTACTATAGGTGTTTAGAAAGTGTGGAAAAGCAATGCCAAGGAATTTTCTGAGACACTTCTTGCAGGTGAGAGTCTGTAGTTGAAGATTGCTTTCTTGCTGTAAATGCAAGCACCACTCTGCAAGAATGGTTTCATGAAATTAATCAACATTTTAAAGCTTTGTCTTCAACAAATACATGTGGCTACACTAAATTTTCACCCACTAACTTGGGAGGAGGATAAAATTCCTCATTCCTTATTTACTTTCCTGTTTGATTTTTCAACGATACCACTATCCC
The DNA here is from genome assembly GCA_947579665.1 of Sympetrum striolatum. NCBI lineage: Eukaryota > Metazoa > Arthropoda > Insecta > Odonata > Libellulidae > Sympetrum > Sympetrum striolatum. Next base: position 107,892,577 of record OX388344.1, on the reverse strand, counting down.
CTTCTCTATCATGTAAACCTACATCAACTATCTCAAATTTGTTGTTAGCATCAAAAAAAGCAAGCAAAACTACGGAGAAATAGTTTTTATATTTGAAAAATTGAGAACCACTTTTTCCAGGGAGTAATATCCTTGTGTTTACCATCCACAGCTGACATGCGATTAGGAAAATTCCCAACTTCTTCAAAAACCTTGGCTATCGTGAGAAGGCGTTGTACAGTTGGAGTCGGCAAGAAAATAGAAGAAGGTATTTCACTGCATAGTGTTTACATTTTTTTTTGAGTTCATTATATTTTAAGCTTGTGAAATTAATTGGTCTAATTAAATTGATAATTATTTGACTGGAAAATAGTTCTAAACACAGATTAATCCTTCAACACGAATCTGAATGACTACATTTTGAAAAACCTTCCCTTGCCAAGAATGTACTTCGGATTAGATCCAATTCTTATTAATTGAACTGATGCATACTAACTCTTCTTTCAACTCTTCCTCAGTAAACATTAATGCAATGCCAATTTTGTGTAGTAGAGGTATCAGATTCTTGTCTAATACTGTGTTTACATAATTTCATTATATGATTACCAAGAATTTGTCATAAAAGAGGCTGATTTTTAGACTTAACTTAACAAAAAGACAGCAAAACTGGAATTGGGGATGTGCTGCATCCCTCCACACTTACGAAAAATCCACCTCATTAACAGGGTGACCTGAAAGTTTCTTCCCTTCTTTGTGTGTAAGTAACGATCAGCAGGAAGTTGGGATCCAAAGTTTCACTTTATATCTTGGCAATCAGCTATATTTTATTAATAGATGATATGAAATCAGTGTAATTTTTTCCTTCTCTTTAATATTATATTCCGATAGAGTCCTTACGTCTGTATGATATTAAATATAATAAAATAAAAGTATAAAAATAAAAAACATTCGTTTGCGATTTATCATAAACCCAGTTATACCAATGGTGTTATTCCTTGTGATTCTAACCAGCCTTTTTCTCAAAAAAACTGCCAGCTTTTCATTCAATGATTAATAGATTGATTTTTATCCCCCTTTCTTCTGTAGATTTTTCCAAGGAAGTTAGTACTATTAAGCATACTGCCCTTGTTAATGGCTACAATACACAAATGGTAGATAAAATAATAGATTTAAAAAAATGAAGAAATCTGTTTTGGACTCTATATTTTTAGTAACTCCACCTGAAAAAACTAACATATGGTGCAGAATACAATTCCTTGGTTCTTGCGTTAATAAAGTGACTAATAAATTTCCTAAATATTTGGCGTGTGCATTAAAAACTTGTGGAAAATTGAGAGACATCATTCTAAAGAAAAAGTGGATCCTACGCAGAAAAGTGGTGTTAACAAACTGGTTTGTTCAGACTGCAACGCTTTCTATATTGGTCAAACTGGGTCTCCGTTAGAAGGACTGAGCACATCCATGCGCAATACTCCCGCATCTTCGCACTTTGCAAAATATCTGATTGATTCTGGCCATACCAGTGACTTTAATCTTTCTGTGAGCCACATCTGTGATAAAGGATACAAATTGGACTTGTAGGACAAGTATTCTTTTCTCAATAGAGGTATTTCTGAGTGGAATGAGTCATCTGGATCACTCTTATGACCCTTGCTTGAAAATTAAAAAATTATTTCAAAAAGAAATGTCTTAATGGCCCAGTATTATAATGTATAGTTAAAATCTGATAAATAGTAAACCTGAAGGTTAAGCTTAACTATCGGTTAGCGGGATGGCCGGTATTATAAAACTTTTTCGACTCATGGTTAGTTATTTATCACATTAACTAAGAGTTGCGTTGACCGAGAATAATTTTCATACCCGTTGCTGCGAGTTTTGTTTGAACAAAAATGAATCGTAATACAAATACTCGTATTTTTGTATACAATACCTTATATATTTCCAAGGAATAAAAAATGGATGCCAAAATAAGCAGAAACTTTACCTGAAATAAAGGTACCTGAACCTGCTTAAATCAAAATACGACGCGATTAAGAAAGAGACAAAAAAGGACAAGGCTTGGGAGAAGCAAAGTGTAAGGCAAACCGGTGGAGGCCCATCCAATATTAGATGTAACCCGGTTTACAAAAAGTACATGGCTTTAATTAGTGTGACTAGAAAGAGCTTAGAGAGCGTAGTGGATAGCGATTCTAAAGTTATGTGTAGGGATCTACATTGCACCAATGCATAAAATAACATACAAAGTAGGCGACACGAATGCCACCTACTGCAAAGATTTTGTCGCCCAGTGACAGTACTTAGTTCCGGCGAAAAAGAGTAAAAAACTCAAGTGTTTGGATACAATGTTTCTTTTCAGGGATAGAGTTCGGGAAGGTGGTGGGCCCTACATTCCTTTCGAAAGAATTCCCATTTATTCACATTGGAGTTCAGTGTGTGACTCGCCAGGTAGGCGATGGTTTCCATGCGGTAGATGTTGTGGAAGATCTTTTATTTTGAGTGCGAATCATCATATAATTTTCTATAGTGTGATTGTGTACGAGGGCTGTGATAGTGAGTGCACTGTGAAATACCTTGGAAATCGACTAGGAATCCGAAAGTACGATTGGGGCGAGGACAAGGAGAAAACAATTGGTGGCAAGGCAATTATTAATTTATCAAACCTTTCTTAGTGAAGATTTTTTCCATTAGAAGGTAATTTTTTAAAAGATATTACATCTTTATTTCTATTTTTTCATACCAAGAGGAGTACAGCATGCTTCTGCTCGATGGCTCTATAAAGGTCCAACTTTTTTTTTCGCGCAGCAACAGTAAAGTTAAAACTTAACAGCCAGAGAGCAAAAAAAAAGACTTTTTTTGGTTATTTTAATGGGATATTGGGTAGTAGAGGGGGTTCAAGCAGTTCCAATGTCGCCCAGTGATAATTCCATTAAATATGCTCTGCATTGTACTATTTAAGTGATGTTTCAAAAACAATTAATTCCATTCTATCTGTATATTGTGTACTATACAATGATTTTCCTTTAGGTTTAAGAGATGAGCCATTACATAATACTCAAGCCATAATAGTAAATAATTTTGTCTTATTTGGTTTTTTTATCGTAATACTGGCTGCGCTTCTAATAATTTATGGGAAATATTGAAGCATCAAAAATGCATATTTTTGTATTACATATAACTATTACCTCATTTATTCATTAGACTCAAAACCGGACTGTGCTTCATGTGGTAAAAAATTATTTATTATTGTCCATAATCATATGAAAGAGAAATTTAATTAAAACGAAAATATATGTAGACATTTGTAAGAAATAGGTCAATGCAATAGTCATGTCAGTCAGTATAAGAATAGCCAACGCAGAAAAAAATATTACTTGAAATCAAATTGAAAGAAAAAGAAATTAAAATTCATCTAAATAAATTTATTTATATTTACTTTGAATTATCAAAAGTTAACCAATTAACTTTTCATTTAAAAATACAGGCTAGAATTAAACCTTAGTGATATTCCACTTCAATTAAAGAACTGAAATAAAATGAATTGAAAAAAACTTAAATGTAAATTAAGCAAAACTAAGAATTATGCTAAGCTGTTACACAACTGATAATTACACTAGCCTAAGAATTTATAACGACACAACATTTTGCAATGCTTGCATTGTCTGTGTAATGATACAAGTTTTGCTATATCAAGTCACAGAAATATACGCTGGTTCTGTTATATCGTGAGGTTGTTCCTTTTTTGCGATAATCGCCACATTGTGCAGCACTGCATATGCTACTACAACTTCTATTACTATTTCTAAACAAATATTAACACTATTTTACAGGATTGGAATGTGTCGCTTCCATACCCCAAACATTGTTTCTATAATATTTCTGGTCTTTATGCGACTTTCATTTTAGAGTTGCTGATATTGATCAGAGGGCTTTCTAATTCGTGTCATCAGATAATTTTCATACTTATAGTTCAAATCTCCCAGCAATACCGCGTTTCCAAAGTATTTATTTTCCAACTTATTCTTCAGGGAAGAATTGTTCCAAATAGTTTGGTCGTGGCTTTTGTTTTATATCACTCTGCTCTAAATCTTTCTAATAAGTTATTTCGTTGGATGTATTTCCCCATTTTCAATCCTATTCATCTACAAGTAATTATAAAGTAACTTGCATCAAGGAGTACGTCCAACATTATGCACCTTCCATGAATACCTTCAATGAAGCCTTGGAAGCAAGACTTGAGACCATACACGTTAACAGACATGCCTACTATTAGTTTAGATAATTTTTTCATCTTTTCCTCAGTTCCTTATTCTACTTTCACACGAATTCCATTCAATTTTCAATGTTCTTATAAGTTACACGACATTTGCTTTTTCTGACCAGTAATAGAAGTTTCCACATCAAAATTTGGAGAGTTTGTTAAATCATGGAATATTACCTTAAATGCTAAAATTACCCTCAAATTACTTGTCATATTTGTCCAATATGTAATAACTTATTGTACACTTCACCGGAACCAGCATATATCTACGCGTAATGAATGTGAAAGAAAAAACGACCTTAAAATATTACATATACATAGGAGTCATACCAACTTAATTAAAATATCCGAAAAAATATATTCCTGAAACTGTGGAGTATAAACTTAATTTTCATCAGAAAACCAACTGAGGTGATAAGTTAGCACTAAAGCTTGTCCGCCATATTGAGTGTTTACTCCCATGATGCGTTGCGCTATCAATCAGTTAAGGACTTGATCACAGCCCAATCTGTTCGATAAGATAACAAACACTTTAACTAACAGATTAAGCTCAACCATCGATTATAATACTCAATTTTTGAGTTAACCTGGAGGTTAAAGTTATCCTATATATAACTACACATTATAATACCGGGTCAATATGTTATAGGAATGCTGTGTAATGTGTTGTTCAGGGACCTCCGGAAAAGTAAGGGACTGCTTGACAGGGTGATGCACGGTGGGGTTCTACCTTGTGACCGCTACGGTGGCCGAGAAGGCCTGTCATGAACCCCAAAATATCCAGCAAAAACAGTTACAAATAATATTATAAATTCATTACTTAGTTGTAAGGTAAATATAATATATGCTTGGAATCATTCTGTGGGAATTGTATGTTTATCAAGTATGTATTTTATGTTAATTATGTTTATCACTAGTATATATGTATGTAAATAGAAAAAACTGCCCTTACAGCCTACCAGCAGTTTGTGTAATAATAGTAAAAAATAGGTTCTAGTGTAATTTGTTGAGCACGTGATACCTTGTATTGAATTTGATGATCCTGACTTGAACATGATGTGACACTCCTGCAAAGACTTGGGCTGTACTAAAACAATTTGGATGATAACTGTTGCGCTTCCATCAGCTGCTTCGTCAATTGCCTCTTCTCCTTCAACAGCAGGCCTACGATTGCCACTTTCATCCGAATCACCTTTGCCCTCTTCCATCGTAACATCTGTAGGAAAAGAGTTATTCAATCCATTTAGGAGAAATTCAAACAAGAGTCAACCAATTGATACATATCAAACAATCATTCAATAAACTTGCAAACTTAAACAAATTATGTCAATGTTTAGACAAGATAAGCTTGTGAATTTATTTACTTTCATTAATAAATATGAGAGAAATTGTTGCTTGCCAACTGCAAGCTTGCTGGGAATACGTTTTGGGTCATTATAACTCAACAAAGTACCTTTAAACGTATTCCAAGTTTAGCATTAAATTCTGTTAGGGGAATTTCCTAAGAAATAACATTTGGGCTCATTGTAATCCCAAGTTGAGAGTTACCAGTGTAATTGGGAAGGAGGAAATTGGAAAAATTCCCATGCTGTAATTCTTATGGGATGAATTCCCCCCTATCTAGGGTTGAACCAAGGATGGAATTGAAGGAATGATTTTTGGTTAAAATAAATATATATGGCACTTGAAATTTATTAAGTATTCAGTATTTAAAAGGTTAGAGACTCACTAAGTCATTCTTCTGCAACTATAGTTTATGATAGTAATGTAAGTATTCATCGTTAATAAATTAAATTTAAATTTAAAAAACAACAATGTAAAATAAAAACCTTATGAGAAAAGGAAATCAAAATTTAAGAAGCTTTTGAGAAATAGGTGTCAGGTGAAACAGGAGGTAGGTGTTGTGGCATTGAAGAGAAAAAGTAAGCTCACTTGATGAGAATACAAACAGTGAGGAGAGGATTTAGATTGAAGAAGAGTCGGCTGGGTGAGAGACAGCATTCGAAGGGAAAGGTTGATACAAGTTTCCAACGAATAAAGGAAAGAGTATTACGAGGAGAATTTTGGAGCAAATTGGACCTACTGAACTTATTTATTCAGAATCTCCATATATTTTATAAAATAGATCCCTTAATAGCAAGAATGCACACAATCAGCATAAATTAATTAAAGTAAACCTTAAATTAATTTAAATGTTGATTTTGATCGCAATTACCTTATTTTACAAATTTTTGCATATTAAATTCTGAATTGAAAATTCTATTTATATGCTTATTATGGTAATATAAACAAAAATTTTGTTTCACTAACCCTCGGATGGATCATCTGGATAAGCAGCTGATGGCGACAAGGATGACCGCTTGTTGAAGCATATCTCAGCATCCACCACGCCAAAACTTAAAATAGGATAGGGCAGACAAAATTCGGAAATAGAGGTCACGAAAGGTATTCCTACATCCTCATCTCTTCCAAACTGCAGAACATACAATACCTGAAAAATATTAACGATAAAATCATACAATCATAGATGAGGGCTGTTAAAGAAAGATGGAAACATGTTCAAAAATAAGAATGGGCAATATAATTCTATAAGCTAATAAAACACTAAATAATATAGGTCTTGATTCCTGATCTTAGCTGAGCAATACCTCGACTCAATAAGGAAGTGGTTCCATGAAATTGAGACAAGAAATTTCCAAGACAAGAAAGAGCACTGCTGTCAGAATAATTCCTTTTCAATGACTCACCTTTCTTGCAATGTCCGAAAGAAGAAGGAATTTAGCTGAAAGATCCAGACCCGCTTTAAGAAACCCTTCCTCTTGCCCTATGGGAGCTTCTTTATCTCCAAAATAAATAGTTTGAAGACACGTCCAAGATTCACAGGACCATAGTTTCAATTCATGATTATTTCTGGTGCCAGTAACCACATATTTCCAGAACTGCACCCTGGGAAAAGAAATTTATTTCACTCAGAGATAGATAGCAATGTGAGGATATTTGCGGATGACTCGGTTATATATAGAGAAATTTAAAATGAGGAAGACCAAACATCTCTCTCAAATGATTTAGGTCTCATCCAAAGGTGGTGCAAAAAATGGAGATTAGATATTAATGTAGGTAAATGCTCCGTGGTTAATTTCTTCGAAAGCAAAAAATCGCATCCAAATCACTCATACAGGACAGATAGTTATTTTTGGTCGTTTCTCACACCAAGTGTCAGAGAAGTTAATAGTTGTCCAGGTTAGGTAGGGATTTCGGTGATTTACACCCCCTGCCATGCGCCACTGGCGGATTGCAGTTAAAATGTAAATATAACAACATTCCGCATCGGTGAATGTACCATGCGTAGGCAATAGGTCGATAGCCAGGAAAGACCAGTAGCCATCATCTAGAATAGGCTGCCCCCACACCATGTTTGGAAGCATCACATGCTAGGCTCCTCATTGTGAACCACCATTGCATGGCTTCAAAGCCAACGTAAAAATAGGTTCTCTACAGACACTTAAATATCATATGAACACATAATTTAATTGGATATTTTGAAAACTTTATACTGATATTATATAAAAGAAAACAATGTGAAAAGTTAGCAAAAAGTAAAGACTCGCCAACTTCTAAAACATGTCCAAAGAGAGGATCTGCTGCAGAGAAAAGCAGCAGAGTGATCGAGTAAAGCCAAAAGAGATCAGAGCAAGACTGAGAGATCACGTCTCTTTACCAGTAATAATAATAATAATAAATCGTCTTTATTGGGGCGAGATTAGAAATTCTCTTCCCCCATCTAATCCATCGTCATTAATTATAAAATTAGAAGTAGAAACAATTAGACGAATCAATAGAGACTTTATCTTTAATAAATAAAGTCGTCTGCTTATTTTTCGAGAGATGTTGACATTTGGCGGTCCAAATCCTTCATGAGAACTAAGAGTTGTTTTCAGGGCAGTTCTTGACTCAATGATTGTGATAATATAATTAGTAAATTAACTAAGAGATATGCGATAAAACTGAAACAAAAAATTGCTGCAGGCATATTTCATCTCATACACTGTGAAGATAAAATCGTTCAGAGCTATTAACAGTACGCTGAGAGCAAAGAAAAGTGTTATATCAGCAAACCAATATCCCAGCAAATTTTGTCATACGTACATACCTTATAAACCACCTATCCTCAAAGAATCTTGAGTGTTTATACATTTTTAGAGCAAGGGAACCACTTTGATAGAAGTGGAGTAAGGAAGATTCTACACTGAATAGATGAAGCTTTCCCGCTTTGCTTGCAAATTTCATGTATCTCATTCCTCATTTTGCTGGATGGCAGACCTAAGGGGGGGGTCCAAACCCCCCATTGAGGAATGTAAAGGACGCTCTGGGATCGAACCAAGGACCATCAGTGAAACATTAAACAGAGTATATAAAATATGTTCATGATTTCCAACCACATACCGAGTTCCAAATTTCCATGTTATCGGGAAGGAATTAAGAAAAAACTCTGCAATGCATTTTAAATAGGAGAATATTTGCCATGAAATAGCGTTGAACCAAGGATAGTTTTCGAAGATGTTATTTTAATCTTTGTTAAATAAGCACTGTTTCCAGCGACCCCTCGAATTTCAACTTTGATTTGCCTGAAAGTGCCTCAGAAAAAATTTCAAAAATCCCCTCAATGCATCCTTTAAGAAAAATTATTAATTGGCTTAAGTTGCCTACAAAGGCACTACTTATACTCAAAATATTGGACGTATAATAATAAAAATGCACTTAATTTGATGGAGATGAGAAAAGATTGCTTATCTACCTAAAGTAAGTTAGAAATAAGACTTTAAATGGGAAAGCATTATTAGTAAAATTACATTTAATATTTAGTACTCACTCAGGAGAGGGATTTCTATGGTCATCGAGGAAGAAGAGGCAGGAAAGAGGTTTACCCCCATGAGGACACCATTCATGCAAACATCTGGGCTTTGCCTTATCAGGCAAATACACCTGAAATAAGAGATTCTGTTCAGTTAAAGCTATTTTCAAATAAATACCATTCAAGCATTCTTTGGTAAACTTATATATATACAGTAGAAGTCCCTTATAACGAGAACTGACAAAAGTTGGAAAAGTACTTGTTATAACCGATTTCTAACACTATGGGTCCGTCCTTTTGAATCCAAGAGCAGCGAGTTTGGCAGAATGGAACTTTAGGGTTTTCAATCCTAACACTAATGCTTCATAATTAATAATGCGTAAAACAAGTACGTTTGCGCCAAAAATACTGTATTTACTCGAAAACAACGCACATGCTTTGGGGGTCTTTTTTTCGGCTCAAAAATCGGGGTGATCACTAGAACCGACGGCAAACTAGATTCGGGTACAATACTACTCATTGGCATGTTCCGTAGCGTGAGGCCAGCCGCATCCTACGCTCACCCTGGCTCCACAGAACTTGTTAAACGTTCCACCAATCTGCTAACGATATTTGGACTGTATACATGTATTTATACTGTATCAATGTTTGCACTATGCACAAAACTAGGCCAATAATTTTAAACTGAAAGGGAATTTGCTAGCCATCAAAATTTTGAAATGAACGATTTTGAATTAGCACTTACGTAGGACTTTCATCATAGACAACCACCGTCATTTTGTATACAGTGCTTACGAGAATAGATATATGCATATATTAGCATATGCCTGTACTGTATAAGAAGTATAAGGTGTGCATTATATTTGCGGGCAAATGATATTTCAATGTCGAATGCTCGAATTTCGGGGTGCCCATTACTTTTGATGCCGCTTTATTTTATAGTAAATGCAAAATTATTTTATTGATTATTTATTAATTAATGGGAACTCGATTAAAAATTCTGGTGCTGACTAGAGGGGCTCGTCGCCGAAAAGAAACAAGATAAGAAGTGATAAGATGTAAAGAGTGATAAAGGGGAGAGTGAAACTCATGAGAAGTTTCTAATCGAAGCTCCCTGAAGCATCTTTGCCGAAGAAGGGTGAGGCAACTCATGGAAAACAAGTGCATGGATTAGGTGATGACAATTTTTGCATTTTATATTTTTCTGCCGTTTGAAGAGATATTGCACCTCAGATTACTGTTAGCTAGTTGGACTTAGTCTCTCACGTCCATTGACGATTCCAAGATATGCCTACTGCAAGACAAACTTAGAAACGTGGCACTCGATATAACGATACTTCAGATATGGCCACTCATTATAATGGGCGTAACTTCCTATCCCTTCTCACTGTAACGCAACTCTCGTTATATGCCGTACTCGTTATAACAGACTTCTACTGTATCTATATACACACACGCACACACATATATATATCCCCTCCTCCTCGCTGCCTCAGTTCATTGCCTCATCAGGGCAGAGGTGTGTTAACAGAGATTGGAGACGATGCATAGCTCAGGTTCAACCGTGCTAAGAAGGCTTCAACAATATCTCCGGCCAAATAATGAAAGCGGTATTCACCAACCGGCAGTAGGACAGCCTGGTGAATTATTGTCCTAACCCCCCAAATACAAGTACAATTTTCATGATGAGCTTCTTTAATGGAAATTTATCCGGACGTAAAAGCACCACCCATTCGGATGTCTGGGAGGTGGTGGCATTGAAGAGGTCCATCATGAAGAAAAGAATTACTTCCCTGCAATTCAAAACCTACAACTGCCGCAGCTTGAAGAGTGAAGAACGATTGCTAGAACTACTCAACATAAAATAGAAGATAAAATGGGATATCATCGGTCTCAGCAAAGTCAGAAGAAAATCAGAGGAGCTACTTACACTGAAGGAAGGACACTTATTCTTTTACAGGGGTACCAAGGATGGAAGAAATGGAGGCGTTGGATTTTTGATCAACAAGAGATGGAAGGATAATGTGGTGAAAATCGAAGGTGTATCAGATAGAATTTGTAAACTCATACTGAAGATCAATGAGCGTTACTCAGTACAGGTCATCCAAGTCTACGCACCAACAGCGGCAAGCAGCGAAGAGGAAATTGAAAACTTCTAACAAACTCTCGACACTGAACATGACAAGGAGGCCCACTACTACAAAGTCATTCTGGGAGATTTTAATGCTCATGAAGGTCAGCGGGAAGCTGATGACACTGTTGCAGGACAATACGGACTGGGCCAGAGAAATGAGCGAGGTCACCACTAAGTAGAGTTTGCAGAATGCACCAATATGTATGTAACAAATACATACTTTAAGAAAAATGCTACAAGGAAATGGACGTGGAGAGGTCCCAATGGAACAAAAAATGAAATAGACTACATATTGGTGAACAGACTCTACACTGTAACTAACTGTGAAGTTTTGAACAAGTTCAATACTGGAAGTGACGACAGAATTGTTAGATGCAGAATTAATATTAACCCCCGAATGAAACGAAAGAAGTTGGTTTCTTCCAAGAAGGATGAGATAAAAAATATTGGTAAACTATCAGATAATAAGAAGGTTTTCAGCTGGAACTAAGAAATAGATTCTCAGCACTTCAGGAGGAAGAACTCAAAACCAAAGTTATGGAAGTCGTGAAGAAAGCAGCAGAGGAAATAGCAAGCATGCCAAGAAAACCTAAGGATAAGGAGTTCAGTGATATAACCTGGCAAATGATTAAACGATAGAAGGAACTGAAGAATTCAGACACTCCAAGAGATAACATTGAATATGCCAAGCTTTGCAAAGCCATCAGAGTAGCAATCAAGGAAGATGTGAGGAATTTTAATGAGAAAGTTGTGCAAGAGATAGAAAATAACAAGAGCATAAAGAGGGCCAGAGGATGCCTAGCAATAAGTAAGAAACAGATTCTAGCTATACGGAAGGGAGATGGCACAACAACATATAACTGAACAGCAATATTGAGGACTGTGGCAGAATACTTGGGCAATCTATACAAGAAGATGGGAAATGCCGAAGAGGGAAGCCAAAGCTCAAAAAATCTCCTCTCAATTCTCCCAGAAGAGGTAATTGCGGCAATTAAGCAGATGAAGAATGCGAAAGCAGGAGCAGATGGGGTGTTGGCAGAGTATCTGAAAGCTGGTGGAACAGAGATTGCTAATGTTTTACCACAATTATTCAGTAATTGTCTAAAACAAGGAATGATTCCCAAGGAATGGAACCACGCAAGGATTGCCCTTCTGCACAAGAAAGGAAGCAAAGAAGATTTGAAAAACTATCGCCCCATTAGCCTCCTTCCAGTTGTCTATAAAACATTCATGAGGATAATAGCTGAACGTCTTAAGATGACCCTGTCTTCAGCTCAGCCTAAAGAACAAACAGGATTCAGGAAAGGCTTCAGCACTATGGACTACATCCACACACTACAGGAAATTATTAACAGAACGAATGAGTGTATGATGCTACTCATACTCTGCTTTGTGGATTACGAACAGGCCATTGACTCGGTAAGTACCTCCTCCACTTTGAAAGCTCTGAAGAATCAAGGGATAGAGTCTGAGTACATCCGTCTCTTGCACAGTGTATATGAGAGTGCAACAGCTTCTGTAATGCTGCATGAAGAGAACAATGAATTCAAGATTGAGAAGGGAGTTCCACAAGGGGACGGTCTATCTCCCATCTTGTACACAGCCGTTTTAGAAGAAGTTTTTAAAACCCTTGATGGGGAAGAGAAGGGCTTAAGAGTAAATGGGGAGTAGATCAGTCACCTACGTTTTGCAGATGATATAATTCTCTTTGCAGCTTACGCATAAGATCTAACTTTGAGACTTGAAGAGCTAAACTCAGCGGGACAGAAGATAGGACTCAGGATAAACCTAACAAAAACAAAGGTAATGTATAACTCTTTTGCAGTGCAAGAAGCAGTCAAACTTAAAGAAAAACCACTGTATGTTTACTCAGAATACACATACCTGGGACAACTTGTAACAACAGGAGAGAAAAACAGGATTAATGAAGTAAACAGAAGAATGAAACTTGGCTGGAGCGCATTTGGAAGGAACTCACACATTCTGAAGTCAAAAATGCCAATGGTTTTGAAAAGGAAGGTCTTTGACCAATGCATTTTACCTGTCTTGACCTATGGAAGTGAAACTTGGGTGTTAAATGCTGCAATAACCCAGAGACCTCAGACAATGTGAAGGAGAATGGAGCACTGTCTGAAAATGGCTGATGATGATGATATATATATACAGTAAACTCCTGTTTATACGAATCATGTTTATCCGAAATCTCTTTTATCCGAACAAACTATTCCGAATGCATCTACCCCATCCACCGAATACCATCGCAACCCATTACTTATTTGCTCGTGACACCTCTTTGTATATTTACAAATTCTATCAACCACGAAAATTACGTGGCTCACATTGGTGCTGTCTGACACATCCAACTAAGGCGGTTTTTTTTCTTTAAGATCGCAGAATAAATGAGCTTTGTTATTCAGCATTTAAAAACTTTTGAGATTTCAATCATACTTTGGCGCCTTTTTAACACGTCAACAAAAATTTTTCAGTCAAAAACATGCTTATTCACAACCATATCAATAGCATTCTACGTATGCACGTTTTACGATCATATTTCTCGTTATTGATGAAATTCGGGGTGTTTCACGTGGGATTTCGGTTTATTCTAAATTTTCATTATCCAAAACGGCCGCCGTCCTGATCATTTTGGATAAATGGGAGTTTACTGTATATATACATATTTCATGATTCAAATCTAAGTATTACTCATAATCTTAATAAAACAGTGAATTTATACTAATTAAATCCTTCAGGATACAACCAAACAAAAACCTTTAACTAAAAATAGAACTTGAATTTCTAACGTCTTATCAGAGAAATAAAAATTCAGGGAACTGAATGGAGCAAATATTCCATGTTTTGTTTGAAATTTACTGTTCTTGGCATTCACACTATGAACAGCAGAAAAATTACTAGCCTAGATACATTTGAATCCAACCTTAAATACTAATGAATGTCTTAGACGTGGTATATTTTGTACCCAGTTATTTGTTAGCTATACATATTTAATTTAAAAAACAAGTGAAGAAACTACAGTTTAATTTATGCCGCAAGAGAACATCCACATACTCAACCTGGTGCATTACACAACAATTCTCAATGCCTCCCCAAACAACCCTACTCCTGAACCTTGAGCCCTATTTGCTGCACATTCACCCCCATTGCTCATCTCCACCCGAGGTTGGTCACATTTCCCACCAATCCTTTCCCTTTATCTATTTTGCTATATATACCTTGTTTATTTTTCCGCTTGACGATGATGCGATGACTTAAACGCATAATGGCATGACTTAAACACATAATCTAGAACTTAACAATAAAATATGGAATTACCAGGAAGAATTTAACTAGGCCATCAGAGCTGGCAGTGGCTAAAGCAGTGCCATCTGGTGCGAAGGAGGCTTCGACTATGTCTCCAGAGTGAGCTTCCATGGATAGGCGCCCTTCGCTTACTAGAGATGGCCTCACCCTCACTTCCGAAGAAGGGATGCTGGCTCGAACTCGCGCTATATTCAGCATTTCAGCCTGTTCATTAAGAGAAGATATTTAAGAAAGAGACTAAAACTAATTAACCAAGTTGAACTTAGAAAAGCAAAAGAGAATGTATTCAAAACTTGTGGTTACAAACTTAAAAGTGGAAATTTAAATATAATAAGCAACATCCAATATTGTTTGCAGCAAACTATTCATAACTTCAAATTAAGCTTTAATTTTAAATTATCCTACTGAATAAAAGCAGGCTTATATTACAGATTTCTTCAGGATATTATTGATGGTTAAGGTAAATTGTATTCTTCTATATTCATAATGGATAAACACGCTAGATTAGCACTGTAGTAAATTACATTAATTGATAGAATATTTTTGTACATGTCGGCGTATAAGTCGACCTTTGAAGCATAAAAAACATCTCTCAAAAATCAGGGGCCGACTTACACCACGAACATAACATTTAACCCTTTACCACTGAGGGGTAAATTGGTGATACTGCCTGCTTTACACTTGTTGTACACAAACTCTCGCAACTCACCACAATTATTTCTTACTGAAACTAATTTTTGGCAAGTCACATTAATGTAGATATCATATAAAATAAATTTCATCTCAAAATACAATTGTGACCGAAAGTATGTTATGACGCGTTTTCATAATAAAAGAGTTAAATAAATAAACCATTTTCATATCTTTAAAATAAATTTGACATATATTTATTCTTTGCAAATTATATTAATTTCTTCGCATGTATTTTTATTTTACAAAAATTTAATGTATATAAGATGTTTTCTTTTTACAAATGAAGATCAATAAGCACGTTATGGCTTGTTTTTGTTTATACAATTGTTAAGATTCGACGTAGTGTTAGGAGTTAATGGAAATTGTTTTAGCAGTGATGTAATTTGATATTACCATTATAATTTTTAGTACCACTGTGTTTCTGTTTCATAGCACATTTTTATTTGTAAAGACGGTGAGACCAACGAAAGAACTTGCATAATAGTTAAGTAGAGGCGAGAATTTTACACAGCAGCTGAAAGAAACAATTATAGGGTCTCAACCTTATGTGGTTAATATTCCTAAAGCTATCATATATTTATGGACACTGCAGTTTTTCTTCCCATAAAACAGAGCTGGGGAAGTGGTGTTGCCTTATTTTTTGGGTTGACTTATACGCTGAACACAGGCTAAAACCTGAAATTCATCTCAAAATTTGGGAGTCGACTTATACGTCGGTAAATACGGTATTTACACAAGTCAATGCTCAGTGATGCAGTAGAATTGAATTGAAATGAAATCTAGATGCAGAAGTATAAAAGTTAATACCCTAAATGAAAGAATATTAAAGTTTCATATAAAGCACCTATCTCCTCATTACATCTATTCTTTCTCCAAATGATATTATGAATTAATATACTAGGCAATATGATTTTATACAATGATTGTCTAATATAGGATTAACTCCTTCAGAGAAAGCAAAGGTAGAATCTAAGGATAAAACCTTCACTCTATATTACAAGGTAAGATCTCCATAAACATTTTTTGAATTGTTTCAAACAAAATACTGCATCACAAAACATACAGAAACTAATTGATATGAGAAGGCGTGACTTTGTGGAAAACCATTTGCAGAATGAAAACACTTCGTACTTTCCACAGAAAATTTATTTTGCGACTGGTTTCATAAGCGAGCTTACATCTTCAGGCATGTAGAAGATTGAAGATATACCTGAAGATGTAAGCTCGCTTATGAAACCAGTCGCAAAATAAATTTTCTGTGGAAAGTACGAAGTGTTTTCATTCTGCATACAGAAACTACAGTAAGGGTTAAAATCTTTCTGAGAGTACCAACACACAGGTACTTTGCAGCTCATTATGAACTAAGATTTGTATGAAAATAGTCGTAAATAAATTTATTTGAAACTGTTTGAGCAAACCTTAGCTCCATGTATGACAACCAAAAGCTTGGCAGCATCATCTTCATCAGCAGCAGTATCTCCAGATGAACTACCTGTATCTTCTGGAATGTATGGGCACCAGACTACACGATGACTGAGAGCTGAGCCTATTTGAGGCCCCTCGTGTTCCAGATGCAGAATGAGGTTGCAGCTATCATTTGTCAAGGCTATACATCAAGATTTGTAACAATATATAACGCAAATATGAAATTTCCTTTCATTCTTGTCAGCTTTTCTTGAAATTCATCCCAGCCATACAATCCATTAATGAAATTTAGAATGGAGTTGATATAAAAAATACCAACCCATTTACTGAGTCAAACAATTCTGACAAGATTGGAACACCTTTGAAAAATGAACGAGTCACCAAAAAAAATAATAAGATGAAACATGGGGTTTAAGAATTGTGGAACCATTTTACTACCAAAAATTAACAAATTCTGGAATAAAAATTGAGCAGTTGTGTTCACATTGTAAGTAAAAATCCTTCAAACTATTTTATCAATGAATTCAGCTGTTTAATGACAAACCCAATAACTCCTATCTTTATTTTAAGCAGCTAAGTAAGCACTAAGGAATGCATGTCCCATCAAAATCATAACTACAGTATCAGACAGTTCATAAGAGGTTGTCACATTGTATTTATTCGCTTTTTTCAAGACAATTACTACCACAACTAATTGTACAAATAACTTAACGCGTTCAGCAGTGAGTGAAGACGATTGTCATCTGATGGGTGCTATCCGGTGACGACAGTCATCATCTGATATTTCAAAAGCTGCTTTGGAGCAGCCCCACCCTGCACTGCTTCTCTTACCCTTTTCAGTCCCTTAGGCAGTTTAGCTGAGCAACCGATATATATTTATTTTGGTGAATTCTTTCCTAGTGGTGAGTAAGCATGGTTTTTCATGCTCCTTTATATCTTTCGAAGAACCTAATCATATCATCCTAATGTTTATTATTTTGAGTTATTTAATTAATACACGTATTGTTAATTTTTCTTCATTTTATAATATTCCCAAGAGAATGCACCCCCTCCCCCATTTCTGGATTTTTTTTATTTTTACATTTTAGTTTATCGCTGTTCTACATGCATTTTCTCTCAGTTTATTATTTTCAGTAACTTGATAAATACATGCATGTGTGGTAGATTTACTTTTGTTTAATGATCTTACAGTGGCAATTTGCATCCACTCCTCCATTATCGCAATTATAATTTTTAAGAGTTTTATGTTTTCGTTTATTGCTGATTGACGTGCTTCTACTTTTAAGTTTTGAAGCGGAAGAAGCAAGAATGAGGTTATTTTCCATACAAGAGGAATTCCGACATCTTGGAGGTAATTATAATATTTCTATTTAACTTTCAATTTAGTATCTATTGCTTCCAAAACTCGTTGAAAACCACTATGTTATGTCCGAGAGAATTTTGTCTCCTAATTTTTATTTATGTAGGATGGAGTGAAGAGTTCTTCGCACAGAAGGGAAATTATGGTTGCTTTTTATATTTAGCAATGGGGGGAATTTCGTAAGTAAATTTCCATCTTTCTTCTTTAAAAATCCATCTTTTTTTACCATATTTTTACCTTGTTTTTTTCTGAGAGAATTTTTCCTATTCTAATTTCAAATATGTTTCATTTATGTAGTCCAAAATAAAGAGATCAGTTGGGGGAGAAGAAATCGCTTTCTCTTTCACAAGTTTGGGAATTCAGTAAGTACATTTTCAAAGTCTCTAATATTTGGATTTATACAATTTCTTCTTTTTATTCATAAGTAATGCTTTCATTTTGAAAAGTTTTAGCACTAATAAATATTATTCACAGGACAATGGATGGCCTTTGTAAATAGTAATAATTAGTGAAATGGATGTAATCGGGATCTTTCTGTTTCCATTAGAGAAGTTAATATTATTATTATTCTGAGGAAGATTTCACGGGTTTCCAACCGGGTGAGATGACTGGATGGCTCCAACGTTTCGGCAGCGGTCCCTGCTGCCATTTTCAAGGATGTCGAGAATCGGTTATGGTCCGGTATATATACCATCAGAGGGGCTACCCCTCCTTGTCCCTGATTGGTTGGCTGATCCGGGCTTCCGATTGGTCCTCTGCTGTCGGATACGGCGTATTGCTCCATTCCAACTTTTGCTCAGGAACATGCCCTCGTCTCTGTTGAAATTATTGCGATTGAGACGAATCTCAATCGCTTCTTTATATATTCTATCCCAAAACCCATTGCCTTTGCATAGGACTCTGGTTTTTGCGAAGTCCACTTCGTGGTTTTCCGATAGTACATGCTCTGCGATGGCAGATTTCGCTGGCTGTTTGAGTCGGACGCATCTCTCATGTTCTTTAATGCGTGTTGTTACCGTCCTGCATGTTTCGCCGATATATGACTGTCCGCAATTACAAGGAACACTGTACACCCCAGGAGTCCTCAATCCCAAGTGATCTTTAACGTTTCCTAAAAGAGTGCTCACCTTTTCGTGGGGTTTATGGACCGTACGGATGTTGTGTTGTCCAAGAATCCTGCTTATTTTCCCCGAAACGGTGGACACGTAGGGCAGACAGGCGGTGGCGACAGGTTTCTCTTCCGAAGATTTCTCTTTCTCAGAAAAGGCCCTTTTAAGGGCCCGGTTGATATCTTTCGGGTGATGACCATTCTTCCTAAATACGGCTTTTAGATGTTCTAATTCATTGGGTAGGCTCTCATTGTCAGAAATGGTATGGGCTCGGTGGATCAACGTTGATAGGACTCCTTTTAATTGGGCTGGGTGGTGATGGCTTCCAGCATTCAGGTACCGGTCGGTGTTGGTGGGCTTCCGGTATACGCTGTGTCCTAGTGATCCATCCGGGTTCCTCCTGATAAGTATGTCCAGGAACGGTAGGCAAGAGTTCTGTTCCAGCTCCATGGTGAATCTGATCTTAGGGTGCTGGTTGTTAAGGTGTTGGAGGAAGTTATCCAGGGACTCCCTTCCGTGCGGCCAGATAACAAAGGTATCGTCGACATACCTAAAATAGCACTTGGGTTTTAGGATGGACGTTTTTAGTGCTCTATCCTCGAAGTCCTCCATAAAGAGATTGGCCACGGCTGGGGAGAGAGGGGAGCCCATAGGGACTCCGTCGGTTTGCTCATAAGTTTTTCCTTGGAAGAGGAAGTACGTGGATCTCAGAACATGGTCGAACAGTCTCATTAGGCCCTCATCAAAAAGCGGTTTCAGGATACGGAGGGTATCGTCGACAGGGATGTTTGTGAAAAGGGAGACTACGTCGAAACTAACCATTATGTCGCAGGGATCCCAATGCAGGCCACTGAGGGATCTCACAAAGTCTGCTGAATTGATTACATGGTGGATGCTCTTCCCCAGATGTGGCGTCAATTGCTTGGCGAGAAATCTCGCTAGAAGGTGCGTCGGGGAATTGATGGCACTTACAATTGGTCTTAGTGGTATTCCCTCCTTGTGAATCTTGGGGAGACCGTATAGCCTGGGTGGAACCGGGGCTTGGGGGCGTAGATTTCTGAGGTTTTCATCAGGAATTCCTGATTTCTTCATTAAGGATATCGTTTTCTTCATTATCACGTCAGTGGGATCGCGAGGGATGACTCGGTAGGTTGGGTCATCTAAAATCTTCTCCATCTTCTCTTGGTACGTCAATGATGGTAAAATGACTGTGGCATTGCCTTTATCAGCTGGAAGTACCACCAATTCCTTGTTTTGGCGAAGTCTCGTGATGGCTTGGCGTTCATCTCTGGTTAAATTTGGTTTTGGCGGCCTTGCTTTTTCGAGAACCATCCCAATCCTTCCCCTCACTTCTTCAGCTGAATCCTGTGGAAGGGAACGGATGGCCTGCTCTACTCCCCCAATGAAATCATCGTAGGGGATGGCGTTTGGCGCAGATGCAAAGTTGAGTCCTTTTTTGAGAATCGATATGGTGGCCTCGTCGATGTCCTCTCCTGTAAGATTAATGACTACTCGATCTGCGTCCAATTCCTGCGATTCTGGTTTGGTTTTTGAGAGTCGGTCATATTTTCTGGTTTGTCGATCAGTGGCATTCTTCAGCCGGAACTCTTCTTGTGCCATAGTAGCTCGGTCAATTCTTTCCCAATCTCTGGGTGACAATGACGATGCCAACTGCAGGTGTAGTTGAAGGAGCTTACGGGCATTGTCGTCCATTCTATTATTATTATTACTTCTCGCAAACACCTCCATCCGTACTTCCATGTGAAATAAAGATGCTCAAGAATTACATTTCTTTGATTTAAGTTGGAGAGAAAATTCGAAAAGCACAGAACCGTTTGAACTCATAAGTAAATACATATATAATGAAGGTAAGCTATGATAAAATTTCAATTCTACAAAAAAATTCACGTTGAAAAATGTTAAGTAATTTTCAGGCATTTTTTCAGGAGAGACAGTGGGGGGATAAACAACCACACATGACAACAACGAGACACTATCATGCGGACATTGTCATCCAAATATAGATTTAAAAAATCGAAGCAAAAACTTTTTGTTGGTCAATTCATGGCTCTGCATATAAATACAAACTATAGCTTGCAAAAAAATAATTCAGTCACCAGCAAGAACTGATAATTAACTATTAACAAGTTAAATGCTGCTGGTACTTTACATGATTAACTCGTTAAAATATGTACAGCGTGAATATTATATTAAATATCTTATTGTGTAATACATATTATAACATAACATTCCCAATTCACCAGTGATAAGATCCCCATTATGTTTTCATATGAGAGTTATCTTCAATCCCAGGGGTTTTCAAGATATAACCTTTTCAGATCCACAAATATTAAGAAAAATTTCAATTGTTATATTTTCAACAAAAAAATGATGTGGGAGAATTTTTTCATAAGTTTAATTTAATTTACATATAAAGTTTGATGGAAGGATCTCAATAAACTAAATAATAAAAAATAATGTCATTACATAATATTATACAGCAAGTGGAGTGAGCTAAGTTTTTTATGTTAGAACACTGCACTTACGGCATTAATGACCATGACTATGGGCTGAATGAAAGAGAACTCTGTCAGAAGACACAATTTAAAGAGCACCAATGCAAAGTACTCATTTGGTCCTCGTGTTATATGAAGTAACTGATGACTAAGTCGCAAAAACTGAATACACAAATACTAAATGAAAAACAAAACTACATCTATTTAATTTGTTAATTCATAGGCTACCGAATGTTTGTTTTCTAGAATAATAAATAATATGAAATAAATCAATTTAATAATTATTGATAGCTTTCTTTTGTGTCTCCTCCCATTTTGCATCCCAAAATTATTCTCTCTAGCAACTTGAGGGCATCAAATAAGTGCAATAAGGAAAGGATACTCGAGGCTGCCATTACTTCCTTGCTCGATGTGGTGCACAAACAGGTTCCCAAAATGGTCCACAGAGGCCAGCACAATTTCTGATCGAATGTGAGCGAAGCAAAGGTCACTGACGAGGCCCAGCAAATCTCTTATCAACGCCCTCTCTTCCGTTTCGCGGTTAACCACTCGAACTACACCCACACTCTTGCCCACAGCTGCAGTAAGGAAGTGATTTAATATTAAAACTAGAATAATTGATTAACAAATAAATCTTAGTAACTCAATACCAAATTACTCACTCGATTCACATTCAAATTTCCTTGAAAAGTTTTTGCCAATTACTATATTTTTAAGTTGATGAATTATAGGTATGAATATGTATTGTAAATAAGGGATTTAAAAATTATGCTGGAACGTTTAAAATGGGACAAAGATATGAGAATTATGAAAGATATGAGAATTATAGAAAACAAAAAATCAAATGAGTTTATTTTTACATAATCAGCATTTACATTTTGATGGATTATGTTTTATACTTGGACATAAAAGGAAATAAAAATTACTAGCTGAATAAAATTGCCAACTGCTTAATAGGGGAGAGAAAAATTAAAACTTATGGTTTATAAGAATAGGGTGCTTTAGGTGTACGAAGAGCACCGATTTCAGTAACTAACGTTTCAGTCCATATGCCAGGTATTTGCCTCCCATGTGCACGGCCACGAGCCTTCCAGGATAATGGCGAGATTCCCATCCGTAGTCTACGATGCTTTTCAGCTTCACTTTGGAGCTGCCCGTCGTGTGACCTCCAGCACTGCTCTGAACCAACACTTCTTTAGCGTACACATCAAATGAGCTGCCATCTTGGGCGTCTTCGAATGAACTGAAAAGAAATCGCGAACAAATATATTGAGACATACACTACCAAACATTAACAATCAGTCAAAAAATAAAAGATACGGAAGCAGAAAAATCCTTGGACCAAAATTTGGTTTTGATGCACTTTAATGATTATGGCAAGGACAACATATTCAGCAGAAAAAAAGGCATTAAAAAGTATAAAGATTGAATTTATTTTAGACATTATTTAGAATATTTATGATGAATTTGAATTGACCTCTTAGCAAAGGCTGCAACTCGTGTCTGTATAAGAGCTAATTTTGTTGACTGGATGTCCCTGCTCTAAACAAATTTCCACGAGTAAAAGAATCCAAGGCTGGAAACTAAGCTCATTATAATAAGAACGAAATAAAGGTGCTTCAAGAGACAGTGAGATAAAGAAATCGAAGGAGAGGATAAAGCTGTGATGAAAACAAATCAAAGAACAGGAGAGACAGTTTGTTACAAGAAAGACTAAAGAGGTAAATAAAGAAATGGGGAGCAAATGACTGAAGAGAACAATGTGATATCCGCAAGTGGACCTAAAGCAGGATAATCGAAGAATAATTATTATTCGATGAATAACTTTACTTTAATAAAGTTAAATGTGACACAAGTAAAATGTGATGGATAATGAAAGATTGGCAAAAAATTTGTCTAATTCTTACTGCAAATCTCAAAGAGTAAAGAAATCATATGGCGAACATGAATTCAATTAAGATTATAAATAAAATCATAAATGTAACATATTAAAACTTCCCCTTTTCTAGAATTGATTCTTATTTGCTTCATGACATCCTATTCAAGATATCGATGGACTCTAACACCGCTTAGACAGATTATTCTAAATTCGTTATAGTTTTATTGAATAAATATTTTGCAAAAATCGAAATTAATACCAGGTAGATAAGAATGACTACTATTTCTCTAAGAACTGTTACAATTGCTGGTTTTTCGATAATATTTATATTCAACGGTAGAATTAACAGTACAGAGGATACCTGAATGTTTTGGTTTGACGAAATCAATGGCAAACAATGTTTACAAAAGGGCAAACTGTAACGGTTTACTTCCAGCAATTCTATTCGTACTCTTTATAGGCCTTTTCCGATCACTCTCAGCAATACCTTACTTTCATTCATCCAGAAAAAAAACCAAAGTGAATCAGACATGGACAAGCACAAACACGAAGTGCAATAAATTAGTACCAATGTATAAACTTCAGTTATTTTCAAACGATAAGTTACAGATGATAGTATGTTAACAACTATTTAAAAAAGAAAGATATAAAATGTCCTATGTCTATTGACAAAGCAATCGTATGACACGTTATGTCATCCTTCAACTAATTGCCAGCAGTTATGTCCTTGAATAACTGAAAACAGGCAGGCATGGGAAAACCAATAGAATTAGTCAGAATAATGAACTATAATAAGGGTATCAATTTCATAGTCGCTTACAGAGTGCGCAATGAAATAGAGCTTCCATGATGACCCTATTCCTGAACACAAAAGTAATCACACACTGCACTAATCTAGCTATCTTAGAATAAAATAAACTTCATCGTCTCAATAATGATATTTTATTTCAAAAATATCTTACATCGAATTTTAAAATTGTAAGCAAATTATATAAAGCCTTTGAAAACATTTCGTAACGTCAGCACTGAATGACATTCCGTTAAGTTAATAATAAATTCATGAAAAGTAGAGAAGGATATCGAAAGGTGAAGTACTTCATGCATAGCATTTTCTTAGTATACATTAAGTGACACAAATTTAGATATAAGGCCGACTATACTTACATAGTTTGAGACATTGCAAGCGGCTTGAGCTCCGAGTTCTTCAAATGCTGAATAGCACTCATCGCGGCGTACTACTACCACCTGTAATGAAAATTAACAAATTTCAAATACTACAAGGAGAAATAATCTTATGCGAGCCAAAGCCGATAACATTTCTTAGAAAGAAAGGACACATGATGAAAAAAATACAAAATCTGTTATACACCCGAGTTTATAAAATTGCGAGAACTCGCCTGAAGTACATGAAATTACCGCACCTTCTAAATAAGTAGAGGTCCTCTCCAGGAACAAATGCATATATTTCACAAAGTTTATGAGACTGACGAGGATTATTTACATTTCAGAGGAAGAAGCGAAGAAACTTCACACTTCCTTCAGGCACATGACGAGCACTACTTCCTTTACAAAGCCAGAAATAAGCGCAAATAAATAAATCTCACTAGCTCCACCTATTAGCAGAAGACTAAAATTAGGCTGGCGGTACTTTAAAAGTACGTCTCTTCGCACAGTGGGCTGGAATCGAAAAAAGCCGGCCAAAATTAAGAAAGGGGTTTTCTTGAGTGCGGACTTTGAAACTTCGCATACAGGCCCGTACTTATAACTTTGGGGGCCCTAAGCAAAATTTTCACCTTAAGTGAGGAAAGTTGTAGTGATATATGTACCACGATGTTCACTGTCTAACTGAAATACCGCAATGTTCTTTGAAGCTTTCTTAAGAGGAACCTGAAATAAAATCCCGCGACAATTTGCGACACCGACAAATAAAGCGACTTTTCGATGGCGATGCAAGAGCAATCCGGGCGGCGGAGGGCCACTTTCTGAGACAATCTCGGTTTTGAGAGGATATGCGGAGAAAAACCATTTTGAATGGTAGTGTTTCGAAAATATCATGTTGAAGCAAGGTTACATTTTATCTTGAGATGAAGAAATAATAATATTTCAAAAGTATTCTCATTTAATCCTAAAGAAAAAGTGAATTTAGGAGTGAGTTACCTTTTCCCTCAAATCTCTTGATAGAGTAATGATTTCTGAAATTTTAATAAAAAAAAATCCTTGAAGCTATAGATTCTCACTCTTTTCTCCTCTTTCGACTTTCAATTGCAAGATGAATAAGCTCACATCTATCGTCGTCCGCACGACCTTCTCGTGGGAGGGAGAGCGTGCACCAGAGAGTTAAAACCTAAGTAAAACTTTTTGAAGGAGCTTAGTTTATGACACCCAGCTGCGTACGTTTTGGGAAAACGATTACCCTTGTATTGTATTTCCATCAGTTTCAGCTCGAAATATTCTTGCAGTAAGTTATTTTCTGGTTGTGCTGAAGTTTCATAAAGTTGTTCTGAAGTTTCGTACTTCATAGAAACTTCAAAAAAAAAAAAAAAAAAATACAAACAAAAATTGATGATTAATTTAAAATTTAAAAAGTTTAGAATTTTCTTTCTGTTGCATTAAACATTAAACTGGATGCATAATTCATTTTATTGAAATATTACCTTCCTTTCAATTCCATTTAACTTTAAGCACTGTGCTACTGAACCTGGATTGGTATTGTAGAGATTTGAAAGACAACCTCAAATTTATAAAACCCGAATTTTACAGAGTTCAAATTTTTTGGCCCCTTCAACTTCACAAAATCGAGGTTCTACTGTCTACTATCTTCTCCCTTTGGCCTTAAACAGAAAAAAAAAACAATGGAGTCCTTTCATTTAGAAGAGAAAACACTAGGGAGCATCAGGGATTGCTTCAATATACCAAGTAAAAGATATTTAACATAATTATAAGGTAAATTTACTAAATGACCACCTACATTATTACCACCAACACAATGCTCGCACAATAAGATGAAAATGAAAAATCTAAATTAAAAACTTTGAGCAAGGGTTCAGAAAAAGTGGAATAAGAATTAGAGTAACAGAGGCATGAAATGGAGGGGTTACTGTCACGATAAGGAAAATAAAGACAATTATCAGAACTAAGGCTGGAAGATCAGAGATGGTTTCACCGTAAGTTGTATCTTGGGTCACATAAACACAGACTTACATCACCTTTCATTTAATTTCCAAGTCATTTCGCTAGATTATAACCGAGAGTATATGAAGACAGTCTTAACCCTTTCACTGCCAGTTAATATCTTCGTTCGTCACCCAGCCCAGTTTCTGTGTGTTGAGGGGTTGCATAACCTCAAAGGATATAAATGTACCAACAATCTATTAAGCTTCTATTTTTCTGAAGCTAGAGCTTCAATTTTCTTTGATGAATTAAGCATATAATCAATTTTATGATGAATAGAGATTGTGAATTAAATAACTATAATTTTTGAACATTTTATCATATTAATATCTATTATCAAATATTAGCAATAGCAATATTTAAGTAATACTATTCATACTATATATATTGTATGAATATATAAATATATCTATTATATATGATTCCTTCTCTGGATTCATTCATATATATAGCGATATAGATAGGATACTAATTCATAAATATAAATATATATATGTGTGTATCACACGTATTGTATGAATAAATACATATTTACACGAGTTAAATGTTGATTGTTTACTGCAAGCTTACTTAAAAGACCTTCAAAATAAAAAGTATTTTCAAAATTTTATGTCTCTCAGTTCTGCAGATCAGTTTCCCATAATTTCCTACGGTATTACTGAAGTAGTGACTGAGAATCGGACCCAGAGTCTCTTTTTAATGAGTGTAATGCATATATTTACGGATGACAAGACCTTAATCATCACACCAGGCAACGTGCTCCTGAAGGTAGAAGTTTGATCGTCCAACGTCGAACCAAGCATCATTTTTGCTGATGTCTTTCCGCTGTCCGTAACGTAAAAGCAATATCAACCTATATATAGAATTTCAAGTCGTTATTCGCTCAGAGAGTTCATTACAAATCGTGTTGGGTTTCCTATTATACATCAGTGAAATTCCGTACTGCCCAGGCATCGAGCCCAGGAACAAAAAGGGAAAATAAGACGATGTTTTATTAAGGTATATATGATTTTCTTCCACATGCCACTTCATGCCATTCTACTGCCACTTATCTCTTCGGAAAGTACTTCAAAAATAACATACAAATAATATATAAATATAAGAAAATATTTATTGCGTAGCCATTTGGTTATCACAAAATATAATTACACACATACATATTAATTCATAGATACATATTAATTACAGGAAAGCTTAAAAACATACATATAACATTAAATGGGAAATAATACAATAAAAATATATTTTTCTATACAAGTATATCATTTGTGATGTTCATAAAAGCAAGGAAGTAAACATAACCCTGGGGATCCAGGACATTCAACACAGTGGTAAATTGTGTCTTTCCGCACTTTTTTTGAAGTTGAACACCACTGACATCGTTTTCTCATAGTTCTTTTCTTTTCTCCTTCCAATTTTTGAGAAATTTTTTCAGGCTTGTGTTATTTCTTCGCCATTGAATTTTGAATGCTTTCTGGCTTTTCAGAGTCAACCAATACATCTATAATCTCTAGTCTGTAATCGTACAAGCTCATTTTCTTTCCAGAATATTTGCAGAAGAGAAAATAGCTATTCAACAGCATTTGTTGGAAGATATGAATCCCCACTTTCTTGTACCATCTTGTTGTTTTTCTATCGCAAGGGTAATAGGCCATCATTTGATCACTGTGATCAATACCTCCCATGTATTTATTATAACTTACGACTCATTGGGTTTTTTTTTATCATTCCTCCCTTCCTCTTCTCTACTTCCATCATTTTTTCAGGGAATTCGGATGAAAGCACTTCTCTTTGGTCTTTCCACTTAGATACACACACGCTCTTTCCGCGAATGTACTGTGACCTAATCTCCCCTTTTTTAGTTTCGCTCCAATTACTGATTTTGGATTCTCTATTCTATTTTTTCGTAATGTGCCTGTCGAATGTGTCTCCTTGGCCAAGAGATTCAATGTTAACTCCATGCTGTTGTAATAATTGTCCATATAAATCAAGTGTCCCTTGTATAGCTTTCCATCTAGCAAACCCAACACAACATTTGACGCATGACCCTTTCCCCCAACTTCTGTGTCTTGAGAGTCAGTATATACAATTATTTTATGAACAAAACCAATTGACTCAGCAAGCATGTAAGTTTTGATGCCGTATTTGTGCCGTTTTCCCTTAATAAACTGCTTGAAAACCAAACGACCCTTCCAGAGGACCATTCCTTCGTCAATTGACATTTCTCTTGCGGGGAAATAAATTTGATTCGTGCATCATTAAAAATAATTATTAGTGGCTTAATCTTAGATAACCGATCTGTGGGTGCAGATTGACCTTCTAAAACATCTGTAGAAAAATGAAGCACTCTCATTATGAGCATAAACCTATTCCAACTCATGAAATTCTTAAAGCACGAGAAATTGAATAATCTATGGGTTTTCCAGTAGTCTTGCAGTCTGTTCATTCTAATTGTCCCTGTATGAAATAGCAGTCCCAGAAATACTTTGAATTCTGCTATGCGTAGCTCTTTCCAGTTTGTGATCCTTGATTGATTGGAAACACCTTCCAAAACCACTGCTTCTGCATTCTTATTTGTTTCCTTCACTATCAGTTCAAAGAAATCACTTGTAAAAATTAAATTGAAGAAATCGTTGGGTTTGTTACCGTCAGTATCAATCCTCAGCCCTGGATTTCCTATTAAAGGGATGTCTTGAAAAAGAGGCGACTCCTCCACCCATACAACGCCTTCTGTGACTTCAGTATCGCCTTCTTCATCGTCTGAGGATGAGTCGTTACTGCTTTGTTGGAGGTCATCTTCACCACTGCTGGATTCTTCAGACGTCAACTCCTCTAGAAGATTTGATATTCTCTCCTCCTCAGCAACAACTCCACTGGCAGATTTTTAAATTTCTTCCTAGGTTGGAATGGCCCTGACATTCCCAGCATTTCATTCATTTTCACTGAACATAATTATGATAATTAAATGTTAATTTGTAAAACTAGACATTTTTATAAGACAAAACGGCTTCATGATAAAATACTTTTACTACACCACAATAAAAATTACAAACATGACCAGGTTTCGTAGCCAAGCTACATTTTCAGTCTGACCTGAAGATGTAGCTTGGCTACGAAACCTGGTCGTGTTTGTAATTTTTATTGTGGTGTAGTAAAAGTATTTTATCATGAGTCCGTTTTGTATTTAAGAATACCACGAAGTGAAACCTGAGTCTGTTTCGTTTATTTTTATAAGAGTTAGAACATATAAATTAAATTCTACGATTTCACTTAAATAAAGACATTACTATAATCAACATAGGATATTAGCAAATAATAAAATATAATGATTAAAATAAAAAATAGCAAATATTACCTTTTTGAAGATACTGAAGTTCTCCAATAACCGAGGTTGATTAACCAGCTGCCGTTTGTATTCTCTAAATACAAATATAGAAAACTAAAACACCGTATAATAGAAATCAACAGCGTGCCAAAATCTACCGGAGATGATTCTTGTTTGAGATGTTCAGTCAAACTGAGGGCAAAAATATAAACGTAGAAATATTTAGAAATGGAAGGAGTTTATTGTAGACCAGCTGCAAGGAACAAGCAAAAAGGATGTATGTGGAGATATCTGAGAAGAGCTGCTTTTTTTTTTCAGAAATTGCAGGTTTTTTGAAATATACCAACGGGCTTCCCACATCTGCTAGCGTAGAGCCGCAAATGAAAGCGAAGAAATCCCTCAGTAACAGGGTAATAATATTTACAGCTAAAAATGAAACTAAAGGGTGGCCTCTCTTACCCATCCTAATTTGGGGGGATGACATCGGTTGAGAGATAAACCAAGCCTGGGAGGATTATCCCTATCCTGAGACATGCGCCTAACTTCTATTCGCATGTTTAGATTTTCTTCACTTAAAAAAGAAAATGCTAAATATTTTTTCGAGATTGAACAACATATTCTCATCTCTGGATAAATATAATGGTCATCTATGAGCAAAATTTTATGGCTTTCCATAATAACGAGTTTAAAAAATCAGCCGTGAAAGTTCAATGGAGTATAATATCTTAAGTGCTAATTTGTAAAGTGAGAAAAAATAAAATACTAAGAGCATTTCCAAAACCACAGGTTTTAAAAGGCATATAAATAAAGAGTTGCCATAAAAGTTTAAAAAATAGGAACCAATTAATCTTACTGTAGGGTAGAATTTCCATTATACGGGAAAGGTTTAACCAGACTTCCTACAAGTCTTGGTGGGAATTATATTATCTCCTTACCGAAATCTAGCAGAATCAAAATCGTAATAGTCATATTTAATTATAAACAGAACTTGGAAACTGGTGAAAAATTTAGCAAACATTTTCTGTTAAGAGTAAACTTCTTTAATTTTCATAACC
Source organism: Sympetrum striolatum (assembly GCA_947579665.1). Taxonomy (NCBI): domain Eukaryota; kingdom Metazoa; phylum Arthropoda; class Insecta; order Odonata; family Libellulidae; genus Sympetrum; species Sympetrum striolatum. The sequence continues at coordinate 107,861,503 of OX388344.1, read as the reverse complement.
AAAATATTATGTATTGGTTTGAATTACATAACTCAGTCAATATAAATTTAGAGATATATTTAAATCATCATGTAAATAAACCTACGCTTAAGGTAGCTTTTCGAGTTTAACTTTTTCCTATTATTTTGGGTTTCCTATTCCGAGAAGATTTATTTCTTAACCTTCGTGGATACACGGGAGTCTAATTTTAATGCAGAAAAAGGAATGCTACAAAAAGAAGTTGTAAATACTATGTCACAAAGATGATATAAATAGGAACAGTTCACACAATTCACACGAAAAAGAAAAATTGATGAAATCCCAAAGATCAATTAGCGACCCAAAAAAAATGCGTATTCAGATGTCTCAGAGAGCCACTACATGCCGGTCGCTAGAGGATCTATTCTGAGCTAAAGATGCCAAAGGCGGCGGATGGCACTATGTGAACAACAAGGAACATCGAGTGGCACGCAAAGGGTTAATATAACCCTCCGACTGACTCGTCTGTACCTGATATGGTCCGGTATCAAAATGATTCCAACACCCCATATAAATTGCTAGAACTTATAGTTTGAAATTCTGGATATAATTTGTACATAATCAAAAAATGTAATGTTTTGCATGCAAAATTAAGCACACATATGAGTATTGATCAGCCAATTTTGAAAAGTATCATGAAAAGTTGTTTTCAGGAGATAAGATTTGTTCAAAATAAAATACCTAAAGAGACGTTTTAAACCGAGTTAAAATTGAATTTGAATCTTTTTATTTAATAAAGTCTAAATGAAAACAATGTAACAAAGTGGATTGACCAAGCTAAAGATAAGTCAAATTGGTAACATTAATAAGAAAATGGACAAAGAGTCTAGGAGGAAGTATGTTCCCAAGGAAAAACAGACTTGAGAAAAGTCTGATGGGGCCAGGAATAGAACCTGGGATCTTCATCTATCTGGGAGGCTGCTTTAACCATCTAAGCTACCTGGCCAGAACATTTTAACAACACGTTTTGGGAGCTCTGCGTGCAAGGGCAAGTTTAGTTTCATCCAACTGCGCGGCATTGTCTACGGCCATATCCTCATCGAGGCACCGGCAACACAAAGAGGTGTGAGGAGAAACCCCCACTTAAGGAAAGGGGGTTTTCCTGGGTGCACACCCTTTTGTGCAAAGTCACCTCAACCCTTTCTTTGTATGAGGAAGTACGTGTTATGGAAGCAAGAAAATAGTGATTACAAAGTTTATTTCAACAGGGAATTGACATTTGGTTTCATACAAACAGCTTCATGAAGGTAGAATATTTTTTTTAAAGAACAAACAACAAGAACCACAGCAGTGTAGTCCTTGAAATACTTAACAATTTATAGTCAAGTTATACAGGTTAACTTAGAAGTATACATATTTTACAAATTCAAAGGAGTTTCAGAAATGAGCTGGTCTCTTCCTGCCTGTATACTTAGAATCATCTCTTGTAGACTTTCCTTGCCTCCTCCGCCGTTCCTTCTTCTCCAAAATCCACGCTCTCGAGTTCTTCAGAGGCTTACCCCTTGCTCTTTTCACTCTCTCTCTGGTGAAATAACACAAATTAAAAATAGATATTTTCCTTGCCAGCACCTCAAGCGCTGTTTAGACTACACATTGATATGGTGTTGCAAACAAAAATACACCACTATTAAGTGATTTATGAAATCTTGTTTATTTTCATAATTTGGGATGATTTATCTAACTACCAATTTTCATCAATATATGCAACTGAATATTTTATTTTTTGTAAATAATCAATGTATCCCCAAAAAAGAAACCTCAAGTAACTATTCCCAAATAATTAATTGATGTAATTTTGATGAAAAATAAAAAAAGATTTTAAGAAGCCAGAGTATTGTTCCGACAACAGGAAGTCAGAATTATTTTTTGAAAACAGCTACAAATTCACCTTCCAAAGCAAAAGCATATGAATCATTTTACCAAAATTTCGTTAGTTTTGAAGATGCATTCTTTTTATAAAGGTGGCAGCACCAGCATAGTTAATAAACCTTTCAGAATCCCAGAAGGAAAAAAAAAGGAGAGCCATTTTACAGTGAGGAAGCAATGAGTAGAACAATGTATAATACTACCCACATTTTTTAAAACATTAACACCACAGAAAAGGAGAGTATTGAGGGTAAAACTACAGTTTCCCAACTGAAGAACAAAAACATCAGATTCAAAATATAAGTCATCTGCAACTGTTTGGGAACAGTCCATTCCTGAAATAGAGGTGAAGGAAGACCAATAAGATGGAGAACTTCAACTGCCTGCTAAGCATCATGTAACTGATTTAGGTTTGGAGCAATACTTTGTTTATGCAAGGCTTGGTGAGTGATGCCTTACTTATTTTCTGAGTAGGACGAGGCCAGGTGCAGTAGGCAACGTTATGTCTGCCTTCATTTCGCAAACGTCTTTTCTAGATTCTATCTGAACTACATTCGATGAGGGAATGTTTTACTTTTAAACATCATTATGGATTTAGTAAAAAGCAGAAACAAAATTTAATAACCGTATATGCCAGCGTGTAAGTCGACCTTAAAAGCCTAAAAAATCTCTTAAAAACCAGGGGTTGACTTATAAAATTTAACCCTTTACCACAGAGGGGTAAAGGGTTGAATTCTAATTTACGCAGATATCATATAAAACAAATTTCATCACGAAATACAATTGTGGCCGAAAGAGTGAATGAGTTATGACATTTTCATAATAAAAGAGTTGAATAAATAAACCATTTTCATATATTTAAAATAAATTTGATATATATTTATTCTTTGAAAATTATATTCATTTCTGCACATGTATTTTTCAAAAATTTAATATATATTTCAATGTTTTCTTTTTACAAATGAAGATCAATAAGCACATCATGGTTTGTTTTTGTTTATATCATCGTTATGATTCGACTTAGCGTTAGGAGATAATGGAAGTTGTTTTAGCAGTGACGTGATTTGATATTACCACGCTATATTACCATTATTTCTATAATAAGTTTTTAATACCATTGTGTTTGTGTTTCATAATGCATTTTTATTTGAGTAGCCTGAGTGATACCAACGAAAGAAACTTGTGTAATAGTTAAGCAGAGGCGAGAAATTGGCATGGCAGCTGAAAGAAACAATTCTAGAGTCTTAATCTTATGCGGTAAACATTCCTTAAGCTATTGCATATTTATGGACACTGCAGTTTTTCTTCCCATTTAATAGCGCTGGGGAAGTGGTGTTGCCTAATTTTTTGGTCGACTTATACAATGGCTAAAACCTGAAATTCACCTCAAAATTTTAGGGGTCAACTACAGGGGGGCATATACAGTAATTTGATGTTATCACAGAATGACCAAGATTACAATATTTCTAATCTACTGAAGGAGTCAAGGAAACCATACATCATAGGCTGTGTAATATCAGATTGTACTGAAGCATTAAAATTGCCACAGTGCCATCAGAAATTCATAATCATTCATTTAGCAGGGGTTTGACTGACCTTGATTGGCCAATTAAGATTTTTTTGAGAACTTGGGACACAAAATGCAGGAACTAATCTTCACTATTGATTCCATCCTTTAAATGCGAATAGGAGTCTTGTAATAACAAGTTATAATATAATTGTTATGACTTTCGCATTTAGGATCAACAAAAACTCTTTTAAGAGAACATAAATAATTATAATGATCCACCAAATTGTTTGTTCTGTGACTAGTTCTACACTAGAGCACAAACAAGACAAAATTTAAACTGACCTTTTGCTTGTGAACTGAGCTTGCATGCCTTCAGCCATCGAGTTAGCATCTGTAAGTGCTTTGGGCATAACCTGGGACCCACCCGTCATGAGAACTAAGAAAAATTTCTTAGCTTTGGTGCTATTTGGATAATCCACCAGAACGCCTCCTTGGAAGCCAGAACGCATCGCTTGGGAAGTCACCAGCTCCACCTGCTCACTATTTTCTGGATAAAATTGAAATACTGCTCTTGCGCTGCGGCTCTGAAGATGCAAGAAATATTTACAATATCAATGTATCAGAATAAATAATTCTTAATATAAATAATTTCTATACTACAAAAATAGTTCAATTTTTTATACACAAAATAAAGATGAATAATGAGATATAATCAGCTTAACTTGAAATTTACATGGACTGAGTTTACAGTCCTTTTATGTTGTTCATTTTTCCATCAAGTTACTTAAAATATAACAAAGAGAATAATTGAAAATATTTAGCACTAAATGAACAGCAGTTGAATAAGATTAGAGAATTATGGAGATTACCATGGGAAAAACCATACGATACCCATCAATGGTAGAGTTGACTTTTAATAATATGACCAAATCTTGGCTAAATGATGAAATTCCTTCAGTGAAATTGAAGAGTTCGAGATATGTAGGAGAGATGGGGAGATTAAATGAGGATTTATTTGCGATTCTCTCGATATCTTAACCAATGGTGTAGTTTACAACTTCAAATGATACCACACCCAGCCAAACCCAGCCCATGGGCCTTGTGGCCCATCAATGTTGCGGTTAGTCACCTATTTCTATTTATTAAATCCACGGAGGCGGCCAAGATGTTGTGGAAGTTGCACTTCATAATGAAAGAAAAAAGAAAAATACTTTTCCACAGAAAATGTATTGGTGACTGCCAGTTTCACCAAATAAATGCCATTTTCAGATCTCAAACAGAAAACTTAACATCAAGCTGTATCTATTATATATAGACGTTTCTCCAGATATCTAAAATATATAGATGCTTCTCCGGATTCATTCATATATATAGGGATATAGATAGATAGATAGGATACAAATTCACAGCCTAAACCACAAGCGTGATTGAATTGAAAGTTTTACGGCTTATTGGCCATAAAGTGTAACCGCCAGAAAAATTGCGATTTTGATACTCAGTGTCATAGGTTCGATTCCAGAGGGCCCCAAAGTCCCGATTTTTCCCGTTTAAATGCATTGATTTTATTTTCGGGAATTTTTAAAAAATACTTCCCAGATAGGTAAAGAATTTAAACTCAAGGAGCCTATATATAAAGTCATGATCTATTGAAAACATAAATGACTTGTACAGAAAATATCCTTGGTTTGATGCTAGGACAATGCAATAATATTCCCTTTAAAATACATTGAGGTAGTTTTTCATTATTTTTTTTGATGCACTTATCGAAATGATAGGAAGTTCTCGCTCTGCTAGAAGATGTATATTGAGACTTGGTTTAAGAAAAAAAATTAGATAAGACAGTACAGCCCCTGGGTTTGATGCCAGAGCACATTACAATTTCTCTCATAAGGAATATATGTGAAAAGTAGGACATTGTTTGAGGGAGTTGCACCCAATATTTCTTCTTTAATTTTCACACACAGTTGGAGATGGTGAAATTCTGTTGTGCTGCATACTGTGTATCACCAAAAGACCCGTTTCGATGCTGGACGAATATATTGCAGCGAATTATAAGAAAATTTTCAATCCTTTATTTTTTCTTTTGAGGACTGTCCCGATATAATGCCAATATGAAATTAGTGTTGTCGATCTGCTTGCAGTATGCAAGCTACATTTTACTCGTATAGCAAAGAGAGGAAGAACTTGGAAGGACAAAGAAGGGGGAAGAGGCAGGGGTCAATGGGAGGTGGGGGAAGAGTGGGGAAAAAGGTGATTCTTAGTTAAGATAAAATTCGAGGAATCAGAGTGAATGACTATTTCCAGTTGTTCTGAAGCAGGGATACACAACATGGTGCCCGAAGCAATCTTGCACAGTGCCTGTCAAGCTTTGGTAAAAATGGTATGTTGATAACATGAATTTCAAGTTGATATCATATCGAGAGGGTCCACAAAAGTAGAAAAAGTATTGAAAATATTCTTAAAATTTGCTGCAATTTAATCGTCTGGTATCAAACCTGGGTCTTCCTGGTCATAGATTCAAGTTGAGGTGCCAAAATCACTCACTGCTATTTGTCATCACTTACTCTCTACTTCGACTGGATTTTGAAAACTACTGCGCCAACCTAATGAACATTTCACAAAATTCACAGTTAATAACTTATGATGTATTGGTAAAATACTGAAAACAATTAAAAAATGGAAAAGACTAATAATCATCAGCGATGACTGACTAAAGTCAAAGAATTTAGAAAAATAAATTTTTCTTTCTGTTATCCAATTAAAATATGTAATACTTTAGACATTTCATTTTATATGCAATCATAACAGCTTTAGGGGGCATCCCGAAAGAAATTCTTACAAATAGTTTTTGTCCTTAAGGACCACCATAGTCAGAGATGCAGAATACATTCCAATTGTATTTTAGATACAAAATACAAACTGCTCTCAAAAATTGTATTTGAAATTCAAAGATCAAAATGCAATGAAAAATGTATTTTGGATAAAAATACAAAAGTAAATTCAAAATACATTTAAAAAATACAGAATACATACAAAAAGTAAAAAACCCTTGATTACCATTGAATGAAAATTGCTGCAAATTCAACTCTTTGTTAGGTATTGAGCAGCTCAACTATGTTTACCACATATTTGCATAAAATATAGCTTACGGCTGGAAGATTGTGTAGGAAGATATTTGAAAACATAGCTGAGGTGTAAATATTTATATCACGATAAGTTGCAGTTTCTACACGATTCAGTTGAGGCCAGACAGACATTGAACAATTTAGACACAATCGTAAACAAAAAAAATAAAGAAGGAAATGTGGACGAAGAGGAAGATCCGCCCCAAGCTATGACCAAAAACAACAAAACGTAAGAAAGCCCCAGAAACATCATTTGAGGAGTCTCTTCTGCAATTACTTTGAGGAAAAAAGATGAAGACAGGGAGAAATTCAATGAAGATCAGAAGTTCGTCGCAAAAACAGAGATAATGAACGTTATATGACGAATCGGACTATCCGGAGGTAATCAAGTAGGACAACAGCATATCACTACTGTACTTATGCAGGATGACACAGTTCGCAAAATTTAGTTTTTGTACCAAGGTAGCGTCAATCAGCTCACAAGAAGCATGGGAAGGCACGTCGGATGTCTCTTCGGTTCTGTCTTTCATCTGATTTTGCAATGTTTTTATATATTCTAATTCATATAGGAGAAGATACTTAATGCCTTTTTGCAATAAACCGTTTATATACTTTCTTAAATAATACATGTTATAAAATTTGTTTCTTTACCTTAAAGTCACTGCCAATCTTTCCTGCGGTGGCACAGACAATCGCAATGGTGTATTTCAGTAAGATATTCTAGGTCCAAGGACTGTTAATAAGTTATCAAAACTTTAGATACTCATCCAAAAATAGTTAAAACATTTGCCTGGATGCTCTCTTAACCTTCCATCAACTTGTAAAATTGTCCGTTGAAAAGTCTTTGGCTTACTATTGGCTGCTCTCTTTTGCTTCGCTCTCTAACAACAAGGGCACATTAGGGTGGATTGAAAAAACTTTTATTGCAATTTTAATATTTCTTGCCAAAATTTCGAAACTTCTCACAAAAAATAGTATAGTAAAAATTAATATAATAAAAATTCCCATAAAAGATAGTATTTAATTTGGAAATAAAATTATATCCGTAATGTGGGGGTGCCACTATTGCGGGGTATTACATTTCTTTCAGAAAAAAACGACTCACCCTACTGTTTAACCAACATCCATAAGATTTCTGTATATTTTGAAGAACTTTGGCAAACTGAGAAACCATTTTCCTTGATTCAAACGTACTTAATCTTTAATATTATTATTAGGGGTCTTTATTATAGGCAAGATTGAGACTAATATTAAGCAACAACCAAGCAATATATGTATTTCTTTGCCATTAAATCACTTCGGAAACATTGAGAAACCATCAGGAAAAAATGCAAATATTGGACATTTTTCACAAAAAATTAAAATTTTGACTAAAATTCTGAGCCTCAGGACATAATCCGATCAAGTTGAAATTTTTTAAGTGTGATAAGAACCACAAACTTTAAGCACTAGCTGCTGACGGATTTCAAAAAAAAAATTTGATCCACCCTAATGCACATTCCACAAAATCTATTTCGCACTGTTGTATTGGCAAATTATTATAAGTGCGTTAAGCAGAAAGGACGGACAATTAATGAATCACCTTTAGTACAAGATGCCAGCGTGTGGCAGGCCTTACAGAAGTGGAATAAAGGGCAATTTATTCGTCATACCCTGCCCTCTCATTGGCTATGCTTACTTTTCACATGAAAAGTCCGTCAAAATTTTTGTGACATTTATGAAATATCGTATGTACATTGCTTTTTAATGTATTTTCAAAATACTTCTTAATATTATTTAAGATACAAAGTACAAAATACTCAACATACAAATAGTGCACATACAGAATATAATAGGTAATACCAATAAAATGTTAAATTTTGTAATACATTCGCCTTAAAAAATTGAATCAAGAAAATAATTATCATACTTATCTTTAGTTAGCACAGTATTAGAATAGAGTGAATATTTATGGGAGCCTTATCAAATAGGAGTTAAAAAGGAATTGGAAATGGTGCAAAGAAGGGCGGTTCGTGTTAGGGAGATATGAAAAATGTATCAGTGTTACTCAGATGATATAAGAATTAAGTTGTGACGATCTAGAAGACAAGAGGAAGAGAAAGATATTATCAGTTTCTATATGGCATTAATGGGAATTACTGCATTTAAGAAAATGCAGTATATGAGTATGCAGGATCATAAAAACAAAGCAAGTTGTATAGATGCAAAAAAAAGTTTATTATAATCTGATATTCCGTAGATAGGTTGTAGATTCCTATGTAACCTAAGCAAAATTGAAGATTATTGTAGTTTGTAATATTGCATGATGCATTGATAGAACTTTGAAATATTGTTTGCATCAATTTTCGAATGTGGTACAAGTTAACGTCCCCAGCTGTCCTTGCAACTAACTATGGCTGTATAGTGTAAGTAATAAATAAATTTAATGATAGTACAATGCTCGGAGATTGCAGATTTTAGGTCTCTATCAATGCCACAACTCTCTTCACGAAGAGTAAAAAGCCAACTTACATTGATTTTGATAATTCTGAAGAAACTACATTTTTATTATCAGCGCATAATTAACTATTGATAACTTTTGCTTCCTTTTCAATCAGTTCCAGATTAGCTCATCAGATACCAACAGCATAGTGCAAATTCATTCTTCTGCACCTGCTTTAATCAAACTCCCATAAAATTCATTACTTATTACTAGAGACTGGAATTTTTCGCAATCGCAAAATATTCGCGTTAAGTCGCGAATTTGGCATGAAAACGCGAATTTTGCTGTAAATTGCGAATTTTATGTTAAAATGTGAAATTGGCATCAAAAAAGAATTTCCTGTTACAAAGAACTAATTTCTCATTCTCTTGCAAATTTTCCGCAGTAAGGTTTTGTAAAAATCTTCAGTTCAAGAGGAATATATAGAAAATTGGCAAATTATCGTTAGATTTTTTCAGAGCAGACTTTTATGTGGAAGGAAACCCCTGCAAGCGAAAGTGTATGCAGAGTGAGGAGAGACTTTTGATTATTCATTCGGCTGACTTCACAGCCTTTGTTTCCACCTTCCGGCTTTACTGATTACAGTTATTTTCTTGTATTTAGCTCTTTTGTTACTGCTAAGTTTAGTTGATTTTGCTATTTAATTTTCATTTTTGCAGTTGATATGGATGTCTATATATCCTGTAGATAGGAAATATAAAAATCATTCGTAGGCTGTGAACATTTTTATAACATCGTATGAAAAAGGAAGCGGCTGGAGCAATTAGCATTCCCCTTAAAAGTATTCAGGATTGAGTAAAAGCAGCAAAGTGGGAACCCGCCAAAATGAATACCATAAAATTGGACAAAATATATTGCCTTTTTCGTTATTTCACTCATGTATCTGATCATGTTTTACTAAAAGCTTGTTTATATTTTATCCTTTAACAATCGGAGATGATGCAGTTATTTTAGATACAGCAATACTTAATCCGCTAAGTAATAAGGAGATTATTGGTAACTCCTCCGGGCATCCCCCTTTTCTCTAGAACTTCTCCCTCCCTTTGTATTCCCCGCTCTCGCCGGAAAGGTTGGCGAATTCAGTGACCGCGAAGTTTTACTAGGAATATAAATAGCGCTGACTTTGTCTAAATAATTAAAGCTGCTATATTTCACTCATTGATAACTTCGGTGATATTTTGGCAGTGGGGATTGATTAGGTAGCTTCATCTGTAGATATTAAAATGCGTCGTGAGTGGTACCCTTAATATTTTACTTCTTCAAAGAAATAAATCGTTTCACGCAGGGCAAATATTTTGAAAAATTTCTAAATCAAAACTAAGTGCGAAAGATAGGGCCCTTCAGTACAAAAGTCAAGGATTTTACAGCACTGACAGAAGTACTGTTATGTGCAAATTTTGCAACTGCCAAGTCTCTTGGAAAAGAAAAGATTCGATCGAGAAACTTTTGAAATCCACAAAACATGTTTCTGCCAAAGGTTCGGCCAACGAGAGCAAGAAATTACAGTCTTCAATCGCCATTTGTTTTAACAGTGTAGAGATCAAGAAAAAAACCACCGGGTACTTTGGGAAGCGCATCACGGAAACATTTCTGAAGGCGAACATACCATTGGAAAAAATTGGATATGAGCATGTACATGTACTCTGGAATCTGCTTGTGGAAAAACATGCTCTAGGTCTAAATTAGAAACATTGAAAAAATATGACATTAACCCATTAATGCCCAGAAATGCATATTTTTTTACTAATTAGGATTGATTTAATACATGTATTGGTAGAAAAATATTACCTAATTAATTTTTAAGGTGTTTAGAAGTTGCCTATTTTTAGACGTATCTTAAGATACATCTGGGCATTTGAGGAATAATTTGGGGTTCTAATGGATGCAAGACAAAGAAATCATTCGTTTGAAGTATTATTTAATTAAATATTTTAAATATATCAATACAAAGTAGAATTTTGCATAAAGAGCTCAAAAAAATTTTTATGTACATGATTTGGACAAAGATTTTACTTACTTGTGGTAAGGAATAAAACACTCAGGGTGTAAAGATACTCTACATTTCCTGCATATATACATTGTTCTCCCTTTGCAGACGATGCACAGTTTTGATTTTTTTTCTCCTCGATCAATAAAATGGTCCATACGATCTGTTCTAACATGATCAGTAATCGAAGAAGTAGAAGGTTGCATTCTTCTCATTGCTGGTGTGCCGTAATGTTTGAGAATATAAGTCGCACAATCCCTTCGAAACTGCAACAATGTTAAATTATTGCCTAATCTATGACTCAAGAGCCATCCCTGAGAAACAGATACATCCAATGCCCACCGGAAATATGTGAACCACCATTTCTTACTACGAATATTGGTCCTGTATGTTGCTACAAACTGATCACAGAGATCAACTCCCCCCATGTGAGAATTGTACTCAGCTATCGCCCTTGGAATTGGGACAGTAATCTTTTTCTTTTCCCCAAAAGAATACCTTGTCGCCGTCTTCATCTGATGGTTGTAGCAGTTCGTCATAGCTGTCACAACATTGCTGTCATTCCAACGCATAACTAATAAAGATCCATCAGATCTAAATACAGCCTTTCCACGATGAAGTTTTTTAAATTCATTTTTCTCAGGCAAATTATAAATTAATTTAACTCTATTTTCACGGACTGTTCCAGTTGCTCCAATTTTTCTCATTGTGAGTTCTCCAAGTATCTTTTCAGATGTAAAAAAGTTGTCAAAAAAGACTTTTGAGCCTGGAGGAACTTGACACTTATCCACTAATCCTAAAACAACAGCTCCTCCCTGTCCTAAGTCAGTTTTAGGTAAAGCAGTGTCCACTCCTGCATATGGCTCTGCGTGATATAAATACCCCGCTGAATCTGAGAGACTCCATAGTTTAAAACCAAATCTAATTGGTTTACCACGAATAAATTGTTTGAAACCATGACGACCGTAATAAGGAAATATTGATTCATCAATAGAAAAATTTTCACTTTGAAAAGGAATTTTAAAATTCTTATTTAGGACATTGAATAAAGGCCTGACTTTGAAAAATCTATCTTGCCCATCATATCTCGCGTTGTCAGCAAGGTGAAGGAATCTCAAAATTTCTTCAAATCTGTTCCTTCTCATAGAATTTGAAACAATTTCAAGGAAACAGTCTTCAGATTTGCTCCAGTAAAGCCTTCCGTTTGGGAGCTCATGATACCCAGAGAGCAAAGGAATTCCAAGAAAGGTATAAATCTCGTCCACTTTTACATTGAAATTATGATTTGACTTCAATTTTGCATACGCAATCGATTCCTTTCTAATAATCTCGATTAAATCAGGGGAAAAAATAAAGAAAAAGGTTGAAAGGGAGATAGACTCTGATTTAGATCACTTGGTAAATCCTGTGGTGTAAATTCTGGGATGGTGTAAATTACCTCCTCAGGCTTCTTTAGTAGGCTGAGGTCTAACCACTTTTCTTTTCTTCTTTGAGGTAGCAACAGAAGAATCTGATGTAGATGGCAATTCTTTCTTCTCAGGAATATCTTCCTCAACTTACGTTTAGTAGAGGTACTCTGAGATAAATCGGTCCTGATGAGGAACGAATCATGCTTCCTTCTGCCTGTAAAATTCTCCGAGGCAGATGCAAAGGGTTTCCTGATATCTCGGAATCAGATGCATCAGAATCCTCGTCAGTTGCCATGTTTGTATCCTCAAGCGGTGGATTGATTACAATTGTTTCCACATCAAACTCATCATCTTCCTCAAGTAATGATAAAATATCATGCACAGACAATGGCTGAGACCTTGAAAAATAGAAATTAATATCAGAAGGTGTTTTTAGAAAGTATTCATGGCACTCTGCATCATAAGTAAGTTCAGCAAGTTTGTACAATTTAGGTGGTATCATTACATTTTTCATCATGCAATCACTTTAAAAGAATCACCTTTTTACATTATGAGTGAGAATAACTGACATTATGAGAAATCCTCGCTAATAAATTGAGAAAAGAAGTCCTTCAAGTTTGAAACAAACGGGAATGTATGAAAGGTAAAAGACCATTTAGTCTCACGAATGCCCAGATGTATCTATAGATACGTCCAAATTTCCTTCGATAAGAATGTTGCCTTAAATATTTTTTTAAATTCTCCTACAATCAACATGCATTCTACTAACATTTAAGATAAATCAAAGTAATATATATAATTACTTACATGTGAACACAGTGGTCTCCAGGCGTTGACTGACGGATATGCACACCCTTTGTGAAAATCTGCCAGCTATAACGGTATACCCATCATAAAAGAGAAAGTTGCCCTTGCAGCAACAGGAAAAGGGTCTGTAAGGAGTATCTCATATTTGTAGTAGAAAAATAAAGTCTTGTATGTGAGTAAGGAATTTTTAAACTTTGACATATCTAAAGATACGTCTGGGCATTAATGGGTTAAGTTTGATAATGTTGCGGCCTTGGTGTTAGACTCAGCTAGATATATGGTTAAATGCTTCCATACTTTGAAAAGCATTCTTTCCGATGATGTTCTAATCATTCAATGTTGGGTGCACAAGCTAAATTTAGTGATAAATGTGCTTGGAAAGCAATTGTCACAGCTACAAAATGCTATTTCTAAAATAAAATCTGCATATCTGAATACTTGCAAGAAGAAACATCTGTTCAGAAAATATCTTGATGATCAATATCCTGATAAAAGTGTTTCTCTTCTTCCACTACCAGTTTCAACTAGATGGTCATCATGGTTTGAGTCTGTGCTTTACACAGCTGATCATTTACATGACATAGTGGAATTTATGAAAACAGAGGAAATGCGTAGTGTGAGCAATGCTGGTATTGACTACATCATAAATGCAAGTGAAGAACTCCTACTAACTTTTCAAACAGAGGCAAAATTTGTTGTGGAGGTTGGTAGAGACATAGCGGATTCAATCAAAACATTAGAGGGATCATACTGCCCTTGCAGCCACACACTTCATGGTAACCTTTGGAAAATTGAACATTCCTTACAAATAGCAGCAGGTGGTAATTTCGGTAAAAAAACAAAAGATATGCTGGAGTCCTGTGGAAATGTTCTCATTACAGCCAAGGTAATTGCAGTATTAGTGAATGCAGCATCACATGCATACACAAAGCTGGTTTCATTAATATCAAGTGACCCAGCTAAAGACTTTTATAAAAGAGTGAATGTTTTTGACCCTTGTGAAATTGTGTGTGTTGATGTTACTAAGCAATTATGTTCAAAAGTAAAAAAAAATTTTTTGTTCTCAAAAATGGATGAGAATGTATTACTCCAAGGGTTCAAAGAATTACAGACTTTGGTTAAAAAAACAGCAAACAGAAGAAGGACAAGTGAATATTGTTGTAATTTTGGAAGGCATTTCGGTGAAGCATTTCTGAATTTGCAAAGGCTGCTCTCAAAACAGTATGGATGCCATGTGCTAATGCAGACTGTGAAAGATTTTTTCATCTTATAGTGATGTTTTAACAGATAGATGTCGTAATTTTAAAACAAGAAACCTTGGAATTACTCTCTGAAATGTACTTTGAGAGGTAAAATGTCAGCCTTAACATAATAGTAATGAATTAAAATATTTATTTCTAGGTTTATAAATTTTTGAAATAATTTATCAATTTATTTCATATGTATTTGAAAGGTTACTGTAACCATTTAAGATATCTCTTTCACTAACATCACATGAAACTCAGGTAATACTAATATAAGTTCTGAGAGGACATGTACCAATGTACATCTATGTTCCATAACCACTTTTGGATATTTATTGTAGGCTATTTGTAATTATTTTAAAGTTAAACTTGTGGATGACACATAATACAATCATTGTTGCATAATAACTATGTAATTTAATTATATTTAGAATTTAAATTGATTGAAATGACAGAAGGAGATGTTAGGATACCAAAAAGCATGATTTAAAAGCATCGATTGGTAAGCACCACTTTTTGGATTTTAAAGCTTTCTGCTTTTTCAAACACCCAAAAATTCCAGTCTCTACTTATTACAAATGCTTTAGTGAACATTTTCAGGACTAAATACACTCTTTCATTTTTATGCTTTGGGAGCTAAGCTTTTGAATTAAAAATGATAAGACCATAGATTTATACTTTTATAGATTTGTAGAGGGGTAAATGTTAAATGTTTTATGACTTCCTTTTGTGCTGCAACTGATTGCTTCTAATCAAAAGCCTGGTGTTGAAGAACAAAATTTTATCAGCAAAGAAGGAATATAATAAATGAGTAAGAATTTATTTTCAATATTTTGAAAGCATCGTCATCATGGGTAGTCTGCCCGTGCAGGTCCTACGTGCTGTTTCTCCAATTTTCCCTAGCCTCTGCTCTTCATCCCACTCTAATGTTCTTCATTCTTTAAGCAATCTATGAATTTCACTCTTCTCTCTCTGCTGTGCCTTGCAGCATATCCTTAAATAGACAGTTCCTTCTTATCCAATTCATTTTCCTTTGGATTTTCAAACCGACCAATCATTTTTTTTTCATTTACTCTCCTCAGTACCTCTTCATTCCTAAATTCCCTCCTCTTGATGTTTAACATTTTTCTCCAAACCCACATTTTGAACGCCTCTATTCTATTTATCTCTTTCTTCTTTGGGGTAAATGTCTCACAGCTATATGAGAACTCACTCCACGCAAAGCATTTAATCCTTCTTTTGAAAACATAACTTGCTCTTTATTAAGAACACCATTTTGATTGACGACTAAACATTTTTCCATTTGTTTTATAATATGCAAATCTCTCTTAAATTATTTCAAAATGTAAACTGCGATCACACTTTTAAGCATTTGTATTTTCCTAAAACGTAGCTTTCTTTTCTAATGACAATATCATAAAACCATGTCAAGTCATTCTAGGAACCAAGTTTTGTCAAAAACAACTACAATTATACATTTTTGTATTATAAAGGTAAAAATCCAACTTCCTTTTCCAACCAATATCCTTTACTAAACAAATTCCATCGGCAAAATTAAAAGTAACTAAGAATAATCTTACCAAACAAGCATAAAGAGATGTAAAAAAACAGCTCAAGCGCTTAGCAGGTTTATGAGAAGATTTATCAGCATTACACAGCCATTGGAGGGCACTGACACTTAGAGCTGCATCGAAGGAGCCTGCACGAAACGGCATCCCTTGTCCCAAGTCTCCCAACATTAAATCGCCTTCAACTTCTCGATCCTTCGCTACATCTGCAAATTAAAAACATTTTTTCAGATGTCAATTATAGTAAAATTGTTGCCCCCTAATTTAATTAAAAACATTCATAGATCCCGTTAACATTTACTGGTACTTTGGAGGTGTGCAAGAGGAATAAATCTCAGAGGAGTCACTGCTACCACATCTGACACCAAGTTGTATTTTAAGAGCTTCATTTTTTGTCATTCATATTTAGAAAAAAAATAAACATCTCAGTAAGGAGAAACTTATTCCTCCATTTTTTACTGATTATTTAGACTACAACCCATAAAAATGACTTGGAAATAAAATGAAAGATATCTCTAAGCTCAATGTGGCTAACAATCAGTATAAATAAAGACCCCCATTTCATGGGAATAGTTCTATTACATACTGATTACAAATTATAAACATAGTTAATAAACAACAGGATGATTACAGAATAACAGAGTAATTACTACAGAGGTAAGCAAAATCAGTTACAGATATAACATTAGCACCAATAATAGAAAAATGCCATGGTGTAGTAATATTCATGGAAGTCTATTGATTTTTAAGAAGTGCTTGACACAATAAAGAACAAAACTTCAGGATGTTTTTGTTGAAAATAAGATACCTAATCACTTTATTCGTGAAGAAAAAAATACGTACAAACACCCTAAGAGCCAAATGAAACTTTATAATAACAATAGTGCTGAAGAATAATTAACAAAGATGTAAAACAAAACCTCTTCTCATTCATTAAATTAATCAAATTTCAGCTTTTGTTACTGGATGACTTCTGAGATACTTTAACATTACGGTCAAGGAATTCGGAAAAATGAGCTCTTGCATCAGTTGATTGCCAGTACCTACAATTTTCACAAAGAAACTAGGAAGAGTAGTAAGAATTAAAAAAAAGTTGACTACTGACCTAACATGGCTTTGGATATATCTACACCAACCCAAACATGGCCCTGCTCTTCCAAGACACTACCACTCAACCCAGATCCACAACCAAGATCCAACAAAAAGCAAGAAGTATCATCAGGAAGGGCTAACAACTCCACCGCTCTCTCTGACATCTGGAGCTGAATATCAATCATCCTAGAACTATAATATTATTGAAAAATAACCCTCAGTACATTATGTTAAGAATAACATTTATGTGGAATCATTTAATTCCATTAAAATAATGCTAATACGTACTTTTGAGTATACTTCTTGGCTTCTTCTTCATTGTAAAACTAAATGCAAAAGGAATTAATATTCTGAAATTTCTACACATAATGTTGAACAAAAACAACAACTCACGATCTCCGGAGGAGCCCGATGCTCTGGTCGTTTAGAAGACATTGTTCTTCAAGTAATAACAACAGTTATTCTTAAAATGGCAATGTTTAATTCTAAATTAAACAAAGTAAAACTATCGAGAAGATTCACAAATCTACTCTTTCTCAACTCTCAACACGT
Source organism: Sympetrum striolatum (assembly GCA_947579665.1). Taxonomy (NCBI): domain Eukaryota; kingdom Metazoa; phylum Arthropoda; class Insecta; order Odonata; family Libellulidae; genus Sympetrum; species Sympetrum striolatum. The sequence continues at coordinate 107,843,843 of OX388344.1, read as the reverse complement.
GCTTCTCCATGCTTATGATGTTTACTTCTTTTGCTTACTTCACCCGCTTCACCCCACTTTTACCGCTTCACCTTTTTTCGCTTAAATAAAAACAGATGAATAGCGGAATACATAAATTCTATTTCAATACCAAGTGTCACAATGGAGTTTAACAAGCGTAATCTTAAGAATGGAGTTAATAAATGAATATGTGGTCTTGTTGGATTAGACTGAGAAGCTATTTAGATTTCAACTTTAACTTTCTGATTGCACTGATTAAGTAATGCATTATTTGTTTAAGGTAAACTGTTATGCCTTATGTGAAGTCTGATGTTTTCCTAACTTTGTGTTCTTTATTGATATTTGCAGATCAAACTTTTATACTATTGAGTAATACTTCAGAGTCTGAAGATAGATTCAGTAGTATTATTCATTATGAGTTTCCGGTGATCTGGAGCAATCAGATTTCTTGGAGAAGCCAGGTACAAGTTACCTATCCAAGCAAATATGTGGAAAATTGTTGATTTTAACGGGCCTAATAGGATGTCAACTCTCATGTTTTCAAGGTTAATGTCTGCCTCAAAAATTTCGTCGAAGTCTCATTACGATATCCTAGGTTTAACTCCCAAGGCCACCCAATCTGATGTCAAAGCTGCTTACTACAAATTGTCGATGCAGTATCATCCAGATAGAAACAAGAATGAAGGTGCAGCCAAAATATTTCAGGATATTACTGCAGCTTATGAAGTACTTGGGAACTACAAATTAAGGAAATTGTATGATAGAGGATTATTAAGTACTGCTGGAGGAGAGTATACCGCGCCAGTGCACCCAGAGGATAAATTTTATAAATCTCGTGAGTCACGGCACCAAACTCCAGTGTATGAAGGAAAGACGCCAATTTACGATTTCGATGAATGGGCTAGGTCTCACTATGGGCAATCGTTTGCAAAACGAGCAGCTGCCAAAAGTAGATTTGAATTAAGAGCTCGACAAAAGGCCAAAGTGATTGCTGATATACAGTCGGAGAGAATTATCGGCCTAGCATTATTGGCTGTTATGTTTTTGGCTTACATTACCTTCTCCACTGGTAGGTATGATGTCGATCGGTTAGAAAAAAATAAGAAAAATGATTTAGATAGATCTCGGAGTAATTAAAGTAGTTTTTATGGAAAACTTGCAAATGTTTGGAGTCTTACTTTGTAATAACTTTATATTTATTGTCTTATTTCCTTAATTTTTGATCTTTTGTGTAAATAAAGGTTGACTGGGTAGTGAAAAATCAGATATCATGGTTGTATAAGATATATTTGAGACATCAGTTGTATATAAGTTGTTCTTGTTGAGATTGTTATTGTTACGGAAAATAAAATAATTTCAGTAAACTTTCTTTTTCCATTCTCTGTAGCCGTTACTGTTATTGTATAATAGTCTCAAAATAGAAATTGAACTACTATTTTCCATAAAAGGCAGCAAAAATATCAGTATGCTTGTAATTTTGCAAGGGTAATTTGTATTTAATTCTTATTTTGCAAGGAACCAGTAACTCCGGTTGTTACTATTTTTAGCATGTTGACGTAATATAATTGTGGATTTTATATTACAAAATTCAAAGATATTTGATTGCCATTGTAAGTATTTCCTTTTCATCTTCACTGTAGAAAGAAAATTCTAGCCTTCCCTAGAGAGTCGTCATTTCGATTTTAAATTCATAAAATTCAACAAGCCGTTTTCAACTTATCTGTACCTCTCTTAAGTTAAATGAATTTAGTTACATTTTCAGGATATTATTCTCATCGTTTTCTCAGGTTGTAAATTCTTAACTCACTAAGCCCAATCAAAATCTATCTGATAATTTACCATGCTTCATTTTAAGGATATTTAAATTTAGAACAATTTATTTTAGCTGGATATCCAGAAGCCATTGCTTCAATTTGACTCAGAAAACTTGCATGCTCTAAATGCTATTTTTGAGTTATTTTCTTTGCTGATAATATCCTGATCTTAAAATAAAATAATATTTAATATTAAACAGCAGTAATATGCTTTCTATCAAGACCATCAAGGAAGCACTATTTCTCAGGATTTCTATAATGCACATATGCAGTGTTGTAAATGAAGACTTTATTAGGCGAATTTTAGTCTACTACTTCTAATACTACTCTAACGTATTAACCTTTTTCTAAACAAAATAAATGGTCAGTATATTCACCAAAAAATGAAATTTTCATTAATTCTGGAATTAATAGACTCTGTAGACACTTGGGAACCTATACTGGGGATACCTGATAAAGAATCGTTTGTCGGTATCATCTCCAGTAAAATGTTTAATATGATTCGTCAAGTTTTTGGATACAGACTTCAAGTCTGATTGATATATTTAACCATTTCAAATTCCGATCAGATTTATGATCGATAGTGATTAACAATAAATAAAAATGAACATGCTACAATTAAAAAGGAATTTCTACTCTTGTTGAATCTATGAATAATTCAAAATTGGACTCTCTTCAAGTTTTATTTTTATCATGAATAACTTAGTTCTTAAGTTAATGAAGATTACTACTATGTTCGGCTACTACTTCTAAACGCAGGTAACTACACTATACTTAAGAAAGAAATAATACTTTGCCGCAGCGCCATGGTGCCACTTAGTTTTGAGACACTGAACTTATACCAAACCACCTTCCACTACACCAAGGAATGTTCCACAAGAAATGAGCGACGATAAAGATGGAAATTGAATCTAAAGGTTGTAATAAGAAAGAAAGTCCATGGTCCAGCAAAGCAATCTAATAGCTTAGAAAACTTATCCCCACATGTACACCTTACCTATCCTTGAAGAATCTAGAGTTATTAATTGCTAGAACAAGAGAACCCCTTTGATGGAAAGGAATAAACTATAATGTATAGATTCCTTCTTTGGGTGCAAATTCCACACATCCCATTCTATCAGAAGGTAGGCGCCAAAGGGGGGCGAAAGCCCTAAAATTAAAATTTTGGGCCTCCTGGAATTAAATCCATGACAGTTGGAATCGATTGTGGACTTTTTCCAGTGGTTGACAGTTTGGATAAAATAGGCAAATAATTGTGTTATTCATAGTCAAGACACACTTATTGGCTAGGGATTTTAGCCTACCTAGGTCATACCTTGCAAGCTGTTCATTCGAGATATGTTTAATTCTGGAGGCAACAATTTTGGAAATTTTGTATTTACCTGCCTAAAGTATCTAATTTAGGCAGGTAAATATAAATTCTTTTGGCTGAGATACTTTCTCTCACCCAAAAAGAGATTGCAAGCAATTGATAGCCATTACTAAGCTAAGGTTTTGTAATCCAATTGAATATTTCTGGTGCTGAACTTCAGTCTAGATTCTTGTTGAATTAAAGCAACTAAGTTCAAGAAGAAATTTAAACATAAAGGGCTTCCAGTCACCTAAATGTATCATGGAATATTCTTATGCATAAAATTTCATGTACAAGACTGACTAAATTTCAGATTATAAGCCACAGACGAGCAGATTTATAAATATTGGTAGACTAATATCTGCAGGAAGCATCACATTTAAATAGGCTAAATTTTGGGAGAGGTGGCAATGCTATTTGTAGTCCATTTAACCACACATTTTTTTAGATTTCAAATTGAGAAAATAAAAACTGTAAGGAGAATGTGCTATTTGTAATCTCTCATTATATAATCGTATTAAACCAAAACTTATCTCTCGAAATAAAGTATAAGTATTCAGGTGGATATTAAGTGTTTCGCACTTCCCCGCACAGTGGGTTTTTCTCTGAAAGCCTTCAGCCCACGAGTTTTTTTTTCCCACACCACATTCTTTCATGGGGTTATTTTTTATAATTGTTTTCATTTTTATTAATTTTCTTGTATCGGATTTTGTATTATAATTTCATATGTGTGACTACAGAGGTAAGAGAGTGGGCCTAACCTCGCCGCAGTAAAGGGTCTAATAATAATGATGAAATTGTCAAGTAGCGTCTATTTAGATTATTATGAGTTTATATTAAGGAAAAACCCCGATGTATGATGATGGATATATCACCTCCGTCGGCACTCCCTACACACGTCCTTATCAGTCCCTCAAGGCGACCGCGCCCTCTCAACGCTCTCAACCAAACAACATCAAAATTACGCCCAGTTACCAACCTTAAATATCTATCACATCATTTCACAAAGCATCTCAAAGAAAATTATTTTAACACACATCTATTACGTAACATCTGACACTCCCCCTTGTTAGAATAATTTTCTTCTCAAAAGATACCCAAAATCGAAATAATCTCACTAAAATCAACCAAAAAAAATCACTAAAGTCCTAGCTGAGCCACCCATTCCTAAACTTTAGGGCCTGGTATTCCCTTTCTGTCTTTAGGCCGCTTCACGAAATCCCAAGTAGCATTCTTCTGTAATCGGCTCATCTCCTCTTCCATAGCTTCCTCCCATCTACGTGCATCTTGCCTGGATACGGCTTGTCGATTGCTCGTCGGATCATCGTTCTCGTCAGTAGACAGAACACCCACGGAAAATGCGGTGTGATGATTACAGCATGCCCATGCCGGTGTTGCTTTCCTCACCCTCGTCGATCGCCGTAATGGTGGTGGCTCCTCATGCTCAATTCCAGCAGGTTCTTCCTGGAGAGTCCGGCTACGTCCTCTTGGTCCTATCGGCTCTGCCCTCGGCTCCTCATTGGTATCATCACTGATGGCTATGACATCAGCGTCGTCTTGGATGCTCATGACCTCTTCGTCTCTAGAATAGTCGTCAATGAAGGTCGAGAAATACTTTCCTCCCCCTGACGACTTCGGCTTTATCGGCCCACCAATATCGGAGTGGACGATCTGCAGCACGTCTGATGTTCGTTGTCCGCTCGGCGTAGGGAACATTCTCCTCCTTCGGCGCAAACGGTGCAGTCGCTCGTCCTTCCATTTGTCGCGGCTTTTGGTCGAGTCTGCAAATGGCGGAATCGCTGATACCAGGTGGTGTCCGCTACCGCCGCCTTGTGCGTGAAACCTCGGGCAGGCACGGGCTCTGTCTCCACTCGATAGATTCCGCCCTCATGGATTGCGCGCAGAAGCAACCGATTCTTGATGGTGACAGCACCTTTGCCATCCTTGAAAGCTATCTTGCATCCTCGGTTCTCTATCCTCCTTACAGACAGCAAATTCACCGTTATCCCCGGCATATGCAACACATCCGCTAGTACCACCTTGCTCCCTCCAAACCTGGGCAGCACCTGCAGTTCGACGCTCCCCCGGCCAACCGACGGCACTCTCCTCCCAGTTCCTACCTCTACCAGCCCGAAATTTCCTTCCTCGTACGTTACAAACTTCTCCCTGTTCGGGGTGATATGGTGGCTCGCTCCGCTATCCAGGAACCAATGGTTTTCGTCGGCTAGTGAATTTGCACGGATGCTGTGGCAGCGCACCACGCAAAGAACGATCGGCTCTGGCTCCTGTGCAACATACGCCGCCCTCGGCCTCATTGCATCCATGCTCTCCACACGAGACTTCTTCTCGGGACACTCCCTGGAAATGTGTCCCCATTCCCCACAGGCAAAACACTTTACCATCCTTGCCTGCCCCTTTTGGTCTTCGTTTCTTCTCTGCCCTTTGGGATCGTCCCATTTCTTCTCTCTCTCAGCTTCCGACCATCCGTCCGGTTTCGACATACGGCCTTTCGGCTGATTCCTTTCTTTCCATTTTTCAGAGGAACCGGCGATAAGAGCTCTCGCTCCGTCGTCTTGCTTCGACTCCAGTTCCTTCAGACGAATCTCCTCTAGCAGCAAATCCGATTTCACCTTCTCCATTGTAAACCTTTCGGACAGCTTTACTGACCTGACATAATTTCCATAACATTCAGGCAAACCTGTCAGAACCAGCATCGCTAGGAACCTTTCAGGAATTTCCAGCCCTCCGTTCCTGATTTTCGCGGCGTAGTTCTGTATTTTCCCGATGTAATCGTGCATGCTCATGTCGTCGTCCTTTTCCAGCTTCGCCATGGCCTTTATGTGCAGAGCCGTGCTCAGCGGGTTGTCTGGCTTATGAATTCTCGCCAGAATCTGCCATCCCTCTCTCGCCGTCGTCGCATTCGCTATATCCTCTAAATAATTATCGCTCACCAGAGACTGAATCAAATAAAGAGCCGTAGCGTTTGCGTCTCTATCGGCGTCTGCCCACGAGGGCTCGTCGCTAGCAAAACCTGGCTCTATCGCCCTCCACACTCTTTTGGACGCCAAATATCCCCTCGCTCTTACGGACCATGCGTCGTAATTTGAGTCCTTCAGCATTGGAAGATATCGTGCCTGCTGCTCGTCCGCCATGGCTCAAAACACTCCGTGCGTCGTCTTCGTCGGGAATATATATATCCTTTTCTTAGCAGCGCGAACGTCTTCTACGCGTACGTCTATTGGGTTTCTTCACTTCGTCCCCGTGATCTCTCGGAATGTAGCTGAGAAAAGTGTTCTATCTCTTCACACGGAGACCAGATGGAACATTAGGACATAGCGTTTACCGGAAACCAACGAACACGGACCGGTACCTAAATGCTGGCAGCCACCACCATCCGGCCCAACTCACAGGTGTTATTTTCACATTAGCCCACCGAGCACTTGCTATTTCAGACCAGGAGAATCTACCCAAAGAAATAGAACACCTGAGAACGACTCTTAGGCAGAATGGACATCACACAAGGGACATCAACAAGGCCCTTAGAAGAGCCGTTTCTCAGCCGAAGGAAACACTCGAGGAGAAGCCGATTGCCACAGCGTGTCTCCTCTACGTGTCGACAGTTTCAGGGAAAATCAGTAGGATTCTAAGCCAACATAACATCAGAACAGTCCACAAACCCTACAAAAAGGTTAGTTCCATCCTACGGAGTGTCAAAGACAGCCGGGGCTTAAACACTCCAGGAGTATATAGTATTCCCTGCGGATGCGGAAAAACTTACATCGGTGAAACCTGCCGGACGATCCACACTCGCCTTAAGGAACACGAGAGAAGCCTTAGACTTTTGCAGCCTGAAAAGTCCGCTATCGCTGAGCATGCCCTGGTGGAAAACCATAGTATTGACTTCAACCAGACGAGAATGCTGTGCAGAGGGAACGGTTACTGGGATCGAATTTACCAGGAAGCCATTGAGATCCGCCTCAACCAAAATAACTTGAATCGTGACGAAGGAATGTTCCTCAGTAAAAATTGGAACCCAACAATTCGGAAAATCAAACAACAGAGAAGGACCAATCAGATTGCAGATTGAAACGACCAATCCGAACGCAGATTGCAAGGACCAATCCGAGACGAGGGGGCTCCCTCCCGAATCTCATATTTATACCCGGACTTCAACTTTCATCGACATCCTTGAAAATGGCAGCAGTGGTTGCTGTCGAAACGTCGGAGCTATCAACACATTGACCCGGTTGAGAACCCAAGAAAAGTTCCTGAGCAGCATACACCGGGAAAGCATAAGATCTTTCTGTTCTATCTCAACTTTCTCACTCGACGGCGTTACTTCCGAAAACCACGAAAAACTCAAAATAACCAAGACTTGCACAGTTAAACCGCATCTGGGCCCATAACCTGTCAAGTAGCGTCTATTTAGATTATTATGAGTTTATATTAAGGAAAAACCCCGATGTATGATGATGGATGTATCACCTCCGTCAACACTCCCTACACACGTCCTTATCAGTCCCTTCAGGCGACCGCGCCCTCTCAATGCTCTCAACCAAACAACATCAAAATTACGCCCAGTTACCAACCTTAAATATCTATCACATCATTTCACAAAGCATCTCAAACAAAATTATTTTAACAAACATCTATTACGTAACATCTGACAGAAATCAATAACCCAGACCCACAATGAGTAGGTTTCGAAATCAAGGAATTCAAGTGCCCTTCAAAAACATGCAGTCTCTCTGTAAGTAAGGGAATAAATATGTACATAGATGCAAAATGTTTTAAATATAGTGTGTATTCTCCTCACCTTGTATCTACTTACATTTGCACTCTAATCTTTGGGGGCAATATTTCTGAAAATTTAACTTGACCTATACTTGATGAAGACACTGAGATTAAATCAACCATATTTGGTTGTGTGTTGCAAATTCATGAGGCAAGTTCATGCTGGAGCACCTTCAGAATAGATCTCTTCTAAAGGGAAACATTCCAGAAGGCCTAGACATATTTCCCTTGAAAATACAACATTATGTCAATATATTGTCAACCTAAGCAATATTGTTCTCATTAATTCTTTTTTGAAAAATTCATCGTCAAAATTCATCCATCAAAACATCCGAGTAAAAACAGTTATAAAAATATCGGTTGGAGGTAGGGAAACTGTGCTGTACATCGGTAGGCAGTATATAAAAAAAGTGATAGCACAAGGATATTATGTGGTGTGCCAAGAACTTTTTCATCACACATCACTATACTACAGAACACTGAAAGGGAAATGCTGTTCTAAACATATTAGTAACGGTAAAAATCACAAATACCTAAAGCAACCATGAATTGTATCGTAAAGAATTATAAAGCCAATATTAGCTAAAACGAAAAGCAGCAATTTGCTATACACAAAAGTTGTATTTTTGTCAGTATTTCGAATTTTAAATGAAGTTTTATCATATTAAAAATTACACAATGTATGGAAATAGTGCCCCGTTAAGCATTATCTGAGTACTTACTATAAAGACACTGCGACTAACAAGGAGAGGTCGCCAGAATGAAGTTCGAGATTTCAATGAGACCTATTTCATATTGAAGTAGACATAGCGAAAGTAAAAAGTGAGAGAGGTTTCGTCCACATAGGCCTTTGTTCCTGAGAAAATTGACAATAAAAATATCGTCTTTTGTTGATTATCCTAGGTGTGTATGCTTCCCTGCATAGCAGCAGATGCTCCCGATGTCGGCTGTGAATCGCATGGACCTGCTATCGAATTCGTTGTTGGATGTGTTTTTTCTTACTTCTCTATAATTTAATTTTTGAAATAATAGCAATCACTACAATTTATTATTTCCTCCTTTTAACATTTTGATGAAGCGAGAATTACTAAATACGTTCCAATAATAATCTGCTTGTGTGATCTCATATGTGGTACTGCCACCAATTTTTTTCATCGAGAATATGGTTTTTTTGACTAATTTACAAGTATACTTATTTTACTTTGAAAATGATCGAATTAAGTAATTTTTTTAATATGCTTACAGCAGATTAAAAAAATGAATGTTTTTGTTATTATGGAAATTACTATAATTGATCCCTTTTATGTTTTTTGTTGGGCAGGGTTTCGTCGACACATTCATAAAATTATGTTTAACTGACCCTGAATGTGTTCTGTCATGAATGAATTCTAATAGAATGAATTATCTTATTGCTATGATTTTTCATTAAAGCTAATTTCATGCACGACCTTTTGATTGATACAATGAATCACTGATTTGATATATTCTAAATCAATTCCTATGATCTCAAAGAAATTTACCAGAATGTTCATAATGAAATAATTGAGATAATGAATTCTAATGGTAAATAACTCGGTTTTTCATACAGTTATAAATATAGCATTAATTGACCGAAAAGTAAATAAAAAATATTATTTCGAGCAATTTATTCATCAGATTTTTTTCTGAACATGTATTAGGATGATAAAAATCAAAAAAAACAAGGGAAGCACAGAAAGGAGAAGCACCATGAACATCTTATAAAGCTAATTTTTGAGCACTTGCACTTATGTTTTTGGACATCTTTAGGAAAACAAACCTCTCGTAAATTCCGAAAAACACTTCTGTTATCTACCAGTTTTGATGCATACCATGAATATTCTAACATGTCTTTGAATGCTGGAGAGGATAACTGATTGTGGATTAAAGAGTGGATTCTAATGTTATCCTCACGGAAGGAAATTTCCCTTTTCTCCTGAAGCAAAAATGTACAATTCTGGAGGCGCGCAATAAATTGCTTGACCTGTCTGTAGAAGTAAACATCACAAGGTTTGCATACGGATGTACACTTTGGTGGAATAATTTTCACACAACACGTCCGTGCACCATCATCGTCAGTGAATAGTTCATCATAAATTGCTTGCCCTCCCCAAGATTCTATTATTAACAAAAACTTCCTATTACCTGAATAGGGCCTCATCACAGTTTTAAGGAATGTAATAAATAAGTTAGTTGTGAGTTTACCAGATTTAGATGAAACAACAGAAACATTCGAAAATTCTCTCTCTAGTTTTTTTACATTTTCACTAACACGTGGACCAAATTCACCTCCAGATTCCTGCATACACAAAATAACTTTTGGAAGTAGCTTTCCTGAAGCAGTGAATGCATACTGCGCTGTATAAGAATGTGTAATTTTTTTCAAACTCCCAAGAGCCACTTGCACAGTCTTCTCTCCTTTTTCTGTAAGTGTTCTCTTTATTTCCCCCTATATGCACACCCAGTTTGGTCTGTATTAATGACCAAATCAAGATTATACTCTGGAATATTCGCGTTATGTTTTTGAGAATGCATGACCTGCGCAATCCACGGGATCCGAACGAGCCCAAAAGAGTTATATTTTATTGGGATGAAACGTGGGTCTGATGCGGGTAATGTACAATTGTATCGGCAGGCTTTAGACCTCTCCAACCACATCCATAGCAGCTTTGTCTCCCTCTCATGGAAGAACTGCAACAGAGCATTCATCGCCTCCGTCTTACGGCTGCATTAGCGAGACTAGAAAAGCTGACCCCAGATTGTCACCAATCCAACTCTCGCACATCATTGCCTGCGACTGCTCTCAGCTAGACCAAGATGTCAATTTTGTGCAACTGATAAACAGCCTGTCATCCATCTACAAGACCGCCACTTCCACCTTCTATCCCTGGTGGAAGAACTCTCAGGCATCATAATACTACCACTTGTTGAATTAAGAAGGATACTCAGAATCTTTAAGGTCACGTTGGCGTCGTTACCATCCTTAATACATGGAGGACGGTACACCTTGATAATCAAAGCAGAATCGCCCTTCCTCACTATCTCCGAGGATCAGGAGGGTTTTGCTCTCCTTCCTTGGCATTTGCCAAAAATAATCTTTATCTTTTCCCTTCTAACTCGGTCATCCATACCCATAATACTCGCCAAAATAAGGATATTCACCCATATGATCACTCACTTACCCTCTCCCTTAAAGTCCCTCATCACTCTATCTCTCTCATTTATAACAAACTTCCTGCATCCATCAAAGACTGCTTGACTACTAAATCTTTTAAAAACAAAGTCATGAGGCTTCTAACAAAAAAGGCCTACTATAGTATCCAAGAATATCTTGGCGATAACTGGTGTTTTATTTCACTTTCTTCGACAACTTTTATATATTTTTTCGTATATTTTTGATTTGTATATTACTTTGTATATTATGAGATTTTACTTTAATTGTGATTATGATTATTTATTTGACAATGCCCATACTACTTTGTAGTCCTTAGGTATAATAAAATTTTAATTTGAATTTAAGAATAGCTGTTTTGGGTTCAACCTGTATGTGGGCCAACCTATCTTCCCTATCATGTTCAACCCCTCGACATCGTGCTGCAAGGCATGCCTCTCAATCCATTGGATTGCAAATGACACCTAGTGCAACCACCATTCAAGATATATCTGAAGGGTGATCTTTTGGGGCAATAGATATTCAGCGTCAGCAACAAAACCTCACTGGAACTTAATTGCCAAGGAAGCACCTCCAGGGACAAGGGAAGGTTTACCTGCCACCAGGATGCTCAGCTAGTGATGGTACTTGCCAGCAACGCCACTCCAGTGACTTCGACATATTACTGGACCGCTACCGAATCTCAACATCAATTCGTCGGATCCTACATTCTCTGATAGTGTCCTGGATTCTATTAACCTCACAGAGCTGAGGCTAAACAAGGACCACATCCCCACCATATCCTTGGCAGAGGTTTTGAGGCGCACACAACACCCCTCTAGAATCACAAGTCGAGGCAACCTGATTGGGCTACCAGCAATCGCTCTCTTAGGTGCTGTTTTCCTTGTGGCCATGCTGATATCTGCCAGGAGGAGATGCCCAGGGAATTCCATGAGGGACCATGCAGCAGCGACCACTGTGCTGGTGTCCATCAATGTTTGCAGCATCATGCAGCCAATCTGTGGAGCTACGAACATCGTAGCTCCTGTCCTCGATGATAGGTTCTAGTAGAGAAGTTAGTATAGTGTTTTTTTTTGCCGTTTTTGTAGTGTTTTGTGTGTGTGAAGTGTTTTTATTAGGGATAGTAGTTGTTTAGTGAAGTTCTTAATTATTATTAGTGAACATTATTTAGTGCAGATTGTTTCCTTAGTAAATTGCATGTAGAACTTAAACTATATATTTTTTTGTTTTGTTGTATATATTTCTTTCATATTGTTGAATATATTTCATTTGTTTTTTGTATTGGTACAATTTACAATGAGACTCTGTTTACATGTGTTTCATTAGTATATGAGGAAGTTGTTGTGTATAGATAACTGCAAATTCTGTGGTAAACAGAACACTTCAAAATGCCGATGTGTAACATTACGTATTGCATTAGGCCCAAATGCATTAATACGACGAGAAGTGGCCCAGATAAATATTTCTTTACAATTCCAAAAAATACTGCCGATTTTCCTGATGTCCCGATTTTTCCCATTTAAAAGCATTGCTTTGATTTTCGGGAATTTTTAAAAAATACTTTCCGGATAGGTAGAGAATCAAAACTCAAGGAACCTATACATATGGTAATGATCTATCGAAAAAATAAATGACTTTTACAGAAAATATCCTGGGTTCGACGCTAGGACGAAGGAACAATTTCCCCTTTAAAATAAATTGAGGTAGTTTTTATTATTTTTTTATGCACTTATGGAAATGATAGGAAGTTCTCGCTTTGCTAAAAGATATATATTAAGACTTTATTTAAGAAAAAAATTTAGATACAACGATACTGTTCTTAAGTTCGATGCCAGAGCACATTAAAACTTCTTTCATAAGGAATATATGTGAAAAGTAAGACATCGTTTGAGGCAGTTGCAGCCAATATTTCTGTTTGAATTTTCATACATATGGATATGCTTGCAGTATGCAAGCAACATATTACTCGTATCTATTATAGACGATCGGTGTGGATGAAGAAATGTCGAGGGAAGAATGTTCTGTCGCAAAAATCATCCGTGTGCGTCTGTGAAGACCATTTTGACGTAATTAAACATTATGAATATAATTATACTTGCTACACTATGCCAAATACCATTTAATGCAAGTTAGCATTCGTTCTTAGAAATTGCTTTATGTGCATGAAGGTGGCAACATGTATGTTTTGTTTATATTGCATTGTTGAGAGTTGAATACGTATTTATTAACTAAAGACATATTTTGCATCCTTAGTTAATAAAGGGTCGATAAGAACATTAAATTTGCGTAGTTAAAATGCGAAATTAATGCGTTCAATTCATGTTTTTTGAGAAGCAGGTGAATGCTCAGTTGTGTATGAATCTTTGGAGAGCACCATATATGTGATGTAATGTAGGTTTAATTATTCAGATCCTATTTATAAATTCATAAATATTTATAATCCCTAAGATTCATACAATAAATATAATTCTTCCTTTTTTTCTATGGTTAGCTAATGATGTCCACAGTAGTTAAACACAAACATAAAATAACGAATGGACCATACCGCATGGAACTAAAGGTACTAAAGGGCCGCGCGGATGTGGTAGCTGACGTCACATTTCCGTCAGCAAATGGAAATACGTTATGAGGTGGGGGTGTCTGCTGAGCAAAATTGCTTCCTTTTCTTGCGATTAAAAAATTAATACATGGCAAATTATTACATAAAATATACGTTTTACGTACGTATATTCCCTTTTTGATATTTTAGAATATGTTTGAAGGCTAATTAAAAGTTTGTCCTGAGGTCTATTGAGCGATGGTAACAGAAAATATCCCTCCAATAGCAAGGCATTTTATTGGACTTGGAGGATATACCAAAGTGCAGTATCTTTGATGAATCTTTTGTGCTAAAAGACTATCTATTTAGCTACACTGGTTGCAGCCATCATCTGGTGAGTGAATGGTTTGGGTCCCGGCATTTCTTTCCTTACTTACTGATCTCATAATTTGGCTTTACCTATAATTGTGCTTCGGTAATATTAATCAGCTTATTTAATTAAAATCAACAAATGAGACCTTGTTCTGAAACTGACCCAACACTTTGAAGATTCTTAAATGAGATGTGTGGTTTACAGGAGAGAATGCAAAGAACTAAATTAATCAGACCATTATATGATCTACAGATTAAAATTAATACATTAGCAAATGTATAAATAAAAGTAAAGATTAATCTGTAACTTGAGAATTGAATAGTTAACTAAATTTCAGAAAGATAACAACAAAAAATAATAGGATATTTCCAAAATATGACTACTTTTTATAACCTCATCAGACAAACTTAAGGGTAAACTGGTTAAGTAAGGTTACAAAAATTGATAAACATTATTCGTACATATATTATTTTGTTTGGAAGCAAGTTTGAAGGTGACACCAGTCCCATTCCATAACCAGTCTATAAAAGTGTAAGAATAAATTTGATCATGTCACTGAATTGGAACGCATAAGTGAGACTCAATCAGAAGCTCTGATCAAGAAGTGGCTTATTTCTCCAAAACCCTTTTTTAATCAATTAACACCTCAAGAGCTTAGTATTCTCTTCAAAACCAATAGCATATGTTTGTTTAAAGTTATTATTTTTATGTACCTAAAGTTTTCACTATATTTCCTTATCAAATTTATGTCTAAGTAGAATCAAGACAAGTACTGAATCAAGAAAAAGGGATGAAACTTTAAAAAGAATTTCCCAAGAAGATCAATTCTTTGAGAAGATATTAATATTAATAAATTCCATCAAATACAACCTATTAAAAAATTAAGGTCCACATTTATTAAACAGTAATGCTGATTAGTGAGCCCACAATTTAAACGAGTTCATCAGAGGCTCACATTCACAGGGCAGAGTCATTAGATTAGAATTTTGCCAAATTATGGCAATTCTGAGAAGATTGTTGACAAATAATTGCATCACATCACTTAAATAAACGCATTACGGGGTATACGGTGGAGGTGGAGGGATGCTTTCCAGTGGAGTATCACCATCAAACAGCCTCTGAGGACCAGCCACAGAAAATGTTTCAGCTTCATCCCAATCATCAATTAGCCTTCTGTGATGAAGGACCACATCTTCAGCTGGACTGCGGCCTGGTCGAAGCAGGTTGCAGGCTGTTGCGATGACTGAAGCAGCTCCTAAGTTTGAAAAATACTTTCAGGTAAGTGACCGGAGACAAGTCCTCCAACCAAACTTTGGAAATCAACTAACAAAGTCTATTGACTTGGGTACTCAACAAAAATTGTACGAGTGTACAATATTCATGCTAGTGAATCAGTAAGGGTCATTATTATTCATGAAAAATAATCATTAGTTGGTAGTATATTCATTTAGTTATCACTTTGTTTAAATATTACAGTAGAATATGTAGGGCAAAGATAGTGCCGTCGGAGTTCTCGATTTAAAAATATTTTCTCTCCCTTAGGCATGCTATATATACACAAGGAGTATGAATCAGTAAGATTGTTCCTTAAAATATAGGAAATCAAGAATATTACTTATTTGAATCACTTCGTAAAAATTAAGGGTATAAATATTTATTCATTAAATTCTTACGGGATGAACCTACTTACATTTAATAGAAATACAGAAGAGGAAATTATGTCATTATATATGTACATCAATGATAAAATCATATATAGATAATATTAAAGTCAGGAGGAAAAGAAAAATATATAAAAGTACAATAATCTATAAAAATATAATAGAAAGAACACACATAAATATATAAAATACATTAGAAGGAAAACACACAAATTTATAAAAATACAATAGAAAGAACACACACAAATATTAATATAATCATAACAACACTCAATAAAACCCTCCATAAATTCAAGTTACAGTAGTTACAGCATTATTACTGTGTAATTTTAATAAATATTACAAAGCTTAAGTTTAAAAAGATAGTAGTAGTCTCCCTTACTAAGCATTTAACAATTCTGGTAGTTAGCAGGTTAAGGCTGCTAATTTTTTGCCTAACGCTTTGAATGAAGGAAGTGTGGCTGTCACCAGTGCTTCTACTGCCTACTATTACCCCGAGATTTACCTTCAGTACTCATTTTTACACATTTACAGGCTGAGTCGACCTGTGGCCCCTCTGAAAAATGCCAGCAGCTAATTTGCCGTGGCTGAGGATTGAACCCCAGCCCCCAACCTAACCCTCTAGGCGTTTGCCTAGGCAGGCGAACACCTTAATCGCTACGCAGCCGAGGCAGTTTAAAAAGATCCTTAGCTCAAAACATAAACCAAAATGGAATTTAGAATCTCTAAGGGCTGAGAAGTAAAAAGAATTTTAAGAGACTGTAAGTCTCTTGATCGTAAGGGAAGAGAACTAACCACTAATGAGGAATGGGAAAAGTTTAAAAAATGTGTCAAGGATAAATCGCAAAAAACTCTTGGGAGGGTTAATCCAAAATTATTATTACTAAATTAATGAAAAACTTCAATATTTTACCAATAATTCATGCAGGGCTACCACAATTACAAAAAATAATATGAAAGAATTGATCTCATATCGATTGATTGCGTGCATTATATGCATTTCACACTAAATTTTGCATAAACATTTATTTATTATTATGCAGGAATAAAACATTGGCAAAGCTCTTATAATTATCATATTCAAGATACATTTTTTTCCATTTAAATTTATCCTATAAACGTTTTTGTTATGAATTATATTGCCATCAAATTATTAGTAAAAGGGCTGAATTTGTTCCTACTTGGAAATTTTTTACGTAACGATTATATGAAATCATGGAGCATTGGTAGCACTGCTTTTTGGGGCTTATAGCCATTATTGATTACCAAGAATAAAAATTGACCTTCTTAATAAGATATTGAAGTTATCCTATTTTTCCTGAAAATTTTAATTCATTCATCAATTTATAATTGTTGATGTTAGTTACCTTGTATCTGTAATGTTTAACGAGTAAAATGTAGCTTGCATACTGCAAGCAGATCGACAACACTAATTTCATAGAGAATGACTTCCACAGAAAATATCCTTGGTTCGATGCTAGGATGATGCAAAAATCGGCCGTTTAAAATACATTGAGGTTGTTTTTAATTATTTTTTTCATTCACTTATCGAGATGGTAGGAAGTTTGTGCTTAGGTGGAAGATGTATGGTAAGAATTGGTTTCAGAAAAAAATTTAGATAAGCCTGTTCTGTTCCTGGGTTCGATGCCAGAGAACTTTAAAATTTCTCTCATAAGGAATATAAGGGAAAAGTAGGACGTCGTTTGGGGCAGTTGCATCCAATAGTTTTGCTTGAAATTTCACACATAGTTAAAAATGGCGATCATCTGTTGTGCTGCATAGAAAGTATTACCAAAAAGACCCGGGGTCGAAACCAGACAATTAAACTGCAGCGAATTTTATGAAAATTTTCAACCCATTTTTACTTTCTCCATATACGAAGTATAGAGAAAGTATTTTCTTTTTATTACCGTCCCGATATGATGCCGACATGAAATTAGTGTTGTCGATCTGCTTGCAGTATGCAAGCTACATTTTACTCGTATAGCTATATAGGTATAAAGATAGGACACTAATTCACAGGCTAAACCACAAGCGTCATTGACTTGAAATTTATATGACATATTGGCCATAACGTGAAACCCCCAGGAAAAAAGCGACTTTGATCCTCAGTGTCATAGGTTCGATTCCAGAGGGCCCCAAAGTCCTGATTTTTCCCGTTTAAATGCATTGCCGTGATTTTCGGGAATTAAAAATAAATACTTTCCAGATAGGTAGAGAAATAAAACTCAAGAAGCCTATATTCATTGTCTTTGTCTTTCGAAAACATCAAAGACTTTCACAAAAAATATCCTGGGTTCGATGCTAGGACGATGCAAAGATCTGCCCTATAAAATACACGGGAGCTGTTCTTCATTATTTTTTTTTGATGCACTTCTCAAAATAATAGGAAGTTCGTGCTTAGCCGGAAAGTGTATGGTAAGAATTGGTTTAAGAAAAAAATTTTCATAAGACCGTACTATTCCTGGGTTCGATGCCAGAGCACATTAACATTTCTCTCATAAGGAATATAAGGGAAAAGTAAGACTTCAATTGAGGCAGTTGCAGCCAATATTTCTGCTTGAATTTTCGCACATAGTTAAAGATTAATATGTTCTATTATGTTGCATAAGAAGTTTCACCAAAAAAGACCCGGGTTTGATGCCGGGCGGTAAATATGTCTCCCGTTTAAAATACATTGGGTTAGTATTTCATTATTTTTTTGATGTACTTATCGAAATGATAGGAAGTTCGTGCTTGGGTGGAAGATGTATGGTTAAAATTGGTTTAAGAAAATAATTTTCAGAAGACCGTACTATTCCTGGGTTCGATGCAAAAGCACATTAACCTTTCTCTCATAAGAAATATAAAGGAAAACTAGGACGTCGTTTGAGGCAGTTGCAGATAATATTTCTGCTTGAATTTTCACAGATAGTTAGAGATGGTAATCTTCTATTCTGCTGCATAGTAAGTATCAACAGAAAGATCCGGTTTCGATGCCGGACGAATAAATTGCAGCGAATAATCAGAATATTTTCAATCCATTTTTTTTTCTTTTCACGGCCTTCCCGATATGATGCTGACATGAAATTAGTGTTGTTGATCTGCTTGCACTATGCAAGCTACATTTTACTTGTATATATATATATACGACTAAAATGTTGCTTGCATACTGCAATATATATATATACGATTAAATTTGTAGCTTGCATACTTCAAGCAGATCGACAACACTAATTTCATAACGGCATTATATCGGGACGGTCCCGGAAAGGAAAAATAGGATTGAAAATATTCCTAAAATTTGCTTCAATTTAATCGTCTGGCATCATACCCGGGTCTTTTTGGTGAAATTACGATGCAGCACATCAGAAGATCATCTTCTCTAAATACGTGTGAAAATTCAAGCAGAAATATTGGCTGCAACTGCCTCAAACGATGCCCTACTTTTCACGAATGTTAATAGCTCTCTGGATTCGAACCAAGGACGATCTAGGAATTATAAAATATGTTTTTGAAATGTATCTATAAGTTCTATATATATGCCGAATTTCAAGTTTTAATATTATTGGGAAGAATTCAAAATAATTCTTAAAATTCGGATCAGTGACTGATTGTAGAGATGCCTGGTGTCGAACCCTGGACATATTGGAAGCTGTAAATGCACAAAATGTCTTGCTAGGACTTGATCTAATTTCATACAAAGTTTGAGGTCGATTTCATACCAGAAAGTACGTAAAATGTGTTTCCGTTATCCCCATAAGAAATGCATTGTGGAGTGCAAATGGCCCTCTGGGATCGAACCAAGGACCATAAGGGAATACACAAAATTTGATTATGAAATATATTTATGATTTCTAACCCCATGCCAAATTTCAAGTTTCCATGCATTCGGAAAGGGGTCCAAAAAATATATGGATACATGAATGAATCCGGAGAAGCATCTATATATAATAGATACGAGTAAAATGTAGCTTGCATACTCCAAGCATATCAGTAATACTAATTTCATATCGGGACGGTCCTCAAAAGAAAAAAAAAAAAGGATTGAAATTTTTCTTAAAATTCGCTGAAATTTAATCGTCTGGCATCGAACCCGGGTCTTACTGGTGAACTAACTATGCAGCAGAGTAGAAGACAACCATCTGTAACTATGTGTGAAAATTCAAGCAGAAATATTGGCTACAACTGCCTCAAACGGCGTTCTACTTTTCACGAATTTAAATGGCTCTCTGGATTCGAACAAAGGACGATCTCGGAAATATAAAATATCTTTCTTAAAGTTATATATGATCTATATCTACATGCCGAATTTCAAGCTTCTATTTTATTGGGAAAGGTTTCAAAATAATTCCTAAAAATCGGATCAACTTCTGATTGCAGAGACACCTGGTGACGAACCCAGGAAATATTGTAAGCTGCTTATGCACAGTTTGATTTGTAAATACTTGCTCTTCTAGCTCTAGCTCGACCACTAGCATCAATGGCTTGAAATTTTTACGACATATTGGTCATAACATATAACCTCCAGAAAAAGCCGACATTGAACCTCAGTGTCATGGGTTCGATTCCAGAGGGCCCCAAAGTCCTGATTTTTCCCGTTTTTATATGCATTGCTTTGATTTTCGGGAATTAAAAAAAAAATACTTTCCGGATAGGTAGAGAATCAAAACTCAAGGAGCCTATATATATGATCATGATCTATCGAAAACATAAATGATTTTAACGGAAAATATCCTGGGTTCGATGCTAGGTCGGGGCAAAATTCGGCCATTTAAAATGCATTGTGGCGATTTTTAAGATTTTTTTTGGACCCCTTTTCCGAATGCATGGAAACTTTAAATTTGGCTTGGGGTTAGAAATCATAAATATATTTCATAATCAAATTTTTTGTATTCGCTGATGGTCCTTGGTTCGATCCCAGAGGGCCATTTGCACTCCACAATGCATTTCTTATGGGGATAACGGAAACAAAATTTAGGTACTTCCCGGCATGATATCGACTTCAAACTTTGTATGAAATTAGATCAAATCCTAGCAAGTCATTTTGTGCATTCACAGCTTCAAATAGGTCCAGGGTTCGACACCAGGCGTCCCTACAATCAGTCACTGATCCGATTTTTAAGAATTATTTTGAACCCCTTCCCAATAATATTAAAACTTGAAATTTGGCATATATATAGAATTTATATATACATTTCTAAAAAATATTTTATATTTCCTAGATCGTTCTTGGTTCGAATCCAGAGAGCTATTAACATTCGTGAAAAGTAGGGCATCGTTTGAGGCAGTTGCAGCCAATATTTCTGTTTGAATTTTCACACGTATTTAGAGAAGATGATCTTCTGATGTGCTGCATAGTTATTTAAAAAAAAAGACCCGGGTTCGATGCCAGACGATTAAATTGAAGCGAATTTTAAGAATATTTTCAATCCTTTTTTTCCTTACCGGGACCGTCCCGATATAATGCCGTTATGAAATTAGTGTTGTCGATCTGCTTGCAGTATGCAAGCTACATTTTACTCGTATGATATATGAATGAATCCGGAGAAGCATCTATATATATTAAGATATGCTCTCAGGGATCACAAAATACTTTATTTATTCTGACTGAACAAATAAATCCATGTTCCCTGCCTCATGAAGTTATTAGGCTGGATATACGTTTATAAATAACAACCAGTTTAAATATATTTTGTAAATCTCAAATTTAATCTGATACAATAATGTTTAAAAAATAACACTTTCATGGATTGGTAACACTGATAAGGATTCATTTTACCATTTTGGAAATGTTACTGATCGTTTTGCCATAGCCTCTGAGTAGAAGTGGTCATATTCGAAATCCTTTACTTTCTTCGCCCATAAGTGGCCGCCACTGAGGCCTGAGTGGTTTTAAATAAAAATGGTTGTTAAATTAGAATCACAAGTTATCGCGAGAATTTCCTTCTCAATATTGTTCTACATGCTTTATCACTCTGACCACATAAGACCTTACGTGGTCGGAGCACCTCGTGAAGTGAGTGATCACGCGAAAATTTGTAAATATAGTTCATTCTTCCATTAATTCCCTTATGTTTATGCAAACAACGATATTATTAACATAGTTATAGAATAGGAACTCAGTATTTATCAAGATGAGCTTTAAATTAATATCTCCAATAATTTATTTTAATAAATTGGGATACCCGATGACAATGGCTTGCAATTTTAATGAATTTAATCTCAAAAATTGTCCTTGACACATCTGCGAATCTGTTGGAGGCCATGGTTCACGTACTGAGCACATTCAGGGAAGCAGGCAACTGTAGAATCGAGATATATCTGCAGGTCATCAGCGTATAAACGACGCTAACAGTATTGAATATAATTTAATTTTTAATTTATATCCACATTAACAGAATCGAACGCTTTACTTAAGTCCAGTAAGATCAAGTCTGGTTAGTCACTATTATCCATCGATTTACGAATGTCATCAGTATTTTAACTAAGGCTATGGCGGTACAATGTAACTCCCAGAAACCTGATTGTGAGCAATCAAGAATTAAATTTTGATATTCAGTAATTTGATGATGCGTGAGTTTTACAAGGACTTTTGATGAAACCGGGGGAAACTGATGGGTCAAAATCATCAGAATTCTATTTAAAGTTTTTCAAAATTGGTTTCACTAGCAGGTGTCTCAATGGCATTGGAAATTTTCCTTAAAAAAATAAGGGTTAATGTGAATTACGAGGGGCATTTTTTAAGTAGTAAGACAGGTAGAAGGGTCGCTAGGCCAAACCATCTTAAAACTGACCCTTCCTCTGCAGAGGGAACTAATCTGCTACATAACCCTCACACCAGGGGTAGTGCAGGTAGTATGGCTATATTGAATATGATTTGAAAAATTATAAAAAATTAAAATTAGCCACTAATTCTTGTCATCATCGTATCCTTCGTCCAAAGAGAGGCACCTGCGTTTTATGATTGATGTTCTATGATGAAAATTAAGGATTTTAATAATTTTGCTAGTAAGTAGCTGGGAACACATGACAATACGGTTTTGTCCGTACGAGAAACTGCTGCACCGTTCTAAACAGTGTCACATGGGTAGTAAACCATTTAAGTAAATGGAACCTTACACACCAGCCGTAAAGGAATTATAGACTGTGCGGTCGCCGAGCCACAGCCGCCCGAACGACTGAAGAGAACGGCACTGGGACGGGACCTTTGAGATTGTATATTGGTAGCAGTGCAAGTAGCAAAATGAACGCTTTCACATTGAACGATTTCAGCCGTGTGCAGTCCGCCATCCCTTGCTGTTTCCTTGACCATTTAACACCATCAGTATCAATTATTTTTTCATCCATATCTGTTGAATGTAAACATATATCACTTATCATTTACCGATAAATAAGGTTCATTCTTTCTTTTTGATATGAGACTGCTTCTGGGTAAAAAAATTGCTGCATTATGAATGTTTGTAAGATGGAGTGGGGCTGATGGGGGTGTGGTGTGGGGGGTTGATTGGGGGTGGGTTCATTATACGCCTTTTCCCTATCAGGATTTACAATGTAGAACATTTCTAGATAAAATATTGACATATATTTATATAAGCGTACACTTGATTATACGAGTAAAATGTAGCTTGCATACTGCAAGCAGATCGACAACACTAATTTTATATCGGCTTTATATCGGGACGATCCTCAAAAGAAAAAAAATGGATTGAAGTTTTTCTTAAATTTCGCTGACATTTCATCGTCTGGCATCGAACCCGGGTCTTTACTGTGAACTTACTATGCAGCACAATAGTAGATCACCAACTCTAACTATGTGTGAAAATTCAAGCAGAAATATTGTCTGCAACAGCCTCAAAAGACGTTCTGATTTTCACGAATGTAAATGGCTCTCTGGATTCGAACCAAGGACAATCTTTGAAATCTAAAACACGTTATTGAAAGTTATTTGAGATTTCTATTCATATGCCGAATTTCAATTTTCTATATTATTGGGAAAGGTTTCAAAATAATTCCTTAAAATCGGTTCAACTTCTGCTTGCAGAGACACCTGGTGTCGAACCCAGGAAATATTGTATGCTGTGAATGCAAAGTTTGATTTGAAAAGACAGGCTCTTCTATCATGCAAAGTTTGAAGTCGATAGCATGCCGGGAAGTACCTATAATTTGTTACCGTTATCTCCGTAAGAAATGCATTGAGAAGTGAAAATGTCCCTCTGGGATCGAACCAAGGACCATCAGTGAACATGTAAAATTTGATTATGAAATATATTCGTGATATCTATCCACGTGCTAAGTTTCAAGTATCCATGTTATCGGGAAAGGATCCAAAAAAATCCTCAAAATCGCCGCAATGCATTTTAAACGGCCGATTTTTGCCCCAACCTAGCATCGAACCAAGGATAATATTCGTAGACGTCTTTATGGTTTTATTTAGATATCTTTGGCATCTAGCGATCCCTCGAATTTCAACTCTCTACTTTACCGGGAAGTGCAACAAAAAAATTTTCGAAAATCCGCGCCATGTATCCTTATGGAGAAAATCGCGACTTTGGGGCCTTCTGGAATCGAACCCATGACACCGAGGTTCAATGTCGGCTTTTTCCTGGAGGTTACACGTCATGGCCATAACGTGGTAAAAATTTCAAGTCGGTGGCACTTGTGGAACATGGTTAGACTTTTGATCCCCTATATATCTATTATATATAGATGCTTCTCCGGATTCATTCATATATATACCTATATAGATAGATAGGATACAAATTCACAGCCTAAACTACAAGCGTCATTGATCTGAAATTTTTATGACATATTGGCCATAACGTGAAACCCCCAGGAAAAAAGAGACTTTGATCCTCAGTGTCATAGGTTCGATTCCAGAGGGCCCCAAATTCCCGATTTTTCCCGTTTGAATGCATTGCCGTGATTTTTGGGAATTAAAAAAAAATACTTTCCGGATAGGTAGAGAAGTAAAACTCAAGGTGCCTATGTTTATGGTCTTGGACTTTCGAAAACATCAATGACTTTTACAAAAGTTATTCTGGGTTCGATGCTAGGACGATGCAAAGATCTGCCCTTTAAAATACATGGGAGCCGTTTTTCATTATTTTTTTAGATGCACTTATCGAAATGATAGGATGTTCGTGCTTGGCTGGAAGATGTATGGTACAAATAAGTTTTAGAAAAAAATTTTCATAAGACCGTACTGTTCCTGGGTTCGAAGCCAGAGCACAATAACGTTTCTCTCATAAGGAATATAAAGGAAAAGTAGGACGTCATTTGAGGCAGTTGTAACCAATATTTCTGCTTGAATTTGCATACGCCGTTAGAGATGGTGTTTTTCTGTTGTGCTGCATAGAAAGTATTGCCTGAAAGACCCGGGTTCGATGAAGGGCGGTAAAAATATCCCCCATATATAATACTATGGGGAATCTTTTCATAATTTTTTTATGCATTTATCGATATGTTAGGGAGCTCTTGCTTAGATGGAAGATGTATATTAACACTTTGTTTAAGAAAAAAAATAGATAAGACCATGCATTTCCTGGGTTCGATGCCAGAGCACGTTATAATTTCTCTAATAAGGAGTGTATGTGAATAGTAGGACGTCGTTTGAGGTAGTTGCACCTAATAGTTTTGCTTGAATTTTCACACATAGTTTGATATGGTAATCTTCTATTTTGCTGCATAGTAAGTACACCAGGAAGACCGGGGTTCGCTGCCAGGCGATTAAATTGCAGCGAATTCTACGAATATTTTGAATTTTTTTTTCTTTTGATGTCCGTCCCGATATGATGCCGATATGAAATTAGTGTTGTCGATCTGCTTGCAGTATGCAAGCAACATTTTACTCGTATATATATATAACTTATAGGTATATCCGGAGAAGCGTCTATATATAATAGATATTTTGTTATAAACTCATGTGGTAGACACAGTGAATACAGACGAAATTCGCAGGTAATTTAAAAATTATAGTTATTTAAACCAGAAATTCTTTTATACCTTTACCTAGTTTTTCTTTTCTACAATCACGATAATTTTATAGAAGTCATAATACCCTACACATATTGACTTCTTCTACGATGGTAAAACATACACAATACTGCTATTTGTCTCCACAATTAAACACCTTGAGGATGAGTAGATAGCGAAACAGCGAAGAGAAATTTCTCACATTTCCCTCACACCAAATTCGGGGTTCCATTTTGACCGTCTTCTCTCCAAACGGCTCTTTTGTAAGAAAGCATCGTTAGCACGGTTTTGTGACCATCTTATGACAGATGGTTTCGTCATGAGAACTTTGTGAGAGAGATTGTCCAACAAATGCAGGCCACCTTTGGGAATCCATTGAAGAGACTATTAGGGCTCCTTTGTGCCATAGAGTCAATACCCGGACAGTTATGGTTAGTAATTAGAAACAAAGAGCGTGGATGAATTATTGAAATATTCTGAAATACTTTGAAGGTTGTTGTCTATACTTTACCTGTTTATAGAAAATACCCATTGCATTCTACCTGCTAGTGTCCTATGCACCCATACGACAGGGTGAAAGAATAGAGTACCCTCTCTTGATCAAGCATCAAAACTCAATTAAGGTTTATCCCTTTGGTCACATTGATGTGTTTGTATTCGGAGAGATACAACTAATAATTAAAAATATATTCAACACGGTTTGACTAATCTCACTTTAAATAAAGCCAATATATATAAAGAAATATTAGCCAACAGAGAAATTACGCATACAGCGTCTTATTCATCCGATGTGTCAGCAATTATGCATATACGAAACAAGATGGTCCCTGTAAGTAAAGAGGGATTTCAAACTTTCAAATATTTAACTTTATACAAACGAATTTGAACCATGAGGATTAATCGAGGATAAGAATAAGAATCCGAACCTCATGGGTCAACAGTCCAACAGGGTCCCCTTCTCTCTTAACTATCATACACTTAAGCTCCGTGATTTATTATATTTTATGGAGAAGTTCCTCCTGCGAACATGAGGAGTATAAAACAAAATAACGAAGTCCTTTCTAAACCTCCATCGATAAGAATGTTTACATAAGGAGAAAATATGGGCAACCGAAGTATTTCTTGTCCTACATATTTGAAGAAGAGTTAATTAATTATACAATCGACGGCTGTGATGTTGTGGAAAGTCATAATAAAAGTGTAGATGGAAAAGTACACATCAATCATAAAATATAGAGATGATTATGCGTGAGATTTGAGCCTATTCAAGGAAATATGAATTTAATCCCTTTAAAATACTATATTGCTTATATTGCATCCAAAACAATGAATTTTAGCCAGTGTTTAAAATAATAACGTCACAAAAGCCTCAAAACATGGGTAAGCATGAAGATGAAACTTTACAAGCAGAGGCACTCATAGAGCCTTACGTCTGTTAAGGGGGTTGCGTTCATACTGGTAACTTCTTTGTACGGGACTGTACATTCCATCAACCCAGATACTGTGCCTCCATTATCCTAAAATCTTGATGGAATCGCTTACCCTACTCAGCACTGACTGCACCAAGATTTTACTGGAAGGCAGCAAGATGATTATGCAGAAAACGCTCCTAGATTCTCACGTTGCAATCAAGTATTTTGAAGTTTTCCAAGAGCTGCTGGACAATTTTGCGTTATTCTCTGCTCTTGTATTTCTTAGAAAGTCTTTGGCAGGGTATTTGAATGGCAACCAAGCATTGTTTTGGAGTTTCGTCATCTGGCAAAATTTTCATCTTTAACGAGTTGCCAAATCAGTGGATCGTCAAACACACCCTTTATCTTTTCAAAAGGCCAGCTGAAAAATGAGGTTCTTGAACAGTATCCTACAGTTTGTAAAGCTTAAACAGATTGCTTCCTGTGACTCAATTTTATATGCAGAGGGGAAAAGTTAATGTTAATGTCAATTGAAGTGGTTGATATATAACGTTAGGATTACCAGATTTGTGGTCAAGTCTTGGCAGCAAATTTGACTACACCCAGTGCATCATATGATCTTTGCTGTCCCACATACAAATGAAACATATACTGTACACATACATGGTATATCTGTTGAAATTCTCTTCGGTTAATCCCACATATTTTGGTTTTCTTTTGATTTGATATGTGTAAGCTTTTCATGCATTGTTGTTCTACGATTGTTACAAGAATAAAAAGGGTCTGTTCTAGTGGTGTATCCATGTAATGTTTTATTTCCACCTTCCTCTGAGATCCATCCTCATCCATTTTCTAATGATTTCAATAGGTTATGGATGTTTGGCGAAGTGCCCCCTTTTGACCGGCGCATTGCCATCAATGCCGGTCAATGCGTGCCTCCGAGAAGCTTCGAGGCATTTCACTAATCACTTTGGATATAAAGCGTCCTGCGAGGTGCACAGATACTGAGACAATAAAGGACCTCTGAAGAGCACTCTCCTTCTGACCCCGACGTGATTTGAACACACAACCTTCTGATGTGGAGTCAGATCATATCTATTCTAAAAAGTACAATGATCCATCCCTACCTATTTTCAAAAGTTTAAATATTCTTCCAATTGCCTGTATTTTTATTCTTTTTACCGTAACATTTGTAAGGAGTCACTCCAAGGACTTGTAATTGTAATTTGTATTTTACTATCTTTTTACTTTAGTTTTTCTTGTATTTATTTTGTTTATGCTTGACGACTCCTATGTATATGTATTTTTATATGGGCCATTCCATGCCAAGTGGTCTAGTGGTCCCCGCTCGACCATCACGGATTTCGATGAAATTTTGAATAGCCATTCACACATATCTCTTATGAACATTTGTAAAGTTTTAATATCACCGATGGTATACTTGCTGAGATATAGAAGATTGTTTGACCCCGTGTCGCTGCCTTCTTCGACATGACTATGAGTTTTCAGTAACTTTGAGGCGTTGTATCTCAGAGAATTGTTTTATGAAGTAAACACACTTTGGCTATCTTAAACAACTTTTTGCGCTCTATTAAACAAGGTAATAAAAATAACTCTAAGAGTTACCTCCTTGCAGAAAATTATGTGCAAAACTGGCCCAAAAAATTGCAGATCGAAAAAAAATTAAAACTTTGCCTTTTTATATTTCAAGAAGAAATGATATAATCAACGTGAAACTTATCGCATGATAACATATAAATACATAGTTTATAAATATAAAATTTCATATTCCTAGTACTTTCCATTATTTTAAAAATTGAGTCAACATTTGATAATTTTTGTAAAAAAGCCAAAAATTGGCTATTTTTACCCCGCATTTACAAAAAAAGACCCTCTGGAATTTCTTTTGAAAAATTTTTATTAAATAGAGAATGATTTCAACCCTCTAAAAAAGTATATCTAGTTTTTCATCTCGAGCATATAAGGCCCTAGAAATAGGGACAACTATGAGGATGACATTTGTAAAAATGGCAAGAATAGGTTATTTTCTGCCCGCTCTTAGGAAAGAAAGACCTTTTCGATACTCTTGTAAATAATTTTCATTTGAAAGAGCATGTTTCAAACCTCTTAAAAAAGTACACTTGGTTTTTAATCGCGAGCACTTACAGCCCTATAAAAATTAACAAAGTTGAGAACGTTGCAATGGTGGCGCCACATGTCTTCTGTTGTTTATCGTCCTGGTTATTTTATGCAGACATTTTTAGTATATTGCGTTGGTCCATGACTGGTACTGGTAGTGACATCGTCACTTCCAGTTCAGGCATTTGAACCAGTAACCCCATCGCCGTAGGGGTCATGCCCCATAGCCATGCAATATCAGCCGTGCTGCTTTCACTGTACGTTCTGATACCCCAAATGTTTTCGCTGTAAGTGCTATCGACCAACTCTTTGGGGCCAATGTCAATAGTTGAACTTTAACAATCTTCTATATCTCAGCAAGTATACCATCGGTGATATTAAAACTTTACAAATGTTCATGAGAGATATGTGCTAATGTCCATTCAAAATTTCATCGAAATCAGTGATGGTCGAGCGGGGCACTTCTCTGAAATCAGACCACTTGGCATGGAATGACCCATATGTCTTTTGGAAAATAAATATATTATTATTATTGATTCTACAGAACTTCTATCATTTATTAATTTGAAGGTACCGCAACGCTATCTAAGAAACAAATATCCTTTTCAGGTGTAATTTCATCAACATAATTTATCTTACCATTATCAAGGTTTATGAGGGATGTGAATAGTATTGATGTTGACTACTTTCATTCCTCGCTTAACCAACTGAAAAATTGTTCATAATAAACTCTAATGCTAAAAATGCACTTGTATTTTTGTACCTTGCATTTCTGTAGTCTTGTAAATTATCCATCTATAAGCTTCCTACTGATTTAATATTTCTGCCATATTAATAACATATTTATAGTTCAAATATGTAACATTTATGTATTGTGTGATTTGGTTTTTGACCCATACTTCATAAATATTATTATTATCATTAAAAATCCACGATCACTTCAAAAGTATTGCAGAAATGCACTTTCTCTTGATTGAAAGTACTTTAGCTCCTTTTTCAAGCAAATTTTTCTTGTGCAGTATTAATGTTAGGAGTTCTGATGACTTTTGGATAGTCCCGAATCTCATGCCAAATCATTCAACTTATTCTGATCTAATCCCTTACAAAGGGAGTCATCTTCAATTTCAATATCTTAATTGTTGGTGTCAACTTGATCTTCACCATACTTGTATTTCTGTACTTCGAAAGAGGGTAATTCTTTGAAAATTGGCACTCGGATTTCTGCTGAATGAGGCAATGAGAATATAGCTGATGATAAACTAGAATATTCCATTTTAATTTATTTTTCCCGTTATATCCTGACGTTTTCACTATGCAAAAGTAACAGTCACTCCTGGGCTCTTGCCAAATCATATGTATACCATATGGCAATGTACAGTACTCTGTATTGACAGACTTCGATTCGATTATAGAATACAATTAAAAAACATTTAGAATAACCTGCAAGAAGACAGGAAACGTGAAATATTCTTACCTGCAGCCGTTATGGTGTAGCAACCATATTCATACGAGACAAACACATACGAGTTGGGATACATGCTCTGGAGGGAAGATTCGATGAGAATGGTGATGTAATAACAAACTCCAACAATGGCAACCACCCATAATACTATTTAAAAAGAGAAATTATATATCAACGTGACATTGACAAAGATACTGTGAGTCAGAAATATTACGATTTTTTTACCTGTTATAATGCTTGGCAACGAATTTCTTTGAATGAACTGCAAAGATTTTCTAGTTGGCCCAATTATATCAAGAAAAAATCCGAAGAGAGATGATATCATTGCCAAAAAACACATTACTATGAGAATCCTCATCAAGTTTGCTATTTCAGGAGTAACACATTTCAAAGCTGAAAGAAACATAAAAGATTATAGAAATTAACGTTTCATCTTAAATAATTTAAGAGAAAAGGATAACTTACTTCCACTAGAAGAATGATATTGAACGGTTACTGGTAATAATATGACATCTCCGTTTCCAAAAGTAACGTCGGATTGTGTCGTACTGGTGTCAAAATATCCAAAAGTAAAGAACTGGTAAACAGCGAGATGTGGAACACACTTTCCACCATTAAGACGAAACCAACCCAATTGTGCCAGTGAAGTACATGTAAGAGCAATAGTAGCCATATGGAAAAAGGCTGCGGCGAAATTTCTTTCTTGGTCTTTTAGAATATGCCATCTCTGTCTAGGAAAATAAGAAGGATTATACATGACTTTCTAGATGACGTTCTTGTCTGACTAAGCGATCGTAACACAACGTTTTCCTTTTTACGATACTGAGCTCCCGCTTTTAACTTTATCGCATACAAATACGGCTAAGAACCTAATTGAAAGTTAATAAATAACATATTTAAACGAAAGCAAGAAGATGTTTATTGATTATAGTCAATGAATGTGCGAATTTCGTGTCTTGTTTGAAAAATTCAGTACTAAGCGTACTAACATTAAGATAACAAAGACAAACATTACCAACGGAAAGACGCGCTTGTTCTTGGACTCTACAGTAGGTGGTACTACCGTACTTCGCATCATTCCCTATTCCGGCGCTTTAAACATTTAACATATTCTACTATGAATTGGAAATAATGAAATGTTTATTTTGATTCACTTAAAACAGTACAAATAACACATTTCATGAACCATCACCAATTTTCTATATTCATTCCAGCGAGTCTTCATTTTTGGAAGGAGGTGAAATTCTTCCATAGTAGCCCAGACAACACAGGATATGTATTACAACTGTATTACATAAAGAATACGTCACAAGATACATATATATATATATATATATATATATATATATATATATATATATATATATATATATATATATATATATATATATATATAAGTTGGAATACACGCGTAATACGCACGTATATTTGATACAAAAGTGGCTGAAAAGTTCCATCTGATGCATGTAAACGCGCGTTTTACGAATTGTAAAATTGAGTAGCCTTACGCGAATAATACATATGTATACATATATACGTGAAATTTACAAATTGAAATTCAGGCCTACATACACGAACTTTACATGACAATATATTTGTGCAACAATTTCCTAATTAAATGGGAAATTGTTGCACCAAATGGGGCTGTGTATAATATATATATATATATATATATATATATATATATATATATATATATATATATATATATATATATATATATATATATATATATATATATATATATATTCTGTACCTTTTCATTGGATTGCTCGTATTTTTCCTAATGTCTCATTGGGAAGAAGTAGTGATGGTAATAGATGGGAGATAATTATTGGGGTAGGATGATTTAGGACTTCTACATTGAGCATATCACAAGGGTACTGCTCTACCAAAATATATTTTCAATGATGTATACTATGAAAAATGTAAGGCCGGAATTTGAATACTGTACCGTGACTTGAAATGTATATAATTTGGACATAAAAACTTTGCGCCCTTAGTTTAACTAACTACTGCAGAATGTATAGTATATTATGATGTGGAAGGGGGGGCTATGTATAATATATACGAGTGAAATGTTGCTTGCATACTGCAAACATATTGATAACACAAATTTCAAGTCGGCATCATATCGAGAGGGTCCTCAAAAGAAAAATAAGGATTGGAAATAGTTTTAAAATTCGCTGCAATTTATCCGTCCGGCATCGTCATCCGTTCCAATATTCATGAAAAAAAATAATGAAAAACTATCCCAATGTGTTTTATTAACCACCCGGTATCGAGCACGGGTCTTTCTGGCAATATATCCTATGCAACACAATAGAAGATCACCATCTCTATGTGTGAAAATTCAAGCAGGAATATTTGCTGCAACTGCCTCAAACGACGTCCTACTTTTCACATATATTCCTTATTTGAGAAATTGTAATGTGCTCTGGCATCGAACCCAGGAACAGCATGGTGTTATATAGTTCTTTTTCTTAAACCGAGTCTCAATATACATCTTTGATCTAAGCAAGAAGTTCATTTCATTTAATTGGCTAAACTACAAGCGTCTTTGACTTGAAATATTTACGACATATTGGCCATAACGTGCAACCACCAGAAAAAATGCGATTTTGAACCTCAGTGTCATGGGTTCGACTCAAGAGCAGGGGCGGATCAAAGGGTGCGAGGGCCCACAGGCAAATAACTGGTGGAGGCCCACTTAAAGGCGGAGAAATCCAACATTTCCTATTTATTATAAATGGCCATGGAACTACGTACAAATAAAGTAAACAATCACTTGATTTTTGGAAGCGCGGTGCCTTTGGGTTCAAATCCAGGTAATATTCTGACCAAAAACTTGCATAAAAAGTTGGTGATCATACCGGTTAATCCAAATTTTGTGCAGGGCCTAGCTCTCGAGTTTTGTAGTGAAAGAAATTGTTCAGCTTCGGTATTTGTGCCAAAATTTCTGCATCTCTTCTTTGCTTGTCTCTGACTTTTTTTCTCTTTTCTACTCTGGAATCGAAGGTTCTCGGCGTTTTGTGCCGATCCTTTTTTCGATCACTCATTTGGTAATGCTGAAATTGCAAGTACAAAGAATCCGGAATATCAATATTGAACACGGTTGTTTAAAAAAAATGAGAAACTTGCTTTTTTGAGGAGGTACAAATACAAACACTGCAACAGTCGAAATATTGAAATGCACAAAGTTCTGAAGACCAAAAAATGCTACTTCTTACACAAAAATAAAACTTGCACTATTTTCCCTCTGTTCTTTGTATTCCAGTTCCAGGTCCCAATCGTTTACCGGACATAAACAGCAGTAGAGAATTACGATTGCTAAACTCATGGGAATCCTCCCTGATAAGAATAGGCATTACCAGCAGCGGTCGGTAAGGCAGATTTTTCCGGTACACACGAAATTTGAAATGGCAATTACAGCCGCATTTTTTGCTATACTGGGGAAACTCTAGCTTGTGTTTTTATACATGAGAACAAATACGTATTATTAAAAAAAAATCTCAAGTGGTGGATGCCCCCAGATGGTGGAGGCCCCTAGGCAAGTGCCTCGATGCCTAGTGCCTGGATCCGCCCCTGCTCAAGAGGGCCTCAAAGTCCCGATTTTTCCCATTTGAATGCATTGCTTTGATTTTCGGGAATTAAAAAAATAATACTTCCCGGATATTTAGAGAATCTACACTCAAGGAGGCTCTAGATATGGTCATGATCTATCGAAAACATTAATGACTTTTACAAAAATTATCTTGGGTTAGATTCTAGGACGATGCAAAAATGTAATTTAAAATATATTGAGGTAGTTTTTCACTATTTATTTTGATGCACTTATCGAAATGATAGGAAGTTCTTGCTTTGCTAGAAGATGTATATTAAGAATCGGTTTCTGGGATTATAATTTCCGTCATAAGGAATATAAGGGAAAAGTAGGACGTCGTTTGAGGCAGTTGCAGCCAATATTTCTGCTTGAATATTCACACATAGTTAAAAATTGCGATCTTCTGTTGTGCTGCATAGAAGGTATTACCAGAAAGACCCGGGTTCGAAGCCAGGCGGTAAATATATCCCCCTTTTAAACTACATTGAGGTAAATTTCATAATTTATTTTGATGCACTTATCGAAGTAATAGTTAGTTCTTGCTTTATTAGAAGATGTATATTTAGACTAGGTTTAAGAAAAAAAATTAGATTTGACAACTTGAAGAAAACTATAAATAAAAGAGAAATAGATTAAACCTAGTCATAGGATTTCATGCGATCGAATTTTATAATTTTTAAACGTATAATGATTAACTTTTAACTGACGTGGATGGTATAATTTTTGTTCATTTTAAAACACAATTTGGTAATTTTCTAGTAGCAGACGAAAAACGTCGAAAGTTTGTCGTTTTTGGATAGAATTTTCTCCGAAATGGCAACACTTAGAAGTGATTGCTTATCATATATATAAACTGCAATCTTTCCTCTATAACATGGTGTAAGAATGGTATGTGTATCTTCAGTAGTAAAGGAGATACAGAATTTCTCCCAAACACCGAGAAACTAGAAAATTACCCACAATTTTACCATTGGATTCCATTAAAATCATATATTTCAGTAATATATGAAAGGCCAAGATAATTGAATAACATTTTTAGAGTATAGTTAATCCAGGCGAAACTAATTACAAGTATTAATTACGTATAAGGAAGTGCTACAATAGAAAGTTGCAGTACTTCGGTTCACAAGGAGACGAGAGGATTTTGCTTTTGTAGCAAATATTAAAAAAGAAAAGATACCTATATACGAATCGAGGTCTTACTAGCTGACCAATAGTAAACTGATTTGAAGACAGCAACAGTTCCAACAATCACTGCGTTTACCAAGCGATCTCAGATCGGTGCTGCCAAGTCAGGGGCCATATTCTGTATCTCATTTCCCGTCGGTACGGTAGCCAAGCAGTCGGTTGGGATCGCAAACCGACTCCGCGAGCTCTCGATACTATTCTGTAAGCTCCTGCGTCGGTACGACGGCTAGCCATCGTCGGTACAATCCGGAGAATTCTACCGATTATGAAAAGGAGTCGGTAGCGATAGGAGTCAGTCGGTTAGCAGACGAACTGTGGCAAGTGTGTGCATATTTAACAATATCATCAAGGCAAATGCGTTAATTGAATGCCCGTAATTAGCAGAATGTAAAATAAAGCCGCAATAAGACATGCGATCGCATAAAATGAATGCAATTCTCGCTTTTAGATGCAAAATGATGTACGCCATAGCACATATGGATGCACGTATATACTACGTTTCTTGGAGCGTGCATCTGTCCAAGGAAATGGAATAAAATAAACGTTTTAATCTTTTAATAATAAATGTAAATAACCACCAATAATTCATTAGGTAAAGTGTTGGGGAACGCTTAATATCCGTAACATATGTTACTATTTCCCCGTGCGAGACTCGACTATGGAAAAATAATGACCCCGCTTGAAGAAAACTATAAATAAAAGAGAAATAGATTAAACTTAGTCATAGAATTTCATGCGATCGAATTTTCTATTTTTTAAACGTATAATGATTAACTTTTAACTGACGTGGATGGTATCATTTTTGTTCATTTTAGGACACAATTTGGTAATTTTAAGTAGCAGACGAAAAACGTCGAAAATTTGTCGTTTTCGGATAGAATTTTCTCCGAAATAGCAGCACTTAGAAGAGATTGCATATCATGTATATAAATTGCAATCCTTCTTCCATAATATGGAGTAAGAATGGTATGTGTATCTTCAGTAGTAAAGGAGATATAGAATTTCTCCCAAACACCGTGAAACTAGAAAATTACCCACAATTTTACCATTAGATTCCATTAAAATCATATATTTCAGCAATATATGAAAGGCCAAGATAATTGAATAATATTTGTAGAGTGTATAGTTAACCCAGGCGAAGCTAATTACAAGTATTAATTACGTACAAGGAAGTGCTACAGTCGAAAGTTGCAGTACTTTGGTTCAAAAGGAGACGAGAGGATTTTGCTTTTGTAGCAAATATAAAAAAGAAAATATACCTATCCGTTTATACGAATCGAGGTCTTACTAGCTGACCAATAGTAAACTGATTTGAAGACAGCAACAGTTCCAACAATAACTTTATGAAGCACCTAAGGAATTCGTGGAAATCTAACCTCCAAGAAATCAGTCAGTGTATCGAAGGTACTATGTACTTACTAATTTCCTAGTTCTTTCACTGATACTAAGTTCTGAAAATCACGCACCGACTTCCAGTTAATAAAATTACGAAATTTAGGGATTCACTGTAGGGCTGATAGTATATTAGATATCGATATTTTATTACCATAAGTATCCTTGTGCTCGAATTTGGGCACTGGAAAATCTTCTGCTAGCAATTTATGTTAAATTCAAACATCAACCATTTAAGACCATACAAACCAACTAATGCAATTATAAATATCTTCCCTGTAAAATTTCTTTCAAAACTTTGGTAAGAAATCAACAAATGACAACAACAAATCTTAGTTACCTAAAATTTCATACATATCATCGATATTTACATCTGCTTTTGCACGCCTTGTTTCATTCTTCATTTGTCTACTCGTTTGCCCTCTCATTGGTTGAGATGAAGCACGTGACCGTCACTTTCGGAAATGCTTGGATGTTTCCCCTTAAAGTGGGTGGGGGCAGTCGGTTTGGCAGTTTTCTGCCCGACGATGCTACAGAATAGGATTTAGAGGCCGAGTCGGTGAGAGATCACGATTTCCTCTCCAGTCGGTTGGATTTAAAATCGAACCAACTGCTTCCAAACCGACGAGTTACATAATATGGCCCCAGTTCGAGTTGGTAAACAGAAACGCGCTGAGCAGCGCGGGCTAGAATGGCTAAAAGTGAGCTGAACTCAACCCGGCAAAAAAAGTGGACAAGGTTCAGCACGACATCGGCCGCCTCGGTGTTCTTGCGGACTCCGCTTCACTTTTGTCAGCGGACGGAAAAAAATACAATCGCAATAACTCCTGGCGCTATAATCAAAAGAAGGGAAATTGAAAAAAGATTCTTATTGTGCTTCTTCGTGGTGTTATTTATTTAATAAGCAGAAGTGTCGTTGATTCTCAACGGGGATGTTAAATTTCATAAATAGCAGTGTAACAACCTTGATCGTAAGAAATACTTCATAATTGTTGATAGATAGGAAATAGCAGACACTCTAATTCAATATACTAAGAAATATAAGTTAGAATGAAGTCTACAAAGCCGCATCAACTCAATATTCAATATACTCTGAATGAAAAATATCTTCAACTGAGACGATATAAATATATATTCTAAGATCACATTAGAATAAGCAGGACCACGTTTAAAGTTACATCTTCATACAGGTACAAGAGGACAAATAAATAAAGCATTAAACGTAAATGACAGAAATAAATTACATTTCACTCAAATAAACAAAGATGAATATTCTATACGGAAAGTAAATGTATTTTGAAGCTGACTGCAGATACCATGGTATCTCAATCTTAAAATATGTAACATAAACGCTAACCACAAAAGCAATCAAAATAGAAACAAAGATTCAACACCAATAATAGAAGGATAGTAAATGATTATGGAGTGGAAGCACTTAAAAACAACGAATGAATCAATTTTTGCAAGGGAATGAGTTTGTTTACACTTGGTAATTTAGACAAAATTTTAGTACATTTTATCAATATTCTCGCAATTTCGAATCGCAAACGATATTCACCGACCAAAATAAGAATCTTTTTTCAATTTCCCCTCTTTTGATGATAGCGCCAGGAGTTATTGCGATCGTATTTGTTTCCGTCCGCTGACAAAAGAGAAGCGGAGTCCGCAAGAACACCGAGGCGACCGATGTCGTGCTGAACCTCGGGCCACTTTTGCCGGGTTGAGTTCAGCTCACTTTTAGCCATTCTAGCCCGCGCTGCTCAGCGCGTTTCTATTTTACCAACTCGAACTGACTTGGCAGCACCGATCTGAGACCGCTTGGTAAACGCAGTGATCGAGAGCTCGCGGAGTCGGTTTGCGATCCCAACCGACTGCTTGGCTACCGTACCGACGGGAAATGAGATACAGAATATGGCCCCAGGAAGACCAGGGTTCGATGCCAGACGATTAAATTGGAACGAATTTTAAGAATATTTTCAATCCTTTTTTTTTTTCTTTTGAGGATCGTCCCGATATGATGCCAATATGAAATTAGTGTTGCCGATCTGCTTGCTGTATGCAAGCTACTCTTTACTCGTATATAAAAGATATACATAGAGGTATCTACATATAATAGAATTATATCATTAAAAAAATTCTACCACTTCAAGACGTAGTGATCACGAGGAAATTTTCAAGTATACCCATAGGTTTAGATGACTCTGGCTTGGTTGTAAAGTTAATTAAAAAGACAGTAGTATAACAGAGATTGCATACGAGATGCTCAATCAGGTTAACTGCATTCATGTTTCCCAAGTTCGGAAGGGTATATAAGATTACAATTTCCTCCCCCTAGATTTAAAAACAAACTCCAAAAAAATACGACTAATGCAGCGTATACGTTGACTAAAAGTGTTTGATATGC
This sequence comes from Sympetrum striolatum, assembly GCA_947579665.1. Taxonomy (NCBI): domain Eukaryota; kingdom Metazoa; phylum Arthropoda; class Insecta; order Odonata; family Libellulidae; genus Sympetrum; species Sympetrum striolatum. Next base: position 107,804,566 of record OX388344.1, on the reverse strand, counting down.
CACATACTATAGTAATAGTCAATTTGAATGTCCGACATAACCAGTCTGAAGGCCACCTGGTAGAGCGAAGCGTTTAGATCGTTTGGATCATGGGAGCGACTCTCCATAAGGTGGGGGTGGGACGGATTCTTTATGCCGAAGTTTAACAGATGGCCTGTATTTTGTACTGGGCGAATATACTATTGTATATTATATATTGTATTTGGCATATTGTAACTACTGTTATACAGTTTAAACAAACACTTCCTAAGTCCTTGTAAAATGAATTTAAACATCAGCGTCAATTTATAATTTAATTTCAAAACATCAAATCTATTTGATACGGATACGTTGGTGTAATGGATAATATCTTCGCATATGAAGCAGAAGATAGTTGGTACGATACCGTTCTGACTTGATATTTTTCGCATCTTTTTTTCGGTCACAAAATCCTGTTTTTAGTAAATACTTTATCAATTTCAATGCCACAGTCAGGAATAACTATCTGCTAGTTTTACTCGTCAATTCATTTTGCTGAATAATATATATAATCTTTCTGGTAGAAAAATTATTCGTCGACGGAAATATTTTCAAAGCAGTCTCACAAATGTAAGCTGCTATTTGAAATCACGGATCGTAGACGAACATCATGCACAGTGGAAATTCAAAATTGAATGTTTTTCGAGAGGCCTAAACACCTCTTCATTGCTACTATTGGCTCCAGTGGCGTCCTTCCCTCGTTGCGGGAAAAGGCTGCGGAGGACAAAACTATGGCAAATGAACGCATGTCATTGCCCTGGTTTGGATCTTTGCGGTTCTTTGCACGGACCTGGGGCCATATTCTGTATCTCATTTCCCGTCGGTAGGGTAGCCAAGCAGTCGGTTGGGATCGCAAACCGACTCCGCGAGGTCTCGATGCTATTCTGGAAGCTCCTGCGTCGGTACGACGGCTAGCCATCGTCGGTAGAATCCGGAGAATTCTACCGATAATGAAAAGGAGTCGGTAGCGATAGGAGTCAGTCGGTTAGCAGACGAACTGTGGCAAGTGTGTGCATATTTAACAATATCATCAAGGCAAATGAGTTAATTGAATGCCCGTAATTAGCAGAATGTAAAATAAAGCCGCAATAAGACATGCGATCGCATAAAATGAATGCGATTCTCGCTTTTAGATGCAAAATGATGTACGCCATAGCACGTATGTACTACGTTTCTTGGAGCGTGCATCTGTCCAAGGACGTGGAATAAAATAAACGTTTTAATCTTTTAATAATAAATGTAAATAACCATCAATAATTCATTAGGTAAAGTGTTGGGGAACGCTTAACATCCGTAACATATGTTACTGTTTCCCCGTGCGAGACTCGACTATGGATAAATAATGACCCCGCTTGAAGAAAACTATGAATAATAGAGAAATAGATTAAACCTAGTCATAGGATTTCATGCGATCGAATTTTCTAATTTTCAAACGTATAATGATTAACTTTTAGTTGACGTGGATGGTATAATTTTTGTTCATTTTAAAACACAATTTGGTAATTTGCTAGTAGCAGACGAAAAACGTCGAAAATTTGTCGTTTTTGGATAGAATTTTCTCCGAAATAGCAGCACTTAGAAGAGATTGCTTATCATATATATAACCTGCAATCCTTCCTCTATAATATGGTGTAAGAATGGTATGTGAATCTTCAGTAGTAAAGGAGATATAGAATTTCTCCCAAACACCGTGAAACTAGAAAATTACCCACAATTTTACCATTAGATTCCATTAAAATCATTTATTTCAGCAATATATGAAAGGCCAAGATAATTGAATAATATTTGTAGTGTGTATAGTTAATCCAGGCGAAACTAATTACATGTATTAATTACGTACAAGGAAGTGCTACAGTCGAAAGTTGCAGTACTTTGGTTCAAAAGGAGACGAGAGGATTTTGCTTTTGTAGCAAATATAAAAAAGAAAAGATACCTATCCGTTTATACGAATCGAGGTCTTACTAGCTGACCAATAGTAAACTGATTTGAAGACAGCAACAGTTCCAACAAGAACTTTATGAAGCACCTGAGGAATTCGTGGAAATCTAACCTCCAAGAAATCAGTCAGTGAGTGTATCGAAGGTACTATGTACCTATGTACTTACTAATTTTCTACTTCTTTCACTGATACTAAGTTCTTAAAATCACGCACCGACTTCCAGTTAATAAAATTACGAAATTTAGGGATTCACTGTAGGGCTGATAGTATATTAGATATCGATATTTTATTACCATAAGTATCCTTGTGCTCGAATTTGGGCACTGGAAAATCTTCTGCTATCAATTTATGTTAAATTCAAACATCAACCATTTAAGACCATACAAACCAACTAATGCAATTATAAATATCTTCCCTGTAAAATTTCTTTCAAAACTTTGGTAAGAAATCAACAAATGACAACAACAAATCTTAGTTACCTAAAATTTCATACATATCATCGATATTTACATCTGCTTTTGCACGCCTTGTTTCATTCTTCATTTGTCTACTCGTTTGCCCTCTCATTGGTTGAGATGAAGCACGTGACCGTCACTTTCGGAAATGCTTGGATGTTTCCCCTTAAAGTGGGTGGGGGCAGTCGGTTTGGTAGTTTTCTGCCCGACGATGCTACGGAATAGGATTTAGAGGCCGAGTCGGTGAGAGATCACGATTTCCTCTCCAGTCGGTTGGATTTGAAATCGAACCAACTGCTTCCAAACCGACGAGTTACATAATATGGCCCCTGAATCCTCCATGTATTTTGGTCGTCGCGTTTGAGACGCGACAGTAGCGCCCCTAGGATCAACTCTGGAAGAACTAATTTTACCCCACCCACTCTCTCGCTACCCCCATCCCCTTCCTACGCTCTTTCCCCCTCCCTTTTCGGGTTTTTCGTTATTTACGCTTGAGATGAAGTTAATATCAAGTTTATTAACCAAAAATTAATCTTTATTGCAGAGATAGGAATACCATTAAGCAGTTTCAATAGTAAATTCGTTAAAAATAATAAAAAGAGTAAAATTAAGAAATTAAGTAGGAAAATTAAAATAATTGCGAGGTGAAGGTTAGTAACAAGTAAAAATCAGATATTCAGAGAAAAAGTTAAACTTTATTTCAGGGAAACAATACAATAAACAATTCCAACATCTTCACTGTCAGTAAAACAAAGCAATTACAATGAGAAACCATTTCTGGATGCAGGTGAAACAATCTGAGAGAATGTAATATGAACTGACTTAACTTGGTGGAACACCATTTATGAAAATTAACAAATATTTCTTGTGGAAAATACAAAGTCTGCTGTTCATTTTCGTAATCTAAGAGGATCATAGATGTGATTAACTCAATGGAAGCAAATGATGAAAACAATCAAGATAACCAAAAAAACTGAGCAACCTATGCAATGAAGAAGTACAAGAATATCCATCCTTATGAACTTTCTTGACTTCACAGTATCAATATATATTAGATTAACCAGCTTGAGGAAAACCTCTCAACACAGTTGATCGAATGGTTATTGATCTGGCACCAACCAACACATCCTCAGAGGAACACTGTTCCAACATGAAACCATCCTAAAAAGACAGAAGAAGCTTCAATGAGAGAAATGTCACATGTACATTAAAACTATTTTGGACTACAGGATAAGCACAAACAAACTTCGAAAAGTTAGAGGAGAAAGACTAAATTAACATGTAATTAAAGATGAAATTAATAAGTAAATCATCCATAGCGGCAGTCCCACATGGCACTATTATCCACCCAAAGAAAGATAGGGTCACAAAAAGACAAGTTAATCAATGCTGCACATTAATTAGTTACTCCTCTGGAAAAATGTAACAATAATAATGTTTATTACTGGTTTTACCCCAATTGCAGTTTAAGAATCATAAAAGATGTCATAAAAATGAAAATGGGCAAAATTAGAATGACAATAAATGCAGTGCAATTTTACAACTTATTGTATACATATGCAATTAAGAGAGATATAATTGATACATGCAAGAAAATTCCAATAAAGTATGTATGAACATATCAAGAACAAAAAGAAAAAAACAAATCAATATCAAGAAATAACATTAATTGTAAAACAAGTAATTCCACAAGTGATAAGATGAAATAAAATACTATGAAAAGATCTATTAAAACTGATTTGACTTAATAGATAGTAAGGTTGATGCTTAAATGCTTGAAGCAATGGACAATTATCTGCTATAACATCACAAACAGGAAAGGATGGATCAGAATGCAAAGTATTCACAACATCCTGGAAAATAGGTAAAGAGATCAGCATCATAGGGTAAATGTTTACATTAAGAAGACATATGTAATCGGAACTTCAATTCAGAAAGAAGCAATGTAAGAGTCATTAGAAAGACATTCAAACTTAAAAATTTAATGAATGGCAGTCGAATTTCAACCACTGGGCAATCAATAATTCTAATTAAAACGGCCATAAAAGAAATTTGATAGGAAAGGATACGAAGCAAGTACCACTACGTACACAAATAGACAATGTATCACCATTTTGTATACATAATTTCTCTAATATTACCAATTTCTCCTAGTCGCATACATTTATAAACTGGTATTACAAATTAAATACGAATCATAAACGTGGAAAATTACTGAAACCAATAGAATGAATTCCAGAAACTTACAGAGCTTGCTGCAGTTGTTGAGTTATCGGCCGAATTCCTAGCTGCTCCTGGGACACAAACGTCCTGGAAGTTAAGAAAAGGCAGAATTATGAAAAATATCTCTTATATAGAACCTTAAATGCAAAAGTGTTATTGCGGGAATTAAGTTACATACCATATCCGGACCCAAGGAATTATCGGAATTGCACCTGTACTTCCCAGAAGCCTTACTACCTCGCCATTGCAAAACGCGAAATACTTTCTCTCAAAATGCTTTGAACATAGAAATATAAGTTTTCTTCTAGCCGGGGAAATGAATTTCTCCCAAACAAGATATCTGGAATGATATAAATGATGCATGTTAGGTTTCTTGAACAACCACATGTAACCAAAGATTCATTTCAACACGTTTCAACTCAAACTCCAATTATAAAATAAATTACCCTACATGCTTACCTTTCCGATCTAATTCGCGGAGAATGGAAGATTCGCTCTCCTTACAATCTTCCGATGCATCGGGGTGCATGGCAATAATCCTTCATTTTTGATAAAAAAAAACTACTGATGAACCGATACCAACTCCGACCAAAGGAAAGATGGCCGTTGAAACCGTTAAAAACAGCGTAGCGCAGGTTTCAATCCCGTTCTCGACGTTCGACCTAAGCGCTGTTCTATACAGGTCGGCGGAAATCAGAAGCTTCTTTTGCGACGCGTAGTCCCATAAGGCTTTTTGGAGGGTGCGTTCTTTGGATCAGTTTCGAAACAATTGAAGAACGAAACCTCATACATCTCATGCAAGCAGTGTATTCGGCGTATCGTAGCGATATTAGCAATTAAAGCTATGTAAGCTGCTTCAACTTTATTTACGAAAGCAAACTAAACAGACTTCGTAAAGCTAGTAAACATTCTATTAGCAAGTGGGTGTCGCGGCTACTGAGATGCCTCATTGGTGTTAAAATACTATAACGTTGATTGCCAAAGTGGTTTCTCACTAGCGGAAAATCCAAGTAATCTGCAAGCCGTGTTATCCGCTTTTCGATCAAACCATGGCGACTACCGCTAATGGAAATGGTAATTTAGTGGACGAGTTTGAGGAATCATTTCAGGTTAGTGCGTTTGCAGTAATTGTGTAAGTTTTCAACCTCAACAAACTGATAAAATTAGTGGGCAGTAAAAAGGTACCTCTACACTATTACTCTCTATGAGCTAACTAGTATGTGATTTTTAAAGATGATTAGTATGGCATATTATAGTTATTTAATAAGGTAAGTTAGCTTCATGGTTTGTTTGCGAATAATTATCGTGACTTCCATAGTGTTTATTCTCGCGGCTTTTGACATAACTGTAAGCATTTTGCGCTGATTCAATTTTATTGAAAATTAGGCAAAATTTTTTGCTTTAGAAATATCTCGAATTCCTTACCATTTTGGGATACAATGGCGGAATTATACAAGGAACGGTTGTTATAAACTCCTTTCTTTCTCCCCACGAAAGGACCTCTCGGTCTTAGTGAAGGTGCTACGTCGCTTATTTATTATTTACACACTTAGATATATACTCTCTTATATATTCCTATTTGTTCATAAGTATGCATGCAATATTTCTGCAGAGCACAGCCTGACCAAGTTTTGTCTTCTTGATGGCATCGTTTACTGAAATATTTTCTTTTATCGTCTTCCTTAAACAACTAATTATAGCTCATTAGTTGGCAATACAAAATACTTTTTGTTTAGATAAGGTACTAATTTTGGATTTGCAGTTATCTAACATAAATCTTTTTGTAGGCTTGTCTTAATGTGTTGACAAAGGATGACACTTTGCACACGATGGAGAAAGACGAAATCAAAGTCGAGGTAGACCAGTCCTTGTTGCGATTTATCGATTTGGCTCGACAAATGGAAGCTTTCTTTCTTCAGAAAAGATTCCTTCTCTCAGCTCTAAAACCGGAATTGATTGTAAAGGAAGTAAGTTATTTGTTACTGTTCATATCTTGGTTTTCATCTATTGCAGCTTTATTAAACTAAGCAAACACTTGTGTTATACCTTTTGGTAGGTTCATAATATTAAAGATAATTGGCTCAAAACAAGTCTCATTTCCTTAATTAATTATCATAAATTTTGCAGGATGTCATAGATCTCCGAATGGAGTTACTACGCAAGGAAGAGTTAATCAAGAGACACTATGAGAAAATAGCTGTGTGGCAAAATTTGTTGGCCGACTTACAAGGCCCGAGAGCGCAAGGACCTTCTTTGTCAGGGAACAACATCCCCAATGCCCAACAGCAGCAGCCGCAACAACAGCCTGCACAGCACCAGGTTCCTCAGATATCCCAAAATGCAATGGTGACACTTCAGCAGCAACAACAACAGCAACAGCTTCAGCAACAACAACAACAACAACAAATGCAGCAACACATCCAACAGCAAATGCAACAGCAACAAATGCAGCAACAGCAGCAACAGGTATTCTTTGAACCTGAGTGACAAACTTCGTTTCCTTGACTGTAGCTAATCACAGCATTGACTGCAGGACAATAGCTCTCCTCTGGATAGCCCTTCTATATATCTTCTCCTAAATAATAATAATTGCCTGTAATAATTGCCTGTTATTTTTCATCCCTCAGTGAATTATTGTTGCTAACGCTGTACATAAGTCGACCCCGTAGCTTTTTACTAACAATTTTCTCTTTCCTTAAGTTTCTCAACTCTTAATTATTTTCGAATCAGTCGAGATATTTCTTAAATCATGGAAGTATATTTTTCAGGCTGCAATTATGTTAGATTCATTCTTATTTATAATTGGCACATGCATGCATGCATCTTTTGGTGCATTGGAATATCAAATCAATCCCTGCTGTATGTTACTAACAGAAAAACCTGTTGATTCTCAGTGGAGGAATTAAAATTGATGGATATCAGCATAAGTGATTGGAAAACATGTTTATAATATACGAGTAAAATTTAGCTTGCATACTGCAAGCAGATCGACATCACTAATTTCATGTCGGCATCATATCGGGAAGGCCGAAAAAAGAAAAAAAAAATGGATTGAAAATATTCTGATTATTTGATGCAATGTATTCGTCCGGCATCGAACCCGGGTCTTCCTGGTGATACTTACTATGCAGCACAATAGAAGATCACCATCTCTAACTATCTGTGAAAATTCAAGCAGAAATATTATCTGCAACTGCCTCAAACGACGTCTTACTTTTCCCTTATTTTTCTTATGAGAGAAATGTTAATGTGCTCTGGCATCGAACCCAGGAATAGTCCGGTCCTCTGAAAACTGTTTTCTTAAACCAGTTATAACCATACATCTTCCAGCCAAGCACGAACTTCCTATCATTTTGATAAGTGCATCAATAAAATAATGTATTTTAAACGGGAGACATATTTACCGCCCGGCATCGAACCCGGGTCTTTCTGGTAAAACTTCCTATGCAACATTATAGAATATATTAATCTTTAACTATGTGCGAAAATTCAAGCAGATATGTTGGCTGCAACTGCCTCAATCGAAGTCTTACTTTTCCCTTACATTCCTTATGAGAGAAATGTTAATGTGCTCTGGCATCGAACCCAGGAATAATACGGTCTTACGAAAATTTTTTTCTTAAACTAATTCTTACCTTACACTTTCCGGCTAAGCACTAACTTCCTATTATTTCGAGAAGTGCATCAAAAAAAATAATGAAAAAAAGGTCCCATGTATTTTAAAGGGCAGATCTTTGCATCGACCTAGCATCGAACCCAGGATATTTTTTGTGAAAGTCATTGATGTTTTCGAAAGTCCAAGACCATAAGTATAGGCACCTTGGGTTTTATTCCTCTACCTATCCGGAAAGTATTTTTTTTTAATTCCCGAAAATCACGGCAATGCATTTAAACGGGAAAAATCGGGACTTTGGGGCCCTCTGGAATCGAACCTATGACACTGAGGATCAAAGTCGCTTTTTTCCTGGGGGTTTCACGTTATGGCCAATACGTCATAAAAATTTCAAGGCAATGACGCTTGTAGTTTAGCCTGTGAATTTGTATCCTATCTATATAGCTATATAGCTATATAGCTATATGGCTATATATATGAATGAATCCGGAGAAGCATCTATATATAATAGATACAAGGTAGACATACAAGTGCTATTCTTCTTTCCAAACTGATAAGCTTAGAAAATGAACATATGAATAAGTCCGCTAAGCCACTTTAACTCAGTATACAAGCTCATAATGAACAACTTCTTCAATTGAGATAACATTTGTTAAATGATATAAAAATATATTGGAAGATAACGTTACGAAGAAATTCTCATAAAGGCACGAAGGAGTAAAGGAAAACACAAATCATGAAACAGAAATAATTGAAGCAATCACTGGCAACAGTGAATGGGTTAATTAAGGGATAACACCACGGAATAAAAGTTCCAAATGTCGTCATTTTGGTATTCCCATAGTTTTCCGGTGAGAGAATCTTGAGCAAAATACGTATGTGGAAGATTCTGTAGGAAATGCTTGTCTTGGCCTGTTAGTCAATCAATTAGATAAATAGATGCAAAGAGAAATAATTTTTTAGAAAGCTTTCTATCTACTCATTTTTATCTATCTGTAATAGTAAGGAAAAGATTGACAGCTCATTGTTTTAATGGTCTGCCACATTTCAGTAGATGGTGTCTAAGCTTTAAACATTTTCAGGTACCTCCTCAGATGCAACAAGCAGGTGGTCCCATGGGGATGGCGTGTGGTGGTGCCATGAATCCACAGGCGCTGTTTATGCAAGGGGGGCAGATGCAGGCCCAGCAGAGGGCTGCAGGAAGTGGGGGTATGGTTGGAGTGGCAGGGGGATTCCATCACGTTTTAGGGGGCCAGGGGCAGAGTGGCCCTGCAGGGGGTCTGCAGGGTCCCTTGGCTTACCTTGAGAAGACCACTTCTAACATAGGAATGCCAGAGGCTCGTAGGTGACGGGGGAGAGGCAGGGGGCGTGGCCGTGGGAGGGGAAGAGGGCGTGGCAGAGGACGAGGTCTGGACTACGGCGCTGCCCCCTGAAGGGCCACACTTCACTGCCTATACGGAATACTGTACAGTTGAGCTAAGTTTGATGCCCTTGTTTGGACCATTCCACTGTGGTTTTCTATGGAAGTGCTTTGCTGCTTGATGAAGAGACTTTTGCAGCTTTTTTGGTGTCTTTTTCTACAGACTGCCTGATATGTGGTAAATATTTATCAATTTGGGGCACTTTCTACTGCAAGAATGTAAATATCTTGTTGCATACGAAAAACTTTTAGTAGTTGTGATCATGATTTTGTGAAGTTTGGAGGTAATATCAATATCATTAATCTCTACTCAACATTGTTAACTTATAATCGAACTGTAACTTGTTATTCAGAATATCTGTATTTATAATCTGTTGATGGGAGTATGGTAATGTCTGTAAAGTTATTACCTGTTATTGCATATGAATCTATGTTCATTGTAATTACCTATTTCTTAGTAATACTCTGTAAATTTAGCATTAACTACAAAAAATTACTCCAACTGTATATAGACCATAGAGATAATATCTCTGTTTGCTGTTCCTTGTTAAAGTAAAAATATTAAAATGAATATAATGTAAATTGTGTAATGAGTGGATACAGTTCGATGCATCCTTCTGAGAAAGTCACACTATTGTCTTCATCAACTCTTGCTTGCAAAAGTAAGGCATACAGTTATTTGTTGCTGTTATAGTGACATTATTTACTTTAAGAATAAACAGTTAAATATAAGGTATTGGTTGATGTATGGTATCCTTCACTCAGGGGGGATATTGCCCTTCGGATTGTGTATTCTTCAGCATTTCCATAAAACTGTAGATATTCTGAAATATTTGTATTTGTAAGATAAGGTTTTCAGATCCATTTCTTTATCTCAAACAATTTTGCTTCTTTCCTTATAATTGTTTAGATTCATGTTTCAGTTTAAATCAGGAATGTCTAAACTACGTCAGCTCCAATAAAAAGTATATAGGCTTCAGACAGATCATGTTGTAGTAGTTTAAAATTATTAATAATTGGTAAAATATTGTTAGTATTGTGGTTCATTCGGCTTTTTATTTATAAATAGAAGGAATTTGAATGGGAGTCTCGGGAAAAGAAATTCTCAGAGCAGGATGGCATTGGTTAAATGTGGTCTGCAAGACATGGTGTAAATCAGAAGATAATTGCAGTATATGTAAGGATTTCAAACCATTTCATACTATTGATAGTGGAAGATTTTTATTATGTATTGCCTAACTCTTCGAATTGTTGAGAATGATTTATCTCAGTTTCATAAGCGAGTCAAAAGATGCATTATCCAGCATAGAGTATGTTCCATCTAAATTATACTCCCTTCGTTTATACTCGTTTTTGGCCGAGGGATCCTGCTAAATATTTTCAGATCGTAAATATCAAGACGTAAGTTTTATCAATTCTATTAAAATATATGGAGGAATAAAGAAGAGGGTGAATACCTTATTAAATGCCGCTTTATCATTCAGGATTCTCAATTTTATATATTCCTTGAAATTTCACTCTTGCAATTTTGTGAATTTCTTGGAATTGAAAAGTGTATTTGGAGAATGAAATGTTTCAGATTGATTGTTGTATTTCAGAGTTCAATTTCATGTATAATTGTTTATTGTAGTAATTATTGAAATGTGTCTTTGTGAGTGTTCTTTGGAATGTGATTTTTTATTGGGTGTGAACTGTGGAGCCATTGTGCAAATATTCTCTAAATATTTTGATGCAGATTTTCCTGAAACTTTTGAGAAATTGTACATTACAGTGAATACGACACATGTAGAAATTGCCTGTACATGTATATCCATTTCATAAAGATGTGATGACAATTTTAATAATTTTACCTATAAATTTCATCTAATGTATTATCAGTGAATATGTAGGAATCTATCATACTAATAGAACTGACAAACTTTGTAAAGTATTATTACTCTAAAATGTGGAAGGTGGCCAGTAATTTAAGCATTGCATAAATGTCTTGGGTATCTCACTTTTTCATAACTTTTTGGTACAAAGAAAAATAATGCAATTTTGCATGGTAGTAGAAACTACTATTGATGAAGCAGTTAACCCAAAGATGGTTGTACATTAAAAGAGAATACATTACAGAAATGGAACTTGAAACTGTAAACATTAATTTGTTTAATAGTAAAAATATTAACGTAAAGTGTATTAAAATCAGTAACAATGAATTAGATAATTTACCCATGCAAACATTAGAAATATAAAATGGTACAGATCATATAATGAATTAGAAATTTCTCAGGATGAGATATTTATAATGTATGTGTATATATATTTAGGAGGAAGTTGTAAAATCTTTAAATCATACCGAATGTTGTACAAAAGTGCAGTAATGACAGCTTCATCTACAAAAATATTACATTATTTAATATTTAGTACAGACTATCAAACTTAGAATTACTGAAATTGTGTCAATATTTTTTATCTTACCATAGATGCCAATTACTTTCCTCGCTTTAAATTGTTAATTCACTGTTATTATCTCATGAAAAATTCTATTATTTTGAAGGAGTAGAACATAACATTGCTGTCACATTTGTATTCTTTCATTAGTTGTATAATTCAATATACAGTACATTTGTCAATAAACAATATCATTCTTATTACAAATCCTCTTTTGAGTAATTGTTATCATAAGTGCCAAAGTAAGTTACTGTGAGGACGAAAAATTGGATAGCAAACAGGAGTTGGTGGGTGTAGGTACAAAAAGGCTTTTAAAGGTTGTAGTGAATGTCACTTGCATAAGTCTGTGGATCTATTGCTGAGGTGATTTTAGGCTGAACCTGTTTAAGATAGAAATCTGCCTGATATGGAAACATTAGCAATAGTACTGCATATACACAACCTCGCAGGAAAGGCCCTGTTCGGATGGAAATCTACTACATTCTTCACATTTTAACAACTAGTATTCAAACCTGTGATAGGCAGAATAAAATTCTTGCATCAATAATCAATATTTCCAATTGTAGATTCAATACTTATTACCAATGATTTATACAAGTGGGGAGAGCTCTATATCTGGGCCGGAAAGATTCAAAAACGTGTTCAATAATGCAATTTCTCAAATATTAAAAATTATGATTTAATCGATTCAAATGCTAAGAGTGAATTTTAAAAACCAAGTAGAGGGAATCTATTTGTTAATTATTTTCATATTTATTGTCTCCGCTATGTTACCTATTTTTAAATCAACTAAAACATTTTTTTAACATTGCAACTTTTGCAAAAAAACGTATGTTATAGTATCAGATGCTAATTAAAACACCCATTTTATAAATCTTACAGCTCCTTTGATCTCTCATATTCTTTAGTATTGTAAAAGTTTTAAAATTCTTAGTTTTATACTTAGAGGAACATTTTCATCTATATGTTAACCAATTCAATTTAAAATGTTTATCTAATATTTTCTATAACCCAAATAGCTGTGTGTAATCAAGCAAATCATAAATTTTTTCCAGTTAAAACGACCATATTTTATTTAATGCTGCAAACACGGATAATTATATTAATTATAATCAAGCCTTAATATGCCAATTAAATGCATCTGGAGGTGGCGGAGATGCCTCCTTTGGAACTATGAAAGGAGGCAAATTGGGTTAACTAAAGGTGTTTTGTAGCACCTTGTGTACTCGTCAATTCCTTTAAACGGTGGCTCCAAGTGGTAGCATAGCATTGCTGTTACACACCTATTTATTGCAATTAATCACTCATATATATATATCTATTATATATAGATGCTTCTCCGGATACATTCATATATATAGATACCCAGATACCCAGATAGGATACAAATTCACAGGCTAAACCAAGAGCGTCATTGACTTGAAATTTTTACGACGTATTGGCCATAACGTGCAACCTCCAGGAAAAAGCCGACTTTGAACCTCGGTGTCATAGGTTCGATTCCAGAAAGCCCCAAAGTCGCGATTTTCCCCATAAGAATACATGGCGGGGATTTTCGAAAATTTTTTTTGGGCACTTCCCGGAAAAGTAGAGAGTTGAAATTCGAGGGATCGCTAGAAGCCGTGCATATCCAACGTAAATCTTAAAGACATCGTCGAATATGGTCTATGGTTCGATGCTAGGACGGGGCAAATATCGGCCGTTTAAAATGCATTGTGGCGATTTTTAAGATTTTTTTTTGACTTCTTCCCAATAACATGGAAACTTGAAATTCGGCATGGGGTTGGATATTATAAATATATTTCATAATCATATTTTACATATTCGCTGATGGTCCTTGGTTCGATCCCAGAGGGCCATTTAAATTCCTCAATGCATTTCTTACGAAGATAACGAAAACAAATTTTAAGTACTTCCCGGTATGATATCGACTTCAAACTTTGCATAAAACAAGACCAAGTCCATACAAATCAAACTGTTTATTCACAGCGATAAAGGTGTCCTGGGTTCGACACCAGGCGTCTCCTCAATCAGTAACTGATCCGAATTTCAATAATTATTTTGAATCCTTTACCAACAATATAGAAACTTGAAATTCGGCATATAAATAGAAATAATAGATATGTTTCAAAATAATATTTTAGATTTCCACAATAGTCCTTGGTTCGAATCCAGAAGGCCATTTACATACTTGAAAATTAGAACGTCTTTTGAGCAGTTGTAGCCAATATTTCTCCTTGAATTTTCACATATAGTTAGAGATAGTGATTTCTGCTGTGCTGCATAGTAGGTTCACCAGGAAGACCCGGGTTTGATGTCAGACGATGAAATTTCAGCGAATTAAAAAAATTTTTTTATTCATTTTTTTATCTTTTGAGGACCGTCCCTATATGATGCCGATATAAAATTAGTGTTGTTGATCTGCTTGCAGTATGCAAGCAACATTTTACTCGTATATATATATATATCTATTATATATAGATGCTTCTCCGGATTCACTCATGATATACCCAGATACCCAGATAGGATACTAATTCACAGGCTAAACTACTGGCGTCATTGACTCGAAATTTTTACCACGTATTGGCCATAACGTGAAACCCCCAGGAAAAAAGCGACTTTGATCCTCGGTATCATGGGTTCGATTCCAGAAGGCCCCAAAGTCGCGATTTTCCCCATAAGATTACAGGGTGGGGATTTTCGAAAATTTATTTGAGGCACTTCCCGGAAAAGGAGAGAGTTGAAACTCGAGGGATCACTAGATGCCCCCCATATCAAAAGAAAACCCTAAAGATATCTAGGAATATTATCCTAGGTTCGATGCTAGGACGGGGCAAAAGTCGGCCGTTTAAAATGCATTGCGGCGATTTTTAAGTTTTTTTTTGAACCCTTTTCCGATGGCATAGAAACTTAAAATTCGGCATGGCGTTAGATATCATAATTATATTTCATAATCAAATTTAAAATATTCCCTTATGGTCCTTGGTTCGATCCCAGAGGGCCATTTACATTCCTCAATGCATTTCTTATGGAGATTACGGAAACACATTTTAGGTGCTTCCCGATATTATATCTACTTGAAACTTTGCATAAGATAAGATCAAGTCATTACTAATCAAACTGTGAATTCACAGCTACCAATGTTTCCTGGTTTTGCCACCAGGCGTCTCTACAATCAGTAAATGATCCGATTTTTAAGAATTTTTTGGAACCATTTCCCAATTATATAGAAACTTGAAATTCGGCATATAGATAGAGATCATAAATAACTTTCAGAAACATTTTTTAGATTTCCAAGATCGTCCTTGGTTCGAATCCAGAGAGCCATTTACATTCGTGAAAATTAGAACGTCTTTTGAGGCAGTTGTAGCCCATATTTCTGCTTGAATTTTCACACATCGTTAGAGATGGTGATGTTCTATTGTGCTGCATAGTAAGTTCACAGTAAAGACCCGGGTTCGATGCCAGACGATGGAATTTAGGCAAATTTTAAGAAAAATTTCAATCTTTTTTTTTCTTTTGATGGCCGTCCGGATATGATGCCGACATGAAAATAGTGTTGCCGATCTGCTTGCAGTATGCAAGCAACATTTTACTCGTATATATATATATACGAGTAAAATGTAGCTTGCATACTGCAAGCAGATCGGCAATACTAATTTCATATCGGCATCATATCGGGACGGACTTTAAAAGAAAAAAAAGGATTTAATTTTTTCTTAAAATTCGCTGAAATTTCATCGTCTGGCATCGAACCCGGGTCTTACTGGTAAACCTAGTATGAAACACAATAGAAGATCACCATCTCTAACTATGTGTGAAAATTCAAGCAGAAATATTGGCTATAACTGCCTCAAAAAACGTTCTAATTTTCACAAATGTTAATGCCTCTCGGGATTCGAACCAAGGACGATCGTGGAATTCTAAAATATGTTTCTGATAGATATTTATGATCTCTATCTATATGCCGAATTTCAAGTTTTTATTTTAGTGGGAAAGGTTTCAAAATAATTCCTAAAAATCGGATCAAATTCTGATTTCAGAGACACCTGGTGTCGAACCCAGGACGTATTGCAAGCTGTGAATGCAGAGTTTGATTTGTAAAGACTTACTCTTGTATGAAGCAAAGTTTGAAGTTGATAGCGTGTCGGAAAGTACCTAAATTTTGTTTCCGTTGTCTCCGTAAGAAATGCATTGAGAAGTGCGAATGGCCCTCTGGGATCGAACCAAGGACCATCAGTGAACATGTAAAATTTGATTATGAAGTATATTCATGATATCTATCCACGTGCCGAGTTTCGAATATCCATGTTATCGGGAAAGGATCCAAAAAAAATCTTCAAAATCGCCGTAATGCTTTTTAAACGGCCGATTTTTGCCCCGACCAAGCATCGAACCATGGACTATATTCTAAGATGTTTTTCTGATTTTCGTTGGATACGCACGGCTTCTAGCGATCCCTCGAGTTTCAACTCTTTCTCTCCCCGGGAAGTACCTCAAAAAAATTTTCGTAAATCCCCGCCATGTATTCTTATGGAGAAAATCGCGACTTTGGGGCCCTCTGGAATCGAACCCATGACCCTGAGGATCAAAATCGCAATTTATCTGGCGGTTACACGTTATGGCCAATACGTCGTAAAAATTTCAAGTCAATCACGCTGGTGGTTTAGGCTGTGAATTAGTATCCTATCTATCTATCTATCTATATAGGTATACGAGTAAAATGTTGCTTGCATACTGCAAGCAGATCGAAAACACTAATTTCAGATCGGTATTATATCGGGACGGTCCTCAAAAGGAAAAAAAAAAGGATTTAATTTTTTCATAAAATTCGCTGAAATTTCATCGTCTGGCATCGAACCTGGGTCTTACTGGTAAACCTACTATGAAGCACAATAGAAGATCATAATCTCTAACTATTTTTAAAATTCAAGCAGAAATATGGGCTACAACTGCCTCAAAAGACGTTCTAATTTTAACGAATTTAAATGGCTCTCTGGATTCGAACCATGGACGATTTTAGAAATCTAAAAAATGTTTCTGAAAGGTATTTATGATCTCTATCTATATGCCGAATTTGAAGTTTCTATATTATTGGAAAAGGTTTCAAAATAATTCCTAAAAATCGGATCAACTTCTGATTGCAGAGACACCTGGTGTCGAACCCACGACACATTGATAGCTTCGAATGCACTGTTTGATTTGTATGGACTTGATTTTTCTATATGCAAAGTTTGAAGTCGATATCATGCCGGGAAGTACCTAAAATTTGTTTCCGTTATCTACGTAAGAAATGCATAGAGGAATTTAAATGTCCCTCTGGGATCGAACCAAGGACCATCAACGAACATGTAAAATTTGATTATGAAATACATTCGTGATATATATCTATGTGCCGAGTTTCAAGTATCCATGTTATCGGGAAAGGATCAAAAAAAAATATTCAAAATCGCCGCATTGCATTTTAAACGGCCGATATTTGCCCCGACCTAGCTTCGAACCATGGACCATATTCGAAGATGTCTTTCTGATTTTAGTTGGAGTTGAACGGCTTCTAGCGAACCCTCGAATTTCAACTCTCTACTTTTCCGGGAAGTGCCTCAAAAAAATTTTCGAAAATCCCCGCCATGTATCCTTATGGAGAAAATCGCGACTTTGGGGCCTTCTGGAATCGAACCCATGACACCGAGGTTCAATGTCGGCTTTTTCCTGGAGGTTACACGTTATGGCCAATATGTCGTAAAAATTTCAAGGCATTGGCACTTGTGGAACATGGTTAGAATTTTGATCCCCTATATATAACTTAAATATATATAGGTACGAGTAAAATGTTGCTTGCATACTGCAAGCAGATCGACAACACTAATTTCATATCGGCATCATAACGGGACGGACATCAAAAGAAAAAAAAAATTCGAAATATTCGTAGAATTCGCCGCAATTTAATCGCCTGGCAGCGAACCCCGGTCTTCCTGGTGTACTTACTATGCAGCAAAATAGAAGATTACCATATCAAACTATGTGTGAAAATTCAAGCAAAACTATTAGGTGCAACTACCTCAAACGACGTCCTACTATTCACATACACTCCTTATTTGAGAAATTATAATGTGCTCTGGCATCGAACCCAGGAACAGCATGGTCTTATCTATTTTTTTTCTTAAACAAAGTGTTAATATACATCTTCCATCTAAGCAAGAGCTCCCTTACATATCGATAAATGCATAAAAAAATTATGAAAAGATACCCCATAGTATTATATATGGGGGATATTTTTACCGCCCGGCATCGAACCCGGGTCTTTCAGGCAATACTTTCTATGCAGCACAACAGAAAAACACTATCTCTAACCGCGTATGCAAATTCAAGCAGAAATATTGGTTACAACTGCCTCAAATGACGTCCTACTTTTCCTTTATATTCCTTATGAGAGAAACGTTATTGCGCTCTGGCTTCGAACCCAGGAACAGTACGGTCTTATGAAAATTTTTTTCTAAAACTTATTCGTACCATACATCTTCCAGCCAAGCACGAACATCCTATCATTTCGATAAGTGCATCTAAAAAAATAATGAAAAACGGCTCCCATGTATTTTAAAGGGCAGATCTTTGCATCGTCCTAGCATCGAACCCAGGATAACTTTTGTAAAAGTCATTAATGTTTTCGAAAGTTCAAGACCATAAATATAGGCACCTTTAGTTTTACTTCTCTACCTATCCGGAAAGTATTTTTTTTTAATTCCCGAAAATCACGGCAATGCATTCAAACGGGAAAAATCGGGACTTTGGGGCCCTCTGGAATCGAACCTATGACACTGAGGATCAAAGTCTCTTTTTTCCTGGGGGTTTCACGTTATGGCCAATATGTCATAAAAATTTCAGATCAATGACGCTTGTTGTTTAGGCTGTGAATTTGTATCCTATCTATCTATATAGGTATATATATGAATGAATCCGGAGAAGCATCTATATATAATAGATATATCCGGAGAAGCGTCTATATATAATAGATACATGAATGAATCCGGAGAAGCATCTATATATAATAGATATATATATATACGAGTAAAATGTAGCTTGCATACTGCAAGCAGATCGGCAACACTAATATCATGTCGGCATCATATCGGGAAGGCCGTCAAAAGAAAAAAAAATGCTTTGAAAATATTCTGATTATTCGCTGCAATTTATTCCTCCGGCATCGAACCCGGGTCTTCCTGGTGATACTTACTATGCAGCACAATAGAAGATCACCATCTCTAACTATCTGTGAAAATTCGAGCAGAAATATTATCTGCAACTGCCTCAAACGACGTCCTACTTTTCCCTTATATTTCTTATGAAAGAAATGTTAATGTCCTCTGGCATCAAACCCAGGAACAGTTCGGTCTTTTGAAAACTGTTTTCTTAAACCAGTTATAACCATACATCTTCCAGCCAAGCACGAACTTCCTATCATTTGGATAAGTGCATCAAAAAAATAATGAAATACTAACCCTATGTATTTTAAACGGGAGACATATTTACCGCCCGGCATTGAACCCGGGTCTTTCTGGTGAAACTTCCTATGCAACATAATAGAAGATATTAATCTTTAACTATGTGCGAAAATTCAAGCAGATATATTGGCTGCAACTGCATCAATCGTAACCTTACTTTTCCCTTATATTCCTTATGAGAGAAATGTTAATGTGCTCTGGCATCGTACCCAGGAATAGTACGGTCTTATGAAAATTTTTTTCTTAAACCAATTCTTACCTTACACTTTCCGGCTAAGCACGAACTTCCTATTATTTCGAGAAGTGCATAAAAAAAAATAATGAAAAACAGCTCCCATGTATTTTAAAGGGCAGATCTTTGCATCGTCCTAGCATCGAACCCAGGATATTTTTTGTAACGGTCATTGATGTTTTCGAAAGTCTAAGACCATAAGTATAGGCACCTTGAGTTTTATTTCTCTACCTATCCGGAAAGTATTTTTTAAAAATTCCCGAAAATCACGGCAATGCATTTAAACGGGAAAAATCGGGACTTTGGGGCCCTCTGGAATCGAACCTATGACACTGAGGATCAAAGTCGCTTTTTTCCTAGAGGTTTCACGTTATGGCCAATATGTCATAAAAATTTCAAGTCAATGACGCTTGTGGTTTAGCCTGTGTATTTGTATCCTATCTATATAGCTATATATATGAATGAATCCGGAGAAGCATCTATATATAATAGATTTATATATATACGAGTAAAATGTTGCTTGCATACTGCAAGCTCATCGATAACAAAAGTTCTTTGTCGGCATCACATAGAGTGAGTCCTCAAAGGAAAATAAAATGGTTGGAAAATATTCTTAATTTCCGCTGCCATTTATTCGTCTGGCATCGAACCCAGGTCTTCCCGGTCATACTTACTATACAGGACCATAGAAAATCACCATCTGTAACTATGTGTGAAAATTCAAGTATAAATATTGGGTACAACTGCTTCAAAGGACGTCCTACTTTTCCCTTATATTCCTTATGAGAGAAATTTTAATGTGCTCTTGCATCGAACCCAGGAACAGTACGGTCTTATCTAAATTTTTTTCTGAAACCTTTTGTTACCATACATCATCTAGCCAAGCACAAACTTCCTATGATTTCGATAAATGTATCAAAAAAATTAGTGAAAAACTACCTCAATGTATTTTAAACGGCCGATTTTTGCATCGTCCTATCATCGAACTCAGGACCTTTTCCGAGATGATCATTTACGTTATCAATAGATCCTGACTATATCCATCGGCTCCTTGAGTTTAACTTCCCTACCTATCCGGGAAATATTTTTTAGAAATTCCGGAAAATAAACGCAATGCATTTAAATGGGAAAAATCGGGACTTTGGGGCCCTCTGGAATCGAACCCATGACACTGAGGATCAAAGTCGCTTTTTTCCTGGGAGTTTCACGTTATGGCCAATATGTCATTAAAATTTCAACTCAATCACGGTTGTGGTTTAGGCTGTGAATTTGTATCCTATCTATCTATCTATCTATATAGGTATACGAGTAAAATGTTGCTTGCATACTGCAAGCAGATCGACAACACTATTTTCATGTCGGCATCATATCGGGACGGCCATCAAAAGAAAAAATGGATTGAAATTTTTCTTAAAATTCGCTGAATATCCATCGTCTGGCATCAAACCCGGGTATTTACTGTTGAACTTACTATGCAGCACAATAGAACATCGCCAATTCTAACTATGTGTGAAAATTCAAGCAGAAATATTGGCGACAACTGCATCAAAAGAAGTTCTCATTTTCACGAATTTAAATGGCTCTCTGGATTCGAACCAAGGACGATCTTGAAAATCTAAAAAATGTTTCTGAAAGTTATTAATGATCTCTATCTACATGCCGAATTTCAAGTTTCTATATCGTTGGGAAAGGGTTAAAAATAATTATTGAAAATCGGATCAGTTACTCATATTAGAGACGCCTGGGTTCGAACCCAGGACAAATTGACAGCTGGGAATGCACAGTTTGATTTGTATACACTTAATCTTTCTTAGTGCAAAGTTTGAAGTCTTTATCGTGCCGGGAAGTAACTATAATTTGTTACCGTTATCTCCGTAAGAAATGCATTGAGGAATTTAAATGGCCCTCTGGGATCGAACCAAGCACCATCAGCGAATATATAAAATTTGATCCTGAAATTTATCATTGATCTCCAACTCTATGCCGAATTTCAAGTTTCCATGCCATCGGGAAAGGGTCCAAAATAAATCTTAAAAATCGCCACAATGCAATTTAAACGGCCGATTTTTACCCCGACCTAGCATCGAACCCAGGATATTTTTCGTAAAACTCATTTATGTTTTCGATAGATCATGACCATATATATAGGCTCCTTGAGTTTTGATCCGCTACCTATCCGGAAAGTATTTTTTTTTAATTCCCGAAAATCAAAGCAATGCATTTAAACGGGAAAAATCGTGACTTTGAGGCCCT
This sequence comes from Sympetrum striolatum, assembly GCA_947579665.1. Classification (NCBI taxonomy): domain Eukaryota; kingdom Metazoa; phylum Arthropoda; class Insecta; order Odonata; family Libellulidae; genus Sympetrum; species Sympetrum striolatum. Next base: position 107,782,481 of record OX388344.1, on the reverse strand, counting down.
CTGGAATCGAACCCATGACATCGAGGTTCAAAATCGCAATTTTTCTGGAGGTTATACGTTATGGCCAATATGTCGTAAAAATTTCAAACCATTGACGCTAGTGGTTTAGCCTGTGACTTTGTATCCTCTCTATATATTACTATATATAAAGCTGCAAATCCTACTGATTGACACAAAATCCTGGGCATTTCTAATCGAGCTGGAAGGCTGAAATTTTCAAGAGAGATTTATAATTGACAGTCGAGTTGGGAAAAAATCGAAAATCTACAGATTTTGTCCTAGGTTTGAGACCAGAAAGGATTATATTTTTCAATGTATTTAAACGGGAAAAACGAAAAATGGCCATGCAGAGCAAATTTCTTTCGTTCATAAAAATATGAAAATGTAATCGTAAAGCAGTGGGACTTGGTCTATATTACGTCTAAAGGATCAAAGTTTTCTTTTCTTGCGACCGATTTTAACATTCCGGCAGGAAATTTGCAAAATTTTAGTTTGAACGCCAATTTATTACGTTTTTTTCTCCTCATTTTGAAAATTAAATCTATGGCAACAACCATTGTTTGAATCGAAAACAAGTTTGTTTACGATCCTATTTTCATATGCAATGATAAAGGTTTGATGCATTTTTAATTATTTTAAATCTTTCTTTCGATACATGTTATTACTGAATGCTGAAAAATGTAAATTTCGTTAAAATAGACAGTGGATATCTGCACGGTCAATGAATCAATCGTGAATGCATGCTGTGATAACATAAGTTTATGTAGAGAATACGAGACCATAAACAACTAAGATAATCGTAAAAGTCATGTAAGTAGTGAGATTTTTCTAGAATGAAGTACATAGATACGAATATAAATTAATAGAGAGGGATATTAATGTAAATTAAAAGGTTTAACGACAATCTTTAGAAATAACATAACTATAAGCATTACGAATCATTAGTTTCGCGAACACTATAATTTATTAATATATTATATTTCATAGCTCACTTAACCAAATACATTTATTATATACTGAACTCTCATCTAAATGAACAACAAATATCTAATCAGGAAATACATGGTATTATTGAACTATGTTAGGATATCGTTGGTTTACGCATATGGTGGATTGCTTTTCGTGTGTGTGAGTTTCTGTTCTTTTAATTTTATGCCTATTATGTTTATTCTTTTCTATTTTAATTACATATAATTATTCTGTCATCCTTTCCAAAGAGAATTTAAAATTAAGTTCTTTTTCTACGTTTCTTTAATTAATACGTAGTACATAATTAGTTCGTAATATATTACGTAATTCAACATTCATCAAAATAAAAAAAAACAGAAATCTACTCATAAAATACACTGATTTCCTTCAACGACTTTCTGATTACGTTGTTCTACGCTGGATAATTCTTGGTTAGTAAAAACAATCTTTGCATGTATCATTGTATGAATATTTTTTTCCCATCTTCTCCAAACGGACTTTAGAATAAAGTTCTTTTTCTACGTACTTTAAAACTATTTACATAATTACGTTGCCTATTGTCTATTTGTTTATTTAATTAGAAACGGAGCTCATTGTCGTAGTAGACAACATTTAATGAATATAGGATTATTTTGCAGAATGTCTTGCACTCAACCACATACTACACAGGTAATCGTCTATTTATTCCGCATTTTTATCTTATGCAGATTTTTATTCTGACTTTACTTTGTTTGGCGTATTTCTTTAATATAATTTTACGAATGCGTATTCATTACAGACTCCCGTATCTCATAAACGCGAAAGGCTTTAGAAATGATTATTTTACTATCATATTATTTGGCGAATCTCGATCTCACTTATTTGAAAATTATGCATACAATAGACAGTGGTATAATTAAAAAAATTTTCTTTCCATATATGTTATGACTGAAGGTTGAAAAATGTAACTTTCATCAAAATGGACAGCGAATATCTGCACGGTCAATGAATTATTCGGGAATACATACTGTGATAACATAAGTTTATGTAGAAAATACGAGACCATTTATAAACGAAGATAATCGGAAAAGTCATGTAAGTAGTGAGATTATTCGAGGATTAAATTTAAAAGTCTACACTGAATCTATATAAGGGGGATAAGAAAGCAATTTCGATGAAAAATACTCATTAATTACTGATGAAGAACGTAGTATACCGGATCAAGTCTACCTATGCCTGAGTAAAAGTAAGTACAACTGAAATTTACATCATCCTAAAATATTACTATCAGAATATTAATGTAAATTAATAGTTTCAACGATATTATTTAGAAATAATATAACTGCAAACAATACGAATCATTAGCATCAAAATCGGAATAGTTTAGTATAGTAGTATTTCACTTTATTCTCACTTAACCCAATGCATTTATCGTATACTAAATTATGTCTAAATATTTCCTTTGCAATGGCCGTTTCCGATTCCTACTTTATGGCGTTATAATTAATAACAATATTCATAACTTCTCTGATGAAAGCAGGAAGATCCCAATTACCACCATTTCAATAACTAATACTATTAACAAAGACACTCAACCATTCTATAGCCAGAAAAATCTTGCTAGCCGGAATTCGTACCTTGGTGTTGGAGTCCTAGCACAGTGACCACTTTCTCACCGCACCCGGTGTGTTTGGTATTTTGCCCTTAGTTTCTCTTAAGATCGACAGATAAGCTCCAGCGTCCTGTCTCGCGTGCCACCTCATAGTGTGGCTTCTTTAGATGATGTTCCTTTTAGGAGGGGAAGCTTTAAGTAACGTATGCCTCAATTTCATACTACATACATTGTGATACATTGTAACCGAAAAGCTAATACGGGCAGCCAAACCCGTTGCTGCCCGCCTTTCTTGAAGGACCATATTATAATTGAATATCAAGAAAGTGTAACTTTCATTTAAATGAACAACACATATCTACACAGGTAATAAAATTATACCCTTGAACGATGTTAGGATTATACGTATATGTTGGATTGCCTTTCGTGTGTGAAAATTGTGCTTTTTATTGTATGCCTATTATGTATCGTCTTTTCTATTTTAATAACATATATTTATTCTGTCATCTTATCCATACAGAATTTAAAATTAAGTTAAATTTTCGTTTTTTTAATTAATACGTAGTACCTTACGTAATGATATGGGATACTGCTGGGGAAACGATAAATGTCCATGAAGAACCAAATGTTTTCATTCACATAAGCATGAAAATTGTACGTACAGTGGAGAGTATTTAACTAAATTATACCTCAAAGAGGAATTTTTATTTTTCCTGCACCCAATTTCGCCATGTCGGCAACATCTTAAATTAAATACAAATTAATACTGTTTTTATTTGCACCCTTCCCAAGATCAAAACTTTGGCTACGACCATTATTTACGTGGAATACAAATTTGTTTGCAGTTCAAATAACATACGCCGTGATGAAAGTATGAAGTTTTTGAAATATTTTTCAATATTCTTTAGTTTGTAATATTAAAAAACATCAAGAACATTTAACTTTCAACAAAATAAACAACAAAAATCTACTCATAAAATACGCTGATTTCCTTGAACGACCTTTGGATTACATTTTTCTACGTATAAGCTGGATGATTCTTCGTAAGTAAAACAATTTCTGCGATTAAAAATGTATGCTTACTATGTTTACTCTTTTCTATTGTATTCACCTCAAATTATTTTTTCATATTCTGCAAACGGGCTTTAGAATTAAGTTCTTTTTCTACGTTTTTCAAAATTATCTACATAGATACGTTACCTGTAGCATATTTGTTTGTTTATATACTTAGAAACGGAGCTCATTTTCGTGGTAGACGACATTTAATGAACATAGGATTCAATTTCATTATGTCTTGCACTGAACCGAATACTTCACAGGTAATCGTCTATTTATTTTCCGCAATTTTATCTTATGCAGATTTTTATTCTAACTTTGCTTTGATTGGCGTATTTTCTTAAATTAATTTTACGAATGCACATTCATTAGGAATCAACTCAAATCTCCCGTATCAAATAAGCGTAGAAGGCCTTTGAAATCCAAATGGGGACGTCCTAAAACCTTGAACGACCTTCGGATTATGTTGTTCTACGTGTTCGCTGGATAACTTTTGTAAGTAAAAACAATTTTTGCGTTTATCATCGTATGCAAAATATTTTCCCAACATCTCCATACGGGCTTTAAATTAAAATTCTTTTTCTACATTCTTCAAAATTATTCAACTACGTTGCCTAATTTCTATTTGTTTAATTAATTAGAAACGGAGCTCATTGTGCCGCTTTAGACGCCATTTAATGTACATAGGATTCAATTGAAGTATGCCTTGCACTGAACCGAGTACTACAGGTAAAGAATCATCTATTGATTTCTCGCCTTTTTATCTTACGAAGATTTTTATTATTACTTAAATATGTTTGGCGCATTTCTTTAATTTAATTTTACGTATGCGTATTCTTTAAGGTTTCAACTGCAAAACTCCCGTTTCAATTAAACGTGAAAGGCTTTCGAAATAATTATTATATTATTAGATCAAACTCGATCTCATATTTGAAAATTAGGTATACGATAGACAGTAGTATAATTAAAAAGACACACATCCCTTCATAATTTTCTTTGCTTGCAGTTTGCAAGCACCCATTTACTAGTTACTATATATAAAGCTGCAAATCCGACTCATTCATACAAAATCCTGGGCATTTCTAACCGAGCTAGAAGGCTGAAATTTTCAAGATTGATTCATAACTGTCAGTCGAGTTGGGAAAAAATCGAAAATTCTCAGATTTTGACCTAGGATTGAGCCCAGACACGATTATATTTTTCAATGTATTTAAACGGGGAAAACGAAAAATGGCCATGCAGAGAAAATTTCTTTCGTTAATTAAATTATGAAAACTTAATCGTAAAGCAGTAAGACCTGGTCTGTGTTACGTCTAAAAGATTAAAATTTACTTTTCTTGCGACCGATTTTAACTTACCTGCACGAAATTCGCAAAATCTTAGTTTGAACGCAAATTTTTTTACGTTTTTTTCTCCTCATTTTGAAAATTAAATCTATGGCAACAACCACTGTTTGAATCGAAAACAAGTTTGTTTACGATCCTATTTTCATACGCCATGATAAAGGTTTGATGCATTTTTAATTATTTTAAATGTTTCTTTCGATATATGTTATTAATGAATGCTGAAAAATGTAAATTTCATCAAAATAGACAGCGAATATCTGCACGGTCAATGAATTATTCGGGAATACATACTGTGATAACATAAGTTTGTGTAGAGAATACGAGACCATTTATTAACGAAGATAATCGGAAAAGTCATGTAAGTAGTGAGATTATTCTAGAATTAAGTACATAGCTATTCATATAAATTAATAAATAGGGATATTAAGGTAAATTAAAAGGTTTAACAACAATCTTTAGAAATACCATAACTGTAAGCATTACGAATCATTAGATTCGCGAACACTATCATTTATTAATATATTATAATTCATAGCTCACTTAACCAAATACATTTATCATATACTGATCTCTCATCTAAATGAACAACATATATCTAATCAGGAAATACATGGTATTATTGAACTATGTTAGGATATCGTTGGTTTACGCATATGGTGGATTGCTTTTCGTGTGTGTGAGTTTCTGTTCTTTTAATTTTATGCCTATTATGTTTATTCTTTTCTATTTTAATTACATATAATTATTCTGTCATCCTTTCCAAAGAGAATTTAAAATTAAGTTCATTTTCTACGTTTCTTTAATTAATACGTAGTACACAATTAGTTCGCAATATATTACGTAATTCAACATTCATCAAAATAAAAAAAAAACAGAAATCTACTCATAAAATACACTGATTTCCTTCAACGACCTTCTGATTTCGTTGTTCTACGCTGGACAATTCTTGGTTAGTAAAAACAATTTTTGCATGTATCATTGTATGAATATTATTTTCCCATCTTCTCCAAACGGACTTTAGAATAAAGTTATTTTTCTACGTACTTTAAAACTATTTACATAATTACGTTGCCTATTGTCTATTTGTTTATTTAATTAGAAACGGAGCTCATTGTCGTAGTAGATATCATTTAATGAATATAGGATTATTTTGCAGAATGTCTTGCACTCAACCACATACTACACAGGTAATCGTCTATTTATTCCGCATTTTTATCTTATGCAGATTTTTATTCTGACTTTACTTTGTTTGGCGTATTTCTTTAATATAATTTTACGAATGCGTATTCATTACAGACTCCCGTATCTCATAAACGCGAAAGGCTTTAGAAATGATTATTTTACTATCATATTATTTGGCGAATCTCGATCTCACTTATTTGAAAATTATGCATACAATAGACAGTGGTATAATTAAAAAAATTTCTTTCCATATATGTTATGACTGAAGGTTGAAAAATGTAACTTTCATCAAAATGGACAGCGAATATCTGCACGGTCAATGAATTATTCGGGAATACATACTGTGATAACATAAGTTTATGTAGAGAATACGAGACCATTTATAAACGAAGATAATCGGAAAAGTCATGTAAGTAGTGAGATTAATCGAGGATTAAATTGAAAAGTCTACACTGAATCTATATAAGGGGGATAAGAAAGCAATTTCGATGAAAAATACTCATTAATTACTGATGAAGAACGTATTATACCGGATCAAGTCTACCTATGCCTGAGTAAAAGTAAGTACAACCGAAATTTACATAATCCAAAAATATTAATGTAAATTAATAGTTTTAACGACAATCTTTAGAAATAATATAAATAGAAACAATAAGAATCATTAGCAACACGACCACTACAGTTTAGTAATAGTATTTCACTTCATTCTCATTTAACCCAATGCATTTATTATATACTGAATTATGACTATAACGTTCCTTTGCCATGGCCTTTTCCGATTCCTACTTTATGGCGTTTGGATTAATAATAATATTTATAACTTCTCTGATGAAAGTAGGAAGATCCCAATTACCACCATTTCTATTACTAATATTATTAACAAAGACACTCAAACAATCTATAGCCAGAAAAATCTTGCTAGCCGGACTTCGTGCCTTGGTGTTGGAGTCCTAGGACAGTGACCACTTTCTCACCGCACCCGGTGTGTGAGGCATTTTGCCCTTAGTTTCTCTTAAGATCGACAGATATGCTCCTGCGTCCTGACTCGCGTGCCACCTCATAGTGTGGCTTCTTTAGATGATGCTCCTTTTAGGAGGGGAAGCTTTAAGTAACGTATGCCTCACTTTCTTACTATATACAATGTGATACATTGTGACCGAAAAGCACATACGGGCAGCCAAACCAATTGCTGCCCGCCTATCATGAAGGACCATATTATAATTGAATATCAAGAAAGTGTAACTTTTATTTAAATGAACAACAAATATCTACACATGAAATAAAATCCTTGAACGACGTTAGGATTATACGTATATGGTGGATTGCCTTTCGTGTGTGAAAATTGTGCTTTTTATTGTATGCCTAATATGTATCGTCTTTTTTATTTTAATAACATATAATTATTCTGTCATCTTATCCATACAGAATTTAAAATTAAGTTAAATTATCGTTTTTTTAATTAATACGTAGTACCTTACGTAATGATATGGGATACTGCTGGGGAAACGATAAATGTCCATGAAGAACCAAATGTTTTCATTCACATAAGCATGAAAAATGTACGTACAGTGGAGAGTATTTAACTAAATTATACCTCAAAGAGGAATTTTTATTTTTCCTGCATCCAATTTCGCCATGTCGGCAACATCTTAAATTAAACACAAATTATTATTGTTTTTATTTGCACCCTTCCCAAGGTAAAAACTTTGGCTACGACCATTATTTACGTGGAATACAAATTTGTTTGCAGTTCAAATAACATACGCCGTGATGAAAGTATGAAGTTTTTGAAATATTTTTCAATATTCTTTTGTTTGTAATATTAATATACATCAAGAACATTTAACTTTCATCAAAATAAACAACAAAAATCTACTCATAAAATACGCTGATTTCCTTGAACGAACTTTGGATTACGTTTTTCTACGTATGAGCTGGATGATTCTTCGTAAGTAAAACAATTTCTGCGATTAAAAATGTATGCTCACTATGTTTACTCTTTTCTATTGTATTCACCTCAAATTATTTTTTCATATTCTGCAAACGGGCTTTAGAATTAAGTTCTTTTTCTACGTTTTTCAAAATTATTTACATAGATACGTTACCTGTAGCATATTTGTTTGTTTATATAATTAGAAACGGAGCTCAATGTCGTGGTAGACGCCATTTAATGAACATAGGATTCAATTTCATTATGTCCGGCACTGAACCGAATACTTCACAGGTAATCGTCTATTTATTTTCCGCATTTTTATCTTATGCAGATTTTTATTCTAACTTTGCTTTGATTGGCGTATTTTCTTAAATTAATTTTGCAAATGCACATTCATTAGGAATCAACTCCAAATCTCCCGTATCAAATAAGCGTAGAAGGCCTTTGGAATCCAAAGGGGGACGTCCTAAAACCTTGAACGACCTTCGGATTATGTAGTTCTACGTGTTCGCTGGATTATTTTTGTAAGTAAAAACAATTTCTGCGTTTATCATCGTATGCAAAATATTTTCCCAAAATCTCCATACGGGCTTTAAATTCAACTTCTTTTTCTACATTCTTCAAAATTTTTTCAACTACGTTGCCTAATTTCTATTTGTTTATTTAATTAGAAGCGGAGCTCATTGTGCCTCTTTAGACGCCATTTAATGTGCATAGGATTCAATTGAAGTATGCCTTGCACTGAACCGAGTACTACAGGTAACGAATCATCTATCGATTTCTCGCCTTTTTATCTTAAGAAGACATTAATTATTACTTAAATTTGTTTGGCGCATTTCTTTAATTTAATTTTAGGTATGCGTATTCTTTAAGGTCTCAACTGCAAAACTCCAGTCTCGATTAAACGTGAAAGGCTGTCGAAATAATTATTATATTATTAGATGAAACTCGATCTCATATTTGAAAATTAGGTATACGATAGACAGTAGTATAATTAAAAAGACACACATCCCTTCATAATTTTCTTTGCTTGCAGTTTGCAAGCACCCATTTACTAGTCTATTATATATAGATGCTTCTCCGGATTCATTCATGTATATACCTATATAGATAGATAGATAGGATACTAATTCACAGCCTAAACCACAAGCGTGATTGACTTGAAATTTTTACGGCGAATTGGCCATAACGTACAACCACCAGAAAAAATGCGATTTTGAACCTCAGTATCATGGGTTCGATTCCAGAAGGCCTCAAAGTCGCGATATTCTCCATAAGGATACATAGCGGGGATTTTCGAAAATTTTTTTGAAGCACTTCCCGGAAAGGTAGAGAGTTGAAATTCGAGGGATCGCTAGATGCCGTGGATATCTAACGAAAATCAAAAAGACATCTTCGAATATTGTCCATGGTTCGATGCTAGGTCGGGGCAAAAATCGGCCGTTTAAAATACATTGCGGCGATTTTTAAGATTTTATTTGGACCATTTTCCGATGGCATGGAAACTTGAAATTCGGCATGAGGTTAGATATCATGAATATATTTCATAATTAAATTTTTTATATTCGCTGATGGTCCTTGGTTCGATCCCAGAGGGCCATTTGCACTTCTCAATGCATTTCTTACGGAGATAACGGAAACAAAATTTAGGTACTTCCCGACATTCTATCGACTTCAAACTTGGCATGACACAAGAGCAAATTTATAAAAATCAAACTGTGCATTCACAGCTTACAATATGTCCTGGGTTCGACACCAGGTGTCTCTGCAATCAGAAGTTGATCCGTTTTTAGGAATTATTTTGAAACCTTTCCCAATAATATAGAAACTTTAAATTCGGCATATAGATAGACATCATAAGTAACTTTCAGAAACATGTTTAAGATTTCCAAGATCGTCCTTGGTTCGAGTCCCAAGAGCCATTTACATTCGTGAAAATTAGAACGTCTTTTGAGGCAGTTGTAGCCATTATTTCTGCTTGAATTTTCACACATAATTACAGATGGTGATCTTCTATTGTGTTTCATAGTAGGTTTACCAGTAAGACCCGGGTTCGATGCCAGACGATGAAATTTCAGCGAATTTTAAGAAACAATTAAATCCTTTTTTTTTTCTTTTGAGGACCGTCCCGATATAATGCCGATATGAAATTAGTGTTGTCGATCTGCTTGCAGTATGCAAGCAACATTTTACTCGTATATATATATGAATATCTATTATATATAGATGCTTCTCCGGATTCATTCATGTATCCATCTATTATATATAGATGCTTCTCCGGATTCATTCATGTATCCATATATATATATATATACGAGTAAAATGTAGCTTGCATACTGCAAGCAGATCGGCAATACTAATTTCATATCGGCATCACATCGGGACGGTCCTCATAAGAAAAAAAAAGGATTTAATTTTTTCTTAAAATTCGCTGAAATTTCATCGTCTGGCATCGAACCCGGGTCTTACTGGTAAACCTACTATGCAGCACAATAGAATATCACCATCTCTAACAATGTGTGAAAATTCAAGCAGAAATATTGGCTGCAACTGCCTCAAAAGACGCTCTAATGTTCACGAATGTAAATGGCTCTCGGGACTCGAACCAAGGACGACCTCTAAAATTTAAAAAATGTTTCTGAAAGTTATTAATCATCTCAATCTATATGCCAAATTTCAAGTTTCTATATTATTGGAAAAGGTTTCAAAATAAATCATAAAAATCGGATCAACTTCTGATTGCAGAGACACCTGGTGTCGAACCCAGGACACATTGATAGCTGTGAGTGCATAGTTTGATTTGTTAATACTTGCTCTTCTATCATGCAAAGTTTGAAGTCGATAGCATGCCGGGAAGTACCTAAAATTTATTTCCGTTATCTCCGTAAGAAATGCATTGAGGAATTTAAATGTCCCTCTGGGATCGAACCAAGGACCATCAGCGAATATTTAAAATTTGATTATGATATATTTTTATAGTATCTAACCTCATACCAAATTTCAAGTTTCTATGCCATCGGAAAAGGGTCCAAAAAAAATCTTAAAAATCGCCACAATGCAATTTAAACGGCCGATTTTTGCCTCGACCTAGCATCGAACCCAGGATATTTTTAGTAAAACTCATTTATGTTTTCGATAGATCATGACTATATATATCGGCTCCTTGAGTTTAAAGGCCCTACCTATCCGGCAAGTATTTTTTAAAAATTCCCGAAAATCAAAGCAATGTATTTAAACGGGAAAAATCGGGACTTTGGGGCCCTCTGGAATCGAACCTATGACACTGAAGATCAAAGTCGCTTTTTTCCTGGCGGTTACACGTTATGGCCAATATGTCGTAAAAATTTCAAGTCAATGACTCTTGTGGTTTAGGCTGTGAGTTTGTATCCTCTCTATATATATATATATATGGATACATGAATGAATCCGGAGAAGCATCTATATATATATACGAGTAAAATGTAGCTTGCATACTGCAAGCAGATCGGCAATACTAATTTCATATCGGCATCACATCGGGACGGTCCTCATAAGAAAAAAAATGGATTTAATTTTATCTTAAAATTCGCTGAAATTTCATCGTCTGGCATCGAACCCGGATCTTACTGGTGAACTTACTATGTAAAACAATAGAAGATCACCATCTCTAACTATGTGTGAAAATTCAAACAGAAATATTGGCTATAACTGCCTCAAAAGACGCTCTAATGTTCACGAATTTAAATGGCTCTCGGGACTCGAACCAAGGACGATCTTGGAAATTTAAAAAATGTTTCTGAAAGTTATTATTGATCTCAATCTATATGCCAAATTTCAAGTTTCTATATTATTAGGAAAGGTTTCAAAATAATTCCTAAACATCGGATCAACTTCTGATTGCAGAGACACCTGGTGTCGAACCCAGGACACATTGATAGCTATGAATGAATAGTTTGATTTGTTAAGACTGGTTCTTCTATCATGCTAAGTTTTAAGTCGATAGCATGCCGGGAAGTACCTAAAATTTGTTTCCGTTATCCCCATAAGAAATGCATTGTGGAGTGCAAATGGCCCTCTGGGATCGAACCAAGGACCCAGAGCGAATATGTAAAATTTGATTATGAAATATATTTATGATTTCTAACCCCATGCAAAATTTCAAGTTTCCATGCCATCGGGAAAGGGTCAAAAAAAAATCTTAAAAATCGCCACAATGCATTTTAAACGGCCGATTTTTCCCCCGACCTAGCATCGAACCCAGGATATTTTCCGTAAAACTCATTTATGTTATCGATAGATGATGATTATATATATAGGCTCCTTGAGTTTCGATTCTCTACCTATCCGGGAAGTATTTTTTTTTAATTCCCGAAAATCACGGCAATGCATTTAAACGGGAAAAATCGGGACTTTGGGGCCCTCTGGAATCGAACCCATGACACTGAGGTTCAAAATCGCAATTTTTCTGGAGGTTATACGTTATGGCCAATATGTCGTAAAAATTTCAACTCAATCACTCTTGTGGTTTAGGCTGTGAGTTTGTATCCTCTCTATATATATATATATATATATGGATACATGAATGAATCCGGAGAAGCATCTATATATAATAGATATATATATATATATATATATAGAGGATACAAACTCACAGCCTAAACCACAAGAGTGATTGAGCTGAAATTTTTACGGCGTATTGGCCATAACGTGTAACCACCAGAAAAATTGCGATTAGGATCCTCAGTGTCATGGGTTCGATGCCAGGGGGCTCCAAAGTCCCGATTTTTCCCGTTTAAATGCATTGCGTTGATTTTCGGGAATTTTTAAAAAATACTTCCCGGATAGGTAGAGAATCAAATCTAAAGGAGCCTTTACATATGGTCATGATCTATCGAAAACATAAATGAGTTTTACGGAAAATAACCTGGGTTCGATGCTAGGTCGAGGCAAAAATCGGCCGTTTAAAATACATTGTGGCGATTTTTAGGATTTTTTTTTGGACCCTTTCCCGATGGCATGGAAACTTGAAATTCGGTATGGGGTTAGACATCATAAATATATTTCATAATCGATTTTTATGCTTTCCCTGATGTTCCTTGGATCGATCCCAGAGGGCCATTTACATTCCTCAATGCATTTCTTATGGAGATTACGGAAACGAAGTTTAGGTGCTTCCCGATACTATATCTACTTGAAACTTTGCATGATAGAAGATCCAGTCTTAACAAATCTAACTATGCATTCATAGCTATCAATATGGCCTGGGTTCGACACCAGGTGTCTCTGCAATCAGAAGTTGATCCGATTTTTAGGAATTATTTTGAAACCTTTCCCAATAATATAGAAACTTGAAATTTGGTATATAGATTGAGATCAATAATGACTTTCAGAAACATTTTTTAAATTTCCAAGATCTTCCTTGGTTCGAGTCCCGAGAGCCATTTACATTCGTGAACATAAGAGCGTCTTTTGAGTCAGTTTTAGCCAATATTTCTGCTTGAATTTTCACACATAGTTAGAGATGGTGATCATCTATTGTGTTTCATAGCAGGTTTTCAGTAATACCCGGGTTCGATTCCAGACGATGAAATTTCAGCGAATTTTAAGAAAAATTAAATTCTTTTTTCTTCTTAACCGTCCCCTTAGGACCGTCCCGATGTGATGCCAATATGAAATTAGTATTGCCGATCTGCTTGCAGTATGCAAGCTACATTTTACTCGTATGATATATGAATGAATCCGGAGAAGCATCTATATATAATAGATATATAGAGAGGATACAAACTCACAGCCTAAACCACAAGAGTGATTGAGCTGAAATTTTTACGGCGTATTGCCCATAACGTGTAGCCACCAGAAAAATTGCGATTTAGATCCTCAGTGTCATGGGTTCGATGCCAGGGGGCTCCAAAGTCCCGATTTTTCCCGTTTAAATGCATTGCCGTGATTTTCGGGAATTAAAAAAAAATACTTTTCGGATAGGTAGAGAAATAAAACTCAAGGAGCCTATATATATGGTAATGATCTATCGAAATCATAAATGAGTTTTACGGAAAATATCCTGGGTTCGATGCTAGGTCGAGGCAAAAATCGGCCGTTTAAAAAGCATTGTGGCGATTTTTATGATTTTTTTTGGACCCTTTCCCGATGGCATGGAAACTTGAAATTCGGCATGAGGTTAGATACTGTAAAAATATATCATAATCGAATTTTGCATATTCGCTGATGGTCCTTGGTTCGATCCCAGAGGGACATTTATATTCCTCAATGCATTTCTTACGGAGATAACGGAAACAAATTTTAGGTACTTCCCGGCATGCTATCGACTTAAAACTTAGCATGATAGAAGAACCAGTCTTAGCAAATCAAATTATGCATTCATTGCTATCAATGTCTCCTGGGTTCGACACCAGGTGTCTCTGCAATCAGAAGTTGATCCGATTTTTAGGAATTATTTTGAAACCTTTCCCAATAATATAGAAACTTGAAATTTTGCATATAGATAGAGATCATAAATAACTTTCAGAAACATTTTTTAAATATACAAGATCGTCCTTGGTTCGAATCCAGAGAGCCATTTAAATTCGTGATAATTAGAACGTCTTTTGAGGCAGTTGTAGCCCATATTTCTGCTTGAATTTTCACACATCGTTAGAGATGGTGATGTTCTATTGTGCTGCATAGTAAGTTCACAGTAAAGACCCGGGTTCGATGCCAGACGATGGAATTTAGGCAAATTTTAAGAAAAATTTCAATCTTTTTTTTTCTTTTGATGGTCGTCCGGATATGATGCCGACATGTAAATAGTGTTGCCGATCTGCTTGCAGTATGCAAGCAACATTTTACTCGTATGATATATGAATGAATCCGGAGAAGCATCTATATATAATAGATATATGAATGAATCCGGAGAAGCATCTATATATAATAGATATATAGGGGATCAAAATTCTAACCATGTTCCACAAGTGCCAACGACTTGAAATTTTTACGACGTTATGGCCATGACGTGTAACCTCCAGGAAAAAGCCGACATTGAACCTCGGTGTCATGGGTTCGATTCCAGAAGGCCCCAAAGTCCCGATTTTCTCCATAAGGATACATGGCGGGGATTTTCGAAAATTTTTTTGAGGCACTTCCCGGAAAAGGAGAGATTTGAAATTCAAGGGACCGCTAGATGCCGTGCATATCTAAAGGAAACCATAAAGACATCTACGAATATTGTCCTTGGTTCGATGCTAGGTTGGGGCAAAAATCGGCCGTTTAAAATGCATTGTGGCGATTTTTAAGATTTTTTTTGGACCCTTTTCCGATGGCATAGAAACTTGAAATTCGGTATGAGGTTAGATACCATAAAAATATATCATAATCCAATTTTACATATTCGCTGATGGTCCTTGGTTCGATCCCAGAGGGCCATTTACATTCTTCAATGCATTTCTTATGGAGATATCGGAAACAAATGTTAGGTACTTCCCGGCATGCTATCGACTTCAAACTTTGCAAGATACAAGAACAAGTCTTTACATATCAAACTGTGAATTCACAGCTTACAATACGTCCTGGGTTCGACACCAGGTGTCTCTGCAATCGGAAGTTGATCCGATTTTTAGGAATTATTTTGAAACCTTTTACAATAATATAGAAATTTGAAATTCGGTATATAGATAGAGATTATTAATAACGTTCAGAAACATATTTTAGATTTCCAAGATCGTCCTTGGTTCGAATCCAGAGAGCCATTTAAATTCGTGAAAAGTAGAACGTCGTTTGAGGCAGTTACAGTCAATATTTTGCCTTGAATTTTCACGCATAATTAGAGATGGTGATCGTCTGTTGTGCTGCATAGTAAGGTCACCAAGAAGACCCGGGTTCGATGCCAGACGATTAAATTGAAGCGAATTCTAAGATTATTTTCAATCTTTTTTTTTTTCTTTTGAGGGCCGTCCCGATATGAAGCCGACATGAAATTAGTGTTGTCGATCTGCTTGCAGTATGCAAGCAACATTTTACTCGTATACATAAGTTATATATAGGGGATCAAAATTCTAACCATGTTCCACAAGTGCCACTGCTTTGAAATTTTTTCGACGTATTGGCCATGACGTGTAACCTCCAGGAAAAAGCCGACTTTGAACCTCGGTGGCATGGGTTCGATTCCAGAAGGCCCCAAAGTCGCGATTTTCTCCATAAGGATACATGGCGGGGATTTTCGAAAATTTATTTGAGGCACTTCCCGGAAAAGGAGAGAGCTGAAACTCGAGGGCTCGCTAGATGCCGTGCATATCAAAAGGAAACCATAAAGATATCTACGAATATTATCCTTGATTTGATTCTAGGTCGGGGCAAAAATCTGCCGTTTAAAATGCATTGCGGCGATTTTTAAGATTTTTTTGAACCCTTTTCCGATGGCATAGAAACTTGAAATTCGGCATGGCGTTAGATATCATAATCATATTTCATAATCAAATTTTACATATTCCCTTATGGTCCTTGGTTCGATCCCAGAGTGCCATTTACATTCCTCAATGCATTTCTTATGGAGATTACGGAAACACATTTTAGGTGCTTCCCGATATTATATCTACTTGAAGCTTTGCATAAGATAAGATCAAGTCATTACTAATCAAACTGTGAACTCACAGCTACCAATGTTTTCTGGTTTCACCACCAGGCGTCTCTACAATCAGTAAATGATCCGATTTTTAAGAATTTTTTGGTACCATTTCCCAATTATATAGAAAATTGAAATTCAGCATACAGATAGAAACTATAGATACATTTCAGGAACATGTTCTAGATTCCCACGATCGTCCTTGGTTCGAATCCAGAGAGCCATTTACATTCGTAAAAAGTAGAACGTCGGTTGAAGCAGTTGTAGCAAATATTTCTGCTTGAATTATCACACATAGTTAGATATAGTGATCTTCTATTGTGCCGCTTAGTAAGTTCATCAGGAAGACCCGGGTTCGATGCAAGACACTGAAATTGAAGCGAATTTTAAGAATATATTCAATCCTTTCTTTTTCTTTTGAGGACCGTCTCGATAAGATGCCGAAATAAAATAATATTGCCGATCTGCTTGCAGTATGCAAGCTACATTGCAGTCGTATATATATACGAGTAAAATGTAGCTTGCATACTGCAAGCAGATCGGCAATACTCATTTCATATCGGCATCATATAGGGAATGTCCTAAAAAAAAAAGGATTGAAATTTTTCTTAAAATTT
Organism: Sympetrum striolatum; assembly: GCA_947579665.1. Lineage (NCBI taxonomy): Eukaryota > Metazoa > Arthropoda > Insecta > Odonata > Libellulidae > Sympetrum > Sympetrum striolatum. The sequence goes on along the minus strand of OX388344.1, from coordinate 107,765,194 downwards.
CATCGTCTGGCATCGAACCTGGGTCGTACTGGTGAACCTACTATGCAGCACACCAGAAGATCACCATCTCTAACTATGTGTGAAAATTCAAGCAGAAATATTGACTGCAACTGCATGAAACGTTGTCCTACTTTTCACGAATGTAGATGGCTCTCTGGATTCGAACCAAGGACTATTTAGGAAATCTAAAACATGATTTTGAAATGTATCTATGTGCTCCATTTATATGACTAATTTCATGTTTTAATATAATTGGGAAGGGGTTCAAATTAATTCTTAAAAATCGGATAATTTACTGATTTTAGAGACGCCTGGTGTCGAACCCAGGAAATATTGTTAATTGTGAATGCTCAGTATGATTTATTAGGACGTAATCTTATTTCATACAAAGTTTGAAGTCGATATCATGCCGGGAAGTACCTAAAACCTAATTCTGTTATCTCCTTGGCTCTCTGGGATCGAACCAAGGACCATCAACGAATATGTAAAATCTGATTAGGAAATACATTTATGATCTACAACTCCTTGCCGAATTTCAAGTTTCCATACCATCGGGAAAGGTTCGAAAAAAAATCTTAAAAATCGCCACAATGCATTTTAAACGGCCGATTTTTGCCGTGACCTAGCATCGAACCCAGGTTATTTTCCGTAAAACTCATTTATGTTTTCGATAGATCATGACCATATATAAAGGGTCTTAGAGTTTCGTTTCTCTACCTATCCGGGAAGTATTTTTTTAAAATTCCCGAAAATCTAAGCAATGTATTTAAAAGGGAAAAATCGGGACTTTGGGGCCCTCTGGAATCGAACCCATGACACTGAGGATCAAAATCACAATTTTTCTGGCGATTAATTGTTATGGCCAATACGTAGTAAAAATTTGAAATCAATCACGCTTGTGGTTAAGGCTGTGAATTTGTATCCTATCTATCTATATACCTATCTATATATAATAGATATATATATATACGAGTAAAATGTAGCTTGCATACTGCAAGCAGATCGACAACACTAATTTCATATCGGCATCATATCGGGACGGACATCAAAAGAAAAAAAAAATTCAAAATATTCGTAGAATTCGCTGCAATTTAATCACCTGGCAGCGAACCCCGGTCTTCCTGGTGTACTTACTATGCAGCAAAATAGAAAATTACCATATCAAACTATGTGTGAAAATTCAAGCAAAACTATTAGGTGCAACTACCTCAAACGACGTCCTACTATTCACATACACTCCTTATTTGAGAAATTATAATGTGCTCTGGCATCGAACCCAGGAACAGCATGGTCTTATCTATTTTCTTTCTTAAACAAAGTGTTAATATACATCTTCCATCTAAGCAAGAGCTCCCTTACATATCGATAAATGCATAAAAAAATTATGAAAAGATACCCCATAGTATTATATATGGGTGATATTTTTACCGCCCGGCATCGAACCCGGGTCTTTCAGGCAATACTTTCTATGCAGCACAAAAGAAAAACACCATCTCTAACCGCGTATGCAAATTCAAGCAGAAATATTGGTTACAACTGCCTCAAATGACGTCCTACTTTTCCTTTATATTCCTTATGAGAGAAACGTTATTGTGCTCTGGCTTCGAACCCAGGAACAGTACGGTCTTATGAAAATTTTTTTCTAAAACTTATTCGTACCATACATCTTCCAGGCAAGCACGAACATCCTATCATTTCGATAAGTGCATCTAAAAAAATAATGAAAAACGGCTCCCATGTATTTTAAAGGGCAGATCTTTGCATCGTCCTAGCATCGAACCCAGGATAACTTTTGTAAAAGTCATTGATGTTTTCGAAAGTCCAAGACCATAAATATAGGCACCTTGAGTTTAACTTCTCTACCTCTCCGGAAAGTATTTTTTTTTAATTCCCGAAAATCACGGCAATGCATTCAAACGGGAAAAATCGGGACTTTGGGGCCCTCTGGAATCGAACCTATGACACTGAGGATCAAAGTCTCTTTTTTCCTGGGGGTTTCACGTTATGGCCAATATGTCATAAAAATTTCAGATCAATGACGCTTGTAGTTTAGGCTGTGAATTTGTATCCTATCTATCTATATAGGTATATATATGAATGAATCCGGAGAAGCATCTATATATAATAGATATACGAGTAAAATGTAGCTTGCATACTGCAAGCAGATCGACAACACTAATTTCATATCGGCATCATATCGGGACGGACATCAAAAGAAAAAAAAAATTCAAAATATTCGTAGAATTCGCTGCAATTTAATCACCTGGCAGCGAACCCCGGTCTTCCTGGTGTACTTACTATGCAGCAAAATAGAAAATTACCATATCAAACTATGTGTGAAAATTCAAGCAAAACTATTAGGTGCAACTACCTCAAACGACGTCCTACTATTCACATACACTCCTTATTTGAGAAATTATAATGTGCTCTGGCATCGAACCCAGGAACAGCATGGTCTTATCTATTTTTTTTCTTAAACAAAGTGTTAATATACATCTTCCATCTAAGCAAGAGCTCCCTTACATATCGATAAATGCATAAAAAAATTATGAAAAGATACCCCATAGTATTATATATGGGTGATATTTTTACTGCCCGGCATCGAACCCGGGTCTTTCAGGCAATACTTTCTATGCAGCACAAAAGAAAAACACCATCTCTAACCGCGTATGCAAATTCAAGCAGAAATATTGGTTACAACTGCCTCAAATAACGTCCTACTTTTCCTTTATATTCCTTATGAGAGAAACGTTATTGTGCTCTGGCTTCGAACCCAGGAACAGTACGGTCTTATGAAAATTTTTTTCTAAAACTTATTCGTACCATACATCTTCCAGCCAAGCACGAACATCCTATCATTTCGATAAGTGCATCTAAAAAAATAATGAAAAACGGCTCCCATGTATTTTAAAGGGCAGATCTTTGCATCGTCCTAGCATCGAACCCAGGATAACTTTTGTAAAAGTCATTGATGTTTTCGAAAGTCCAAGACCATAAATATAGGCACCTTGAGTTTTACTTCTCTACCTATCCAGAAAGTATTTTTTTTTAATTCCCGAAAATCACGGCAATGCATTCAAACGGGAAAAATCGGGACTTTGGGGCCCTCTGGAATCGAACCAATGACACTGAGGTTCAAAATCGCAATTTTTCTTGAGGTTACACGTTATGGCCAATATGTCGTAGAAATTTCAACTCAATCACTCTTGTGGTTTAGGCTGTGAGTTTGTATCCTCTCTATATATATATATCTATCTATTATATATAGATGCTTCTCCGGATTCATTCATATATCTATTAAATATAGATGCTTCTCCGGATTCATTCAAGGATATAGATAGATAGATAGATAGATAGGATACTAATTCACAGCCTAAACTAGAAGCGTCATCGACTTGAAATTTTTACGACGTATTGGCCATAACGTATAACCTCCAGAAAAATTGCGATTTTGAACCTCAGTATCATAGGTTCGATTCCAGAGGGCCCCAAAGTCGCGATTTTCCCCATAAGAATACATGGCGGGGATTTTCGAAAATTTTTTTGAGGCACTTTCCGGAAAAGGAGAGAGTTGAAATTCGAGGGATCGCTAGAAGCCGTGCATATTCAACGAAAATCAAAAAGACATCGCCGATTATGGTCCATGGTTCGATGCTAGGTCGGGGCAAATATCGGCCGTTTAAAATGCATTGTGGCGAATTTGAAGATTTTTTTTGGATCCTTTCCCAATAACATGGATACTTGAAACTCGGCACGTGGATATGTATGTTGAATATATTTCATAATTAAATTTTAGATGTTTGCTGATGGTCCTTAGTTCGATCCCAGAGGGCCATTTGCACTTCTCAATGCATTCCTTACGGAGATAACGGAAACAAAATTTAGGTACTTCCCGGAATGCTATCAACTTTAAACTTTGCAAGATACAAGAAAAAGTCTTTAAAAATCAAACTCTGCATTCACAGATTACAATGTGTCCTGGGTTCGACACCAGGTGTCTCTGCAATCAGAAGTTTATCCGATTTTTAGGAATTATTTGGAAACCTTTCCCAATAATATAGAAATTTGAAATTCGGCATGTAGATAGAGATCATAAATAACTTTCAGAAACATCTTTTAGATTTCCAAGATTGTCCTTGGTTCGAATCCAGAGAGCCATTTACATTCGTGATAATTAGAACGTCTTTTGAGGCAGTTGTAGCCAATATTTCTGCTTGAATTTTCACACATGGTTAGAGATGATGATCTTCTATTGTGCTGCATAGTTAGTTCACCAGTAAGACCAAGTTCACCAGTAAGTAAGGGTTCGATGCCAGACGATGAAATTTTAGCGAATTTTAAGAAAAATTTAAATCCTTTTTTTTTTCTTTTGAGGAGCGTTCCGATATGATGCCGATATGAAATTAGTATTGCCGATCTGCTTGCAGTATGCAAGCTACATTTTACTCGTATACCTATATAGATAGATAGATAGATAGGATACAAATTCACAGGCTAAACTACAAGGGTCATTGCCTTGAAATTTTTATGACGTATTGGCCATAACGTGAAACCCCCAGGAAAAAAGAGACTTTGATCCTGAGTGTCATAGGTTCGATTCCAGAGGGCCCCAAAGTCCCGATTTTTCCCGTTTGAATGCATTGCCGTGATTTTCGGGAATTAAAAAAAAATAGTTTCCGGATAGGTAGAGAAGTAAAACTCAAGGTGCCTATATTTATGGTCTTGGACTTTCGAAAACATCAATGACTTTTACAAAAGTTATCCTGGGTTCGATGCTAGGACGATGCAAAGATCTGCCCTTTAAAATACATGGGAGCCGTTTTTCATTATTTTTTTAGATGCACTTATCGAAATGATAGGATGCTCGTGCTTGGCTGGAAGATGTATGGTACGAATAAGTTTTAGAAAAAAATTTTCATAAGACCGTACTGTTCCTGGGTTCGAAGCCAGAGCACAATAACGTTTCTCTCATAAGGAATATAAAGGAAAAGTAGGACGTCATTTGAGGCAGTTGTAACCAATATTTCTGCTTGAATTTGCATACGCGGTTAGAGATGGTGTTTTTCTGTTGTGCTGCATAGAAAGTATTGCCTGAAAGACCCGGGTTCGATGCCGGGCGGTGAAAATATCCCCCATATATAATACTATGGGGTATCTTTTCATAATTTTTTATGCATTTATCGATATGTAAGGGAGCTCTTGCTTAGATTGAAGATGTATATTAACACTTTGTTTAAGAAAAAAAATAGATAAGACCATGCTGTTCCTGGGTTCGATGCCAGAGCACATTAAAATTTCTCAAATAAGGAGTGTATGTGAATAGTAGGACGTCGTTTGAGGTAGTTGCACCTAATAGTTTTGCTTGAATTTTCACACATAGTTTGATATGGTAATCTTCTATTTTGCTGCATAGTAAGTACACCAGGAAGACCGGGGTTCGCTGCCAGGCGATTAAATTGAAGCGAATTCTACGAATATTTTGAATTTTTTTTTTCTTTTGATGTCCGTCCCGATATGATGCCGATATGAAATTAGTGTTGTCGATCTGCTTGCAGTATGCAAGCAACATTTTACTCGTATTGTTGCAGTATACCCAATAGAAAGGAAGGCGAACCCACCTTGTCCTCCACCGGTACACGGCATTCGATTATTTTCGTGAAATACCTGTTAGAAAGTCAACAGGGCCAGCGACACAAACGACCAAATGCGAAATAATGAGAAACAATCACTCAGAAAGACCTTTATCAAGGATAATACTCTCAAGCACGATACCACAGAACAATAATACTAAGTAAATGTGAACAAGTGAAAAATAACAGATTATTATACACAAATATAATATGGTTCAGTTTGCACAAATAATAATGATATGAACTTAGCCTTTAGAGAGTGTCCCACGTAAATTCACAAGGAAAGAAAGAAAGTCTGCCGCCACCGGCGTGGATGGGTAATGTTCAGCCACGAACGTTCTCGGGCGAAATGACCTTCTCAGTGGAGGAGTCCGTGTTTGGAGACGAAGAGGGAAAAACAATGAAGCACAGAAATTCGCAACGAAAGGGGTTCCGCAAATTGGCCAATCACGTTGCTAGAAACTGTCACAGAACTCCGCCGTGTTAATTAGTCCGATCGCCGACAGTATCACTGCACTGGTCAGTATAAAAGTCGTGTTTTCTAACGGCCCTTCTCCGTTCGGCCCTTCTGCCTGAGGCCTTTCTGACTGAGCCATTCTGACAGCAACTTGTAAACGGGCAACTTAAAAATGGGCAACTTACTATGGCCAAATTTCCCTAGAAATTCGTCACATCCACCCCCACTTTTAAATTAATCCTCTGGGTTAATTTGAAATGATACTGCATGATTCACAGTTGAGTGTCACACATTGTTTATTGATCAGGTCGACGAAAATACCAGTTTATAAGACACAGTTCAGTTGCACAATATAGTTTATTGATCATTTCATTCAAATACCAGTTCAGACACTGTCCTTTTCCTACTGATTCATCTTTGTTTTTGAATTCAAATAACATAATATACACTTGTGTCTCTTTCACTATAAACCATATTAAATCAATTTAAATACTTCTTTAACAAAGACTGTATGCCGCTGAACTGCTAAGTCAAGCAATTGGAATTTTGCGGTCTCCTTTATATTTCAATGAAAACAATGCTTAGATAATTACTTTGCACACCATAAAGTAAGTGAGCATAAAAAAAAACAATCAGAACACCCTATGACAAACTGATAATACGTCAGAAAAATGAAATTACATATTTAAACTAATTTACAGTTATCTGCAGGGGATAGCATTAAATAGCTTTACAAAATAGTTCATCCTGCGAGATACAATGTAAACCATTAAACCCAGTCTGGCAAATCATAAGAAAATGCAAATTTCAAACTCAAAATACGTCTTGGCAGGACAAGAAATTAAATGACACTTCCTGCCGAATAGAGTAAATGAAAAGTTTCACAAAACAAGGCATTTCTTGACATAATTATAACAAAATTGTATGATGATAATATTTACACATGAATAATAATAGTAATGGGTACCCAGTCATATTAATAATTACAGAAACACATATATATATTTATATACAGCTGGTGGAAAACCAGTATTACGCTGAACGCTGGGGCTACGTTCAGAAAGCGAGTCTCCCACAAACCCTTTACAATATCATCGTCAAGGCAGCGCAATGACATAAAAAAACGGCAAATGCCAAAAAAAAAAATCACAGAGGTTAGCTAAGAGGATTTGAGAGAGAACTCACATGACCCGGACACCCAATTATTGGCATTATTAGGGTGCCGGCAAACTATGCAGAAAACAACATTTCATTTAATTTAGAATTATTTCTAATTTTTATTAAAAAAAATTAGATGGAGATTGCGACGGTAGAGATACCGCCGGGCGATGAGGTACCAACACAACGCCAAAGAATAACCTTTACGTAATCAACGTAATTAATAATACAAATGCGAAAGTGTTTTACCATGAAAAGATCAAAACATTGGTGACGAATAAAGACGGGATTATGGAGAGCGATAATGCTTGAGATGAGACACATGACATATTTTTTCTTGAGACGACCCAGACTTTACGGCCACAGTTACAGGAGTTAGCAGTTTGAGTATTTCAAACGGACCAGTCCACAAAGGCTCTAGTTTAGCAGTCCTTTTCTTTAATTTGGAACTAATAGGGTGATTTTTGCAAAGAACCATCTCGCCAACGTGAAAACTGGGTGTACTGTGTGATTTATTATAAGTATTTGAATATTTTTGATGGGCTCTTTTCAGATTTTTAACTGCATCCCCCCAATATTCCCACATTCTATCTTCAGAAGTAGTATCGTCACGTAGCGAGAGTGGAATATCCCAAATATTATTCAAAGGATGGGGGAGATTTCTTCCAAGGAACAATTTACAAGGCGAAAAACCAGTACCCTCATGAACAGCAGTATTAAACGCAAAGGACAAATCACCAAGCATATCATCCCATACAACATGGTGTTCGTGGGTAAAGGCAGACAAAGCGAAACGTAAATTTCGATGAACTCTTTCCGCTATATTCGGACAGGGGTAATAGGGGGACGTGAAAATTTGCTTAATACCATAGCTGAAGCACATGTTCCTAAATACCTCGGACTTAAAAGAACTCGCATTATCCGAAACTAAATACTTTGGATAACCAAACTTGTGAAATAAATTATGAAAAAGGACCTTAATTACACTTGCAGAGGAAGCATCCTTGACGGCTTCGAGGAAGGTAAATTTAGAGAAACCATCAACAACGGTGAATACATAACAATTCCCTTTCTTAGACCGTGGCAATGGGCCCACATGGTCGATAAATATTCTCTCCCAGGGTGCAGATTGAGTTTGAGAGGACAAGAGACCCGGAGGAAGACTGTTTCTGGGCTTCGAAATTTGGCAAATATGACATCGAGTGACCATATCTTTTATTTCCTTCTTGGAATTCAACCACCAGTAATCTTGAGAAATCTTATGTACAGTTTTCCTAATTCCCAAATGAGCCCCAGAAGGAATGCAATGAAAGTATTGAAATATCATAGGGCGAAGAGCAGCGGGGACAACGACTTTGCACTTCTTTGACTTAAGAGGCTTGTAACACAATATATCATTCTTTAATTTATAATTGATACCATCCGAAATTAACTGTCTATCTTTCGACATCGAGATTTTCTGCAACAATAGTCCCAGAACCGGATCCTTTTTCTGGTGTTCACGAATGTCGATAAAAGAGAGAGGAATCTTATGGAGGAAACAGTTAGTTTCCGAAGAAAGTGGAGGATGAGGAGGAATCACAACTCTTGACAAACAATCGGCTGGTTTATTAACTGTACCCCTGACATGATGTATAGTAAATTTATAAGTGGATAGCTTTAAAACCATCCTGCCAATTTTGCCAAGCTGCTTGGGATGAGAGAACAACCAAGTCAAAGCCCCATTATCGGTATAGAGGTGAAAATGAGCGAACTGGAGATAATCTTTGAATTTTTCGACGGCCCATGAGCACGCCATGCACTCTAACTCGTAGGTCGTTAACCTTTGCTCATGAGGCGACAAAGTTTTACTTGCATAAGCAACAGGAGAGAATTTATCATTCGTTTTATGATTAAGAACAGCGCCCAAAGCTATCTGACTAGCATCGACGAAAAGATGGAATTCTCGATCAAACGATGGCATGGTTAACACCGGAGGATTAGCAAGGGCGGCCTTTAATTTTTGAAAAGAGGAAGAATGCTCCGAGGACCAAATAAAACGAGCACCCTTCTTTTTCAATTGATTCAACGGATAAGAAATTTCAGCGAACTGAGGAATAAATTTAGCATAAAAACCAGCCATACCGAGAAACCTCACTACTTGTTTAATACTGGTGGGCACAGGAAAATTGAGAATTGGACGTACCCTTTCCGAGTCGACAAGCAGTGCTCCATCTCGAATGCAGTGTCCAAGGAATGAAATAGAAGTCTGGCATAATTTAATCTTATCCTCATGAATCGTAAGACCGGCTCTCCTAAGTTGGTGAAGAACGGCCGTCAGATGTCCCTTATGAGAAGACAAATCTTCAGAAAAAATACATAAATCGTCGATATAGGGGTACACACAATTGTATTTCAAATCCCCTAACACAATATCCATCATTCTGGTGAATACTTGGGGTGAATTAACAAAACCAAATGGCAAACGTGTGAATTGGTACAAACCAAAAGGCGTAACAAAAGCGGTCAATTTCTTGGAAGATTCACACAAAGGAATTTGGTGAAAAGCAGAGTGCAAATCAAGTATGGAAAATACTTTAGCCTTGGATAAATACTGAAAAGCATGTTCAACAGACGGAGTTGGGTACGGGTCGATTTTAACCTTTTTATTCAATTTACGATAATCAACCACCAACCGTAATTTATCAGCCTTCTTTGGAATCAAAAAGGCAGGGGAAGCCCATTCCGAGTTGGATGGTTCTATTACTCCTTGCTGAATTAAAGAGTCTAAATGTTCCCGCATTAACTTCGCTTTTGGAGGAGGGAGAGTGTAGGGATGAGAACGTATCGGAGAAGTATCATTTAATTCGATTCGATATTGCATAATGTTGGTCATGCCCATCTTCGAGGTGACAACATCAGAGAACTGAGAAATTATCTCCCGGAAACCCGAAGGTAGAGTCGAATCAAAAGGAGTTTCAACAGAATTCGCTGCCACATTACCAGGACCTGCTTCCGGCCAAAAGACCGGACTACCTTCACCCACAGAGGAACTCGAATGAACAATTTGACAAGACTCTTGTGGACGAGGCAAATTGACGTACGGAAAAGTACACGCGGGCGAAACCGCGAAAGAAAAACAATCGGCTGCAACAATCATTTTGGTCTTTGCCATAAAGTCCCTTCCCAATAACAGCGGCACCGGTAATGAAGACAGGTAAAATTGATGGTACCAAGATAATGAATGAATTTTCACTTTTAATTTTACATACTCGAACAAATTAAGTTTATGCCCTCCGATAGTTTGCAAGTGGATCGCGGAATTAGAACCAGATTTAATATTAATTTTCAGTTTCTTCCCGAACTGGGGATCTAACAGTGAGACGGAGGAACCAGTGTCGACAAGAGCAACCGTTTGAATATGTCCGATACTAACCGGAACAAGCGGCAACGAGTTAAGAGAAGAATCTTCGAAATTTGCCATCGAAATTCGAGGGAGATTTCTGTTGCTCAATCTTCTCCGACGATAACATTCGGTAAACTCATGACCCCTTCGATGACAGAAAGAACACGTAACAGGAGGAGTCTCGCGACGACTAACATTTGAGAAAGCGCGAGAATAATCGGTAGAATCCGCGAGCTGCTTAGAGGAAAATTTAAGCAACGCGGTCAAACCTTCGAGAGTCGTCGGGCGAGATTGAAATATAAAAGTACTTCGCGTTAACGGACTCACACCATTCAAAATGAGCGAAACAAACTCCTCTTCAGAATACGATAATCCAAGCACCGTGATAGCATTACGTATGTTATGGAGAAAGTGAAGTGGCTTTTCGTTCGGAAATTGAAACCTTTTAACCTTGACCGTTATTAATTTCTCGTACTCTCGCGAACTAATCTCCTCCTCCCAAAATTGTCGAGTAATTTGAGCCCAAGACAACCGGTTTTTAATTGCCAACAAGAAGAAATTACGTAAAATCGATGGTACCTTACAAAGTAACAAAGTTAATAAAGAATTTAAAGGAAACAGCTCCAAATCTATTACTTCCGACACAGAGGAAAAGAATGCAAATAAGTTTTCGGAAGTCGCATCTGTCAAAGGAGCGATATCGTGAATTAGCTGCTTACCCAAATCAAAATTAACGTCAGGAGTGCGAGACAAAGATACCGGGGTCTCCCCGCATGCTTCGTCACGTTGACTTGGGCCGGCCGCGGTCTTCGTAGGGACCATTTTCTTAGCGCGATCTTGTGCAGTCGTAATGAATTCCTTTTGATAGGAATTTAGAGGCATTCAAATAACCAATAATTAAACAAGAGATACAAGAAACATCTACAAATTAAGGTGCGACTTAGCAACCACGAGGCAAAAATGAAACATTAGACGAAACTACAAAGAATAACGTCGGTGAGCCCGAAAATTCGCACTCTAACAGAATTCAACACGAAAGTGAAACAACCACGCTCTGCTACCAATTGTTGCAGTATACCCAATAGAAAGGAAGGCGAACCCACCTTGTCCTCCACCGGTACACGGCATTCGATTATTTTCGTGAAATACCTGTTAGAAAGTCAACAGGGCCAGCGACACAAACGACCAAATGCGAAATAATGAGAAACAATCACTCAGAAAGACCTTTATCAAGGATAATACTCTCAAGCACGATACCACAGAACAATAATACTAAGTAAATGTGAACAAGTGAAAAATAACAGATTATTATACACAAATATAATATGGTTCAGTTTGCACAAATAATAATGATATGAACTTAGCCTTTAGAGAGTGTCCCACGTAAATTCACAAGGAAAGAAAGAAAGTCTGCCGCCACCGGCGTGGATGGGTAATGTTCAGCCACGAACGTTCTCGGGCGAAATGACCTTCTCAGTGGAGGAGTCCGTGTTTGGAGACGAAGAGGGAAAAACAATGAAGCACAGAAATTCGCAACGAAAGGGGTTCCGCAAATTGGCCAATCACGTTGCTAGAAACTGTCACAGAACTCCGCCGTGTTAATTAGTCCGATCGCCGACAGTATCACTGCACTGGTCAGTATAAAAGTCGTGTTTTCTAACGGCCCTTCTCCGTTCGGCCCTTCTGCCTGAGGCCTTTCTGACTGAGCCATTCTGACAGCAACTTGTAAACGGGCAACTTAAAAATGGGCAACTTACTATGGCCAAATTTCCCTAGAAATTCGTCACAGTATATATATATGGATACATGAATGAATCCGGAGAAGCATCTATATATAATAGATATATATATATACGAGTAAAATGTTGCTTGCATACTGCAAGCAGATCGAAAACACAATTTTTTTGTCGGCATCACATAGAGTGAGTCCTCAAAAGAAAAAAAAATGGATGGAAAATATTCCTAATCTCCGCTGCAAATTATTCGTCTATCATCGAACCCAGGTCTTCCCGGTCATACTTACTATGCAGCACCATAGAAGATCACCATCTGTGACTATGTGTGAAAATTCAAGTAGAAATATTAACTGCAACTGCCTCAAACGACGTCCTACGTTTCCCTTATATTCCTTATGAGAGAAATGCTAATGTGCTCTGGCATCGAACCCAGGAATAGTGCGGTGTTATCTAATTTTTTTTCTAAAACCAATTCTGTTCATACATCTTCCAGCCGAGTACGAAGCTCCAATCATTTCGATAAGTGCATCAAAAAAATAATGAAATACTAAACCAATGTATTTTAAACGGGGGACATATTTGCCGCCGGCATCGAACCCGCATCTTTCTGGCAATAATTCCTATGCAACATAATAGAAGATCACTATCTCTAACTATGTGTGAAAATTCGAGCAGAAATACTGGCTGCAACTGCCTCAAACGACGACTTACTTTTCCCTTATATTCCTTATGAGAAAATGTTAATGTGCTCTGGCATCGAACCCAGGAATAGTACGGGCTTAAGAAATTTTTTTTCTTAAACTAATTCTTAATATATATCTTCTAGCTGAGCGAAAAGTTCCTTACATTCCGGTAAGTTTATCAAAAAAATTAATGAAAAACTATCCCCATGCATTTTAAATGCGGGATATTTGCATCGTCCTAGCATCGAACCCAGGAGGTTCTCATTAGTAGTAATTAATGTTTTTAATAGTTCTTGGCCATATCTGTAAGCTCCTTGAATTTCGATTCTCTACCTGTCCGGGAAGTATTATATAAAAAATTTTGAAAATCGCCACCATGTATCCTTATGGAGAAAATCGCGACTTTGGGGCCTTCTGGAATCGAACCCATGACACCGAGGTTCAATGTCGGCTATTTCCTGGAGGTTACACGTTATGGCCAATATGTCGTAAAAATTTCAAGTCGGTGGCACTTGTGGAACATGCTTAGACTTTTGATCCCCAGTGTATATCTATCTATTATATATAGACGCTTCTCCGGATATCTATTATATATAGACGCTTCTCCGGATATACCTATATCTATTATATATAGACGCTTCTCCGGATATACTTATATATATACGAGTAAAATGTAGCTTGCATACTGCAAGCAGATCGGCAATACTAATTTCATATTGGTATCATATCGGGACGGTCCTTTAAAGAATAAAAAAGGATAGAAATTTTTCTTAAAATTTGCTGACATTCCATGTCTGGCATCGAACTCGGGCCTTTACTGTGAATTTACTATGCAGCACAATAGAAGATCACCATCTCTAACTATGTGTGAAAATTCAAGCAGAAATATTGGCAACAACTGCCTCAAGAGACGCTCTAATGTTCACGAATGTAAATGGCTCTCGGGACTCGAACCAAGGACGATCTTGGAAATCTAAAATGTGTTTCTAAAAGTTATTATTGATCTCAATCTATATGCCAAATTTCAAGTTTCTATATTATTGGGAAAGGTTTCAAAATAATTCCTAAAAATCGGATCAACTTCTGATTTCAGAGACACCTGGTGTCGAACCCAGGACACATTGATAGCTATGAATGCATAGTTTGATTTGTTAAGACTGGTTCTTACATCATGCTAAGTTTTAAGTCGATAGCATGCCGGGGAGTACCTTAAACTTGTTTCCGTTATCTCCATAAGAAATGCATTGAGGAATGTAAATGGCCCTCTGGGATCGAACCAAGGAACATCAGGGAAAACATAAAAATCGATTATGAAATATATTTATGATATCTAACCCCATGCCGAATTTCAAGTTTCCATGCCATCGGGAAAGGGTCCAAAAAAATCTTAAAAATCGCTACAATACATTTTAAACGGCCGATTTTTGCCTTGACCTAGCATCGAACCTAGGATATTTTCCGTAAAACTCAGTTATGTTTTCGTTAGATCATGACCATATATATAGGCTTCTAGAGTTTCGAATCTCTACCTATCCGGAAAGAATTTTTTTAAAATTCCCGAAAATCTAAGTAATGCATTTAAACGGGAAAAATCGGGACTTTGGGGCCCTCTGGAATCGAACCCATGACACTGAGGATCAAAATCACAATTTTTCTGGCGGTTAATTGTTATGGCCAATACGCAGTAAAAATTTGAAATCAATCACGCTTGTGGTTTAGGCTGTGAATTTGTATCCTATCTATCTATATACCTATCTATATACCTATCTATATATATGAATGAATCCGGAGAAGCATCTATATATAATAGATATATATATATATATTTCTGTTTCACTGATTGTGTAGGAGTTATTTGTGAAATACTGATAAACCGGAAGTTGCAGATTATGTACGCGGTGGGCGCACTGGGAGCTGGGATTAAAGGCCATTTCATCGTTTTTCATCGAACATATCCCGAAAAACATTATTTAAAATGTTTGTGAAGTAAAATATAATATGATATAAATTAATCATTTATCTTCCAAGTTTAGATTGAATATAGAGTTCGAAAATACTGTCGTAGGTAAATATTTACATCTTATATATGGAGAAAGTCATGTGCTAGCCACATCATATTTTTTAAATGTGGTGTGGTTGGTTTGGTTGTAGTAGACATCCTAACTTAATCTTTCAGCTGTTTAAATGTCTTTCAATTGGTACAATTAATGTCATTAATGTATAGTTATATAATTATTTTCAAAGCCTCGTGTGTAAAATTCCCCCCAAATTTAGCAATAGGCATTGTGTTGTGCATGACTCATATCATTTGCATGACATTCTTGAGAGATCATAACCCGATCTGGAAAAAGACTGATGGTTCTCGCTTGGTCGAGTGCCTGACTGAGGTGGTTGTCGGTCGTGCGCTCGACTTTCAGATGTTAATTCATCTCTGTTATGATCCCAAAAGAAGTTAGGTCAGTTAGAAAAAGAATATAAAAAATCTGATGTGGCCAGCACATGACTTTCTCCATACATAAGATGTAAATATTTATCTACGTCAGTAATTTCGAACTCTATATTCCATCTAAACTTGGAAGATGAGTGATTAATTTATATATTATTATCTTTTACGTCACAAACATTATAAATAATGTTTTTCGGGACATGCTCGATGAAAAACGATGAATTTGGCCTTTCGCCCATAGAGCCCAGAGCGCACAAAAAGTACATAATCAGCAACTTCCAGTTTATCAGTATTTCATGAATAACTCCTAAAAAATCAATGATAAAAAAATATGTTTCATACAAAAGTTATAGTAAATTACATTTTCTAAAACATTTATAAATAATAGTATATACCTAAATTTCATATTTATGGAGATATTTTGAAAACCGGAAATGAGCTTTAATGAATAAAGCTCGACTTCCGGTTGATCGATTTACTCCAAAAACTAATCAACTCTGACAGCACACACCACAGTACTATATATGAAGTTTGGTATTGATACGGCTAATAGTTTTCACGTTAGAGCGCCCACTATCACACACACACATACACACACACACACATACACACAGACATCATTCCGAAAATGGTCAAAACGTGTTCTAGGGACCCCAAAACATGTATTTCCGTTGAAATCTCGAAGTCGATTTTTTTCATGAAAACAATACTTTCTCTATACTTCGTATATGGAGAAAGTAAAAAGTCAGTAAGAAATAGTCAAATCAATTAAGAAAAGTGAAAATTTTGTTCATGCACTGGACCCCTTGAGAACCTGGCTATAATGACTGACAGTTGGAAAACGAGGAAGTTATGACCTAAAATGACTCAAGTAAGAATTAAGGTAGGTTTGACATTGGCTAATTGCATGACCGATAACTTGACTGGTGTATACGAGTGGCAAGTAAATTGTGGTTGTGAACGGCTTGTGTCATTCGCACGATACAGTCTTAAAAGCAGCTTTAGTTTTAACTGCAATATGAAATGAATAACACTCCTTGAAAGAGCTTCAGACAAGTTTGATAAAAAAGTTTTATAAATATTCATATTCGAACAACTAAATATAGATTTTGGCACCAAACTATGAGAGCTTTTGAACAAACTATGAGAGAGAGAAATTTAGATTTTCAGGGACAATATTACCTTTGGGGTTATCAGTTCCATTGGATTGAGCAAAGATAAAAGGATTCTATTCTGAGCAAAGTTGAAAAATATATTTAATCTACTTCTATACTTCCTGTTGAGAATCAACAGGCACCTCAGCTAGTATGTATATTGTGACGATTCCGGCACAGACTTCGCCGGCTAGCTCACGTGCCAGGAACCGCACACTAGAAAAATCCCTTTCCGATCTTACGCAAACGCGGAGAAGGATAGCTGGTCGTAGGATGAACCGTAAAAAAAAAACAGAATGAATCCATTTGCTTTGCTCGCAGGATTCCGTGGGCCCAGCCTAAAATTATCCAATTCCTCGGGTGTTACAAAATCGTGTTTACCCGTTATCAGGCACGCGCACAGCGGGAGTCAGGGAGGGACGCCGATTACGATGGAAAGCCAATAACTTAATCTCTTTTTCTTTTGGGCCAATTATTGCGTTTAATTGACATAGAGATACAATAACAGTGAACCCAAAAAAATATAACATTCACAAAACCCCCCAGAAGAAAAGACGCGCACACACTAAGCTACACATAAAAAAAACCAGGCTCAATCACGAGCAAAATCAAAAGAACAATAGATAGCCTCAGAATGGCTATTAAGAAAATATCTTACACAAATATTCCTCCCCAAAATAATACATACACAATAATGCCGCGAATGAAATTGAATGCTCCGAACAGAATCAAAGCCAAAATAGTACTGATAGCTTTCAAAACAGCTATCACACAAATATCTCAACAAAATTTCCCCCCAAAATAATACATGTACAAAAATGCTGCTAATGAAATTGTATACTCCGGACAGGAGCGAAGCAACAATGGAACTGATAGTTCGCCAAAACACTAATTAAGTCAGTCACGCCAGGTGAGTCTTACTGTACGACTTCATGGTCTGTTTGAAAGGTCTTAGAACATCGCCCTCGTTGAAATTGAGGAAGAAGTCCACTGTCACACGCACAATCCTCTCCTCTGCAGCCTCCTGCGGCTCAAATGCGGCCGGGTATATCCCACACTAGGGGAATCTGCTTCCAAGGTGAGAAACTGCTGATTGGGAGAGACAACGCTGCGTTGGGGAGTCCTTCTCGTCTCTTCCGACGTTTTTAGATTGACAGGGCGCAAGACCCATAGAGGTATGCACCGACTGACTGAGAGCTAGAGCTATTGCTAAAATGCTCGCGAGAGAGAGCGTCCGCCCTTCTTAAAAGGAGCACTGGTCACACGCACAATCCTCCCCTCCGCGGACTTCTTCGCGCGATGGGGTTAGCTTTCTGCTGTTCGTCAAACAAAACACACGCGATATACACGCACTTGCCAGGACTTTTGGCATTCGCACTCAATTCACACAAAAAGAATAATAAACACTTTCATTGCATTAACAATTAACAAAAATAAAACACAAAAAAAACATATTAACACTAGAAGGACGGCGGCGGTCATTTTGACCGTTTTCAGAGTTTAACTTCAAAAATTTCCAACTAAAAATATTTTGAATTTTTTGAAACTCTTTGACTTTGTTTAATTTGATCCCAAATTTAATACGATATAATGAAAATTTTGTTAGTACTAACGTGTTAGATTTTACACAAAGTTATACCTAGAAGGACGGCGACGGTCATTTTGACCGCCTACTTTTAAAATTCGTAATTAAATACTTTTTTAAGTCGCAAGGACGTATATTTTGCAGTACTTCATAATGTGACTTTTGTGCAAGTGATGATAAGATGTTTTACCTCATAATTTGTTTAAATTTTAATTAATTAAACAAAACGCGGACCGATGTCATAAATCTGCAGAGTTTTATTCTCTGCAATATTTTTCTTACTCAAACTAGACCAATGAAGCTCATATTCTCGGAATAAGTGGTAAAAGGTCCGAATTGTTGATAAAAGTCAGTCGCGTTACGCCAAGATTGCTATGCCATCTGACGGAAAGCAGATAAAACCACTCGTTCGCGCCTCGAGAAAAACCTCCAGCGAATACGATAGCGGAAGAACTTTTCGAATTATGCCGTGAAAAATTCCAACCTGGGGTTTTCGTCCACGCAAAATCGTTTTATAACATTTGCAAATATACAAAACCACTTTCAGCAGGGTTACCAACATATAAGTTTTTATCGTTATAAATGTTCTTCTAATTATTTTCTCAGATAAATATCAAACTTATATCTCAAATTTAAATTCAGTTACCTTTCTTGAACAATTAGAATTAATTTCAGGGATACTAACTTTATGAAACAGTGCTGCCAACCGTCAAAACGGATCTCTAAACAGAGAGTTATGCGTTTGCAGTATAAATAACTAAAGAGATATTTTGAGCACTGATTTGTTTCATGTGATTCGTTGAAACTCTTTGGGATCCCGAACTAGTTTATAAACTCTAGGAAGCAGGGTGACCAACATCTTCGGCTGTAAAGTCAAGGTAGCGATCAGATCTTCATGAAAAACCTAACAATTTATCAGGCATTTATCGAAAATGGCCTTTTTTACACATATTTTATTCTTTACCTTGACTTTACAGCCGAAGATGTTAAATCTTCATGATAAACTAGTTGAAATTTAATGAATCTTTAAATGATAAACTAGTTCGGGATCCCAAATAGTTTCAACGAATTACATGAAACAAATCTTTGCTCAAAATATCTCTTTAGATATTTATACTGCAAACGCATAACTCTGTTTAGCACTAGGAATACCGGACTTGTCACCCCTCTAAGAGCTACCAAATGCAGTCATTTTGACTCCTACCTTATTATTGTTCATATTTGCAGTTTATCTCGGCTTTTATCGATACATTGCTTTAATTTATCATTTTTGTGTATTATTGTAATTTTTAAAACATGGTATTTACAATAAAGAAGTATTTTTTATTAATGTTAATTTTATAATTATTATACCCCTAAGTCTAGAGCATTGTCAAACGAGTGGATAGGCCATCCCCGAGTATATGTTCTTGTGGTATATCTACGTGCCATTTGGTCTACCACATCTACTCCGTATTTAGTTTCATTCTAAAGCTTCACCGTTTCAGGAGTATTCTTAGCGGAATCACTAGGAACGCCGAAATTGGGATGGACGGAACTAAGAATTATGACATTCTTGTTTGGTTTACCTTGATATACAGTAAGTGTGAAATCATCATTGTTTCTAAAAAGTTTAGAGTCATACAATTTTTCTTTCATTGATTTGATCTCATTTGGTACTTCTCGTCTTTTTTTATTCACCGTTCCCACAATGTTGCCTGAGTTCAATAGCACCTTGGCATTTTAGCTGTTCAGCGAGTTTGACTGAAGTAATATAATTATTAACGGTAATATTTAGCACTTTTTTCGGAAATGGCTGCATTAATTTCAGTACTACGTGGTCATCAAACGGCAATCAGCATGGCGTAAATTATCCTTTCCAACATAAGGAAAGCCATTTGCAAGATATTTGCTATCCTTTTCAACAGCTAGCCAATATTTATGGCCGTATTAGTTTTGCTGGGGAAGAGTTGTTTATCAACCGTAATTGAATCGCAATTTTTCTGAAGGTTACACGTTATGGCCAATACGTCGTAAAAATTTCAAGTCAATGACGTTTGTGGTTTAGCCTGTGAATTAGTATCATATTGTCGTAATGATATAATGAAACAGTCGAGGTTGGCCAAGAAATACATTTATTATCTTACTTGAGTAGCCTAATAGTCCGGTATGCTGGGCGGTCCTGCTAGAGTTCGAACGGGCGTACCGAAGGGCGGTCCAGCTGGCCGATCCTGCTACAGGTCGAGCGGGCGTACCGAAGGGCTCAGTGATAGTGCCTCCTCTCGTCTCTTGGCATGACCCTTTTATACTCTGGGGAACGATTACATTGTTAGCAGTTGCACCGACATTGTCAGGAGTTGCACCGACTGTGATACATTGTATCAGGGTTAACCCGAGTGGAGGGGGGGAGACGGCGTTGCAAGGAGTCGCACTGGCTGCGATACACATGACCAGCGCGTGGCTTTACCCTTAATCCCGACAATATCTATATAGTTATCTATTATATATAGATGCTTCTCCGGATTCATTCATATCTATTATATATAGATCCTTCTCCGGATTCATTCATGTATCTATTATATATAGATGCTTCTCCGGATTCATTCATATATATAGCCATATAGCTATATAGGTATATAGATAGGATACAAATTCACAGGCTACACTACAAGCGTCATTGCCTTGAAATTTTTATGACGTATTGGCCATAACGTGAAACCCCCAGGAAAAAAGCGACTTTGATCCTCAGTGTCATAGGTTCGATTCCAGAGGGCCCCAAATTCCCGATTTTTCCCGTTTAAATGCATTGCGGTGATTTTCGGGAATTTAAAAAAAATACTTTCCGGATAGGTAGAGAAATAAAACTCAAGGTGCCTATACTTAAGATCTTGGACTTTCGAAAACATCAATGACTTTCACAAAAAATATCCTGGGTTCGATGCTAGGACGATGCAAAGATCTGCCCTTTAAAATACATGGGAGCTGTTTTTCATTCTTTTTTTGATGCACTTCTCGAAATAATAGGAAGTTCGTGCTTAGCCGGAAAGTGTAAGGTAAGAATTGGTTTAAGAAAAAAAAATTCATAAGACCGTACTATTCCTGGGTTCGATGCTAGAGCACATTAACATTTCTCTCATAAGGAATATAAGGGAAAAGTAAGACTTCGATTGAGGCAGTTGCAGCCAATACATCTGCTTGAATTTTCGCACATAGTTAAAGATTAATATCTTCTATTATGTTGCATAGGAAGTTTTACCAGAAAGACCCGGGTTCGATGCCGGGCGGTAAATATGTCTCCCGTTTAAAATACATAGGGTTAGTATTTCATTATTTTTTTGATGAACTTATCGAAATGATAGGAAGTTCGTGCTTGGCTGGAAGATGTATGGTTAAAACTGCTTTAAGAAAACAGTTTTCAAAAGACCGAACTATTCCTTGGTTCGATGCCAGAGCACATTAACATTTCTCTCATAAGAAATATAAGGGAAAAGTAGGACGTCGTTTGAGGCAGTTGCAGATAATATTTCTGCTTGAATTTTCACAGATAGTTAGAGATGGTGATCTTCTATTGTGCTGCATAGTAAGTATCACCAGGAAGACCCGGGTTCGATGCCGGAAGAATAAATTGCAGCGAATAATCAGAATATTTTCAATCCATTTTTTTTTCGTTTTACGGCCTTCCCGATATGATGCCGACATGAAATTAGTGTTGTCGATCTGCTTGCAGTATGCAAGCTACATTTTACTCGTATAGGTATATATATAGATAGGATACTAATTCACAGCCTAAACCACAAGCGTCATTGACTTGAAAATTTTACCACGTATTAGCCATAACGTGTAACCACCAGAAAAATTGTGATTTTGAACCTCAGTATCATGGGTTCGATTCCAGAGGGCCCCAAAGTCCCGATTTTTCCCGTTTAAATGCATTCCTTTGATTTTCGGGAATAAAAAAAAAATACTTTCCGGATAGGTAGAGAATAAAAACTCAAGGAGCCTATCTACATCTACATTAATACCCTACAAGCCGCCTTTCGGCGTGTGGCAGGGGGTGTAAACACCAGTTGAATCTAAATTACTTCCTTATTCGATTATTGTCACGTATTGTTCGCGGAAAGAATGAATCTCTAAAACGATTCGTCCTAGCATCTATTTCTCTTAACTTACGGTCATTATCGGATCGACCGACGTAGCAGGGGGGTTGCATGATATCGATTGTATCTTCGGAAAATGTAGTTTCCCTGAATTTATTAAGCAATCGCAGCCTAGCTTCCAATCTCCTTTCTTTCAAGGATTCCCAACCTACGTCTGAGAGCATTTTTGTAACGCTTGCTTTTTTATCGTAGCATTTCTTAACAAAACGAACCGCTTTACGCTGCACTTTCTCGAGTTCGCGAGTACACGTTTCATCCGCCGGATCCCATATACTTGCCGCATATTCCAGAAGGGGTCTGACCAAGGTAAAATAACATCGCTCTCTCACCTTTTCGTCGCATTTACCGACAATACGCTTTACAAAGCCAAGCCTTTTACTTGCTTTGCCGCAGATTTTTCGAATATGCGGGCTCCAATTTCAGTTATTAGTAATGTTGATCCCGAGATATTTAACTGAATCTACTACTTTGATACTAATTCCATTAATTTTGTATGGATAATTTGGACGCCTATATATATGGTCATGATCTATCGAAAACATAAATTAGTTTTACGGAAAATATCCTGGGTTATATGCTAGGTCGAGGCAAAAATCGGCCGTTTAAAATGCATTGTGGCGATTTTTAAGATTTTTTTTGAACCCTTTCCCGATGTCATGGAAACTTGAAATTCGGCATCGAGTTGGAGATCATTAATATATTTCATAATCAAATTTTTTACATATTCGCTGTCGGTCCTTGGTTCGATCCCAGAGTGCCACTTACTCGTATCATATATATATATATATATATATATATATATATATATATATATATATATATATATATATATATATATATATATATATATATATATATATATAGAGGATACAAACTCACAGGCTAAACCACTAGCGTCAATGGCTTGAAATTTTTACGACATATTGGCCATAACGTATACCATAACCTCCAGAAAAAGGAATCTTAAAAATCGCCACAATGCATTTTAAACGGCCGAATTTTGCCTCGACCTAGCATCGAACCCAGGATATTTTCCGTAAAACTCATTTATGTTTTTGATAGATCATGTTCATATATATAGGCTCCTTGAGTTTTAATTCTTTACCTACCCGGAAAGTGTTTTTTTTTTATTCCCGAAAATCAAAGCAATGCATTTAAACGAGAAAAATCGGGACTTTGGGGCCCTCTGGAATCGAACCCATGACATTGAGGTTCAAAATTGCAATTTTCTGGAGGTTACACGTTATGGCCAATATGTCGTAATAATTTCAAGCCAATGACGCTTGTGGTTTAGCCTGTGAGTTTGTATCCTCTCTATCTATTATATATAGATGCTTCTCTGGATTCATTCATGTATCCATATATATACGAGTAAAATGTAGCTGGCATACTGCAAGCAGATCGGCAATACTAATTTCATATCGGCATCATATAGGAACGGTCCTCAAAAGAAAAAAAAAGGATTGAAATTTTTCTTAAAATTCGCTGAAATTTCATCGTCTGGCATCGAACCCGGGTCTTACTGGTGAACTAACTATGCAGCACAATAGAAGATCATCATCTCTAACCATGTGTGAAAATTCAAACAGAAATATTGGCTACAACTGCCTCAAAAGACGTTCAAATTATCACGAATGTAAATGGCTCTCTGGATTCGAACCAAGGTCGATCTTGGAAATCTAAAAGATGTTTCTGAAAGTTATTTATGATCTCTAGCTATATGCCGAATTTCATATTATACAATTTCTATATTATTGGGAAAGGTTTCCAAATAATTCCTAAAAATCGGATCAACTTCTGACTGCAGAGACACCTGGTGTCGAACCGAGGACATATTGTAAGCTGTGAATGCAAAGTTTGATTTGTAAAGACTTTTTCTTGTATCTTGCAAAGTTTGTTGTCGATAGCATGCCGGGAAGTACCTAAATTGAGGCCCTCTGGAATCGAACCCATGACACTGAAGATCAAAATAGCAATTTTTCTGGCGGTTACACGTTATGGCCAATATGTCGTAAAAATTTCAAGTCAATGACGCTTGTGGTTTAGGTTTGTGAATTAGTATCCTATCTATCTATATACATGAATGAATCCGGAGAAGCATCTATATATCTATTAAATATGAGTAAAATGTGCCTAATTTCATGTCGACCACATATCGGGACGGCCCCTCAAAAGAAAAAAAAAAAGGTATTGAAAATATTCTTAAAATTCGCTGTAATTTAATCGTCTGGCATCAAACCCGGGTCTTCCTGGTTAACTTACTATTCAGCACAACAGTAAATCACCATCTCTTACTTTGGGTGAAAATTCAAGCAGAAGTATTGGCTCCAACTGCCTCAAACGACGTTATACTTTTCACGAATGTAAATGGCTCTCTGGATTCGAACCAAGGACGATCTAGGAATTCTAAAACATGTTTTTGAAATGTATATATGTTCTCCATCTATATACCTAATTTCAAGTTTTAATATTTTAGGGAAGGGGTTTAAAATAATTCCTAAAAATCGGATAATTTATTGATTGTAGAGACGCCTGGTGTCGAACCCAAGGAAGATTGGTAGCTGTTAATGCACAGTATGACTTATTAGGACTTCATATTATTTCATACTAAGTTTGAAGTCGATATCAAATCGGGAAGTACCTAAAACGTTTTTCTGTTATCTCCATAAGAAACGCATTGAGGAATGTAAATGGCCTTGTGGGATCGAACCAAGGACCATCAGCGAATATGTAAAATTTGATTATGAAATATATTTATAATATCTAACCCCATTCCGAATTTCAAGTTTCCATGCATTCGGGAAAGGGTCGAAAAAAATCTTAAAAATCGCCACAATGCATTTTAAACGGCCGATTTTTGCGATTTTTTCTCCCTGCAGAGAAAGGTAACATAGAAGGACTACCTATGCGGTGTTGCCGTTCTGCACATAGCGGTGGCGCTGGTGTCGCACTATTTTCGCGCTATTGTCGAGAAACGCGGTAACGGGCTCTAGCTCTGATGAGCCACTTCCGGGTCTATCTCTGCATTGGGAAGTTGCGTTGTTTCTTCCGCTGAATCTCTTGGTGGATCTCAATATCGAAATTGATGTATAAATCACGAAGTGTATCACTAGCAATGGTTTATATCTTCGTTTTCATTATGGAATACACGACTGCAATGGAAATGTTAACATTGAGTCATATTTGTTGAAGGAAGAGAAGGGCAACATCGTGGCATACCTAACAAACTCGATGTTAAATACGATGAATTAATTATTATTGACGTGTGGAATTCTGGTTTATCCATTTAGTTTTGAATAACTAATTGGGACTCTTCGTTTTGAAATAACAACAGTTCATTTGCACGAAGTATTAACACAAATAAACATGGTAAACCATTTGTGAAAGAAAGGCAACAAGCAGGCATACCTCAGTATGGCATTATGGAAATTGATGAATAAATCTCGAAGTGTACCACAAACAAAGGTTTATATCGTCATTTTCAAATGCCTATAGTTTTCCATTGGAATACACGACAGCAATGGAAATGCTAATATTGAGTCATATTTGTTGAAGGAGGAGAAGGGCAGCATCGTGGCATACCTAACAAACTCGATGTAAAATACGATGAATTAATTATTGCTGACGTGTGGAATTCTGGTTTATGCATTTAGTTTTGAATAATTAATTGGGACTCTTCGTTTTGAAATAACAACAGTTCATTTGCACGAAGTATTAACACAAATAAACATGGTAAACCATTTGTGATTATATATTGCTACTTGTATCAATAGCTGTTTAGCCCAAGGAAAATTTCCTGACAAATTGAAAGTAACAAAAAAGCTGATATGAACTTCCTGGAATATTATATGTTATCCCAGTAATTTTAAAACATTTTGAAAGAGTTATAAAAAAACTAGTTTAAATTTTTAGAAGATAATAATATTATTTCCTCTGTGCAGTATGGTTTTTTTGGAGGGAAATCAGCTTCTGATGCTGTAAACACCAATTTTGCCAATTTTGCTTTTGAATGTCATTGCAATATGAAAATTACTCTATGTGATTTAAGTAAGGCTTTTGATTGTGTAATACATGTAATACTCTTTGACAAATTACACTTATTTCATAGTATTCTATGCTATGGTATTTGTATGTAGGGGAATAGCCCCCGAATCAACAAAATACTGTACATTCAGAAAAAAGGTAATGAGGAATTTGGCTGGGGCTGAAATCACAGAACACTGTAAGCCTATCTTTCAAGCAGGTATTATGACTGTCATAAATCTATATATATACTAGTAAATGGGTGCTTGCAAACTGCAAGCAAAGAAAATCATTAAGGGATACTACCCTGAGTTATCGGTCAATATATGTTATATTTACGTGTCTTTTTAATTGTACCACTGTCTATTGTATACATAATTTTCAAATGTGGGATCGAGATTCATCAAATAATATAATAATTATTTCGAAAGCCTTTCACGTTTAAATCAGACGGGTGTTTTGTAGTTGAGGCCTTAAAGAATACGCATATATAAAATTAAATTAAGGAAATGCGCCAAACAAAGTTAAGTAAAAATAAAAATCTTCGTAAGATAAACATGCGAGAAATCGATAGAGGATTCGTTACATGTAGTACTCGTTCCAGTGCAAGGCATACTTCAATTGAATCGTATGTTCATTAAATGGCGTCTACAGCGGCACAATGAGCTCCGTTTATAATTAAATAAACAAATAGAAATAAGGCTACGTAGTTGAATAATTTTGTAGAATGTAGAAAAAGAAGTTTCATTTAAAGCCCGTATGGAGATGTTGGGAAAATAATTTGCATACAATTATAAATGCAGAAATTGTTTTTACTTACAAAAATTATCCAGCAAACACGTAGAACAACATAATCCTAAGGTCGTTCAAGGTTTTAGGACATCCCCCTTTGGATTCCGAAGGCCTTCTACGCTAATTTGATACGGGAGATTTGGAGTTGAGTCCTTTATGAATATGCATTCGTAAAATAAAATTAAGGAAATACGCCAATCAAAGCAAAGTTAGAATAAAAATCTGCATAAGATAAAAATGCGGAAAATAAATAGACGATTAACTGTGAAGTATTCGGTTCAGTGCAAGACATAATGAAATTGAATCCTATGTTCATTAAATGGCGTCTACTACGACAATGAGCTCCGTTTCTAATTATATAAACAAACAAATATGCTACAGGTAACGTATCTATGTAAATAATTTTGAAAAACGTAGAAAAAGAACTTAATTCTAAAGCCCGTTTGCAGAATATGAAAAAATAATTTGAGGTGAATACAATAGAAAAGAGTAAACATAGTAAGCATACATTTTTAATCGCAGAAATTGTTTTACTTACGAAGAACCATCCAGCTAATACGTAGAAAAACGTAATCCAAAGGTCGTTCAAGGAAATCAGCGTATTTAATGAGTAGATTTTTGTTGTTTATTTTGATGAAAGTTAAATGTTCTTGATGTATATTAATATTACAAACAAAAGAATATTGAAACATATTTCAAAAACTTCATACTTTCATCATGGCGTATGTTATTCGAACTTCAAACAAATTTGTATTCCACGTAAATAATGGTCGTAGCCAAAGTTTTGATCTTGGGAAGGGTGCAAATAAAAACAGTATTAATTTGTATTTAATTTAAGATGTTGCCGACATGGCGAAATTGGGTGCAGGAAAAATAAAAATTCCTCTTTGAGGTATAATTTAGTTAAATACTCTCCACTGTACGTACATTTTTCATGCTTATGTGAATGAAAACATTTGGTTCTTCATGGACATTTATCGCTTCCCCAGCAGTATCCCATATCATTACGTAAGGTACTACGTATTAATAAAAAAAAACGAAAATTTAACTTAATTTTAAATTCTGTATGGATAAGATGACAGAATAAATATATGTTATTAAAATAGAAAAGACGATACATAATAGGCATACAATAAAAAGCACAATTTTCACACACGAAAGGCAATCCAACATATGCGTATAATCCTAACATCGTTCAAGGATATAATTTTATTAACTGTGTAGATATTTGTAGTTCATTTAAATGAAAGTTACACTTTCTTGATATTCAATTATAATATGGTCCTTCAAGAAAGGCGGGCAGCAACGGGTTTGGCTGCCCGTATGTGCTTTTCGGTTACAATGTATTACAATGTATGTAGTATGAAATTGAGGCATACGTTACTTAAAGCTTCCCCACCTAAAAGGAACATCATATAAAGAAGCCACACTATGAGGTGGCACGCGAGACAGGACGCAGGAGCTTATCTGTCGATCTTAAGAGAAACTAAGCGCAAAATACCTCACACACCGGGTGCGGTGAGAAAGTGGTCACTGTGCTAGGACTCCAACACCAAGGTACGAATTCCGGCTAGCAAGATTTTTCTGGCTATAGAATGGTTGAGTGTCTTTGTTAATAGTATTAGTTATTGAAATGGTGGTAATTGGGATCTTCCTTCTTTCATCAGAGAAGTTATGAATATTGTTATTAATAATAACGCCATAAAGTAGGAATCGGAAACGGCCATTGCAAAGGAAATTTTTAGACATAATTTAGTATACGATGAATGCATTGGGTTAAGTGAGAATGAAGTGAAATACTACTATACTAAACTATAGCGATTTTGATGCTAATGATTCGTATTGTTTGCAGTTATATTATTTCTAAATAATATCGTTAAAACTATTAATTTACATTAATATTCTGATAGTAATATTTTAGGATGATGTGAATTTCAGTTGTACTTACTTTTACTCAGGCATAGGTAGACTTGGTCCGGTATAATACGTATTTCATCAGTAATTAATGAGTATATTTCATCGAAATTGCTTTCTTATCCCCCTTATATAGATTCAGTGTAGACTTTTCAATTTAATCCTCGAAGAATCTCACTACTTACATGACTTTTCCGATTATCTTCGTTTATAAATGGTCTCGTATTCTCTACATAAACTTCTGTTATCACAGTATGTATTCCCGAATAATTCATTGACGGTGCAGATATTCGCTGTCCATTTTGATGAAAGTTACATTTTTCAACCTTCAGTCATAACATATATGGAAAGAAAATTTTTGTTAATTATACCACTGTCTATTGTATGCATAATTTTCAAATGAGTGAGATCGAGATTCGCCAAATAATATGATAGAAAAATAATTATTTCTAAAGCCTTTCGCGTGTATGTGATACGGGAGTCTTTAATGAATACGCATTCGTAAAATTATATTAAAGAAATACGCCAAACAAAGTAAAGTCAGAATAAAAATCTGCATAAGATAAAAATGCGGAAAATAAATAGACGATTACCTGTGTAGTATGTGGTTGAGTGTAAGACATTCTGCAAAATAATCCTATACTCATTAAATTGTGTCTACGACGACAATGAGCTCCGTTTCTAATTAAAGAAACAAATCGACAATAGGCAACGTAATTATGTAAATAGTTTTAAAGAACGTAGAAAAAGAACTTTATTCTAAAGTCCGTTTGGAGAAGATGGGAAAATAATATTCATACAATAATACATGCAAAAATTGTTTTTACTAACCAAGAATTATCCAGCGTAGAACAACGTAATCAGAAGGTCGTTGAAGGAAATCAGTGTATTTTATGAGTAGATTTCTGTTTTTTTATTTTGATGAATGTTGAATTACGTATATATTACGAACTAATTGTGTACTACGTATTAATTAAAGAAACGTAGAAAAAGAACTTAATTTTAAATTCTTTTTGGAAAGGATGACAGAATAATTATATGTAATTAAAATAGAAAAGAATAAACATAATAGGCATAAAATTAAAAGAACAGAAACTCACACACACGAAA
The DNA here is from genome assembly GCA_947579665.1 of Sympetrum striolatum. NCBI lineage: Eukaryota > Metazoa > Arthropoda > Insecta > Odonata > Libellulidae > Sympetrum > Sympetrum striolatum. Next base: position 107,734,985 of record OX388344.1, on the reverse strand, counting down.
AGCAATCCACCATATGCGTAAACCAACGATATCCTAACATAGTTCAATAATACCATGTATTTCCTGATTAGATATTTGTTGTTCATTTAGATGAGAGTTCAGTATATGATAAATGTATTTGGTTAAGTGAGCTATGAAATATAATATATTAATAAATTATAGTGTTCACGAAACTAATGATTCGTAATGCTTACAGTTATGTTATTTCTAAAGATTGTCGTTAAACCTTTTAATTTACATTAATATCCCTATTTATTAATTTATATTAACATCTATGTACTTCATTCTCAAATTATCTCACTACTTACATGACTTTTCCGATTATCTTCGATGATAAATAGTCTCGTATCCTCTACATAAACTTATGTTATCACAGTATGTATTCACGAATAATTCATTGACTGTGCAGATATTCACTGTCTATTTTGACGAAATTTACAATTTTCAGCATTCAGTAATAAGATATACCAAAAGAAACATTTAAAATAATTAAAAATGTAACAAACCTTTATCATGGCGTATGAAAATAAAATCGTAAACAAACTTGTTTTCGATTCAAACAATGGTTGTTGCCATAGATTTAATTTTCAAAATGAGGAGAAAAAAACGTAAAAAATTGGCGTTCAAACTAAAATTTTGCAAATTTCGTGCAGGAATGTTAAAATCGGCCGCAAGAAAAGTAAACTTTGATCTTTTAGACGCAATATAGACCAAGCCTCGCTACATAACGATTACGTTTTCACATTTTAATTAACAAAAGAAATTTGCTCTGCATGGCCATTTTTCGTTTTCCCCGTTTAATTACATTGAAAAATATAATCGTCTCTGGGCTCCAACCTAGGTCAAAATCTGGGAATTTTCGATTTTTCCCCGGGTTGAGTGTAAATTATAAACCACTCCTGAAAATTTCAGCCTTCTAGCTCGATTGGAAATAGCCAAACAGTTTGTATCAATGAGTCAGTATTGCAGCTTTATATATAGTAATAATATATATATACATATATATATATATATATGAGGTACTTGTGTATTCCAGAGTTTATTTTTGAGAAGGTCCTTTGCTACTCCTGGATGGCTTTTTGGACTAATAAAATATTTTTATTTAAAACGGTCAGTCCTGTCTGGTTTCAAGAGAGTTCATTTGTATGGAAAGTATGAGGGTACATGAACAATCTTCTTTGCGGAAAAGTCATTTATAGAACAAATGTTTTAAATATCTCCTTTGAACAAATTCTAAATGTTTTTCAATCTGATAATAGGGATTGGAATAATGTGTTCTAACTTTAATAAATCTTTAATTTAAATAGCCTCTAATCCATGAAAGAAATCCAAAATGTTAGTCTATAGCCTTTAATCTTATAAAAATTATGTGATTAACTTTATTAACGGCTTTTGAACTATCAGTATATCTTGCATCAATTTGGTTCTTGGTATCAAATGCTTCTAGAATAGTATTATAAAGAAATAAATAGGTAAGAGTTGGTTGCCCTTTCATGAATCCATGCTGTGGTATAATAATCTTTCCGAGTTGGAGATGAATGATATTATAAACAAGTTTTTCAAAGAGTTTTAGTATTTTTGAGATGGTGACTAGAGGACAATATATGTAGTTACTTAAATCGGTTGACATAGCTATACTTTCGATTTGACGGGAATTAGCCAGTCATAAGTGACATGTTAAACAAAACTGTTAATGGCACTGTGAGGGAAGAGTAACAATAATGATTTAAGATTATCAGTAGAACACATTCAAAACCTTTTTCTTTAGAGAAATTAATTCCAGTAATTCAGCCTGACAACCCATTTTGGGAAACTTAAATTTGAATTAGGTATATATTATGGGACATAGGTTTCAATTGCACTGAGTTTCGTTTCATCAAATATATCTCTGACCAAACTAAGAATAGCATTCAAATTACTCGACCAATTAAAGGTAGAGAAATGGTTCCTTTTTTCAGGTAAATTTGCTTGTGAAAAGTTATAAGAAGGCTTGCAATTAGGCCCGTTTCACATGGACGCGGACAGTCCGCGCTCCGCTCTACGCCTGCGGGGCGCGGAGAGCGGTCGCTGCTTTTCACATGGACGCGGACGAAAACCGTCCGCGGCATTCCCCGTGTATTTCTCCCGTAAGAAGGATGGCCCATGTTGCCATTTACAAATATTTACAAATCGGTAGATAATAAAATCATTTATGGTGTAAATATAAAAGATGAATACACGGTGTAAAAGGTTTCTTCATATTAGTTAAAATAACATTAATAAAAAATATTTTCTTACATTTCCGCCTGGAAACGCTATTTTCCGACATTATCTTAATAACGCTGTTTTAAACATGGCGTTGCTTTAATTGACACCAAATTTACACAGAAAGTATTCCGGAGTTAACTTTCCATAATGGTAAACATTAATTTACGGTATACCTAATCTGAATAATTTTATAACATAAAAAGTACAGTTTGATCCTAAAATTTCGAATTTTGCATTCCAAAAAGCGATCAGCGGCGAAGTCTCGTACCGTAATAGATATCCCAATACATGATGCGTATGAAATTTAAAGAAATGTATGAGGTAGTTTTTGGTGAAGGACGGAATACTTTGTCTTATTTCTAAAGGGAGTTATGAATTTTTTAATATGATGGTTTTTCCCGCGCGCCAGATTTCCGCTGTCTTACCCTTGATTGCGCTGGCTACGATGAGCGTATTGCAGAAGCAAATCGCTCCGCAAAGTATAGAATTATTGTGAAAGCACTGAACATTTACTTTTTACTGTTGAAATACGTTTGCACTAAAATTTGGATATCACGAATACTTATAGAAAATTTAACAGCACTTACACTAATTTAATCTCTTATCCACGAAGAAGCACTGTTTGGCCTCCGATTTCCTTCAAATGTTTCCCATCTTGCTGAGTGTTCCTCAGGACCTGTTATTTTTCTGCTGCCTTTTTGATTGTTATTTTTCGACTAATGAATTCATCTAACGCTTTTTTAAAGCTATTTTCATCGTACCTTTGACATGATTTAAGACGATTTCGTGCGGTCTGAAGTGAGAAGAAAAGTGCACCAGTTGTTTTTTCAGAAGGTTCCTCCAACTCTGAAAACAATATTAAATACTGTGAACATGGACAATGATTTGCCGAATTTTAAAAGAACTACTTTATATCGCTTGCTAACAGACATCGGTTTTGTATATGAATGAAAGGGCAGGTATAGCTTGTTAATTGAGAGAGTTAATGACATCATCCGTTGTCGCCATGACTTTCTGACGCAACCACAAAAATATAGAAGGGAGCAAAGAACAATTGTTTATACTGACAAGACTTGGGTAAATGTTGGTCAAACCTTGAGTAAGGCTTGGCGTGATAAACAAATCAAAACGCCACTCGACGCTTTTCTCTCTGGGTTAAGCACTGGATTAAAGGCCCCCACATCTCGAGGATGTCGTTTTGCCATCATACACGCTGATACGGAAAATGGTTTCATCGAGGGTGCCTTAAATTTTTTTTTGCAAGAAAAATACCATGGACGAACATGAAGAAGTTGACGGGGATTGTTATGAAAACTGGTCCGAAAACTGCCTTCTCGCAAACATTCCTAGGGGCTCAGTAATTGTTTTGGACAATGCATCGTATCATTCCAGGAAATTAGAATATTTATCGACAGTCAGCTGGAAAAAAGATAATACAAAAGAGTGGCTGGCAAGTAAAAATATAAACTTTGACGCTGACAGTTTAAAAAGAGATTTACTATTTTCAGTCAATCGAATGCGGAAAGATTTTGAAAAGTTGAATGTAGATGAACCTGCGAAGTCGAAGGAATGCATTGCAATCAGCCTTATCATTGCGAGTTGAACCCGATTGAAAGAGTTTGGGCGCAGATCAAACATTATGTTGGGATGAAAAATACTTCATTCAAGAAGAAAGATGTGGAGCGGATCATTTCGGAGAGTTTCGGCAAGATCTCAGCTCAAAATTGGCAAAACCATGTAGAACGTGTGATGAAAGTAGAAGAAGAAATATGGCACGCAGACGATTTGCAAGACGACGTAGATGAATTAATTATTCGTCTCTCATCGTCGCGGTCAGCAATAGCATCGGAAGATGAGCCACAGCCAAGTACATCGGGTTTCATGGAAGGGTTTGAATCACTTTCAGATTCTTGACTGAAAAGGTTAGAAACACATCTCCCTTCAACATATTACTCTATTACAGGATAGATAATTAGTTTTAATTTGATTCCTATTCTGATGTTAACCGAGTAAAATACGTCCAGAAAGAGAGAGCGCCAAATTTGCTTCTTATTGTTTTTCACTCCAGAATCTAATGGTTTGTCTGATTGTATTGTAATACATTTCAAACTAAAAAATCAATGAAAGAACTAACTAACTCTAAGAGCTTCCAGATATCCGTATTTTAAACATCTTACGGTAGCCAATTCGAATTCGGCGCGTTAATCCGATTGACAGGGAGAGGAGGGTCGACGAAGCGTACGCTTGACAACATTGTTCTACTTTGACAAATCTGCTTGGTCCGCGTCAGCCGTCCGCGTTCATGTGCAAGCACAAACCTGTCTCTGTGGCCCGTACGCGCGCGGACGATCCGCAGGGCGTAGGGGCCACGCGGATGGCTCCTCCGCGTGCGGACTGTCCGCACTCATGTGTAAGCTTCCATTAACGTCAATGGAACCTTATCCGCGCGCGTAGCGCGGACCGTCCGCGTCCATGTGAAACGGGCCTTACAGGGGAGTTATTTCAGTGTTTAAGGAAAATATGAAGTAGAGAGGTGGGTGGTGGTCATCAGGTTTGAGAATTGGAGAAGTTTCTTGAACCATCAATGTTGGATACACAGAGAAAAAGAATTTTATCATTCTTGTTCAGTATATAATTAAATTGTTCGAAGCTGTGGACATTCATTATATCAAATATACCATATGGGCTTAAATATGTGAATTTCATTACAAAGTGATATGAGAATGTTACTATTTAACATCACTAAGGATTTAATCACTGTAATTCATTCATTCCCCCAGTAGCAGAGAAAGTTGTCACAACGTTGTATCAACGTTACAATGGAAAAAATGTAACGTTGTCTCAACGTTGACAAATGTTGTCACAACGTTACGTAACGTTGATGCAACGTTGATACAACATCAAAGTTCCCAGGAATCAACGTTGCCACAACGTTACCACAATGTTGTCTTACCGTTGCTACAACGTTGTCACAACGTTAATGTTGATGTCACAAAGACAACGTTGTATCAACGTTACAATGAGAAAAACCAAATCTTGTCATAACCTTACCAAATGTTGTCACAAGGTTGCATAATGTTAATGCAACGTTGATACAACGTCAATGTTGCCACAACGTTACCACAATGTTGTCTTAATGTTGATACAATGTTGTCACAACGTTAACATTGATGTCACAAAGACAACGTTGTATCAACGTTGATACAACCTCAAAGTTCCCAGGAATCAACGTTGCAACAACAGTACCACAATGTTGTCTTAACGTTGCTACATTGTTGTCACAATGCTAACATTGATGTCACAAAGTTTAAAATGTTAATATTTCTTTTCTTCTTTCTCTCATTTCTGAATTTACCATACTTTAGCCACTCCTGAACGTATGCTGTAATATTTGCTTGTGTTTCTTCCTCTCTCCATTTTGATATCCTTACTGTATAAAAAAGCAATATTTTAGATAAAGTTGTGGGCACATCATAAGTTTTGATTTGGCACAGTACATACAAGAACACACAAAATTCCTTGGTCAAATTCAAAGTAGCTGTCCAGATAGAAATTCCTTGTTGCTAGTGTGGAACATGGCCATATGGAACTTAAGTGGACAGCCACAAGACATTTGCCACAGTCCATGAGGACGATGTAGAACAATGTGGATGCTAACATGAAACCAATGTGGAACAAAAGGTCACCTCTGCCTATTTTCAACCTAGGCTCTTGCTATAGGTTATAACCTATTGGGAATCTTCAAATACCAAAGTGTCGTCCATAAAAACAAATTTATTTCAAGTATTTTTGAAATAACACATCTAAAAGAAGTAATAAGTAAAAAAATCAATTAAAAGCATGCATAGCTTATGTGCTACTATTCATTTCTTGGGTCATATTATTATATCATACTCATTATTTGCGCTGTTAAGATTTCTTAGTAAGTGAAAGAAAAATAAAAATTATATTAATGAAATGTCATGGAAGGGGTACAAAAATGAAGAAGGTAATAGAAAAAAAACCTCTTATCTCGTGAATCAAAATACGTCATCTGTAGCATTATTATTTGAACATAGAGAGAAATATAAATAGTTGGCAATATACATAAAAAAGTTAACCAGTATACAGATACTCATATGAGGTGCTTGCAATACAATAATCACAGAATTAAACAAGAAACCAAAATAAATTAAGCAATAAGAAAGTTGCGGCAAATCTGGATGCTCCTTAGTAATTAGGGACTGATATTTGATGGAACTTTCTGAAACATACTACTTTTGTAATGCCATATAAGTGTACAAAAGATAGGGAATGAGGTGCAATAGTTTATGCTACATCCATAACCTTTACTGAATTATAACATTTTTCACAAACCTTTTCGGGATTTAAGTTTTGATTAAACTATTTGGAATAACAAAATTATTTTTCGGAATTTCTATTACTTTTTAATTAACGGCTACATATTTCTAGCAAACTGTTAGGAGCCAAGTGAACTGTGATGTAAGAAAGATCAACCACTTTATATCGAAAGTATTTTCACATACCATATCCGATCTCTTCCTGTATTTCCTAGTCACATAATTCCGTTTCTTCGAGAAATATGGTTGAGTCTTTTAATTCTGGAATCACATTCTTCCATGCGAAATCCTTGGACACGAATAAAATCCTGGTACAATTGTTGTTAATTTCACTTTAGCTGTTAAAGTACTCAAATACTTTGCATTGGCAAGGTGTACTTAGTGGAATAAGGCGGTTCATAGGTAGTATCAGATTAATTTATTTAAGCAGGGTATGCGAATTGTACAATTTATATAAATAGTGCTTCACAATGAATATAAAGGCCGTCATACACCAGGAAATATTTCCCCGTGTATGACGGCCTTAAGATTAGAAAGTATTCAACAAAAATTCAAAGATTGCTTAGCAGTTGCTATTCAAACTGATAACTTTGATAGACATTATACTTGCCTAAGCAGGATAACAATTTAGAGACACAGTAGTATCCATCATAATTTCGTACAACCATTTGCTCTGCTTACCAAGTAAGTGCAACAAAGAACAGCAATCACAGTCCGCTACCCACAAAAGTTCTTAACAAACCTTAACGAGACGAAAGAAACAACCACATAATTAGTTGGAAAGCAAAGAGTTTCAAAATGACACAGTATTTAAGAACAATTCGAAGACTTCTTGAGAGGTTAATTTACAAACAAAACATGGTGCAGTACTTTAGAGAGATTTAAAACACATCGGAGAAACTTTTTGTTTTACTTAAAAACGGGCTGCGATAAAGAACGGAAATAGTTGAACTTCAATGAAGTTGAAACGTGCTCGGAAGGCTGTATAAGATGTAAGAGTCTTCTCGATCTTAATATCTGCAACGAAATAATACCAATCTGGAGAGCAATCTATCTAGCAATTCTATATCCCTTACATTGTTTACATTCTTAAAACGCCATGACAGTATCTATCGATTATGACTTAAAGTCGACTTCGAAGTATCGATCCCGGAGTCTACCGTTTTTGAATGAGGGCGGCTAAAAAACCTTTCTATTTTTTCTTCTTCTTCAGTGTTCAAGATATCGATTGATTTTCAAGAACTCGCCGTTCTTCTCGTATGTTTGCCTTCCTCTTCATTTCCGCGTAGTTTTTACGATATCCTTGCTAAGGATGATGGAAGAATTCACGCCCCTCCTTCAGACAACACAAATACTTCTGATTAAAACTTCATTGAGGTAATTAGGTAATTATTGAATATTTTCCTATACAATTATGAATTCTTTAAGACTTGAATTAAGAGGCTGTGACATTTTTTATCCATCTATTAGATATTCCCTATAATAGCCAATATATAAAAGTTACTTATCTCAGTTGAAAAGTCCATGCTTTATCATTTTCATCTAAAAAACAATGTTCCCGTATTTTTATCTTTCTAGTATCATTTAAGTGAGAGTAGGAGAGTGAGCATTAGAATAAGCAGCGCTTGGTTAGGGGGTGGTTCGTATAAAATAAAGGACCACGCACTGTCCTATGTCGGCTTTCAGTAGATCCATTCCGTCACTATATGTTTCACTGATGAAATTTCACTGTTAAGGGCTACTCCAAAATCCGCTACGAGGTTTTTAACTGTCGAAGAAATGAGGGATGAGGAGGTGCAAACTTTAAACCGAAATTGAGGATGTCCTTGACGTATTTAGGAAGCACAGTCACACAGTATAAAGCTGTTATACCAGGGATGGAGTGGAGAAAATATTTTTGAACTGACCTCGAATGCAAAAGGGATACAGCGAAGGAATACCGATTTGCTCCCATCTTGTAGCTCGTGATTCCTTAGTTTTAATTAGCCACGAATTTAACACATGACGACCAGGTCTAACCTCTAAGTCAGTCAGTCAGTCAGAGTCTCCAATAACCTGGTTGCCCCTCTTCCTCACTTTTCCCTTTTTCGTAGAATGTATAAGCAATGAGCAGTTTGCACCTAAAAACAGAGTGCATGTGATTGTAGCCCTAGTCACGCGAAATTGTCTGCATCCATCGCCGGTTCTCTGCCGCCTTCGCTCTTTTGGCTTGCAGCTCTCTTTTTCCGCCGGTCGTCCTTAAAGGTAAATAAAGCTTCGTTTTCAAAAACCTCTAATCTTTATTCGCAAGAGTAACTCTGAAAACCTGGCAAGAACTCCCTTCTAGGAGTGTGGTATAACAACTTTAACACTGGGAGTGACCACACAATTTTAAAATGCCAAATGATGTTTAATCCCCGAACGGAACTGAAGAAGTTCATTTCTTGTGGGAAGCAGGAAATAAACATCGATAAGCTTGCAAATAACAAGGAGTTTTAGCTGGAATATAGGAATATTCTCAGCCCTTCATGAGAAAGAACTCGGAACCCAAGCAATGGAAGTCGTCAAAACCCAGCGAATGATGAAACGACAGAAGGAACTGAAGATTTGAGACATTCCAAGGGATAATACTGAATTTACCCAGAATTCAAGATTGAGAAGAAAGTTCGAAAAGGTGACAGTCTATCTCCCATCTTATTCCCAGCAGTTTTGGAAGAAGTTTTTATATCCATTAATTAATGGATGCAGGAACTCATTAAAAATACATTTTTCATGGTACCCCTACTTAAATACCAACTCATATACATATATGCGTGCAAGTTGCAACGTTGTCACAAAGTTCCCACAACGTTGTCACAACGTTGTAACAACTTTGTGACAACGTTGTGACAACTTTATGACAACATTGTGATAACGTTGTCACAACGTTGTGACAACTAGCAAGTAACATTTTCCTTTTGGACGTTCATTACAGCGACTATGTTATAAAAATGTCAGTTAAAACCTCATGTAGCATCGTTGAATAAAATTTTTCTGTAACATGAAAAATTAATGTTGCAGTATAACGTTGATGCAACGTTGTCACAATGTTGACGTTGCAATTTAACATTTAGGTTGATGCAGCAACGTTGATACAACGTTGTGACAACATTCTCTGCTACTGGGGTCCATCACATTAATTAATTTAGCGTATTTTACATCAACTTCTCTTCTTTTCTTTTTCTTCAAAAAATATAACTCAATGCTATAATTGACATTGCTGTTTATAAGGTATGCAGGTTTTTGTCTTTCTTTCGCAAATGGTTTACCATGTTTATATATGTTAATACTTCGTGCAACTGTATTCCAATTGAAAACTAGGCCTTTGCGAATTAAAATGACCATATAAACCTTTCTTTGTGGTATACTTCGAGTTTAATACATCAATTTCCATAACACCCTAACGAGGTTTGCCCAGCTTGTTGTCTTTCTTTCACAAATGGTTCACCATGTTTATATGTGTTAATATTTCGTGCAAATGAGCTGCTGTTATTACAAAACGATGGGGACCAATTTAATATTCAAAACTAAATGGATAAACCAGAATTCCACGCTTCAGTAATAATTAATTCAGCGTATTTTACATCGAGTTTGTGAGGTATGCCAAGATGTTGCCTTCTCTGTCCTTCGACAAACATGATTCAATGTTAACATTTCCATTGCTGTCGTGTATCCAATTGAAAACTAGGCCTTTGCGAATTAAAATGACCATATAAACCTTTCTTTGTGGTATACTTCGAGTTTAATACATCAATTTCCATAACACCCTAACGAGGTTTGCCCAGCTTGTTGTCTTTCTTTCACAAATGGTTCACCATGTTTATATGTGTTAATACTTCGTGCAAATGAGCTGTTGTTATTACAAAACGATGGGGACCAATTTACTTTTCAAAACTAAATGGATAAACCAGAATTCCACACTTCAGCAATAATTAATTCATCGGATTTTACATCGCGTTTGTGACTTTTGCCGGTATCCTTGCTTTCAAAACTTTGGTTATGTGTGTTTTCTCATGGAAAGGAGGTTATCCCCTTCTTTAAATAAGTTACAGATAATTTAACTAATTCCATGAGGTTTTCCCTTAGCCATATGCCACTGTTATGAATAATATGTTAAGTTTTCCCATTGAATGTTTTGTTTCCCGTCATAATGTTCGTCTGCTACGCCTTCTGCTTCCCTGCGGTGTTGCCAAATCGGTGCGTGACGTAGGTATGCCACTCATGTTACCTTTCTCTGCAAAGAGAACGACTCGATTTTTGCCCCGACCTAGCATCAAATTTGGTATTCAACGCCATCTAGTGGGAAAACTAAGAAGCGTGGAGAAACTCAATTGAGCTAGTTTTGTAGATGATTCTATCCTTTTTGTGAATATTTCTTTAAATCTAAGATCGAAACTTTTCGGCTTTCGTTTAAGTTTAAGTTTAAGCCAAAAAGATACGGAGCGGGAACCAAAGGTCTGCATTTCGAAAATGTCGAAAAACCGCCATTTTGAATTTTTTTGGGCAGGTTCCGGTGAAAAACATCTGGTTTTCTGAATCTTATATTTTGAGTCATATTATGTAGCATGCGTAAGGCCAATATAAAGGTCTCCACTGTCTTATTGGAGACGTAACAGTACGAGGCATTTGAGAAATTTCGAAAATTTTATGTAAATGCGGAATTGGCGCCACGAAACCAGAGAATCCTGACACATACACGAAAACAAAAGATAGACAGCGGTAAAACTATACATGTTCTATAATATCAGATGTATTTCATTAACATTTCACTATTAGTTTAGGAACCAAGGTCCAAAAACCTCCTAAATCGAGAGATTTTTCACTAAATTTGGTATTCAACGCCATCTGGTGGGATAGATAGGACGATCTAAATATTGGCCGTTTAAAATACATTGCGGCGATTTTGAATATTTTTTTTGGATACTTTCCCAATAACATGGATACTTGAAACTCGGCACGTGGATAGATATCATGAATATATTTCATAATCAAAATTTACATGTTCGCTGATGGTCCTTGGTTCGATCCCAGAGGGCCATTTGCACTTCTCAATGCATTTCTTGCGGAGATAACGGAAACAAAATGAAGGTATTCCCGGCATGCTATCGACTTCAAACTTTGCATGATAGAAGAGCAAGTCATTACAAATCAAACTGTGCATTCACAGCTTACAATATTTCCTGGGTTCGACACCAGGTGTCTCTGCAATCAGAAGTTGATCCGATTTTTAGGAATTATTTTGAAACCTTTCCAATAATATAGAAACTTGAAATTGATAGAGATCATAAATAACTTTCAGGAACATCTTTTAGATTTCCAAGATCGTCCTTGGTTCGAATCCAGAGAGCCATTTACATTCGTGAAAAGTATAACGTCTTTTGAGGTAGTTGTAGCCAATATTTCTTCTTGAATTTTCTCACATACTTATAGATGGTGATCTTCTATTGTGCTGCATAGTAAGTTCACCAGTAAGACCCGGGTTCGATGCCAGACGATGAAATGACAGCGAATTTTAAGAAAAATTTCAATCCTTTTTTTTTTTCTTTTAGGGACCGTCCCGATATGATACCGATATGAAATTAGTATTGCCGATCTGCTGGCAGTATGCAAGCTACATTTTACTCGTATCTATTATACATAGACGCTTCTCCGGATATACCTAGATATACACTCACTCACTCACTCACTGGGGATCAAAATTCTAACCATGTTCCACAAGTGCCACTGCCTTGAAATTTTTACGACACATTGGCCATAACGGGTAACCTCCAGGAAAAAGCTGACTTTGAACCTCAGTGTCATGGGTTCGATTCCAGAAGGCCCCAAAGTCGCGATTTTCCCCATAAGAATACATGGCGGGGATCTTCGAAAATTTTTTTGAGGCACTTCCCGGAAAAGCAGAGAGATGAAATTCAATAGATTGCGAAAAGCCGTGCATATCCAACGAAAATCAAAAAGACATCTTCGAATATGGACCATGGTTCGATGCTAGGTCGGGGCAAAAATCGGCCGTTTAAAATGCATTGCAGCGATTTTGAAGATTTTTTTTGGATCATTTCCCGATAACATGGATACTTGAAACTCGGCACGTGGATAGATATAATGAATATATTTCATTATCAAATTTTACACGATCGGTGATGGTCCTTGGTTCGATCCCAGAGGGCCATTTGTACTTCTCAATGCATTTCTTACGGAGGAAACGGAAACAAAATGAAGGTATTCCCGGCATGCTATCGACTTCAAACTTTGCATGATAGAAAAGCAAGTCTTTAAAAATCAAACTGTGCATTCACAGCCTACAATAGGTCCTGGGTTCGACACCTGGTGTCTCTGCAATCAGAAGTTGATCCGATTTATAGGAATTATTTTGAAACCTTTCCCAATAATATAGAAACTTGAAATTCGGCATATAGATAGAGATCATAAATAACGTTCAGAAACATGTTAAAGATTTCTTAGATCGTCCTTGGTTCGAATCCAGAGAGCCATTTACATTCGTGAAAATTAGAACGTATTTGAGGCAGTTATAGCCAATATTTCTGTTTGAATTTTCACACATGGTTAGAGATGATGATCTTCTATTGTGCTGCATAGAAAGTTTACCAGGAAGACCCGGGTTCGAAGCCAGACGATTAAATTTAAGCGAATTCTAAAAGTATTTTCAATCCTTTTTTTTCTTTTGAGGACCGTCCCGATATAATGCCGATATGAAATTAGTGTTGTTTATCTGCTTGCAGTATGCAAGCAACATTTTACTCGTATAACTTATAGGTACATCCGGAGAAGCGTCTATATATAATAGATATAGGTACGAGTAAAATGTAGCTTGCATACTGCAAGCAGATCGACAACACTAATTTCATGTCGGCATAATATCGGGACGGTCCTCAAAGGAAAAAAAAGCAATGAAAATATACTTAAAATACCCTGCTAATTAATCGTCTGGCCGGGTCTTCCTGGTGAAATTACTATGCAGCAGAACAGAACATCACAACCTCTAACTATAAGTGAAAATTTATGCAGAAATAACGCCTTCAACTGCCTCAAAAGGCGTCCTACTTTTCATATATATTCTTTATGTGAGAAGTTTCAATGTGCTCTGCCATCGAACCCAGGAACAGGATTGTCTTATCTAAATTCTTTTTTTAAGCCATGTCTTAATATACATCATGTATCAAAGCAAGAACTTCCTATTATTTGGCTAGGTACATCAAAATAAATAATGAAAACTACCTCAATGTATTTTAAATTGGAGATATAGTTACCGTCCGGCATCGAACCCAAGTATTTTTGGGAATACTTACTATGCAGCGCAACAAAATTTCATCAGCTCTAACTATGTGTGAAAATTCAGGCAGAAATATTGCCTGCAACTGCCTCAAACGACGTTCTACTTTTCACGAATGTAAATGGCTCTCTGGATTCGAACCAAGGACGATCTTGGAAATCTAAAAAATGTTTATAAAATTTATCTATGATCTCCATCTATGTGCCGAATGTCAAGTTATAAAATTATTGGGAAAGGGTTCAAAATAATTCTTAAAAATCGCATTCGTTACTGATTGTAGAGACGCCTGGTGTCGAACCCAGGACACAATGGTAGCAGTGAATGCACAGTATGATTTTCAATGACTCGATCTTATATTTGGTAGCTGTGAATGCATAGAATGACTTGTTAGATATTGATCGTATTTCGTACAAACCTTGAAGTCGATATCATGGTGGGAAGTACCTAAAATTTCTTTCTGTTATCTCCATAAGAAACGCATTGAAGAATGTAAATGGCCCTGTGGGATCGAACCAAGGACCATCAGCGAATATGTAAAATTTGATTATGAAATACATTTATAATATCTAACCCCATTCCGAATTTCAAGTTTCCATGCATTCGGAAAGGGGTCGAAAAAAATCTTAAAAATCGCCACAATGCATTTTAAACGGCCGATTTTTTCCCCGACCTAGCATCGAACCAAGGATAATCTTCGATGATGTCTTAATGGTTTTCGTTGCATATGCGCGGCTTCTTGCGATCCCTCGAATTTCAACTCCCTACTTTTAGGGGAAGTGCCTCAAAAAATTTTTCGAAAATCCCCACCATGTATCCTTACGGAGAAAATCGGGACTTTGGGGCCTTCTGGAATCAAACCCATGACAATAAGGATCAAAGTCGCTTTTTTCCTAGGGGTTTTACGTTATGGCCAATACGTCGTAAAAATTTCAACTCAATCACGCTTGTGGTTTAGGCTGTGAATTTGTATCCTCCCTATCTATCTATCTATCTATATACATGAATGAATCCGGAGATGCATCTATCTATTATATATAGATGCTTCTCCGGATTCATTCATATATCATATATATATTCATATATTCATATATATATATATATAGAGAGGATACAAAGTCACAGGCTAAACCACTAGCGTCAACGGCTTGAAATTTTTACGACATATTGGCCATAACGTATAACCTCCAGAAAAATTGCGATTTTGAACCTCAGTGTCATGGGTTCGATTCCAGAGGGCCCCAAAGTCCTGATTTTTCCCGTATAAATGCATTGCTTTGATTTTCGGGAATTAAAAAAAAATACTTTCCGGATAGGTAGAGAATCCAAACTCAAGGAGCCTATATATATGGTCATCATCTATCGAAAACATAAATGAGTTTTACGGAAAATATCCTGGGTTCGATGCTAGGTTGGGGCAAAAATCGGCCGTTTAAAATCCATTGTGGCGATTTTTAAGATTTTTTTTGGACCCCTTCCCGATGGCATGGAAACTTGAAATTTGGCATGGGGTTAGAAATCATAAAAATATTTCTTAATAAAATTTTTTGTATTCGCTTATGGTCCTTGGTTCGATCCCAGAGGGCTATTTGCACTTCTCAATGCATTTCTTATGGAGAACACGGAAACAAATTTTAGGTACTTCCCGGCATGCTATCGACTTAAAACTTAGCATGATAAAAGAACCAGTCTTAACAAATCAAAATATGCATTCATAGCTATCAATGTGTCCTGGGTTCGACACCAGGTGTCTCTGCAATCAGAAGTTGATCCGATTTTTAGGAATTATTTTGAAACCTTTCCTAATAATATAGAAACTTGAAATTTGGCATATAGATTGAGATCAATAATAACTTTTAGAAACATTTTTTAAATTTCCAAGATCGTCCTTGGTTCGAGTCCCGAGAGCCATTTACATTCGTGAACATTAGAGCGTCTTTTGAGGCAGTTGTAGCCAATATTTCTGCTTGAATTTTCACACATAGTTAGAGATGGTGATCTTCTATTGTGTTTCATAGTAGGTTTTCCAGTTAGACCCGGGTTCGATGCCAGACGATGAAATTTCAGCGAATTTTAAGAAAAAATTAAATCCTTTTTTTTCTTATGAGGACCGTCCCGATGTGATTCCGATATGAAATTAGTATTGCCGTTCTGCTTGCAGTATGCAAGCTGCATTTTACTCGTATACCTATATAGATAGATAGATAGATAGATAGGATACTAATTCACAGCCTAAACCACCAGCGTGATTGACTTGAAATTTTTACGACGTATTGGCCATAACGTGTAACCACCAGAAAAATTGCGATTTTGATCCTCAGGGTCATGGGTTCGATTCCAGAGGGCCCCAAAGTCGCGATTTTCTCCATAAGAATACATGGCGGGAATTTACGAAAATTTTTTTGAGGTACTTCCCGGGGAGAGAAAGAGTTGAAACTCGAGGGATCGCTAGAAGCCGTGCGTATCCAACGAAAATCAGAAAAACATCTTAGAATATAGTCCATGGTTCGATGCTTGGTCGGGGCAAAAATCGGCCGTTTAAAAAGCATTACGGCGATTTTGAAGATTTTTTTTGGATCCTTTCCCGATAACATGGATATTCGAAACTCGGCACGTGGATAGATATCATGAATATACTTCATAATCAAATTTTACATGTTCACTGATGGTCCTTGGTTCGATCCCAGAGGGCCATTTGCACTTCTCAATGCATTTCTTACGGAGACAACGGAAACAAAATTTAGGTACTTTCCGACACGCTATCAACTTCAAACTTTGCTTGATACAAGAGTAAGTCTTTACAAATCAAACTCTGCATTCACAGCTTGCAATACGTCCTGGGTTCGACACCAGGTGTCTCTGAAATCAGAATTTGATCCGATTTTTAGGAATTATTTTAAAACCTTTCCCACTAAAATAGAAACTTGAAATTCGGCATATAGATAGAGATCATAAATATCTATCAGAAACATATTTTAGAATTCCACGATCGTCCTTGGTTCGAATCCCGAGAGGCATTAACATTCGTGAAAATTAGAACGTTTTTTGAGGCAGTTATAGCCAATATTTCTGCTTGAATTTTCACACATAGTTAGAGATGGTGATCTTCTATTGTGTTTCATACTAGGTTTACCAGTAAGACCCGGGTTCGATGCCAGACGATGAAATTTCAGCGAATTTTAAGAAAAAATTAAATCCTTTTTTTTTCTTTTAAAGTCCGTCCCGATATGATGCCGATATGAAATTAGTATTGCCGATCTGCTTGCAGTATGCAAGCTACATTTTACTCGTATATAATAGAAGAGTAAAATGTAGCTTGCATACTGCAAGCAGATCGGCAATACTAATTCCATACCGGCATCATATCGGGGCGGTCCTCAAAGAAAAAAAGTGGATTGAAAATATTCTTAAAATTCGCTGCAATTTCATCTTCTGGCATCGAACCCGGGTCTTACTGGTGAACTTACCATGCAGCACAATAGGAGATCACCTCCTCTAACTATATGTGAAAATTCAAGCACAAATATTGGCTACAACTCCTCAAAAGACGTTCTACTTTTCACGAATGTAAATGGCTCTCTGGATTCGAACCAAGGACGATCTAGGAAATTTAAAACATGTATTCAAAATTTAACTATTATTTCTATCCACGTTCTGAATTTAGAGTTTTAATTTTAAAGGGAAAGGGTTCAAAATAATTATTAAAAATCGGATCACTTACTGATTGAAGAGACGCCTGGTGTCGAACCCAGGAAACATTGGTAGCTGAAATGCACAGTTTGATTTGTAAGAACTTAATCTTATTTTATGCAAAGTTGAAAGTCGATATCATTCCGGGAAGTACCTAAAGTTTGTTTCCGTTATCTCCGTAACAAATGCATTGAGGAATGTAAATGGCTCTCTGGGATCGAACCAATGACCATCAGCGAATATGAAAAATTATATTATAAATTATGGTCATGACTTTTAACTACATGCCGAATTTCAAGTTTCCATGCATTCGGAAAGGGGTCCAAAAAAAATCTTCTAAATCGCCACAATGCATTTTAAACGGCCGATTTTTGCCCCGATCTAGCATCGAACCATGGATATTTTCCGTAAAACTCATTTATGTTTTCGATAGATCATGACCATATATATAGGCTCCTTGAGTTTTGTTTCTCTAACTATCAGGAAAGTATTTTTTTTAATTAACGAAAATCAAAGCAATGATAGGAACTTCTTCCTTTGCAAGAAGATTAATATTAAAACATGGTTAAAGAAAAAAAAATATTTAAGACCATGGTTTTTCTGGGTTCGATGCCAGAGCACATAACAATTTCTCACATAAGGAATATAAGGGAAAGGTTGGACGACGTTTGACGCAGTTGCAGGCAGTATTTCTACTTGAATTTTCACACATAGTTAGAGATGGTGATCTTCTGTTGTTGTACATAGTAGGTTCACCAGGAAGACTCGGTTTTGATACCAGACGATTAAATTGTAGTATATTATAAGAATATTTTCAATCCTTTTTTCTTTTGGGAACCGTCCCGATATGATGCCGATATGAAGTTAGTGTTCTCAATCTGCTTGCAGTATGCAAGCTACATTTTACTCGTATAATAGATAAATAATTTATATATATATAGGGGATCAAAATTCTAACCATGTTCCACAAGTGCCACTGCCTTGAATTTTTTATGACATATTGACATATGACTACTTTTTAATGTGGAAATTTTTGCCCTGACCTAGCATCGAACCAAGGATAATCTTTGTAGATGTCTTTATGGTTTCCTTTAGATATGCATGGAATCTAGCGATCCCTTGAATTTCAACTCTCTACTTTTCCGGGAAGTGTCTCATAAGAATTTTCGAAAATCCCCTCTATTTATCTTAATGGAAAAAATTGGGACTTTGGGTCCTTCTGGAATCGAACCCATGACACTGAGGTTCAAAGTCGGCTTTTTTCTGGAGGTTACTCATTAAGGCCACCACGTCGTAAAAATTTCAAGTTGAACTTAATAAACTGAAATTGTGAAATTTGTAACTTTTACAGGGGAAATATTCATCAAATTGTATTTTGGGTAATAAAAAATAGAGTAACCGAATTCACTCCTATTTACAAAATCTTCACTTGTGTGAGCAATGATTTCCCGATGGATCAATATGAAGTGGAGCTTATCCCACAGATGATCCATCAATGTGTATGTATCATGGTTTAAAAAGATTGCTTTATATTTTTACTTCTATAGTTTACAGATATTTTTATTTAGCTCTAGTTGCAGGTTATCTCATTTTATTCAATAACATCCTTTCTTTATCTATCTCAGCATGATGTACAAGAAATTTTTCAGGTCATATTGTACAAACAAGCCTATGTAAGGAGGATTATTAAAAGAAAAATCATGTTTAAAATCATACGATTTACTGGTGCTGCAATTATAAAAAGTAGATATATTTTTGGAGAAATTTTAAAATGAAAGAAAACATTCTGGAGCAAAGCATGTGAAATAAAATTTGTTATTCTATTTTAGAAGAATATTTACCTGAGGATTCATTTCAGAAAATGTTTAAACCAAAGTAAAACGTTATTGCAATTTTTTTTCTTTTGTGTACATATGAAATATATTACCTTGTTTCCCATGTTGTCATTATGAAAATTGTATGACATCCAAGTAGATTTTATTTAAATTGTTCATCTTCGTATTTGTTCATCATAAACTACTTAACTCCTTTATATGTGGAATAGTAAAATTTACTTTTTTGTTTTATAAAACCTGTTTTATTCAACTATCCTTTCGATTTAATGATTGTGCCTAAATTTGAATTTGTGGTAGTTTTGGAATCTGTGACTGAACTATTGCCACCTACATTAATGTAGATAGTAGCACATACTAAATTCCCCTGAACTGAATTCAATTCTTGATGAGGTTATTTATATGACACTCTGTCTGCTACAAAACCCTACCATGAAAATATTATTCTAAAATGCTAAAATGCATTTTTAGTCTGTATTTTGTTTATTTTCTTGGATGTATTGTTGATTTATTCCCTTTAAGTATCATAAGCTTATAGTTAATTTATCTTGGATTAATTAACTGTACGATCTAAGGAAAGATTTGATAAGAATATTGGAATTTGTTCTTCAGTCATTGTCCTCTGCAGAGAATTCCTCAGTTGAGTTTATACAGATATTAGGTTAATGGTGGCCTGGTAGGTTTAAAGACTTGGTCATACTTACATTTTATTTGACAATCATAATATTCCAGAAACCTTTTATGAGATGGAATCTGAAAACCAGTTTCTCCGAATGAAGACAGCCCTGGGAGGCCTATCTAAAATGCACACTTGTAGTTTGTTTGTATTTTATTTTTTATTATCGTTGTTTAAAACTTGATCTTATGGCTTAACCTGACTGTAACTGGCCCTGGGATGCCTATCTACAATGCATAGTTGTATTTTGTTTGTATTTAATATTTAATACCTTGGTATGAATAAATTTAATGTCATCCAAATGTGCTGGCTTCAATCTCTTACATCCCCCATGAACCTCATTTACTCCTATTTACAGGTTTTTCATGTATTAATTTTATAGTTGAGTATGGGAAAATGATAAAATTGTTAATATACCTATTTTAGTATAGTGTATGAAAATGGATTTAATTCTATGTAAATTAGATGTGAATTGTGAACAAATATATTGTCATGTACAGTTTGTGAATGTAGGCCTGAATATCAATACATAAATTTCACATATACTGTAGAACCCCGGTAATCCGAACGAATTCAGGCACATAGGAGTCCGGATTAGCGGGGTTTCCGGATTAGCGAGGTTTTCAAAAAATAACCTAAAAAACATTTTTAGGCAAAAATTATAGGTATTGTATAGATGCATGCATGCCCTGCTGCAACTGAAAATTTATTGTCTTTCGAAATTATTTAGTATCACACATATTAAGCATTCCTCTAATTGAAAAATACTGTCTCAGAAAAGTATTACAACTTAGATGTGTTATCACAACAAACGAAATACTTCGCTCTCCATCGTATCATTGCAGCCAATGGAGAAATTCTTCAAATAGTCTGTCCACCTCTCGTTTCTTGTTACTAATATGCGTATTTATATGTTCACAAGAAGAAGTTGCGGGTTTGCATAACTCCCGATGGACCATGGACAATGGATTAGCGAGTGTCCGGATTACCGGGGTTCTACTGTATATACATACGTATATTTTGCGTATGGCTACTCGATTTTACGATTCGTAATACGGGTGTATACATACATCTAATGGAACTTTTGAGCCACTTCTACATCAAATATACGTTCGTAATAGGCCTGTATTCCAACTTATACATATGCATCTTGTGACGTAATTCCTGCGTATTCTTTATGTTATACATATCCTGTGTTGTCTGGGATGAGATTCATAGTGACAAAGATGATATTGCAGGATTTTGTTTTAACATATAAGCACATGAAGAAAACAATAGATAAATTTAATTTCAAATTCTACATGCAATTATACATAATCCATCATATCTAAATGAATTTTTAAATAAATTTATTACAACAGAATTTATGGAATTCATTTATCTAATCATAATACACATGAACTGGTTATCACAAATTCATTTGGCAAAATAAATTATCAAAGATTGACTATATATATCATTTTGGTGATATGGTGGTGCAATGGAAATATAAACTATAAATAAACAATCAGAAAGAAATGATTGCAGTTTTATCTCTAGGACATAATTGGTGCGGACAAAATGCAGCTATGCAAATGTGAATCATTTCATTGCAGTCATGTGCTACAGTTTTCACTGTTTATAGTTAAAATGAAAATGATACACCAAAACGACCCCTCTTAGAAAGGCTTTGAAGTATAGTGTAAATGTTTTAACATTTAATGAGTGGTTGAATGCGTGTTCATTTTATAAACTGAAATCTTAATAATAAATATCAAGCAATAATATTATTTACAAAGACAGATTCATTTTTCAAAAACTTTTGCAAGCTCAAAAATATCTTTTATGGAATGAAATATTTTGCTTATGCATATGGTTTTATCATTCCTTAAAGCTTTCAGGCATCCTATTTACAAAGGTCTCTTCCAGGGATCCAGGCATTTATTATGGAGCACTACTGGCAAGAATGAATTGCAAAGATCATTGCATATATATTATTTCAATCTATTCAGCTGCCAAGTCATCTGGTTTACATCCAAAACTGAATTAGCTCTCTAATTTGAAAGCACTCATTTTTCCATTTTGCTCTTAATGTTGGACAAAGTTAATGCTATTATATGTCAATCTTCAATTACAATTGGTTGAAAAGAAACCAATTCTTTACTTTGATGAATGAGCATCAATATATGCTGCCAAATGCAATGCCTCCTCAAGGAGTTTAGAGCAAAAACATTGTCTTCATCTCTTGTTTACAAATGGTTTGAGAATTTCAAGTTTTTTCAATAAAATCCTATAAATTTTAGCAAAAGTTGAGATGCAAGAGGGAGTTTTGGTCAAATTCTAAAATGATATCCCTGCATTTTGATGCATTTAAGGCTGTGAGATATGCACCAGATTGATTTAGGTTCATGTGAAGCTCTTTCTTTCTAAATAGCTTACACACTAATTACGGTGCAGTCTTGAGGAATTTGCAGGTGGAAATATGTTTATTTGCTAAGGAAACTGATCTAAAGAGAATTGCTTAAAGGAAAGGAGAATAAATGCTTAATGTCAATCACTTTTAAATTACAGTTATATTAAGTTAATAGTTCTATTATAATAATCTATTATGTTATGGAATAAAAAAATAAAATTGAAAATATGTTCATAACCTAAAAACTTGGATCACTTTTTATCTTTGGTTTCTTCTCTAAATACTTGGATCAAACCCGTTTAAATGCAGCATTTACCCAAAACCATATGCTTGTAGTTATATTCTGTTTCACACTTCAACTTCTGTAGTAATTATGTTTTTTTATTTGAAATGAAAAGAGTGTATATGCTGTTAAATATCCAGTCATTTCATCATCGAGAAAAAATTAGTAATCTCCAAAGTGAGTCTATTAAAACAGCTTGTATCAAATTAGCCTAATCCTTAGTTTGGTTTTGCTTTGTATTACTGTTGCTGATTATGGCGATTTTGCTGTTTTTGAATCGATGAGAGATATATTTTCATCACTATACTCATAATTGTATTCCCATTAGCTACTTGAAAAGTTGATTTGCAAGAAAGTGTGCAAAATATATCTGCTTGAGTTTTGTATTTTTTCATGCATTAAGAATCCTGTTATGTATTTTTTCATTAGTTCTCTTTTCATTCCCATTTTACCTAAACACTCTGAGGGAAAACAAATTATTCTACATTGTTCAATCCACCAGAGTTAATGATTCTTTCCTTAACAGTATTCCCAATTAGGAATGTATGCCATTATATTAAACTTCATTATATTATGAGTGCAAAAATACTCTTACCCATCTATAACTGAATCAAAACATTTGGTAGAGCATACCTGAGTACACAGGTCTCACAACACCTAAAGAGAAACTTATCCCTTACGGTGACAGCAGGCAGTGTGCATTAAATCCCAACTGAAGTGTTTCTTTGTTTTGATGTGAGAACATTGGTAAGTACTGTGCACAAATTTTCATGTGACATTTAACTCCTGTCATTATTTTAAACAGTATCACATACTCATTTGACAAACTGGTACACAAATGAATCACCAATCTCAATCAGGACTGTACACTAGCAATCTTGTTGACTGATAATGACATGAAGGGACAGCAATGGACAACTGCTTCAACATCTATTATCATGTGCTGAAACATCTCAGAACCCATTAAAAAGTTATAATAAATCCTGAGAAGCATATCCTTTTACAAAAAGGCATGCAATGTACGTCTTTTATCGTTTAGTGATTTCTGCTGGTTCTGACGTGCTACATGAGTTGCAGTCATTTTCATGAGACCTTTGCTGAGTTTACAATAGAAAACTATTCAGTTGTTGTTCTTGTTTTCATATCCTCTTTAGATGCATTACTGTCACATACAATTGAACTACTCTGATCGCACTCAGCTTCTTCTAATCGCTTTGCTTCCTCTTGCTGCTTTTGCCTCTGTTCTGCATCTGAGAAAAGAATTTTCAAAGGAAACCTTGTATATATTGGAGTTGCACCTCAAACTCTTTTTCGTCTTTAAATATTAAGAAACAGATAGAAAAGCTCTCTAAAAAGTATAATTTGGTAAATAGGGTCTTTTTAAACTTAAAACGTTCCTGGAATATGGCTTCTGGGGCCCCTAACTAATGAAATTCATTATAAGTGATAATGTGGAGGAGTCGCAAGCATTGAAAATGAATATTCTTAACAAATTCTCATGCATAGCAGTTATGATGACTCAGTTTAAATTTTCAAAAACAATATTTACTTTCTTCCAGAAACTTTTAGAGATAACTTGATTTAACTTTGAATGTTAATAAATCAGTGACTGCCAATTATAGCATATATTAAGATGAGAAAGAAAATTTAGGATGAAATGTAGATCATAAATATAAAAGTAATCTGGCTTTTAATTCCTTTCTCTTTCCCAATACATTTTCAAAAATGTTTTGCCTTCCATTTATGCAATCTTTCTAATTCATGTCTTGAAACATTTTCAGGTTTCCTGCATCTCAGTGCCTTTTGTTACAACTAAAAAGAATTAACTTGCAATTCAATAAAAAAACAGAATTCTACAACCTTTCTGCTACTGTAACTCAGTGCTAGATTATATTTCTGTGTAATGTGTGGGTTCATTTACAAGCCCATCCATTTCAATAAATTTGTTGAATTTTTTGGAGTGAATGGAAGGAACGAATTATTTACAGTTTTAATTGTATTTTGCTGATGAATAGAATAATTATGATGGAAATACCTGGTGGAAGAAAAATTCATTAGTAATTGAAATATCTTACCAATAACAGCCTGTTCTTTCCATCGCTTCTTGTTCTCTATGAGACAAGCCACCCATGGCTTTTTTAGAGTAAAGGTTGAAGCTTGAACTTGATTAGAAGTAGTAGTAGCACCTGCCAAATTAAGTGAAAGTTACTCATTCTCCAAATATCGATAAATTATTCAGATTTGGAAGTTTTCAAAAAGACTTTTTTTCAACGGTAACAATTTTCCTCTTTATTGTCAAAATGTTTCATTATTCATTTGTTATAATGCTTCAAAAATTATTTTTCCACAAAAGTTACAGTTTTTCTGTAAATTGAGGAATAATAACTTATAGAAAAACAAGCATAAAATAAAATTATGCTTCTGGGTCATTCCATGCCAATTCGACAAGGTGATGTCCCTTGAGGTAACCGATTTTGACCAAATTTGGCAGATCGCTTTGATTTGATAACAAAATGAAAACCCCCAAGCGGTTTTGTAATTAACGCAATTGTTTACGAAATATTGCAATGTTTAAATTTTGAAATTTTACAAAAGTGCCTTCGCATTTGAGGCCATATCTCCGGTAATATGGAAGCTAAAAATACAAATAATGACTTAACTTAAAGGTCTTGTGTTAGAAAAGATAACCATGGGAAAGTTTTATAAAATTTTAACAATTTAATAAAGTTTATAACAATTTAAAATTTTCAAATCGATTTTTGACGATGTAACCACCCTTTCGATTTTTCTCATTTTTTTATATGTTGTACATACAACTCTCCTCTACAATTTAAAAAAAATTGGCGAGGGTAATATTTCATTTAAGAAAGAAAAAAATGTTTGAGTATAGGGGTGACGCTCGCCGCGGCTCCGCGCCGTCCGGCTCTCGCGCTGAACGTTCGGAAGTGTGGCTTTTCATATCTCAGCACGCTTATTCTTCCATCTGCTTTTCATCAATTTTAACTGTTCAACCAATATTAACCGACCCTTGAATTCCCTTCACGCTTGCCGACTGATGAAACTAATGGGAGTCATTACACTCCGGGAAAAGAAAGTCGCTTTGGCAGACTGAACGAGACGTTACAATCCCTCGATCAAACACCTATTTCAAGAAAAACATGCATAGATCAAGGAAATATTCAATATATTACCAATATAAATATTTTAAAATTGATATTTTTGTCCATATTAATGTTCAATAATATTTTAATTCATTTTTATAGAGCGTGGAAATTAAAAAAAACAAACGCAATACTAGTTACAGATGCACAGAACACCTAAAAAAATCAAGTTATCTTCCGTTTTCTCTGATGAGGGACGTCTGTACGTGCAGTTTTAGTTACCGAGGTTATATGCCTCTTAGCTGCAGACCTAAAGTATGAAAGTTTTATTTAGCCGTAAGAGAAATGTTACCTAGTTAATCTCGCAGATGAAATTCACTTACCTTCTTACTGGACGTTGAAATATATCCGAACTATCCTTAAAACTTTGCAAATCAGCGCCAGAGAAGCTGAAAGTAGTAAGACTTTTCAGTAACAGATCTTTCTTGGATAGTGGAATAGCTGCATGACATGAACGGATACCTTCCACGGCAGGTGCCTCTCGAAATCTTCTGACCAGCTTATTATTTACCTCGGTCACTTCTTCGTTGGCTACAAACTCGAACTCCATCCCTTTAACATTTGATTGAGCCTATTCGTACAGTTCCTTAGTAGTCTGAATGTGTTCTCCATACGGGCGCTGCAGACTGTGGCTAATCGCTTTAGCATTTCTCCTAGCCGGTCACTTGGACCCTTTCCGTGCGATGTAGCATAGAAATGCCATTCAGCATTAACTCCAAATTTCTCTTGTTAATGAAACAAATTACTCATGTTGAAGCGGTTCTTGTATTGAGACACAGCTCTGTGAAAAAGTAAATTATCTTACGTAGATTACGTACCCTTCTTCGAAGAAAGGTTATTAGTTTCTTTGGAAAGGTAAAAAATGTTCCTACGTTATGGTCCATGCTATCCGAAATAATAACAATACCGAAAAGTGTGACTTTATCGCCAGTATTTCTGCTGTAACACGCAAATGGATGTATTGTAGACTGGTTACTACACCAGCGGACTCCTTTCACAGCATCTTGATGGATAAAAGAAAAATTCTCCGAAAAGTCGGCCACAGCAACAACTTCACATAATTTTAGATTCTATCTGACTTTCAAATAGAAGGCAGTTTTCATGCGAGCTTTGTAATCATGCTTCCTTACTTTCATGACATTCTCAGAGAATGCCTCGCAAAAACTATCTGTATCCATAACCTTCGTTGTTAAGGTAAAACGATTTTCTTGAATCCATTGCCTGAAACGAATTTCATCGGAACAGTTTTCCCGGAAATACTCTGAAATGCTTTCAGTCAATCTACATGTGCTCCCACATTTTCTTACGACGTTTTCGGAGTCTTCCCATGGCAGTATTTCTGAGCATTCATCCATAACGCACATTTCTGATGGATGGCGGTAAAGTGAAAAATCCAGGCAGTCCCGATAATTTTTAAACAATGAATCTCCGTTATCCGACTTGATTTGCTTTAGTAGGTATTTGACACTGTAGCTTGAAATTCTGGTAGATCATGCAGACACGTATGGAGTGTATGCGAGGTGCACTAGCCAGCACACACTCGGGGGTCCTCAAATCTGCAAATTTGGAGAATCCAATTTTTACATTGGGATTTTGATCTTTGAAGGCTTCATAGGCTTCCCTCAAATTGCAAATAATTAGCCTTTATTGCTTTGCTACGCGAAAATTTCTCTCTTTTATGCTTTTATACCCTTTTTTGCACACCATTTCTATACTAATTTTTACCTCACGGTAGAACTCGTTCACTTTCAGCTTAATTTCTTTCGAGAGAGATTTGCTTCATCTCGCGTTCGCACAGCAAAGAATTCCTTGCTCAGATACGTACTTCTTCATCTTTCAGACCAACTATGCCGAAACTTGAAACTCCTGCTTTATCTATGAAACGCTCCATGATTTAGGCAAGACATATAAAATTGGAATTTTTTCACTAACTTTTGCGGCGTTGGTGAACTCATCCTTCAGCTGCATAATCATTCCCTCGCCATCTTGGTGAAAGTAAACTTCCTGATCTTCCGATGCGGGCATATCATCTTAAATTTTTACCTCCTCACCAGTCACCTTTTGAAGACATAATGTGCATCTGTAACTAGTATTGCGTTTGTTTTTTTTAATTTCCACGCTCTATAAAAAAGAATTAAAATATTATTGAACATTAATATGGACCAAAATATCAATTTTAAAATATTTATATTGGTAGTATATTGAATATTTCCTTGATCTATGCATGTTTTTCTTGAAATAGGTGTTTGATCGAGGGATTGTAACGTCTCGTTCAGTCTGCCAAAGCGACTTTCTTTTCCTGGAGTGTAATGACTCCCATTGGTTTCATCAGTCGGCAAGCGTGAAGGGAATTCAAGGGTCTGTTAATATTGGTTGAACAGTTAAAATTGATGAAAAGCAGATGGAAGAGGGCTCCCGGATAGTCATGTGGATAGCGCGTTCGCCTTTGGTGAAAGCGGTCCCGGGTTCGATTCCCGGTGGGAGCCAATGTGCGAAATGACCTCAGCTGTCGAAGCACTTTTAACAATACTACTACTACTACAGATGGAAGAATAAGCGTGCTGAGATATGAAAAGCCACACTTCCGAACGTTCAGCGCGAGAGCCGGACGGCGCGGAGCCGCGGCGAGCGTCACCCCTATACTCAAACATTTTTTTCTTTCTTAAATGAAATATTACCCTCGCCAAATTTTTTTAAATTGTAGAGGTGAGTTGTATGTACAACATATAAAAAAAATGAGAAAAATCGAAAGGGTGGTTACATCGTCAAAAATCGATTTGAAAATTTTAAATTGTTATAAACTTTATTAAATTGTTTAAATTTTATAAAACTTTCCCATGGTTATCTTTTCTAACACAAGACCTTTAAGTTAAGCCATTATTTGTATTTTTAGCTTCCATATTACCGGAGATATGGCCTCGAATGCGAAGGCACTTTTGTAAAATTTCAAAATTTAAACATTGCAATATTTCGTAAACAATTGCGTTAATTACAAAACGGCTTGGGGGTTTTAATTTTGTTAACAAATCAAAGCAATCTGCCAAATTTGGTCGAAATCGGTTACCTCAAGGGTCAATTTTGCCGATTTCCTTGTCGAATTGGCGTGGAATGACCCTTCTGTAAAATCATACCTTCCAATGATCTATGAGACCTTCCAGAGAACAATTTTTAAGGAACAAAGACAAAACAGTTACTGCTAAAAACATCTAAAAAACTGAGTATAATAAAATAAAATTTCTAAATATCTTTTCTCTCTAATCATGAACAAAAAGTTGGATTAAATTTGGAGGACAGACATTATTGAGGAGTAGAGGAAGAGTTGCTTAATGACATTGTGATATTTATAATTGTGTAATCAAACTCTTACTTCAAAGGCACAACCCTTTGAGAGAAATCACTATGTCTGCAATGATATTTTAGTATTTTTTCATTGAAATTTAAAAATGTCAATGGAAATGTGTTGATATTTCTCAGAGAATGCCTTTGTTAATCTGGTGTTTTGTATATGGTATTTGTAAATGAAGTATACTAGCCCTTTTTGGTGACATGCCTATTACAACATCATACAGATAATTAAAATAAAATCAATAGTAGGCACTATGTGGAATTCCATAGAAATAATTTGAAGCAATAAAATTTTTACTTTTACACACGACCGGTTTCGTAATATAACTTAGATCTTCAGGTGACAGAAGTTACAATGCAAGGGTATATATAAGGAACCAAGAGGGGATTGGGTTGAGTCTGGAGTGTGGGGGTCAAGCGAGAGGTTTGAAGGAGCGGGTAGAGGAGGGAGAAGTGAAGGTTAGCAGGTGAAGTTAGGGACAAGAGAGCTCTCAGGCGGTTAGATGTTATCTGGGAGAGAGTTTTTCGGGATGGTACAAAGGAGCAATGGTGAATGAGGCACAATTTCATTGACGGCATCCTCGAAGGCAATTATAGCAACCAAAACTTCCCTATGCTATAAGAAGTTCATTTTTGGACCTTTGAGAAGAATGTGTAGGATCTTGGGAGATGAAGAATGAAGAATGCTGGAAAAAATTTAGATGTAGAGCAAAGTGAGAGGAATTAATAAGAAAGGACTTCAAATGCTCTTTAGTGCGGATTTGAAAGTTGCGCCCAGATTGACCAACATAAATAGCATCACAGTCAGAACATTTAATAGATTGCGGAATTTAATTCCTAGTTCACAAAGAATGAGTGAAGGTTGCTTTTATTGTAAAAGGCCGGCTTGATCAATTCTTTTGGGAGGGCATTGGAAATTTTTAAGGAACAATTATCAGTAAAACTAAATCTATACCATTTGGGTGGATTATCCAGCTGAGATGTAGAAGGGACAAAAATTCTATCAATTAATAGTTTTCTCAAAAGAAGTTTGTCTATTAATTTGGCTTTAAAACCATTCTTTTCTGCAATATATTTAATGGTTGAAAGTTCATTATTAAAATCAGAATAAATGCACTATTTTATTAAATGATTGTTTAATTTCATACTATGTGCATATGTTATTAGTATTGGTGAACTTTAGTGAAACAAAATTACCCAAAGGAAATGTTGGCTGCAAATCAAAATACTTCGTCAGTAGAATGAGCACATTTCATTTTACTCTCTCTGAGAATTGTATATTCTGATTTTACTCAATAGCCAATGTGACAATTAAATGAAAAACAATCATAAGCAGTAATTCACTTGCAGAAGTCAGTTACAATGAATCATAAATTCATTTACAGGTTGAGATGAGTGAGGAATTTAAAATGAAAAAAAAACAATACCCATCCAACTCTGCCTAGCCCAAAACAGTTTGGGAATTTCCATTTTTATTATGATTATTTATGCATATCATTTATGGCACATGTAACATACATTTGTAATGTAACAATGTTACATATACAGCAAATTTAAATATTTCTTCAACTCAGATTTTGATTGATTTTCACAACTAGACTTTTATCTCTCTTCACCTGTTATTCTTCCTTACATGGCAGAGTATTCATGAAATCATTTCTAATGGGAAATTTTGCTACATTTCAGTCTTGGCAAACATATAACTCTGTTTTTCTAAATATATATTAGCTTGATAGCTGCAAAACCCTTAGAATAAGGCCAAAACTTTACTCTTACTTTTTTAAATACATTATTTATTATCAATCAATATTTGAAATTTGAAATCACTATCAGTTAATAGAAAGTCAGTATAATTTGATCCTTTATGTTATGATTGCATTCCTTACAGTTATCCTGTAGCTTAATTGAGGAACGCAATTGCTGCTGCATATGAATTACTATTGAAATTATTCAAGTACTTGTAATTTATTACTGCTTTTTCTTTATGATTTGTTCCGTAAATAAACTTACATATGGTTTCTTTTGGACAGATAAATATTATTTCTTACATATTTATTTTCCTCCTCTGTAAAGTGTTTGAAAATAATATCTAGATATGTTGACTAAAAATAAAAAAGAAAGAGTAAAGCCTCTCACCAGTGCTCCCAGACGACTGGAGTTTTGTTGCATCATCTTCTTCTGTAGAGGATTTTTTATCTTTTGATTCCTGAATAATTGAAGGTCTTTCTTCCGCTACTTCTTCAGTCTTAACTCCTTCCAATTTCTCACCTTCTGCTACTTCTTTGGTTGCTTCCGAATTCAATGGTGCTAGAATCGTCTCCAACATGTCACTACAGACTGCCATACTTGGCTCAACAATGAATTCTATAAAACCTTTGGAAAGAAAAGATAAAATGTTATGCTACATGTAAAGTTATCCACCCTTATAGGAAAAGCAGGTTATTGTTTATGCAACTAGCTTGACTGTATTCAGTTTGAAGGCTGTTTTTAATCTCATCCCCATCCTTCCTCTACGAGCCAGAATGATATTAGCAGAACAAGTTTACATAAGTGCACTGCAATGACTCCATGAGTAATGATTATAGTAACTTTAATATCATTACAGCCATAGGCAAGATGAAGACAAAATGAAGGAATGATAGATTTATCTCTATACCGGACCAAAAGATGAGCAAAAAATGTATTAATAAATTATCAATGGCTATAACTTTCTTATGATGTGCTTTTCAAATGTGATAGGAAACAAATAATATAAATATATAGGATGACATGGATGGCAAAAGAAGGACACCACTATTTTACTATACAGCAATATTTGAGAATAAAGAAGACAGTGTCTTCTGATCAACAAAATACCATCAGAATTATCGAGGTGAAGAAATGAATAACGGAGGTCTTGGAGCTTCAAATTACCTCCCCATAGAAATTTATGTGAAAGGAAAAGCTGGATTGATCTTTAAATATGTCTTCATCCTTTGGTTTTCATATTATAAAATGCATGTAAAATTATAATTAGATGTCTCTATAAAAGGTCACTTGAAAGGCAATATTTTTGGGAAAATTGTTATGGACTTAGATGGAATAAAAAATTCAATCCTATAGAAAATCCAAATGAAATGGAAAGATGGAAAGTTTTAGTGATTACTTCATAATAATTACTTTCTCACCTATTTGAGACTCGGCTACCAGTGTATTATTACGATCACAGAGGGGGGAGAATGGTAATCCCAGCTCCCTCTCTTTGTCCCCTTGGAGGAAAAATTCTTCCAATAAAAGTCCTGTCCAATGACGATGAAGGTCCCACCGTTTGGCAGGATGTGATATGTCACAGCAATGTAACACTAAGGAAACTGCCTTTGATTTATCCACACTGAAGAAAAATACCCAAGCAAATTAATCTAAACATATCCATGTGAAGTTTGGTAAGTGGGTAGCTAAGTAGTCATTTTAATTCTCTTTTACATCCCTCGTTTCAATGTCTTGATCTTCATTTGTATGTTAATCTGAAGATCTCATTAAACTCTCATCTGAAAATACTGATAAAGTTTTCAGTGAATCTATGATAACATTAAATTCGAATTTTCTTGAAAATTAAACTTTAATTGCAATATTTATCGTGAGCATGACTAAAAGATTCAAATATTATCATACAAATAATTATAATAGTGCAAACAATACAAATATTTATCATAAGTATGGCTATTCACATACATGGGCAAGAGGCACAATGGAGGAAAATTTTATTTCAAATCACCATTATAAAATTTTAATTAATGAGACAACCACTTTGATGTAGCACCTTTATGCTAGGTAAAACCTGTGCAAAAATAAATGCAGCCTTGACTATAAAAACAAGGAGGACAATTATCATAATTTACATTCAAAGAATAAATATGAATGTCACCTAATGCTCACAGGGAAATTATTTTGATTTTAGGAAGAACAGGAGTAGAATGGCGACCATGAGAATTCTATAAAATGGTTTTATAATACTTTTAGGAATTCAAAACTATTTTATGAATTAAAGAAATTAAAATTTCAGACATTTATGTCCATATTCATGAAGGCTTGCTGGAAATCCAGTAATGGACCTCTCAGCCAATCTACCAGAGTAAAAAGTTACTATTTTGAAGAGCTAAAACATAAATTAGTATTATTTCATAATTATAATAATTCGGCATAATCCACATTTTTACAGAGTAATTTGTTTGATAACCTGAAGTGCATCCAATGAAATGAAATAGGAGATTTTTTCTTTGAATCTACTGAAGTAAGTATGTTGTAGCTCAGTTGCTGTCAAAATACTTTAGTTACCTTAAGATGAAGCAATCTTTTTGGGAATGAATTCTAAAATTACAACAGCAATAGACACTTAGAAGATATGGAAAATCTAACAAAAGCACCCTGCTTTTTAACTCTTTTTAAAACCTAAAGATTGGTGAAATAACGGGTAATTAATACCCAACAGCTTACTTTTGTAACTTTTATACATTCTTTTACTCTCACCTTGATTCACCCAAAGTTAACAAATTTCTCATATTTTTAATTTGTTGGAAGTGGAAGCTCATATCTGTTGCAAGCACCATGTCAATGACTAGTCCTCGAAATTCTCTGAAATCTTCCCGAGAAAGATTTTGAAGAATATTACATTCTTCTTCTCTTAATGTTCTGGAAAAGTAAAATGAGCATATATTATAGAACTTCATTCTGTAAGGGAAATATAAAACTTGAACTACTTAACTGCAATTATGGTTGACAGCTAATAACAACAGTTGTACATCACTGTAAAGAAATGGTAGTCTATATCTACTATGCCTAAGTATATCTTCATTAACCATTTCAATCCATTGTATGATAGTGACATTCCAAGCCATTTTTCAATTTTTTCCATCCCAAGCTTCTTGTTGCCTGTTAAATTAAGTGTTTCATGTTGCATCTGTTTATGAATTTGTTGTAAGAATTATTGTTTTTTTTATTATGTAACACACATCCAAACATGCAAGTTTATAACTGTTGTCATTAATCTATACATTGAGATTGAAAATGTTTTCTTGGATTGGAAAACACATCAAGTAAACCCAATAGATTTTATTATGCATTACAAAGTACTATTTGACAATCTTCTTTAATTACGTAAGCAAGACTATTAAATTTACAAGAGAATCTTTCGCGGCTGTAGTGAACCTTTCGGACTAGATTTTACAATGATGGCGTTCCGCTAAGTTGAGTAAAAATCCTAAATTGGGAGTGTATTCAATTTGGAGGTAATTAAATTACGTGGTCCGATCTCAATTACCACAAATTGTCTGGAAATGATTACTTTTTGTGAAATGGTCATCAATAATAACATTAATGTTTCTGAAAGAAAGCTGTAATTGGGAATTACTTAAATGATACAGTCGAGAAAAGGAGCGAGAGGCTCCAACGCGATAGCTGTGGGGCTGACATCGCTTCAGAACGGCCGTTCGGAAGATGAGACGAGCGAAGCTGAATGGTGTATCAGCTCAACTCCGCTTCGTATCCGGTAGCCACTGGTTCATTCAAAAGTAGTAAAATTCGATTGCCCAAGTGTAGTCCGCTTGGCGTAACTTCGCTCAACTTAAGCTGGGTTTACGCATGCAATTATTACTGGTAGCAGTTGTTTGAAAGTTAACTAGTGCAAGCAATACTGGCGTCAGTAATGTTTGCATGTGTACCCAGCTTTAGCTTC
This sequence comes from Sympetrum striolatum, assembly GCA_947579665.1. Taxonomy (NCBI): domain Eukaryota; kingdom Metazoa; phylum Arthropoda; class Insecta; order Odonata; family Libellulidae; genus Sympetrum; species Sympetrum striolatum. Next base: position 107,700,003 of record OX388344.1, on the reverse strand, counting down.
GCTTCGCATTTGGTGGCCACCCGGCCTAGGAGTTGAGTTCAACAACCACTTTTGTCGTTAGGGAATTGTTAATGCCCACAAAATTACACAAAAGTTTCGTCATTTTCGTCTGAATTCTCAAAAGACTTGAAGACTTTCTACGACCAAAATAAGAATTTTTATTCAATTTCCCTTCTTTTGGTATGTATCTTGATTTTGCAGAACCATTATTTCGGATTTAATTCTACAAAAGAAAAAATGTCTGCAATCGATTAAAATGAACATTAAGTGCATTAATTATGAGAGACGATTCGAGCAGGCCAGAGTCGAACCAAGGACACTTTGGACAAACAAATAACAATATGTAATACTCTATTAGACCTTTAACGACTCCCAAAAATTTACAATCCTGCCACGTCCGCAAGTACACCTATAAATGTGGTGATCACACATATCGGTGATTGTTATCTATTATGTATAGCAACTTCTGTGGATAGAAAATTAAATTGAACTTGAAAATATTACGAAGTACAAGCCGCAGCGTGTAATTGTGACTTTGATCCTCACTATCATGGGTTCGATGCCAGAATGCCCCAAAATCCTGATTTTTCGCATGAGAATGTATTGCGGTGATTTACGGAAATTTTTTTAGACACTCTCCGAAAAATTAGAGATTTGAAATTCGAGGGATCGATGAAAGCTGTGAATATACAACGAAAACTACCATGACATCTTCGAAGATATCCTTGGTTTGACGCTAGGTCGGGACAAATAATCTTCGTACGAAACGTAACATAACATGACGATTTTATGCCTATACCTAAAGAATGGTAGAGAATAATGTCAGAATTTATGAAAAGAAGGCAATTTACTGTGATGACAACATTTGCGAACTATGAAATAACAGGGACAAAATCACGACCATCTTACTGAATTCTTTTGAGAATATTTTGAAGCAACATCCCGGTAGGATAGAGAATTAAGAATCTCAAAAGGTCACAGAAAACGCGCTCTTCTGTAATATTGTCATAGAAATACCACCAAATGTGCGTGAGTTCGGCGCCAGGTCTGTGCAATATTCTCCCGTTTGAAATACATTGATGTGATTAAAAAAAATCCTTTCCCGATAACATGGAGAACCCTGAAACAGAGGTTAAAAATCCATTTCATATACGCATTTTATCATTTACCTTATGATCGGTCCATTTTTTTCAAATTGGGATAACGGAATCTTATTTTAGGAGCTTCCTGGTATGACTTCAAAATTTGCATTAATTTAGTGTTATCCCAACCACGTCGTTATTTGTATTTATCTCTTGCAAATAGCTTCTGAATATTCTTTGAAGACCTTCCCGATATTTTAGAAACGGTAAGAGTTGTACAAATATGCAGAAATCTATGACAAGGAATGCGAACAGAAGTAAAGAATATGTTTAACAAACGCATTTTACCGTTTCTCTTGTGTTCATTGGTTCAACGCTGGGTACCATTATTCTTCTACTATATATTTTAAATGGGAATACAGAATTACGTTTGATGATCTTCCCGATTTGATATGACCTGAAATTTTGATCGTTAATATGCAGAATGCAAGCAACTTTTACTCGTCTAAGATATTACAATTTGTATGTTTCGGGGTAGCACAGATACCGCACGCTCTTTCATAGAACCAAAGATGCATTTTTTCCAAGGGAAGCATATTCTCTCTGGAGCCTACCGAGGGCCCGACGTAATGCTTGATGGATGCATGCACTTGTGTGCTCCGCGTCTTCCCTCCAAAATAGCCTTCGATCGGCTCTGACGTCATCACCGGAGAGTTCAGTCACCATTTCAATGTGAACTCGGAATCCTCTTTGATCAAGCGAATGGAAAGTGGCGATATTAAATTGGATGTTAATTCGAAATGAATTCGTAATTAATTTAATATGAATACAAAAATGGACATTATTATAGTAATGCCTAGAAATGCAGGAGAATCCTCACAAAGAGAGATAACTAACGAAATAGAAATACAAAAAATAAAAAATTGCGTTAGTTTTACTTGAAGTAACTGACAGTGAATACCGACAGCAATAAATATTTTTATTTTGAGTGTAACGATAAAACAAATCTATGATTTTCTTTTAATGCTTACCCATACATTAATATCTCCCTAAAAATTCAATTTTTTAGACGGATAAATTTACTGAATCTTAAACTGCAAAGGTATTTTCTTCTTTCTCAAAATTTTTTCCTAGTTGTCGATCAAAATAAAGAAGGAAGCATTCTAGAAAGGTGACGGAATGGAAGGAAATACTCGAGATATTCCATTTTCTCTTACGTACTTTCTTTAGCGTACAAAAGCAGAGGATGCTGCTTTACGTGAAGCACAACACTCGTGAACACTCACTTCATTCCCATCGCTCCTAATTGTTTTCTTTACTTAACACTCTTCAATGTTTGTATGTATGTACATAGTCTCCTCTAAGCATGTACAATGTACATACATATATAGACATAGAAGAGTCTATGTACGTAGTCGCTTCTATGTATGCATGTACATAGTTCACGCATGTACATAGTCTATGCATGTACATCTTCTTGTATAACCGAATCTTTTGATCCGGAATCCATTTCACTAAAGAGTCATTCCAGAAAGGTTGGTGGAATTTATGAAAATCTTCTCTGGACTTTATTCCTGTGCTGGGGTTGAAGAGATATGACGTACACTTGATCAATTTTCAATCAACAACTTAGGCTTAAAATTTGGACTGTACAAAAGAATCAGTCGATTCTTGCACTGTATTCTGAGAAGAAAAATTACAGATATTCGCATGTTTGGATTCAAAATCGTGATCCCTCTACTGACGATGTTCACCCGACAAAAATGTACAACTACTCGTCCAATATTTATGTGAATGGACTCGTATTAATATTTCTTGAAATACATTTAAATTTCTCTTGAAACTGCTGCAACTTTTATTCTTCGCCCTCACAGTGGTTAAGATAATTTTGAAAAAACTACTTGAAATTTATTTTGAAACGTTCCATGTATTACCGTGGGAAACATTCTCTATAAAATTTAGTTTCACTCCATGCTTTTTGACTTCTCTTTGCTATGAAATTCAATTAGTACTTGGCAAAATTCGAAGGCATTTCGATTGGCCTAATCATATTTTTAAACACTTCTACTTTATTTCACAATTTACTACATGAATATGAACCCGAAAGAGAAGCGCGAGATAGAAAAACCGATCGTGGGCAAGTACGCGCAATCTGCATGCACTTCAACGGAGAAAACTCTTGGATCTCCGTAAACAAGAAAGGGAGGTTTGAAAAGTGCGCGCGTGTGAAGCGTTGGAAGGAAACGGCGGAAACAGGAATGATGAGCGCTCGTATCGATTCGGCCTTCTCGTACGCCGAGGAGGAAAGCGATTTGTACAGAATTCGCAGTTGAGCACTTTTCCGGAAATGTGTTCAAACGCAAAGAATCCAATCCATAAAAATAATTCTGATCATTCGAGAGAAACGAACCGAAGAATGATTTCAAAAGTACTTCTTTTCTGAATATAATTACTTAAATAGCAGTGCAGTGAGTTTCTGTTTACACTTGATTCAGTAAACGTATTCCGATAATTTGTGCCGATGAAATGTTATAATCTGCATGGTACAGTACAGTTAAATGAAATGGACTTTTATGTAGTAGTCTCCCTTTCCACGCTTCTGGGAGTTAGCAGGTTAGGGCTGCTAATACTTAGCCTTGAATGAAGGTAGTGTGGCCGGCACTTCTATTACCCAGAGTTTTACCTCTGAGGACTGAACCCCAGCCCTCTGCGGCGAGCGCCTTAACCGCTATGCCGCGCCGCCGAGGCACGACTTTTACGTATTTGAATGGTTCAATTTATTGAAATAAACGATTCCATTTTTTAATTCTTTAAATAGGGTCAGTGGTCAGTAAACATACTCGATCGATACTTTTAACTATAAAAATACAAAAATGATAATGTATTACATCCAAAGGGTACATCCAAGTACATAATATGAAAGACATAGTTGGACAACGATTGTTAACGCAATCTTTTAAATAAAGTGGGAGGTTTTTATGTGTGTGTATGTTAGCGTAAAACTTGAGAAACATAAATGACAGTTTTCAAATTTAAAAATTTGAAAGCTGTGTGCCTTCCCAGCACAACTTCCCCTGGATGTCCTGAGCTCGACCCCAGGCGAGGCAAAGCTACTGAACCTACAAATATAATAATACTATTATTACATTATACAATATATTCGCTTATTCGAGTCATCGCGGGTTCTTTCACTCTCGTGTCCAGCACTACTGAAAGCCCCTTCTGGGCAATATCACTGAAGACAATTCTCACAGCATCACTCATTTCCCCCATCTTTCCAACTAAGTGTATGAACTCAACATCGTCCTTCTCTCTTCATCTCTCCTTTAGTAAGGATTTCCCCCTCGAGTCTAGTGTACGCCGCTACTAATATACTGGCTGGGTTCGAACCAATGATATCTTTCGCCTGGTGCTAAAATGAGGCATACCTGAAGGAGGCGCTGATGTGATGGTTCTCCAAAACCGCTCTGTCGTTGTAGAGGAGAGCCGTTTCAGATCCAGACATGACGTGGAAGTTATTCGTAGTGCCTGTGTGCTCGAAGTCGTGCACTAGGGCGGCGACCAAAGTGGCAAATATCTCCAAATCGGTGAGCCAGTTCTGCAAACAGACAAACATGTATTAGAGCTCTGCAAAGACATTAGAATCGCAACGTCGCGTATCGAAAAAGTTTTCACTAAATTTGTTTCTGAAAGAAAAAAAATTCAAATATCGTCACAGAAATTCGATTGAAATTTTTTGTTGCAATGTATACCATTTATTTCTAAAACATACTCCTGATCAGTGGCGGCGCGTGACTAAAAATACAGGGGGTTCACTTCAAAATTCGTATATTTTTAAGTGGCCGCGATTATGGTTAAATATTCTGGCTCATACTAGAATATTGCCTCTGCTTACATGGACGCAGTATAATTCACAACTACCGCAGATAAAAGCAGTAGAAATATGAAAATTAATATTTCGGGTTGAAACAATATATGACTTTGTTGTAAAAAATCCCTATATTCTCGAAAATTGAGTTTTTATTTAAATTCTCGATTCATATTTCTCCGTATATATTTTTAAATACAAAAATACATATTAATATTTATGTTCCATTTATTTGTTGAAATATAAAATAGAATCATAAGAACATAAATAAATTACCTGATATTGTTTTATTTAGGGTTGAAGTATTTGGCAGGACTGTCACCGAATATTTTTTTGAGATAAATGCCCTAAATCAAATACACCTATTTTTGCCCAGGTCGCGTCCTTGTCTTTCGCAAAAAGCAAACAAGGGAAATAGTATAGCCTATTGGAAGAGTCGCAGCCACAAATCCAACTGTTTCTCTCATTTATCTATGGCTTAAACACTCGGAAGTATTGCCTACCTTTGCTTCTCTGACTCTGAGATAGGTTCAGCAAAGGAATAGGACTTCCTACTTCTTTTATTGCACATTTTTCTTAAACAGAAATAGAGGAAAAATTAATCCCTTTCAGAAATAGGACATTATTCATCATGAAGAGCGAGAAAAACTGTTCACAAATAAGTAACGCAGTTGGTTTACATACTGAATACGCCACAAGCAACCACAACACCGGTAACTGAATAAGTACACTGGATACGAAAAAAATCCGTAAATTCACAATATTGCAGCGCATTATGGGTAGCCATTACATAGCTGCAGACACCAGTGCATAAAATAACATAGGCGACACGAATAGCTAGTGCCAAGTTTTTTCGCCCAGAGACAGTATTAGGCACCGGCAAAAAAGGAAAAAACTCAAGTTCTACGCGTGTTAAACTAAAGTCAGGAAGCGTTAAATGCTAGAGTTTGGATAAAATGTTTCTTTTCAGGAATAGAGTTCGGGAAGGTGGCGGGCCCTATGTTCCTCCTCCTCCAGCCATGACTTCGTCAATAGCTAGGCTTTACAATTACTGGAAGGTATCACAACATCCATCAATTTTCAACTAATTAATTCTGGCAGATCTTACTTTAACTTCTCATAGTGCTTGCACGGAGAGAGATGTGTCAATCCATACCAAACTTACATCCAACAAACAGTCAAGCTTTTCTAGAGAAGCTATAAATTCTAGGATGTACACATCGCAATTAACAGTGTTGGAACTGCATATTATGACCAAGGACCTCCTGTTGCCCGTTTTTTAGGGATTAAACTTATGAAATGCATGAATTTGTTAAAAAGTATTTTGCCAAGTACAACGTAATTATTTCTTTAAAGAAACAATTACAAATGAAAAATGTTTATAAATTCTTATTAAAAATTATTGATCCATATATATACGAGTAAAAGTTTCTTGCAAGAATATTGATGATACAAATTTCAAATTGATATCATATCGGGAAGGTCCTCAAAGGTAATTCTACAATTCACCTTTGAAACATATGGTAAAATACAAATGGTGCCCCAGTGTCGAACCAATGATCATAAGGTAAAAGATGAATTGTAATTATGAAACGCTAATTTCTTCTGTTTACATGACTGGCTATATAATTTTCAATTTCTCGGTAAATGAATCACAAAGAAAAATGAAATCCCCACCATACATTTCAAATGGTAGAGCCGCCTGGTCTCGAGCACAAGACATTTCGGGAGTTATGAATACATATAACGACCTGGTAGATATGAAAATGATTTAATCCAAAGTTTTATGTTGATATCATACTGGGATGATCTTAAAATACGATTCCATTATCCCCATTTGCAATGCACTGTGGAATGTTAATGGCGCTCTGGAATGGAACCAAGAATAATCATGGAAACGTTAAACAGCGTATATGAAATGTATTTATAGTCTCTATTCACATGCCGGGTTTTAAGTTTCCATGTCATCGGGAAGACATTTTAAAAAATCTGAAAAATCGTCGCAATACATTTTAAATTGGAGAATATTTGCCCTGGCCTAGCGTCGAACATGGGATAATATTCGAGGGTGTATTTCTTGTTTTAGATGAACATACACGGCTTACAGCGAATCCTCGAATTTCAACTCTCTAATTTGCCGGAAAGTGCCTAAAAAAAATTTCCGAAAATCCTATGAAGCCATTCTCGTCGGCTGTCGCTGCAACGTAGTGGAGCGATCGACGTCTGAAGGGGTTCACTTTGGGGAGTGAACCTCGCGCGAAGTCAAGCTAGTTGGAACCAAAAGCGGCAGGAATCGCGACTCAACGAAGGAAAAGTTAGGCCAAATGATTGATGTCAAAGATATTTAGGTTATGGAAAGAACATAGGTATTTATATTTATAAATAAAAATAGTGCAGTAGTTTTCTTAGGGGGTTCAGTGAACCAGTGAACCCAATGGACCCGCCGCCACTGCTCCTGATATAAATCTTCGAGTGATTTTAAATAAAAAAAATCAAACATCTGAGTGATAGATCGGGATAATTTGATATTTAAACAATCTTAAACAATTATTTGGTTTAAAGGATCACATTAAGGTCGGTGAAAATAGAGGGGACAGCGAACAAGATATACGACAAAAATATATTAGTATTCATTGAAACAGAAAAATATATCCACAAATGAGTTGATTAAACTACATTCTATGATACAGGTAGGTTAAAGGAAATAATTCGAGTTTCGATCTCGAAATCCTCCCTCTTATAATGCCCAGATAATATTTACACTCAGTATGTATACTATGTATGTATGGAAAAGTCTGTATTTGTTAATGTTCTTTTACGACAGAATAAAGTACGAAATTAAAACCTCTTTAAACAGGACATTTGAAATGCTTAGCCGACAACAAAGAGCTTCACCGATAATCCCCAAAAATTTGGAAAATTGAAAAAATCTAGAATAAACGACAGTGTTATTATTACATCATATTAGTGATGTATAATGGAAGTTTTAATTAGAGCGAATGTATTTCAAATATCTCTTGGCGAGAGCGTCTTTTTAAAGTCCTTACCATGAGTCCCGTTTGACTCAACATGTAGTGTACCGTCTGAGCCACATCTGCTGCGTGGATGTTGTTGTGGTAAGGATTCCCGTATCTGCAGTAGCCCTCCTCTATCTTGCTCAGGAACGCCTCGAGCGTGGACGGAGGGACCTGCAAAGGGGGACGTGCTGGTTTACTCGACTAGTGAAAGCTTCGATAGGACACTGACATCAAAATTACACATATAACGTGAGTAGGTATTTACATTAAAAGACCAGTTCATTACATTAGGTGTCCATTTGAACATGAATATACAAATTAGAATATAAATATCTCAATTAGAAATTAAGCCGGACAAAACCAAGCTCAAGTGATCATCTTTGCTAACCAAAATAGGGTTTCTCAGTGGACTATGTTGGCGAAATTTGCTTAAACTGTGCCAAATAATTACTCCTGTATCAGTGAGAAAGAGTTTTTAGCACTCTCTATGTTTAAGCAAATTAATTATTTCGCCAATAAGGAATAAGATTCTCACAAGATTCAGAAGGAAGGAATATTACGCTTTGTACTACAGTAATATTAACGAAGCAAAATAAAGCTCCGATTGAAAATCAGCTCACCTTGAATTTGTGTATCATGCCATATCGATTGAGAAGATCGTAGCCCAAATACTTGACCGGCTGGTTGTTGGCAGATTCGCTTAGTGCAAACACATCGAAGGACCATTCATCCAGGGTCTGTAAACAAGAAAAGAAACACATTTTAGTGGTTCCTCCCTCGCAAATTCTCACGTTATTGCTTACTTGAGATTTCACTGATCCATAAGACACACTAACGTCTTTTATGGCATCGTCACATGGAACAATTGTAGAAATCTTTTTGTCCTCTGGTGAAATAATTCAATTACTTCAATCTATCTTCCTTATTTTTCTTTGATCTAGCACATTCTGAATTTTTGACATAGAATGTATTTTGTTTTAAAAAACTATTATGGATAAATGAATCATAATTATTTGACGCTAAAAGTCGAAATAATTGAATAAGACGAAGGTTTGCACGAAGAATTAGATAAAGGATAAAATTCGATAGACTACGACATTTTTTACTACATAAACCAAGATTCTAGAACAACTCTGCATTTGATATTTAACGAAATGATTTATTTAATTTACTTCCTATAAAATATTTTAATTGTTGTTAGTTTACAGAATTTTATTCTGTGAAAAATTTTAAGGTTTGACGAAATAATGAAATTCGTATTTGTCGAAATTGATGGAAAGAATTGCTTCGTTACCGAATAGAGAATGTTATTAAACCATTGTTTCGCAGAAAAATTAAAACTCTAAAATGATTTTAAAATCTTCTTGCAAGCGTCGAAATGAAAACTAGATAAAACCTTTATAAAACCATTTTTAATTTCAGGATTAGGTTTTCTCAAAAGAGAATGAGGGAAAATGTAAGAATGTCAGGTTATCAATGGAATGCAGTTCATTCTTTTCTCCTGAGAAACAAGTGATGATTCGACAAATCTTCGCTTCTTTGACTATCTTATAGACTTTTTTTAGCTTGCCAATAGTGCTTTGTAGTCTGCCGTATTAAATAATATGAGCCGAATATTAAATAGGAATATTATTAAATGTTCTTTTGCACAAATAACTTAATTTCCGTAACATTAAAAGGATTCTTTCATCATTCTTTTAAAACTCGATGGAAGGAAAACCACAAGTAGAAGCTTTAAAAAGGTAATCGACGGTAGGAAATGAAACGAAATACCCTTTGGTGTATCTGTGATGAAGTTACGAATTGGGGTTACATAATGTTGCCAAAGTTGGCTCCAAGAAGATGTGTGACAGATGATTAGAGCTAAACGCTCAAATTGTCGTTTATAATTTACGTATCGCTCCAATTCACTAGAACGAAATATTTGAATGGGCGAAACTAAATCACGATTTCGATTCAATAATCAATTTCTCGATTACCTGTAAACCTGAATACATATTTTCTAAGAAAAATTAACACCCAAAGAGATTTCAGACCCCTTTGAAGAGGGTGTAATTATAAAAACATTAAATTAAATATTACAATAAAAAATGGTTACTCGTGGAAGAATTTTCTCATACTCGTCTTCTTTTAAATGAGACATTCTCGACCGATAGTTTATCGTTCTTCCTTCCGATCGATACTCTTTCAAACGAGGATCAGTTACCAAAAGATATCTCATTAAGGATGAACTTATTACCCGCTATCTTTAACAAGTAGGAGTAAACTGATACCAACCTTCCGTATAATTTTAAGATCCATGATATCGCAATTTATATCTCGTTAAAAGCGTGGTTAGAGAGAGTAATCGATTTTGAAGATTCGTTTTTTCGATTGACCCTCTGAATTATTTGACGGAAAATTCGTACGTAGAAGAAATTCAATTTGGAAGAATGAATGGTAAAAAGATGAATACAATCGATACACATTAACTAAAAGATACACAAAGAGCAATCCTAGAACCAGCATAGAGGAAAGATCTTCCAATGTCATTAAAATACTAATTTGAAACTGTATTTGATTCAAAAGAACGAATTTAAAACATCGCTATAATTAAATGTGCGATTTATGTAATTGAAAAGAATCATTTGAAACATCGGATAGCTGAGAGCAATAGGAGATATAAAATTAATTATATTATGTTTATCAAATTTTACTAGATAGCGTCATAAATTAAATGTATATACAATACAGAAATTAATTTCATGGTTTTCATTTAAGGTGTAAATTTTAAATAAATAAACAGAAAAGGAAACCCGTATGAGAGATCTCAAGCATGGAGATGAGGTAGATCACTCAAAACGGGTCTTGTTTTTTCTAAAATATATATTTTTCGTGAATGTAGTCATAATTTGTTTCATTTAATTAAATAATTTATAAATATATAATTATGTACGATAATACTCACTAAATAATTTTTAAAGTTTAGGTTGAGTAAACCGAACTTAGTTACAAGTTTGTCGCTGCACTATTTATCAGAACAATCGAACAAACTAAGGAAATTTAGCACCATCCTTCTCAGTCAAGATAAAATTACCAAATGCGAAATGACCTAGATAATTTTACAATATATCTAGTGGTGTTGTAAAATGATCCTCCAGTTATCATTAGAATATTTTAGCAACGGAGTAATTTATCGATCTAATTAAAAAATCATTTCAAGTGATGCAGCCCAATACTCATTAGTTATGATTTTGGTACTTTGGCAGCGTACACTCGGCAAAAAGTAGTCGCGAGGTTTACGCACTTTTGCGCTGTTCAAGTTGTTCTTTACCCACTCAACTGCTTTTCAGAGGGTCGTATACTCGCCTTGAGTACCCGCACCACTCCTGGTGGAAACTGCATGGACAGCGGACCCCCAGCAGCGAGCACCCTCCTGTACATACGGTCCACGAAAATCCCCGCTCGGATGGCGTGTGCTACGGATCGGAATCGCGGCTTGCTGTCCTCGTCGGATCCCCATCGCCGCCTCCCTCTGCCCGCACCTCCGCTCCCCAGCTGCCTCGTGAAGGTGGTCGCCAGCCATGCCCGAACCTCCGGAGGAACAGCATCTGGCTGTACCTCGGATAGCTCATCCTCCTCGTCCGCCAACCGCCTGCACCGCCAGAAGAGGCTCGCGTTGAAGCGATCGGGTCGTGGAGCGAAGGAAGTGAATGGTGGAGGGTGGAAAGGTGGAGGGTTTAAAGGTGGAGGGTGGAGAGGTGGAGGTTGGAAAGGTGGAGGGTGTAGAGGTGGAGGGTGGAGAGGTGGAGGTTGGAAAGGTTGAGGGTGGAGAGGTGGAGGGTTTAAAGGTGCAGACCCTCCACCTCTCCACCCTCCACCTTTCCAACCTCCACCTCTCCACCCTCCACCTCTCCTTCCTCCACCTCTCCACCCTCCACCTTTCCAACCTCCACCTCTCCACCCTCCACCTCTCCACCCTCCACCTTTCCAACCAAGGTAGAGAAGTGGAGAGGTGGAGGAAGGAGAGGTGGAGGGTGGAGAGGTGGAGGAAGGAGAGGTGGAGGGTGGAGAGGTGGAGAGTTTAAGGGTAGAAAGGTGGAGGGTGGAGAGGTGGAGGAAGGAGAGGTGGAGGAAGGAGGTTCCGGAGGAGACGATTGACGATGTTTGCTACGAGAGCGGCTGTTTATTGCATATCAAATGGACTAAAGACAGCGCGATTGCTATTTAGAGGCAGCATTCATCGCCATTTGAAACGGTTCTCTCATTAGCAAAAAAGAAAACAGACACATTTGACTTCTTAAGGTTGAGTTATTTATGAAACTCGAAATATCGAACGTGAAGCCATGAGTACAATTTAAACAGATTAAAATAAAAGATGTTATTTCACTAGTGAAATAGTTTCTTTTTAACTTTTAACGATTATCTTTTACAGAAATGTAAAGTTATGTAAAAACCACCGGAATGATTATTATAATTAAGATTAATGTGGTATTAACAATTTTACTCCCGCTCACAACTTGATAATATTTTCACGATAACTTATTCTTGTTAAATTTTATTCATTTCACCGTTTAATTTTTTCCTATAAATTCACTAAAATTAAACTATGCTGTTCACAGAATATAATCCACAAAATACTCCGTGGGCAGTATACCTAGTCTAATTTCTTAGAGAACCTTTATGAATGACGTTCCACCAAATTTCACTCGATACTACCTATTAATTAAAAAGGTCCTATTATTGGATCCAACTCTCTGGGAAGCTTTATTTATCTTAAATAGAAGTTTTGATTGAAGCGATGCGGTCAGTGACGGAAATTTTCAGCCCACCTGTTGATTTCGATTTGAATGCGATATCGCCGAGGAATTTAATTCCTTCCTCGAATTCAAGTTCTTTTGCCTCCCACACATTATAATCCAATATAAGCCGATAGTAAACGTGAGCTCCGTAGAATGTACCTCCTAGAAACATTTTCGATATACACGTATTTTTATGTTCATTGAAATTTACGAATCACGGACAGCGCACCACATTCAATTTACTTGTAACGATTTGTTCGCCAGCAATCAAAAGGTACAGCAGGCACAATGATTGCATTTTTCTCCAATATTAGTGTGAACTTGGAACGATTTTAGTTCGCATAGTTAGAATAATGACATTCCAAGCTGCATTTAATCTAAATCACAACTTCGGATTTTTTGGTGGTAATTACATAACACTGATACAATGTAACAACATACTGGCGTATCATAACCCTATAAAATTCACGCGTAAAATAGCATAAAATAATCCATCTCACTTCTACGAAGTTGCAGATACTTTTCTAAGCAATAAATCGGTGACCTAACAGCCGTTCGCTCACAGAATCGGTTAAATAAGTCTCCTCCGGTTTGAGAAGGAAAATATGAAGAGAGAATAGCTTTCGAAAAAGGCGTGTCGAAAGGATAAAAGATATTCCCAAAGGATCAGCCGCTTAAACGGTTCGAACCCTGACAAACGTGGGCCATCTTTTTCACCGTGAAAGTTAAGAAGTGATCATTTTACATTAAGCAGTCACTAGGAAACTCGCTTTGGTTTCGCATGCATCAAATACTACCAATTACAAGTATACAGAAGTACATAGGACAATTAGATACCAAATGATTAACAAACATGCCATAAAGAAGGTAGCAATACGTGTAACAGTCCTGCCATCCAGCGATTGAATATCATCAGTATACCTCTGAGGATTCTGTTAAAAATCCAATCAGTCAAATGAATAAAATAGCGGTCACATGCCATGCATCGGCAAAACAATCTGAGACGATTAAACCAGGATTAAATTGGCAGGTCCTCACAAATCTGAAGATTTCTTAAAACTCTTCACTTACCTTTGGAGACGAACTAAACCAAGTTTCGGTGTGATGGAGCGACGGATTGGTACTGAACGAGAGGAAATTTTAGTTAGACCCTGATTAAACGACCCAAGAAGAAGTGAAGAGTGAAAGGAAGGCGAAAAGGGGTTTCCTTAGAAGAGAATTCTAAATTAAGAGTGGAGTTGGAGGGAGGAGATCGATCGTTCTGCGGTTAGTAAACGAAGGGAATGCCTAATCGCTTTAGCGCTGCTAACCTGCGAAAATGGCAACGAAACAAGAATTTAAGTATTCTCTGATACCGCCAACTCCATGATGAGAGGGACTTTATCAGTGAATTTTAATTGAAAATGTTTTACTAAAATCACATTAAGTTCTCAACATAGTCTCTTTTGAGGCACTTTGTTAAGACGTTTTTTTCTAGCTTTTATTCTAAGAGATGTGATATTTTGAACTCTGGAAAATGGGAGTTTGTTTCGGCCATGAACTTTTCATTCGACGTGATTTTTTTCCCAAGTTTCTTCACGTTTGCGAATAGTAAATAGTCCCAAAGGGACGATTCTGATGGACGAAGCAGCAGTTCGTTGCCGAAAATATTAGCGCTAAGGAAAAGTGTTGAAAATATTTTAAAGTTGTCCATCATAAAATATTTAATGCCTTTAAATGATTAAAATTATGAAGGAGTGACTTTCCTAATGTAAAAAAACAAGAAAACTTGGCGACAAACACCATTAAAACTTGCTTTGAAAAAATGTGCATCAATCGAAAAATCTTAGCCTTAAAAATAGATGTTCAGAGAGGCTGTCGAATCAGCTAGAAAATAAATGATATGCTTTCTTACCGAAACTTACAAGTTTAATTTACCTATCTGGTTGTAATCCTTGCTTCACCTCACGCTTGGTAAAATAGATTCGACTCTCGACTGCTTTGTACCGCATCCCATTCACCTTTCCTTTCTAAAATGTTCTCTACAGCCGGAGACCCTGTATCCCACAACAGATTGTTTTTCTTTCATTTTGTTTTGCTGTTTTTCCAAACTTTAATTAATCATCTAGTGTTTCAACATCAAACCTAACTGCATTTCTTAGATGAATCGCAAACTGAATACAAATTCTATTTCTAACATTTTGGTCTCTTTAAAACGGCATTCAATGAACACTCTTGTATTTTTATAATATTATTACAACTCAGCTACAAATTTCTACCAAATTTACTTGCTAAATTTATACTCCCAATTTTTGTCAATTTATCTGAATTCAATATTCGTCAATTGATATTTTTTAATAGCTCACTTTATGCCGTCGAATAAGCGATCGGTTTAAAAATGCGATTGTAGAGTGAACTAATAGGAAAATCATAAAAATTCAAATATAGTTCGATTAAAATAAAAAGTATAAACATAAGCGTACGGCGAATTCGATAATCGAGTATAAAATTTACAGCCAAACAAAGAGCATGGCAACACCGAGCCATTCACGATGCAACTTCATTCGAAAGCCAATCATGCAGTCATCGGAGCGCCGTAGCGTAGTCATTTGTTTTTCCATAGATTCAACGGTTGAAGATGAGAAATCAAAGAAAAGAAGATCGTGGCGTGCATGCTCATGGTGTTTGAAAGAAATGAATTAAAAAGAAAGGAAAATAATGTCGAAATGACGCATCACAATGCGATCGCAGACACAAAGCGGCAAGACGATTGGGCAGCTTAAAAAGCGGTGTGTAGTTAAAGAGGTGAGGAAAAAGGGAAAGAAGAAAGTGGTTTGTAAAAAGAACGAACCCATCAGTCTCCAAAGAGAGTCTTGGCGGTGGGACTCTGGTCCGATAGAGAGGAAAGATAGATAGGGAAAGAGAAGACGTAATGAAAGAGACATAAAGATGATGAGAGAAATGAATGATTTATTTAGCACTATAGCGATCTTCCTCGATGATTTTATTTCGCCAGTGGATTTACTCCAATTAGATTGGATTCGTAAATTAAAGGCCGAAAATATTATTAAATAATTCTAGCAGGCGATGATCGATTTACATTGATTAATGTTATCAAAACCAAGAGACTTTAGAGTCCGATGTAAACATTCGATATTTCGAATGTTATTTTCAGGAGAAGTATTACTTTATCATCTCCAATAATAGCCAAAGGTTTTTAGAATCCAAATGTCAACGTATTTATATAGTTTAATGTTATTCACAAGCATACCTTTTCTATAAATAAATTGGTTATGTAGTTATGAACATCGATTATGATTTTTGCTCGTTCTTCGTTTAACTAAACAGTTAAATTTGATGGTAAATAATTACACGGTAAAATTTATTTAAGATTATATTACCATTTATCCTAAGTTGTTGTGTCATTCTGTTTAAGTATTCAATTAGATGCATGCAATACACAGTCGAAGGGAAGGCAATGGACCTCACAATGAGGTTATTAACCTCATTTAAGTCATCATTAAAAATAATCTTGGGCAATGACATTGGATGGACATGAAAAGCTCACAATCTTATCCATAACAGAGAAATAAGAATACAAATGAGGAGGGAGCAATGCCGATAAATAAACAATCATCAAAGAAAGAAATCATTAGAGATAGGGCGGCAGAGAAGAACAGCGAAAGACAGAGCAGGCGAGGTTATAAACGCATTCAGAATGGACACATAAGCCCCTTTCGATCCTTCGGAGAGCACGATACCTGCCAGGCAGAGCGTACAAAATACGGGTTCTGATCCTCATCTGTTAATTCGAGCGTATGCATTTTGAGCCATTGTTTCATTCCTTTCTCTGATTTCGTAAAAGACTTGGAGGGACTAAGTAAATGGGGAAAGGGACAAGAAAGTTACAAAATTCGAAGGTCGTCACAGGAAAGAAGCGTTCAAAGAAATGCTTTCAAAGGAAATGTCGCCGTTCCCCTCCTGCTCGCGTGGAGCCAGCAATTGGGGAATACCCAAATATCTTCGAATAAATCGATGCTAAAGACAATATCATTAAATCAATAGCTAGCTACTGGTAAAGTTCGTCAGTGATTCATTCAATAGAAGAGGTGCAGTTGATAAATTGTTCGTGATAATCACGTTTGGATTCGGTGTCGTTGCTACTCAAGTGCATCACGCTTCTAAAAGGGCGCATCCACGCACACGGCACTGGAGGGAGTGCTAACTAATGGAAGAAATGTGACAGCCATTTTCCCTCTGACACAACATTACAAAAGATTAAACGAGTGAAAATCGGATGAATTTTTCGACAAAAGAGTGATATTGACGATAAATTATCCCTTCCAAAGTGGCGGCTGACCAACAGAGGCAAATTGAGAAAACGGTTTGCCAACCATCTTGGGCACTCATTTCCTTTCGTAACTACGGATTGTTTTCTGTTCAGTTCCTAGCACCTACGCAACATTGGTATTAACAATAAGGCTCTATCATCGAAACTATGTTGCCATACGAAAATAGATAGCTGCTAAATATGAAGTTATGATATGGAGTTTGATTAGTGGGTTATTAACAAAAAATAATATAGATACTTTTTGTCTAATAAGACTAAATTTTCGTAAGTGATTGCTCGACGGCTTCGAATTTAGTGTTAAAAAATTTACTTTGCCCAAAGGATAATAACGAAATTAAACTTTTGGAACGGCAGCTGAACTCAAAAAATAACAGCAAATTATCCGTACATCTGGGCTTGAAAATGCTATACGCTGTTTGAAATAAAATAAGAGAGAATAATAAAAAAACATTGCACGAGCAAATTTTTGCCAAATTTGAATCAAGGACAGCGCTATAAAAAATAAAAACAATTTCTTGAATTCTGATTCTTTTGGGAAGTGTTAAAATAACGAATGACATATCCTGATTTTTAATTTCATTCGTAGACAAGCAGGACAGCAAATTCATAAAATGTATCATCACTACTAAATTTGAATGATACTCAATATAATACGCAGAATATCTCGGAGGTTACGAAGAAGGCACAAATCGAAACATATATTAAAAGCTTCTTCAGGATGCGGATGGACACTTGAGCCCTTCAGTTTATCACACGGAAGTGTATAATTCCCGTCCAGCAAAATATGCACCTCAAACGAAATCCCGAGCTATAAAGCGTCCATTTAGATATATATTTATATGCACACACACATACACACACAAACAAACTGAAATAACGGTCGAAAAGAGAAGAGAGTTAAATGGCAAAAGCAAATGGGCGTCCATGCGTAAAGACGCGGGAAATGCAGCGCGTGTGCGTGGAGCGTGCGCCGTGGGGGGCCTCAGGGGGTCGATCGTGCCTAATTGTTATAGATTGACCTCGCCCAGACGGGTGTCCTCAGCTGTCTCTTCTGGATGCGATGTTGCGGCTGTTGCTGGACCTGCGGCGCCGTCGCAGGGGGTGCTCTGCGGGGGGGAGGGAAAGAGGCAGCTCCGGTCCCCTCCGGCGTCGACGGATGGCCCCCCGCCCCTCGCCTGCGTGTGCGTGCGAACGAAAGGCATGCCAGAAAGAGAGTGATCCCGAAGCGAAGGCATAGCGAGAGAATGCGGTGGTGCAGAGGAGACAACCGAATGATTTTACCCTTTATTTCATGGAGTGCAGGGAAGAGAGCGTTTCTGATTTGGGATTGAGGAGGTGACAAGGAAGATATCGGAGACGATCGACATTTTTATGAACTTGAAGCACAGGATTCTGGAAATATCTCGAAGTTTGTAATTTTTTTGTGAACTACGCAAAAATGTTTGAGGATATTCAGCAAAGGAAGTGGGAAAGGGCAAGATGAATGGTTTGAGAGACGTATGGAGTTCGTAAGAGCGAAGGGTCGATTAGAGGGCGGATGATTCCCAGAGGCGATGAAAAGGCGGATTTGGGAGATCGAGTGTGGCGAGCGAATCGGTTGTTTGCGGAGGGCGCCAAGGCTAATCACATTTAAACTCACTGGAATCAGACGAACCCCGCTAATTAGAAATGTTACGTTGGATCTCTTACAATGTAGAATTTTCATTTATTCTAACAATCTTTGGAAAAAGCTGAGATAAGCCATTACTGGAATAAGGTCACGTCATTTTTATCCGTGAAAAATTTTCGATGGAGGTCTTCTCTTTGACGCACAAAGATTGAAGTGATTCGACAAAACTTAAGGATTCCAAATTTATGAGCGGAGGAAAATATGAAATTTCTCGAAAATTTCACATCGAACTGAAGCTACTTAAAATCGCGAAGAGATTTAAATAATCAACACCGCCAAAGAAATATTTGATATATACATACACCTTTTACGTAAAATCACAAAAAAACGAACAATCGAAGTTCAGATTTTTAGGTTATTTTGAGGGATCGTCCAATTCACTATGTGGCCACTGCTAAATGGGATCAGACATTTAGGGAGGAACCCGCTTCACGAAATGGTTTTGCCGCAATCACGAACTGCGCAGCAATAAGTCTTCCCAAGCAAACGCAATTCCTCCGAATGATTTAGCACCCTTCCTCGGTGATATTCCGACGGGGCTTTTGCTCTGAGGATTCGGCGGTGTTTCATACGGCGTTTGGCACTCCTCCGTGAGGACACCATTTTGCTCTAAAATACCTCATGAATTAAAAGGCACGACTGTAAAAATTATAAATCTTCACTTTCCAAAACCATCTTCATCACAAGGAATTACTTACTGAGCATTTTATGAAACTAACTGTAATTAGTGCGATTAAATGCCCAAATACTTTATTGCGATAGCAACTTTGATAAAACGTTAATCACTATTAGGGAACACGGTTTTTCATTAAAAGTAATGATCGATTGGACGAATAGATTTGGCAAAGTTATAAAAAGCTGTAGCTGGATGTGCACGCTACGTATCAGCCATATCGCAAAACACAAAGTTTCCTAAAATGCCTTTTTCCATCGAATTCTGTTTTAAATGCTTTAATTAGTTCAGTAACTTTGTTTCCCGCAAAAGTGAAGAGGTTTTTTTTCAGTTACGTTGGTTTTATAATAGCAAAATATCCGTTAAGCGAATGAATACTAAAATAAACAGACTCAGGATTCACTTCGCTGTTGTTAATAACAACAAACAGATTCTTAACAAAAACCTTTATTAAACCACAAGAATGAATTTTATTGTTATTCTTGAGGTGTAGTAAACATTTTTATTATGAATCTGTTGTATGAGTTTCAACTCCGAATGCGAAACATCAGCGGCCTTTGCTCCTTATGTTACTTATGCGGTCGTAAGTAATGATGATGTCTCACATCCCTTGCTTCGGCACCTCATTCGGCATCCTTATTGTATTTCCAGAAGGGGTACGCCATCGATTGTCTCTCCTATTACACACACACAAAGCTATATATATATAAATAATACGCAGAGAGAGTGTTTGTGGTTGGCGCGTGGGAATGAATGGAGGAAGTGGACGAATCGAAAGACACGCGATTTTCAATTCATTGCTCTCTCTTTATATAAATATCAACCAACTGCTCGTTGTCAAAATGGAGGAGAAATAGGGGAAAATGTTACCTCATTTTGGAGATGAAATACATTCGGCTTTCAATTGGTTTATGCAACGATATCGTTACCAAAAAATATGTAATTTTAGGGGGAAAGGGAACATATATACTTGAGGACGGGACAGGAGGAGTGAGACAGAATACTGGGGAATGGCGCTGTCGAATGACAGAATAACCATTATAAGAGAAGGCGGTTTACTTGATGATAAAAATGGAAACGGGGATTCGCACGTTTGTGGAACGCGCGAATGAAGAGTAAGGATTTCTCAGAAGACAAACGCGAGTAAATGGTTTGAAATGGCGACCGCCAAAAGCTCTTTGATTGGCGCCCTCTCAACTGGAGATTGGAAACTTACTTGGCTTCGTCAGCGAACACCGCTTCTAACACTCTCGCGGCGTACTGAAGGTTCTCTTGCAGAAGATCTGCAGACACTTGGCCTCGTCTCACTTGCTTCAGCAAACAGCGCAATCTGGAAGAGACGATTGCAGCGCAAATGAATGTCAATTCGCAACTCCTTAGATGTTCGGAAATTTTGCGTTGATTAAAACAAATCAGTATTATCGATAGTAATTTAACGCTAGTATACGTACGCAGAAGTTGTTGTACAGTTAATCTTAGGATCACGCCCGTACTTCTTGAATTTATCGATCTTTTACTGCAAACCCGCACGTTAGGAAGATAAAGAGGACGTCTAAATAGACAAAACACCATTCACTCGACAAGCGTTGAGGAGCAGTGACATAAAATGAGCCGACACTTTTGAAACAAGAGCAATTGGTAGCGAGCAATGTTTTGGACATTTTAAACATCCGGAATTTATAAAGAAAGAGTTAAAGCCGTGTGAAATAAAAAGCTGTCGACAACCATTTTTGAAAGCAGCTAAAAACAAAACTGCTCCACTTTTCTGTAATTTATGAGCTTTTAAATATACAAAACCGCAAAATAGAAAGATGAAGGGATTGAGGATCGTTTTACAAAAAATAAATAAAATATGCGTAGAAAAAGTGGACTATCAATATGCATGATATTTTCCATAGATATTTGGCACAGTCTTTGGAAGAGGAAATCCTCAAGAAATAAACAATAGAGAAGATAAAATGACAAATGCGGAAAACAAATATCTATTTCACAATCTTTCAAGGTTTTCTTATCATCAAAAAATACAAACCCATATAGACATATAAAAATAAGAAAAAGCCTTTAAATCCGCAATGAAATCTTTCCATATCCAATGAGCTCCTTCAAATTATGATACGTTTACTCCTCGCGGACAGTAGAAGATAAAATGAAATATTAAATAATATTTTAAATGAAATAAAATAAAAATTATAAAATATCCGGTCCATATACTCTGCTCATTTGATATTTACATCCATACTGCCGAAGTTCAGATGAAAAATTTCTTCTACGTTAATTACAATCCCAGTGAAATTTTCGAAGAAATTGTTTTCGAGTAGCTTTCCTGGATGCTGCTTTTTCACGAGTAAAAACATTTTATTCGAAGATTAACTATATCAGATTCATTACAATGGCAGAGTTTATTTCTACTTGAAACTTGTGTTTCAAACTGTTGATTGAGGTAAAATAAAAATTACTTCGAAACAATCATCAGTAGCAAGCCGCTATCTAACTAACTGTTAACTCTTTAATTCCTTTCCTAAAATTCAAAATCATTTAAGAAGGGATTCGCTGTGTCATTACAGTGTAAAAGTACTAGTATATGTTCTAATGATTGCAAAATTGTGGTATAAATGAGGAAATGGGCCACGGAAGGGCTAACCCGAAGATGAGCTGCGATGATATTTTTCTGCTTAATATTATTATACGAAGTAATTACACGATTACGAAGATTAATGTACTATTTTCTGCTGTTGTTGTTATTGATTGATTATATTCTCCCCATTGATGCATTGTGATTTGTGCTGTTAACTAAATATATTATTTGAATAACTGCCACTAGACTTTTATCTTACCGCGGGGAAATTTGTAAGGAAATAAACAGAATTTGTGTCTCACTTTCGAATTTGTGGGCGCTTTTTATTGCTTCACCGTAAAACTCATTTATCTGAAAGGGCGATCCTGAAATATCCCCCGAAAATCTTACATTTATTTAATTTATTTATGGGAGTAATTATGAGGCAATTTGCCTGAATTGTCTAATTTTTAAGTAATAGAATTTCATTTCTCTCTACATCGTATTTTACGGGAGATGATGAATTCTCTAACTCGGAAAATCAATGCTCATACATAGATAATGTTAACACAAACAATGCATTAATAATTAAAACGTAAATTAATAGATGAATGTAAGTTTATGTAGTCGTTTATAGCTAATCATCGCTACCTAATACTCAATAACGAGCCTTTCATAAACACTTAATCACTGAAAAGATCTAATTTCGATATAACTAATAAAATTCCGCGTTCCGTTTGGCCGAAAACAACAGATGAATGGATGAAAAGGAAGGAAATGAATAATAGACTCAATGAAACTGCGAAGTTCCATCCGAGAGCAAAATATGAATTAAATACGGATTCCGAGTGTAGAGATTCCAGATATACGATAAAAGATATAAAAAATCAAATTTAGAGGAAACGTCGATTAGCCAGAGGAGGCGTGGGTTGGATTCACCCGCTCCTTATGTTTCTTTTGTTATCCGACAGAATCACACTGGCATTCGAAAGATCAAAACTATAATTTTCTCGTACCTTCGATTATTCTTCTCGAATATCATTTCGCTTTTTAGGATACAATTTCACCGTCCAGCTCCATCGTTTTCTCAATCAATATTCTTTTATTCTACTACTTCTTGCATTTCTTGTCCGCCCGCTTGCAGAATGACTTTCCAAGGACTGCCCAAAAAACCCGAATAAATAAATAAAATGGGCTCATTTTCATCTTCCCTGATGGTGACGATTTTTGTTATAGTCAAATAAAAACAAAACCGTGGAAAAAAGACGTTATCTTCAAATTATACTTAAGATACCTATTTTATGGTCCCTTAAAATTATCACACCCGAAGAGAAAACGAAAAATGTATCTGGAATAGAATATTGCTGCTCGAAAGCCAAGAATTTGTATAATACAGTTTGGAAAGTGGTTTCAAGTTACATGAAATATCGGTTAATTGTAGGAAATCTAACTCCAGAGGAACACATTTTGTACACTTGAAATTGCGAGAGAAAGTTGCCCACTCACGGAAGAGCTCCTTCCCAAGAGGGACGACATTCAGACCACACGCATATAACACGACGCCGTCTTTGTTTCGAAATATTTTACACAATAGTTAAACTAATTTTATCGTAAAAGAGACGATAAAGTAGCAAAGAGCGAGTTCCAGCCATTTCGTAATTCGCATTAGTAAATTAACGTCAAACTTGTGCATCAAAACAATTGATACTGCAACAACAGACACAGCAAATCCACTCACATTAATGGAGTCACTTCCAACTTGGAAACGTAAATCGATGGTGCGCTTGCAATGCCAACTTTCAAAGGCAGTACACGCATAAAACGCCTGGAAAATGTTTTGAACGGAAATGGGCGAGAGAGAAAATAAAAGAGGAATGGTACGGCAAGGGTAATTCGATGAAATTCCAAATGTAATGGATGAGAAATTGGAGTTCGAAATGAACGAATAGATTTTCCGTGAGTGCGAGAGAATATTAAAATGGCGGACATTCTCCGAAAGGAGCGCTTTTGCTCTAGAGATTTATTCAAACGAAGGACTAACGTTTCGGAAGCGGACTGGATCCAGTGGCGGCAGGATTCCAGCATCTTCGACTCGCCGCCTGCAGCACACTGAGCTCCCGATGGCCAAGTTGACCGATTGCGTCCAACTCATGTCGCAACAAGTCCGACGTTCTCACACGAATATTAGCGTGACATTTAACGAACTTCGCAGCATCTCGTGTTTTTATCAATTAAATGTTGTTTGATGCCAGATCCTCCAATGGCGTACAACGGAATTCCATGATAATGTAATTGATATCTCAGTGCGAGATAAAATTTCAAATGTTTAAATTTTCATTTGCTGATATCTACTTCCTTCGCTAATGGTGAATTTTACATTTTCTGCATAGCGCTACTCAAAATAATGAATATTCTTATTTTAGAGTCAAAATAACTTTGATGTCGACCTTCGTCTTAGCATGAAGTCCGAAAAATACGTTTTACGCTAAATATATTTCTGTTAAATCTCTTAATCCCTTAGTTCCGAAGTGTAATTTATTTTAAATCAAGTGTCTATTTTGAAACATTGCTAACAATGAGTGTTAAATTGATATACTTTTCACGGAACAATATTCATTGGTTTTCCACAAACTCATATTTTCTTATATCCTTACAGCTTATTGACTCTCGTAAGTTTCTTAATCGCTTATGGATTAGAAAGAATGGCTTTTTCTATATTAGGATGTTAAGAGACTTCTTAAATGTTTATATATTTGTGACCTAAACGTACTTCATTTCACCTTTATCGAATTTAAGCTTCATTGTACATCTGCTTTCATTAGTAATGGTGAACAAGAGAGAAAATCTCAGCAAATTTATCAAAAAACAGACTTATCCATACAAAGTTTACAATTTATTACATTTTTATGCAACAGTGATATGTTTGAGGACTTGACTTTGTCTAATTTCAGTCTCCGTTAACTCTCATAGTTTCTTCTGAAGATGAGACGAGACAGTGCTAAACGTCTCTGTTGACTGTGACTAACAGCGCAATTCAATAGAGTGCTTTAAAAGCTGACAACTGAAGCTAGGAAACACCGGCACAGCGAAATCTTCATTAATTTTAAAATGAAATCTAAAATAACTATCGATGGCTTGCAAGATTAGTTTTAAATTCACATTTTGTAATTATTTCCCACAATTTAGTATTTTATCTACTTTATTTAAAATATATTACTTCATGTCTTGATTCTAATCATTTTTCTAATCAAGGAGAAATAAACTCAAATTATCTAAGTTCGATCAACTTCGATCGATCAAAATTATTTTACCAATTTTGAAAATATCTAATCGTCAACCAGTTTATTTTATCCTTCATGTTGATATCGTACATATTTATGAGCCTTAATTTAATGATAGTTGCATAATCTGAATCACTTGATTTCAAAGCTATTTAGGGCATTTGAGCAAATTTAGTAGAGGCTTTACCCCCCAAAAGGATTAGATAAATAGTAATTATACGTACCTATAAAAATACGTACCTATAAAAAGACACCTCTCAATAGCATCTCTGACTAACATGAAGAATAATCGCTAAATGCAATCGATTGTCGATGAAACATTACTTCTCCAAAAAGCACAACTTCACTCCGCCTTTCATGACGTCAACACGAGTATGACCTTTGGCCTTCCACTCGGGACCACTCACGACCCCTGGATTGGCTCCCATGATACGGGGACGAGGCGAATGATTTTACGATATTTCAATTCGTCGAGAAAGGTTGTGACCTCGAAGTAATCAGACGGAATGAGACGTGAGAGCCCGTTTCACGCGGGGATTTCCAGAGGAAAAACGCAATTTGTTTAAGGTTTTACGACGCACGCGCGGTTTACCTAATGAGGCAGAGAAGTTTTCCTCTTTTTAATCCAATCATTCAGATGATTTCAAACGGTCTGATTTTGACATATGCGTGCACCGCCTTCGTGGAGAGGTATTCATAGAGAAAAATTAAGAGCCGAATTCTGACGAATGACAACTCGAAAGAGAGGAAAGAATAGAATGGACCTCAATCACGTAGAAAGAGAACAATGATTTATATATGTATATAATAGATACATGAATGAATCCGGAGAAGAAATTATAATATATATATATATATATATATATATATATATATATATATACGAGTAAAATGTTGCTTGCATACTGCAAGCAGATCGACAACACTAATTTCATATCGGCATCACATCGGGACGGTCCTCATAAGAAAAAAAAAGGATTCAATTTTTTCTTAAAATTCGCTGAAATTTCATCGTCTGGAATCGAACCCGGATCTTACTGGTGAACTTTCTATGCAGCACAATAGAACATCACCATCTCTCACGATTTGTGAAAATTCAAGCAGAAATATTGGCTACAACTGCCTCAAAAGACGCTCTAATGTTCACGAATGTAAATGGTTCTCGGGACTCGAACCAAGGACGATCTTGGAAATTTAAAAAATGTTTCTGAAAGTTATTATTGATCTCAATCTATATGCCAAATTTCAAGTTTCTATATTATTAGGAAAGGTTTCAAAATAATTCTTAAAAATCGGTACAACTTCTGATTGCAGAGACACCTGGTGTCGAACCCAGGACACATTGATAGCTATGAATGCATAGTTTGATATGTCAAGACTGGTTCTTCTATCATGCTAAGTTTTAAGTCGATAAAATGCCAGGAAGTACCTAAAAATTGTTTCCGTTATCCCCATAAGAAATGCATTGTGGAGTGCAAATGGCCCTCTGGGATCGAACCAAGGACCATAAGCGAATACAAAAATTTTATTATGAAATATATTTATGATTTCTAACCCAATGCCAAATTTCAAGTTTCCATGCCATCGGGAAGGGGTCCAAAAAAAATCTTAAAAATCGCCACAATGCATTTTAAACGGCCGATTTTTGCCCCAACCTAGCATCGAACCCAGGATATTTTCCGTAAAACTCATTTATGTTTTCGATAGATGATGACCATATATATAGGCTCCTTGAGTTTCGATTCTCTACCTATCCGGAAAGTATTTTTTTTTAATTCCCGAAAATCAAAGCAATGCATTTAAACGGGAAAAATCGGGACTTTGGGGCCCTCTAGAATCGAACCCATGACACTGAGGTTCAAAATCGCAATTTTTCTGGAGGTTATACGGTATGGCCAATATGTCGTAAAAATTTCAAGCCATTGACGCTAGTGGTTTAGCCTGTGACTTTGTATCCTCTCTATATATATATATATATGAATATATGAATATATATATGATATATGAATGAATCCGGAGAAGCATCTATATATAATAGATATATATATATATATATATATATATATGTATCCCCTCCTCATCACCGCCACAGTTCATTGCCTCATCGGGGCGGAGGGGTGTTAACGGAGGTTGGAGGCGATGCATAGCCCAGGTTCAACCATGCTAAGAAGGCTTCAACAATATCTCCGGCCAAATAATGAAAGTGGCATTCACCAACCGGCAGTAGGACAGCCTGGTGAATTATTGTCCTAACCCCCCCAAATACAAATACAATTTTCATGATGAGCTTCTTTAGTGGAAATTTATCCGGACGTAAAAGCACCACCCATTCGGATGTCCGGGAGGTGGTGGCATTAAGGAGGTCCATCATGAAGAAAAGAATTACTACCCTGCAATTCACAACCTACAACTGCCGCAGCTTGAAGAGTGAAGAACGACTGCTGGAACTACTCAATGAAGCAGAGAAGATAAAATGGGATATCATTGGTCTCAGCGAAGTCAGAAGAAAATCAGAGGAGCTACTTACACTGAAGGAAGGACACTTATTCTTTTACAGGGGTACCAAGGATGGAAGAAATGGAGGCGTTGGATTTTTGATCAACAAGAGATGGAAGGATAATGTGGTGAAAATCGAAGGTGTATCAGATAGAATTTGTAAACTCATACTGAAGATCAATGAGCGTTACTCAGTACAGGTCATCCAAGTCTACGCACCAACAGCGGCAAGCAGCGAAGAGGAAATTGAAAACTTCTACCAAACTCTCGGCACTGAACATGACAAGGAGGCCCACTACTATAAAGTCATTATGGGAGATTTTAATGCTCGTGTAGGACAGCGGGAAACTGATGACACTGTCGCAGGACAATATGGACTGGGCCAGAGAAATGAGCGAGGTCACCGCTTAGTAGAGTTTGCCGAATGCACCAATATGTATATAACAAATACATACTTTAAGAAAAATCCTACAAGAAAATGGACGTGGAGAGGTCCCAATGGAACAAAAAATGAAATAGACTACATATTGGTAAACAGACTCTACACTGTAACTAACTGTGAAGTTTTGAATAATTTCAACACTGGAAGTGACCACAGAATTGTTAGATACAGAATCAATATTAACCCCCGAATGGAACGAAAGAAGTTGGTTTCTTGCAAGAAGGAGGAGATAAATATCGATAAACTATCAGATAACGAGAAAAAGTTTCAGCTGGAACTTAGAAATAGATTCTCAGCACTTCAGGAAGAAGAACTCGAAACCAAAGTTATGGAAATTGTAAAGAAAGCGGCAGAGGAAGTAGCAAGCATGCCAAGAAAACCTAAGGATAAGAAATTTAGTGATAGAACCCGGAAAATGATGAAACGACGGAAGGAACTGAAGAATTTAAACACTCCAAGAGATAATATCGAATATGCCGAGCTTTGCAAAGCCATCAGAGTAGCAATCAAGGAAGATGTGAGGAATTTTAATGAAAAGATTGTGCAAGAGGCCATAGAAAATAACAAAAGCATAAAGAGGGCTAGAAGACGCCTAGCAATTGGTAAGAAACAGATTTTAGCCTTACAGAAAGGAGATGGCACCACAACATATAACAGACCAGCAATATTGAGGATTGTAGCAGAATACTTTGGCAACCTATACAAGAAGATAGGAAACGCCGAAGAGGAGAACCGAGATGAAAGCCAAAGCTCACAAAATCTCCTCTCAATCCTCCCAGAAGAAGTAATGGCGGCGATTAAGCAGATGAAGAATGGGAAAGCAGGAGGAGCAGATGGGGTGTTGGCGGAATATCTGAAAGCTGGTGGAACAGAGATTGCTAATGTTTTAGCACAATTATTCAGTAATTGTCTAAAACAAGGAATGATTCCCAAGGAATGGAACCACGCAAGGATTGCCCTTCTGCACAAGAAAGGAAGCAAAGAAGATTTGAAGAACTATCGCCCCATTAGCCTCCTTCCAGCTGTCTACAAAACATTCATGAGGATAATAGCGGAACGTCTTAAGATGACCCTGTCTTCAGCCCAGCCTAGAGAACAAGCGGGATTCCGGAAAGGCTTCAGCACTATGGACCACATCCACACATTACAGGAAATTATAAACAGAACGAATGAATACGAGATGCCACTCGTCCTTTGCTTTGTAGATTATGAACAGGCCTTCGACTCGGTAAGTACCTCTTCCACTCTGAAAGCTCTGAAGAATCAAGGGATAGATTCTGAGTACATCCGCCTCTTGCGCAGTGTCTACGAGAATGCCACAGCTTCTGTAATGCTTCATGAAGAGACCGATGAATTCAAGATTGAGAAGGGAGTTCGACAAGGTGACGGTCTATCTCCCATCTTGTTCACAGCCATTTTAGAAGAAGTTTTTAAAACCCTTGATTGGGAAGAGAAGGGGTTAAGAGTAAATGGGGAGTACATCAGTCACCTCCGTTTTGCAGATGATATAGTTCTCTTTGCAGCTAACGCAGAAGACCTAACTTCAAGACTTGAAGAGCTAAACACAGCAGGACAGAAGATAGGACTCAGGATAAACCTAACAAAAACAAAGGTAATGTATAATTCTTTTACAGTGCAAGAGCCAGTCAAACTTCAAGGAAAACCTCTGGATGTTTGCTTGGAATACACATACCTGGGACAACTTGTAACAACAGGAGAGAAAAACAGGATTAATGAAGTAAACAGAAGAATGAAACTTGGCTGGAGCGCATTTGGAAGGAACTCACACATTCTGAAGTCAAGAATGCCAATGGTTTTGAAGAGGAAGGTCTTCAACCAATGCATTTTACCTGTCTTGACCTATGGAAGTGAAACTTGGGTGTTAAATGCTGCAATAACCCAGAGACTTCAGACAACGCAAAGGAGCATGGAGCGCTGCATGCTGGGAATCACAAGAAGAGACAGGAAACGAAACACTTGGGTGAGAATGATGACTGGAGTTACAGACATAATAGATAAGGTAAGATCACTGAAATGGAGGTGGGCCGGCCATATTGCAAGAAGAAACGACAACCGTTGGACATCTGCCGTTCTCAACTGGATACCAAGAGATGTGAAGAGACCAAGAAGACGACCTATGGACAGGTGGAACAGAGACATCATCAAGTACTTAGGTGTAACGTGGCAACGAGAAGCTCAGGACAGAGAAAATTGGAAAGTACTTGGGGAGGCCTACATCCGACGTCGGATTGAAAATGGCTGATGATGATGATGATGATGATGATATATATGTATGAATCAAGGTAATATAAAACGGAAGGGAATTGAATTAAATATTTTAATTAAAAGCCCGTGATTGACGGGGATAAGGAGACGGTCTAAAGTAAGTAAGAGAGATAAATGCAATTATTAGACTTCGGGGGGCTACAATAATGTGAAAAATACAACTGTAGTTTGAGGGTGCCTCAACTGCCATTTTCACCGCACTAAACTTGACGGTTTCATCAATGGAGCACAGAAACGACTAAAATATATAAATATATAACATGTAAATATATAGTGATTTATGCCATTATACATATTTAAGTGTACGAAGATGAAAGATATACGAAGGTTTTTGTTTAGGCCTCGAAATATAGATTATCATGTCAGGGAATGCATATCCTTCAATTTTACCAATGTCTCCTCATCAGTGGCATCAGTCAGACATAATAATAAGGATTGAATCAATTTGACGAGAATATTTCCGTAGTGGACCTCACTGAATTGCGGCCTTGTCACATGCCTCTGGAGAATCCACGGAGGGCAGGTCCTCAGCTCGGAGGAGGGCCTTCTCTTCTTCCGTGGGCCTCGGCGGGGGCTGAGGAGGGACCCTCGGAGGAGGAGAAGGGGTGGTCATCTCCCCTCGGCCTTTCCTTGTTCCGGTGCGGCGGAGGATCGTGAACGAACTCGTCGCGCCTGCGGAAACAGTCAATCCCTGTCACTCACAATTTTATACGAAAGAGGTTTTGACACATGTTTACGTCAAACATAAGAGATTTTGCACTAAAAGCTATTTTTAATCCAACAAATAACTTTTAGATGATATCATACCCATTTTATACACAGTGAATTAAAATTTCAATTGATGAAACACTATTTGATTATTATAAATTCAAGTGATAAACGCTATGAATGCATAATCGTAATTTGTCCAGGTTTCGGTGGATATCTAAAGAAATCCATATAATCATAATATAATCCATAATTTATTTAAAATACATATAATATAAATATATATAAAGTTAAAATATAAATCCAAAGAATACGCTTTTAATGAATCCGAAGCATTTAAACAAGAGTATTAGGAGAACGGAAGATCCCTCGGTTATCCTCCAATATTATGGTCACTGCATTCATTTGAAGTCTTAAGTATTTCAAAGATGATTCCAGAACTGCATTTATCACTAATCTAGAAATAGTTCGTCATTAAGAAATTATTTATCTTAAAGAATATAATTTACATGCAGATTAATATGGAAGGATAATTATTGGCGAAATCTTCATATTGCGTTCTTGGCATTCGTGCGAATTGATTCTTTCATACGTCACATCTTAAAGGAAGAATAGATTTGAGTGGATTGAAAGGGATT
Source organism: Sympetrum striolatum (assembly GCA_947579665.1). NCBI lineage: Eukaryota > Metazoa > Arthropoda > Insecta > Odonata > Libellulidae > Sympetrum > Sympetrum striolatum. The sequence goes on along the minus strand of OX388344.1, from coordinate 107,668,178 downwards.
TTTCCTGAGTGCACGCCATCTCGTGCAAAAAACACCAATTTCTTTGAGTACATCATGTATTGTGCGTCATTGTGTCTGGGAAATTACCCAAAATGATATGAAAGGATTCTACTAATTAATTTTTCAATAATTTATTTCACGGAACGAAGCACAGTTACATGTATGTTACTAATCTGTTCTCCCTATATATTGATTTTAGGATGCAGGTGCCGGGAAAACAATTCAACTCAAATTAAGTTCATAACACGATAGTAAGAGGTATTTATAGCACAACACTTAACGATAGCTCACGACGCACAGTGGGCTAGAATCGAAAAAAGCTGGCCAAAAATAAAAAGTGCTTTTTTTGAATGCGGACTTTGAAACTTCGCATAGTCGTTTTTAAATAAATTCTGCATATAATTGTGGAATCATTTTTGTTGGTTCCCACGCATTACAATTCTACAGGGGGTCAAAGTTGACCAAATTTTACGAAAAATGCCGGTCCTCGATTTCTCGCAAAAATCTTCAATTTAAAGCCAATCCTGAACCAAAATGAGCTAAATCATCAGGCAAAGAACGATGCAGTATTATAAACCAAATCTTTATCCTTCATAATACTGGGTTTGAAAGATCACAGTTGAATATTCGCGGATACCACTGAGGTATGGGTATACTCAGGTATATATTTGGTTTCTCACTCGATCCAGCAGTAAATCTTAGGGAATATGTTCACATACCATAATCACAGGGAAATGCGATATTTACTCGACTATAATTACTTGGAATGTTCTTTCTCTGCGCATGTGGAAGCGAAATTCCCTTGCGATTACGGCAAATGAGCACACCAATGGATTGCAGACGGCACTTTCTCGCCAAACGTGGAACTCGACGAATATGCCTCTACGTGCAATATAACTAAGTGATTCGAAGTAAATCTACATACAAAAGTAAATACTACGTCACATGTAGAATATAAATAACATTATTAAACTGTTCAAATTACAAGGAGACTCGATAATTTATTTGACTTATTGGGTAAAAGGAAATAAGAAACTTAATTTATTACATCGGTCTTTCTGTCATATAAACGTATTTAATTTCGAAGTTTCTTAAAATTGATATTAAAAAAGTAATATTCACTGGTTATAGGAATCTGAGTAATAGTCAAATTATTGCTCCGCGGAAAGCCATTGCATTTTATTGGTATAATCTTCTCATTAAAAAAGTTTATCTAAATTTAGTGATATACACGTACATTGTGCATTTCCATTCAATAGTAATGATTATTATATTATCATAAAAATAATTGAAAGTACACATAATGGAAGATAATTTTATCCATATAAATGAGTACTAATGAATGTATTTTATTAAAAGTAATTAAATTGATTGACTTTATCTTTTGTATTATGTATAATGTAAAAGCATTCATATGTGATTTCCACTTGACATACATTTACTAACTGTCTTTGGTGTTTAATTGTAGTTCCCGTTTCGACTTTCATTTCCGTGATAGTGTTAATGATTGTGTTCAGTGCTTATGTGGTGTTTTAGTTACTTTCTGTAAAAAATATTAATCGATTCATTTCACAGTAATATTTATTTCTATTATTTGCTCATGCGTTTCCGTATTACCTTTGCGCATGTCTGAAAATTAATCCTTAAATGTGGTGATGTTTGTCCTAATTTCATCTTTGAATATATTTTTATGATCTTTAAACGAATGCTGTTTTAATCGAAGAAATTCTTCATTTGAAGATATGAGATTGAATATTTATTCAAGGTGGCTTTGTAAACTTAAGTACAATTTTCATTTCTTGATTTATTGGTTTGGAAATATAAATCGAAATATCGTTCGCAGGCTCTATTTCATTTGCAAAATCAAATTAAGATGAATCCTTGTTGTCAACCTGAGATACGTTTAGTAGAAATATTTTATGAAAATTAATATTCAGATGACCAAATTAATAGATTTCAGCAACAAATTATGAGAGCGTAAGATATTGGGATTTTTACGGTAAAGTTTCGTTTTACGATAACCTGTCACATCGAACAAAGCTAAAATGATATATGTTAGATTATCTTCTTTATAAAAGGATTACTGTATTTAATTCTACTTCTATTCTCCCCATTGAGAATCAACGGGTGATACAGCTAGTTATTTATAATCTAATTTTGAAGAAGAAACGAACCCTGCAACGAAAAAACAGAACTTAACGTGTATTTCTTATGAAAAGGTTTTGACCCATCTGGGTTCGAACCGTGGACTTTGGGGAAATACAAAGCAGCCTATATTCTGCGCGGGGTCAACTTTTAATAATCTAGAAAATTTAAAAGTTTTGCTACTCTCAGTTCTCGAGTTTTTCGCGAACACACACACACACACAATTTCATATTATAGATAGTCGTAGGAAGTCGAATTAAGCACCAAATAAAGAGAATAGAATAAGGATTTTTATTGTGCTCGTGGAATATCGTTTTCAATTCAAAATTGCGCACATTTTGATAAAATACGTGAATATTTTATCGAAATTTTGAGGTTGTAAACAACCCATCCCCCTGACGATAAAGACGATTGTTGAGTCCGAGCTAATGTATTCATCCGTAAGAACACATTGAGAATTTATACCAGCTTAAACTCAATACTAAAAATGAATTAATATTAGAGTGTTAATACGAAAAGGAATGAATTATGTGGGATATCATAATTTGCAGTTATGACTGATGTGTTGTGAAGAATCGCGCGTACTAGCATACCAGTATTAAAGAAAATTTTCAAATATAAGCGTCTGTAGCAACCAAATTTTATTTATATCAACGTAATTGTTTACTGAATATTCCTTACAATTAAATGGGATCTGTAGTAGTTTGTTACATGAAATTGATTTTTGGTTGGAACGTGTGTAGGGGCTTTTATAAGGATATGGTTGCTTCTCTTAGACAATAGTAACAAAATTGTTTAGTCGGGAGAAAATGCTTAACTTTTTAGTTTACGTCACTAAAACCCTGGAATGAAAGAAGGATGTGAACAATCGTACAAAAGGGTTAACGAATTTCATGCATTTCATATGCTTTAGGTCATTGGATGTACACACCTGGCCAAAATTAACGCAGCACCTAACCAACGATCCCTACCGGCCACCGGAAGAACTTCCAGAACAGACTTAAAATGGCAACGGTGGTCAGAGAAGAGGATGTTTCTGTGCGATAAGAATATCGTTAAGAATCGAGCCATGAGATAAGCGCGGAATATTGCCGATGGATATTCTAGCCGGAAGAAAATACTTTTCATGGCGTAGTGAGGATCCTCGTAGTTTCGCGTGAGCCCAACGAAGGTTCATTACGGCAGGCAGCATGAGCATTCGGCTGCAGCACTGCTCGAAGATTTTCATTGCAAAGCAATTATTTAAGGTGTGGTCAATGAGAAAAGAAGGGTTTTGGTTATGAAGAAAATTTATTTACATTTAAGCGTAAACGAAATTGAGACATAATTAGAGATAAGCTCTTCGTCTATGCGAATCAAGTATTCTAGCGTATCCAAAATGCCGCAGTGAGATATATTTTTAATGTTAAAAAATCGAATACGTTTCATAATCATACGCTAAATTATCTTGGTTAGCATTAGAGTCGCGGAGAAAGAAATATATTATCGCAACTACTTACAACTCCTTAAATGTAAGGATTCCCCACAATCGTTTTCACGTTTTGTTTCTTTCGATAAAATACATTATCTGATCAGCAACGGCTGCGAGAACTTCTGATATTAATGAACCCCTTAAAATCAATCTTGTGCTCAATAAACAAGAGAAATTTTAAGCAAGTTCTCCTCAGAACCAGCAGTTTTTGTTGAAAACCTACTATAAGGCAAGCGATTAGCCTATGGTATCTGTGAAATCTTTACTCGTTTTACGTTTATATTATTTTTACAGTAAAACAGCTATAAAACAGAAGACAGTGAAACTAGATTTGGGGATTCAATGGCTCCGGGCCGGACCGCTCATCGCTTAAGAAAAATGGACCGCAATCCAAAGGGAGCAAGTGAATTGACACAGATTCTTCAGATTCCATATCTAGAAGCCTAGTAAATTTACGTGATAGAAGACACACGATAGTCCATTGCCGTTTACCTAGTTGTTAACCTCAGTTTATCTCGGCACTTGGTTTAAAAAGGGGTCGCCATTGTGTTTCTTTTAATAAGCAAATGCCCATCATTGAGCGCAAATATTTCAACGAATTAAGAGATATAAAGATATACTGCATCGTCTATTATTTCCAACAGTTTCTCTCGCACGTCTCTATAAATCAACGAACCTGAATGTTCCTCCAAAAAACCCAAAAGTCTAATTTTCAGTGAAATTTTCTCAAGTTTGACCCTCTCTATCTTTCTGATGTCTCACAATATTAAAAAACGCAAACGGAATCATAAAATTCCCTCTTTATGCAATAACAATACGAAGTTTCAAGTCCCGTACTCGAAAAAACTATTTTTGACCCGATGTGTAAAGTATATTGAGGATGAAGTTTTCTCCACTGTGTCTTGCTAAGTATTTTATCAAAAACTACGTTGATTTAATTGAGGAATAATGCAATAAATTGTGTTAACTACGAGTTTATTTTCCAAAATTAAAGAAGGTTTTCGACATTACGACCTTCGCAGACAATGCAAATTTTTCATCTTGTAAATACATTTTTCTTTTTTCTCGAGTCAAGCGCACGCTGTCTTGTTTTATAAATCGTTTTTTTCTTCTTCCTTCAACTTTCCTTGCAATTCTGCTAAGTTTTTTTATTTCTTTGGAGTAAACTAACTCTTTAAAGTAACCCCACAGAAAGAAGTGTATGTGGTTTAAGTCGGGAGAACTTGGCGGTCACTGGATTTGGCCCAACACTCCCATCTAAATCTTTCGTTAAGTTCCCTCTTGATTAAGAAAATTCGAGCGAATTAAGAGAAATCCAGATCGATGTGTAGCCAAAAGTCTGTGAAGAAAGCCAATATCATGTAAACAGACAAGTTTTGCGACAAATCCGGAGAAATATTTTGTCAAGAATCCGTGGAAGACCCGTAAAAGATAACCTTAAAAATCACGAACCTATACCACAATTGCATAAACTGGAGTGTGGAAAAAATTCAGAACGATATCAATACAAAAAATCTGATGTGGCCAGCACATGACTTTCTCCATATATAAGATGTAAATATTTATCTACGATAGTATTTTCGAACTCTATATTCAATCTAAACTTGGAAGATAAGAGATTAATTTATATCATATTATCTCACGTCACGTCACAAACTTTATAGATAATGTTTTTCGGGACATGTTCGATGAAAAACGATGAAATGGTCTTTCGCCACAGCGCCCAGGGCGCCCACAACGTACATAATCAGCAACTTCCGGTTTATCAGTATTTCACAAATAACTCCTACACAATCAGTAATACAAAAACATGTTTCATACAAAAGTTATAGTAAATTACCTTTTCTAAAACGTTTATAAATAATAGTATATACCTAAATATCATATTTATGGAGATATTTTGAAAACCGGAAATGAGCTTTGATGAATGAAGCTCGACTTCCGGTTAACCGATTTACTCCAAAAACTAATCAACTCTGACAGCACACACCACAGTACTATGTATGAATTTTGGTTTTAATACGACTAATACTTTTCACGTTAGAGCGCCCACTATCACACACACACCTACACACAGTTATCATTCCAAAAATGGTCAAAGCGTGTTCTAGGGATCCCAAAACATGTATTTCCGTTGAAATCTCGAAGTCGATTTTTTTCATGAAAACAATACTTTCTCTATACTTCGTATATGGAGAAAGTAAAAACCGTAGAAAAAGCCAGTTTCCTAATAAAAAAAGAAAAACCAGGATCACAATTGAGTGCACAGCAGCGTGAGACTTATCAAGAACGATATCTGATTAAGTCCGTAAAAAATGCCTAAGTCGTATGAAAATCAAAAACTAGGAGCGTAATGTATAGCAACAAATAAAACCAGGCAAATGACTTTATTAATTGATACTTTCGCGGAATGCATTGTTGGGAAAGCCTAGTTACGCCGCGGATCTCAACAATGGGCTCATACTTTGTAATACTAGCGAGGGATATTGTTGTTGACTTCGCCTAGTAACGAGGGGCAAAGTTGTTTTTTTTTCTTACCGCCGCACAGTGGGCTAGAATCGAAAAAACCTGGACAAGGGGCTAAAAATGGGTTTTTTGAGTGCGGTTATTGAAACTTGGTGTAGTTATTGCAAAATGATTGAATTGTATGTTCCCGCTCGTCGTATTTTAAAATTTTCAGGCGTCAAAAAGATACAGGGCGTCAAACTTGAGAAATGTTCACGAAAACGGTAAGTTTCGGATTTTTCGGAAAAAAGTTCAAGTTCGTTGATATATAGTTGCTTTTGAGGGAAGCTGTTGGAAGAAAAAACACATCAGTAATCTAGCATTACTCTTTGTCTTTCAATTTGCTGAATGTTTCATGCTCTAAGATGATAACAGTAACAGTAAACAGCGATGGACTATCAAGTCTCTTATACCACGTCAATCTACAAGGCTTCTAGATACGGAATCTGAAGAGACTGTTTCATTTCACCTGCTACCCTGTGATTGCGGTGGACTTTTCCTAAGCGCTGCGCGGTCCGGCTGGGCGCTGTAGAATCCCCAAATCCGGTTTCGGTGTCTTTTTGGTTATTTTGAGTCGAAAATTTTGCTTCTTTTATGTTTGATTCTGGCAAACCATATTATAAACATATTTTAATACACTTTAAGATATGAATTTGAGACCATTACTTTAGATAATAAATGCGGAATTGAGAAATTTTTTCACATTACGGAAATTGTATGTTAGTTAGTTTAATACGTATAAAAACTCTTAAAATTGTTAATATTCCTGTGAATTTTACATATATTACCTTAATTGTCGGAATGGCTGCTTAAAACTCAGTTATTGATTGTAATTAACGTATTTCATTATCTTATTAAGTGCCTCCCACTCAGTCGTCAGAAGATTCTTCATCTGAATCCTCGGATTCAAATAACTCACTCTCTCGGTCGTCGATGATGAGGAGATTTCTTAACTCTGTTGTTAGGATCCTTTTCTTCTTGGATTTCAATGTGCCTTACATGTTAAACCTGGCATCTGATGTTACCAGCAGCCTTTTTATTAAATCCTCATTAGTGGCTATTCTCTAGTGTTTCCTCGTGAATCTTTCCCGAAACCTCCTGATATCCTTGTTTCTAGCTTTCATGGCTTCTTCTGATAGCTCTCCCAACGGAAGAATCGCATCTTTTGATATTTCTGTTCCGTGAATAAGTACTTTATGTTCTGTTGGAGGCATATAGTACCAATGATACAAATTTACGTAGAGACAGGCAGTATCCCAGCAGTAGCTTGAAAAAATGGAAAATGTATTCCATCTTCGGAATGCTCTTCGTCTCCTTCTTCCATTGAAGACGAATTGGCTGCCAAAACATGTTGAGGATGGCCGCGAATTTGACCATATTATTTTACCTTAATGTAATATGATAACCAAAATTATTGAAATTGCTAGATGAAAGTTGTTTTTCTTTTAAGTTTAAGTAAAACGCTGAATTAGTGCTATTTACCTGTAGTATCGTTGACTAAACGGAGAGGAACGAGAGATCTCACGAATAAGAACTCGTACGATTTTCCCTCTTGCCATCCTTGCTTCTACAGTGAATGGCCAGAGCTTCCATCGAAACCGTATTTGCAGGTTAGAGAGCATTTTATTTTACGCTTTGAGGCTTGTACAGTTGATACTGAAGCTACAATTCTTGACGCTGTATGTGCTAGCAGAGATTGCAAATTCACTTCGCAGGTCTCTTTCGAAACGAAAATCCCTTCTCGTTATGGAACAAGGCAGTACCTAAGAGAATCATTCACATCAGAGGTTAATCTTTCAAGTTCAACTTGCAAATCAAAAAATTCGGCAGATGATTCTTTCGATCCAAGATTGATTTGGTTCCCTTCTCTTTTATAATTACTTGATGAATCACCAATCGAGTAATTTCGGAAAAATGCATTTCACAAAAGACAATCCATTGTTTCAATAAACTTCAGGTAAAAGACTATTTAAAAAACGGAAATAAATAAGAATTTGTTGTTCAATTCTCCATGATCGTCGTTGTATCTCGTGGAGTCTCTTGAAGCCAAAATACTGTGGCAGGATATCCGAAAACCAAAAGCACAAGAAACTATTTTTTTGCCTTCAAAGAAAGACTAAAACTGAAACTTCCAAAATATTTTCTCTTTCCTAACAACTCCGAAGGCACGTGCCCAATAGCTCTAGCAAAGGGGCGGATGCGTACGGATGTTGGCATTGCACTAGAGTGCCATAATCCGTACTTAACTCAGGGCCCATAAAATAAGGGCCGGCTAACATTGGCAGATGAGAAGATTTCTCAATTCTGTTAACAGTGTTTTCGACCAGCATAGATAATATAAAGTTCGCCAGAGTTATTTTTACTGCTAAAAATATAATGTAGACCAATGCCTCTAATGTTCCAAAATTTCTCAATTCCGCATTTATTATCTAAAGTAATGGCCTCAAATTCATATCTTAAAGTGTATTAAAATATGTTTATAATATGGTTTGCCAGAATCAAACATAAAAGAAGCAAAATTTTTGACTCAACATAACCAACAATACACCGAAACCGGATTTGGGGATTCTACGGCGCCCAGCCGGACCGCGCAGCGCTTAGGAAAAGTCCACCACAATCACAGGGTAGCAAGTGAAATGAAACAGACTCTTCAGATTCCATATCTAGAAGCATTGTAGATTGACGTGGTATAAGAGACTTGATAGTCCATCGCTGTTTACCTAGTTGATTTCCTTACTTTATCTCGAAATTTGTCCGAAAAAGGTGTCCGCCATTTTGTTGCTTTAAATAACCAAAGAATCATCTTAGAGCATGAAACATTCAGCAAATTGAAAGACAAAAAGTAATGCTAGATTACTGATGTGTTTTTTCTTCCAACAGCTTCCCTCAAAAGCAACTATATATCAACGAACTTGAACTTTTTTCCGAAAAATCCGAAACTTACCGTTTTCGTGAACATTTCTCAAGTTTGACGCCCTGTATCTTTTTGACGCCTGAAAATTTTAAAATACGACGAGCGGGAACATACAATGCAATCATTTTGCAATAACTACACCAAGTTTCAATAACCGCACTCAAAAAACCCATTTGTAGCCCCTTGTCCAGGTTTTTTCGATTCTAGCCCACTGTGCGCCGGAGCATGCCAAAGCGATGGCAATTAGAAAAACGTTTTGTAGTTTGGATAATTTAACACATTAATATCACGAATTGAGTTACAATGAGGTGATACTCGTCCGTTAAAACTAAGAATCTACGACTTACTTTGTTTTAAATCTAATTTTAAGTATGTTGCCGTAAAGATAGCTCAACGAAATTTTCGTGGTAAATAGTTGATGACTTGTGTAAGTTTATAGTGTAGTCACCAAAGTTTTTTGTTAAGTTTTTTTTAATGCGTCTTAAATATTTTGATCAACTTCATTACGTCGTAGTTTTTGGAATTTGAAGTTTACTCTGACTGAATAGAAGCAGCTGTAAGAAGTAATATTTTTTCGTCAGTTGAAGCAACTATTCAGTTATTCTATAAAAAAATTAACTCTGTATCTCAATTTTTTACGTTGTTAGTGGAAACATTTTATTAAAAATCACGTTTTTTTCAAATATGAAAAACATTCGTTGCAAACGAATAAAAAGCGGACACCAAAAGGGGGGTGATTGATGTTGCCCAAGAAGGGCTCTATCCCCGTTCTTCCGATTATCACTACTTTTTGGGACACCCTGTATAATATTGTATCTATTAATATAATGTATAGTAGAGTAATAATAATATTATATCATCCATTTTATATGATACATATTTTATAGATATCTATCAACGGTCGTGTAAAATGAAGCAAACGAAAGAGCATTTCTTTTACTTTTAAAGTATAAAGAGCGTATTTAAAAATTAGTCAGAAAACAATTCCTTTTTGTATTCCAAGGTAAATGAAATATAGAGTTATCGTTACCCTACAATAAGACTATCCTGCTCATAACGCGGTTTTCGTTTGTTCCCCTAAAAAGCCTCGCAACCGGGTTTTACTGTAAATAATGCTAGTTCCATAATTCTCTACTACTGACTAATTAAAGCTGTACTGCTGTAAAAAATAATATTAACATTAAACGAGTAAGGACTTCACTGATACCGTAGGCTGATCGCTTTCCTTGAAGTAGGTTTTCTGCAAAAACTGCTGGCTCTGACGAGAACTTGCTTAAAATTACTCTTATGTTTTGAGCGATCAGGCGTTCTCGCAGCCGTTGATGATGAGATAATGTATTTTATCAAAAGAAACAAAACGTGAAAACAATTGTGCGGAATCCTTGCATTTAAGGTGCTGTAAGTAGTGGCGAGAATATATTTCTTTCTCCGCGACTCTAACGCTAACCAGGATAATTAAGTGTATGATTATGAAACGTATTCGATTTTTTAACATTAAAAATATGTCTCACTGCGGCATTTTGGATACTTGATTCGCATAGACGAAGAGCTTATCTCTAATTATGTCTCAATTTCGTTTACGCTTAAATGTAAATACATTTTCTTATCTCATGGCTCGGTTCTTAACGAAATTCTTATCGCACAGAAACATCCTCTTCTCTGACCACCGTTGCCATTTTAAGTCTGTTCTGGAAGTTCTTCCGGTGGCCGGTAGGATCGTTGGTTAGGTGCTCCGTTAATTTTGGCCAGGTGTATACCAAAAATGTTTCTAGTGAAAGCTTGCATTAGCGCATCTTCCCCCAGAGCGTTGAAGTAAGATGCAGATTAATGTGTAGGTCATATAATATACATCTCATACATAAGGGATGAATCCCACACAAAGAAATTCTGGATTCCGCTTTGCTGGAGCCCATCGACTTCCAGATATCTGGTGATTTGTCTCCCTGGTGGTGATAAAATGGTGGTCCAGTTGGTGCAATTATTTATCTTATTTATTTATCAGTATCAACAAACAGCACGAGGCCAATTACAGTTGACGATATAACAAGAAGCAAGGAAAAATCAACCATCAGTGAGAACAAAATATAACAACAAATCAACAACATAAAATTGATTTAAATAATGAATAAAATTATAAAAAGTTATAAAAGGGTCAAAGTGTGGAAGAAAGGGAGTTGATGGAAAAAGGGTGGTCGTTTTACAGCTGATGGAATGCTCAGAGAGAATAGTTGTTCTCGAAGGAAAGAGAGGAATAGAGAATTGATTCTTGTTGGATCTTCCCCCAAATCGTGGGACCCAACCACCATTCTTGAGTTCATGGCATTACCTCGCAAAGCCAACCAGACAACCACCAAATTAGCATTTGAAACGAATGTTAAAGTACTGGTCAACTAAAACTAGAGTGGAAGGTAAGCAGAACAGTGGAAAAAGTTTGAGCAAAAGATCAAGTTATTCACGGAAACATTCACTTCTAAAAAAGTGTAGTCTCAAATCGAACACAGCCGGACGTATTAAACCATAGCAATTATGTATGACTACTGCTCTCAAAAACGCGAAAATTAGCGATCTGTTCAACCTGTTTGGCACATTCCCCCGGCTTACCTCAATTGATTCAAACGCATGAAAAAACTTCACCTTTTAGAATTGTTAATACTAAGTTGGATGGGCTAGAATATAAATTATAAATAATTTAGCTGTGAAAAAACATTTAAAAAACTTTACATAGAAAAAGAAGCACTTTTATAAACTTACTCATACATAACTTGGATTGATACATTCGCTGTTGAAGAGGGCAGAACAAAAGGACAAAGTCATCTGAATTTTGGTTTAATGGAAGTCTTTCTCTTGTTAACGATCAAGAACTTCTTCTGTGGTAAAACTACTATCTCGTAGAGTAAAGATAAAATCTTGTAGTTTTACCACAAAAACAATTTTAAACGAATGCGGTTCTTTCTTATTTCTTGAATTATTATCCCTTTTGTTAAATATTTTACCGATGTAACTGAATATAGCAGAAAAGGGGGAAGATAAAAAATATAAATCATCTCATGGAGTTTAAATGGAGATAATTAAATGTCATGGCAGTTCTACAAATCAATCTTGAAGAATGGTCGTAGAAAATATGAACTGTTTATTTTCTTTCTACGAAAAATTTTCAGAGCTTAAGCCAAAATTAAACAAAAGATTTAAAAATATATTTAATGACAAATTGTGAAAATTATGAACGAAATTCAGGTAAATTTCTGTTTCCCGAAAATAAGATTCCTCGATAAAAGACAGTATTCAAAAAGTTATATATTTGATAGATATTTCCTCAGAAGGAAGTATAGAGGGACTCACCAGGGGGCACTTGTCCATTCTCTGCAGCCTGGTTGCGTATGACAGCGTCGTCTTTTGTGTTGGAGGAATCAGGAGGGCTTGCCACTGTCAACAGAGATTTAAAATAGTCTTCAAAAGATAGAATCGGACCTCTCATAAAATAGCACTGATATTCTACTGTACAGTAAATACTAAATTTATTAGAGTACACATTTCTTATCTGCCCATGGGCTCATGCATTTTATTCTATTTTCATGCAATCCCCAGGAATATTAGTAGACACGGAAATTTAACCCTCGAGTACTCGCGTCCCAAATTGTCACGTCAGTTGGGTGGAATCAACCCGACATCTTCCAAAGGGGAAAACTGTCTCAAAATGTAGTGAATACATTTTTAACTCATAAGTGATGATGTCATATTATTGGTTAACCTGCTTATTTAAATAAAATCAAATAAATATTTAAGAATTGCAAAAAAATTCTGTAAAAATTCGATATTTCTGACGCCGACGCTGATGAATTTGGAATATTGCTTACAAAAAGTGAACTGTTTTAAAATAAAATAAAAGTTTATATATTAATAATAATTGTTAATTATATGAAATTTATATAACATCTTTAAAAATTAAGGCGGATACAAGGTCAAAAATGCAATATTTTACGTAAAGGTCTTTCCTGGCACTACCGCTAAGAAAGATTTGTTAAAATAATTAAAATTCCATTTCCGACCTGGCGAAAACGGTTTCGGTGAAAAAGGCTCACTCAATGAGCCATTCGTTTCGAACAAATGGCCAACGGAATGGCGATCTTATGCCTTGTGTTTCGATGTATAAAAGAAACTCTAATGTGTGACTTACGCGGGTTAAATTTATAGCTATCGATGATATTAAGATTTTATCCATTCCATGACATCGGAATCTTTTCAATGTCTGGCATTGAATCGATAGTTATAAATATCGATAGCTGGGTTCATTTATAGTTGGAATAGTATTTATAAAATAAGCACGAGTAAAATGATGCTCGCAAACTGAAAATTGTAACGGACAGCGAGCCAATATAATTACGATGGAGAAAAAGGTGTAATCACGTCCATATTAGAGATGCCAGAGGACATTGGCTCAATGGAGTAGGGACAATATGCATGTGAAGAGTTTAAAAGGCGGAAATGAGCAACGGAAATGGACAAAGAGGTTTCTGCGAAGGGAAAAGTTCTCATGTATTGATTGCACTTTTGGTCTGACTGAAATTCATTTGTATGTTTCTTCCTCAGTTTCGTTCAATTAGGAGAATATCTCAAAAGACTGAATGCGCAAAATGCATCCGCAAAGATACCAAAATAAAAAGCAAATGAAAATGAAGAATATGCGAGCATTTTTCTGTTTAGAAAAGTTAAATATTAATTGTTTTCAATAAATATTCATTAATACATTAATTTATTAATAAATAATGCCCCAAAGAACCAGAAATCGATCAAATTAAAAAATCATCCAATCTTAATATGCTTCAGATGATCTTCTGGAGTCATCAGATGTAAATGGACCGTAAAAAATATAACGCGGAGTTAAACAAATTGTTAGTTCTTCACAACGACTGGGTCTAAGCCGTATTTCCTATCTTCCGGTTAATCGAATACGACATTCACTTGAAAAAATGAAAAATCTTCCGTTCGAGGAAACATTTCCTTTAGCGATAATCGTCGATTCAGAATTGCGTTTAAAATAGTATCGATTTGCAGCATGAAAAGGTCGAGTGCTTCCCAGCAGAGTAACTCTAACGAACTCCGCATAATAAGGCTGATGTCGGACCTTCTCCATTTTGACGCGATATATACGATGGAATACGCATTGTGACGATATGCGAAGTTAAGCAGAGGTAAATAGCAAGATGCAATAGAGATCAGAAGATGGCGTCCGGTGCAGGCTGTGAATGACATCCGAAGCCGAAAAAATGTTGAATTTACAATAAAATCTCAACGCAACGACAGTCGCTCGTCCTACCTCGTCTTTGCTCAACTTTCAGTAATAAATAAAATCGATTGTGGCTTTACCGAGTCCATAGCAGACGATGTTAAGGATTTACAAATACTTTTTTCCACATATTTATTTGAAACACGATCTGAAGATGGCCGATCTGTGCCGAAACCGGTCGTGTTTCTAATAAATATGTGGAAAAAATTATTTGTAAATCCTTATTCTTAACATTCAGTAATAAATTTTTTGCACGGGATAAAGCCCTTTCAAATAAATAGTTTGAATTTACAAACGAAAATACGAAAAACCGTCCGTCGTAACAAAAAGCGGTAACTGTTACCAGTTTTATGACTGGTTTTCAGTGGCTGCAGGTCCAGTTGTTGCATAATTAAATGGAAACTGATAATATAAAGATCATATCAAGACTTTATCAATAACGAACTAATAAATTTACGCTGAACTTTCTCCAAAATTTTGGATTTTATAGTCTAAAATTGGTCTAACGATCGAATGGCGAGTGGAATTTGAAGATTATTTATTATTGTGAGCTTCTGATCTGATGCGAATTGAAATCACGCCACACATTGGGAAAGACAATATTAAATGGATTACTGTTGGTATTGCAAGCATTTACTCAATCATAAAAAATATTTCTTTTATATAAGCAGCTATTACGAAGTTGAAATAAATCACTCTCCAACTTTACACATAGAAAAAATTTTAAGAATAAAAAAAGTTTAAATTAAAGTTAAATGTGGATTATATTGCATTACTCAAATAATTACAAGGATAAATAAGCTTTGAAAAAATAACCGATTTTATGAAGTTCAATCGTATTTTCACGAACTAGGTTAAATGCGAAATTTAATTATTCTTTCTAATCAGGTTAACTTCGCATTGAACAACTAAAATGTCAAAAAACGTTTTTTACATCTAAATAGCTAAGCTGCATGAGCAAGCCCTCCTCTAGCCAAGTGTTACGAAACCTTGAACGGAGCTCATTTGATCTTAAAACATAAGATCCACTGTTCGCGGGAATAATGAATAGCTTTGTTGGTAACCTATTTTCTCGGAGATGACTTTAAGTTTGCGCAGGAAATTCGAAAGGCGATATTTTGAAAGGAAGCCAAATCGCCATTCCTGCGGATCGATGGCTCCAAAATCTTTCACGTTTTTGGCTGACGCTGACCGAGAGAATCTTCCCAGACATCCTCGGTGAAATCCAGTTAACATAGTAACAACTAAGAAATGCAACTTATTTATTGTAAACAAATATTTACGATGACGAATAAACTTCACAATACCATTCGAATAATTATATTTTCTAAATATACCTATTTTTTCGAGATAATGTACATTTTTGCGAAGTATTGTGTCGAGAACTAAGTCCAGCTTCCATTTTTTGCAAACATCTTTAAGATCCTAAAGTGACTGTCGTAATATTTCAAAGGCATCAGAAAAAGTTGTGAAAATATGAAATTGCTAAGTTAATATTTGAAGCCAAATGACACGGTGATTAACCAATACGATTCTTCAAAATGGCTGAAATTGTTTTGAATTTTATTCCAAACATTATCTTAGATATGAGCCAAGAACTTCGCAGCTAAACTGCTCGGAACATTTAAGGTTCGTACAATGTACGTCGTACATTGCTTACTGTTATATTAAATTTAGATTCATACAAAATTCGATCAATGAAAAATTAAAATACATCTTTGAATTTAAATCTTGCACGTATTCCGAATCTGAGTCGGTGTAAATTGAATTGGAAGTGAAATAAATTCGTTGGAGTCAATTTAGGTGGCAAATAAGATATCACAACTGAAGTTACTCACTTAACATTGAACTCTCCATCTTAAGGCAACGTTTGAAAAATAATACCAAGATTTCAAGGCCTTTCTATTGAGAAAATGTGTCGTTTCTCCTTTTATTTTTACTAAGTAATGACGATGATCTCGCTGTTTTTAAACATTTCTTTGGAATATACCTTATCGTTGTTAATAACTGTTAATATACCTGTGTGTTATTAAATGGAGGAAGGTTTTGTTTGCGTCCGTAGGTAGCCACTAGGCTCCACGTGGTCCAGGGTTCGATTCCCGGTGGGGGCGCTGTCCTCAGCTGTAGAAGCGCTTTTAAATAAATAATCACGATCGAGTTATCATATCGCTGAGAATTCAGAATAAAACTATTCCCTTACTTTAAACTCTCTTTGTGCATTGTAAGATTTACTTGATTCGGCTGGAAAATTTCCTTGATTTCAATTTATATTCCAATAAAATTGAGCGTTTTTTAATGGCAAAAATATATCTGATCAAATATTTCACCACAATTAGCAAAAGCTTAATGAAATCACGATTTTCAACTTAATTTTTCGCCATAGACATTAACAAAGAATACAAGACTCTTCTGCTTTATCTTTAATTTATTACACGAAAAAATAACAATAAAACATAATAGCATACCGGTACTGTCTAATAATATATTAAGTTATATAAGATATAGTACAGCAAGTTTTTGCAGTAAATGATATCATAATAACCCTGAGAAATGGAGTTTACTCGGCCAGCAAAGTGAACTGTTTCTCCTTCATTCTACACCTGCTACAAATTAAAGTCACCACATGCGCATTCAGTCAGAGGATTCAGATGTTAGAGGATTGAAGCCGTTTCACGGAAGGAATTTAAATAAGCTCAGTATTATATGCAAAACTAGCCAATATTCAAATAACACGATGATTCAACAGCGAGTCAAAAAGTTTATAGATTTAGCAAGCGACGGGATTTAAATGGATTTCGGTCGAACGAAGTGAAAATAGCTTTCGAACGTAAAAATGTTCCCCGAAAGATGAATGAGATTTTGTCACCGAAAGCGTCAAACGGCACTCGCCCGAAATACTTTCGAGGAGTTCGTCGGATTTTGTAGTGTCTTAATTGTCTTGAAATTGGAGGAAAAGAGGTGTGATTTTGGAGGAAAAGAGGTGTGATTTTGGAGGAAAAGAGGTGTGATTTTGGAGGTGTTTCAGAAGACCAGAGGAGAAAGAATAACACTGGGGAACAATTTTTAACGAAATCTGCGTTAGGTTCACTTTCAGCTAAACAGGTATGCTGATTTCAAAACGGTCATTAGTTTTCTTCTATCACGGTAAGTTTTTCTCTACAGATATGACCACTTACGAATGTGGTCGAAGAGAACATGTGATGAATTGGCGAGAGCTCAGATATCATTCAAGTGACTGTTACATTTGTTTAGAGAAAACGCCAGATTGTGACGCAAAAAAACAAGTCTCATCACGTTTGACATCAGTCTTTCGAACGTTGCTGGGGCATTACCGAATTAAAGCTCTCTATATACTCTCTTCTCTCTATCCCTCTCTCTGATAAAAACTTTCATAAAGAACTTTCGATTATCAAACACATTGCTGTTAAAAATGGATATCACCATAGCGTAGTCGACAAACTTTTAATTCGCAAACAAATATAAATGGCCTTAAAGAATATATTTCGAGGATCAAATTGTGAAGATGCTAAAACAAAATGGGTAAAATTAACTT
Organism: Sympetrum striolatum; assembly: GCA_947579665.1. Classification (NCBI taxonomy): domain Eukaryota; kingdom Metazoa; phylum Arthropoda; class Insecta; order Odonata; family Libellulidae; genus Sympetrum; species Sympetrum striolatum. Next base: position 107,650,305 of record OX388344.1, on the reverse strand, counting down.
TTTTAAAAAAGGCTTTTGGAAAAAATCAGCAAAATCCTGCCTAAGGAAAGATTAAGACCTTCATTCAAATCACGTTTCAATTTACAAAAAATAATTTGTAATGGTAAGGATAAATATCACCCTTTGAAAGAATCCGGAATTTGCAAGCTTAAATGCAATAACTGTGACGGGGTGGGTTTTTGGGTGAAACGCGGAGAAATTTCGCCGTAAGAGCCAGTGAACGTAAAAGATGGTTTTTGATCAAGTCCTCACTTCGCTAAGCACATTCTGGAATTCAACCACTCTTCTGACTTTGTACCCGAAATTCTTCACTATACAGATAATAACCAAAGGCTTAATTTCTTAGAACAGTTTGAGATCATTTCCCATACAAATTCCAAACAATGTAATGTGGTTAACGAGCACCTCTTCCCATTGATTCGATGCCACCCACTGACAATGTTGCTTTACCTCCAGTTCCGTCCCCCTAACTACGTCCTCTCCCCCAGGCCCCTCTTTTCCTATTTCCTTATTTTCCCACGAGTCTTACTTGTATATACTATGGTTTACCTTTTTGCTTGGTCACTTGATGATCAATCTCTGAAACAAGTCGTGTTTTGTTTCCTTTTATTGTTTTTAATAAATACTGTGGAAAAAGTACAAATTGTTATTTTTTTCATCAGGACGTATTTCCACAGGACATAGCCAGAGACTGAATTTTATTCAAAATTATCTTATTAACTATCCTGTTGAAGGTAGGGCACTCTACCTATATAATTACCACATTTCTCTCAGATGTTAACTTAATAGTTGCACGTAGACTTAAATATATTTTATTATTTATTTTTAAACATTATTTATTATATTTATTTATTCTTAAACATCAATATTCAATTTTTTCATGTATTCTCACTTCGATGGCAGTAATGGAAGAAGATATCCACATTTTTCCAATTTTATTGGAAGATATTTTCATATATTTGGCATTGTTTCATTTAGATAATGTCTTCATAGATATATAAAGCTAATTCAGTAAAATAATTATATCTCAGTGCACAGTAAATTAAAATAAACATAAGTAATTTAAAGTCCCCACTATCTAAAGTATAAAGCTATGTTTGAGAATTGTATCAGTGAAGCAAGGGCTAAAAGGTATAGTAATTATGTTATGGTTGTTCATTGTAGGTCCTGAGAATGCCAAAGGTGCTGATTACTCTGATTTGCATCAAAAGGTTGAAGAGCTGACTAGGAACAGGTTAAGTTGGAGAATAAGTATGAAATGCTGAAGCAGAGCATGGGAACTCTATTCAATAAGGATCAGATGAATGCCTTGAGTAAAAATCTGATGTGGCCAGCACATGACTTTCTCCATATATAAGATGTAAATATTTATCTACGGTAGTATTTTCGAACTCTATATTCAATCTAAACTTGGAAGATAAGTGATAACGATAAAATGGCCTTTCGCCCCAGCGCCCAGAGCGCCCACAACGTACATAATCAGCAACTTCCGGTTTATCAGTATTTCACAAATAACTCCTACACAATCAGTGATACAAAAATATGTTTCATACAAAATTTATAGTAAATTGCATTTTCTAAAACTTTTATATATAATAGTATATACCTAAATATCATATTTATGGAGATATTTTGAAAACCGGAAATGAGCTTTGAAGAATGAAGCTCGACTTCTGGTTAAATGATTTACTCCAAAAACTAATCAACTCTAACGACATCAACCAAAGTACTATATATGAAATTTGGTGTTGATACAACGAATGGTTTCAATGTTAGAGCGCCCACAAAGTACATAACAGCTACTTCCGGTTTATCGGTATTTCACGAATAACTCCTAATCAACCGGTGATAAAAGATATGTTAAATATAAACGTTACAGTAAATTACATTATCTAAAACTTTTATAAGGTATACAATATACCTATATATCATATTTATGGAGATGTATTGAAAACCGGAAATGAGCTTTGATGAATGAAGCTCGACTTCCGGTTAACCGATTTATTCCAAAAACTAATCAACTCTGACAGCACACACCACAGTACTATATATGAAGTTTGGTATTGATACGAACAATAATTTTCACGTTAGAGCGCCCACTATCACACACACACACACACACACACATACACACAGACATCATTCCGAAAATGGTTAAAACGTGTTCTAGGGACCCCAAAACATGTATTTCCGTTGAAATCTCGAAGTCGAATTTTTTCATGAAAACAATACTTTCTCTATACTTCGTATATGGAGAAAGTAAAAAAGTGACAAGAGGAAGTATATGGTCTGATGAAACTATTCTCAAAGCATTGAAACTCCGTCTAGGTTGTGGCACAAATGGTTACAACTTACTTTTAGATAGTGGTTACCCATTGCCAAGTGAAAGGACTCTAAGACGTTGGTTGTAGAGCATTAACTTCTGTCCTGGTGTTTTGAAAGAAAATTTTCCCTCTCTCGAGCAACAAGTAAAGTTAATGTCACCCTTAGAAAGACATGCTGTTTTGATGCTAGATGAAATGAGCATAAAACCTGCTTTGGAGTATGATGCCTCGATGGGTCGCATTATTGGCAATGCTACATTAAAAGACTAACAATAAGGAATATTCACTGGCAACCCATGCATTAGTTTTTATGCTTGTGGGAATGAGTAGACGATGGAAGCAGACTGTTGGCTACCATTTTACTGCTCCATATTTTTGTGCAACAGAGGTAAAGGAGGAGATTTTTGACTTAATATTGAAGTGTGAGGAGTTGGGGTTAAGCATTGATACTGTGGTCTCTGATATGGGGGGTCAGAACCAGGCATTGTGGAAAGTATGTGGCATTATTGGTGGAAAATATGCAAAAACCACTAATTATTGTTCACATCCTTGTGATGTGAATAGGAACCTATTTTTCATTCCAGACACCCCACATATTAAAAAAAGCCTACGAAACCACTTGAATGGGCATCAGACGATCACAATACCTTCTTCATTAGCAGATGAATTGGGTTTCACTTGCAAGGAGGTCAAGATTGACTATGTTGAGCAACTGTTTCAATTAGATAGTGGAAACCAATTAAGACTAGCTCCTCTATTGCGAGAAAGTTGCCTTCAACCAAATCATTTTGATAAAATGAAGATTAGGTATTACCCTAATAAATCAGCAAACTGGAGCTGCTATATAATATGCTGTTCAAACAACAAAATGAGTAAAGATGCATTAACAACAGCTTGGTTTCTCAGGCTAATGCAGCGTTGGTTCACTGTTCAAGGACCAAATGTATGGCACTCTCCAATGAGAATGAAGAAGATGGAGGAACACTAGTCTTTCTGAAAAAGGTGAGAGATGTTTTTGGAAGCATAAAAATTAGACAGAAAGGTAACTGGAAACCAGTACAGACAGGTGTAGTATTAGCTACTACCACAATATTGGACTTGTATTCCCTTTACACACAAAAGGGATTTGATTTCCTCCTGTCTTCTAGATTAACTCAAGACTCACTGGAAAATTTATTTTCTTGTATTAGGCTTAAAAATCCTGTTCCTACACAAAAAGAATTTAAGAGAGCATTGGGAGCGATAACATTTTCACATTTCTTTCAATCTAGAAAAAACCCAAGCTATAATAATGATGACAGTGTTGTTTTGCTCAACTATATTAAAGAAAGGAGCAAAGATACAATTTCAGATGTCATATCTTTCCCAACTGTGAATGATGAAGATGATGGGTTTAAAATGGATGAGTTGGGAGATGATGATAGTTCCTTGTTTTTCCTTGCAGGGAGAACTGTTAGACAAATATTGCCACAAATTTCCAGTTGTGAAACTTGTAAGAGTGCTTTAGAAGGAGGTGATGAACTTTCAGGTATAAGTTTACTAACAGAACTAAAAGACAATACTGGTAGCTCACTCATCAGACCATCAAAATCTGTTTTTGATATTCTTCAAGTAGCAGAAAAGAGCTTGAGAGACAAAAGGGAAAGCATCCTCAAAGGGGAGGTATCCCATGATAGTATTATAAGCTATGTATCAGAGGCAACTTCTTGCAGTTTCTTGCCATAATGTAATTGGTAAGCTTATAAGAGTTTACTCGAGGATTAGACTTCATTTACTTGTGAAAGATTAAATTAGGTTCCCGGATAGTCATGTGGATAGCGCGTTTGCCTTTGGTGAAAGCGGTCCCGGGTTCGAATTCCGTGGGAGTCAATGTGCGGAATGACCAAAGCTGTCGAAGCACTTAAAAAAAATACTACTACTACTGCGATTATAATAATAATTTAAAGTCTATAACTAATTTAAAATGTGGGAGTAGGAGCATTGCTATGAGGATAGCATTGAAAAAATTGTGATATATTATGTAAATAAAGATTTATAAGCATTGAAGAATTCTTATGATCACTATATTTTTAAATACTGGATTTCGCTAAATTATTTCTTAAACCCCCTACAAAAAGCTTCATCACCCAATGTAAATTGAAATAAATTTGAATTTCTATGCAGTAAATATTCAAGGAATTTGAGATTAAGTGGTATGTTTATTTCTTTAATAATCCTCAGAACTTGCTTCGTTGCGCATAAGGCATGGATTCTTTTAAACTTTTTCAATAATTTTAACTACGGCTAGGAACTTCTTCTTTCTTTTATACCCATTTGAAATGCATAGAGGAATGTAAATGGCTCTCCGGATTCGAACCAAGGACCAGCAGGGAACCGTTAAACAGCAGATATAAAATTCAATTATGATCCTTATTCACATGCCGGTTTCAAGTTTCCATGTTATCGAGAAAGGATTAAAAAAATCTTAAAAATACCCGTAATGCATTTTAAATAGAAGAATATTTGCCCTGACCTAGCGTCGAACCAAGGATAATCTTCGAGGAAGAAGTTTTCGTCGGACTACTTCCAGCGACCCCACGAACTTCAACTCTCTAATCTGCCTAAACAAAATTTCCGAAAATCCTCGCAATGCATCCTTATGGAAAAAATCTGGACTTCGGGACCTTGTCGCATCGAACCCATGACACTAAGGTTCAAAGTCGCATTTTCCCTGGCGGTTACAGGTTATGGTCAGTACGTCGTAAAAATTTCAAGTAAGTGACACTTATGGAACAAGGTTTGAATTTTGATCCCAAATAGATGTTGTATATAGGTTGGAGTAACAGTGGCTTGCCAACTGCAATCATATGTTTAAAGTGCTGTACTGTGAAAAATTCTATTTGGGTTGGAATTTTATGATATATGAACCCGAATTTCTCTAAGTAAAAATGGATTCGGTATCCACGTGACCTGGTGTCGAACCAAGGACTTTTTAAAGATGAAATAGCATTAAACTATTTGCTTAGAGATAATTGAACCGTTTCTAAAATTCCAAGTCCATTATCGAGAATATCTTCAAACGAAATTCCGTATTTACGTTTAATTGAATTATAGAATGCAAATGGCGGCGTATTATTTCTGTTTACATGGTAGACTTCCTATCTTCTCGTTAAACGAATCATAAATAATTGGAAATTCCCGCCATAAGTTCAAGATAGTAGGGTTGCCTGATGTCAAACGAGGGCCTTTTGCAACATGTCTGTACATTGAACGCCCTATTCAAATAAATCCAATCTAATTCAAATTTTGAAGTCGTTATCATACCGGGAAGGACCAAAAATAGGATTCCCTTATCCTCATTGAAAATGCATTGCGGAATGTAAATAACTCACTTGGATCGAACCAAGGACCATCAGCGAAACCTAAAACAGCGTGCATTAAGTATATTCATGATATCCATCCACATGCCGAGTTTCAAGTTCCATGTTATCGAGAAGGGATTAAACAAAATCGCCATAACGCATTTAATAGGAGAATATTTTCCCTGACATAGCATCGAACCAAGGATAGTCTTCGAAGATGCCTTTTTTATTTTCGTCGGATATGCTAGGTTTCCAGCGAACCCTCGAATTTCAATTCTCTAATTTGCCAGGAAGTGCCTCAAAATACCTTTCGAAAATCCCCACCATGTATCTTTATGAAGAAAATCGCGACTTTGGGGCCTTCTGGAATCGAACCCATGACACCGAGGTTCAATGTCGGATTTTTTGTGGAGGTTACACGTTATGGCCATTCCGTCGTAAAAATTTCAAGTCAGTGGCACTTGTGGAACATGGTTAGAATTTTGATTCCCTATATATACAGGTATATCCGGAGAAACGTCTGTATATAATAGATACATACTGTACTTTGCGATGTTCTATTTGATATGAAAATTTAGTATAAGGAAACACAAATTTCTCTATGTAAAAACGATTCTGTATCTAATTGGCCTGGTGTCGAACCCAGGACCTTTTTTAAGAGGAGATAGCTTTTGACCATTTGCTTAACTCTTTCTGTAATTCCAAGTCGAGTGTCTTCATCTGTAATCCCGTTTCTTGGAATGCAAATGGCGCACAACCAGAATTCCTGTTTTCAAGTTGATTGCGGCGATTTTAAACAATTTTTTTAATGTCTTCCCGATAACATGGAAATACCCGGGAACAGAAGATTTCATTTCGCAGTGTCCCTAACGATCCTTGGTTCGAAGCCAGAGCGCTGTTTCCACGCATTTCTAACGCGAATAACGAAATCCTTATTTGACCTTTGATATCGACTTCTAACTTTGGATCAGTGGTATCCTTAGCAGGTCGTTCATCTTCCTGAAAGTGTTCTCGGTTCAAATACCACTCGAAAGGTGGGGTGTTTTTATGATACATTTATCGAGAAGGTTGAATCTAATGCTTTAAACAGTTTGTACGGACAGTAAGAAATGTATCAATACTTGCAGAATGCAAGCAATTTTTACTCGCATATAATAAGGCAGAGGCAAATTGGAAGAGCTCTTACTTAGGTAAGTAATAGCAATTTTGCTTTTTGCGGTGTAGGTATTTCGATTCAGAGTCCTTATGCTATTTGCACAATTCGGATCGATCAAAATGAAACCTCGCTCCTCAACCAGATGGATTTTGGCGTAGTTAAAGAGGAGGGATCTCGTGAATCAGACGTGCCCTAAATAACGATACGTGCGACGTCCTTCCACTAATTGTGGAACAATTTTATTTTGGAGAGACATTTTGACGCCACTTCTGATTACACATCACGGGTATTTTGGGCAGATAATGTCTTTTCCGAAAACATTTATAAATTTGAAATTTATTTAATCTCGTTATTACTTTGATTATATCTCTAAGATGGAAATTTGACTTAAGAAATAGCCAGTAGACTTTAGGAAAGCTAGAACACATGAACCTCAAGTTCTAGTTACAATTTTTCATGAATATTGAATTTAAAATGGGTTCCGATAATGTTCCTTGATGCCTGTCCATTAACTGATGTCAATATGTTGCGGTGATTTTCCATTAAAAGGAATTTCCATAATATTGAAATTTTTTATCCTAAGACGGTAAATTTCTCGCAGTACAATGTCAAAGCCTGATGAACTATTTAGCACAAACAATTCGAGATTGATCACTAATAAAATCCACTGTAGAATGCACTCTTATTGGTAGATTAATCAGGGGAATTCTGTTTAATTCCTCATCAGAATTTAAGGTTTGAATATTCTGAAAGTAGCGGTAAACGTATTTCCCAAACATTTTAAACATCTCAACAATCCACTTGGATATACCGATTTTAATTTTTTGGGCGATGGTGAAAATAAATTATTTTATCATTAAATACGTTTAATCTGAGCATGAAAATCTCAAAGTTGACAAGAAAAATATTTAAATTTCCTTCCGAACAGAGGGCTTCTTAGATGTAGTTTTGATGATCACCTTAAGAATTTTCGAAGAATTAATGTTAAAGGCATCAGTGAGAACGAAGTGACAGATAAATCGAAGGAATTTACAAAGCTTGAAATGGGTATTCCAATCCAATATTCCCATATTCCATCTTCTGTACGATGCTTGAGTCATAAATCTCTGACTTATGACATGTATGACTTAAAAATATGACATGATACGTACATTATTAATTCCTACCTTGAAGTAACCATTGATTGTTATTAAACGTCCGTAAAGTTTTTCTAAATGAAGGAGAATCACCCTCGCAAATTCATTACAGATTTCAAAACAGGATTTGAACCAACTGAACCGGTAGTAAACCTTTATTATAAGTGTGTGTGCGTGATTATAGTGTGATTTATTTCAAACACAATTCGGTTGGATATAAAATAATTCGGCTGGTTTAATGCCATTACTCGAGTGTTGTGACATCGAAATTGCACAAAGTCTCAACTTGTACATTTCGCAGAGGAACATTTAAAACATTAATTCTGAACAACGAGACGTACAGAATGAAAAAAAAACGTTTCCTTTAGATGGCTAACATCATAAGCATCCTGTTTCTCTCAAACGTAATTCCTATTCACACAAAACTAATTTGCGTATTTTTACTCATTTTCAGAAATGTTCTTGGCGTATGAGAGCTCCACTTTATTCAAACAATTTTATTAGTTAATCAATATCAGTGACAACATTTTCCGGCTGAAATGATTGAAAAATCCATTATTCAATTGATTAGAAAATTGGCGAATAAATTAGTTTGAAGGCCGTTGAGCTTTTTCATGGGATTAATTAATTCATTTTAGAATGAAATTGGTTTCTCTTCGCAGCCATCAAATATTCATACCGCAGAAAAATTTCGAAATAAATTATTAATTTATAGTAAATATCGCATATAAATTGAATAAAAAGTATAGGAAAATAAAATTGCCCTTAGTCATCAGAAAGATATCGATTAAAATATAACAGTTGTTTATTTAAAAAATGGCCTAGATCATTTCGCGCATGTGATCGGGGCCTAAGCCCACTTGGCTATCCAACCCATTCCAATTGCCCTTGGAATGGAAATCTTATATTATGCAGCTGAAATTCATACTGAGATACAATAAATTAGACCCGTTTATATAATTGTTCAGCAAAAAAGACCAGTAACGACACATTCATTATCATAATGAAATATTCAACTCTCCTTATATAAAAACTTTTCATAAAAGGCTCCCCGACGTTGAAAAAAATTAACTCAAGTTAAATTAAGTATCCTTCGATACCCTATCCTTTGATTAATTACGTAGGTACTTCGACTTGGTTTAAAAGTGTTTCTAGCGTCACTTGTTTTGCTTCGACTCAATTGACAGCATCTACGGAAGGCTTTACACAAAATAAAGGATTCCCTTCATGGTTTTTATCGAGAAAAGAACTGCGAATGTTATGGTAATGCACGCATAAGAAGGCAGCAAAAGTTTCTCATTTTCCAAAGCAAAGAAAAAGAAATACTGGAAAACGGCTGTTAATGAATTAGAGGTTTACAATCTCCAAAAGCCGTCTTTGTCGGCTTTCCCCCTCTTACTTCCCGGTTGTCGGATGAATCAAGAAAGGAATGTCGCACTATAATTGTACCCAAAGCGCCTTTCAATGGCAATGCCACCGTCCTCAGGGGTCATAAAATACGTATTATATAATACCTCCGACTACTGGGAGGTAAGAGGAGGAACGCCGACAAAGACTGGACATTTTAAACCTCTGATTCAAAGTAAAGAAAGAAAATTATGCAAGCCAGGACTTTACAGAAACACTCAAGGAACTGATTAAATAAGATTAGCGATGGAAACTACCTCGAATTGGAGCGTTCCATTTTTCAAGAAAGCGGAAATTAAACTGCGACTGAAATGGGAGAGAAGTGAGTTATCGGCGATTCATTGGATAAATCGACTTCAAAGACGTGAACACCCCAATATCGGAGATTATCAATATTATAACCTCGTACCACTCTCAAAATGTCCAAAACATTTAAAAGTAACGATCAATGAAGTGTAGGAATTGCTGGAAATCGATCTTTCGTATCAAAAAAATTAGTTAACTATTCGTCCAAGCATCGAAAAATATTTCCATCGTAAGATTTAATTTCCGAGTGAAAACGTGTCGGACACGCGCACTTCAAAGAATCCAAGAATGGTCCAAAGAATTATCGCGACCTCTTTAAAGACATCGCATTCTCCTCCGCTCTCTTGTCATCCCTCTTTTTATGCTCACTTCTCTTCTTGTAATGTACGACATCTTTTATCCATTTAATTTTAGAATATTTTAGATTTTAGGAAATAATGATTCGTAGAATAATTAAATGCTCGATAATAAAATATTTCGCTGTGTCGATGAAAGATCAACTCTCCTTGAAAATACGAACTTTAGAATTTTCATTACAATTTTATATTTCAGTTTATTATTATAATTTTCCTTAAGTTCGTGTTTGTCCAAAAAACATAAATTTGTTGGCGAATTGCATAAGTGGATGTATTGAAAAATTCTGCCTTCCCAAATATTTTCTTACCATTTATCATTACGAGATTCCTTACATTTTCGACAAGCTGAAACGTCCATTGATTTTCAACGGGTAAAATAAAAGTATAATTAAATGTAGAAGTACTATTTGAATATAATCTACTAACTCAGCTTACTTCCACGGTACAGGGTATAAAAAACAAGAATTTGTAATTTAATCGAATTTTAAAATGTTGGGAAGCAGCCGTTACGGAATTCCAAAATTAAAAATACTTTCCACAAAAATTTAATGAAACAGGATACAGGTTTCGAGCAATTTATTTTTTCCGCTTCCATGCCTAACTAACCATTCCTCTTGTGCCCCTGTTTGGTAATTACTCTTTTTGCTGACGATGGCGAACCGGTTGTCCAATTTTAGTAATGTATGTGAATAACATAAAAAAGGAAATGGTGTCTTGGCACAAAAGGGCCAAAGAAAAACCCGAGGGAAAACGGAAGAAAAATAAATGTATGAGCTGAGCTGCCCGTAATTGGGGAAATTGACGAATGCTTAGCATTCAAACTAACTTGAAACGGCAAATGCATAAGCTATAGTAAGAGAAGTAAAGCGTAGTGCACTAAGGAATACAAAAGGGTCTTTTTTTGTTCGAACTCAAGACGTCTCTCAAATTAGTCGTAATTGAAAATGTCTAAATATCAAACAATTATCTTTAGCCTCTCCGTGAGCCCATTTTACCAGCGTATTCTGATGGAAACTCTGATTCAACAATCAATCTCCTAGAGAACGGGTTGTTTACAACCTCAAAGGTTTTGAAAATATCCGCTCATTCTATCAAAATTCTTGTAATTCTACATCACAAATACTGTCTAATGAGCAAAGTAAAAATCTATTTTGCAAATCACCTCATTTGGAGTTTCTTTCGATCTCTTACCATTGTTATTTCTAATTTAACCTTCCAAAAGGCAGCCAATCAGTCATTAAAGTTAAATTTATACTTATTTCTTACGAGAATGTTTTGACCCGTATGCATCGGGGATCTTACATAAAATTAGTCTATTATTTGCGAAAGACATTTAGAAAGTTTTGAGAAAAGCTTGAAGTGCGTGCGACTTCAGTTTCACCAGTTTTAGGCAAACACACACGCACTATTTTCGAAATGTGAATCAACCGCACAATAGAAGTAGGTGATGCGTAATAGTTGAATGTACGTCAATGACTGAATCACAAACAAAAAAAGAAGTAAATAACCATCGTAAGCTAATTTGAAAATACATAATTGTTTTTCTTGGTTGGGTATCTTTTCCTTGGTAGAATAGTTTGGAATAGATTTACAAGTCTCATCCACATAAACTAAAATATCAGGAAAATATCGCGAATCAGGGAGATGAGTATTTGGTTAAGCGACATTTTCGTAGTTCTTTTGTCTCTTCAGAGATGAGAATCTTCAAAAATCCATCAAATTCGAGTTAAATTTCTTTTTGAAGTCAAGCCAATCGGAGCGTGAACTAAATTGTGAATAAACGTGCATTCGTGGGTTAAAGACGGTTGCTCGTTTACAATAGAAGTTGTTTCTGTTTGAGTGCTCGAATCACGACGGTCAAATTTGAAGAATAATATGAGTGAATGTTGCTCTGCTGAATAAACGGGAAGGGGCCGGCATACAAGGACGTGGAGTGCATTTCATCGGATCTCAATTAGGTCAGCATGCAAATGAAATTGAAAGATGAGAGTGAAGCAAAGGATGGATCGCTCACTTTCAGTTTGAAAACGACGCACGAAAAGATAGCAAAGGCATTTGGGGAAGTGCGGGTTCACTTGTTCGATCGAGACAATGAGAAGGAAGAGAATTGAGAAGAGCATAAAAGATGGAAAGGATAGAAATCTGACATTTCAAAGCCTGTTTTAAACAACAACTACAGTTTTAAAAGGTAATTCTTGATAGAATGAAGATCTATAGAGAAATTAACCGTCCATTACTTGTACTACACAATATTCGAGAAAGGAAGATAGAAAATCCTAAATTTAAACTCATTCAAATTTTAAGGGATTACGGGAATATAAGAACGACATCGAGTAAGTACGTTATCGATGATTCGTGAAAAATCAGCCCAAGGATAATGCCATGAAATCTATAAGCGACGTATAGAGCAAATGATTCGCATCAGATCGAAAGAGTCGCAATGGACATTTCGATGAACTCAATTCCATTAGCCGAGCACCTAATAGAGCCTTTGCTCAATAGATGACGCACAAATCCATACTCTCGAAATTCTTCTTCGCTACAATCTGCTTCGAAGAAAAAGAAAGGGGTTGTGAAAGGATCACGAGAGGAAGAAATGAAGGGATTCGTGATGCTTTAGTGATTGCTTCCGATGGGCATTTAGGGTCAAATCCTTCTTAGTTTTACATTTTCGAGTTACATCGATGACCGAAATTCGAAGAAATATTTTATGTTTAAGTTCCTTACTTTCTAATTTTATAAAATAAACATCCTAAATCCTATTTTTAGAGAACGTGATCTCAGCTCTCAATTAATTTTATCCGCAAATTATATATATATATATAATTAACCAATTAATTCATTAAAGAATAAAATGTATTTGTTTAGGGTAACCTAAGGATCATAATAAGGAAAAGATACGGAAAGTTCATTTCATAGACGTACGTGCAACTGGCGCGAAGCCGACAAACTGCAAACATCGAGACATGAAGCCATACGTGATTCGAAATATAGGATTTTTACATTCATATTTATGTAATAGGATTTGTAGGTGAAATGTTTTCCTGAAGTCTGATGGAGAGGAAAATCGATTAACTTTACATTAAAACATAAAAATTACGATTTTCGGCGGCGAAAGAGATCCCCGTCGAAGCTCAATAGAGAATAATACATGCTTATATATGAAATAGCGAATAATAAGTTCTCAGTCAACAAAAAAGAATTTCAGGTAAGCAGTTATTTCCACGCGTTCGAGACACTTTGTATCTTTCCTTATCGTCGTTCCAGATCAAAATCACAATGAACTTTGTTGGAATTTCAGAACCTAAAGTTAAGCCCAATGTTATTTAAATTAATAGGAAAGTAAGATTAGGAAATAGTCGAAGTATTAGAGAGATATTCTCCTCCCCAAAGTGAGGTTGATTAATATCAACAAAAACTTGTGTTTATTTCTTTTTCAGTTGCTATGATAAGATGAGCCAAATGTTCGAATATGGGTGATATTCCTTAAAATCCAAGTTTCTATCCGGAAGTATGCCTTCGGAATACTTTTTATTCGCCATTTCTTTAGCAAGGATGAATGGGAATCGATAATTATTCGATATTGATCAGTACTTATGATTTTAATATTCGGATACGCATGATTCCATCGATGGTTTTCGTCAAACATTTTAATGGCGGTTCAACGGGAGTTTGCTTCAATAATTTTTCATGTAATTCCACAGTAAACTAGGAAGTAATGAGAGCATTTCAGTCATGAATAAGTAACAAATACAACTGCTGCATGCGAATGCATCATAGATTGTTTCTAACGGATACAGATGAACTTATTCGAAGCTAGCCGCAGATGGCAACCAAAAAAAGAAAGCAGATGCTTTGGTCTTACAGATGTGATCTCGAACGCTCCTCTTCGTTGGCCAACACCTCTTTCAATCAACCCCCTTTTTCCCCACCTTTCAGCCGCTCCCATTTGTGATTACTTCCATTTGCATGTTAATTGACTCGATCGATCGACGGCCTATGACGAATCCGACTTTCAATTTAACCGCTATTTTATCTTTACGTCTCAAATGATCCGATTTCGAGATCCATCCGGATGCTGCATCATCGATGCAACATTGAGTGGAGGGGAAACATTTTGTCGGCACTTCCGTGATATTGAAACTTCTCCACATAGTTCCGACGCTTTGTGTTCTTCAACGAGTTGGACAGAGAAGAGATTAATTTAAAGGAAAATATGAAGTTAGAATCAATATCGGCCATAAAGAAATATACTCTATCTGCAAGTAAATAATCTCGCTTATACGACCTCGTGCGTTCTAAATATCACGGGAAAACACACAAATGGCTGTTCACTAAAAGTTCATATTTTGCGTGTGATATTTGCGAGTGTCAAGTTTTAGATAAACAAGAAGCATATTCTCAACATTGAAAAAAATTCAAAATAAATGTTTTCGCTCCGTAGCTTACCAATTTAAACAGTAATCCAACGATACATTTCTTTAGAACGTAAAGTATAATGAGATAAGGTAAACTTTATTGAACGTCCCGAAGAACTCGGGCTGGATTTGTACATAAGGTCACAAATGACAAGTTGAACTGTAGCGATATCATGTGACTGTGACTGACTGTGTCGATATCATATCGGGAAGGTCCTCAGCCTTAATTCTGTATCCCCCCTTCGAAATACAAATGGTGTCTTACCAATTGATTCGACGTTCGATCATAAGGGAAAAGATAAACTATTTTTTTGAAACATTTATTACTTTTGTTCACATGCCTGGCCATAGAGTTTTTAACTTCTGGGTAAGTGAATAAAAAAAAGATTTTAATTTCCGCCAAGCATTTCAAATGGTAGAGCCACCTGGTCTTGAACCCAGGACTTTTTGATGATGTGAATGCAGTGGCGCAGCGAGAGGGTGGGGTTTAGGTGTTCAAACCCCCCCCATGAGTCAAGTCCTATGACTAGCTCCGTACTTTTTTTCTGCTGAAGAGTACAAAACCCCAATCATCGCGCAAGTCTTAGAGATACACTGCTAGAACGGGTTTGCTTGATAAATTCAGCGAAAGCTTCCTATACCCGTAAATATGGCTCCGATTTCAGCTAAGGTGATGTTTTCGGTGGCAGAGTGGGCCTACAGCCAATATCGATATCAATGGGACGCTATGATACGAGTGTTTTGCACTTAACGTTCAACGTGTGCACTTTTTATGCCTATCCTTTAGTTAGATGATTCACACCATAAGATAAGATTCCCATGAGAAAAATTCGAAAGTGCTGATTCGTTTACTCGCAAAAATACAAGGGAACTTTCGAGAAGTAATTCGAAACTTACACACTGAAAACAGAGACTAAGATAACGTTTGAGAGACAAACAGATTGATAAAACGCTCAGTTAGATCTTCTGCATGTGACTGTTTTTAGGGTGTGAATGCAAAGCTAGGCTCGTGAGTAGTGCTCTTGAGGAATTCACAGTGAACAGTTCGAAGGAGAGTTTAGTTTGGATTTCATAAGGTACAGATGGACATACGATTTTTTTTTAACAGTCCGCGAATAGCTCAAGGCCTCTATCGGAAAAGCGTGAGTCAATAGTTATGCGTTTTTTTCTGAAATGCAGATTATTAGATGCATAAATTAGGATTGCCTTTTTTAAGGTTGTTATCGGAGGGCACACATGAAGATGAGTTTAGCGACAATTCCAAAGGCACTTGTTCCTTTATTAAGCATTCCGGACGCTTAAAAGTCTGTACAGTAGACTCTTAATAACTCGGGCTGAAAGATTTTCGGACAGATCCTACCTTTACGATTGCCTATTACGTGTTTACGAAAATAATTCGATAACCGAATCTCTGTAGAAATTTGAAAAGTATTGGAGCAATTCAAGATATTACTAAAAAATGATTTTTGATGATATCATTAATAATATATCATTTTGGAAGCAAATCAGTCAGCTGAAAGGTATTGTGTGCATAAGGTACGCACAGATTTATCACAACAGTGACTTGATGGCTTGAAATAAATTTGATGAACTGTTAAAACTGTGGCTCTAGCTTCCTTTTAGATGCAGCCAATTTTTTTCTCTGGTAATAGAATCCAACGAATCTCATGACTTATCCGGTCAACCACGTGGTCATACAATGCCCTTTCAAAATTTCAATTCATGGAATTTTGTTTTTCTTTGAACACAGTGCGTAAGACTGGGTTTGCGTCAGCTCTCTGCTGGTTATGCAACCTAAGTATTAATTAGTCTAAATAATTGTAAGTTGACGACTTCATTTTTTTCACCTTGGTATGAAAGTTTAATTCTGCAAATTCAATTATAATATCCACTACGATCAAGAGTATACTGTATTTTTTAATGCAGCCGAATTTTAATGTTCGGTTTGTGACGCATTCAATTGAATACTTTGCTAGTAGATAACGAAATCATACTTAATTCTAAGCCTACCAGAAAATTCTGATATAAATGATTTTTTAACTAAGCGAAACCATCTGATATAAATGATATTTTGTTTCTTAGAAAAGGAGTTAATTTTAAAAACAAGGGATGAAGTCACTCCTAAGAAACCTGCTGATGGTATAGTCTAATTACGAAAGGTATTCAAATAAGCATGGGCGTGCCAATGTGGGGATCTAATGAGTGGATATTACTTTTTATATCGCTTGCCAAATATTCGTTACTAATTTTTTTTCTTCTCACGCTTGGCAACCTCTTGGAAAAAAGAACTCTCAAGGACTCCAAGTTTATATCTACAACACTAAAAAACTTCAGCATAGAAAAAAATGACTTCTTAATAGATATTGGACGAATCCAAACCAGAAATCGAAACAACACTCATGATAAGTTTCCAATATTTCGGTTACGTAAACTACTATCTTGGAAAGATTAATAAGTTGGTCATATAAGCGTTAAACTCCTCTAGTTATCAATTCATTTAGTTTTTAAAAGAATTGACATATTTATAGTAAGTAACAGGTATGAATGCCCCTGTAAGTTAGGCATTTTTCGTTTGCTTGGCCATTGGCTGCGCCGCTGTGTGAAAGCATATAACGACCATGTGGGAATGAAACTAATCGAATCCAAAGTCATAGGAGTATATCATATCGGGGTGATCCTAAAATAAGAGTTCTTTATTGCAATTTGGAATGCATAAGGGAATATAAATGACGCATCGAACCAAGTATTATGAGAGAAACTGTTAAATTCTTATCTGAAATGTATTTTTCATCTCTATTCACAAGCTGGATTTTACGTTTGCATTTGATTCATTAACTTTGCGCCGCAGCGCAAGGACTGGAGGCAACGTTAACTTACATAAAAATTGATCAAAAGAGAAATAAAAAGTATTGCTACGCGTACACACATTAAACACAACTAAATAAAACATAATTTCAAAATAATTACAAAATTATAAACATGCATTACATATATGAGTTATATATAAAAATTTAAATAACCTCAATCAGCAAATACGTTACTTGTATCATGCAAGATTTTTCATGGCTCCTGATACGCCTTTGAGGCTACCATAGTGGCCACGGGGCCCACGAAGGCCCCACCCTACGAGGCGATCCCCTACTTGTCTCACATTTCGGCAGGCTCATTCGTCAAATTTGTAATTCTACTTATACCCTTACTTAAACATTTTATGGGAAAGGTTCGAAGACTTCTGCAGGTAGACTGTTCCATTCGTTAATAGTTATATTTAGAAAAGAGTGTTTCCGGGTATCTGTTTTTTGTTTTATACATCTTACTTTGATTTATGATCGCGCCTACCCAATCTGCCTCTTTTATAACTTAATTCCTTAAGCGGTGCTACGTTTTCCCTAACACGAACCTAGCCGCCCTTCTTTAACGCCTTTTCCTTTTTAACTCCTACTTGATAAGGCTCCCATAAACATCCACCGTGTTCTAGTTTAGGCCTAACTAACGATAGGGGGCGCAGTTTAATTTATTTTCCTGTTTGATTTCTTAAGAGTACGTATCACCAAATTTAATGTCTTATTGGCTTAGCCTATGATATTTTCTATAATCGCATTCCATTTTAAATCCTTACTGAAAGTAAAAACAAAGTGTTGTATCTTATTTTCTTTCGCTAAAGCATTACCAGCGATATTATATGAATACTAATGAAGAATAATTATAAAATTTGCTCTTATCAAAGCTAATGACTCTACATTTAATAAACCATCACCGTATATATTAAGATCAAAACAAACTATAATTCCAAAACCCAACTGTGAATTCTTTAGATATTCTTTTTTGTATATTAGTTCGATTTTTTTTTAATTTACCGGGAATATAACCACTGCTACAACAGAAATTAAGTTTATAAAAGTAACTAAGGAGTATATATTTAAATATGATGATATGGAATTTATGTTTAAAAAAATCGTTAACCCCAAAACCCCGAACCTATATTCCTAACAATTGTTATATCTAATGTAATTTATGAAGGGCCGAGGAATAAAAAGATTTATTATTATTATTTCTCTGTATTTATATCCAATTTTTGACCCAGTGATTCAATCCATCAATATCAGTTCGTTGCAATTGCTTATTCCTTCCATCACCCTGTAAATTATACAGTCGTAAGCAAATAATCGCACAGGAGATATTATTACATTCGGCATATCGTTGATAAACGTTAAAAAGAATAACGGTCCCAGTACACTACCCTGCGCTACCCTTGAATTTACTTTAATTGGGTCCGACTGTTTATTTCCTATTTTTATTCTCTTCCTTCTATTACAAATGAAGGCCTCCGTCCATTTCACTATCCAGTGTTCACAGATCCACTGAAGATGGAGCCATAGGTTCCGAAATACGTGTTTTGGCGCTTCCCCTGCGACTCACCACACGCAGCAGCGGAACCACCCCGAGGTAAGTTTTCTGTGTTCAGTTTATTTATCTCGGTGAATTGCGGCTACTGGAGTTTTCTATTTTATTTTTGAATTCATACTAACAGCCGAGTCTCCTTCATTCTTTTTCCTTTTTTTGTCTTCTCCTCGATTTCTAAGCACAATATCTCTCATAATAAGGAAACTTGAATACCCTTTAGACACCCAAACAAGTACGCCTCCTCCTTCGATATCCCTCCAATACGCTTCGAAATATTGCCACGGGCATTGCCTCGAAAATCCTCTCAACGAGGAAGATATGAGCAGCCAGCAAACGTGGAAGACGCGCAATCAAAAGAATCTGTCCAAAATGAGGATTTTGTTTGTATGCACTTTGACACTCCGCAGAGTCGCTGCTGAATAAATATGAAGGACGGGTCGTTTTTTCCGATTTTTTCAAACCCGATTCCTGTGTTACCGATTACCGATTCTGTAAATACGAATTTTGGAGATTTTTTTATTTGAGTTTAACTACTTAAGGCAATCAGGAGTAATGAAAATGAAAACAGCTGTTTTTATTTTTCTTAAAAATAACACCTACAAAATATCTGACAAAGAAAAAGTGATAGTAGTATGTAGTTAGGTACATGACTATGAATTTCTATACAAAACTGACTTTTTTTAGAAATACTAATCAAATGGGCATAATTTAAATTCTAATTTAACTTTTCAAAATGGCCCACCCACATTTTACCTATTTACCATTATCATTTTTCCCAAATTAGATATTATCTTCTGTTAGGATTTTTGCCTCCAAGTTTTTAAATTTAAACAAAAAACAACCAAAATAGTCAAAAATTTTCTTTTGATTAAAGCGAACGTTTTTTAGATTGAGAGATACCATTTGCGATGAAAAATTCTTCTTCTTTCTAGCCACAGTATGCCACTTATATGCCTCTGGAGGGGGTAGTGATAACAGAAAAGGAGGCAAATTCAGTAAAATTAATCTGTTTTGAAACTCCTTTCTTTCTCGTCTATTCCTTCATCGTATCTTGAAAGCAAGAGTGACGTTTAATTGCCACAGTCTTTACTGAAGAGACGCCGGCGCATCGTCGACACACCATCAGCGGCGTGGTGGTCTTCGGTCCATATCGTGGAAGTGGAAGGCTGACGTTAAATTTCTTGAACTGGATTGTTATTTAACTCTGGGATGTATTTTAATTGGAACAAGTTGCGCACTGAGTGGAGCAATTCTCTTGTGACCCTCGGGAAATTTATAATCACAGAATATGTAAATATTCCCGTTCGTTTACATATTTGTATTGTCTATGTAAGAACTAGTGTTGGGAACAATTGAATAATTCGGTTGTTTGCTTCAATCGAATTATTCGAATAAAGCGTTTCAATTTTATTTATCTGATCCAATATCCCGCCAAGTATTACTGCCCCTTACCAGCTATTGTGTCCTGTCCACGAAAGAGAGTGAATTCATTCGAATGGAAACAATCGAACAAATGCCAAAACAATCGAATAACTATTCGATTGTTTTTTCAATCGATTGTCCCATCACTAGTATGAACCCTGCAAGCCGCCTTTCGGCGTGTGGCAGGGGATGCAAGCACCTTGACTCTATTTTCCTAATCGGTTGCTTTCGCGTATCGTTCGCGGAAAAAATGAATTATTGGAACGATTCGTTTTAGCGTCTATTTCCGTAGTCTTCCTCACTGTATCAGAACGGCCCATGTAACAGGGAGGTCGAATTATATCGGTTACAGCTTTTGAGAACGTAATTTATCTGAACTTAGTAAATTAATACTTTGAATTAGTCTTCAAATGAATCCCTTCCCCCGTCCTCTATCATCTGAGTAACACCCACTGTTTTATCGTAGCAATTATTTACAAATCGTATCGCCTTTCTTTGATCGTTTTCTACATCTCGAATACGACACTTGTCTTCAGGTTCCCACACACTACATGCATACTCAAGGTGAGGCCTTACTAACGCTAAGTAACATCGCTCGCGAAAACTTTCTTCGCTCGTACCGACTATTCTTTTAACGAAGCCGAGGGCTTCCACATATGTTTCGGATGTGGGCACTCCATGATAGATTATTCGAGAGAGTTACTCCAAAGTACTTCACCGAATCTTTTATCATTAAGTGTACCCCACGGAGGCTATAAGAATAATCATTTATTTTAGATTTTCTTTCGAAGAATTTAAGTACCGAACACTTTTCGACATTTAGCTCTATTCCCTAATCATCGTAACATTTCATAATTCAATCTAAGTGGTTAAAAAGGGTTTATATATATATTTCTTCAGAATATGTATCTATTATCTATTACATATATAATTCCTTCTCCGGATTCATTCAAGGATATAGATAGATAGATAGGATACTAATTCACAGGCTAAACCACAAGCGGCAATGATTAGAAATTTTTACGACGTATTGGCCATTACGTGTATCCGCCAGAAAAAGTGAGACTTTGAACGTCAATATCATGGGTTCGATTCCAGAGGACCCCGAATTCGATGATGTGTATTAAGACTCCATTTAAGAAAAACATTTAGGTGAGACCATGCTGTTCCTGGGTTCGATGCCAGACTACATTAAAATTTCTCGCATAAGGAATGTAAAGGAAAAGTAAGACGTCGTTTGAGGCAGTTGCAGAAAATATTTCTGCTTGAGTTTTCACACACAGTTAAAGATGATGAACTGCTGTTGTGCTGCATGGTAAGTATTACCATGAAGACCTGGGTTCGATGCCGGGTGAATAAAATGCAGCGAATTTTAACAATATTTTCAATCCATTGTTTTCTTTTGAGTACCCTCTCGATATGATGCCGACTTAAAATTAGTGTTATCGATATGATTGCAGTATGCAAGCTACATTTTACTCATCTATTATATATAGACGCTTCTCCGGATATCTATTATATATAGATGCTTCTCCGGATTCATTCATATCTATTATATATAGATGCTTCTCCGGATTCATTCATATATCTATTATATATAGATGCTTCTCCGGATTCATTCATGGATATATATATCTATTATATATAGATGCTTCTCCGGATTCATTCATGGATATATATACCTATATAGATAGATAGGATACTAATTCACAGCCTAAACTACAAGCGTCATTGGCTTGAAATTTTTACGACGTATTGGCCATAACGTGTAACCACCAGAAAAAATGTGATTTTGAACCTCAGTGTCATGGGTTCGATTCCAGAGTGCCCCAAAGTCGCGATTTTCCCCATAAGATTACATGGCGGGGATTTTCGAAAATTTATTTGAGGCACTTCCCGGAAAAGGAGAGAGTTGAAACTCGAGGGATCGCTAGATGCCGTGCATATCAAAAGGAAACCATAAAGACATCTACGAATATTATCCTTGGTTCGATGCTAGGTCGGGGGAAAAATCGGCCGTTTAAAATGCATTGCGGCGATTTTTAAGATTTTTTTTGGACCCTTTTCCGATGGCATGGAAACTTGAAATTCGGTATGGCGTTAGATATCATAATTATATTTCATAATCAAATTTTATATATTCCCTTGTGGTCCTTGGTTCGATCCCAGAGGGCCATTTACATTCCTCAATGCATTTCTTATGGATATTACGGAAACACATTTTGGGTGCTTCCCGATATTATATCTACTTGAAACTTTGCAGAAGATAAGATCAAGTCATTACTAATCAAACTGTGAATTCACAGCTACCAATGTTTCCTGGTTTCACCACCAGGCGTCTCTACAATCAGTAAATGATCCGATTTTCAAGAATTTTTTGGAACCATTTCCCAATTATATAGAAACTTGAAATTCAGCATACAGATAGAAATTATAGATAAATTTCAGGAACATGTTCTAGATTCCCACGATCGTCCTTGGTTCGAATCCAGAGAGCCATTTACATTCGTGAAAAGTAGAACGTCGTTTGAAGCAGTTGTAGCAAATATTTCTGCTTGAATTTTCACACATAGTTAGATATAGTTATCTTCTATTGTGCCGCTTAGTACGTTCACCAGGAAGACCCGGGTTCGATGCAAGACGCTAAAATTGAAGCGAATTTTAAGAATATTTTCAATCCTTTTTTTTTTCTTTTGAGGACCGTCTCGATATGATGCCGAAATAAAATAATATTGCCGATCTGCTTGCAGTATGCAAGCTACATTGCACTCGTATAGGGATATAGATAGATAGGATACAAATTCACAGCCTAAACCACAAGCGTGATTGAATTGAAATTTTTACCGTGTATTAACCATTACGTGTAACCGCCAGAAAAATTGCGATTTTGAACCTCAGTGTCATGGGTTCGATTCCAGAGGGCCCCAAAGTCCCGATTTTTCCCGTTTAAATGCATTGCGTTGATTTTCCGGAATTTTTAAAAAATACTTCCCGGATTGGTAGGGAATTTAAACTCAAGGAGCCGATGGATATAGTCAGGGTCTATCGATAACGTAAATGACCATCTCGAAAAAATTCCTGAGTTCGATGCTAGGACGATGCAAAAATCGGCCGTTTAAAATACATTGAGGTAGATATTCATTATTTTTTTTCATGCACTTATCGAAATGATAAGAAGTTCTTGCTTATATGGAAGATGTATATTAAGATTAGGTTTTTGAAAAAAATTAGATAAGACCGAATTGTTCCTGGGTTCGATTCCGGGGCACATTAAAATTGCTCTCATAAGGAATATATGGGAAAAGTAGGACGTCATTTGAGGCAGTTTCAGAGAATATTTCCGCCTTAATTTTCACACATAGTTAGAGGTGGTGATCTTCTGTTGTGCTGCATAATAAATATTACCAGAAAGACCCGGGTTCGATGCCAGGTGGTAAATATATCTGCCATATAAAACACATTGGGAAGGTTTTTAATTATATCTTTCATGCACTTATCGATAAAATAGGGAGTTCTTGCCTAGATAGAAGATGTATATATAAAAACCCAGTTCAAGAAAAAATAGATACGACAATGCTGTTCCTGGGTTCGATGCCAGAGCACATTAAAATTTCTCTCATAAGGAATATATGGGAAAAGTAGGACGTCGTTTGAGGGAGTTGCAGCCAAAATTTCTGCCTGAATTTTCACACATTGTTAGAGATGATGATGTGCTGTTGTACTGCATAGTAAGTATGACCTGAAAGACACGGGTTCGATTCCAGACGATTAAGTTGCAGCGAATTTTAAGAATATTTTTAATCATTTTTTTTCTTTTGAATACTGTCTCTATATGATGCCGATATGCAATTAGTATTGCCGATCTGCTTGCAGTATGCAAGCTACATTTTACTCGTATCATATATATATATATATACGAGTAAAATGTAGCTTGCATACTGCAAGCAGATCGGCAATACTAATTTCATATCGGCATCATATCGGGAATGTCCTCAAAAGAAAAAAAAAGGATTGAAATTTTTCTTAAAATTCGCTGAAATTTCATCGTCTGGCATCGAACCCGGATCTTACTGATGAAATTACTATGTAGCACAATAGAAGATCACCATCTCTAACTATTTGTGAAAATTCAAGCAGAAATTTTGGCTACAACTGCCTCAAAAGACGCTCTAATGTTCACGAATGTAAATGGCTCTCGGGACTCGAACCAAGGACGATCTTGGAAATTTAAAAAATGTTTCTGAAATTTATTAATGATCTCAATCCATTTGCCAAATTTCACGTTTCTATATTATTGGGAAAGGTTTCAAAATAATTCCTAAAAATCGGATCAACTTCTGATTGCAGAGACACCTGGTGTCGAACCCAGGACACATTGATAGCTATGAATGCATAGTTTGATTTTTTAGGACTGGTTCTTCTATCACGCTAAGATTTAAGTCGATAGCATGCTGGGAAGTACCTAAAATTTGTTTCCGTTATCTCCATAAGAAATGCATTGAGAAATGTAAATGGCGCCCTGGGATCGAACCACGGACCATCAGCGAATATGTGAAATTTGATTATGAAATACATTTATAATCTCCAACTCCATGCCGAATTTCAAGCTTCCATGCCATCGGGAAAGGGTCGAAAAAAAATCTTAAAAATCTCCACAATGCATTTTAAACGGCGAATTTTTGCCTTGACCTAGCATCGAACTCAGGTTATTCTCCGTAAAACTCATTTATGTTTTCGAAAGATCATAATCATATATAAAAGCTCCTAGATTTTGGATTCTCTACCTATCCCGGAAGTATTTTTTAAAAATTCCCGAAAATCAAAGCAATGCATTTAAACGGGAAAAATCGAGACTTTGGGGCCCTCTGGAATCGAACCCATGACACTGAGGTGCAAAATCGCAATTTTTCTGGCGGTTACACTCTATGGCCAATATGTCGTAAAAATTTCAAGTCAATGACGCTTGTGGTTTAGGCTGTGAATTTGTATCCTCTCTATATATATATACGATACGAGTAAAATGTAGCTTGCATACTGCAAGCAGATCGGCAATACTAATTTCATATCGGCATCACATTGGGACCGTCCTCTTAAGAAAAAAAAAAGGATTTAATTTTTTCTTAAAATTCGCTGAAATTTCATCGTCTGGAATCGAACCCGGGTCTTACTGAAAACCTAATATGAAACACAATATACGATCACCATCTCTAACTATGTGTGAAAATTCAAGCAGAAATATTGGCTACAACTGCCTCAAAAGACGCTCTAATGTTCACGAATGTAAATGGCTCTCGGGACTCGAACCAAGGACGATCATGGAAATTTAAAAAATGTTTCTGACATTTATTATTGATCTCAATCTATATGCCAAATTTCAAGTTTCTATATTATTGGGAAAGGTTTCAAAATAATTCCTAAAAATCGGATCAACTTCTGATTGTAGAGACACCAGGTGTCGAACCCAGGACACATTGATAGCTATGAATGCACAGTTCGATTTGTTATGACTGGTTCTTCTATCCTGCTAAGTTTTAAGTCGATAGCATGCCGGGAAGTACCTTAAACTTGTTTCCGTTATCTCCATAAGAAATGCATTGAGGAATGTAAATAGCCCTCTGGGATCGAACCAAGGAACATCAGGAAAAACATAAAAATCGATTATGAAATATATTTATGATATCTAACCCCATACCGAATTTCAAGTTTCCATGCCATCGGGAAGGGGTCCAAAAAAAATCTTAAAAATCGCCACAATGCATTTTAAACGGCCGATTTTTGCCCCGACCTAGCATTGAACCATGGATATTTTTCGTAAAACTCATTTATGTTTTCGATAGATCATAACCATATATAAAGGCTCCTTGAGTTTCGATTCTCTACCTATACGGGAAGTATTTTTTAAAAATTCCCGAAAATCGAAGCAATGCATTTAAACGGGAAAAATCGGGACTTTGGGGCCATCTGGAATCGAACCCATGACACTGAGGATCAAATTCGCTTTTTTCCTGGGGGTTTCACGTTATGGCCAATATGTCATAAAAATTTCAGATCAATGACGCTTGTAGTTTAGGCTGTGAATTTGTATCCTATCTATCTATATAGGTATATATAGATAGATATATATATGAATGAATCCGGAGAAGCATCTATATATCTATTACGAGTAAAATGTTGCTTGCATACTGCAAGCAGATCGACAATACTAATTTCATGTCAAATCATATCGGGACGGCCATCAAAAGAAAAAAATGGATTGAAATTTTTCTTAAAATTTGCTGAAATTCCATCGTCTGGCATCGAACCCGGTTCTTTACTGTGTACTTACTATGCAGCACAATAGAACATCACCATCTCTAACTATGTGGGAAAATTAAAGCAGAAATCTGGGCTATAACTTCCTCAAAAGACGTTCTAATTTTCACGAATTTTAATGGCTCTCTGGATTCGAACCAAGGACGATCTTGGAAATCTAAAAAATGTTTCTGGAAATTATTTATGATCTCTATCTATATGCTAAATTTGAAGTTTCTATATTATTGGCAATGGTTTCAAAATAATTCCTAAAAATCGGATCAACTTATGATTGCAGAGACACCTGGTGTCGAGCCCAGGAAATATTGTATTCTGTGAATGCAAAGTTTGATTTGTAAGGACAGGCTCTTCTATCATGCAAAGTTTGAAGTCGATAGCGTGCCAGGAAGTACCTTAATTTTGTTTCCGTTTTCTCCGTAAGAAATGCATTGAGGAATTTAAATGTCCCTCTGGGATCGAACCAAGGACCATCAGCGAACATCTAAAATTTGATTATGATATATATTCATGATATCTATCGACGTGCGGAGTTTCAAGTATCCATGTTATCGGGAAAGGATCCAAAAAATATCTTAAAAATCGCCGCAATGCATTTTAAACGGCCGATTTTTGCACCGACCTAGCATCGAACCATGGACAAAATTCGAAGATGTCTTTTTGATTTTCGTTGGATATGCACGGCTTCTAGCGGTCCCTCGAATTTCAATTCTCTCCTTTTCCGGAAAGGGCCTCAAAAAAATTTTGGAAAATCCCCGCCATGTATTCTTATGGGGAAAATCGCGACTTTGGGGCCTACTGGAATCGAACCCATGGCACCGAGGTTCAAAATCACATTTTTTCTGGCGGTTACACGTTATGGCCAATGCGTCGTAAAAATTTCAAGTCAATCACGCTTGTGGTTGAGCCTGTGAATTAGTATCCTATCTATCTATCTATCTATATAGGTATATACATGAATGATTCCGGAGAAGCATCTATCTATTATACGAGTAAAATGTTGCTTGCATACTGCAAGCAGATCGACAACACTATGTTCATGTCGGCATCATATCCGGACGGCCATCAAAAGAAAAAAAAAGAGTGAAATTTTTCTTAAAATTTGCCTAAATTCCATCGTCCGGCATCGAACCCGGGTCTTTACTGTGAACATACTGTGCAGCACAATAGAACATCACCATCTCTAACGATGTGTGAAAATTCAAGCAGAAATATGGGCTACAACTGCCTCAAAAGACGTTCTAATTTTTACGAATTTGAATGGCTCTCTGGATTCGAACCAAGGACGATCTTGGAAATCTAAAAAATGTTTCTGAAAGTTATTTATGATCTCTATCTATATGCCGAATTTGAAGTTTCTATATTATTGGCAAAGGTTTCAAAATAATTCCTAAAAATCGGATTAACTTCTGATTGCAGAAACACCTGGTGTCGAACCCAGGACTCTTTGATAGCTGTGAATGCACTGTTTGATTTGTATGGACTTGATCTTTGTACATGCAAAGTTTGAAGTTGATATCGTGCCGGGAAGTACCTAAAATTTGTTTCCGTTATCTCCGTAAGAAAAGCATTGGGAAGTGCAAATGGTCCTCTGGGATCGAACCAAGGACCATAAGCTAATATGTAAAATTCGATTATGAAATAAATTCATGATATCTATCGACGTGCCGAGTTTCAATAATCCATGTTATCGGGAAAGGGTCCAAAAAAAATCTTAAAAATCACCGCAATGCATTTTAAACGGCCGATTTTTGCCCCGGCCTAGCATCGAACCAAGGACAATATTCGAAGATGTCTTTCCGATTTTCGTTGGCTATGCACGGCATTTAGCGGTCCCTCGAGTTTCAACTCTCTGCTTTTCCGGGAAGTGCCTCAAAAAAATTTTCGAAAATCCCCGCCATGTAATCTTATGGGGAAAATCGCGACTTTGGGGCCCTCTGGAATCGAACCCATGACACTGAGGATCAAAATCGCAATTTTTATGGCGGTTACACGTTATGGCCAATACGTCGTAAAAATTTCAAGTCAATGACGCTTGTGGTTTAGGCTGTGAATTAGTATCCTATCTATCTATCTATCTATCTATCTATCTATCTATCTATCTATATAGGTATATCCATGAATGAATCCGGAGAAGCATCTATATATAATAGATATATAGATGCTTCTCCGGATTCATTCATGTATCCATATATATCTATTATATATAGATGCTTCTCCGGATTCATTCATGTATCCATATATAAAAATATATAGAGAGGATACAAACTCACAGCCTAAACCACAAGAGTGATTGAGCTGAAATTTTTACGACATATTGGCCATAACGTATAACCTCCAGAAAAATTGCGATTTTGATCCTCAGTGTCATGGGTTCGATTCCAGGGGGCTCCAAAGTCCCGATTTTTCCCGTTTAAATGCATTGCTTTGATTTTCGGGAATTAAAAAAAAATACTTCCCGGATAGGTAGAGAATCAAAACTCAGGGAGCCTTTATATATGGTCATGATCTATCGAAAACATAAATGAGTTTTACGGAAAATAACCTGGGTTCGATGCTAGGTCGATGCAAAAATCTGCCGTTTAAAATGTATTGTGGCGATTTTTATGATTTTTTTTGGACCCTTTCCCGATGGCATGGAAACTTGAAATTCGGTATGGGGTTAGATATCATAAATATATTTCATAATCGATTTTTATGTTTCCCCTGATGTTCCTTGGTTCGATCCCAGAGGGCCATTTACATTCCTCAATGCATTTCTTATGGAGATAACGGAAACAAGTTTTAGGTACTTCCCTGCATGCTATCGACTTAAAACTTAGCATGATGGAAGAACCAGTCAAAACAAATCAAACTATGCATTCATAGCTATCAATGTGTCCTGGGTTCGACACCAGGCGTCACTACAATCAGTCACTGATCCGATTTTTAAGAATTATTTTGAACCCCTTCCCAATAATATTAAAACTTGAAATTCGGCATATATATAGAACATATAGATAAATTTCGAAAACATATTTTATATTTTCTAGATCATCCTTGGTTCGAATCCAGAGAGCTATTAACATTCGTGAAAAGTAGGTCTTCGTTTGAGGCAGTTGCAGCCAATATTTCTGCTTGAATTTTCACTCGTATTTAGAGATGGTGATCGTCTGTTGTGCTGCATAGTAATTTCACCAAAAAGACCCGGGTTCGATGCCAGACGATTAAATTGAAGCGAATTTTAGGTATATTTTCAATCCATTTTTTCCTTTATGGGACCGTCCCGATATAATGAAGTTATGAAATTAGTGTTGTCAATCTGCTTGCAGTATGCAAGCTACATTTTACTCGTATGATATATGAATGAATCCGGAGAAGCATCTATATCTATTATATATA
Source organism: Sympetrum striolatum (assembly GCA_947579665.1). Classification (NCBI taxonomy): domain Eukaryota; kingdom Metazoa; phylum Arthropoda; class Insecta; order Odonata; family Libellulidae; genus Sympetrum; species Sympetrum striolatum. The sequence goes on along the minus strand of OX388344.1, from coordinate 107,620,345 downwards.
GATGCTTCTCCGGATTCATTCATATATATACCTATATAGATAGATAGGATACAAATTCACAGCCTAAACTACAAGCGTCATTGATCTGAAATTTTTATGACATATTGGCCATAACGTGAAACCCCCAGGAAAAAAGAGACTTTGATCCTCAGTGTCATAGGTTCGATTCCAGAGGGCCCCAAAGTCCCGATTTTTCCCGTTTGAATGCATTGCCGTGATTTTCGGGAATTAAAAAAAAATACTTTCCGGATAGGTAGAGAAGTAAAACTCAAGGTGCCTATATTTATGGTCTTGGACTTTCGAAAACATCAATGACTTTTACAAAAGTTATCCTGGGTTCGATGCTAGGACGATGCAAAGATCTGCCCTTTAAAATACATGGGAGCCGTTTTTCATTATTTTTTTAGATGCACTTATCGAAATGATAGGATGTTCGTGCTTGGCTGGAAGATGTATGGTACGAATAAGTTTTAGAAAAAAATTTTCATAAGACCGTACTGTTCCTGGGTTCGAAGCCAGAGCACAATAACGTTTCTCTCATAAGGAATATAAAGGAAAAGTAGGACGTCATTTGAGGCAGTTGTAACCAATATTTCTGCTTGAATTTGCATACGCGGTTAGAGATGGTGTTTTTCTGTTGTGCTGCATAGAAAGTATTGCCTGAAAGACCCGGGTTCGATGCCGGGCGGTAAAAATATCCCCCATATATAACACTATGGGGTATCTTTTCATAATTTTTTTATGCATTTATCGATATGTAAGGGAGCTCTTGCTTAGATGGAAGATGTATATTAACACTTTGTTTAAGAAAAAAAATAGATAAGACCATGCTGTTCCTGGGTTCGATGCCAGAGCACATTATAATTTCTCAAATAAGGAGTGTATGTGAATAGTAGGACGTCGTTTGAGGTAGTTGCACCTAATAGTTTTGCTTGAATTTTCACACATAGTTTGATATGGTAATCTTCTATTTTGCTGCATAGTAAGTACACCAGGAAGACCGGGGTTCGCTGCCAGGCGATTAAATAGCAGCGAATTCTACGAATATTTTGAATTTTTTTTTCTTTTGATGTCCGTCCCGATATGATGCCAATATGAAGTTAGTGTTGTCGATCTGCTTGCAGTATGCAAGCAACATTTTACTCGTATCTATTATAGATAGGTATATAGATAGGATACTAATTCACAGCCTAAACCACAAGCGTCATCAGCTTGAAATTTTTACGATGTATTGGCCATATCGTGTAACCGCCAGAAAAATTGTGATTTTGAACCTCAGTGTCATGGGTTCGATTCCAGAGGGCCCCAAAGTCCCGATCTTTCCCATTTAAATGCATTGCGTTGATTTTCGGGAATTTTAAAAAAATACTTGCCGGATAGGTAGGGACTTAAAACTCAAGGAGCCGATATATATGGTCATGATCTATCGAAAACATAAATAAGTTTTACGGAAAATATCCTGGGTTCGATGCTAGGTCAAGGCAAAAATCGGCCGTTTAAAATACATTGTGGCGATTTTTAAGATTTTTTTTGGACCCCTTTCCGATGACATGGAAACTTGAAATTCGGCATGAAGTTGGAGATCATAAATATATTTCATAATCAAATTTTACATATTCGCTGATGGTCCTTGGTTCGATCCCAGAGAGCCATTTACATTCCTCAATGCATTTCTTATGGAGATAACGGAAAAAGGTTTTACGTACTTCCCGGCATGATATCGACTTCAAACTTTGCATAATATAAGATGAAGTACTTATAAGTCATAATGTGCTTTCCCAATTAACAATATTTCCTGGGTTCGACACCAGGTGTCTCTACAATCAGTACATTGTCCGATTTTTAGGAATTTTTTGAACCCCTTCCCAATAATATTAAAACATGAAATTAGGTATATAGATAGAGAACATAGATACATTTCGAAAACATATTTTAGATTTCATAGATCATACTTGGTTCGAATACAGAGAGCCATTTACATTATTGAAAAGTAGGACGTCGTTTGAGGCAGTTGGAGCCAATATTTCTGCTTGAATTTTCACAAATAGTAAGAGATGGTGATTTTCTGTTTTGCCGCATATTACGTTCACCAGGAAGGCCTAAGTTCGATGCCAGACGATTAAATTGCAGCGAATTTTAAGAACTTTTTCAATCCCTTTTTATTTTCTATTGAGGGCCGTCCCGATATGATGCCGACAAGAAATTAGTGTTGTCGATCTGCTTGCAGTATGCAAGCTACATTTTACTCGTATATATATATATATACGAGTAAAATGTTGCTTGCATACTGCAAGCAGATCGACAACACTAATTTTATATCGGCATCATATCGGGACGGGCCTAAAAAGAGAAAAAAAAAAGAATTCTTAAAATTTGCTGCAATTTCATCGTCTGGCATCGAACCCGTGTCTTACTGGTGAACTTACTATGCAGCACAATAGAATATCACCATCTCTAACTATGTGTGAAAATTCAACCAAAAATATTTGCTACAACTGCCTCAAACTACGTTCTAATTTTTAATAATGTAAATGGCTCTCGGGACTCGAACCAAGGACGATCGTGGAAATCTAAAACATGTTTCTGAAAGTTAATTATGATTTCTATCTATATGCCGAATTTTATGTTTCTATTTTATTGGGAATAGTTTCAAAATAATTCCTAAAAATCGGATCAACTTCTGATTTCAGAGACACCTGGTGTCGAACCCAGGACGTATTGTAAGCTGTGAATGCACAGTTTGATTTGTAAAAATTTGCTCTTGTATCATGCAAAGTTTGAAGTCGATAGCATGCCGGAAAGTACCTAAATTTTGTTTCCGTTATCTCCGTAAGAAATGCATTGAGAAGTGCAAATGGCCCTCTGGCATCGAACCAAGGACCATCAGCGAACATGTAAAATTTTATTATGAAATATATTCATGATATCTATCCACGTGCCGAGTTTCAAATATCCATGTTATCGGGAAAGGATCCAAAAAAAATCTTCAAAATCGCCGCAATGCATTTTAAACGGCCGATTTTTGCCCCGACCTAGCATCGAACCATGGACTAAATTCTAAAATGTCTTTCTGATTTTCGTTGGATACGCCCGGCTTCTAGCGATCCCTGGAGTTTCAACTTTTTCTCTCTCCGGGAAGTGTCTCAAAAAAATTTTCGAAAATCCCCGCCATGTATTCTTATGGAAAAAATAGCGACTTTGGGGCCCTCTGGAATCGAACCCATAACCATGAGGATCAAAATCGCAATTTTTCTGGCGGTTACACGTTATGGCCAATACGTCGTAAAAATTTCAAGTCAAGGACGCTTGTGGTTTAGGCTGTGAATTAGTATCCTATCTATCTATCTATCTATCTATCTATCTATCTATCTATCTATATAGGTATATCCATGAATGAATCCGGAGAAGCATCTATATATAATAGATATATATATAGAGAGGATACAAACTCACAGCCTAAACCACAAGAGTGATTGGGCTGAAATTTTTACGGCGTATTGGCCATAACGTGTAACCACCAGAAAAATTGCGATTTCGATCCTCAGTGTCATGGGTTCGATTCCAGGTGGCTCCAAAGTCCCGATTTTTCCCGTTTAAATGCATTGCTTTGATTTTCAGGAATTTTTAAAAAATACTTTCCGTATAGTTAGAGAATCGAAACTCAAGGAGCCTTTATATATGGTCATGATCTGTCGAAAACATAAATGAGTTTTACGGAAAATATCCTGGGTTCGATGCTAGGTCGGGGCAAAAATCGGCCGTTTAAAATGCGTTGTGGCGATTTTGAAGATTTTTTTTGGATCCTTTCCCGATATCATGGAAACATGAAACTCGGCACGTGGATAGATATCATAAATATATTTTATATTCAAATTTTACATGTTCGCTGATGGTCCTTGGTTCGATCCCAGAGGGCCATTTGCACTTCTCAATGCATTTCTTACGGAGAAAACGGAAACAAAATTTAGGTACTTCCCGACGTGCTATCGACTTCAAACTTTGCATGATACAAGAGAAAGCCTTTACAAATCAAACTGTGCATTCACAGCTTACATTATGTCCTGGGTTCGACACCAGGTGTCTCTGCAATCAAAAGTTGATCCGATTTTTAGGAAATAATTTGAAACCTTTCCCAATCATATAGAAACTTGAAATTCGGCATATAGATAGAGATCATAAATAACTTTCAGAAACATTTTTTTGATTTCCAAGATCGTCCTTGGTTCGAATCCAGAGAGCCATTTAAATTCGTGAAAATTAGAACGTCTTTTGAGGCAGTTGTAGCCCATCTTTCTGCTTGAATTTTCACACATAGTTAGAGATGGTGATGTTCTATTGTGCTGCATAGTAATTTCACAGTAAAGACCCGGGTTCAATGCTAGACGATGGAATTTCAGCGAATTTTAAGAAAAATTTCAATCCAATATTTCTTTTGATGGCCGTCCCGATATGATTCCGACATGAAAATAGTGTTGTCGATCTGCTTGCAGTATGCAAGCTACATTTTACTCGTAATAGATATGAATGAATCCGGAGAAGCATCTATATATAATAGATATATATAGAGAGGATACAAAGTCACAGGCTAAACCACTCGCGTCAATGGCTTGAAATTTTTACGACATATTGGCCATAACGTATAACCTCCAGAAAAATTGCGATTTTGAACCTCAGTGTCATGGGTTCGATTCCAGAGGGCCCCAAAGTCCCGATTTTTCCCGTTTAAATGCATTGTTTTGATTTTCGGGAATTAAAAAAAAATACTTCCCGGATAGGTAGAGAATTAAAACTCAAGGAGCCTATATATATGACCATGATCTATCGAAAACATAAATGAGTTTTACAGAAAATATCCTGGGTTCGATGCTAGGTCGGGGCAAAAATCGGCCGTTTAAAATGCGTTGTGGCGATTTTTAAGATTTTTTTTGGACCCCTTTCCGAATGCATGGAAACTTGAAATTTGGCATGGGGTTAGAAGTCATCAATATATTTCATAATCAAATTTTACATATTCGCTGAGGGTCCTTGGTTCGATCCCAGAGGGCCATTTGCACTCCACAATGCATTTCTTATGGGGATAACGGAAACACATTTTAGGTACTTCCCGGTATGATATCGACTTCAAACTTTGTATGAAATTAGATCAAGTCCTAGCAAGTCATTTTGTGCATTTACAGCTTCCAATACGTCCAGGGTTCGACACCAGGCGTCTCTACAATCAGTCACTGATCCGATTTTTAAGAATTATTTTGAATTCTTCCCAATAATATTAAAACTTGAAATTCGGCATATATATAGAACTTATAGATACATTTCGAAAACACATTTTATATTTCCTAGATCGTCCTTGGTTCGAATCCAGAGAGCTATTAACATTCGAGAAAAGTAGGTCTTCGTTTGAGGCAGTTACAGCCAATATTTCTGCTTGAATTTTCACACGTATTAAGAGAAGATGATCTTCTGATGTGCTGCATAGAAATTTCACCAAAAAGACCCGGGTTCGATGCCAGACGATTAAATTGAAGCGAATTTTAAGAATATTTTCAATCCTTTTTTTCCTTTCCGGGACCGTCCCGATATAATGCCGTTATGAAATTAGTGTTGTCGATCTGCTTGCAGTATGCAAGCTACATTTTACTCGTACATATATATGTATATCCGGAGAAACGTCTATATTCGATAATCGTGCAATAGATAAGTGCGTTAGTTCGACGCACGGTGGGCCCAAATTTCTCCAATTTAAAATAAATTGAGGCGATTTTAAGAAATTTTTCAATCCCTTTTCCAATCAAATGCAAATGTAATATTTTTCAAGGAAACAAATGGTATTTCAGGGTCTTCTAGCATCGAACCCATGATAGTACGGGTCAAAGTTACCGAACTTAGGATCCTAAGGTGAACGGTAAACCGCACTTACGAAGCATTTTCATTACTTTTGTTCTCATGTCTTGTCATAGATTTCTACTTTCTCGGCAAATGTATCATAAAGAAATTGAAATTCCCGCTCTACGTTTATAATTGGTGAAGCCTCCTGGGGGGTTACCACGAAAGTGTCGAGTATCGAGAACTCGACAAAAACATGGCTGCTTGGACCGAGAAAACGTCACAATCTACAAAATGCGTCTTTCGAGTCACCATGAAATATTTTTGCTCGGTACTCGACTCGTTTCTCTGTCGAGTACCGACCGTCTGGGAACGAGTGGGTCTGAGCACTCATTTCACAGATTTTATGAGTCGAGTGAAGCTGTCACTTTGAACAGTTGCTATTTTTCTGACAATTTTAGATAATATATATATATATTTTCATTAAGGAAGAGTTGTTCTCTTCGAATATGTGTGTTTCATACTTGTATATTATGAATTATATTAACTTAAACTTTAAGAATTTTAATAAGAAGAAGTCCCGAGTATTTCACCGGTGATCGTTTTTAAAACTGCTAATACTATCTACCTATCCAATATAAAAATTTGGTTTTTCCCTCAGTTGCTCTTTGTATCATAAGCACGAATACAAACTATATGCTATTTAGTTTAATTAAACCAAAACTTTGCAAAACATTTTTTAAGGTGAACGCAACCTCTGATAAATGCCATCGTGCAGTCCCATGTATGTGTCGGCTAAAAATGTATAATGTAATAACACTGTGTAGGTAATATTATATACATTTTCGTGAATATTAAAGGTAGCGTGAGTAGCTAATGAAGTTAGAATGTAAGAATTATTTGTTTTCCGAAGAATTAGCGTTGTTGGAGCGACGCGATGACTTTGGAATTGATTGTTATTATTGTAATGTTCGTGGATGATAACACTTTATAATGCAATAATACATTTTCGTGAATATTAAAGGTAGTTTGAGTAGTTAACTAAGTTAGAATGTAAGAATTATTTGTTTTTCGAAGAATTAGCGTTGTTGGTGTTGGAGCGACGCGATGACTTTGGGATTAATTGTTATTATTGTAATATTCGTGGATAATAACACTGTACAGGTAATGCAATAATACATTTTTGTGAATATCAAAGATTGTGTGAGTAGCTTATGAAGTTAGAATGTAAGAATTAATTGCTTTTCTAAAGAAGTAGCTTTTTGGAGCGAGATGTTCATTATTTAGTATTAACGCCCCGAAGTTAATGTGATATAGTAATTTAAATAATCTACATATTAAAGGTTGTAGTATGCACCAATTGAATGTAGATATTGGAATCCTTTCATCAATCAAAGTAACACGGAGTTTGGACGATGTCCCCATTCCGTTTGAAAATGTTCGCTGCTCAGTTAATACTTTAACTCATATAATATATATTCAAAGGTTGTTAATAGTGTCTCTCTATATTCGGCAACATGCTTTTTGCAAGTGAAGAAATTAAGATCCTGAAGAACTGTGAAAGAATGGCTATTCTCACATGGAGATGTGGAAGGAATTTAGAGAAAACACATTTCATGAACATAATTGAACTAATATGTAGAAATAATCATCATATCTTCCTACCCAATAACGAGCCTGTATACTATCTATGGTAATATGCTTATTCAGTTGACATGATAACTAATTGAATACATTTATCATAGCACTACATTCAAGAGCTAATGTGATGCCTAAATATAAAATACTAAATAAAAATATGTACTAGTTTTAATAGTATATGCTAGTTATAAAATAGAAAGTTGTATTTGCCAGGGAAAAATCTGTTCAAGGGTATAAATAATAATAAATTGATGAATACTCAAATAATAATTAACGCTTTGAGGCAGAGTCCTAGAACGAACATATGAAATTGCATGATAAAGGCATATACACTCGACTCATTAACTAGTACGAGTAAATTAACGCAATTCAAATATTATACGAGACGCACATGAAGTTCTACATATTCATTTACCATGTTAAAAGGCCGTAATAAAAGTTAGCTTCCCTATAAGGACAAAAGTCATCTGCCCCATGTTTACATATGAGGTTCGACGGAAACGGCGCTGGCGGTTTCTATCGACGATTTCTATTGGCTGGAGACGGCAACTTCACTCCTTCGTCCAGAAACTCGCGAAGTCTACTCGGGAACGAAACGAGTTGGAAACGAGTAGTCTCTGTCATAACTCGTCACTCTATTCTCGACTCGTTTTCGATTATTGGAGCTCGTTTACGATTCCGAGTCCGAGAACCGAGCGAAAATTTCATGATAACCCCCCTGGTGTCGAACCAAGGACCTAATCTGTGAGATGAGATTGCATATTTGGCAGCTCTGACCATTTCTAAAATTGCAAGTCTTTATATCTGGAAGGTTCCTAAGGAAAAGCGGACTTGAAAAAAGTCTGACTGGGCCGGGAATCGAACCCGGGATCTTCATGTAACCGAGAGGAAGATTCCGGGTTCGATTCCCGGCCCTGTCAGTCTTTTTTCAAGCACTTGTTTCCTGGGTGCACGCCCTTATTTACCCTTTCCCATCTGAAGGGTCTTCAAACAAAATTATTTCTCTTTAGTTGAATTATAAAATGCAATTGGTGTCGAGCGATTTTTAAAGAGGTATTTTCGAGCCGCCTGAATTCGAACTCATGATACTGTTTGCAAAAAAATATGGCTTTGTAATTGTCCCTATAATGAATTCAAAGTTAAAATATCATTTGTAAGTGCATGAAGTTAATTCTCAAAAACTTACTTCAATGTTTTTCTTACGGAGATTGACTGAAATTGACTACATAAATACGCATACATATTCGTTAAATATGAAAATGCAACTTACATCGGAGGTAATTTAGCCAAAGGGAAGTCGCACGATTCGTTTAAACCCGTTGAGTGGAAGTAAATATCAATCTGAGGCAATGTGCTTAGAGAGCTGCTGACGTAAGTATAGCGAGTTTTACTTTCAGCAGTTGAATATCAATCCAGGAAGATTGGCAATCTTAAGCGATTGAACAAGTTTTTTTACGGATGGAGTGATTTATTTTAAGTGAAATGTATAGGAAATTATTGAGCACACACCTACGAGGTGCAAGCGAGGGAAATCCAACGAGAGAATGTTTCGTATCAAATGACGACGGTTGGGACTCAAAGCACTGAAGCGTAAGATGCGCTGCTCGGATTAGCATTTCTGCAGACGTTTTGGGCAGCACCAAAGTCTCGAACCCGGAACGATAAATAAATATCCTTCTGTGGTATCTTCCGCCGGTGTTTTAAAACGAGCGAAATATCCATCGGAAGTCAATCGCCGAAAGATGGACGAATCGTCCGTCTCTATTTGTACGGTGAAGTGGGTTAGAACGTACATTGGGGGAGAAAGTGCGCTCTGGTTTAGAAAGGGGAACGAATCCAATCCAAGTGATTTCCCTAGGCATTTCTTGCTTCATCGCCCGTTTGGTGGGCCACGCTCCCAATTTGGCCTATCCGAAGGTCGTTGCGAAATGCGGTTTGAAGTCGAACGATAAAAAGCATGACAATCGATCCATCGAATCGAATGAGCGCTATGTCTCGATAGGTCGCCGCCGTCAAATTAGCGCCGTGTTTTCGATCGTCATCGGCAGAGGTCCTCCGAAATCGCATTCGGAGGATCACCATTTTCAAATTCACAGCACATTACGAGCTATATCTAGCGACCTTGCCTTCCGAACTCACAATCCCACTGAATTAGAGTATCTATGTAAAGTCATTTATTGCGACCGGTTTCGCTCAAGGCCTGAAGAGACCCCTAGCGAAACCGGCCGCAATAAATGACATAGACACTCTAATTCTCTTTTGTGATGGCCTTCCATTAATGCACCACGATGACCACCAAGCAACGCATTGAACAAAACGGCTGCGTAATGAAGAGTGATTTCATGAGACATCATTTGTTTTAAGAAGCCAAAGACTTTAATCTTTTAAATTGAGATAATCATTAAGATATGATGTAATAAAGGGTAACCGACCTTCTTTAAGTTAACATAACTGGTGTAGGATTCCATGAAAATGACCTTGAATTAGCGTTTAATCTATGAATCGTTCGAGAAAAGATCCGTCCATCAGCAATACTGGAGAGAATAAAAACATAGGCACCGGAATGCGTTTTCCATTTTCCATTCGTACATTCAATATCTACGGATATCAAAATTAAAAGAAATAAAATTACTTGTTACTTGTACCATTTTCCACAGTATATTTTACACACGACCGGTTTAGTAAGATCACTTACATCTTCAGGTGACAAGAAGTTACAGAACTCACAGAACTTACTGTAACTTCTTGTTACCTGAAGATGTAAGTGATCTTACTAAACCAGTCGTGTGTAAAATATAGTAGTAGTAGTATTATGGTTTGAGGATGCGGTGTGTAAAATATACTGTGGAAAATGGTACAAGTAATTTTATTTCTTTTAATTTTGATTTTAATGGAATTCCACGCAGTAAAGCCTGCTACCATTGATTTTATCAACGGATATTTTCCATTGCTTTTTCAACGTAAGGTGAAACATCATTTTACCCGCATTAGGTACAATAAATCAGAAAAATCGGCATCACAAATGAATAGATATCATAGTTGACTGATCATTAAAATACTAAAGAAACAAATGACAGGTCAATAATAAACCGTCACGAAGACGTAGACATATAAGCTAATGGGCTGATTTAAATCCCAAAAGAAATTTCTTTAAGTAGAATAAGGAACGAACAGAGCGGAATTTATTTTACGCGTTATCTACACATCTTAGACAAAAAGGTATCCCGTAATTTGCAGAACGTGTTTCTTGTGAACGAAATATAAAATTTTGCGAAAATAAGGGTATAGTTATTATTCCACGCGGAATTAAAAGCGGTGTACCATTAAAAATAAAACTCAAGAATTGTGAAGAAGGAAAAGGAAAAAAGGATAATGAATTTTGAGAAAAATATACTTTCTATTAGAGAATGTTAAAGATGTAGCCGATGAAAACATTTGCTAAAACAAAATTTTACTATCGTCACTAATTAAATATATAGTTGATTAAATTTGTTGACAATAATGCTTTTGGCAACATCTAATCGATCTTGAGGGTAGTGCTGTATGTTGGGAGGACGTGATCACGTTTCCGTGACGCAATTCGAAAGCTGAGCAGTGATTCTGAAGTCTCTCGCACTGTCAGCAAATGTACGAATGCAGTTCTGGAAGAAGGAAGGTATAATGCAGTCCTGGAAGAAGGAAGGTATAATGCAGTCCTGGAAGAAGGAAGGTATAATGCAGTCCTGGAATAAGGACGAACGTTCAATCTATAGTTCCCGTCGAATGGAAAATATTCTTGAACGACTTGTAGGCAAAAAAAAAGCATCTCTAAATTGCTGGTTCTTTTATCTTAAACCACATCTAAATTGGTTTCGATATCTCTGACAGAATAATTATAGAATTTTACCGCGAGCACTGCCAGTAATATGCTTGGGAAATCCATCTGATAAACGCATTGAAGCCTGTAATTAACATCAGCATAACCTCGAAGTATGGCTCCTCTTAACCAAAGGCCTTATGAAACGAGGGAATATCATAACTATTACGATGAAAATGAAAAAAATCGGTATCTCAAATGACGTTCATAATTTGAAGTCTACTAACACAACGAGAGGACATTTCAAAGAGCACTTTCTATCGTCATTTAATCCAGTCTCCCAAAACAGCATCTCACAGCGGTTTAAACATCATTGACCTTCAGAATCCCGACTCCTGAACTCGTCACCATCTTCTGCTCCTTCGGAAACTTTCTACGTTACATTGCGAAAGAATTATAAGCGCGACAAACTCCTCCGAAAATAAACCGGAGATTGCCTTCTCGCTCGTTGCTGTGAAAAACGAACCCCCAGAGAAAAGGCGGGGCCCAATCAAAATGAGGTCAAACGACCTGCGTCATCTTCAATCCAACTGATCGAATTCCGAAAAGGAAAATTGTTCTCTTCGCTTTCATTAACATATAAATTGAAAAGAGTGCCTTTTTCAAAGAGGTCTCATAAAAGTGAATTTAATGGCCATTTGTGCAGATCGTAATTTGTGGTAAATGCATCACGTGGGATTCGCTATTATTATTTTAAATCGGCATCCAGAATTCTATTCCAGGTGGTCCATGCATCTCTTTTCCACAGCCTCTCGTTTTTGAATCAATTCCTCGCTCTGACGATGTCATTTAATGAAATATTTTGTAAATTAACGCCTGGAGCTCGTTATTTTGGGAGGCGTTCGCTAAATTAAAAGATCTCTTTTGAATGCTCAGTGGAATTCTCACCATTGCGACGAATGGATTTTCATAATGCTTTTTACAGGTTTAAAAGGCTACGGAAGACCTCTAATTTCATGTCTCAGTTCATTTTCTTTTACGTTACATGAAATTAAATCCAATTGAATTAATCCGGAACATGAAAAACAAGCAGTTTAGTTCATATTTTATGAACGAACTTTCATAATTATTTTGTTTCATTTTTAGTGTTTCTTTTTGCAACATGATCACTCTGGGCTCTCTAAAACTTTGAAAAATCTTATCTGAAATTATAAAAACTTGCACGACGTAGGAAAGCAATTTTATTAGATATTTGAGACCTTCTTTGAGGCAAAATAACGATCAGTCTGTTTTTATCTCTTTCATTATCTTTAATTTGTTTAATCTTAAGCTTTGTTCGTGTGTTATTTTGCTTCTCTTTCGTATTTTGATTTCCGTTTCAATCGCCTATTATATGGAGTTGTATATATAATCAGTTTTGTGATTCATTCTATATTGGTGCTTGAAGTAGACTCAAAGTGCCATTTTTAACGGTTTACATTGAACATGTCCCGAAAAACATTATTTTTCATCTTTTTGACGTAAAAGTTAATATAATATAAATTAATCACTGATATAACTTCCAAGTTTATACTGAATATAGAGTTCGAAAATGCTGTCATAGATAATCATCTACATCATATATATGGAGGAAGTCATGTGCTGGCCACATCAGATTTTTTTGTTTTGTTTTCCGATATAACGATGACGGCTTCCATGCGCGAAACATGGAGACTCCAAGTTGATTCCACGAACTTACAACGACTGGCCTTGCGATTTGTTTATGGGCATCGCATTGGTCAGACTCACAGGGAATTGCAGCCGCTTAAAATCGAATGTCCCGAAATTAAATTTTGAATGTTCGCGTCGACGTATTTGATTTCTATCAACATTACTAGTTCGCTCAGCCAATTATGGTTTTTGAATTGCTGCTCTACGTCAGGGATAACACGCCTCCTTCGGTTGTGTCAACTGACAGAAATCTGTGGGTAATGTGATGAATCCGGTCGAAGTGCCAATAGCGACTTTTCTATTACCAATGTCCAGCAATTGCTTCGGAAAGACATCTGCACTTTGATCTTGTTGCAATAACATTCGCATGTTAGTCGTCAATCGGAGTGTCTTCACACGCCCCCACAAATTTGATGATTTTAAGCACGCCTTCGTCAGCTTCAGTTAATCGGGGAATAACTGGAAGAGTCTGACACCGGACGGCAGAATCATGGCTCCGCCAAACATGTCTTGGTTGTCGCGAAGATCTTCCGAGGTTCTGTCCAGCGCCACCATTGACCATTGTGCATTCGTCCCGATCAATTTGCATACCTGGAGAATCTTCGCCTTTGCGCTGTTTTTGGCGATATCTCACACCACCTGCTGTCTCGCAGATTTGCATGTTCAGTGGCAAATTTCAAGGCAGAATGTGCAGTTCGTCCGCCTCCCAACAAAGTCTATTCCCGATGAAGCCAATGCTATAAATGAACAGCAATGAAATACAGAATGTGTTTCCATTCCCTTCAGGAGCATCCACAAAGCGAGTTCCACCAGTTCAATTATTCACAGATTCTATCAAAGAGTCGTACGCAATCTTTGGTTGTTGCTTCAACTGTGGAAAATTTCCAAGGAGAAACGGACTTTTCAAGTCCGTCCGTCATATCAAAATAAATGATCGCAAACTGTGCCTAAATTCTCTTTAACCAAGTCTTTTCTTAAAATCCACTACTTTTTGTTGCGAAAAAACGTAATGCATTTAAACAACCGCACGGAAAGAATGAAGTTTTGTATTTCACGTTCGCTAGACGATAAGTCCGCCATCTACCAAAAGTAATCCGAAGTGGCGATTCCCAATTTTGACATTTTCAATTATTCAGCTGTTCTTTTCTGAATTCTCAATTTCTATTATTGCATAAACCACCATTTGTATTAGAGCTAACAAAACGGAAAAGAATTGTTCAAATCGGTCGAGTCGCTTTTGAGTTTTAGCGAGATTAACGAAAGGCAATCGATTTATCTGTTATACATAATTGCTCCTCCGGATTCATTCATATCTATTATATATAGACACTTCCCCGGATTCATTCATATATTCATGTAAAATGTTGCTATGTTAAAATAACACAAATTTCAAGACGGCATCATATCGAGATAGAAGAAGAAGAATAAGGATTGAAGATATTCTTAAAATTCACTGCATCGCCATCCGTCCTACTTTTCCCTTAAATTCTTATGTGAGAATTATTAATGTGCTCCGGCATCGAACCCAGAAACAGCATGGATTTTTCTATTTGTTTTCCTTAAACCGAGTCTTAATGTACATCTTTTAGAAGAGCAAGAACTTACTATCATTTCGATAAGCGCATCAAAAAATAATGAAAAACGTTTGAAGAACAGGTTCGCCCCATCAACCGGGACATTCCGTTGGCCGTTGTATGCATCTATTTATATATGCACATACCATATGCAATATTCGTTTTAACAGAGGCCATTAACATAGTGCAACATATCTGCTACTGATCTGAAAACTTCTTGATTGTTTCATATCAATATTGTCAATAGCTAAAAATCTTGAGTACCAGTAATCCCGTCTTTTCAAGAAATGGTAATGCCTGTGTTTCGCATATTAAAAGACTTACTGTAAATATTTGGAATTTATCTAATTTCTAAGCTGATATATTTTACTAATATAATAACAAATTATAACCTTCGATGTACAAGAAAACGTGTAACTGTTAGTGAGACTCTGCAGCACTTTTTAATTAGTCCACTTAAGAAATGCTAAAACATGCGAGGGAAGAAGTCCTTAAAGGAGTAAAAGTAAGACATTAAAATTATTAAGATTTGCAGATGAAGAAGCTCTTAGAAGTGATTTTGAAAAGGGATTACAGATGCTAATCAGTTCGTTAAATAACAGTAATTTGGGATGAAAATCTTATATATCAATAAAAATCTGATGTGGCCAACATGACTTTCTCCACATTTATTGAAAACAGAAGCCTATGCCGGTAATATATAAATAACTGCAAAACAATGAGTGTTGCAGAAATATGTTTCAAACAAAAGTTGTAGTAAAATACATTTTCTATAACTTTTGCACAAATTGTATATAAATACATCACATTCTGTCAGAGATATTTAAGAAAAACTACAATTTTAGGATAAAAAGCAACTTCCGGTTAGCGAGTATTCACTAATAACTCCTAAATAATCCCTATACGTATACCGTAGAAGGTAGGAGTAAAAGCAAATGCTCTGAGCAAAAGATAGAAGTAAAAGCAAAACCTTCTCTTAATATGCGTAATCATTTGCTTTTACTTGCTAGCAAATGCTTCAGATGACGAGTAAAAGGTCTACTCGTTTCCATAGAAACGAAGGAATCAGCTCTAGCCGCCACACGGACAGCATTAACTTGTTCAATTGAAACGTAAATCGGTAACTGTTGCTTGTAAATGAGTTTTCATTAATTTTATTATTAATAAGATTATTATAATCGTGTGAAAAAGTGATAGAGAACTCCCATGTGAAGAGGTGCCCTTTCTCGTGATTGGAGGAATGGTCTGTAAGAAACATGGCGGTGCATTTTATCCGAAATAATTGGGAAAATATCGTTCGCGATTAATTGCGTTCAAGTTATAAGGGCTTATACCTATTTGTTCTCCTTGGTGCGAGGATCTGATACAAAGGTCGAAATATTTTTCTTATTAATCCAGTCAGTAGGAATCATGCATTCTCCATAGCATAGAATTTTGATTATGATTTTATGGTGTAAGATAAAAACTTGCCAAAAGAAGGGGTGGAAAACGAGCTATTTTTGAAGATCACTTTTTAATATGAATATAAATCCCTTTTAAGAAGTTACATTCTACCAAAAGCATTGCATTTTACCGTATATTATCTTTTTCTTTTAGTTTTGTGCCTCCATATTCAAGTGCGTCGTAGATTCACGATCTAAAATTCCTTTAACGTGAATCGTGCATAACTTTTAAATTTTTGATTCAGTTTTAACCAATGTCTTTTTGTAAGCAATCATTTCGACGCCTGCATCGCCCTCACCGGTATCGGATACAACTATTAATTAATACCATTGAGTATAAATACCACTTAAATTTTTAATTTTATTTAGTACTAGCAGAGTGCCCGTTGATTCTCAAGGGATAAATGAATGTAAATCCAAAGTAATGAAATTTAGATATGAAAAACTTTAGATAGGAAAAGTCTTAAGTTTTTGAAAAAACAATACTTCTCTTCATCCTATGTGTCTTACGAAATCACAAAAACAGCTACACAAATGTAAATCACAGACTAAACTAATGCACCAGTCGCTACAACAAATAGAGGAAACCACTGAGTACCAAATGAATGGAGACGAAATCACAAAAACAGCCACACAAATCTTGTAAACCACAAACGAAAAAGAATGAACCAGTCGCTTAGCACATCCAATGTGTCTGACAGACAGCGAGCAAGTGAAATCATTGCAACTATCACATAAACGAATAAACAAATAAACGCCGCAAACGAATTATAATGTAAAGTAGTTAATCTAATTAGAATTCGTCCTTTTATGAATTAACACCTAATTTATTCCTTAAGATGGCGTTGGCTGTTCTTCAATTAAATTACTTAACACTTTATAACTAACCCTCTGCTCTTAAATTATCTGTAAGAATTGTGAAGAAAATTATTATCCTATTAAGAATGTAAGCAGCCCATCTGTTTAATTAAATCGCAATTATAATTAGACCATTATGTTGCAAAATCAGTGTGAACTCTTTCCTCTTCTCTTGAATAGGATTTGATTCAATTTCAATATTTTCAGATCCCGTTGGCGAAAAATAATGTCTTCATATATGTTTATAAACGTGGAATGAGGAAACGTAATCCAAGCGAAAGTATACATTCAAAATAAGGGAGTTATCTCATTTAAGCGATGTAATCGGTAGTGATAAGTAATGCTCGCAATTTTTTCTCGCGATCTTTCCTCAAAATATCACGAAATCTTAAAAACAAAAATTAACTACATTTCTTTTACTTGGCCATTTATTTTTCTGTCTAATTTGCATGATTTTAACTCGCAACCAGGAACAAATAGTATAAATTCTGCTTTAACATCAGAGTACCTCTAAAACGAACACTAATAGAAAGAAGATGTACCAAGAAGAGCAAATACAATTATCAATATCAATGATTCAATTTTTGTCAATTCTGTTAATCATTTGCGATTTTTTTTGGTGATATCGGCAAATAATTGGAATTCAGGGACATGATTCGTATAGTTACAATATTCGAAGATGATATTTTCATGTATAGAGTAACATATCAGAAAAAAAATACAGAGTTTAATATTGGACTAAAGGCAAACCATATATACCAGCAATACTTCTTTAGAGGAAATTTCTATGGTATATGTAATTGAAATTGTGAAGTAATTGCTTTGTATCACGATAAATATCACGCGTCTTATAATAATACGAAATTTCGCATATTAAATATCGTGTTCAAAAATGAAACGAAAATATTTTTGAACCTGGCAGGAAATACGGGTGGCATCACGAAGTTTTTAGAACGGCAAAATTTGTGAGAACTTCAGATATAGGTATTCATGTATCACATTTCGGCTTGAATTACATTCAATTCTGAATATCAGTGGTGTTTGTGAAAAATAATAATCATCTTCTAGTGAGGATGTGCTGCCAATAAAGAGTTTGGCTAAAGATTGATTGGAATCAAATGAAGTTATAGTAAAAGTTTCCACAAAACAAAAACTTTTTTAATTTTTTGTTTTGCGGAACGGAGTTCCACCAAGTTAAGGCAATGTTCGATTGAATTTACTCCAATTTATTGTGTTACTATCCCTAACAAATTCCAAAATTTTTGAAACAGATACATTTAATTTAATTGCTATATCAATCCACCTTCGCGAAAACTATATTATGCATGAAATATAGTTTTCGTGTAAATCGAACATTAAATTTCATAAACGACCGGTTTAAGGTTTTTAGGTATCATCAGATTCACCTAACTCTTGCAATTGGATAATTAATTGGGGGAGGGGAGGCAGTTGAGAGGGTTTGAGGGCTGAAGATGAAAAAATTGGGCGTTACAAAGTAAGACGTAAGCGATACAAAATTAATTAATCACATTCGAGTACTAAAAGTTGAGTTAAATGTTAAAGCGGAAGATAGTGGCTGAGAAATTTGGTGGGTAGGTAATAGGACTGAGGTTGAAAACAATGGAGGCTATAATGTAAATTATTAGTGGTGGAAACTTAATTTAAGGATTCCCACCAATTGGAATGTATGAAATATTTTCATCTTATGCAAGTGAGTCAGTGCTACACCTCGATGTTCGATTACTTCCCCAAAGAAAGTCTCTGCCAACCACTTTACGTAGTCCTCCTCGAAACGGAACGAATTTTTAATGTCTTTATCAAGTGGACTCGATCGAGTTTTGTATACTTTCGCGCTCCACACTATTTCTGCCATGACCGGGCACAACCTTTTACTCTGAGTCTACGACTGACTAGATGCATTCGATTTGAAGCATTTGCTTTTGTTTGCGAGTGAAAGGTAAACTTTATACACAACCTTTTACTTCTCGGATGAGCAAAAGGTCAGCCGAAGAAGAATTTGCTTATGAAAAAAATAAAAGCTTTTACTTCAATTTTTATGCATAATTGTTGAAGCATTTGCTCGAAATTTTGTATGTAAAAGTTTTTGCTTCCTTTTATGCATACGGCCCAATGAGTGTCCGGATAATATTAATGCTGTAAATAAGGGCCAGACTATAGGAGGATGAGATATAAGCAATAATATCGATGAAATTTAAAAATTATTATATATGATTTTTGAACATAAGCAATTACAAACAATATCCTGTGAACAACCTCTCAGACAAATATATGAAAATTTAAAAAATTCGAATTTTGTTGAATAACCTGTAGCAACCAAGTTTTATTTATATCAAGGTAATTGTTTACCGTCTTTTTCGTAAAATAAATGAGTTTTATAGTTGCTGTTTACTGAAAATTGATTTTTCTCGATTAATACAACGGGCTGCGTATAGATATCCTGGTAAGTTGCGAATGTATTGAATATATATTCTTCTGAATTAAGTATTAAATCTAATCTATTTGCAATAATGTATATTTAGCGATTTGCGGAAATGGAGTTAGTGAAGAACGTAAAGATTTCCCAGATTCGGTGTTTGTAATCTTTGAAGAGTTGAACGGCGAGTTGTAAAGTTGTAGCAAACCTCCAACATCGTATAACAGACCAAAAAGGTGAAGAAATTTTACTTTGTTATATGCAGAATGTAAAAATTGATTTATTTGTTGTTTTTAAGTGCTTCCACTCCATATTCATTTACTATCCTTGTGTTATTGGTGTTTAATTTTTGTTCCCATTTTGACATTGCGAAAACTTTTGTGTTATTTGGCTGTTTATGTTGCACGTATTAAGATTGAGATACAAGTCAGCTCCATAGTACACTTACCTTCCGCAAAGTATATTCATCGGTGGTTATTAGAGTGATATACAATTCATTTCTGTCATCTATGTTTAATATTTGATTACTTTGTCCCCCTGTACCTGTATGAAAATTTATCTTTAAACGTGGTACCTATTATCTTAATGTGGTCTTAGAATATATTTTTATATTACTTCTGTTGGAGATATTTTTCATTCGGAGTATATGACATTGAATATTGGGTTGATTCAGCTTTTTAGACTTAATTGTAACTTACATTTCTTGGTATATTGGATTAGAAAGTTTGGTATTTGCTACCTATCAACATTTATGAAGCATGTGTTACGATCAAGGTTGCTACACTGGTATTTATGAAATTTAATATCTCCGTTGAGAATCAACGGGCACTTCTACTAGTTAACATATAAAAAGGCTAAAGTCACGAGGTTCACTAAAAGTTCGTACTGTAGACTTATAATAAGAATGGATAAGGCGAGAGTAGATCAGTATTCTTAATTGAGGAGTGTTCTTAGAAGTGGTGGAAAAGGTACTAAAGGTATTAGATCAAGAATATTGATATCAAAAGTCCTTCCAGGAGACGAAAGGAATTGATGACAAGAGAAGGACGAAATGAAATTCACAGAATCAGGAGAGACTCCATCATGTAAAATGATGGAAACAAGATCTTTCCACAGGGTTTTTAATATACGCCACCGGTTTCACAGGGGGGAATCGTCAGAGATGTGAATTTTTATTTATTACATTAGGTTCAGTGAATATTATGAATGCTTTCTCAGACATTTCGCTCATATTTCTAACTTCAGTTTTTAATTTGACAGATACTTAGAATAGAAAGCCATAGGTGCGAGACACCTTTCCCATACAAGCAGCGACAACTCGATATTCTTTCGGAAAGTGAAATTTATCAGGCATTTCGTTAGCATTCATAGCTTATTTTCAGTTTCTATTAATAATTAAATATGTGTGTTTGAATTTCTGCAATTATTCAGAAGAAGCAAAAGTATGCATTTTTAATTTAAATTAGTTATTTTATTTTCGACGAGCGAATTCACTAATCCTCTGTCTTCTCCTATAGAATTAAAACAAATAATTCTGTGAGTTTGTTTGTTGTTGCCTGTTTACATTATATTAGAGTCAAATCCGTTTTTTTATCTTTCACAAGTCCTCTGAGAATGGACACATTTTTATTCTATAAGGATTTCTAGATTCTTGCTAGAAATCCCTCCCTCAAACCCAACCCATCCCAACCCAACCCATCCCCGGGGCAACATTGCCGTGTCAACGGGTCATTCATACCAAAATCACGAAAAATCTTAATTTTAATCGTTGAACGTCGATCAAAATACGCTTGTATATCTCTTTGGACGAGTGAGACGACGAAGATAGTAAATTGCTGCACATTTGAATTGTTTATAACTTTTTAAATCGTATTCCACGCGGTATTTTTTTATGGTCCCCCATAATGGGAGGGTCGGGAGCTCAGTCAACCTGCGAAGGCGAGCTTAGGGTCCGGATTAGGATGGAGACCGTCCAAATCTCTACCTGAAAAAAAGTATCGGTAAAACCCCCAGATAACTACCATAAACCATTCGAGATGCCAAATTATTTGTATTCTATAT
This sequence comes from Sympetrum striolatum, assembly GCA_947579665.1. Taxonomy (NCBI): domain Eukaryota; kingdom Metazoa; phylum Arthropoda; class Insecta; order Odonata; family Libellulidae; genus Sympetrum; species Sympetrum striolatum. The sequence goes on along the minus strand of OX388344.1, from coordinate 107,599,006 downwards.
AAATTAAAAACTATTCGTATCACAATCACTATCGACTTTTATTTCCCCTTTGAGTCAGGTTGTTGCGTATATTACACGTGTGAATCAAAAGATGAGTCTGTCATTACTAGTTAACGCCACAGAGACTGTACGCAGCGGAGGAAGAACCCTCGATAGCGAGGTAAAGAGAGGCTCAGAATGCTTAGGACAACAACAAAAACCTGGCTGCAGCGCCTTCGGAAAGCTCATTTTGAAGAAAGCAAGTGGCAGAGAAGAGTCTTCAATCAATGCATTTTATCAGTCTCAATTAACTGAAGTGAAACGTGGGTATTAAATGCATCGATTTACCCGGCGACTTCAGACAATTAATGATGGCAGTTTACTCGTGACCATAAAAGTCTCGCAGGTTTGCAAAATGTCCACTTTACCCAGGGCACTGGGTAAAGTGTTCCCCTAATACAGTTATTTTATATTTTCCCATAACATTCTTATCTGGTCAGTATTTCTTCGTCTAAGACGTAATGAATAAATGATACATGACGAGATATAATTACCAAAGCACAATAACATTATTTACAACGAAAACAATAGGATTAAATAAAATTCATATCATTAACATTTGAGGACTTTTTATTATTTCAAGAATTTGTTCGCATTTTACAATTTGTTTATCATTTTATGGGGATTTATAATTCACAGGTTCAATAAAGTGTACCACTTTACCTCTCTTTAGACTCCCCTATATCAATTATTCAATAAATACGCAACTTTCAAGTTATTTATGGCTAGAATGTCTTCAAATAACCACGACGCCCCGGTTTAACTGCTACAGCGAATAGAGGTGTAGAATGACTCGATGCGTCTATATAAATGATTGATGATTTGCTGCATCTATTTCCCATAAAACTTATCCGCAAATCTCGGCTCGAAGAGTGATGGCGAAAAGCGTGTCCCTCCACCATGAAATACAAGTGCCCTTTTCGTGCGGTGGATATCCATTCCAGTAATGGAACCAAAAAAACCCTCTCTTGTCCTCTGCCAAGTGGAATAAGCGAAAGTATCCTTCGAGACACTATCGATGACGAAAGACGCCGAATTTATTCGCTCGGCGGACACAAAAAACAAGCTTTTTTGTTTCGTCGTGACACTCGATCTCGTGTTGCGTCATAAGCACGCGATCACAAGGAGGCGATATGTAACAATTCTGTTGACATCTGATACAGTTTTTAAAGAGAGCCCACCGCATTGAGCGTACAAAATATATGCATGCACACATGAACTATGTAAGATATAAATACATGTACACATCGGTGATTATTATATAAGCTTATTCTCATTATATCTGTTTTTGGAACCATTTTTACTTTCTCCATATACGTAGTATACAGAAAGTATTGTTTTCATGACAAAAATCGACTCCGAGATATCTACGGAAATACATGTTTTGGGGTCCCTAGAACACGTTTTGACCATTTTCGGAATGATGTCTGTGTTAGTGTGTGTGTATGTGTGTGTGTGTGTTTGTGGGCGCTGTCATGTGAAAATGATTTGTCGTATCTATACCAAACTTCATATATGCGCTTTGGTAGGTGCCGTTAGAGTTGATTAGATTTTGGAGTAAATCGGTTAACCGGAAGACGAGCTTTATTTTTCGAAGCTCGCTTCCGGTTCTGCAAAATATCTCCATAAATGTGATATATAGGTATATACCATTATGTTTAAAAGTTTCAGAAAATGTAATTTACTATAATTTTCGATTTAAACAGTTTCTCGTAACACTGATTGTTTAGGAGTTATTCGTGAAAACCGATTAACCGGAAGTTGCTGATTGAAGATGCACACCACATTAAGCATGCATAGAGGAATCAGCGAAACTTGAAACGTGTGAAATTGTGTGAAAAGTTCCAAATTATGCGGAAAGAATCAGAATATATTTAACTAAATCGTCGAATGTAAGCAATTTTTGTATACATTGAAATGAAGAATGATGATGCAGATTTCTATTTTGAGATTCAGAAAGGATGACATTTCGCTGGTTTCAATTCAAATTCATCATGGTTATAAAATATTTAAAGTAAGATGGGAAGGCTCGAATCGTCTCTAAGAAATGCAAGCATTGTTCATTTTGATCGATTTCGCTGCATTGCAGACATTGTTCACTTCTGCAGAATTGAATTAGAAACAATAGTCGTACAAAATCAATGTAAGTACCAAAAGAAGGAAAATTGAATAAAAATTCTTATTTTGGTCGTAGAATATCGTTATCGAGGCGAAATTGAAAGAATTAAGACAAAAATGACGACAAATTTATGTAATTTTGTGTGCGTATACAATTCCCTAACGACAAAGCTGATTGTTTAACTCCATTACTAATATACGCAAAAGATAACCTCCAATGAAACGTATAGGAAAGAACAGCCGACATTTTATGGCATTAAAACCATTATATTCCAGTCAAATTAGCCGCATAAAAAGGCCTGACCTTACATTGGTCAGGTATGACTGATTTTTTTATACGTTGTTTGGATCAGTGCTATGTGACTGATTTTGTAGCTTAGGAAGACCTGAGGAATGCCCAAAACACCATTGAAATTTGAGTTATTTTCTTAATTTTTGTTCAGTATCTTCTAAAGTAGGGAGAAGGACACTGGGTGAATAGGTACGACTTTAAAAAGGTAGGCCTAACTCTGAAACGGTAATGCTGAGATTGACATACATTGCATCTTACTCATCTTTTCCTGCTGCAATACACTTCGAGTCCATTTCTTACTTTTATACATCTTCGTGTGTAGGCTTTTCACGAGATAGAGTTGAAAAATTGGACATAAATAAAACTTCCTATTGATTCAACTGATGATGAGAATGTATCTACTTCTCAAATTTCATATTCATAATAATTAATATAGTTACTACTTTTAGTTATTTCTCGTGTGTAGCAAGGCATTCGTTGCTGCCAAAAATCATAGAAAATCAGAACACTCAGTCGGCACTCGTTCATTTCCATGCCACAGTTTGCATGCGTAGGAGCTTTCCAACGCTTCCTAAAGATAAATAAGATTGTTGCTGCTCTGTTCTGAAACTGCGTTATACAGAAAATGCTGTTCTGTAATGGTTTAAAAAAGATGAAATGTCCTACAATTTAAGCAGCTTCGTAGGTCCAGAACCTTCCGAGAAACACTTCTCCGAAAATTGGAAATTTTTCCAAAGAGTGAAGAATTTTCGCCTTTTATTTCTGCAAGCATCGTGAAAATTATTCATACCGAGAGGAAAATTGTATTTCCTAAAGAAGCATTATATTTTTTTAGCTTAACTTTGAGCCGGAAGCGACGACCGTATACACAGAACAATTTTTAATAAAGTGGATTACCACTTCCCAGTGGCGCAGCCAGGATTTGCCAATGGGGGGGGTCCAAGGAAACAAAAAATGCCTAACTTACAGGGGCTAGTATATTCATGCCCGTTAATTACTACAAATATGTCAATTCTTTCAAAAACTAAATGCATTGAAAACTAGAGGAGTTTAACGCTTAAATGTCCGACTTTTTAATCTTTCCAAGATAGCAGTTTGCATAACCTAACTATTGAAACTTATCATAAGTGTTGTCTGGATACGTCCAATATCGCGTGAGAGTCATCTTCAAGACTTGAAGATGACGCTCACGCGTCGAAACTAGTCGTGATTATTTTTTTTGTGCCTGTGGTATTTTGCAAAGTTTTTAATAAAATCAGGGTGAATTTCATCAAGAAAGTTTCTCCTGTTTTCTTTATTTGATGATTTCGTTATCTACTAGCAAAGTATTCAAGTGAATGTGTCACAAAACGAGCATTAAAAATTCGGCTGCATTATAAAATACGGTAGACTCTTGATTATAGTGGATATTATAATTGAATTTGCAGAATTAAATTTTCATACCAAGGTGAAAAAAATGAAGTCGTCAACTTACAATTATTTAGACTAATTAATAGTTAGGTTGCATAACCATCAGAGAGCTGACGCAAACCCAGTCTTACGCACTGTGTTCAAAGAAAACAAAAATTTTCCATGAATTGAAAGTTTGAAGGGGCATTGCATGACCACGTGGTTGACCGGATAAGTCATGAGATTCGTTGGATTCTATCACCAGAGAAAAATTGGCTGCATCTAAAAGGAAGCTAGAGCCACAGTTTAACAGTTCATCAAATTTATTTCAAACAATTCAGTCACTGTTCCGATAAATCTGTGCGTACCTTACGTGCACAATACCTTTCAGCTGACTGATTTCCTTCAAAATGGTATATTATAAATAAAATAATCGAAAATTATTTTTTAGTGATATCTTGTATTGCTCCATACTTTTTAAAATTTCTACGGAAATTCGGTTATCGAATTATTTTCTTAAATATACAGCAAATTAACAGGCAATCATAAAATAAAATGTATATTTTCTATCATCCCGAGTTATGAAGAGTCTACTGTGCAGACTTTTAAGCGTCCAGAATGCTTAATAAAGGAACAAGTAGGTTTGCAATTGTCGCTAAACTCATCTTCAGGTGTTCTCTCCGATAACAGCCCTAAAAAATCCTAATTTAAGCATCTAATACTGGTCATTTCAGAAAAAAACACCTAGCCTAGCTTTGCATTCACACCCTAAAAGCAGTCACATGCAGAAGATCTGAGTGTTTTATCAAACTGTTTGTCTCTCAAACGTTATCTTAGTCTCTGTTTTCAGTGTGTAAGTTTCGAATTACTTCTCGAAAGTTCCCTTGTATTTTTGCGAGTAAACGAATCAGCACTTTCGAATTTTTCTCATGGGAATCTTATCTTATGGTGTGAATCATCTAACTAAAGGATAGGCATAAAAAGTGCACACGTTGAACGTTAAGTGCAAAACACTCGTATCATAGCGTCCCATTGATATCGATATTGGCTGTAGGCCCACTCTGCCACCGAAAACATCACCTTAGCTGAAATCGGAGCCATATTTACGGGTATAGGAAGCTTTCGCTGAATTTATCAAGCAAACCCGTTCTAGCAGTGTATCTCTAAGACTTGCGTGATGATTGGGGTTTTGTACTCTTCAGCAGAAAAAATGCTTAGACTTGATTCTTGGGGGGGGGGGGGGGGGGGGTTGAACCCCCCCTCGCTGCGCCACTGCCACTTCCCCTACACACTCACAAGAATGTCTTCGGTGGTCAATTGGGACTGGGCGCTTCGTACCCCGAGGTATCGGGATTATTTATATTTTTTGTATTTAATTTGAATCATTTTTGACGGGGGAATTCGCTAGTCTTCTTATATATAAAAATGAAATATTTCTGCTTGAGTTTTCACACATAGTTAGAGATGATGATCTTCTGTTGTGCTGCATAATAAATATGACCAGGAATACCCAGGTTCGATGCCGAACGGTAACATATCTCCCATTTAAAACATATTGGTTGAATTTTCATAATTCTTTCGGAGTCTTTATCTTGAATATAAAAGTTACACTTTGCATGTATATGTATGTTATACTATGAACCATTTGCTTGCAGTATGCAAGCAGCATTTTACTCGTATCTATCTATATATATATAAAGCAGAAATTCTGTGGGTTTGTTTGTGGATTTTTTTGTGGGTTTGTTTGTCTTGATTTGAGTCCACACCGTTTGCCCGATTTGTCTCAAGCTTTGCATACGTGTCCTCTGATATCAGGAAGGAAGTACTGTCGCATTTTTATTCAAGAATTTTGCTGGGTTCGAACCAAGATCGCTCAGATAGATTTTCATAAGGAATACACGTAAGCTTCACTTTTATCGGTTGCAGGCTTTATTTCTTTTGAAGAATTAAATTAGAAGGAATAGTCGTACAGAGTCGAGACAAACACCGAAGGAAAGAAAATCCTATGAAGATTCTTATTTTTTTCGTGGAATTTTACTTTCGATCCGTATTTGCGTGAATAACGGTAAAAAAATACGAAACATTTGTGAAAATTCGAGGTTGTAAACAACTCATCCCCCTGATCCCATTGTTGAATCCGAGCACATGTGTTATCCCGTAAAAATACTCAAGGCCCATAAAGTTGATGATTAAAGAGGACGATATATTACACGGATAACGAGAAATTTTCTGTAAGAAGGTAACCAGCAATTGCAGGTACGTAATAACAGTCAGAAAGGGTAGATTACCAGCTCACTGATGAGGGAAGTTAGATGTCTTGTCTTTATATATAAAAATGAAATGATGTTCGTGACGTCGTCTAAAACTCGAAAACAGCTCGACCGATTTGAATATTTTTTTGTTGTTTTGTTCGCCTCGGTACGGAGGTGGTTTAGGAAAAAAGAAAATTAGGAAAAACCAAAAATCGAAAAGCATTTCCATAAGAAATACACGTAAAGTTAATTTTTCTCACAACAGGCTTTATTTAATTTGAAAATTTAAATTAGAAATAATAGTCGTAGAAAGTCGAATCAAGCAACAAAAGAAGAGGAATATTTTATTGAGTGAATGTTTTATCAAAATTTCGATGTTGTAAAATACCCATCCCCCTTGTCAATGAAGACGATTGTTGATTCCAAGTTCATGTATTTATCCATCAAAATCTATAACATAAAATAGAGTGTGGGTGTGTGTATGTTCGCAAAAACTCGAGAACCGAGAGTCGCACAACTTTGAAATTTTCTACATTATTAAAGGTCAACTCCGCGCTGTGTATAGGCTACTTTTTATATCCCTGAAGTTCTCGGTTCGAACCCAGACGGGTCAAAACGTTTCCATAAGAAATACACGTAGAGGTCAGTTTTCTGTAGCAGGGTTCATTTCTTTTCAAAATTAAATTAGAAATTATGGTCCTAGTATGTCAAATCAAGCACCAAAAGAAGGAAAATAGATTAATGATTCTTATTTTGATAGTAAAATATCGTTTTCGATTCCAAATTGCGCACAATTAGATAAAGTACGTGAACATTTTATCTAAATTTTGAGGTCGTAAACAACCCATCCCCCTGACGATCAAGGCGATTGTTGATTTCGAGCTCATGCGTAATTCCGTAAGGAGACATGGAAAATGATTGCCCATTGAGGCAGTTGTAGCAAATATTTTTGCTTGCGTTTTCATAGTTAGAGATGGTGATCTTTTATTGTTTAGTATTGGGGTACAAGTCAGCTCCATAATACTCTTATCTTCTGCAAAGAATAATAATATCTTCGTTGGTTCTCAGTGATATATATATAGAATGTATTTCTGTTATTTGTGTTTAATCATGGTTTAGAGAACCATTTTCCCTTTCAGAAAATGTCTCCTAAAAGGTGGTGCTGCTTATCCAAATGTGATCATCTAATATATTTTATAATTTTTAAATAATTTTTGTCTTCATCGAAGAAAGTGTTTATTCAAAGGATATGAGATTAAATCTTTAGGTGACTTTCTAGACTTAGTTATAATTTTATTTACTTTGTTCATTGGTTTGGAAAATATTATAGCCTGGAATCAGCTATCTATCAAAAATTATGTGGCAAGTGTTACGATCAAAACTGTACCAAGAGTAATAATCAATTTGGATTTCCCCGTTGAGCATCAACGGGCACTTCTGCTAGTGAATTAATAATATAATTCAAGTTAAAATTAATCCTGATAATAAGTGATACACTTTATGAAGAAGAAAAAATCTGATGTGGACAGCACATGACTTTCTGCATATATAAAATGTAAATATTTATCTACGACAGTATTTTCGAACTCTATATTCAATCTAAACTTGGAAAATAAGTGATTAATTTACATCATATTATCTTTTACGTCACAAACATTAAAAATAATGTTTTTCGGGACATGTTCGATGAAAAAAGATGAAATGGTCTTTCGCCCCAGCGCGCTGCAGCGCCCAGAGCGCCCACAACGTACACTCCTGGCCAAAATTAACGCAGCACCTCCCTAGCGATCCTTACGGCCGGTGTTGCGTTAATTTTGGCCAGGACTGTACATAATCAGCAACTTCCGGTTTATCAGTATTTCACAAATAACTCCTACGCAATCAGTGATACAAAAATATGTTTCATACAAAAGTTAAATTAAATAAATTAAAAGTAAATTACATTTTCTAAAACGTTTATAAAGAATAGTATACACCTAAATATCATATTTATGGAGATATTTTGAAAACCGGAAATAAGCTTTGAAGAATGAAGCTCGACTTCCGGTTAACTGATTTACTCCAAAAACTAATCAACTCTAACGATATCAACCAAAGTACTATATATGAAATTTGGTGTTGATACAACGAATGGTTTTAATGTTAGAATGCCCACAAAGTACATAATCAGCTATTTCCGGTTTATCAGTATTTCACGAATAACTCCTAATCAACCGGTGATACAAAAATATGTTAAATACAAAAGTTATAGTAGATATCATTATCTAAAACTTTTATAAGGTATACAATATACCTATATATCATATCTATGGAGATATTTTGAAATCCGGAAATGAGATTTGATGAATGAAGATCGACTTCCAGGTTAACCGATTTACTCCAAAAAGTAATAAACTCTGACAGCACACAATACAGTGCTATATATGAGGTTTGGTATTGATACGACTAACAGTTTTCACGTTAGAGCGCCCACAAGCACAGACACACATACATACACACACACCCTATACGCCGAGGGAGAGACTTGCGGGCGGACTCACCTCCCCCATATCCGTCACCAGCGGAATCAGGCAGGGATGCCCAATGTCGGGACAGCTGTACTCCCTCGCGATCGAGCCCCTGGTGAGGAAACTCAAGTCTACCCTCGCGGGAGCGGCACTACTGCAGGACGCGCGCCTGGCCGTGTGCGCGTATGCCGACGACATTAACGTCTTCGTCGACCGCGAGGAGGATTTCCACAAGATCTTGCCGGCCTTCGAAGAATACTCAAGAAGGAGCGGAGCCCGCCTCAACAAAGAGAAGTGCCGGGGGCTGTGGGTCGGAACTTAGACCACCCGAGGTGATCGACCACTCGGATTCGAGTGGCGTCGCGACGGTGCCAAGTTCCTGGGACGCTACGTGGACAACTGTACAAGGGCCGAGAGAACGGCCGTGGAGGAGGAAATATACGCGAAGATAGACACCGCTACCACCCGGTGGAAACCTAGGATCGCCTTCATGTCCCTCCGCTGCAGGGTCCTCGCTATCAACCAATTTGTCGCCCCAGGATCTGGCACCTGTTCCAGACGTTCACGCCGTCCGCCACCGCCGTCGAGGAGATCCAGCGTAGACTCGTCCGTTTCGTCTGGAGCGGGCGGAAGCACTGGGTCTTCGTCGAAAAACTCACGGCGCCAGTCGACCAGGGGGGGCTGGGACTGGTCGACGTGGAGACCAAGTTACTGGGGTTCCGCTTCATCACGGTGCAGAGGATATTCCTCCACTAGGGCACGTCCACGTGGCAACGCGTGTCATCCGCGCTACTGAGCGACGTGCTGGCCGGTCCGGACATCATCAGCTCCCTGTCGAACAACAGACCGTTCCGGAAAGTGGCGCACTCGGATGGTTACCACCAGTCCGTGGCACGAGCCTGGAGACTCCTTCGGCCGAGGCGTCCTCGGTCACCTAGTAGCCAGGAACCAACCGACGGGCCGCTCGAATTCCTGTTCGACAGCGCCCTTTCGACAACGGAGCGAAGACTGCCTCTGTCGAAGAGAGAGGCATACAGGTAGTTCTTGCATCTCCGAAACAGGGACGTCTGGTCGTTCAGGGGAAAGCGAGACGAAGAGCCGATCAACTGGCGGGAAATGAGGGCTTGGCCGACCCTCGGACACCACGCCGACGCGGCCTGGCGTTTCGCCCACGGTGCCTGGGCGGACGCCGTTTTCCTACACCGAGCCGGAATCAGACCGGACGGGCTCTGCCCGTGGTGCCCAGACGAGGTCGGGGACGAACGGCACCTGCTATTCGGCTGCCGAAAGTCCAAGCCCGTCTGGGGTGCCGTGACCGGTGCCATCAAGCGGATCACCGAGAGAGCGGTGATCCTCGTCAGAGATCTTTACGCCGGCCTCAAACCCGCAGGTACCGCCGACAAGCGACGTTGCGCCCTCTCGAACTTCCTCATCAACCTCACGAAAGGCGTCGTGTATAACGAGTTGACGTTGTACATGCGAGGCAAGAGGGCACACGTCGACTACCTTGTCGCCTTCAGCAACGCCCTCAGGAGCCAACTGGTGTCGGAAGGTGGAAGAGCGAATCTGAACGGAACGGAAGCGGCACACATCCGGTTCTGGGCGCAGGGGGGTTACCTGCTCGATCCCGAAACGGGCAGCTTAAAAGAGTCGTGCAAGCTGCTGGCACCGTCATCGCCATCATCATCGCCATCATCATCATCACCATCATCATCGTCGGCGTCTAACGCACATGCGAACGACACTCACCGACACCAACCACAACAGCACACGGTTAGGTTCCAGACTCTGGAATAGGGTGGGGGGAACGGGGACTTGGGCAGTTGGGCAGGGGCGGGGGGCTGGGGCAGTGGGGCAGAGGGGCCGAGGTGGTGGGAGGGGGGTTTGGGGGGAGGGTCGCGGGGGAACGGGGTGGGGTGGGTTAGGGCGGAGGGTGGGTGAGGGTTGGGGGGTTGGGAATAGTTAGGGTCGAAGGAAACCAGGCTGAGTCCTGGCGAACTCGGCGAGGGGGGTTCTGGGGATTTGCTAGGAAGGTAGGACGGCCGCACTGGGAGGGGGTGCGGGCAAAGGGCCCGCACCGCCCCATTCACGCCAGACGGCCGTTTTGGAGCAATTTGTACACTCCCTACCTGGGATAAAATAATAATAATAATAATAATAATAAAACACACATACACACAGACATCATTCCGAAAATGGTCAAAACGTGTTCTAGGGACCCCAAAACGTTTATTTCCGTTGAAATCTCGAAGTCGATTTTTTTCATGAAAACAATACTTTCTCTATACTACGTATATGGAGAAAGTAAAAATTGCATAAGATTTTAACATTTGCTGTTACGAACAATATCCTGTGAAGAATCGCACGGAAAAAAGTACGAACATTTACATTTAATTTTTTTATGATTTTGTTTAAATGTCAGTAGTAACCAAGTTTTTATTACAGCAACGTAATTGTTTACTGAATTCTTACTTTCTTTTTATATGAAGTACAGAGAAAGTATTGTATTCGTAAAAAAATTCGACCTCCAGATTTCAACGGAAATATATATTTTGGGGCCCATAGTGTTCGTCTTCGCTATTTTCCCGAACATGTCTGTGTCTGTGTGTCTGTCTGTGTGTGTCTGTCTGTCTGTGGTATAAAAGTTTGTGGGCGCTTTATCTCAAAAAGTAATTATCCGATCATTTCCAAAATTCATATTTAGTATTTTCCTAACAATGCCAAGAGTTGATTAGTTTTTGAGAACATCGCTTAACCGGAAGTTGCGGTTTATCCGGAACAACATTTTGTTTCTTAAATATCTCTGTCAGAATGCATTGTAGTTACATACAATTACATACAAAAGTTATAGATAATGTACATTACAACAAAGTTTGTATAAAAGATTTTTCCGTGACACTGATTGTTTAGGAGTTATTCTTGAATAATGGTTAACCGGAAGTTGTTGTTTATCCAGAAATGGAGTTTTTCATACATATCTCTGTCAGAATGCAATTTAGGTACATACAATTTGTACTTTGCTATATTAAAGGTTTTGGAAGCTTCTATTTCATTGGTTGGGATAGTTGGAAATTGAATTTTATGATATTAATTTGTAATTGATAATTCTTGAATATAAAATTGAGGCCATAGAATAGCATATCTAAGAAGGGCGAGGTCATTCATTCTAAAAGAAAAGAATCTACGAAGGAAGGAAAAAAGGAAGGAAAGGAAAGAATCTAGAAAGTGTTGAAGTAGAGAGGTAAAATGGCGAACCATCAGAAATAACGAAGAGAAACGAAAAATACAAGTACCAGACAAGCATGTTTTATTTAGTAACCATTTTTTAATAACGGCGTCCGAACCAAACGAAGCACACTTTTCCTTAAAATCAAATCCACAAAAGAGAAAACAATTCGAAAAATCAACAACTAAGAAGTTCGTCAAAATGGAAATCGCAAGTTCCAGACCGCTCATCTTTTTTATAACAATTCCCTAGTTAAGTGCAATATCGCAAAAATTGTAAGCTTGGTTATTTTTTTCTTTACATTAGAATTGCAATCAGCGTTCGTTCCTTTATTCTGAAAACCACTGTTTCCTCCTCTTCATTTACATTTTTCGAGTTTGATTTAATCACGAATTATGAGGTTTTGATAATTACACATCTTTTATTAAATAAGCACTGGAAATATATTTTAGGACAAACCTTTGTGAGGCTTGAATGAAAGCTATTCCTGTTCAAATTTAAAAGACGAAACCTTTTAAAACATTTAAACATATTACATTATTTTTATAGAAAATTTATGCTTATAGTTATCATCCGTAGTTCTTCACTGTGAAGATTGCCCTTTAAGCTCACGTTAATCGAGGAATAACGTGAGTTAGGGAGCCAAATATTGGCGGGAGAAGGATTGGTAAAGTTGTAATTTAGGGAAGGATTCAGGGGGAAAAGCAGAGGGGGAGACAGAAGTTGTTGGATGACATTAAGGGGTGGGGTTAACTGCAGGGAAATGAAAGAGATGGCACTTGATAGGGATTTTTGAGTGTACGTGAACCTACCGAAAGGTAGAGCACTTATAAACGAATTATGTATAATATAATTTTACTGAAAGAATTAAGAGAAATTAAGATGAACGTATCACGGGAAAGTGTTATCTATCTTATGAAAAGTAAGTCATTGAGAGGAGAAAGAGCAATTAATCTACACAAATTAATAACGCGTCTTATAAACCTCTCATTCGCAATTAGTATAGCAGTTGTCAATATAAATATCCCCTTCGTGAATCAAAGGACTGTTCAGTATGGGATAATGTGAATGAATGTTTGATTAAAAGCCAGAAAATTCGTAACTTGCAGATATTCAAATATGTCAAAGTCAACTCCGTTCAGATGATAAGACTTCCTTTTAAGTATATATTAGCTTCCGTTTCTATCCCAGACGACTTAAGTTACTCCCTTAAGAGAAAGTTGTTGCTCGTAGTCTCCATTTCAGTTGCAAAATCAAATTAAGACGATCATTGTATCAACCTGAGATAAGTTTGGTATTATATGAAAAGTAATATTCATATGACCTCATGAATTGATTTCGGCAACAAATTGTAAGAGCGCAAGATATTGGGATTTTCATGGAAAGGTTTCGTTTTACGGTGACCTGTCCCATGGAACGAAGCTAACAAAAAAATTAGATTATCTTATTTTTTATAAAAGGACTACGACGTTTAATCCTGCTTCTACACTCCCCAATCGACTCAGCTAATATAAACACACGATTAATGACGATGGAAGAGACTTTTAGTTTCGCCCGAATAAAGACGAATTTCATTCAGAATCGAATGTGTTTCCATTTGCAAACCTTTTTGAATTTCTTTAACTTGTCTTTCTGCTGGTTCGAAAAGAAAAATTTATTATACATTTTGTGTTCTTATGTGTTATTATATTGATTAATGCACAGAGCTGACTGAATTAAATGCGTCGAATTTAACTTTCATTAAGACTTGACTATATTTTGATTTCATGGATGTATTCTACCGTAAAGATTAAGAATAAATCCTCCGAAGAATTCCTGCCAGCAATTTTAATGGTACCGAAGTTTTCCTTTTTTATTAGGACTGCAGATCCAAGCATCTTTCGCTGTTGAGCCGCGAATATTCAAAGTTCAACCGAGCAACGCCTGAGATACGATGGTCAAACAAAATCCGTATCTATGTTTACACAATCGAAGTTAACGGAGCTGTTTGTACATCGAAGATTGGTTTCGATACGAATCGACGCTATCGGAATCAAAAGGCGATTTTGACGGTGCGTAGTTCCCCAAGGCTTCCCTTGCACAATACTTGGTAATTGAATCCTCCCAAGCAAAGAAGGAACTTGCTCTCGAGGGAGTCCTCACCGAGTGAAAACTTATCGCCGAGGTTTATTTGGAAATCTCAATATTTTACGTCATTTCGTTCATAAATTGATTAAAGATAGTTTAAATCAAATTCCACGCAAGTAGCAACTTGTATTTACTTTATTCTCTGACGGCCCTCACATCCATCAACGGGTCTCTAATGTCCATCAGGAAAAGCGTGATTCCTAATAAGTGCCACCGGAAATCTGCATTACTTATTCTTAAGTAATATATTTGGTGGAGTAGAAGTGAGAAAGGACGGATGATAAGTCACCTCAAAAGAAAATATCTACTTGTTTGGGCTTCTTCTAGTTCATATCTACAATTAGCGAGCCAAAATCAGTTTAAAACAGATATCACCATCCATGATACCGAAAACAATTCAAATTTGTCGTTGTATTCAAAATCATCCGATTTAAAATGCATTGCGGCGATTTTTTAAAATCCTTTCCCCATAACATGGCAACCCAGACATGTGAACATTTCATTTACGCAGTTTCCCTGATGGTCCTAGGTTCGACGCCAGTGTCATTTTGCATTTTACCATTAAATTTAAATACGGAATTTAGTTTGAGGACCTTCACAATTTAACGACTAGAAAATACGTTCGGGGTTGGCAAATACCAATTTCATCTAAGATTCCGACACAATTCTGCCATTTCAAAAGAAAATATAACGATGCATGAGAAGTCTATGACCAAGCATGTGAATAGAACTATGAATATATTTTATAAGAACAATTTTACCATTTACATTATCAAAGGGGAATAAGAATTTGATTACTTTAATATCTGTATCTAATTTAATTACTTATATATATGGAATTTAATTACTTAACTATCTTTCTTGAAATTAGGGTCGTACACATATTACGTAACGGGGTTTTGGGGTCCGTCCATGCGTCTGATACATGGGGGTAACGCAATTTATCGGGGAAAATTGGCAGCTCTTCCGAGCGAGTGTCGAACGGAAGTAGTCGCAGTGGAGTGAGGTAGACAATGCAGTGTACTTTGCGATCCTAATTATCAACAGGTCATCGAATCTAGGTGAAATGTATGAATGGCCTTTAAAATTGAAATTTTTTACTAAAAAGTGAATCATTATTGGGAACTGAAATCTTTTTTTCCTGAATATAAGCCCAAAACGTTTCTCAAAGCACTCGCTACGTAACGGAGGGGAGGAGATTGAAGAATGTAGCGTTACCTAATTTGTGTACGACCCCTTATAAAAACGGTCGGAGACTTTTGCTGAGTCCATTACTTTAAACAGTTTGTAGGGGCAGATATCATCAACAAGCTTAAAATTGTACTCGTATAAGATATATGTGTAACTATTGGCCTTTGCGAGCAAATCACCCCTATAATTTATACGACCTTAAGTAGAAAATTAGATTTAGCATGAATGATCCAGTATGGTAGGACGCAAGAAGTAATTTTAAAGATATCGGTTAAATGTCTTATAAACAATACATTTGTATATGCTTCAGGATTATTAGTCGTTTGTCATCCACGCTAATTTCAAACGAATACAGTTCTTCAGTCACTAAAATCACATTTTGATCATTTTCATAAATATCGGAATAAATATGAAATTAATATGTATATATTTGTAAATTTATTTACGAGAAAAAGTATTTAAATGACACAATGCATATTATTTCATAGTGATGAAAACTAACGACATGATTCAGCATCGCTAATATATTTTAGAAGCTATCTCAGCCGCAAACAAGACGACACCAAACGTAAGAAAAAGTTTCTTTCGCCTTAGCACCAGGAAAATGATTCCACAGTCTATAGAATCCTCGAAAGTAAAAACGTTTATGTAAAAGTGGATAATTTTGGAATGTTTTCATCGCAATTATGGGTAGCGGACAAAAGAAGTTAACTTGTTAGAGAACCACTTCCAATGGACAACACGCGAGGTGTATAACTCATAGTACATGGAAAGTCTGATTCAAATAATGTATGAAACCGAGAGGGCGCTGCGGAGGAGAGGAAATGAGATGGAATTCGCCGATAATAAGAGCGCGTTGCTAATTACACTGGACGCCTCACATCAAATTTTAGCGTAATGAACGGCAGTGGCATTTGGGAAAGTCTGAGGAATCCGAAACTTCAGAAGAAAACGAAATTTGCTATCTTATGAAGCAGCTCGCGGTGAGCATATAACGGGAAAGATTCCAGTTTCGCCAATTCTGGATGGAATTTGCGGCTGGGATGTATCCTTTAATCTGCACGTTCTGGAATGAATACATTATAATATACATACACGAATCAAAGACATGTCTTTCATTCCAGATAAACTGAAGAGTCCTTGAAATGGAAATGAAGTGTGAGCCGCTTAGAAATTTCAAATTGGTAGGCTCTCAAAGCATCGATTGGGAAAATAACTGAAAATCGTTTAAGTGTCCCAATTATCGAACAAAAACACAAATGTGTGGATGCAATTTAAATGTCTCGGAACACATGATGCCCTTATCCGAGTCTACCTTTCAAACACGACGGTAGTCGAATTGATAAAAATGGAACTTGCGAATGCCCTCATAAAAAACGCCGTCGCAAAAATGTAAATGGGCGAATCGATTTCGAGGGATCGCGCGAACAAGGTATTCCTTATAAATCCCATGCGAAGGAGAAAAACACCTCCGGATGAATATTTTTCCGGTCATTTTCATGCTAAAATATGTTGCGTTCTCCCGTGATTTCTAAATCACTCTTTTAACGATTTTTCTTACCACGAAAATTTGAATGTTTTTCATTTCGGTGTAAAGAGGAGGATATTTTAGTTATAATTATCCGTTGTAAGATGTTTATCGGCATAAAAACATCTTTAAAAATACGATGACTTCGAAAATTGTAACAACGATTTGATAATTTATGCAAAATATCGATAAAAATGACCAAAGAAACCAAAAAAGGTCAAGATTAAGAATCTCTTTTTCCACACTTTCTAATGACGAAGGGATTTAAATCATTCGCAGCTGGACACAAAGGTGAGCTCCTAATTACATCCATCACCTGATTATGAGCTGAATATATTAATCGCCTGTTTTGTCTTCATCAAGTGAATCGCCTTCAGCAGTTTAACGGTTGCCTGGAAAGTGGAAGTCCTGTGTTCCCGGTCGTATCGAAATTCCGTCATTTCAGTTCATTCATCGCAGAAGCGATTGTCTTTTATTCGAGAAATGAGATTCCCTTCGAAATGGATTCCGACAAAGAAAATTAACAGGTCGATCTGCAAATCAGTTGAAAACGACTCTATTTTAACGATTTTATAAATCCAAAACGAGTGCTTTTCATGCGAAAACGAATGATTCTGCGATGGTAAACACTGAGGAAATTCCATTAATCACAGAAACAACAAAATGTCAAATCTCGTACGAAGAACGAAAAGAAGAATTTGCAATGAGATTCTTTCTGAGAAGCTATAAACACCGCCACCTGTAAGTCATTTATGACTCCAGAAGCCAAGGCATCAACATTACCCGAAAATACACAATTTTTCTAATTATAATCTTCATTTGTTATCGCCTTAAAATGATATCGACATGTTTTGACTAAAAGGAGTGTATTTAATCATATTGGCAGAGAATTTTAAAATGTATTGAAATAGCCGAAATTCCTACAGGTAGCGAAATCGCAAGGGTAAAGACACGCTTAGCATGAATAAGCTAACACATTTCATTCATAAACAAGACGGTGTACAGCGTAAACGATGGAAATTTCATTGCCGGGGATTTTGATGGATGTGAGGTTATTTACCTGAAGATGAACAAGCATTTTCCGCGGCAGAGAGCGAAATGACACAGTAACGAACACACAAATTGTGGCACACAAAAACGATAAGAGTGGGACCTACGAGAGGTCGTTTCGCTTGTTGTAGCAACTCCTCGATCACGAAGAGAGGCAGAGGAACCGAAAAATACACGAGATGAAGGAAACTACAGAAGCAGAACACGGGCACACAATCGATATATGACATAGATTATGTTTAGCACATTTTCACGGACTAACTGCAATTAATTATCTGAATCTAATTACGTAATTCCTAACGAATGAAACAGAGTCCCGCAAATTCACAGCTGTCGAAATCAATCGCAACGGGCCGCCGAATCGAGAAAAGAGCTCGAATGAAGAAAAGATGACCTCACCTATGACGTAAGAGAATCCGTCGAGCGTTAGGATGCACTTGGCTGCACCACGGCGGGGGGAGCAGCTGCAGCAGTTCCTCCTCCCCCTCCCCTTTTCCCTCCCTCTGCCGTCCTCCTCCAGACGGTCCAAGCCCATTTCCGATCTTCCACGTCTTTCCTGCATCACGCCATCCTCCTGCTCTCGCCGGCAACCGCCTTATGACCGGCCGCCGCTCGACCCGATTCAATTGCGCACGCCCGTCCCCTCTCCTCCGATTTCACGGACGCACTTCGATTTTATTCTCCCGAAAGCGTTGCAAAGTTTACTAAATCAGAGGAAAATACCCGTCGTTCGTTTTTCCGTCGATTCGATTGAGCACAACATTGCCTAATTATCCTCCATTAATGCACCCAATACACAATTTCTCGCTTTCGACACCGGAAATCGAACCTGGTACCGCTTTCGCCGGGTGCGCTTGCTCAGCAGGGGGCCAAAACTTTCTTAAGGAAAGTAAAATTTACATTCCACGAATTCAATTTATTTCGTCTTAAATTCATTTCGACGATGCATTTTTCGATCGAGCATTCGAAAGCGCGTTTCCTCGCAAGTGACATCGCTCCCATCGGAAATTTGGACGATGGACCTCAAAGTGCCGATCGAGTGGTTTCCTTATGAAGAGCACATCGTACGTTTTCTGCTTCGAGACCCTCTTGGCAAACTTCCAAAACACTAATCAAACCAATTACTCATTTAGATATATCCTTTGTCGCAAATAGATCACTATCACGAAAACCTGGGAGCATACTTAGCGTTTCCGTGAAAAAGGTACAGCTTAAAATAAATATATTACCTTTTATTATTTAATCGCGGATTTTTTTCAAGATGAATCTCCAATCAATATATAAACTCACTTATCAGCTGTTTTGCTTTGACTCAAACCGTCCTCGGTCATTGGAATTGAACGATAACGAACGTTCAAAATTACTTTCAGCGCATTTCGGTGAGTAAAACTTAGTTCCATTCATCCGTATTGCTACACCGTTGCAAGTTTCTAGTAGTTATTTGTATGGGCGTTCATAATTTCGATATAGAGGGCCCTAAAGGCATTTTGATTGTCTTTGGCCTGACTCCCGTAGTCGGAACTTCACCGTCACAAACTGCAAAAGTCGAAAAGGAAGTCGTAATCCATGGAAGAAAGTATTCCCAAGAGAAAAGCCATAATTTTAATGAAGAAAAGATTAGTCTTAACGAGACCTCTCCGACCGTGGAGCGAAATCATCGCAAACGCCAGCGAAAGAAAAGTTTCGGTCTTATGTCGGCCAATGAGAGGGGGGCCGAAGAGAGTAAAAGAAGAAAGTGGATGAAAGTTAGGAGAGCGAATGAGAGGCAGCAAGTGAGAGTAAACGAAAGGGCGAGAGATACACAAACAGCGAAAACACATAAGAGAAATGGAGGATTGGAATGTTTGGTCGAAAGCTTTATAAATAATTAAAGGAATTGAACGAAATACTGAATATCTCCATCGTTTTTAAAAACGAGAAGAAAATAGCGACTTCTTTGAGGTGAACAGTTTCAAAATGAAAGACGCCTTAACACTGCACAGATTTGACGAAATAAACCATTCGAAAGGAAATGGACGCTGTATCTAAATGCCTTTCTCAAATGGAAAAGTCGAAGACTGAGAAGTAAAAAATAAGATGAACAGGATCTGAAGAGTGGAAAGAGGAAAGTGTGACGGATAGTAAACAAGGATAGGAGGAGAAAAATACAGAAGGAAATGAATGGACAGAAATATCAGACGGCAATGAAAAAAGAGAGAAAATCATGAGAGAGAAGTCGAAAAGCGAAGGAGATAGAAGAGAGAAGTGGAGAGAGCAACAGATGATGTGAGGCATTGTGTTGGCGACCTGATTGGAATATATAGGGCGTGGATTGGGTGGGTGGGGGAGGCGTGGATTGGGCGGGTGGGGAGGCGTGGATTGGGCGGGTGGGGAGGCGTGGTGGGAGGTGTTGGGCAAAGTGCCAGGTGGACCAAGAGGCCGCTCTATCGCTCCGTTTCACCTCCATTAGATCAACATTCGAATGTGACTTAAGTTTTCCCACATCGTCTTCGTAATTGCGGTGAAAAGCTTTTCGATCTTAAAATCATAAAACTGCGTTGCGATGCAACGATAAAAGTGGTGTCGCCCATATTTAAGGTTCCACAGAACCACCATTTTAACTAAGATTGCTTATCTGAAACTTTATTTCCTCTCGTGTTTATAGACGATACATATTCATGGCTTTTACTGTAATTTCTCGGAGATAAAAGATACGTGATAGCGTTGAACCTTGGGTTCACAGATTCTGCTGGTATCAAATATTTTAGTTAAAACACGTACAATTTATTTACAACTAATATTTCTTATTTAAAGTGTTGGAATTACTGGAAAATTTATTTTCTCTCAGTGAGAAAAGAGCGTAGATACTTAAGTATAGCATTTCGACCATCATATCTCATCATAATAGTCACGATAAAGAAATAAAAGAACTTGAAATCTCGAATACAAAGATTGGCAGCATCTTGACTCTTTATTTTCCATCTTGAAATAGAACTCAGTTGTCCACATTTTAGTTAAACCAACAAACCTCACAGCACCTTCCATCAAGAGCAAAATACGCCGTAAGTAAACTTACTTGTAGATAGTAGTAGTAGATAGCCTTATTTACACGGCAGTGTGTTTAATTGGCGTTCGCATTGTAGGATTGATGAAATGCAACCACAATGCAATTTGAATGTACTTGATTTGCTTCCACTTTGCCGTTTACTGTAACAGAGCAGAGGAAGTGCCTTTTTTATTTGTTTGAACATCGATCCTACCAAACTAAATGCACAGCAATCGCATCGTTTAGCTGTTGACAAATAAATCACTCGAAAAGTCACTCTTGGATGACATCATCCTGTGAATTTCTATAAAATGGAATGCGACAATGGGCGTCACCGTGCGCAGAACGCCTTTGAAAGGTATTTAATCATAAAATTCACAGTCTCTGGCGATGTCTTGTGGAAACACGATGAAAAATAACAATTTGTACTTTTTCCAAAGTATTTATTAAAAACAATAGATGGAAACAAAACACGACTAGATTCAGAGATTGATCATCAAGTGACCAAGCAAAAACGTAAAGCATAACATGTCTTACTTGTAAATAAGTCTTATTTGTGTATATTATGGTTTACGTTTTTGCTTGGTCACTTGATAATCAATCTCTGAATCTAGTCGTGTTTTGTTTCCATTTATTGTTTTTATAAATACTGTGGAAAAAGTACAAATTGTTATTTTTCGGTATTTAATCACTCAACTGAGTCAGTCACGAAAGAATCGATCTATTCACACGTCACTCAAAAACTCAAAACTAAGAAATAAATTGGAATTTGACCAAGTTAAACGAATTGCAACCGCAAAAGAGGAAAAATAAAAAAAAAACATTTTGTTATTTTTAGCATAAAATCAAAACGATAGAACGATATTCATGCCAAATAAAATGATCTCTCATATAACTTGAAACTGTTGGATAAGAAACTTAGTATCCTAAGAATTAGCCTGACGAAATAGTTGTTCTTGAAATAGCAAGTGTTATTATTATCGTTCCAGTTAAATACATTAACATCATTTCAAAGGACCTCCGCACCAATGAGATGATTAGTTTTCCAATCGATGGGCTTGTTAGTACGACGATTTGTGATCGCAATCAATCTTCATTCATACAATACCTCAAGGGAACACAACCCGATTTATCAGGTGTTGTTTTCATTTTTGGCAGTAAGATGCTGGTCATAACGTGTAACTTCCAGATAAAAGGAGACTTTAAACCTCAGTGTCATGGATTCGATGCCAGAAGGCCCTAAATTCCCGATTTTCTCCATAAAGATACATTGCGGGGATATTCGAAAATTTTTTGAGGCACTTCCCGGCAAATTAGACAGTTGAAATTCTAAAGATCGCTAAAATCCGTGAGTATCCGTGGAAAACCATAAATACATCTTTCGAAGATTATCCTTGGTTCGACGCTAGGTCAGGGCAAATATCTCCCATTTAAAATGCATTGCGGCGATTTTAAAGATTTTTTTAAATCACTTCCCGATAAGATGGAAACTTGAAACTCGGCATGTAGATATACATCATAAACATATTTTATGTACGCTTTTTAACTTTCGCTGATGGCCCTTGGTTCGATCCCAGTGAGTTAATTACATTCCTCAATGCATTTCCTATGGAGATAACGAAACCAATTTTAGGTACTTCCCGTCATAATATAGACTTCAAACTTAGCATTAAATAAGATCAAGTCCTACCAAGTTATAATGTGTATTCACATCTGTCAATTGATCCTGGGTTCGACCCTGGGGGTTTCTAAAATTAGAAATTGCTACATTTTGTAAGATTTCTTTTTAAGCATTTCCCGGTAACATGGAAACTTGAAACCAAGCATATGAATACAGATCATTATAAAATTTTATATACGCTGTTAAAGGTTTCTCTGATGGTCTTTGGTTCGATCCCAGAGAGCCATTTACATTATCCTATACATTTATACATGGGAATAACGAAGTCTTAATTTTGGACCTTCCCGGTATGATATTGATTTAAAATTTTAAATCAAAAAAGTTTTACTTCTATTCACACCTTCCAAAAGATCCTGGGTTCGACACCAGGCGTCTTTACTATTTGAAATGTATGGCGGGAATTTCAAATTATGGATTCTTGATCAACAAGAGATGGAAGGATAATGTGGTAAAAATCGAAGGTGTATCAGATAGAATTTGTAAACTCATACTAAAGATCAATGAGCGTTACTCAGTACAGGTCATCCAAGTCTACGCACCAACAGCGGCAAGCAGCGAAGAGGAAATTGAAAACTTCTAACAAACTCTCGACACTGAACATGACAAGGAGGCCCACTACTATAAAGTCATTATGGGAGATTTTAATGCTCGTATAGGTCAGCGGGTAGCTGATGACACTGTTGCAGGACAATACGGACAGGGCCAGAGAAATGAGCGAGGTCACCGCTTTTAGAGTTTGCAGAATGCACCAATACGTATATAACAAATACATACTTTAAGAAAAATCCTGCAAGGAAATGAACGTGGAGAGGTCCCAATGGAACAAAAAATGAAATAGACTACATATTGGTAAACAGACTCTACTCTGTAACTAACTGTGAAGTTATGAATAACTTGAACACTGGAAGTGACCACTGAATTGTTAGATGAAGATTTAATATTAATGGAACGAAAGAAGTTGGTTTCTTGCAAGAAGGAGGAGATAAATATTGGTAAACTATCAGATAACGAGATGGATTAAACGGAAGTACGATTAATGTTTGTTCTTTGTATCGTCCTCCCGATTGCAAAATAGATTGTATTGTTGATTTATCCGTCGCCTTACAGATAGTTAGTGATAAAATAAAAGACCCAATCTACGCGTTAGAAAGAAGGTTTTTACCTTCCGCATATTAATTGGGAGAATCTAAATGCTGTAGCACTTGTAGAGAGTGAAGCATTTCACAAAATTAATTCATACTTTTTCGTTGCATGCTTAAGATCTGGTAAATATGACTAAAACTCTAATGACTCGTGCGGGTTACATTTTAGATTTATTGGCCACTTCCCACGCACAAATAAAAATCTTGCCCACAATTGTTGACGGTATTTCAGACCATAATGTCATAATGTCAGGGATGGAAGTGGTAGCGGTTAAATATCTCAAGCCGCCAAAGGCAATTAAATGTAATTCGCAAAGCAATTTTTTCGAAGTTTAAAGTTCATATCATAGAGTAACTATACATTATATACTACACACTATATTGTTAATTTATATCATATTGTATGTCTATGTCCACCTCTCTGCGTTAAGGGTGCCTTGGATTTAGTTTTCTGTGAATCTGACGATGATCTTGTATCGAAACCGGTACTTCGAAAATAAAAGTTTATGTTGAAAAGTATACATCTATCGTAAATAAGGACTTTCCTCAACATCACGGCCACATCCATCGATTGTATCAAATGGTTAATCAGTCCTCTAAACTAATTATTTATCTGTAAATTACCGTGTCGTCCGTGAGTATCCTATCTTTTCAATCAATTTGATTTCATATCTATGATTTAGAGTTTAAGTTCGTTCTCAGCGAAAAATGAAATATAAAATACTCAAAATATGAGCTACAAACACAGAAAACAAAAGTTTGATAGACTCATATTGGAAAAGCAATACCATAGGTATACTAAGTTATGCCTTCGACAGTCTATTATGTATGCTATCTATATGTTGTATGTGTTTTAATGCGTTTAAGTGGAACTACAATAAAAGTAATTTATTTCGTAATTTTTAATATTATAGGCTATAGAATAAATAGTTTGAAAGTCATAAAGTCAAACAATCTTCTAAAAGACAAGAGAAAATGTCAACGATTTCTACAACAAGTTAATTAAACGTTATCATTATGGTTGCCGTAGATCTATTTATATAAATGAACTATCGTAAAAAAAATTGCCACCCACTGAAGATCCAACTAATTTTTGTTAATTATCTTTAAATTCCCAACGAAAACCGGACTTAAAAAAAGTCTGACTTCTTTCAAGTCCGTTTTTCCTTGGGATTTTTCCTGGGTGCACGCCCTTACGTGCAATTTACCCTTTCCTTTATATTTAAATTCTAATTGATATATAACATTGAGTCGGCTTTGGTTTAGTTTGACGTCTTTCTTTGATTCTCTGCCACAGGCGTGTACTCTAAGTGTGCCTTCTTGCGAGTGTTTTCCTGCAGTGGAAATTTTTTTCCTGAGCCCTCAGCTTAGGTTTTTCCAATCCACATATTACTTTTCTTTTTTTGCTTACTATTTCTTTCTTTCTGTCCCTCATCTGACGTTAGAAAGAGAATCCCTAATCTCAATCTCGCCCAAATAAAGACCTCTTATTATTACGGAGCAGCAGAATTTCCTCAGTTATATCATTTAATAGGCCAAAATAAAGAATGGCCTCAGACTGTCTACGAATAAACACTAATAAGTCCTACAAATGGCATTCGAATATTTGAAATTAATCTTTTTAGAATTCCTTCGTAAATAGAGAAATAAAGGGGAAAATTATCCGTTCTGTCAGTGAACAAGAAACGCCTTCGACGAAGCAATCAGCCGAACCAATTAAAGCTGCTAGAGTCAGTCGTCGGCAGTCACGCGAAGGAATCCGCGGCAAGAATTCACTGCTTGACGTCACTTCCCGTGACAACACATCAACTTAAAATAAATGGACTTTCAAAATGAGAGGAGGAGAAGAGGAGTCCGTCAAATCGAAGATTGCTTTCCAGAAAACGATTCGGCAAGAGTGAGTGGAATCTTCCTCATTTTATGAAATAAGATAAACTTTGATTCTCGGCGGAAAAATTATAATTGATAAATACCAAAGTAACAGCGTTGATCGGGAAACATGTTCCCAATGTGTAGCATACATACATACATACATACATACATGCATACATACATACATACATACATACATGCATACATACATACATACATGCATACATGCATACATACATACATACATACATACATACATACATGCATACATACATGCTCTTCTTCTTTCCAAATCAATAGGTCAAAAACATAAACGTACGATTAACTCTAAAAAGCCGCTTCAACTAAATATTCAAGCTCATATGTGCACAATGAGCAGCTGATTCAATTAAGATTCGTTCACAAAATATAAAATGATACATCGGAAGATTTTAGCGAATTCAGGACACATTTACTGAAAATTCTCGGAAAGGAATAAAGGAAACGAAGATCAAACAACGCCAATATTCCTTGCGGATCTGATTGGAATGCATAAACATCGTGGAGATGAAACAGAAGCGGTAAGAAATAACGTTTTGCCGAAC
Organism: Sympetrum striolatum; assembly: GCA_947579665.1. NCBI lineage: Eukaryota > Metazoa > Arthropoda > Insecta > Odonata > Libellulidae > Sympetrum > Sympetrum striolatum. The sequence continues at coordinate 107,572,983 of OX388344.1, read as the reverse complement.
CTAAGTGTAGGAGATTCCATGGAGATGCAGAAATCACAAAAACTGAATCAAATATCCGAGAGCACAAAATGGAAACGAAGACTGAACAAGAGAAAGAATTGCAGAATGAAGATGTAACTTTTCTCCTTTAAGATCTTTTAAAAATTATTAAATCCACTCCAAACATATAAAAACGACATCATTATGACGTAATATTCTATGGTGAGCATAAATTAGCACGCTACAATCCAGGAATGTCCGTTCTAGTTGTGAATTCCTCGTCAAAAATGACCGAAGTAAAAGAAACTGCCTTTATAGATACACTAATTTATCATTAAAACCATAAAATTAGCCAACAAAAAATTTCAGCGCTGTTTAGTATAATTAAAATCAAGTAAGAGCAGAATTTATTCTCAAAATATTGATTCTTTCTGATTTTTAAGCACTTCTAATTCATAAACTATGATAATTAACTGTTACCAACTTTTATCAATTTATATATACTTTATTTTGAATAGTATCGTTGGTGTACTTGTTAAACTAGTTTGATCGTTAAGGGAATAGGTTGTTTACAATCTCTAAATTAAAAAATAATATTTGTGCATATTTTGAAAATTCTCACAATTTTGAATTGATAATCATATTCCACAACAGTAAGAATATTCATTCCCATCCCTTATTTTGATGCTTGTTTCGACTTCCTACGAATATTCTTTCTACTGCATTATAGTGTTTCGCTTACTGATTTTTTTGCATTTAAAAAGTTCAATTTTCTGAGGATAGTTTGAATCAGCTATCTTGAATCGTTAATACATCGCTTTGTACGATAAAGAGGTTAGAAGGGCTCTCCGCAAGCAGAGAGATTTGCACGGAAAAGTAAAGGCTTTTACGGGAATAGATCAGCCTGTTCCAAATCCACCACGATCATTATTGCTAGAAAAGCACAAGAAAGCAAAATGCGACACCAAGCGAGCTATGCGTAACGCCCACAGCAACTTTAAAAAGAAAATTCTTGGGGATTGTTTAGAGGAAGACCCTAAAGCTTTCTGGTCCTACTTTACAGAGGTACAGGGAGAGGTACAAACAGTGAGCTCGATAAGGGATATCGAAGGTAACATTACTTGCGATTCGAAGAGGAAAGCGAACATCCTAAACGAATTTTACCAAAGCGTATTCACATCAGATTATAACATAAAGATCCTCCCTAAGGTTAATATACTAGATTCCATGCCAAATATAACTTTTACGACGGACGGTATAGTTAAAATCCTACGTAAAATTAAGCGAAATAAGTCGCCAGGGCCAGAAGGCATTCCAGCAAGAGTGCTTAAAGAACTGGCAGAAAGCGTCGCCCCTTATCTCAAAATTATATTTTGTAAATCGATAAATGAAGGTAGGGTCCCATCCGATTGGAAATTAGCTAATATTACTCCTGTTTACAAAAGCGGATTAAAGTAGGACCCAGGAAATTATAGACCTATATCATTAACTTCGCTGTCCGGAAAGGTAATGGAACATATCGTCGTAAGCTCACTCATGGGATTTTTAAATAGAAATCAATTCCTCGACGCGAACCAGCATGGTTTTCGAAAATCCCGATCATGTGAAACCCAACTTGCTCTATTTGTACACGATATCCTAAAGTCCGCCGAAAGTAAAAAGCAAGTGGACGCTATTTTCCTCGATTTCAAAAAAGCATTCGATAGAGTCCCCCACTACAAACTAATTTACAAACTAAAACTAGTGGGCATTAACAAGGAAGTAGTCGACTGGGTTAAGGATTTTCTCTACGAGAGGGAACAACAAGTTGTACTGGATGGCGTTAGCTCAAATAGAGTCAAAGTTACCTCTGGCGTACCTCAAGGCAGTGTAATTGGACCTCTTCTTTTCCTTATTTATATCAATGACTTGAGTGACGAGATAGATAGCAATGTGAGGACATATGCGGATGACTCGGTTTTAGATAGAGAAATAACAAACGAGGAAGACCGGACATCTCTCTCAAACGATTTAGTCCTCATCCAAAGGTGGTGCGAAAAATGGGAATTAGATATTTATATAGGTAAATGCTCCGTAGTAAATTTCTTCGAAAAGAAAAAATTGCGTCCAAATCACCAGTACAAAATTAATGGAATTGGTATCAAAGTAGTAGATACAGTTGAATATCTCGGGATCAACATTACTAATAACTTAAATTGGAGCAAGCATATTCGAAAAATCTGCGGCAAAGCAAGTAAAAGGCTTGGCTTTGTAAAGCGTATTGTCGGTAAATGCGATGAAAAGGTGAGAGAGCGATGTTATTTTACCTTGGTCAGACCCCTTCTGGAATATGTGGCAAGTATATGGGATCCGGCGGATGAAACGTGTACTCCCGAACTCGAGAAAGTGCAGCGTAAAGCGGTTCGTTTTGTTAAGAAATGCTACGATAAAAAAGCAAGCGTTACAAAAATGCTCTCAGACGTAGGTTGGGAATCCTTGAAAGAAAGGAAATTGGAAGCTAGGCTGCAATTGCTTAGTAAATTCAGGGAAACTACATTTTCGGAAGATACAATCGGTATCATGCAACCCCCCCTGCTACCTCGGTCGATCCGATAATGAACGTAAGTTAAGAGAAATAGATGCTGGGATGAACAGTTTTAAAAATTCGTCCTTTCCGCGAGCAATACGCGACAGTAACCGAATAAGGAAGTAGTTTAGATTCAACTGGTGTTTACACCCCCTGCCACACGCCGAAAGGAAGCTTGTAGGGTATTAATGTGGATGTAGATGTTGTCTTCTTTTTTTCTTCCTTCGTTCACGTGAAACGGATGTTATCAAAGCAATTCTCTACCAATTTTTTGAATATTTTTACGAAAATAAATCACAAGAAATCCCAAGTTATGAGCTGTGATTTACACCACGAAAGAAGATGATCAACGTGTAACAAACCTTATTTCATGTCCAAAATATCAGTATTTTTGTAATAGACAAAAAGGAAGTAGAAAGTAGTTCTTGGGTTTTAAAAAGCTTAGTCAAAACCTGGTGGAAATGCATCAGGAAAATAGTCTCGTGAAAGAAGGAGAAAATCTCGCGAAACTTAAATTAACATAAAACGTTTACCCTAAATAAATCTTCGTTTATAAGAGACGTCGCCAATTGTGCAGTTCAAGTGTGTATCTATCCCCAGCTCCAATGTAAGGAGCACATTTGCGACCGGTTTCGACGAATAATCGTCATCATCAGGTAAAGAAACAAAGAAAGGAATCACATTTACACAAAGCGAAGGAGACCAAAAGGATACCGAGATAAGAATACCGGATCGTAGATAATCACGGACGGAATAAATTTGTAAGAAATGCCAAATTAATCTGAACTTTCTTTTTTTCACAAAAGAGGTCCGTCCTTTCGATTTTCCAAAAGAGATTCTCGTCTACGAAATAGGCCATCCAAGTCCCGATTCGATCCGCTGTAGTGGCGAAGTGGTATTCTCAGCGCTACTTCATTTGCCGTTGAAGGCCTTTTTAATTCGGAGGAAGACTCCCCAAATCGGATGTCTCCAAGTCCATCTCTTTTGAAGTCCATTGCCTCGTACACATCTGCAGTTCGATTGCAGATAAAAGACGATAACCGCTGAGCGCGAAATGTTCACGATACTTGTTGAAATACGACTCCAACTAATGATAATACTTTGGGGACTACGAAGAAAACTAAGAAAGTAATTTTGCGATAAACTTTGTAATTAAATTTGAATGACATTAATCTGTAGACAAATGAATAACGAAATATTCAACCGCTTCGATGAAACTAGCCAGAATGAAGAGGAAGTATGAAGGTTGAGATATTTAAATGTTTACGCTTGCTAATGTTTTCTGAACTCAATCGTTTCTAAAATTGAACAAAATTAAAATTTATAACGCTCAATGATAGAACATTCGTGCGTGATTTTGAGAAGGGGCAATTGGGGCAAGGTTTTATTTCAGAGTCCTCTTCAGAAAGCTTCAAAGAATAACGTGGTGTTTTTATGTCCCTCGGAGTTCCTCTCAATTATTTTCCTCGCTTTAGGTAAATCTTTTCTCTGAAACAAAAGTCCACCATTTTGTTACATAATACATGCAAATATTCATTTGAAATCATTAAATTTAAGGGTTGTGAAAGATAATTTACAGGTTTATAACGAGGCGTTATGCTTTTCCGATGACTCACCTTTAATGGGTTCAGCATCGTTTTGAAGTTGAAGAATTTCGCAAAATTTGTTCAACTTTGACCCCCTGTAGAATTGTAATGCGCAGGAATCAACAAAAATTATTTCGAAGTTACATGCAGAATTTATTCAAGAATGACCATGTAAAGTTTCAAAGTCCGCACTCAAAATAAAAACACTTAACAACAACAAAAACGTATTTTTGGCCAGCTTTTTTCGATTCTAGCCCACTGTGCGTTGTTACAAGCATCACATTGAAAGCAAAGTTACGATATTCGCGGACGACACAGTCATTTACAGGGAAATAGATAGTTTAGAGGATAGATTATCCCTTTCGAACGACTTAGATAGAATTATGAAATGGTGCGATGATTGGCAATTAGAACTAAATAAAGAAAAGCGTTCAGTAGTTAACTTCTTCAAAAGAAAATCTAAAATAAATGATTATTCTTACAGCCTCCATGGAGTGGACCTAATGACAGTAGAATCGGTGAAGTATCTTGGAGTAACTCTCATGAATAATATATCATGGAACACCCACATCCGAAATATATGTGGAAAAGCACTATCATGGAATGCCCACATCTGAAATATATGTGGAAAAGCACTTAAGAAATTCGGCTTCGTTAAAAAAACAGTCGGTAGGAGCGAAGAAAGAGCTCGCGAGCGATGTTACTTAACGTTAGTTAGGCCTCACCTTGAGTATGCATGTAGTGTATGGGACCCCGCCGAGAAATGTCATATTCGGGATTTAGAAAAAGTACAACGAAAGGCGATACGTTTTGTAAAGAATTGCTACGATAAAACAGTGAGTGCTACTCAGATGATACAGGACGCGGGATGGGAACCATTAGAAGATATCTAATATAATTCGAATGCTAATTCAAAGGATAAATTTACGTTCTCAGATGATGTAACCGATATAATATGACCTCTTTGTTATATATTTTATAAATGCCGTTCTGATGCTGCCAGAAAGATTAGGGAAATAGATGCTAGAACGAATCGTTTCAAAAATTCATTTTGTCCATGATCGATACGCGAAAGCATTCGATTAGGAAAATAAAGTCTGCACCCCATGCAACACGCCGAAAGGCGGCTTGGTTTTTTATAGACATAGACAATAGTATTACCAGTCAAAAAACAGCAGAAGTCTTCCTTCTTCGCATTGATGAAATCCCTGAATTCCGAAAATCTCGCTTCGCGAAACACATAAACCTGCCAGGCTGGCTTGATGGGTTTTACTATTTCCGCTTGAGGGATTTTACTATTTAGCTGCGGCTATGATTTCGTGGTCTGAAATTCAGGCAATAATATTTAAATCATCGAACAAGTGAGAATGTGGAGTGGCTAATATATCAAGTGCCTTGACCTTCGCGAATGGTCCTCGTAACTTTCTTATTAAGTTTATATAAAGCATGAATCAAAAACGTATTTAACAATAAAGAAATCAAAACCAGCGTTATTTGGTGGAACTTCATTTTAAACTTATAAAAGTAAAAAACACACACACTTGTACGAATTCCACTAATTTGTGGAATTTGTGCAAGTGTGTGTGTTTTTACTTTCTCCCCATACGTAGTATAGAGAAAGTATTGTTTTCGCAAAAAAATTCGACCTCCAGAATTCAACAGAAATAGATGTTTTGGGGCCCATAGAGTTCGTTTTCGCTATCTTCCCGAACATGTCTGTCTGTGTGTCTGTCTGTGTGTCTGTCTGTGTGTCTGTCTGTGTGTGTATCTGTCTGTGGTAAAAAGGTTTGTGGGCTCTCTATCTTAAAAATTCGGATCATTTCCAAAATTCATATTTAGTATTTTCCTAACAATGCCAAGAGTTGATTAGTTTTTAATGAATATCGCTTAACCGGAACAACATTTTTTTCTTAAATATCTCTGTCAGAATGCAATGTAGGTACATACAATTATTTACAAAAGTTATAGATAATGTATTTTACTACAACTTTTGTTTGAAACATATTTTCGTAACACTGATTGTTTAGGAGTTATTCTTCTATAATGGTTAACCGGAAGTTGTTGTTTATCCAGAAATGGAAGTTTTTCATACATATCTCTGTCAGAATGCATTGTAGGTATATACAATTATATACAACAGTTATGTACAGTACTACAACTTTTGTTTGAAATATTTTTTCGTAACACTGATTGTTTAGGAGTTATTAGTGAATACTCTCTAACCGTAAGTTGCTTTTTATCCAAACATTGTAGTTTTTCTTAAATATCTCTGACAGAATGTGATGTATTTGTATACAATTTGTACAAAAGTTATAGATAATGTATTTTACTACAACTTTTGTTTGAAAAATTTTTCTGTAACACTCATTGTTTTGGAGTTATTTATATATTACCGGCATAGGCTTTTGTTTTCAATAAATATGGAGAAAGTGTTGGCCACATCAGATTTTTTACTTTTGTAAGTATCTATCAATGTCTGCGATATAGTCTTCTCTCTACCGGAGTACGAACACGATAAATTCTCCCAATCAATATGGGGAAGGTTAAAATTCCCTCCAACTATGATAGGATCCTTCACTTTCTTCCGAATATTCTCTAACGAATCAGCTAGTTCCTTTACCCATCCGATGTCGCCATCTGGAGGACGATAGAACGAACAAAAGAATACCTTCTTTTCATTCTGTCCAAGAACCGAGCACCATACCATTTCGCATGTACCGTTCTCTAAGAAGTCAACGCACTGACCCTTTAAATATTCCTTTACAGCGATAAACACCCCACCACCTATTCTACAGAGTCGATTTCTACGATAAACAATATAATCTGGAGGAAATATCTGACCTGATGAAATATCTTCGCTAAATTCTCGTTTCCTATTACGATATCGGAACTAGAGCTTCTCGTAAGATTAATGAAGTTGGTCTGCTTTCTACGTATACTTCTGCGATTCATTACGAATATTTTTAATTATCTCGCATTGCACTTTAAAATGGGGCTTATTCTCTTATTAAACGTTGAATTATCAGAGGCAAGTTCCTGTTTCCTTACGCAAGTATTTGCTCGTTTCTTTGTTCTAAGCTCGCACCTATCCCCCATTACTTTTAATCTCATTACTAAAACCCAAAAACTTATTTTCATTAACCTAGAGTTGCATTCTAACCTATAAAGACATCCCTAAACACCTCCTCCGCAGCCTCGGCTGAATAATGAACCCCCTTAAGAGGTGCCCTAAATATGAGTAAATCATTCCCCAGCAAATATTGATACTTCTATGAATCGTTTTACGTTCCCAACATCTTCAGAACCTAAGGTAACTGTTAATAATATGTGCATCCCTGCTCTTAACAGTTATTAAGGTTCTGAAGATGGTGGTCCGTCGCCGGAGAAACCACTTTTTTGTTTATTTGTGGAATTTGTACATGTTATTTATTCTTACTTTGTCATTTAAGTTTTTAATGTAAAATTCCACCAAATTACGCTAGACAATATTTATTTATTTTTTATTTTTTGTCAAGTCAAAGTCAAATTAATTATAAATTGACAAAAAGTCAAATTTATTTATTGTCAAGTTTTATCGAAGAATGTCTCAAATAGTGCATAATTTCTCCCTAAATCCCTTCAAATGTTTTAGTCACCTTCATTTAACACACAAATACACAACAAAGACATCAATTTTACCCAATTCTGCAAATATTTATGTATATATTGCTCATAATGAAAACTAGTTTGGTATATGTATTTTTCATTCAAACTAATAATTCAGATCCTATTGGAATATTCAATGAATGTGTTTGGCAATGATCAATTTTGTAAGAGGTTCGATCAGGATGGAGAAGATTGCCCTTGGGAAATATTTTTTGATGAGAAGATCCTAAATATAATGAAAACATAGGCATGAGTTTTCTCAAAATTATAAAGTTCGTTAGTAATAATAAAGAAAAATGATAAGAAAGGAATGAATGATGACACTTTTTCTGTGTTTGGGCAGGGATTTAAAAATGGATAAGTGATACGTATATTATATTTTCCAATTATATCTTGAACGTGCAGATAAAAGGAATGGACAAAATAAGGAGGGAAAAATAAATTTAATTTGACTACAATTCCCAAAATTAAGGAAACATTTGGAAGATATTAATCATTATCACAGGTAAAACAATAAGTTGTAATAATTATGAATTCCTTGCTTCAAAACGAAAATAATTGATGGATCAGATCAGTTATTGCGAAACACATTCATTGGTTTCCTGATTTGTACCGGTGGTCTCCTAAATTGGACCACGCATTTATTCTTATCAATTGAATCTAAACAAATACATTACAGATCAGATCAATATAACTAATTTTACTGTACTTGTGGACCTTTTGTTTCTTGAACCCTTTGGCCCCAGCCATGAAATAAGCTGTCACAATTTGTCTGTTCATCTTTCGCCTTTTTCGACGTTTCGAGCTGCATGCGATGTCTTCATGAAACGTCAAATGCAAGATTTCCATCATCGGATAAGATTAAACCAATCATCATGTCTTCATATTTTAGGATGTGTTTCTCTAATTCCGCTTAAATTTCTTCCGAAAACACTTAACTGCTCTTATTTTCAGCGTGCCATTTTATAGTTGTCTTTAGGGCGTTATAAATACGGGCACATTCATTTAAGCCGTAATCTCCATTTAAATTCGCTGCCACAGCTAAATTTGGCTCATCTACACTCCACTTTCTATATTTTTCTCTGGGAACCACACTATGATGCAAATTAACTATTTAAATATTCACGGTAAATAACGAATTAAAAATGCATCACATCAACTAAGGATATATCGCAATAAAGATAATACATTATTTAAAAGCACTACGGTTTCCTAAATTGTACTAGTATAATAAAGGGAGCTGCCAACGGTACAATGCAACTCCGTTTTTTTCTTTGTCGCTTCCTTCCAAACTAACCGGAGTTACAGAACCATATTTATATGAAAACTCAGGCATATTTTCATAAATTCATCTGATAAGTAATACAGTGTGTTTCCATACACCCTATTGCAGTATGACATTATCTACCAAGACTTGTCCGGTGAACTAACTCTTAAACTACAGCGAGCTCAGAATGCAGCAGTGAGATTTATTTTTAATTTAAGAAAATACGGCCATATATCTGAATCATACGATAAACTAGGCTGTTGAAGTTAGATTCTCGCAGAAAGCTACACATTCTTTGTCCATTCTACAACACACACATACTCCCGAATACATCGCAAACGAATTTGTAAGTTTAGATTCAGTACATTACACAAGAGGATGCAAAAAATACTTATCCCTCACCACCGAACTGAAACATTCCACAACTCTTATATCGTAACTGCAAGCTATGGAATTCTCTTCCGGCTAATATCAAGCTCAAAAACTCACGCTTCAAGAGAAAATGCTTTAATTACCTTCAGCTAGATAGACTTCCGAATTAAAAAGCCACACTACTCCTTTCTTTCAATATGCATTCACTGAATCACCTTATTTTTCTCCTCTATCCTTGCTTAAATCTTTCCTATAAATGCCCTGACACGAAATGCAGCAATGCAATCAGCAATGAAAAGAAATCTCCTCTATCCCATACATACTCAACTGATGTTGCTCCTGCTCTTCCTCTCAACGCATAAGATGCTTTCTCTGTCTTTGTACAGTTGTACAATTATTCTGTCTTTATATCTAATAATTCTCATCGGTTTCTTTTTTTCTTACTCTTATTTTCTTACTTAGAGTTACATAAATGTATATAGAATTATAAAATTTTGACTAGTACATACTGTATGCATTATTTTGATAATTCTTTTTATAATATTCCTTTATTTTTCTTCATAATGTACGTTTTGCTTGTTTTTCTATTGTTTTTTATGTTACTTTGTATATTGCTATCTCTTTTTAAATGTGAACTGATTCTTATTTATGTATCGCATGTAAGTACTTATTGGTAGTGTATGTATTTATTTTTAAATGTTTTTCTCTTCTCTTATCTTTTAGCTATTACTATCGGTAGGTTTGCGCAGGTTTTTCACACCCCCCTTTCTTGTGGGGTTTTCCTGCAGTGGATTTTCCCCCCTAAGAATCTCTTAGGTTTTTACATCCACAATTCTTCTAATTATTTCTACTTCTTATTTTATAATTAATGACGATGGGTTGGATGGAAGAAGAGACTTTTAAGTCTCAATCTCGCCCAAATAAAGACGATTTATTATTTATTATTATTACCGTCATTTACTTAGCTACGTGAAGAGAAAAATTGCTTTAAAACTACAAAAGAGAAACTCTCTCAAAAATAGACCGTTCTCCAACGCACAAACTGGAATTTCGTGTCTATAACGTATAGAGTCTATAGTAACGTTAAATCTCTCTAGAAACGAACCTCTTTACGGAGGTGGTACAAATTAGGCGGCAGTACAATATGGGCTCTCCCTCCGAGCGAAGTAGGAATACCTTTCGAGTGCGGACTATCAAAATAAACCAGTTAGGATAATTTTAATTAAACGCTGCTGTTCTTAACGCCAAGTAGGTGATAAAATACTTCAGAAAATAAAATCGCCAGAACAAATATGGCCGGGAACATAAGGAATAACAAAATTCGCATAATTTTCGACAGTACGCAATAATGAATAAGCAGAATTAAGGGCTACTGAAGAATGATTGGAACAGGTCATACAAAGAGAGATATGTAATTCCGTCAATCGCAAAAGTAGCATATTTTCAATGTTTAAACTAATTATTCCTCATTCGGATAATCGACATTTATGGGATTTCTACTGCCGCTGCGTTGTCGGTTGTCCATCTCTAGTAGATGAAGCTATTCTACGAAAGCGAATGGATGTCATTTATGATGCTAATTGGAAATCGATTTCGAAATATTTGACACTTTTGGTTGGTCCATAAGATGCTAGGAAGAATCACTCGAGACGATACAGTGACGATCCTCTCCTTTAAAACACACTTATATGAATAACCATTAATTACTCAGTAAATGATGACTAAATTGTCCATGGATGATTCTCGATAGACTTTCCTTTAGGTCCACCAAAGCGTGTTCTTCTCCTTTGCTTTGCCTTCTTATTTTACTTGTGAATAAACATGAATATGTATGGCCGCAATTACGAAATATGGGGAGGGGAAACATACTCACTGGGATCCTAGAGTGGGCTGCAGACACTCACCTGAGGAAGAGAGAGCAATGGTTAATGCCGAAAGATTCAAAATAAACGCATTACTTATATATGTTACAATGTATATGTTATATGATACAATGGGAGAGTAACATAAGGAAAGAAAAGGGTTTATCGGCACAATGGAACTCCATAGCAAAATCAAACAAGAACAAACGAAAAACCATTGCAGAGATAGGAAAGGCCTGAATAATTTCAATAAACAATTTCAATGTTAGAAAAGGATTTCCTAATTTCATTCTAGCTCAAATCGAGAGCTGGGGATGTTGAAAGGGAAGAAGCGTCATCATAACTTGCGCACCCACTGACTGTTCAGCAGCTTAATTAAAAATTGCTTGATCGATAAAGACTCTGATTTGTCGTCCGTGAAAGCGAACGATATGGAAAAAGAACCGTCATGTGAATTCAAATTGTCATTTAGTAACATCGACAAGATGCATTCCTTTTGCTCTTTCTACAACGCACTAAACTTTAATAGATCGCATGATTTCACGTACAGCAAACACGGAAGCTAAAATGTTTGAGTGCGGTGAAGAAGAGAGTGTGAATGAGAGGATGGACTCCAACTAAAGCAATTCGAAAAGCAATCGGTTGTTATAAAACTAAAAAGGGACACTTCGTAATGCTTTCTAAATCGCCTTTCATCCGAGCTACAACATTAATTTACAAAAAAATCCAAGTAAACCTTTTTCCGATTATATTTGATATATAATTATAATGATAATATATAAAAATGTAACTTCACTTATTTTTACTATTTATATGACCCTACTTCCATAAAAGTGAATTAAAAGCGGTTAGTTCTAAAATCTAATTCCTCGATATTTATTTCTGAATCTGAATTGCCTGCATTAAATAATATCCGCTACATCCTCTGAGAGATTACTTTTTCAATATTTACAAAGTAAGTCAAGCCTTTGTTTAATTATTCTATCTCCTCAAAGTTCACATCCAGTGACCACCTGACTCTAAGCTATGCTTACTAATTTGTCGTACTTTCAAAAACTCATTGCATTTCGCAGTGCATATTTTAATCCACGAATGAGACAGCAGAGTCCATGCATTCGAGGCCTACGCTGAGTAACATAGCGGATATTTCTTTTCTTCATATATATACATATATATATACGAGTAAAATGTTGCTTGCATACTGCAAGCACATCGATAACACAAATTTTTTGTCGGCATCACATAGAGTGAGTCCTCGAAAGAAAAAAAAATGGATGGAAAATATTCTTAATTTCCGCTGCAAATTATTCGTCTGGCATCGAACCCAGGTCTTTTCGGTATTAATTACTATGCAGCACCATAGGAGATCACTATCTGTAACTATGTGTGAAAATTCAAGTAAAAATATTAACTGCAACTGCCTCAAACGACGTCCTACTTTTCCCTTATATTCCTTATAAGAGAAATGCTAATCTGCTCTGGCATCGAACCCAGGAATAGTACGGGCTTAAAGAAATTTTTTTCTAAAACCAATTCTTTTCATACATCTTCCAGCAGAGTACGATTTTCCTATCATTTCGATAAGTGCATCAAAAAAATAGTGAAATACTAACCCAATGTATTTTAAACGGGAGACATATTTGCCGCCTGGCATCGAACCCTGATCTTTCTGGTAATACTTCTTTTGCAAAATAATAGAAGATCACTATCTCTAACTATATGTGAAAATTCAAGCAGAAATATTGCCTGCAACTGCCTCAAACGACGACTTACTTTTCCCTTATGAGAGAAATGTTAATGTGCTCTGGCATCGAACCCAGGAATATTACGGGCTTATGAAATTTTTTTTCTTAAACAAATTCTTTATATATATCTTCTAGCAGAGCGAAAAGTTCCTTACATTCCGGTAAGTGCATCAAAAAAAATAATGAAAAACTATCCCCATGCATTTTAAATGCGGGATTTTTGCCACGTCCTAGCATCGAACCCAGGACGTTCTTATTAGTAGTCATTAATGTTTTTAATAGTTCTTGACCATATCTGTAAGCTCCGTGAATTTCGATTCTCTACCTGTCCGGGAAGTATTATTTAAAAATTTTTGAAAATCGCCACCATGTATCCTTATGGAGAAAATCGGGACTTTGGGGCCTTCTGGAATCAAACCCATGACACCGAGGTTCAATGTCGGCTTTTTCCTGGAAGTTACACGTCATAGCCATAACGTCGTAAAAATTTCAAGTCGGTGGCACTTGTGGAACATGGTTAGACTTTTGATCCCCAGTGTATCTATTATATATAGATGCTTCTCCGGATTCATTCATTCATCTATCTATTATACGAGTAAAATGTTGCTTGCATACTGCAAGCAGATCGACAACACTAATTTCATGTAAGCATTATATGGGGACGGCCATCAAAAGAAAAAAAAAAGGGATTGAAAATATTCTTAAAATTCGCTGCAAATTAATCGTCTGGCATCGAACCAAGGCCTTCCTGAAGAACCTACTATGCAGCACAACAGAAAATCACCATCTCTTACTATGTGTGAAAATTCAAGCAGAAATATTGGCTCCAAGGCCCTCAAACGACGTCCTTCTTTTCAATAATGTAAATGGCTCTCTGGATTCGAACCAAGGACGGTCTAGGAAATCTAAAACATGTTTTTAAAATGTCTCTTTTTTCTCTATCTATATGCGTAATTACATGTTTTAATATTATTGGGAAGGGGTTTAAATTAATTCTTAAATATCGGATATTTTACTGATTGTAGAGACGCCTGGTGTCGAACCCAGGACATATTGGTAGCTGTGACTGCACAGTATGACTTATTAGGCCTTCATCTTATTTCATACAAAGTTTGAAGTCGATATCATGCCGGGAAGTACCTAAAACTTTTTTCTATTATCTCCATAAGAAATGCATTGAGGAATGTAAATGGCTCTCTGGGATCGAACCAAGGACCATCAGCGAATTTGTAAAATTTGATTATTAAATATATTTATGATATCTAAACCCATGCCGAATTTCAAGTTTCCATGCCATCGGGAAAAGGTCCAAAAAAAAATCTTAAAAATCGCCACAATGCATTTTAAACGGCCGATTTTTGCCTCGACCTAGCATCGAACCCAGGATATTTTCAGTAAAACTCATTTATATTTTCGATAGATCATGACCATATATATCGGCTCCTTGAGTTTTAAATCCCTACCTATCCGGCAAGTATTTTTTAAAAATTCCCGAAAATCAAAGCAATGCATTTAAACGGGAAAAATCGGGACTTTGGGGCCCTCTGGAATCGAACCCATGACACTGAGGTTCAAAATCGCAATTTTTCTGGCGGTTATACGTTATGGCCAATATGTCGTAAAAATTTCAAGTCAATGACGGTTGTGGTTTAGGCTGTGAATTTGTATCCTCTCTATATATATATATGATATATGAATGAATCCGGAGAAGCATCTATATATAATAGATATATATATATACGAGTAAAATGTAGCTTGCATACTGCAAGCAGATCGGCATATTAATTTCATATCGGCATCATTTTGGGAGGGTCCTCAAAAGAAAATAAAAGGATTGTAAATATTCTTAAAATTCGCTGCAATTTCATCGTCTGGTAACAAACCCGGGTCATACTGGTAAAATTACTATGCAGCACTATAGAAGATCACCAATTCTGACTGTGTGTGAAAATTCAAGCAGAAATGTTGGCTACAACTGCCTCAAAAGACGTTCTACTTTTCACGAATTTAAATGGCTCTCTGGATTCGAACCAAGGACGATCTTGGAAATCTAAAATATGTTTCAGAAACCTATTTATGATATCTAAGTATATGCTGAATTTCAAGTTTCTATATTATTGGGAAAGATTTCAAAATAATTCCTAGAAATCGGATCAACTTCTGATTGCAGAGACACCTGGTGTCGAACCCAGGACATATTGTAAACTGTGAATGAACAGTTTGATTTGTAAGTACCTGCTCTTGTATCATGGAAAGTTTGAAGTCGATAGCATGCCAGGAAAGACCTAAATTTTGTTTCCGTCATCTCCGTAAAAAATGCATTGAGAAGTGCAAATGGCCCTCTGGGATCGAACCAAGAACCATCAGCGAACATGTAAAATTTTATTATGAAATATATTCATTATATCTATCCACGTGCCGAGTTTCAAGTATCCACGTTATCGGAAAAGGATCCAAAAAAAATCTTCAAAATCGCCGCAATGCATTTTAAACGGCCGATATTTGCCCCGACCTAGGATCGAACCATGGACCATATTCGTCGATGTCTTTCTGATTTACGTTGGAGTTGCACGGCTTCTAGCGATCCCTTGAATTTCAATTCTCTACGTTTCCGGGAAGTGCACCAAAAAAATTTTCGAAAATCCCCGCCATTTATCCTTATGGAGAAAATCGCGACTTTGAGGCCTTCTGGAATCGAACCCATGACACTGAGGTTCAAAATCGCATTTTTTCTGGTGGTTGTACGTTATGGCCAATTCGCCGTAAAAATTTCAAGTCAATCACGCTTGTGGTTTAGGCTGTGAATTAGTATCCTATCTATCTATCTATCTATATAGGTATATACATGAATGAATCCGGAGAAGCATCTATATATAATAGATGTAAAAGAAAAGGATTGAAAATATTCTTCTTCAAATTCGCTGCAATATGTCCGCGTCCGGCATCGAACCCGGGTCTTTCTGGTGATACTTCCTCTGCAGCACAACAGAAAATCGCCATCTCTAACTATGTGTGAAAATTCAAGCAGAAATATTGGCTGCAACTGCCTCAAACGACGTCCTACTTTTCACATATATTCCTTATGTGGGAAATTGTAATGTGCTCTGGACTCAGAACTCAGGAACAGCATGGTCTTATCTATTTTTTTCCTTTATCCAAGTCTTAATATACATCTTCTAGCAAAGCAAGAACTTCCTATCATTTCGATAAGTGCATCGAAAAAATAATGAAAAACTACCATCCAATCCACTCTTTCTATCCACATGCCGGGTTTCAAGTTTCTATGTTATCGGGAAAGGGTTCAAAAAAACCTTAAAAATCGTTGCAATGCATTTTAAATAGGAGAATATTTACCCTGAACATGCGTCGAACCAAGGATAATCCTCAAAGATGACTTTTGTTAAGTTACTTTCTAAAATAATTGTTCGTATCTAATCTTTTTCACTTTTCATATAGCTATGTTTGTATATTATTGTATTTATTTCTATTACTGTGTTTTCGCGGTTTTTTCTTTGTGGGTGTTTTCCCGCAACATGGGTTTTTTCTTAGTCAACCTTCAGTTGCAAAGATTTTTTTCCCGCACCCTACTCTTTTTTTGTATTTTTTTAATAAGTTGAGTTTTTAATAAGTTTAAATGTAATCGACATACGAGGAAAGGTGGAAGAGAGGCCCACCTGAGCATCGCCAATAAAGGGTCAAACTAACTAACTGTGTGGTTTTCGTTGGATATGCACGGCTTCCAACGATCTCTCGAATTTCAACTCTCTAATTTAAATTCAACTCTCCAGTAATTCGTAAAAAAGTCAAGTCAGTGACACTTGTGGAACATGGCTAGAATCTTGATCCCCAATGAATGAATGAGTGAATGAATGAATGTGTACATATATAGGTATATCCGCAGAAACGGCTAATAATTGAGGAAATTAATTTTTGGATTTAGCTCGAAAAATTTAACCTCCCATTTTTTGAACACTTTTGAAATATTTCCTTGGAATATATTTTCCAGTTAAATCGTTATCTTCTAAAACTTGAGCTCGCTTCCTGAAAATGGGAATAGTTGTTCTAATTAAAGCAATTACGTATTAAACGGCTTCGGAACTATTTTTTTATTTAAAATTATGATTCCCTCCATTTACAATTAAAAGCCAAAAAAATTGGACTTACAAATCTTACAGTCCTCAAGAAAAACAATAGCAAATAGAAAACCGAGAAAGGATAATTCGTTTAAACGATCTTGAATAAGTAACTCGTCTTCGTCGCGATTGAGTCAAATGCCCAGCCACTCTAAGAATGCGACGCCATCTCGTGGGAAATGCATCAACAAAGCAGCCTTCGAATTACTCAAATTCGATTGGCGGTTCGCACTCCTTCAGCCGAGATTTACCTCAGTCTCCACTGAATGGCCTTTCCCCTCCACAATCCACAATTAATGAGAGCCCTCGGGGCACAAGATGGTGAAAGATAAATGAAGGTATGAATTGTTAAAGGGGGGAGAATACGCAGTCGGTTGTTATTTCTAATGCGAGCGCTGGAGCGAATGAAACATAGATGAAGTTCGCCTCCGAGGACGGCTGTGAATGAACACATTCGCCTTTATCTCGATAATCGTTCACCTCGAGGGCATTGCTACGTAAGTAATTAGGATCCCCTCGCAATGGACTTTTCCCGCAAAGATATTTAACGCAAAAAACAGGGGCGGCTGATTGTCATCCAAAAGACGGCCTCTCCCAAGGGATGTTATTTTGAGAAGCAAGTAAATGCAAAGTAGGAACACTTGTTTCACAATTAGCAGTCAACTGTTTTCCAACGGAGCGTGGATTAGCATCGTAAATTATAACCCAATAAGTTATTCTGTTTGATTGAGCCGATGGTTAAATTGTGAAACGCAAATTGCTGTCATATTTGACCCTTTATTTTATTCATCGTATTTATTCACGCCAATAGTGCTTCTTAACTGTTATTGCGTATTTGTTTATTCGGTTGCTACAACAATATCGCGTTTGTGTCCATTGTTGCCTTTCGATTGATTTTGACGGAAACATTTTCCATGTTTAAGAAAACGAAAGCATTAATCATTTGAAACTTTATTCACGAAGCCAAACTTCAAACCAACATTATAGAAGTTATAGATATTATTTGTAAAAATAAATAGCTGAATTTCAATTTCCAATGTTAACTAATGATTTTATTTTCCTCCATTTGCATTTTTTATGAGCCTTTATTTTGGTATTCATCTTGATTTCGTACGACCATTATTTCTGATTTAATTCTGCAAAAGAAAAAATGTCTGCAATCGATCAAAATGAATTTTACATGCATTTCTTGTGAAAGACGATTCGAGTCGTCCAGAGTCGAGCCAAGGATACGAAGGACAAAGAATTCGTCAATTCCCCCCCCCCCCCTTACATAAACCTTCGATCAAGAGAAAGTGCGTTTCTGCAATACTTCCCAAGTGTTGATGGATTTGTATATTGTCATAACGTACATGGTTTAATGGAAGAGTTGGGAGTTTCAGCCTATAATGCAAAAGTGAAGCACAATGAGCAACATTTTTGTTGGCATAAGGAGAGAATTCACTCGTACCTCAGTAACTATCATTCCATCAGAGCCGCGAACAAGAATTTGGAAAGATGCATTTCTCTCTGGACCAAAAGACAAATGAAAAACATTCCACTCTCGAGGATCTTTGCGTAGCTGAACAAATAATGTGTATTCACACGTAATTGAATGATGAGGACATCGAGTGATACAAATACAGAATGATAAAAAACAGAAGTGATAAAGACACTATCTTCAGTTGGACAAATTACAAACTCATGTTAATGTTATTGATGTCAATAGTTCTCGCATCTAAGAGAAATCTTTGATTAACGTTTGGAATAAATGGTTTAATCAGATAGAATATGGAAGGAATTCTACGAATGGAGGATTAGAAGCAGTTGATTAAACAATGAATGGATACTGTTGAAAAATTGCAAGGACGAGAAGTTATAATTAAACGCGATTATTTTAACGGACAGTTCGACCACGATTACGAGAATTCTGTATTTTATGATTAAATTCTTACGAAATGATATTATGTAGAACTAGTGTCTCTATTGATTAGCTGATATTCAGTAGAAACATCCTTTAGCAAAGAGTCTGAAGCACTAAATACAAAGAGGGGCAAAAGGAAGTAATTGAAAATCGGTTAAACGAAATCCCAACGAAGCGAACATTTTCCTCAGCTAAAAAGGAATAATACTTAAGTTTATATTTTAATGGGAAATCACAAATTATTATCCTTCCGCGTCTCAGTTATATATTTTATTAACTCCATTCCCTGTATTTGTAATATTTCCGTCGAAATATAATTAGAGTCATCTCAAGAACAGCAAGATAGAGGCTCTTCGTGGCCTACACCCTTATATATAGAAAAATCGAAATGCGTATCGATATTACAGGCCGACTTGGACATTATTTCTAAATGGTGTGAAGATTGATGACTCGGTTTGAATGCAGAAAAATGTGTAGCAGTGAGCTTGACCCTCGAACATTAAGCCTAATTGAAACCTCCTACCAGATCAGTGGCGCGAGATTAGAATCCGTTAGGCAGTATAAATACTTAAGTATAAATACTTAAGTATAAATACTTAAATAAATCTTCAGCAGTTCATTTAAAATGCACATCCAGAACGTCAGCCGATAGGACTCTGAGGCTACGTAACCGCGTCCTAGCGATTTGAGCGTAAAAGAGGTATTGAGAAAAGGGTTTGGATCTTGGAGCGAGTACAACGTTGAGCGGCTCGTTTCGTCAAGGGAGACTCGATGTGTCCGAAATGATCGAAGCCCTCGGCAGGGGATCTCTTAAGAAACGAAGAACTGAAGGCAACAATTAGGACGAAATACGCAACGTCGTTATTCCAACCCTCAGGGAAGGCGTTTTCCCAGCAAAAAAGATTTGGAGGTGCGCTAATATGAAAAATATTTAGGAAGTTGGTGTTTCACATATCCTGCTATAAGCCTTAATATGGCTCGCGGGTACTAATGTAAATGTAAAACCAGCAGCACGTTCAAGGTGTGCAGTAAAAGGCTTTTTAACAAATAAATGAGAAAACATAATGAATGAAGATGACTAAATTACAACATTACAAGCATGAATACGTCTTACTTACGATACTTACGGAAATCGTCTCAGATAACTGAGTTTAACATTAAAGTTGAGCAATAAAAGGTTGTAAGGACCACTTTAAAGAATCAGCAGCCTTCGCGAATTCCACACTCGTTCTACGGAGCATGTTGAAAGATTCTAGGATTTATCCTCAACGCGGAAACATATTAAATCTTCGAATTTTTAATATTCCTAATTGTCCATGAGCAGATAAAATTTAACGCTGTATTTTATTAGAGGATGTTCTAGGAAATTAATTATTTTGCGATTGCGTCGATTTTTATTATAAAACGTCGTTAAATGTCAATAACTGTATTTGATTAAAGGACAGCGCTGTGCATTAAAGGTGATGAGATTACGAAACTCAGCAGAAAGGATGTTTAGAGATTTCCGAAAAGAATTTTCGAGCTCAGCAACATCACAGAGAAGAGAATAAAAGGAAGTAAAAAGCGCACAGATCAAAAACATCGTCCTTAGGTTCGATTCGAGGACGCTGAGATGTCATCAATCTCGAGAGGCAATTGATTCTCGAAAGAGCGAGTGACGTTGCAGGTTTTTCATTATTACGGCAATAAACAAAGAAAATATGACTCAAGAGAATAGATTCAACGTAAAAGACATAAAAAGAGAATGTTATTTAAAAAAAACAACGATCCCTCCATTTTCCCACCTCAGCACCCTCCGACATCAGCTGCACACAAGCGCATGCGCGAAATACGGTTAGTTTAAACAGAAGGCTAAAATTGCTAACATTGGTTATTTTAAACTATAACTACAGGCTAAACCACGAGCGTCATTGACTATTGACATTAAGTAGAGAATAAAAATTCAAGGAGCTTACAGGTATGGACATGATTTATCGAAAACATTAATGACTTTTACAGAAAAAGTCCTGGGTTCGATGCTACGACGATACAAAAATCTCCCATTTAAAATACATTGGGTTTTTCATTGTTTTGTGCACTTATCGAAATGATAGGGAGTTCTTGCTTTGATAGAAGATGTATATTAAGACCTGGTGTAAGTAAAAAATATTAGATATGACCGTGCTGTTCCTAGGTTCCATGCCAGAGCACATTTATTTATTTATTTTATTTCTCACATAAGGAATATATGTGAAAAATAGGACGTCGTTTGAGGCAGTTGCAGCCAATACTTCTGCTTTAATTTTCACGCATAGTTGGAGATGGTGATATTCTGTTGTGCTGCATAGTAAGTTCACCAGGAAAACCCGGGTTCGATGCCAGACTATTAAATTGCAGCGAATTTCAAGAATATTTTCAATCCTTTTTTTTTCTTTTGAGGACCGTTCCAATATGATGCCGATATGAAATTAGTGTTGTCGATCTGCTTTCAGTATGCAAGCTACATTTTACTCGTAATAGATACACATACGCATTCTCCAGTAAATTTGTGTGCTACTGCGGAAAGAGTAGTAAAATAGGATATTTAAAAAATATTAATGAATAATAATAAAAAATCAGTGAATCTGGCTGATTGACCTTTTCTAATGATACCTTCTTAATATACGAAATACATTCGTTGGAGCATTTATTGGCTGATAGCAGAATCAAGACAATTAGCGAACGTAATTATACAAATAATTAGTTCTTCATCCAACTTAACTGGTCTTTCAAGTATCTTTTGAAAATCACATGGAGGCCGATTGTTCGCCCTAATGAAAATTCGTACTCACGTAGAAGCATTCTAAAGGTGCTTAGACGGCTGAAGTCGCATCACTCTTAAGAGTTCTCACCGGGAATGGAACCCGGGACTGCGATCGAAGGCGTACGCGATACCCAATTGGCTATCCGAGAGCCCACGTAATTTGTCAAATGGACGACTTTGAAACAGCATTACTTCCATGGCAGATTCCGTGACTTCGAAATAAATAAAGTTGCGAGTGAAGATGTTCCTCATACTGCGCCACGTGGATAATTAAAAGAGTGAGCGAACCTCTCATTTCTGTTTATTAGAGTCCGTCGTTGGGAAGCGCTCGAAACGCCGTTGAAACCGCATGAACACATTCCTCGCTATTTTCACGATGTCTCGTGACGTTTAAACGAGAATAAATTATGTAATTTTGAGATGAGATGTAATTGTAATTAAGATTAAACTCCAAGAGATGAATTGCGACTGTCCTCGGTGCCCCAACATAAATCGCATTCGTCTGCATTCGATTCGCAGCATACGACATTAAATTACCTGCAGAATAAATGCTGAATTGCGTGAGATTCCATCTCAGATCCTTTATAAGAAAACAAACAAGAAAGAAGGAAGACGACATCTGTACTTATAGGAATTACTTTTAATCAGGGTTCATTGTAAGGAAAAATAATTGGTGTATACCAGGGTGCAGATTCTAACCACTCCTCCAAGTTCAAATGTTTTGGTACCAATTTGATGCGAGAGATCGACACAAGCAAGATGAATTAACTTGTTTGGGAATCTCAGAAACTCTTTTTAAAGTAATGAACCAACGCGGAAACGCGAAACTCGGAGAGAGCAAAAAGTGAGTCTGACGAAAAAAAAGAGGAACGATATTCAACGAGGTGTTCTTGTGACAAGAACCTGCCTTTCGCACACATTTCTCATCCGAATTCCTTCGCTCAAAAAATAGTGCTTCTCGGAAAATGTGCAAATTTGACGAATACGTATTCGACCAATCAAACGCGACAAAACGCCAATTCGATGTGTCAACCTGTTGAACGTTGAAGAGTTTTGTCGCTTTCCTCACAAATGAACTTCCGGGCTGATTTCTATCGGACGACGGATACTTTGGTAGATGCGAATTCGAATCGCTGCTGCAAGAAAGAGCAGTGGAATTGATGACAAGAGCTCCAAATTTCCCATGCAATGTGAGCTAGAATTTAGATTCAGAAATTTCAATGGAAAATTGCACTCGAATATTATAAAAAAATTAAATGTTAAATTATGAATACGAATTCCGCGTACATTGTTGTAATTCTTATTTTTCGACTAGCATCTGAAAACAGAATGTAAACCGGCCTTGTTTTATTTGATTTCAGTAAGGCATTTGATCGTGTTGATCACGTCAAACTTTTGCTGAAACTAAAAGATTTAAAACTCTCACCTTCTGTTCTTAATTGGTTCTTTTCCTACCTTCAAGATAGGAAACAAGCTGTAAAAGGCCCTGATGGAAAATTATCTAAATGTTGCTCCGTCACGTAAGGTGTTCCTCAAGGGTCTGTTCTAGGACCTCTTCTATTTTCATTATAAATATTTAATTTACCGGATCAACTGTGCAACTGAAAATATATGTTTATGCAGACGACATGCAAATTTACTATCGCTGTCATGAAGATAACTTAATTGAAGCCATATCCAGGGTCAATTCTGATATATAAAGTCTGTATAAGTGAGCTAATGCAAATATATTGATGTTAAATATTTCAAAAACGAAAAATAATGGGTCTTCATGTATTGCTACCTCTAATAGATGCAATCCCGAAATTAAAAGTCGGTAATCACGGAATTAAGCATCTAAATATTTCCAGAAATCTCGGTATTATTATTGCCAATAATATTTCACGGTCCGAAAATGTCTCACAAATTTGTAATAAAATCAAAACAACTTTATTAAAAAATACACAAAAACTTAATGTCGAAAGATCTTAGAGAAAAAATGGTTCATACATTGATATTCCCACACATTGACTATTGTTGCTTAGCATACCTAGATATCACTGACGAGCTTAATTACAAACTACAACGATAGCATAAGGTTTATCTTTGATATGTGAAAGCAAGACCACATAAGACAATACCGTCAAGAGCTTAAGTGGCTAACGGTTAGAAAGAGAAGAGAATACTTTCTAGTTGTATTTGTATATAATATGTTGAGAAATAACAGACCGGAGTTCCATTTGAATACAAGAATGAATTCAGACAGCATAAAAAAATAAGAAATAACACCCAAAATTACTACTGCTACAAATCAGTTTTATGTGAGAAATCATTCTATAAAATTATGGAATTCTTTGCCTCTTCCAATAAAAGCAAGCAAAAATGTAAACACATTCAAAATATTGTATCACAATTATGCAATGAAAAAGGCATGAACTGTATATGTATTTTCTGTATGTTTATGTTTGTTGGAAAATTTTGTAATAGATCAAAAAACTCTGTTTGAAAAGATTTTATCTAATTTTGGTTTTGTTGTATTATTATATTCGCTCACTGCGATTTATGTAAAACTGTTAAATCTAAATTTGTTTCAGACGGCCACTAAACAATAAACTCTATTATTATTATCATTTAAGCTCCCCCAGTTGACTGCGATGAGAAGAGCAAGGCCCCGCTTGGAAATGCTTTTTCTTGGACAATGAAACTCAAATTTGTAGAAGTTGAAGGTATTATTAAATATTTAATTCCTTTTTCAAATATAAACGCCTTTTAACGACCCGCCAATGGCATCAACTGAAAAAGGTCAATAAGGTAGGTCTTTCTACTTGAAACTTAACTGCTGATTAAAGTTTCAGTGTAAGATTATGAGAGATATATAATTACGTCGAATTTCGACCTTCGAAATGTCACAGGTCAAGTTATAATTGGCTATAATTCGAAAAAAAAGGATTTTAGCGGAGAAAGTGCAGAATTACACTAGGTTTCCGCAATAAATAAACCTTGCAGCCCTTAAAAGTCCTCGTATTGCATTAATTAGATTCCTTATCGCTGTGCCTTAAATCTCTAGTTTTCTCTTTCGGATGTAATTGGTAAAGAAGGTTCGACAAATGAATATCGTGCTCGTGAATGGCAATCAGGAAGGCATTTAACGACACGGCGATTCCCGCAAATTTGAGGAGATTTTAAAAATTTTAAAAGAAATCACATTCAAACAATTTCAAAGTCATGTTTAGTACACTCATATAATTAATCTCAGAGAATGATCTGGAATACGATTGTAATTCATCTCATATCAAATTATTCAAATTTAAAGTACCCAATCTACGACGGTTAATAATTACGTTCTATTGTGAACAATAGATATTACTGAGCGAACATTCTACGTGTTACAATATACAGAAATCTATTAGGGAATAATTGTCATACAGCAGGTCCACACCAAACGGATTTTTTTATATTTATAATAATAAAATATCATTAAATTAATTCAAAAGCTACAGTTATATTTATGTTGTGAGTATATTGCTTATAACCAAAGACAATAATGTATTAGGCATTCGTCCATTTTGATCTGTGTCCAACAATTTTATCTAAATGTCAATTTCTTCGAGCTCTATAAGAAGTATAACTTAGCTCTTTTCATCTAGATAGCTTACAATGTCACGTTACCCTAGGTTTAGTCTACTTAGTTCTAAAGGTTTTGTCTACTTAGTTCTAAAGGTTTAGTCTACTTAGTTCTAAAGGTTTTAACTCAAAATGTCAAGAAGTTTTTATAATAAAAACTTTGATGATTTTCTAAATGTTTATCCGATGAGGCTTCACTTGGCCTAGTAAATAGATAAAAGAACAGTCTGAGTATGTTATTGGCACGGCATAGTTTATATTCAGTAAAGGTTGAACTTCATAAAAACTAATAAAGAAGAGGTTTATAAAGAAAAACGCATTAGAAGATATTGGGAAATGGTAGCCTCACTAGTTTTTAAAATAGGGAAAATAGTCTTCAGTAAGCGACCATAAAAAGATCAATATTCAGAATTTATAGTTTGTTCATAAAATGAATGTATCTATACATTTACAGGAATTAGAAAATTAAAGTTACAATTTTCGTTTATCCCAAAATGAAGCGTGAATAGCTACAATTTTTGTGAAGTTTATCCTTTTGCGTGGGACCAAATGTGTAACACTGTCCAAAGTGAGGAATACATCTGGTCGTACACATCTGGTCGTACTGCAGAGCGACAACTGATCTCTTCTCATTTTCAGGAAGCATTAAGGGGGAAATAAATGCGATTTAAATTTGGAGCCCTGGTTGAATTGGGTTGATTCTTGCTCAAAAGTATTAGAATTCGTACTAAAATACATTTAGTGATTTGAGTGTATCTAATCTAGTTTAATCAGTGTTCGGACTACCGCTCTATTGTTCCCACAAAATGCCTACATTCCATATTATTTTGTGTCCTTCAATTAATGCTTCCTGAAAACGAAAGGCGATCAGTTATCGTAGCGATCAGTTGTCGTGGAACCACTGCAGAGACACCTGGATTATTCACACATGAGCGTTCCACCTTTCGGTAGGTGCATTAAGCGCCATCTCCAGTTGCTCGCCCTTTAAGTCATCCTCCGTCTCCTCCCCTCTGTGCGTCCTCCTGACCCTCGATCTTCACCAATCCCTCACCTCTTAGTATTTGACCAACGCATTTCCTCTCTCGATCACTTCAATCAAAGCCCTCTCCTCCACAACCATCCCAAGCACCTCCGTGCTTGTTTTCCTAACAACAACATTACTTTTTCCATTCTAAGCCAAACCCACATTTCCAAAGCTTCTAAATCTTTCACTTCTTCCTTTCTTTATGTCCGCGTTTCGCATCAATACACAAAAACCTCCACTACCTAGACTCTACCAGCCTAGGATTTCACCATTATTTTCCTGATCCCTTTATCATAACCTTTGATTATCATATCCTTTCGCTTCATGAATGCTTCCTTAGCCAAGGCTATTATATTATATATATTTTAATTAATATATATTTTACGAACCTCATGTTTGCATCTTCCGTCCCATGAAAGAGTACTTCCCAAATAAGAAAAGTTAGCGACCTGCTCTAGTTTTTCCTCGTCAACCCTTATCATTAATTTAGCTTTCTTTCTCTTTGTGAACCACATTGCTTTAGTTGTACTTAAATTTTCATTCCGAACTCCCTTGCTTTACGGTTAAGGGCCTTTGCTAAAATTTGCAAATCCTTTACGTAATCACGCACAATAGCTTTGTCGTCTGCATGCCTTTCAGACTCCCCCAGCAACCCATACTCCCTTGTCTATTTCTTCCCAGGCACTTTTCACCAATTTCTCTGCAGAAGTGTTAAAACGTTTTGGTGACATAGGACACACTTGTCTTGACCCCTTCCAAATTCAGCCCAATCCGATTCGGCTACGCTTACGCGGGCTGCTTCATTGAAATGCAAATTATGAACCAATCTACTATCTTTCCAGTCCAACCTTATTTTCTTTAATACCCCCATCAGTTTTTGCCACTGGACTCTATCAAAATTCTTTTTTATATATCTACGAAACACACATATCCTTATTAAATTTCAGGCTTCGTTCTGCCTCTCATCACCCAAATTGCATCCATCTTCACTCTCTGATGACCGAACTGGGCTTCTACGATTTTTCCTAAATTTTTCCTCCACCCATTATTCAGGACCCTAAGAAGTACTTTCGCCGCGCGAGAGGTTAGGCTAATTGTACGATAATCCCGACATTCAATAGCGATGTTCTTCGTCATGAATTGTCCTAATTAAATTATAGAAAAATGTTTTACCCTTATCTCACAAGTTCTCAACCCCCGTTTCTTTATTCCCTTTCATATCCCGCAACGCCCGTTCTATTTCGCTATTTAGTATCCCAGGTCCAACATCGTCATATTCAAATTCTTCCTCACTTTCTATTTCTATGCTGGTGGGTTTCATGTTTATCCATACAATTCTTCGACGTATTCCTTCCATCGTCCCCTTATGGTGACTGGGATCCCTTAATATAATTCCCTTGCTGTCTTTAACCGTCACCATTCTATTACTAATTTTATTCCCCATCAGTTGATTTACTTTAATATACATTAGGTCGGCCCTCCCACTTTCCATCAGGATTTTCTATTTCATTACCCTCCCCATTCCACCACCGTTCCCTAGCTTTATTTTTTTTCCTTCTTAGTTCGTTGTTTAGTGCTCTGTACATTCTACGCCCATGGTCAATGCTGACTCTTTTCCATTTCCTTCTCTCCTCCATTTTATTTAATATCTCTACAGTTACCCATGGTTTTCTAATATTGGTTTATTTATTTGGTGTAATTTTTGGCCGAAGAATCTTTAAAAAGTAAAGCTCGGTTTACATCATTACTAGTTTATGATCCGAGCCGACATCAGCATCAGGATAACTTTGCAAGTTTATAACACTATTTCTAAACCTCTTTCTTACCAAAATGTAACCAATTTGGTACCCATCTGTATCCTCGGACTTTTTCCTGGTGTACCTTTGTCGGTTGTGATGCTGAAAGAGTGTGTTTGTGATGTAAAGATTATTTCTTTTGCAAAAGTCGATCAGTTTCTGTCCTCTGTCGTTTCTCTTCCCTAAACCGAATTCTCCCACCTCTTCCCCATTTCTGCCTTGCCGAACTAGTGCGTTCCAGTCTCCCATAACAACGAGATTCTTATTGCCCTTAACCCTTCCCATAACCTCCTCTATTTGTTCATAGACCATGTCTACGTCATCTTCATTGTAATCACCAGTGGCCAAGTATATCTGAACTGTAACTGTTTTTTACTGTTTCAGACTTTACTTCTACCGACATAACCCGATCGCTTATTAGCTCAGTGGCTATCACAGATTCTCCCGCTTTCTTATCCAACACTACAGCTACTCCCCTCTGGCTAGTACTTCCCCACTGAAAATGACTCTAACATCATCGCTTCCCTGTCTTTTCGTCATACTTCGCATAATAATAATAATAGTAACTTCTCTGTAATTAGGTGAAAGAAGTCTACATGAAACACATGTTTAAGATATTTGCAAGATGGAAGTGAAGGAGAAAAAGTCTGCCGTAGCCGGGGATCGAACCCGGGTCTCCCAATTGACGGTCGGTTGCTCTAACCACTAAGCTACCACGGTGTAATTACACCTTTGCCTTTTCCGGGGCTTTCCGGAGTGCTTTGATGGCTTGGTACATCTCGCGATGTCCGTTCGTGGCTGGTGGGCAATGCCATTTGTCTTTGATGGACCCTCCTCCATTCCTCCTCCATCATAGCCCTCGGAAGTGAAGGGGAGATCGTTCTGCCGTGGTAGCTTAGTGGTTAGAGCAACCGACCGGCATTTGGGAGACCCGGGTTCGATCCCCGGCTACGGCAGACTTTTTCTCCTTCACTTCCATCTTGCAATAACTTCTCTAATGGAAACAGGAAGATCCCAATTACATCCATTTCAATAATTATTACTATTTACAAATACGCACAATCATTCCCAAGGCAGAAAACTCTTAACTCGTCTTAACATTTCATGTCCCCACCCTCGTTTCCCTGTCTATCTTCTTGGTTGTTTCAAGAGAATAGATAACTTAAATGCAGTCGATTATGTGAGGAAGCCAAAGGGACGTTTTATGAACGGGAGATAAGAGGGAAGTGTGGGAGAGCTGCGAATAAGCGGCACGTGAATAACGTACCCTGAAAGAGAATCCTTAGTAATGAGAACTCATGTATGGATTTCTTTCATTCAAAAGGATTGCGCGAGGAATAAATGTGAATGCACAGGGCTTTTATGGAAGAGCGTCGGTTAACACCACAATGCCTTTATTATTCTTCATTTCGCAATCCTCGGCGACCGTCAAAGATTAGAAATAAACATTTTTGTCAACCAAATCGTTTAATCCACACAACGACTCCCTCTCGAACTCCCCTTAAAGAACTGACTCCGTATGCACCTGTTAGTGAATCGAGATTAATCGTCGTTGGGAATTTCCAATTAAACAAGCTTCCAAGGAATACGGAAAGTACTAATTATTAAATTGATGAGCCCCTATCCCTGATTTTGAACCAAGAGTACCATTATCTCCGATTATATATATATATATATATATATATATATATATACCGGATTGTGACGCAGAGGTTTTCCGCGGGTTATAAATAAAATATCGGAGATTTGATTTGTCAAAGGAAATTACCGTGATAAATTGACTCAGGAGGAGGCTTACAAGAGTTTCCTCCACAAAAAGTTTCTTTATAAATAAGTGATGCGTCTTGAGACAAAGGTGTTAAAATAATCATTTTAAATAAAAACTCGATTTAAATTTACGTTTAGATATAACTGCAGGCGTACGTTACGAGGAAGAGCATCAAAAAGGACTCGAACCCGGATCTCCCGATTACCTTCCGATGATACTTAGTTAATGAGATTACTTCTGTTTTTGAACGTCGAATCAACGGTGTGGCCTCTTTGGAAGATTTAAAGAATTTGTTTAAAATGAGCGAGGAATGGAAATCACCAAAAGATCCCTAAAGAGCCGAGGTAAACATCTTTTAACTTCTTTTACGAGACTGTTCGAAATTGCACGAATCTAATACAGAAAGTGGTCCCACGAGAAAGACCGCAAATACCCAACGAGTTAATCAGTTGTTTTTTGCAATACTCTATATGACGCTCAATGAAAATGAAGACATTGTAAACGGTTTTACTGATTAGCGAGAGCAATGAGACGGTGAGATGAGACAGCAATCGCTGACTGATCTTTTGGTGGACGACAGGAAATGACGTAGCAGAAAGGGACGAGTAGAAAATGAAATACTTTGATTGAAAGAGGATTCTGCTTGAGACTCCTCAAGAAAAATAAATGTTGGAAGTATGGTAAAAGGCTATTAGGCTAAATTACTTGGAAGGGATACTAAAAACGACGATAGGTGGAGCAAAGATTCAAAACAATTGCGAAACGAATAAATTAAAATAAGTAGTAATGAACGTGTTTGCGATTTAATCCAATTCACCTGAAATCGTCCGTTTCAACGAAGCGGCGTCAGATCAGCGGCACCGATATGGAAATCGGTGCCGCCATTTCAGAGTCCTTTCGCTGATTCGGGCGCCCGCCGCCGTCCGCTCCAAATAGCGGCACCGCACCTGAAACGTGTCTCCCAAATGGAGGGAGCAGTTGCTGTTTCCTCCGCTAGAGGCACTACGGCGCAAGGCCAATTAAATACGCGGATTCAACCCGACGACACTTTCGTCGTTTTTTTAGCGAAGGGAAATCGTCACTCGAAAACAGAACGAAAGCGTGAAATAGAGTGGGGAAGTGTGGGATTCGCTAATAAGCAAAGAATCGATGTATCGACAGAAGGACACTGCGACTGCACGGAGGTGCTGCGCGGCAATGGCGAAGGGGATTTGAGGGGAAAACCGCTAAGTGGTGAATAGACTTTCACGGCGGTTATTTATCCCGGAATGAAATTAAAACGAAGATATCGCCTCCCCCTTCGACCAGTTGGTTTGAAGAATTATTAATTTAGCAAAGTGCGCCGATCAACCCGATTATCAACGCGCTGTTATATATCTAATTAAGATAGTGTTTGCATATTGGATTCGTTTGCCTAGGCCATCAATCCTTCGGTTTGTCGTATTCTACGAATAAAATTCTAATTGAGTTCCACTGTAATCCCAATGACTTCGCTCGACTGAAGAAACACCGCAGAGACGCGTAATTGCGCATTGAGGCATTTCAAATGGGAATAAATCCATCTGATTTTCAGATCTGGAGCAATATATAAACGAGCGTGAGTGCTTTCGATGGCTATAAATCCAAATTCATTATTCGTCATCAAAAACAGCTTCTAATTACATAATCAATGACGTCACCCGTTATCGTTTCCGACGATTAAAGTTTCACCATGAATATCGCCATTTTTGTTTTTTTAATAAGCGGTATCAAAAAAATAGCACTGATACATAATTTCTCAAAATCACATTCCTCGAATTCACTTTTTAAGAAGGCGATTCACTCGTTGGCGATTCAAAGAGACGGCAGATTGATTCTCAATAATGACTTCCAGCAATAAATTACCCTCAGTAAATAGTCGGCCGTACGCGATGTAATTGCGAAGTTTTAACAAGATCTGGAATCCAGCGGCATCTCCATTTAACTTAGCTTCCGTCTCTTGATTGCCCAAGTTCCATCCTAATTTCGAAGATAAGACGGGCGAAAGGTTTTTACGAAACGTTCTCATTACGGATATTAATCGTGCGACAGTTGCTGTTCGTACAGTTGAAGAACGAAACTCCACTGAACGAGTTGAAAACCTTTTTTCCGAAAACGAATGCAAATAAATACCTTCTAATTTTGGACGCGCTTAAATAGAAGAAAATCACGTATTTTCTTCTATAAAAGAGATTCCTCCACGATTGCTAACTCTTTTTTATTATTAATACCATTTTTATTATTCTTTAATTATTTTAGGCGTGTCGTGTAATTTTTTGCAGTCTGCGGAAAAACCATGGCGCAAGTCTGCCTTCAAAGTCGAGGGCCCAAGCGGCGTAATATTCTACTGGTATGAGGTAACTATTTCGATGGAAGTACGTAAATTTGCGATTAAAATGCTGCATTTAGGGATTAAGAATCATCGGAATACGTTGAAAGATAATGTTAACATAAATATAAAGGACAGTTCACATACATGGAGAATCTTCAGATCTCTTTGTGAAATTTCCGTTTCTTATGAAATAGAAGTAAATGTTTTCGCGCCTCGCTTCTGATCCCAGAGTTTTTGACCGAAAATAAGATTTTTGTCTTTCTAATTCCACTTTACTCGTAGGATTTAGAATCATTAGACTTCTGGCTCTTCTCAGAAATAAAATTGAATATAACTAACAGAAAACCTTTTGATAGCAACATTGAAAGGGCATCGCTAGCCAAGGAAAGTAATTTGAAGGATGTTCATGCAAAATTGATGCAAGCAAATTACTTTGTTCGCAATAAAATTATTCACCGTATTTTTTATCACATCTCAGATATTCTACGGTGAGTGGAATTTTCAGACACTTAAATGAGATTGAACATTTTATGTTTTTATTCGTTTTGTAAGGCGTAGTGAAACGATAGATACTGTATCATTGCATGAATTTGTTTAATCAAAATCAGGTAGATAAAAAATACATTTTATATCGAACTATTTTTAAGAAAGTTCGACGTGGAGTGACATTGAATCAATACTAATGCTATCAAGTTGTAGTGTAGACACTTTATCAACAAAGCAGAAACTTAATCGAGGAATAGAAGTGAATAGCAGTAATGCGTAGCACTTCGAGACTCGAAGGAAAATCATAATAGTCCATTTAATTCACTATTATTAATTTTAGCGAAAAGAGTTGATTTAAAGTCTCCGGTAGGATCCCTCTAAGAATGCTTTTCTCTGATTGAAGGCTCTTCAAATTTATAGCATAACACGACTCATAATCAAACATTATGAATGGGTTTCGTCCGCTGCGTCAAAATATCTGAGCCCATTCGACTTAACGGGATTTTCATCATTTTTATATTATTATGGGCTTAACCGCTTTAAAATTTAAAAAACTATTAGAGCAGCATTTATAATATGATAGAGTTATGGTAACTTCTCTTGTACCTGATGATTATAACTCTATAAAAGATAAGCAATGCGAAATACCACTTCAAAATAAACCATCTGAATTAATGTCAGTAATTAAACCGAAAGATACTTAATAAATATAGTTGGAACATATCCGGAAGAAAACGGGAAATAACCAGATCATCTGAAACGCTTTATGGTCCAACAACTGACAGACTGAAGAACAAAGTCGCTTCGTTTAATACGCTTACGAAAGCTAAACGGAATTGTAAAACCAACATAATAATTTAATGAGAGTGCATCACAAAACTTTACTCTGGAACGCTAGATCGAATAACTCCAACTGAGGAACCAATAAAAGCCTTCGAGAAAGTGTACGAGGCATTCTAGAGAAAGTGGAGAATCTTTAAAAAGGACCTCTTTTATCGATTTGAACTCCGTGACTATTTTCATCTCGGAGGATTGGCGAATTCAAAGCGGAGGTCAATTCACGGATTTCTGTGGATTTATCGTCCCATTGATATCTCCCGATTACTTCTACAACAGAAGATCCAATCAATCCAAATAACTATTCCTGAATTATCGATCCAACACTTTTGCGCAGTTTATTTACTCAACTTTCGGCGAGTCTTCCAATGTGTTAAACGTAATCTCGTTGATATCACGGTCCTAAAATATTGAGAAAAGTATTTGAGGATTCAATTAAAAACAGTACTTACGAACAACTGAGCTATTGCGTAAATAAGATAAGTTCCTGCATTCATGGACGCTTTTTAAAGTACATTTAAATGCTATTTAAACACGCTTGCGAAAGTTGCAATGCCTCGAAGTTTGTAATCTAAATAATAAAAGGAGACAGGAGTACATATTCTCACGGATTTGTAACTTATTGAAATTCCCATCGGTGTGTTTAGTGTTGGCCGTTTTCTATTCATTGTATTATATAACATTATAATTATATTAATTGCATTTGTATTTATTTATTAACCACCGCAGTTGGACGAGAGAACAGGCGGTGACGTTAACATATACAGCAATTGATAAAAAATATTCCTATGCATCAATACAAAAAAAATACTACTTAGAATTCAAAAATATAAATATACAATAGATATATGTATTATAAGGAAAAATACATACACACACTGCTGAGAATTAGTTAAGTAAGTATGAAATTTAAAAAAACCTTAAACAGCATATGCATCACTCGTCTTGTACTTATCATGCAATATTTTTCAGGGTTCCAGATACGCCTTTGAGGCTACCATAGTGGCCACGGGGCCCACGAAGGCCCCACCCTACGAGGCGATCCCCTACTTGTCTCACATATCGTCACCGGCAGACTCCTTTATGGCTTTCCTTTTCAGCCTCCTATTCTCTGAATATTCAGGATCCGCATTCCGTTTTAATTTCTTCACTGGTACATAAATTCCCGAATTCAAAACCTTCTTCCAATTTTCCCAAATTTCCTCAATGTTTGACCCCTTACACCGCTCAAACTCGCTTCTCAAATACTCTCTTATAATATAAAATAGAATATATTGTGTTGTTTTACGAGTTAAATTTGATAAGGTTCTTTTATATCCTTTTTATAATCGTAATATGAATAGCGAAAACAACTCGAAAGGAAAAAGGACAGAGGTTTGGAAAGCAAAACTGCTAAAATGAAGAAAGCAATTATGAGAAATAAAGAGAAAAGGTGACAACAACATTGAGAATAGAATGGTAGAATAGAGAAATTATGGGATTCTAAGGATACATAATTAAAGAGAACACACTAATGTGGGCTAAACCAAATGAGTCGCGGTACGTTTAGAAACCTGAAGACGGTTCATATGAAAAACAGTGTTTACGAACATCTGAACTATAGCATAAATAAGATTGTGCTCACCTGAAATTTATCTTGATACGACATAAATGAAACGTGGCAGGACAGACACTAAAATCTTTAAAATTATCAAATTCATAATTTTATAGCTTTTGATGATCATCAACCACACTAACCCTGAGTTATCAGTTGAAATAAGATACTTTTCAAACATAAAATTGGCTATTTGTTCATAAAAAACTAATCTAGATTTATTTTTATAATCTTTAATGTTGTACCATGTCGTAATGCGCCCTCTTTCACACGTGTGCTTCGGTTATTTATTCCCCCAAGAAGAAAACTTTTTTTAAGATTACGGGAAGAATGGAGGCCGTGGCATATCGATCACGTGCTTTTGTTTTCCCTTCAAAATCGAAGACGTCACGCTCCAACGGCACTACGTGACGTGATTAACTTCAAGGTGAAGCTCATACAACTTTCTTTCTGACCAACCTTCATTTAAATGTATTCCATTTGAGGGGAATGTTTGAAATTTCAGAATTCAGGTTTATCAAATTACGAATATCTTTCAAACATCGACTTCTTAGACCCACTGATACGCATTGTTCATAATTATAAGTACTAATTTTAATAAAACTCTTTAATTTCTACGTATTCGTACACTAATTATGAAGAGGAACTCGATAGTTAACATTATTAAATTTGTCGTTTTGGTGAGAGTCTCCGGCATTCACATTATAATAATTTTTAACGTCCAAAATATTTCGATAATCTTCGAAGAAAATACATCCGCACTAACAAAAACAAATTTAGCGTAAAAATAAATAGTATTCCTGATTAAGTGTCCATCGACACACGAAAACCCGCTCAACATACATTTCCTTTGTTTGGCTTTAGAACGTGAAAGAGCTTTTCGTATTCATAGTCGAACGAGGCGCAGAAATGAGAGTTTTTCGACAGAGGGGCGAATTTGGACTTTTTTTGTATTTTCTCTATTAACGGAATTGTGTCGAAAGTCTTGCGCCGTTTTCAAGAGGTTGAGAGAGGAGTTTCCATGGGGAGTAAAACAAATGCATTCTCGAGATGCATTTCGTACAGTTTGCAGAAATAAACTGAAACAAACTTTTTATGCGAGAAATTTGAGATGCACAATTGCGATGGCATTGCAGCGATTCAATTTGCTGTACTCCGGTCACTACTCCTCAATCGGTTTCGTGCGCAAGCTATTTGCTTGGCTGAGAAAAAGGAAATTTTAGATTATCTTCGAACTTTTCTTACTTTTCATCTTTTAAGGTAATAAAACTTAAATTAATGCTGAATTTAACTTCTATTTGAACTAAAAATACAATCTGAAGTATTCACATAATTTCGTGCGAAAAAGTGGTAAATTCCCTTTGTTTCAACAGACAATGGAGAGAAAAGAAGTTTCCAACTTAGAAATCAAAGAAATACTAAAATGGCAAAAATTACTTCCTTTCTTACCTAAATTCTTTCCAATTTTCGATGACAAAACACTAGCGAGTTTCTTTCAACCAAAAGCACAGCAGAATTTTGAATTGTCGCTCTCTCCATTTGCTTCGTTTTCCTCATCTCCATTCCCCATTTCCTTTGCGTCTATTTATTTGCTTATTTATCGCTTTTCATCTGTTTTGCATTTTATAAACACGATTGAAAGAAGGATTCGACCTCGCACGTGAAAGTGTGCGGCTTAGCCCAAAGGTGAAAAAGAGTGACTTGGCTGGGACTCGAACCCAGGTCTCCTACTTTCGTGGCAGCTGTTCTAACCACCGAAGACACGTCCTCTGCAAACTCCTTCTGGTCAATACACACAGTGGCAACAGCAGAGCTCCTCACCGAGGCAAACACAAAGTGATGTTATCCTCCCTAGAGTCACAATTGTCCACCTCAAATTTCAAACAAATTTTAACAAACATTTCCAACAAGAATATTGCACACCATAATGGCTGTTTCCTCTTAAGTTTAACTTTCGCAATTTTGTCGAAAAATTCGCCGGTTCGAGTTACTCGTACTTTAATGTTTTGCATTTAATCGCGTTTTGGTTCGTCACAAGGATAACCTACATGGAAATTAATTGTTTCTTTCTAACTTCTTGAAATGTGCGATCGAACCCCTATTATTCGGTTGGTGAATCTTCACACTAAAAGTGTGTTCGCTAACTAAAATAATGCCAAATAATAATTACTCTTTCTCTCGTATAATTGCCTTCTTTAGTTATCTTTCTACTCGCCCCCTTGGTTCACCCCATCGATCCGCTCCATCTTTTCCTTTGTGTGCTTTAATGCAGCACAAGCGAGATGCATCAAAGTCTCCCACAATGGAGAGCCGGGCTTCCACGTGAACTCGCCGAATGTTCACAGAACTCTGAAAATGTAGATTCCAAAGCCACATCTTTATCTTTGAGAGAAGACGTCACATTCATGTTTTACTAGAGCTGATACATCCGTTCCCTAGTACAGGTCTAGAGATTTGTTCTTAAATTTCTTACGTATACAAACCTATGCGCATATATATATTTATATATTTAATATATATGACAAAAATATACTTAAAGATAAGTTCTATTATCTAAGAGATTATTGCTGGACCATGAAAGTGATTTAATTTCAGACGTGTCTCAGTAATAAAGATCGGGCTTCAATTTAGTTCTAAATTAATTTAAATCAACTCTCTGTTTTGATAAAATGAAGTCAACTCATCGACATTTACTCGTCTCAAAAGCGGTGACTTCGCCTAATTCGTTTCTCAGTCCCCGTCCATCGATACATACAGCTCTTTCGTAAGAAGAAAACTTTGGCTCATCCGCCACACCTCACCGGCATCGATACGGGGGAAGAGTTTAAAGGAAACAGAGGAAAACATATTGTGCGTGACGAGTCTGCCTTCTTTCCGTATATCGTAGAAATCCTTAGATTTACATTCGATTGAAGTAAGTTAAATACTAAATAAGAAGAAAAAACTTGGAAGGCTGTGAGATATACGCTAAATCCGAAAAAGGTAAGTAGGAAATATCTATTCTGGAGGAAGAGCAAGAAAGGTAACGTATGAAGATGAAAAGAATAAATACAGAATGAGATATGATTCATCTTCAAAGACGTGATTGAAAATCGGCGCCTCTCCTTTTTCAGAAGGCTGCAGACGAGAAACGAAGATCCTTTTGAAATCGATTCGTGTGAATTGGAGGAAATGAAAATCGTCTAAGATCTTCTCTTAGATGGTCGAATACGAACGGAGTATGCCTTAGAAAAATCAAGAGGTGAACGACGCTTTGCATCGACAGAAATGAGTAATAATCGTGGAAATGGAGCAGATGAGGAAGAAAGGAAAAAGAAAGAATGGGATTAAGGAGATTTAAAGGAGATAAAGAATGGATGTGCGAGGATTATGAAGAGAGGTTGAAATGACGACTCTTCAACGCCCAGAGC
This sequence comes from Sympetrum striolatum, assembly GCA_947579665.1. Lineage (NCBI taxonomy): Eukaryota > Metazoa > Arthropoda > Insecta > Odonata > Libellulidae > Sympetrum > Sympetrum striolatum. The sequence continues at coordinate 107,534,275 of OX388344.1, read as the reverse complement.
ATATTCACGAATACATTTATTGCTATCTATCAATCATCGAACCAGATTGTGGATTATTACATGCGGATACGCTACATTTTAAATGATAGCGTGTACTAGTAAATAGCCAGAATTAACACAGCATCAAACAAAATATTGCGGCAAGTATATATACATCATTATATATATATATATATATATATATATATATATATATATATATATATATATATATATATATATATATATAATATTATATTTTGCCATGATAATTTAGTATACAATCCAAGGCGATAAAATATAAATAATATATAATATGTATAAATATATATATACGAGTAAAATGTAGCTTGCATACTGCAAGCAGATCGACAACACTAATTTCATATCGGCATCATATCGGGACGGACATCAAAAGAAAAAAAAAAATTCAAAATATTCGTAGAATTTAGAATTCGCTGCAATTTAATCACCTGGCAGCGAACCCCGGTCTTCCTGGTGTACTTACTATGCAGCAAAATAGAAAATTACCATATCAAACTATGTGTGAAAATTCAAGCAAAACTATTAGGTGCAACTACCTCAAACGACGTCCTACTATTCACATACACTCCTTATTTGAGAAATTTTAATGTGCTCTGGCATCGAACCCAGGAACAGCATGGTCTTATCTATTTTTTTTCTTAAACAAAGTGTTAATATACATCTTCCATCTAAGCAAGAGCTCCCTTACATATCGATAAATGCATAAAAAAATTATGAAAAGATACCCCATAGTATTATATATGGGTGATATTTTTACCGCCCGGCATCGAACCCGGGTCTTTCAGGCAATACTTTCTATGCAGCACAAAAGAAAAACACCATCTCTAACCGCGTATGCAAATTCAAGCAGAAATATTGGTTACAACTGCCTCAAATGACGTCCTACTTTTCCTTTATATTCCTTATGAGAGAAACGTTATTGTGCTCTGGCTTCGAACCCAGGAACAGTTCGGTCTTATGAAAATTTTTTTCTAAAACTTATTCATACCATACATCTTCCAGCCAAGAACGAACATCCTATCATTTCGATAAGTGCATCTAAAAAAATAATGAAAAACGGCTCCCATGTATTTTAAAGGGCAGATCTTTGCATTGTCCTAGCATCGAACCCAGGATAACTTTTGTAAAAGTCATTGATGTTTTCGAAAGTCCAAGACCATAAATATAGGCACCTTGAGTTTTACTTCTCTACCTATCCGGAAAGTATTTTTTTTTAATTCCCGAAAATCACGGCAATGCATTCAAACGGGAAAAATCGGGACTTTGGGGCCCTCTGGAATCGAACCTATGACACTGAGAATCAAAGTCTCTTTTTTCCTGGGGGTTTCACGTTATGGCCAATATGTCATAAAAATTTCAGATCAATGACGCTTGTAGTTTAGGCTGTGAATTTGTATCCTATCTATCTATATAGGTATATATATGAATGAATCCGGAGAAGCATCTATATATAATAGATATCTATTATATATAGATGCTTCTCCGGATTCATTCATATATAGGTATATACATGAATGAATCCGGAGAAGCATCTATATCTATTATATATAGATGCTTCTCCGGATTCATTCATGTATCCATATATATATACGAGTAAAGTGTAGCTTGCATACTGCAAGCAGATCGGCAATAATAATTTCATATCGGCATCATATCGGAACGCTCCTCAAAAGAAAAAAAAAGGATTGAAATTTTTCTTATAATTCACTAAAATTTCATCGTCTGGCATCGAACCCGGGTCTTACTGGTAAACTAACTATGCAGCACAATAGGAGATCATCATCTCTAACCATGTGTGAAAATTCAAGCAGAAATATTGGCTACAACTGCCTCAAAAGACGTTCTAATTATCACGAATGTAAATGGCTCTCTGGATTCGAACCAAGGACGATCTTGGAAATCTAAAAGATATTTCTGAAAGTTATTTATGATCTCTATCTATATGCCGAATTTCAAATTTCTATATTATTGGGAAAGGTTTCCAAATAATTCCTAAAAATCGGATCAACTTCTGATTGCAGAGACACCTGGTGTCGAACCCAGGACATATTGTAAGCTGTGAATGCAAAGTTTGATTTTTAAAGAATTTTTCTTGTATCTTGCAAAGTTTGAAGTCGATAGCATGCCGGGAAGTACCTTAATTTTGTTTCCGTTATCTCCGTAAGGAATGCATTGAGAAGTGCAAATGGTCCTCTGGGATCGAACCAAGGACCATCAGCGAACATGTAAAATTTGATTACGAAATATATTTATGATATCTATCGACGTGCCGAGTTTCAAGTATCCATGTTACCGGGAAAAGATCCAAAAAAAATCTTAAATATCGACGCAATGCATTTTAAACGGCCGATTTTTGCCCCGACCTAGCATCGAACCATGGACCATATTCGGCGATGTCTTTTTGATTTTCGTTGGATATGTACGGCTTCTAGCGATCCCTTGAATTTCAACTCTCTAATTTTCCGAAAGGTGCCTCAAAAAAATTTTCGAAAATCCCCGCCATGTATTCTTATGGAGAAAATCGCGACTTTGGGGCCCTCTGGAATCGAACCTATGACACTGAGGATCAAAATCGCAATTTTTCTGGCGGTTACACGTTATGGCCAATACGTCGTAAAAATTTCAAGTCAATGACGCTTGTGGTTTAGGCTGTGAATTAGTATCCTATCTATCTATCTATCTATATAGGTATACAAGTAAAATGTAGCTTGCATACTGCAAGCAGATCGAAAACACTAATTTCATGTCGGCATCATAGCGGGAAGGCCGTCAAAAAAGAAAAAAAAGGATGGAAAATATTCTTAAAATTCGCTGCAATTTAATCGTCTGGCATTGAACCTGGGTCTTAATGGTGAACTTACTAGGCAGCACAACAGAAGATCACCATCTCTTACTATTTGTGAAAATTCAAGCAGATATATTGGCTCCAACTGCCTCACACGACGTCCTACTTTTCAATAATGTAAATGGCTCTCTGGATTCGAACCAAGGACGATCTAGGAAATCTAAAAAATGTTTTTGAATTGCATCTATGATCTCTATCTATATGCCTAATTTCAAGTTTTAATATAATTGGGAAGGGGTTTAAATTAATTCTTAAATATCGGTTAATTTACTGATTGTAGAGACGCCTGGTGTCCAACCCAGGTAATATTGGTAGCTGTGAATGCACAGTATGACTTTTTAGGACTTCATCTTATTTCATACAAATTTTGAAGTCGATATCATGCCGGGAAGTACCTAAAACGTTTTACCGTTATCTCCATAAGAAATGCATGGAGGAATGTAAATGGCCCTCTGGGATCGAACCAAGGACCATCAGCGAATATGTAAAATTTGATTATGAAATATATATATGATCTCCAACCTCATGCCGAATTTCAAGTTTCCTTGCGATCGGGAAAGGGTCCAAAAAAAATCTTTAATATCGCCACAATGCATTTTAAACGGCCAATTTTCGCCTCGACCTAGCATCGAACCCAGGATATTTTCCGTCAAACTCATTTATGTTTTCGATAGATCATGACCATATATATAGGCTCTATGAGTTTTGATTCTTTACTTATCCGGGAAGTATTTTTTAAAAATTCCCGAAAATCACGGCAATGCATTTAAACGGGAAAAATCGGGACTTTGGGGCCCTCTCGAATCGAACCAACGATACTGAGGTTCAAAATCGCAATTTTTCTGGAGGTTACACGTTATGGCCAATATGTCGTAAAAATTTCAGGTCAATGACGATTGTGGTTTAGCCTGTGAATTTGTATCCTCGCTATCTATTATATATAGATGCTTCTCCGGATTCATTCATATATCATATATATATATAGAGAGGATACAAATTCACAGCCTAAACCACAACCGTCATTGACTTGAAATTTTTACGACATATTGGCCATAACGTATAACCGCCAGAAAAATTGCGATTTTGAACCTCAGTGTCATGGGTTCGATTCCAGAGGGCCCCAAAGTCCCGATTTTTCCCGTTTAAATGCATTGCTTTGATTTTCGGGAATTTTTTAAAAATACTTGCCGGATAGGTAGGGATTTAAAACTCAAGGAGCCGATATATATGGTCATGATCTATCGAAAATATAAATGAGTTTTACTGAAAATATCCTGGGTTCGATGCTAGGTCGAGGCAAAAATCGGCCGTTTAAAATGCATTGTGGCGATTTTTAAGATTTTTTTTTGGACCTTTTCCCGATGGCATGGAAACTTGAAATTCGGCATGGGTTTAGATATCATAAATATATTTAATAATCAAATTTTACAAATTCGCTGATGGTCCTTGGTTCGATCCCAGAGAGCCATTTACATTCCTCAATGCATTTCTTATGGAGATAATAGAAAAAAGTTTTAGGTACTTCCCGGCATGATATCGACTTCAAACTTTGTATGAAATAAGATGAAGGCCTAATAAGTCATACTGTGCAGTCACAGCTACCAATATGTCCTGGGTTCGACACCAGGCGTCTCTACAATCAGTAAAATATCCGATATTTAAGAATTAATTTAAACCCCTTCCCAATAATATTAAAACATGTAATTACGCATATAGATAGAGAAAAAAGAGACATTTTAAAAACATGTTTTAGATTTCCTAGACCGTCCTTGGTTCGAATCCAGAGAGCCATTTACATTATTGAAAAGAAGGACGTCGTTTGAGGGCCTTGGAGCCAATATTTCTGCTTGAATTTTCACACATAAGAAAGAGATGGTGATTTTCTGTTGTGCTGCATAGTAGGTTCTTCAGGAAGGCCTTGGTTCGATGCCAGACGATTAATTTGCAGCGAATTTTAAGAATATTTTCAATCCCTTTTTTTTTTCTTTTGATGGCCGTCCCCATATAATGCTTACATGAAATTAGTGTTGTCGATCTGCTTGCAGTATGCAAGCAACATTTTACTCGTATAATAGATAGATGAATGAATGAATCCGGAGAAGCATCTATATATAATAGATACACTGGGGATCAAAAGTCTAACCATGTTCCACAAGTGCCACCGACTTGAAATTTTTACGACGTTATGGCTATGACGTGTAACTTCCAGGAAAAAGCCGACATTGAACCTCGGTGTCATGGGTTTGATTCCAGAAGGCCCCAAAGTCCCGATTTTCTCCATAAGGATACATGGTGGCGATTTTCAAAAATTTTTAAATAATACTTCCCGGACAGGTAGAGAATCGAAATTCACGGAGCTTACAGATATGGTCAAGAACTATTAAAAACATTAATGACTACTAATAAGAACGTCCTGGGTTCGATGCTAGGACGTGGCAAAAATCCCGCATTTAAAATGCATGGGGATAGTTTTTCATTATTTTTTTTGATGCACTTACCGGAATGTAAGGAACTTTTCGCTCTGCTAGAAGATATATATAAAGAATTTGTTTAAGAAAAAAAATTTCATAAGCCCGTAATATTCCTGGGTTCGATGCCAGAGCACATTAACATTTCTCTCATAAGGGAAAAGTAAGTCGTCGTTTGAGGCAGTTGCAGGCAATATTTCTGCTTGAATTTTCACATATAGTTAGAGATAGTGATCTTCTATTATTTTGCAAAAGAAGTATTACCAGAAAGATCAGGGTTCGATGCCAGGCGGCAAATATGTCTCCCGTTTAAAATACATTGGGTTAGTATTTCACTATTTTTTTGATGCACTTATCGAAATGATAGGAAAATCGTACTCTGCTGGAAGATGTATGAAAAGAATTGGTTTTAGAAAAAAATTTCTTTAAGCCCGTACTATTCCTGGGTTCGATGCCAGAGCAGATTAGCATTTCTCTTATAAGGAATATAAGGGAAAAGTAGGACGTCGTTTGAGGCAGTTGCAGTTAATATTTTTACTTGAATTTTCACACATAGTTACAGATAGTGATCTCCTATGGTGCTGCATAGTAATTAATACCGAAAAGACCTGGGTTCGATGCCAGACGAATAATTTGCAGCGGAAATTAAGAATATTTTCCATCCATTTTTTTTTCTTTCGAGGACTCACTCTATGTGATGCCGACAAAAAATTTGTGTTATCGATGTGCTTGCAGTATGCAAGCAACATTTTACTCGTATATATATATGGATACATGAATGAATCCGGAGAAGCATCTATATATAATAAGATATATAGAGAGGATACAAACTCACAGCCTAAACCACAAGAGTGATTGAGCTGAAATTTTTACGACATATTGGCCATAACGTATAACCTCCAGAAAAATTGCGATTTTGATCCTCAGTGTCATGGGTTCGATTCCAGGGGGCACCAAAGTCCCGATTTTTCCCGTTTAAATGCATTGCTTTGATTTTCGGGAATTAAAAAAAAATACTTCCCGGATAGGTAGAGAATCAAAACTCAGGGAGCCTTTATATATGGTCATGATCTATCGAAAACATAAATGAGTTTTACGGAAAATAACCTGGGTTCGATGCTAGGTCGATGCAAAAATCTGCCGTTTAAAATGTATTGTGGCGATTTTTAAGATTTTTTTTGGACCCTTTCCCGATGGTATGGAAACTTGAAATTCGGTATGGGGTTAGATATCATAAATATATTTCATAATCGATTTTTATGTTTCCCCTGATGTTCCTTGGTTCGATCCCAGAGGGCCATTTACATTCCTCAATGCATTTCTTATGGAGATAACGGAAACAAGTTTTAGGTACTTCCCTGCATGCTATCGACTTAAAACTTAGCATGATGGAAGAACCAGTCTAAACAAATCAAACTTTGCATTCATAGCTATCAATGTGTCCTGGGTTCGACACCAGGTGTCTCTGCAATCAGAAGTTGATCCGAACTTTAGGAATTATTTTGAAACCTTTCCCAATAATATAGAAACTTGAAATTTTGCATATAGATTGAGATCAATAATAACTTTCAGAAACATTTTTTAAATTTCCAAGATCGTCCTTGGTTCGAGTCCCGAGAGCCATTTACAATCGTGAACATTTGAGCGTCTTTTGAGGCAGTTGTAGCCAATATTTCTGCTTGAATTTTCACACATAGTTAGAGATGGTGATCTTCTATTGTTTATCATTGTAGGTTTTCAGTAAGACCCGGGTTCGATGCCAGACGATGACATTTCAGCGAATTTTAAGAAAAAATTAAATCCTTTTTTTTTCTTTTGAGGACCGTCCCGATATAATGCCGATATGAAATTAGTGTTGTCGATCTGCTTGCAGTATGCAAGCTACATTTTACTCGTATCATATATATATATATATATATAGAGAGGATACAAAGTCACAGGCTAAACCACTAGCGTCATTGGCTTGAAATTTTTACGACATATTGGCCATAACGTATAACCTCCAGAAAAATTGCGATTTTGAACCTCAGTGTCATGGGTTCGATTCCAGAGGGCCCCAAAGTCGCGATTTTCCCCATAAGATTACATGGCGGGGATTTTCGAAAATTTTTTTGAGGCACTTCCCGGAAAAGCAGAGAGTTGAAACTCGAGGGACCGCTAAATGCCGTGCATAGCCAACGAAAATCGGAAAGACATCTTCGAATATTGTCCTTGGTTCGATGCTAGGCCGGGGCAAAAGTCGGCCGTTTAAAATGCATTGCGGCGATTTTTAAGATTTTTTTTTGATCATTTCCCGATAACATGGATACTTGAAATTCGGCACGTCGATAGATATCATGAATTTATTTCATAATCAAATTTTACATATTAGCTTATGGTCCTTGGTTCGATCCCAGAGGACCATTTGCACTTCCCAATGCTTTTCTTACGGAGATAACGGAAACAAATTTTAGGTACTTCCCGGTACGATATCGACTTCAAACTTTGCATGTAGAAAGATCAAGTCCATACAAATCAAACAGTGCATTAACAGCTATCAAAGAGTCCTGGGTTCGACACCAGGTGTCTCTGCAATCAGAAGTTAATCCGATTTTTAGGAATTATTTTGAAACCTTTGCCAATAATATAGAAACTTCAAATTCGGCATATAGATAGAGATCATTAATAACTTTCAGAAACATTTTTTAGATTTCCAAGATCGTCCTTGTTCGAGTCCCGAGAGCCATTAACATTCATGAAAATTAGAACGTCTTTTGAGGCAGTTGTAGCCCATATTTCTGCTTGAATTTTCACACATCGTTAGAGATGGTGATGTTCTATTGTGCTGCATAGTAAGTTCACAGTAAAGACCCGGGTTCGATGCCGGACGATGGAATTTAGGCAAATTTTAAGATATATTTCAATCTTTTTTTTTCTTTTGATGGCCGTCCGGATATGATGCCGACATGAAAATAGTGTTGTCGATCTGCTTGCAGTATGCAAGCAACATTTTACTCGTATATATATATTTGTACCACCTCCTTAGGATAGAAGAGGTTCGTTTACAGCGAGATTTGTCGTGCGTAACTGTATGACGGTATGTTGAAACAAACTTATATTTATCTGATGAATATACATAAAGATTCATAAGTTTTTATGCAGATATGATTCTGTAACTATAACGGTTAGTTTGGAAGGAAGCGACAAAGAAAAAGTGGCGAAGTTGCTTCGATTGTAGTGTTTGCGATTCCCATTGTTGTTTCGGTACAATTTGGGAAACCGCACTGCTTTTAAATAATGAGCCTTTTTAACTGAATAACGTTATTCTTAGTTAGAGTTTTTAAAGCGTTATGTATAATTAATTAAATAGTTAATTTGCATTGCAGTGTGGGTTCCAAAGGAAAATATGGAAAGTGGAGCGTCGATGAGCCGAGTTAAGCTGTGGTAGTTAATATAAACGGTTGAATGAGCCTCACAACGTACCAGAGACAACTATTAAAAGGTACGCTTAAAATAAGAACAAAAGTGCAAATGGGGAAATATAAATTTTTGATCGCAGCAAAGTGTTTTCGGATGAAATTGAAGCGGAATCGGAGCTAAACAGAATATGAAGGGATGATGTTTGCTTTAATCTTACCCGATGCTAAAAATCTTGTATTTGACGTTGCAGAAAGGTACGAAAAAGCTCGCTCTTTAACGCCGAAAAAGGCATAGCAGGCGAAAGATGGCTGAATGCTTTGCTTCCTAAATTGTCATGGCTTCATTCATGGCTGGGACAAAAGGATCCAATAAACAAAAGGTGTACAGGTATAGTAAAATATATAAATTACATTTATCTGAACAGTAATTATTTAGCTTCGATTGAGAAGAGTAATTGTGTGGTCAAATTTATGAAACCACAGGTGCAAATTAGGAAACCAGTTATGCATTACTATGTATTACTTCGCACTGAACGAAATAAAATAGTAGTAATGAAATATGAGGCAGACCGATGAATCTAAAAATCACAATTTAATGAAACTAAATCAAATGACAAAATCCACTGTTTCTCTATTTTGCTCTTCATGAGGAAAGAGGAGTAAAATGCACAAGAGTATACGAATTAGGTTTCGACGTCAGGTGCCTGATGATCAATCCTTTGTGGACTAAATCCTGAGGTGACGAGTATAAGTTGTTTTTATTCCTCTGTCATCAATCACATGAATTTACTTACGTTTATAGGACGAGTCCCCCGTTTATATAAAATACTCTTAAATCTGTGGAAGGACGGTTCATACGTAAGGGAATTTAAACCATTTTGAATTTAATAAATAGAATTTGGGCGATAGGAATCATAATGCTACAAATTTCTGAACAAGAGTCTTACTTCATATTCTACAATATGATCATTATATGCAATAATAACTGTTTGCTAATAGTTACTTCGTAATTAGAAATAAACTGAAATAAAATTTAGCCCCAAATATAGAAAACATATTATGCTGTGAATGCCATTGGGTTTGAGATTTCGCAGGAAAAGAAATACTGCAGATATATCTATATATTAAGATAAAAAGAAATTGTCTGAATTGGAAAGAATATATACTTAGTTAAGATAGCTATGCAGTTACAAACGTATCATACCCCTGCTATATAATAGTAATGATGCAACTAATCACTACATTATAGATTTCGCAGACCTCATTGTGTTAAGATAAAGAGAAAATGAAATAATTATAGACGCTTATGTAAATATGTATGGTAAAAGAAAACTTTTGACGGAAACGGAGATGCACAGAGAGAAGATGTAAAATGAAAGAGCAAGCGCTATACGGAGGGGCGAATGAAATATTAAAGGGAGAGGGAGCGAATAACAGCGGGTGTCAGAGAATTGGAAAACCAAATGAAAAAGGAAAGAGGATATGCTCAAGAAGAAAAGTAGGAAAGTTGGATTACGGGAGGCGAAGGAGTTAAATAAAACAGAATAGGAAGTGCAGAATCTTATATTTCATAAACCACCATTTTCGCTTTGGACTCTTTTGAGCCGAACCCTTTCTATCAAAGCAGTGTAAGTACATTCTTACGATATTTATCATTTAGTTTATATTAGATTGAGGATGTCCTCAGTTATTCGTTTAATTCAGATGTTAAATACGCTCTCAGTAGTAAATCAGACGTGTAAATTGTTTACACTACGTTTTTCCAAGTATGCTTTGGAAATGGAAAACTTAATTAGTCTATAACCACATAAACTGTTCAGCTGTACGAAATCCCAATTTGAGAATAAACGAAAACAGAGCAAAATCACGGCCAATGACGAACGATGACGCGTGCAATTGCAGGTTGTAAAAATATGGCAGAGTAAAGTGATAACTTCCACTTTTTACTCGCTAAGAAGAATAAAGTATACTTATTAGTTGCGCTTCTTTGTTTCAGGATTTCGCAGTTTATAGGAATATGGGTTTCTTTCGAATAGTGAATTTAATTTCAAAATAAATCGTCTTCTTTAGCTGAATAACCATCGTTTGAATGCAATCATTCAGAATTCTAAATTCTCCATGTTTTAATTTTCTTAAATATATATCGACTTCAATGGCATTTTAAGAAGTCTAACCTATTGCGTTGCCTGATCATAGAGAGAATTGTGGTTTTCGTCGTCGACTCTAACTGTACTTCATTTGAGTCCTTTCTGAGTGTGGATTCGTGTGCATCTGTCGAAATGGTTTCAACACCGTTTCTTTCTCAATCCACCACTCTTCTTATGCATGGGAAAACCAAACACTACAACGGCTTGGAATTACAAATATGGAATCAGCAAAGCTTATTCAAGTCTAGAAGTTAATAAGTTAAAATTTAAATGGAAATCTAATTTCGATTCTTTTAATATGCTCCTGCCACTACTTATAATTCAAAGACATTCGCAGTTGGAATGATCGAAAAAGATATTTTAAAGCAGGATAAACACATTTCCTTACTTTATCTACATTATTTCTGCATAGGATAGGAACGTCATAATGTTTTTAAATCGCTGAGCACAGTTAACCTGGCAGAAAATTTGGGTAAATTCCTTCAAAATGGAATGTGATATCGTTTTGGTTTAATGAGTGGAGAGCCCCAAACGTATTGAATTTAATAAATTACATTCAGATTCAAACCTGTAAAGAACGTATCCAAGGTACAAATTACACCCTGAGGTGAAATTAACCGCCAAGATGTACCATTTTCACGCGAAATTGCTATCGTGTCGCAGCTAATGGACTCCAAATTGATTTCACTCTCGAGGTAGGACTCTGGGGACATATTGAGCGATATTGCCTTTGGGTCCCTCCATTTATACTCGCCGTGACTGTAAATCACATTCAGCGAATAGTTGTAATCGATAGATAGGAAAGATGGCTGGGAATTAAATAAAGTGATGAAAACTAAATAATTTTCCTCAAATATGGAATCAACTGTCCCGATATTGAGCGTAAATAGAGGAAACTCTATGACGTGACAAGCAGCTTTAAAAAATCATTCTTTCCGCGAACGATAAGCGGTAATAACAGAGTAAAAACGGACAGCTGACATCCCCTGCCACACTCCAAAAGTCGGCTTTTAGAGTATTAATGCAGATGAATTAGAATTAACTCCCCAAATAAGAAGTAAGACAAACTGTTAAACTAAATCTTCTGTTCTGGTGTGAGCTGATATTTCTAGACTTACTCACCATACAATTGCATTTCACGTCAAAGAATGACTTTGAATAATAGCCAATCTTTTTACTCGAAACAAATTTAAGTGTCGTTTGAAATGGCGCTTAAATGTTTAGCAACTCAATCGAGAGATTCGCTGAATGAATTCATATATATACAGTGTATATAAGTTTATGTTATACACTCATATAAGGTAAGTCCGGTAGAGATACCCAGCCTAAGGAAAAGACTTCATAACAGTGACAATAAGAATGTGAAACTTCGTGATAGAATAAAACATTTATTGGTTATTAAGAGTATATAAAGAAATTTTCTTTAAAAACATTTTGACCCATAATATTAAACTTTTTCTGCATCCATGCATTTGGCCATCTCTCCCGAGTGTCCGGGTGCCCCACCTCTGTGGGAGGGATGTCCCATTAGCTCAAAATGAATTTAATCTGGAAAGCGCTTGTTAAATAAAAAAATTGGCAAATTTAACTTGAAATTAGGATATAACTAAACATTTAGGTTCAATTTAAAACCTATTTGGAAGTTTCATTTGCAAAAATTTAGCCAAAAATAGTAGTACATTTAGAGAACAATGCCCATTTAAAACTATAATTAAATTTGCAGTTGGTATGATTGGGGGCTAGATTACACACAAAATATTGCAGTTTTAACCGAAAAAAATTAATGACGATTTTGACGTTTTTCGAAATTTCGAGGAAAAAATTTTCTCAAAAGATATTTTTTGATTTCCCAAAAATATTTTGTATTTGTAATGTCCATGTTGGTGGGCTACTTTTGGCAGGTATTACATTTCGATCAGAAAAAAAGTGGAAAAACGCTCCACCCTAGTGCTTACTAAACAATACCTCAGTTTTTGATCGTGCATAAAATGCATTCTACCGTGGATTTAAATTTGATTTGAAATTTAAATGTAGATTACAAACGTTTTCTTCAAAAGAGCCTTAATCAGTATCACTTTAAAGTTAAATTAATACTAATAGGGCACATACACCTAAAGATAGCACTGGGGCATCTATCCCGAGAAGTGGTCTCTCCTTTCAGTACGGGAGAGATTACAGCCAGTGAGACTACATTTTATCCAAGATGGCCAGTCACTGCACGTGGATATTAGACGAACCTATAGCTACAAGTTTTCGCCATTTAATTCAAAACATTCAAACATTTAAACAAATGCCAACCAGAAACATTAAACTCTACCTTATAACAGTGCCCGTAAAAACAGTACCTACTTGAAATGATGCTACAAAATTGCGTAAAAAGAATGAATCACCGTGAAACTGTTGCAGATAGACAGGTGACTTCCAACTAACTGACGAACACCGTCAGTAGAGCAATCTTGTGGTTTTCCTGAAAAGTACTACAACTGGGGCATCTCAGCCGGAATTACCTTATATTAAGTGTATATTAATTACTTAAATAGAAGTTAACTTTTGGGGTGCGCTTTTTCAATTTTTTTATCGTAATTTGACAGAAAGGTCATTCGAATTCCTCTTTTATCTTTTGTGACGAAACGAAAGAATATCAATATCGAAAGCCATATCAATCGAGCAGTGTCGGGTGAGTAAATTCGGATGGACCAAGTAGTTACATAAAAAATGTTGTAATATTTCCATTTGACGCAGGGATTGCGCCATATTCTAAAAAAGCATTTTAAATGCGTTCAAGCGGCTTCGGTGAACGCATATAGCAATCGTCCGATATCTGAACCCATGTAAATAAACGTGCTTTCAATTTAAAACTACTCCGCCTTAAAACATTTTCCGAGTGGTGCTAACAGATTTAAAATTAGGAAGAGGAACGTAAAAATATGGCAATCATGGGAGGCCTTAATTCCTGATAAAGAGAAAGTTTGGAGATAACGGAAGCAATTCCTGAAACGAAATGCGAATTGCAAATGCAACGTAAGAAATAAATTAAGATTATACCGACAAAGATTTCTAATAATTTTGATTAATTGTCGGTTCGATGCAATTGGATGAAAACGGTGGAACAGTTAACAACTGAAGCTGTGAATTTATAAAAATAAAATACTATCCACAGAAAATTTATTGTACGACCGGTTTCACAAGTTAACTTGCATCTTCAGGATGAAGATGCAAGGTAAATAAATAAATTTTCTGTGGATAGTACTTAGTATTTAATTTTAATAATGTCTTTCCACCAAGTGACGCCTTCAACCATCGATTTCATTAAGCTGTGACATTCCTCAACTCACCACTAAGTGACCAGCATGAATGAGATACGTGTTTGGATGCTGAATGGGTGTGGAAAAGTAGAATGATGAAAGAAAGAGTAAGTTGAGCTCGAAAGGATTTACGTTCCGAAGATGAGAGTACACCAGTTACTTTAGCTTGGTGGTCGCTTCAGAAATGCCGATTCCGAGGATGCGAATCACTTAGGTAAACACAGAGATCGGATGAAGGTTGAGTGCACCTCTGAACTGATTTTAAGCTTCGGTCGAAAAGAGTGAAGTGAGAAATATAACTGAGAATGCAGGAAAAGAATCCATGTGAATATGGGTGATGCTGAGGAGAGTTGACATCGAACGCATTTCAATGGTCATGGATGCTTTAAATGGAAGACCAAGAATGAATGCAGAAAAATGAGAACATAGAATAAAGTATAAAAAGACGAATGTCTGAATCGAAATAAATACTCTAGGATAGCAAATACAACCGAGATCAGTCGTGAGCGATAAAATCCACGCATCGAAAACTTAAGTAAAAATGAAAGCAATAACTAATCTAAGTCTTCCAATCATGTTTTCAAATATCTAACAGCAACCTTTCGTTAGAAGCAACATTTGAAAGGTATCCCATCTTTAGACACATTCAGAAGGAAAATTCCTACCAGATGAAGTGTCAATAACAAAAGAAAGGAGTGAAGCGAAAATCAACTCGGAAACTACTCATCGAAGGTGACAATCGTAGCGGTGTTTATGGAATCGCCATCATCTGCGTATTGATTTATTCCCTCCCTTAACTTGCGACCCCTTTGACGGGATGCTCTCCGTGACATCATAATCTCGTCCTGTGACGTCACGGCTACCCGTAATGGAGGTCGGCCGGCTTGGAGAGGTCCATTCCGAATTATTTCCATATTCCGCGTTCTTGTGGAATTTTCTACCGTCAGCTATTACTGAGATTATTGCTAAAATTGTTCCGAATGAAGTCTGTGTGGTAATCAGCCCGAAGGGCGGTTAGTGCCTCACCCCCTCTGTTAGAGTTGGGAATGAGGATTTCGAGACAGGTGAGATGGTTTGCCCTGAATGAAACCTACTTTTAGAAAAGAGTTTTCCGTCACTAGAAAATTCTATCTATTGAGATATATCATACAGTCCATCATCAGTCCTCAAGATCGTTAATTATGCTCTTGTGAACTCGAGGTTACAGTATGGAATTGCGTGCTGGGGGGATTCTCACTCCGCAAATATTAATCCACTTCTGATATCCCAAAACAGGGTGTTAAGGGTAATGACGCGAGCCTCATTCACGGTGCATTCCTATATTTAAAAAGGTGAATATTATACCTCTACGGTATTTGTTTGTTTATAAGGTTTTAGGAATCTTTTACAACCGTGGTGGAGAAAATATAAAACCCTGAGTCTATACCCTAAGAGCAAAATACAAAATTGTTATACTAATCCAAATAATGAAATTTTTCGTCGATCATTTCTTTATCTTGGCCCTAAATTGCTTGTTTCTGTACCTTTGAATATATCCGGTGTAGATAAAAAAGGAAATTTTTTAAATCTTGTTAAAGAGTGGTTATTCGAGAACAAGGAGGTGGAATATTTGTTTAAAAGAAAGTAAATTTATTTTGCTTGGATGGAGAAATTATACTTGTGTTACTTTATTTTGTATTGTGCATGTTATGATTGAAAACTTGTTATGAAAAATTTTTCTACGCAGTCAGCTCTACTTAGTTACGGATGATATACGTCAGGCAATTGATAAGCAAATGACTAAAATCCTTGTATTACTTGATTTCACCAATGCATTTGGCCACGTAAATTATACCTTACTTCTCCTAAAGATAAAAGAGCGCAACATTTCCTGTTCTTCACTAAATTGGTTTCACTTTTATCAGTCAAGGATGCACATGGTAATACATCTCTCATTGGACAAATGTCCACTGTGGAATCCCTCTGGGCTCAGTGTTGGGCCCTCTCTTACTTTCTTTGTATGCCTTTGATCTTCCTAACGGTATTGAAAATTATAAATATATGTTGTATGCCAATTAACTCCAGATTTACTGCCATCTGAACGAGTTATATGACGCAATTGACAAAGTAATTCAAGATGTAAAGGCCATCAATTCTTGGGCCGTAAAAAACAATTTTGTACTCAATTTCAACAAGACAAAGTCAATGACATTTGGTGATTCAAAACTACTTAGAAATGTCGAAGTTAATGTTACACCCAAAATAACAGTTGGTGAGGAGGAAATATTATTCTCAAATTTTCTTAAAAATCTAGGGGTCACATTTTTCTTAAAAATCTATTGTCCATAAATTTTCTTGGCACAACCATGTGCTAGCCATACGTAATAAAGTTAATGTAATTCTTTATCAGATTAAAACTAAGAAAACCTCTTACCCCGTCATAAGCAACTTGTATCTACGCGTATTCACCCGCATTTTGACTATTGCTGCCTAGTGTACCTCACCGAAGAGCCCAACACCAGGCTTCAACGGCTATTATATGTGTGTGTGTAAGGTTCATTTTTAACTTAAAAAAGGATGAAAATAGTACTCCTTACTTTACCAATCATGGCTAAAGGTTAAAACCAGAAGAAAATATATACTTGGGTCATATTTGTATAGTCTTTATAAATATCAACAGCCACAATAATTGATGCAATTTTTTCCAATTAGGGAAAAAAAAGCCTAATGTGACGACCAGAATGGTTCTCGGCTATTTAATCATCCCACAACACAGAACTACTACATACCAAAAATATTTTTGGGTTGTCGGGGCAAATCTATGGATCAATATTCCTAATGATATTAAAGATTCCAATTCATTTTGCATTTTAAAACAAATTGATTCACTATCTTTTTGTATTGGAAAGGGAATATATGTCATTCGTGCCTTGATTTTACATAAAAAGTCTATTATTTTTTTATAATAAAAATGTATCCGCTTTTCAGTTTAATTCATTATGTTATGAGCTATCTTGTCATTGTATTTCTTTTCTGTGTGTTATTAACAAAATATCAACTTTATTAATTACTTTAGTATTTAAGTAAATATCAAGCAAATATTCTCCTCAAAATAACATTTTTCTCAAATATTTATCAAACCATAATCAATCGATTCGGCCGAGATGTTGTGGAAAGACATAACTGAACACAGATTTATACTTTTCCAAAAAGGCTTTTATTCAGGAACTACCGGTTTCGGTATATTACCATCGTCAGGTTCACACACAACTGTTGTGTGTGAAATATTAGGAAAATCAAGTTACGACATAAAGGTCTTCAAGGAGGTCGAAAAAACGCTAAATTCAGCCATCAAAAATGTAGTAGTCCACAATCAGCAAAAAAAATGAACTCATTGAGTCCTTAAAGGCCATAAAAGGATAATCAAGAGAAATTCTAATCACTGAGCTTTGTTATCTTAAAAAAAGTTTCCGCTCATACTTTAGGTAAAAAAATTATATCGGGACAGTATTGTTGCCTAATAACCATTGAAACCACACATAAACGTATTTTATGACTCATTTAACAGAATGCTAGAAGTAATACTTGAGTATTCCAATGAATTACTACTTACGTTCATAAGGAATAGATGCCCAAAAAAACATAGAAAGTTCAACTTTCTGAATCTCAAGGAGCACTGGATGGCGGAAAGGGCGGAAGGGCACATCAATCCGATGTAATTGAGTCGTTTTTTTATTGAAAAGCACAAATTGGGCTGAAAAGCCCTGGTTACCCCGTTATGACATCCTTCTACCCCACGTTCCCCTATCATCAAGTACTTAGGTGGAAACGAAAGGGCTACGTAAAGAAAAAACTGGAAAGTACATGGAGAGGCCTACATCTACATTAATACAACCGCCTTTCGGCGCGTGGCAGGGGTGTAAACACCAGTTGCATCTAAACTAATTCCTTATTCGGTTATTGTCGCGTATATTTCGCGGAAAGAATGAATTTTGAAAAACGATTCGTCCTAGCATCTAATTCTCTTAACTTACGTTCATTATCGGATCGACCAAGGTAGCTTGGGGATTGCATGATACCGATTGTATCTTCCGAAAATGTAGTTTCCCTGAATTTACTAAGCAATCGCAGCCTAGCTTCCAATCTCCTTTCTTTCAAGGATTCCCAACCTACGTTTGAGAGCATTTTTGTAACGCTAGCTTTTTTATTGTAGCATTTCTTAACAAAACGAACCGCTTTACGCTGCACTTTCTCGAATTCGCGAGTACACGTTTCATCCGCCGGATCCCATATACTTGCCGCACATTCCAGAAGGGGTCTGACCAAGGTAAAAGAATATCCCTCTCACCTTTTCATCCCATTTACCGACAATACGCTACATCCAACGACGGATGTAAAATGGCTGATTATGGTATGAATGATCGTATAATCCTCAAACTGGGACATCCGGCCTCTCAAACAGAAATCTATTTTCAATCCGACGACGGATGCAGGCCTCGAAGGGTACACTTTCCCATTTTCTGTCCTGAAATTCTCGCTGCCACGTTACACTTAAGACCTTAAACGTTTTTTTTATTGTAATTGCGGTAGCACTGCATGGAATATGGGCAAAGTATTGAAGATTATTTTTATTTAATTGAGAATTGAGATTTTTGAATGCTTAAAGGAAGCAATGTAGTTACATTTGCAAAATATTCGTTTTCAATAGAAAATTTTACATATGTTTTTCAGTTGGTATGCATAATATGGTATTAATTATTTTTCTGGTACTTAGCAATCAATAACTTTATGGACAAGGGCTTAAAAATTATTAAAATATTGTTTGTATATTTATTTATTTAAATTTATTTTTTTCAATTTGGTAACACTGCAAAGTTGCATACTTTTTACTGCTTAAAATTAACCAAGTTCTCAGATAAGCATAAAAAGGTAAAAACCTTTGCAAAAAGGAAATTTGGTTGAAATGTGTTGATTAGTTTTTGTTTTACAGATTAAAATACACCCCTTGGGGTCATATTAACCCCAGGCGACTAATAAAGGGTTTGATGGTAAGGATTTATGTCAGGATTTATGAAATTGGGGCAATTCACTGCCAACATATGCAAACTATGATGCAATGTATCACTGATGCAGGGACAATGTTACGGCCATTTTGGTGTTTTTCGATACACATATTTTAAGGAACTTTCCGCTAAGATAGAAAATTCAAAATCACGAAGGTGCCAGAAAACGCGCTCTGATATATCTAGCATCACATAAATGTCACCAAATGAGCGTGTATTCGACGCCAGTTGGGTGCAAGATTCACCTATTTGAAATTGCGGCGATTTTAAAATCTTTCCAATGCCTTCCCGATTGGAAAAGCAATACCCGGCATTTTGACAAAGGTCAGTAATACATTTCGTATACGCTGTTTGCCGTTTCGCTGATGGTCCCTGGTTCGATTCCAGAGCGCCCATTACATTCCCAAATACATTTCAAATGGGCAAACGGAATCTTATTTTAGGATCTCCCCGGTATGATATCGACTCCAAATTTAAGATTAAATTAGTACTACCAATTCGTATTCACATCTTGCAAAAAGGTTCTGGGTTCAACACCAGGCGGTCATTATTCTTTCTTATGAAGAGAATAGTGGAAATTTCAAATATTTACATGAAGCATTTCCCTAGAGAGCACATGAAGTCATGAACATATATTACAAACGCAGTTTACCTTCCCCTGATTGTGCTCATCAATATGGTTGCGGAATGCATGCAGCCTTTACTCCTCTATACCTATACGCATATTTATACTGACATGAATGTATAGGTTTGTATATATGTATATTCATATGAATATTCATACTCATCAATACATGCATATTTACGTATACATAATTGTTCAGGATGTAAATTCTAAGGTTTCCGAGGCGATCGGTTGTTTACTTGATGTCTCTCGGATTACCCCTCGGTTTCGGATTCGGATGACGACGACGTTTCGCCAACGTTAGGCTTCTTCAGGTCGAAGATTTTGCGATGGCCTCAAGGGAGGTTCCAAAGGAAACGATCATCACCGAATGCAAACTACCAAAGGAGGAGGCGGAAGAAATAGGTGTCGCTCGCATTCTCCACAAGGCGAGGCCAAAAACCACATCGGCGGAACGACGAGCATTAGGGGAATTGCGTCGCAATGAGGAAATACTCCGGCAGACAAAGGCAACGCCACGAATCACGGAACTCGACAATTAGAAGAAAATCTCGCAGCTACTAGAGAACCCGATATATAAAAAATCAGATCGTACAGCCAAGATGAAACACCAATTAAGAAGTCTTCTATTCCACTAGAGAAACACAGAGGACTCTTCTCTTCGGCACCACAACCCCCTAGATCATATGGTTTACCGAAAGTTCATAAGGAATGCATACCGCTGAGACCCACTGTTCAAATACCCAGACCCAAGTCAACGCCCCAACTTGCCAAATTTTTAGCCCAGTCACTCCAAAGACATGTCGGCAATACTCCTTCTCTAACCGGCGATACCCCTTCGTATGTTAAAAACTCTACTCATTTCATCGATTTGCTGAAGGATTCCAGATTCGAGGACACTGATTTGCTGGTCAGTTTCGACGTATCTCTCTAATCACCAATGTACCAATCCAAGGGCGTCGCCAGCCACTGGGCTAGGCGGGGAGGGCAAGCTGCCTGAAGGTACATAATGAAGGTAAAATAACTGCAGGTTATGACAACAAAACAAATACTTTACTGCAAGAAAGAAAAGCGATTAGGAAGCTATACTTTTAAGTATTGTGAAAAGAGGGGAAGTTTCCCCAGCTTCTGATGAATTTATAAAATCTGATTTGTAATTGTAACTGATTACAGGGGGGGCAGCTGCCCCCCGTGGCGACGCCCTTGTACCAATACTGGAATCAGTTGACATCATCAGAGAACTCATCCAGATTCCCACAGGACTTTCCAGAACTGGCGGGACATCGATTAAGAAGCTTTCACTTCCTATGGAATGGGGACTACTACCAACAGATGGAAGGAGCGACCATGGGACCACTACTCTCCCCGGTTGTGGCAAACTTATACAGGAAGATGTTAGAGAAGAAAGCCCTGGAAACACACGACAAAAAGCCTAGACTATGGCTACGTTGACGACACGTTCGTCAACATGGCAAACATGAAAAGGTTGCTCCGTCACTTGTATTCGCAACATCCATCAATCCAATTTACGATGGAAATAGGAGAGGGCAATAAACTGCCTTTCTAGGAAATCATGAAGAAGAAGAAGGAAAATGGGACGTTCAGCGGTGTATAGGAAGAGGACCGCCGCATCGCATCATCACCCGATGACATCACCAATTGATACATCAGGGCTACAGCGGGTCAGATGCTGAGTCGCAGAGACATCTAGTGAAAGCTCTTAAGGATAAAGGATACAATGGCAACAAGATTCAAAAAGAAATTGTGAAGGGGGAAAGATGATGACGACATGACTTGGCCCCAAATAGGGCTTTTAATGGAGACGACCAAGAAAGGGTAATAATCTTACGGATGTTGGTAAGACAGTAGGGTGGGTCGTTTCGTCTTTTTTTCTGATAGAAATCTAATACCCGGCAATAGTGGCACACCCACATTACGGATACAATTTCTTTCCAAATCAAATACTATCTTTTGTGAGCATTTTTACCTCGAAGTTTCGAAATTTCAGCTAGAAACGTTAAAATTCCCAAAACTTCTAGTTCGGTAAAAACGAATATTTTTTGGATAAAGATGTGTCATTTGCAACCAAAACTGTCCCTCTAGCCTCAATATGCCACTTATATGCCTCTGTATAGGGCAGAGATAGCTCCTATGGGACCAGAATAGGAGGCGAATTAATTTAAAATTAAACTTTTTTGTAACTCCTTCCGTCCTCGTCTATTCCTTCGCCTCTTGGCAACTATTTATTACATTCACTATTCTATATGTTTTATAAACATTATTATTATTATATTTTCGAGTACCGCATGACCCAAATTAAAAATGATGAGATTGTTGTTCTTCATAGTGAAGGAAAGAACACCGATAGTTGTTGGAAGGATGAAATTCTTCGAATTTTCGAGGAATTATCTAGAAAACCAATGGAATAGAATAGAAGTTCATTGTCATGTAAAAGATAAAAAGACAATTCAATTTTATTCTTGTTAATTCTTCAAATGTTCAATGATTATCACCCTTCCAACCTGTATTGGTGTTCCTTCATTTAATCCCAAGAACATTTATTTCGTCAACTTTAAGGTGGGCCAGGATTTACTCAAAAATATAATAATACCATTCACACAACAAATAAAATATTAAATGAAATAAATAGGTGCAGCACTGCTTTGCTACCGCTACGAGCCTCCGGGTAAAGAATTAGACGAGAACGGAAAGAGGTACAAATACACGTAATTCTCAATTAATTCGCCTCCTATTCTGGTATTCTGAAAAATTTGAAATTTTTCACAAAAATTTAAAATTTTGTCTCAGATTCTCAGCCACAGGACATAATCCGATCGATCTGAAATTTTTTATGTACTATGAGGACCACGAACCAAAAACTTTAAGCAGTAGCCGTTGACGGATTTCGAAAAAACATTTTTGATCCACCCCAACGCAGGCCCTTGAGAACCCGTATTAAAAAACACAAAAGAGCAACGGAGGCCAAACAGTTTAATCTTTCCGCCATCGCGAAACATAACACGGACACGACATAAAATTTGAAAAGGCGAAGATTATATCAAAAGGGAAACGACACTATCCATGGGTTATTAGGGAGTCCATCGAGATTTTAAAAACCCGTAACTACATCAACAGAGAGGATGGACATTTTCTGCAAAGCTCCTGGAAAGGAACACAAACAATCCAGGGGCAACAACGAACTGACGAATCACAGAACAGCAGTGATCGGACGAATCACACTGTATAAGGAGGGCTCTTCTTCGACCTGGAGGACGTCACTTCAGTCATTCCGGAAGACATAATGGGAACAATTGTAGAGGATATTGAGTTACTCTATTAATGATATATCAGGAAAAAGATTTTTTGTCACATCTTTCTGCTAATTTGATTCAAGATTATCTGGTGAAAATACTGTTGATCTCAAAAATATCGGAAGGAAAATAATTGAAACGCGACATTTCAGCTTAAAAAGAAACCGTTCAACTTTGCGGAGAAGAAAAACAATTTAGTAAATAGCGATACAAACGGTGTAATACTGAATTAGAGCCGCCGAGTTACAGATTGCCAATACTCATACATATTTATAAATTATATTAAATAATTATACAAAATAAATTCAATTAGATACCGGAACTGTTATGAATATACGCAAATTAGTTACAAAATAACTTCGGTTTAATCGCATCCGAGGCGATGCAAAATGTGTTTTCAAACTCGTAACACATTGACCCCATGGTTTTAATCAATGGGATGATACATCGGGAATTTCGTGGAAGAGTAATTCAAGCACATTTTGCAAATGTCTGAAAGGAAGACGATTCGAGATTAGATAAGGGCTGCAGAAGGGACCGCCTTTCGTCAACCTTTCATGATGATTGAATAGCCGAGAAGAAATCGCTACCAGACTACGCCCCTCTTCAAATGTCCTTTTAATAAAAACCTTTCTTCCCCAAAATAGCCTTTATTAAAAGGGGAAAACTGTAAATAAGCACCATTATACGAATGGCCGTGCGGTCGAAAGATGAGATGGATTGATACGACGGAAGACAAAGTAATCGAAGCATCGAGTCTATGATGGCCTGATTGGGCGTGGTCCAAAAAGGCAACTAGAGAGCCAAAAATTTGGTTGACAAATTCGGTGGGAAGTGAGAATCCGATGAGCATAAATGATTGAGAAATAAAGCGAACACGTTCTTAGCTAAATACTCCTGAAGGAAGGAAGAGTATACGCCTGGAAGGACATATCGTTATGGAAATATGATTTCTAAGAAATATCCGCAGTCTAATTTGCAATATTTGATGAAAGAATCTGCGTTATAGTTTGATGAAGCACTCCACCAAAAAGATCGAACTGCATTCCATTTAGGTTTATTAGTTGAAAACATATCCGTGATTCGTTGCAGTTAACTTCATACTTCTAGATACGGAGGATAACATTTCTTTGTAAAACACACTCACTTTTATTACAGTATTATCGCTAAATTACCCATCTATTTTATTTTGTGATTTAATATTATGTAATTGAATGTACGGAATTGAAAGGAATCAATGCAAGGAGCACAACCACTTCGCGACGTGAACAAGGTTAGAAGCACAAGGAAAAAAGAATTTAGGATAAATAAGTAACAAAATAAGGTGATGGTCTAAACAGTGGAGATCGGCTGAAAAAGCAGAAATTCGATGCAAGTGAGGCTTTTATTGGGCGGGCGGAAGTACACTCAAATAATTAAAATAGACCGAAATTGAAGGATTCTCTCCAAAGAAAGAGGATGTGTAAACATGTAAATATTTTAAGGATCTTTTTCCCTTTGCATGAAACTCGTTCTTCGTCCAAAGGAGGGCGTCCCTATCCTTTATTTCTGGCCAAAGCGTCTCGAACTGGGTCATTCGGATGGACGAGGGCACGGCCTAAAGATTAATGCCGTGTTTAAATGGTTATATCTTCGAAACAGATAATGGAATGGCTCCAAACAGCATTAATACATTATCTAAGCTCTCCTCCTTTAAATTCCTCCTCGTTTCTTCACTTTGAAATGCACGTAAAAGTAAGATCTTCGAAAACAAGTCAATAGCTTCTCCAAATATCAAGTTTTATTTAATTCAATGAGACGGAAGTTGTACAACAGAAAGAAAATAAAATATTATCGCATTATTTAAGAATAGCGGAAGAAGAAAATTTAAAAAACGCATTATAAAGTAAATACTTATTAACTGAGCGATACCTACAATTGCAGGAACTAAAAGTATTAGGATGTTCAAATAGAAAAGGTGCGAAATGACACTGTGGGTATAATTAAAGTCTTTATCCGAATTAATAACCAGAGGTCTGAGCACAACTATCCCACTGTTTCACGAGCCGAAGGGTTCCCTGTTCCCAGAATTTCTTTGGCTGTGACAAGAGCAAGTCCTTAACTGGTTATGAACCCCCAATGGAAGTTCTTGAGTACATTTGATTTCCTTCACAAAGCATGATTGGCTTTTCATCGAAAAACAAAGACTTTCTCCAGCATTTGGTCTTTCTCGAGCTGACGGAATAGTTTGCTGTTTCTTTCCCTCGAAGACACCGCTGAAGACGGTGGAGAGGTGGCGACGAAGACGGTGGAGAGGCGAAATGAAGAATGAAATTTTGGAACTGCGAAATGGATTTCAGCTGTGGATTGCGGAGCAAATGCGAAGGGGAGATGAATAAATCAAAGTTAGAATGGCTTATTTATTGCGCCTCAGTGAGATTCCTCATCTATTTAAAGATTAAATTGGTCCGAAAAAATATAATCAACAAGTTTCGTCATCTCCAATAGAGAGCATGGCGATAACTTCCTCGGATGGCATTATCATGTCACGCATTGGTCGTTTTAAATGCGGTCGAAGACATTTTAGAAAACGCCTTTTCAATCTCATGTTCATTGAATCTACCGGTAAATAAGTAGGATTAGCGATAGGTACTCAAGGGCTTACATTCAAGAGGACCGATTAAGACACAATCCCTGAGATAAGCTCAGATTGTGGGACTTGCGCTATCGATCTCTTTCAGATACACAAATTCTGGAAAACGACAAACGAAAAACCGAATTTGTGGTTTTTCAGCTCATCGTTCAGAATTTGAGGGTTTAATTTCATACGATGAGCAGGCGCACGGCGATTACACTTCAATAGGACAATACAACAGTTTTATATAATAATGCACTTTTATTGCTGGTAACACATTCTCGATCTAATTTATATTTAATACGAGCGTAATAATAAGTGCGTACAACGAGTCTCTAAAATCTCCGGTCGATATCATTTTACACAAATAGTTTGTGGCTTTCGATGTGACTCACGCATTGAAATTATCAACTGTTTGTTTAAAACGAAATTATAGAAAATAAAGGATAAAATGAAAAGGACGAAGTCGTTGAGGAGACGGAGGATCAAATAGAGGACAACGTGCGAAAATTGACGGACGAATGAAAAACTTCTCTTCGAAGAGAAATTGTTCTTTTCCCTCAATTCATAACATCCACAAATATGTAATTCGGAGCAAATTCGTCTCTTTTGTCTATTTTACAGAAACGTAAATTATAAAACGAGAGTACTTTGTATATTAAATAAATACAACACCCACATAAATATTATACATATATAATAAATGCAATATAAATAAAACGAAAAAGGGCCGATACCCGTTTGAGAAAGCCTCATTGGGCAATTGATAAGAACATGAATGCATTAGTCAAATGTTAGTCGCATTCTATCGGACTTAACATGCGCTACTTATTTCACTGGTATGCAAGTAATTAGTAAAACTATTAGTTATAATCAGTAACTTAACGTCTCCTATGAGGACTGCTTATTCGGAGAAAGGAGGGAATCTAAATATTTATGCGGATACTTCGATAATTCACAACTCCGTATGCCCTCGACACGTGTCGGGAGATACACAATTTGAAGCAAAGAAAACTTCGAAAGAGAGCAAAAGTTGTAATTCAAGTAATACATAAGTATTAGAAAGTACACTATTAATGTAGTTAATTTTTAAATAGTAGAAATACTCCAGCTCACCATCGGAGGGCTGAATGCTTACCCATTTAATACAAGTGCCATCCATGATAATGACCGACGTCAAAAATGTTTGGGCGAAGGTTTCTCATTAAGTTTCGTAGGCTGAGTTTTGGGCATCTCTTCTTTGATTTGAGCTTCCCACGCGCCAGCGCGTTTCCTTAAGGTGATTCATCACAAGCCCGAGTACACCCTCTTACAGACTTCCAATCCGAGTAAAACCGCCCCAAGAAAATGTTTGGCGGCGATCCAAGTAAACGAATCTGACGAAGGTCCATAAAAGACAGTTGAATAACTAATTACAGAGCACTCTTTGGCGGGGACAGCTTCTAATTGAACCTTCCTCAGTTATTACGGCCCCCTCCTTTGACGTCACAAGATGGATGGCGGACCCACGTGACCTCTCCGCGTGTTATTGTTTGCGTTCTTCGAACTATGAATAGCAAACACAATATACGATGTCCTTTCGTTTCCTTCGAAGTCTTCCTTGTTAAAATATTTGAAAAATTAGAATGAAAATGTTTCTGTGCAAAATGCCAAAGAGAGGATTCAAAGCAGTTGGGGATTGTGCCATTCCTATCGAAAAATGGCGGATTGCAGAAGAAAGGAACAGCAAAAACATGTTCGATACAACTTGGTCTGTCTTGTGTGGATGTACAGGAAGCACATCTACGCAGATGTGGGACAGCGAAAAAGAGTTCAAAATAGCTTTCCTGCGTTGTATGGAAATTCCTTTGAACGCTTACCTTAACTACGCATGTGAAATGTGTGCATACGTAAAAAGACGACTTCATCGCATCTGATTAAAATTCCGCAATGACGTCAGTGCTCTTAAAAGTGTTTCAGGAGCATTTCATTCCCCACCGGGATTCGAAGTCGAAACCGAACTCTGCAAACCGGCTGAAACTCCCAATTTCAAAATTTTAGAATTCTCAAAATAAAACAGGATAATATAACTCGTTAAAAATGTGGCTAACACATGACTTTCTCCATTTTTATTGAAAACAGAAGCCTATGCCGGTAATATATAAATAACTCTAAAGCAATGAGTGTTACAGAAAAATGTTTCATACAAAAGTTGTAGTAGAATATATTATCTATAACTTTTGTATGTTATTATATATACTTAAATTGCATTCTGACGGAGATATTGAAGAAACAAAAGTTTGTTCCGGTTTAACCGGAACTTCCGGTTAAGCGATATTCATAAAAAAATAATCAACTTTTGGCATTGTTAGGGAAATACTAAATATTAAGTTTGGAAATGATCGGATAATTACTTTGTAAGAGCGCACACAAACGTTTTTACCACAGACAGACGAACAGACATGTTCGGGAAAATAGCTAAAACATGTTCTATGGGCCCCAAAACATCTATTTCCGTCGAAATCTGGAGGTCGAATTTTTTTTTCGAATAAAATAATTTCTCTGTACTACGTATAGGGAGAAAATAAAAAGGGGAAATGGCGCCACCTAAAGGGAATGGAATTTCCTACACTTTTAATAGCAAATAGGAACGCCGAATTAACTTGTCTGGAATCTGAATTAATTTAATCGATATCTTAACTGTTGAGAAAATGCTTTAAAGAAACTTTTGATTGAAACACTGCGCAGAATAACCCCGGCTACGGGGGTAATTCCGCCGTGGTATTGACGCCGTAATTTTAGGTAACAAATAACTATGTATTTATTAATTCTTTTATGTCGATTAATTTAATTTTAACAAAAAAAAGTAAGTAAACATAAATTGCAAGTACCTCAACGAAAAGCATTGCATTGTTTACGGAATAAAGCAAAATCGTATTTTTTACCAATTTCGATGTAATTTATCATTTCAAACTTACGAGATACAAATTTCTCATATTTTGGAATATATCTTAAGTTACTAATTCAACATCATAATAGAAAATTTGAGAAATTAAGTGGTAGTAAGTGAACATTAAACATTACACCAGTACATGCAAACTATTACATAATTTCAGCATGAAACAAAATAAGCTATGCCCGTCACTGCGTCAACCTAATAGTGCCATTACCACAGATAATCGTGGCTTAGGCCGCCCTGTGAAACAATTCATTAACCGGAATGAAAATCTAGGTTAACCTTTAAGGACGAAGGAATGTCCCATGAATTTTTAATATTCTGGTAAGTTTATCTTTTTCGGCTGCTCATATATTTGTCCTAATTTAATAGATACGTAATCAGGCTGTATATTTTCATAGGGATTGAGTTGTCATCATAATTTGAATCCAAATAACAGAATTTAAAAGAAAATAACGGTATTTCAATTGTAGTTCTCTTACAGTCCTTATAGGGTTAAGTACTAGACAATAAGTTTGCGTATTTTATTTGAACATAAGACGGTATAAAAACGCAGTTACCTCAATGAAATATGTTGTCAAACATTAGATGAAAACTGTTAAAAACAACAATTTTAACCACACAAGAAAATCACGTGCTCGCACAGCGACTGCGAACTTAATGTCTGGCTGTCAGCGCTGGTCGAGCGATACTTCGGCCAACCATTTACTGTTTAACGGGGGTGGCGGCATAGGGTGGTGCGAAGGTCTCGAGTTACCCAGCAAATACAATAATAGAGATATTAATGACAAAAATCCAATGACCTGAATTAAGGTAAAAGTGACGTAAAATTCCACGAGCAAGGAAAGAATTGAAGCGACACTAAAATATTCAAAGATTAAAAAAGGCAATTGGAGCAGACATTAAATCAACCAAAAGTGCAGAGTAAAGCAGAGGAAAAGCGACTTTATATGAGCAAAATGAATTTCTAATTCTCAAATTGAATTACATGCGCCATTACACGTGCAACGAATAAAACAGAAAATGTGAGCGAAGGAATGGCCGAAGGAAAGAATACAAAATGTCAGATTACAGTGGAAAATATGAAGAAAATATTTTCATGCCCAATTGAAAAGTCATTCAGAGTCATTCGCGTCTTCGACTAGCATATTCCTATAACATGACATCATGCTTTTGACGTCAACGGTTGAAACATAACAAACAAGTTATTAAAAATGGCAATAATTTGGATACTCTATCCATATCAAAAATGTGAGTTCTGAAACTTACCAAAAGAGAGGCCTTGAGAAAGAAATCGATCAAATGCCAGTAAAAGTCAAATCAGTCGAATTATGCGCTCCTCAAACAAATAGGAACACAAAGCAGAATAATTATTCATGGACATTACAAATATAATTTTTTTTTAATCCAAAGATATCTTCTGTGAGAATTTTTGTCTCGAAGTTTCGAAATTTCGACAAAAACATAAAAATTGTCATAATTTTTTTTGGTTAACACGACAATGTCTTTGCATAAAAAGATGTAATTTGTATTAAAACTGATAAACTATGCCAGTTATGCGCCTCTGGAGGTGCCTGAGATGCCTCCTATTGGACTAGATTCAGTAAAATTTAGCTGTTCTACTGCACCTTCCGTCCAATTCATCCAAACACTGGCTCGTGTCGGTAGCTTTATTTATTTATAGTTATTATTTTTCTGAGTTCACAATGACCCAACTTAAAGTTACTAAGATTAACATTCTTGGTAGGAAGAAAAAAGGGACACCGATGCCGGTTTGAAAGATGGTATCCTTCGAATATTCGAGGAACTAAACAGAAAAGGTAGGGAATGGGCTTTTTGCGTTTATCTTTACAACGAACTCCCGTTTGGAATTCTCTTCACGCATATCGACGGTGTTCATTCTATTCCCTCATTCATATCAATTGCAAATTCCATTATAATCTTAAATGGATATTGTTCTCTAAATGCACTTGAATTTTTGGCTAAATTTTTGCAATTCAAACTTCTGAATAGGTTTTAAAAATAAACTTAAACGTTCAGTTAGAACCTAATTTCAAGTTCAATTTAACAATTCTGTCATATAACAAGCGCTTCCAGATTAAATCCAGTTTAAGCAATTAAGGCATCTCTCCCGCAGAGGTGGGGCTCACCAGGATATTCGGGAGAGATGGCCAAATGCATGGGTGCAGAAAAACTTTAATATTTTGTGTGAAAATGTTTTTAAACAAAATTTGTTTATATACTGTTAATAATCGATAAATTTCATATTTTATCACGCAGTTTCACATCCTTGTTATCACTCAAGCCATTGTTATGGAGTCTTATCCTTAGGTAGGACCCGGAAATATCTTATATCTCGAATGAAATTTCCATTTAAATTCCCAAGTAAAAACGGACTTGAAATAACCATTGAGTAAACAGGATTCCAATTCCAAATTAAATACAAGGAAGTAACAAAGTTGTTGACTCGTAAGGAGAAGGAAGCTAAAAATAAATTCTTAGAGAATTTGATAACAAAAAATGGCAAAGATTGTTTTTATAAATACGTGAAGCGATTGAGAAAAGGTGAAAACGAGATAGATAAAATAGAAAACATGAAGGGCGAAACTTTAACCGATCGTACGCAAATAGCAAATGAATTTGGGTCTTACTTTTCAAGTACTTACAAAAAGTCGGTTAAAAACAATGAAAAAGTAAGGAATAGTATAAAAGAGAATTTTTCGGTTTACAACATAACTAGCAAAGCTATTCTAAAGAAATTTTCCAAATTAAAAAATAACAAATCCCAAGGACCAGACGGAATACGCTGCGAAGCCATAAAATTGGGTGGACAAGAATTAGTACCATATTTAAAAAGAATTTTTAATGTAAGCATAAACAACAGTCAAATTCCGGAAGATTGGAAATCAGCCAAGGTGGTTCTCATACATAAAGGGAGGATAAGAAATGAATAAAGAATTATCGACCAATAAGTCTAACGAGCGTAATCTGTAAAACCTTCGAAAAAATAATTGCTGATTATCTAAAGGGTTTTTGGGAAAAAGAGGGATGGATTAACCGATATCAACATGGTTTTAGAAAGGGTTTTTCGTGCGAATCGCAGATGATAGTTAATGCTCAGGAAATGGAAGAACAGGTCGATGCAGTAGTTATTGATTTAGCAAAAGCGTTTGACGTTGTAGACCATGACATTTTATTACAGAAAGTGAGCACAATGAACTTAGATCCAAGAGTAATAAGATGGATAGATTATTTTATCAAAAGTAGGAAACAGAGAATAAAAATTAGAAATAAGTTATCCGATGAAATCACAGTGACATCAGGCGTAGCTCAAGGTAGCGTGCTGGGGCCTTTACTCTTCTTGATATTTATTAATGACTTACCAACGGGAATACAATCAAAAATTCGTTTATTCGCAGACGATTCTATTATATATAGGATTATAAAAAAACGAGAACGATTTCATGGGACTTCAAGAGGTTTTTAACTGCCTTAAATAGCTGGGTTTCCTATAATAAATTAGAAATCAATACGAATAAATGTAAATTCATTAGTTTTAATGCCAGGAATTGAAACTGAATATATAAATTCCTTCTCTGTCCATTTGATGTTGAGCAATGAGGCAAACTGGATTGTGGTAGAAAGCCTCACCCCTAAGAAGGCTCTGCTTCGAACCAAACGTTTGTAAAGAGTAAACATTTGTGGTTTCGAACAACTCGCCCACTCGAACGAATTCATTCAGTATCCCACACACATTCCAAATTTATGGAAATAAGGCCAGAATTCATGAGGAGGAGGCGATTTCCTGATTTCATACAAACTATGATACACAAATAACAGGGAATTACATAAAGTCATGTTGAAGAGTCTCTTCATCAACAAGATCAAACGTCTATGATTTGGATTGAATAAATTATTTTCCCCTCGAGTACTGCAATTGTGAATAGATTCCAAGCTGACAAATTCAGAAAAGAGGTATTCTGTAGTTTGCGTTCGCAAGACGCTGATAGCTGAAGTCAGGAAATTAAGTCTTCAATGAGATTCGAGTTTAATCCAAGATATTTTCTTGAGCTCATCGGAAATATGGTCATACTTGTATAAGTTAATCAGCGGGCGTTTGTGATTCTCACGAACTGTATAATAACCGAATGCACAATTCGTCGGTATTCAGCTAATATTCTTAGCTTAAAATTGTATCCCGATTTCAAAAATAGTGCACCAATAAGTTACATATTTAGTCATACGAGCAAAAGATTACAGTTAACATCGAGTTCCATTATGTTTGGCGTATACGATATTCGAATTTGTTGTCGTATTTCTTATAAGAATACGCTTTCAATTTAAAAGCAAATTTGGAAGATCACAGGCAGCAGTTTTCTAATTAATTACATGGCTTACAGTAGAACTTAATATATTTTATGAATGTGTATTTTTTGTTAGTAATAACTGAGATTAGGAAAACTAAATTATTTTATGCGCGGAGATAATGATGAGAAGTTAAAATTAGGAAAACAAAGGACGGATACTGCTAAATACTCATTTCTTGGAGTAAGGGAATGTTACCTGAAGCAATTAACTAAATCAATTGAACATTTTAAACTTGGATTCTTTCAGATATTATAGAAATATATTGAATGAAAGGGGGTTTTGGATGTGTAGTTTTAGGTATTGTTAAATCTATAATATGTAAGTGTGATTATTGTGAAGTGACATGTGAGTATGGGAACAGTAATTATAGAATATATCTGATGTATTTTGTGGAGTGATAGGGGGATGTTTTGCTAAATTTAGTGTTGTTTGTTTTTAAAGGGTTACCTTATCCTGTTTGATAATTTAGGGATGTTATTTTGGAATTTTAAATGTAATAATTTAAGTGTGAAAGGGTAAATTAACAATATTTGTGGCTGCAACCTGACTTCTGTCATATTGTAGCAGTTAATAACAACAATATAATCCTTCGTAGATTTGAGCCGTGTTTATTGCAAATCCATCCAACCAAAAACCAAGAAAAAGTCTTCCTCCAGCTGTTTTCACTTCTGAACCCCAAAATATATTTATATATTGTATTTACTGTTCAAATTAATGCGATCACTATTGAGCTACGTCATCTTTTAATTAACTGAAAGCGGA
This sequence comes from Sympetrum striolatum, assembly GCA_947579665.1. Taxonomy (NCBI): domain Eukaryota; kingdom Metazoa; phylum Arthropoda; class Insecta; order Odonata; family Libellulidae; genus Sympetrum; species Sympetrum striolatum. The sequence continues at coordinate 107,500,431 of OX388344.1, read as the reverse complement.
TCAACGAACTTCCAAATATCGCGAGACGGACGTCTTTTAGAATAAGCAAGACTGCTGACGTCATAAATGAAGAAAAGTCGCGAGAAGTTGCGAAAATGGTGAATTAGCCATCGAAGAATAAGATGAATGTAATTTAGTGAAAGCGCTTTAATTAAACGCTTAATTGCGGAGAAATAGTCCAATAGTCTTCCGACGAGCTCTGGAAAGTTGACAACCATGAGTACAGAGACTTCTTTTTAAATTAAAGGAATCGCAGAGAAGAAGAAGTTGAAAGGAAGAATGCCCAGGAGATTCAAGAAAAAAAGAAAGATTTAAAAATACGTAAAATATCGAATTGAGTGCACACTAGAGGTTTCAAAGGAAGAACAAATCAGAACAGAAAAATTTTACCAAACCGTGCATAAAATATTGGTATTTAAATAAAAAATACTAAATGAAGAGGGCGTCGAGAACATTGGAGGAAAAGGAGTAAAAACGGGCACTCTTGTAAATACCCCTCCCAAATGTGAGTTCCTGCAGATTGGCGGTTAGGACTGCTACTGGTTGAGATAAGATAGCAGTTAACCTTTCTTTCAAGAAGTGTGTATGCAGAGTCATTTATTGTCTGAATTAGTGCTTGTTCTGGACTGCAACATTTTTACTGGCTTGTGAAACCGTTTTCTTTGGGGGATAGTTTAAATAACTTTATTCGTGACTTTTTGGAGCGGGGCCTATATTTGCACCCCATTTTTTGGTTAGATTTTACAAGCATTTCGCGAATCTTTGTTTTAAACTAAAATAAATTACATTAACCATCGTCTGGCTTTTTATCATTTAGAAAATGTTTAATAGTTCTTAATGAATGCCAAAATTATAGAGTTTTTCTAAAATAAAGTACCATTAAGTCATTAACAAAAGAGGGTGCTCGTACACTTACCTCTAGTAATTAAATCCAATGATCCGAGATGCACGATTAAAACACAGGATCTTTTAGCAAATAATGGAATTAGAACGAAACTAGCTTGAGCACACACTCACAAATATATATGTTTGATTTAATGTCGATTTGATGCAAAAACTCATATATTAACCCGGTAATCTAATCCGAGCTAATTATGATTACTTCTTCGTGGCCCATAAAGGTTTTATACGGATTTAAAGGATACATCTTGATAATTTAGCTCACCTACCTTCGCCGAAATGGTTTTATCGACCAATTTCGGGCTTATAATGACGTAGTGATATATATTTACCACGTGATGTAAAGGAAAATTCTCCGCGATGCCTTTGGCTCGGCCATTTTGCTTCATTACGAGTGATTCAAGGGGTTCCTAATATACCTGGAACGGCGTATTCCTGTTATTTATCTTTCTCTTTGCCTCTAAGGCCCTTTCATTTTACGGTCTGCATTTTAGGACTCAGACCCTAACATACGACCCCATCTCATTAAACTTCCTTTCTCCACGTTCTCGCAACACACGAAGCAAAATGAACGAAATCACGCAAAGAATCGTCGCCGTGCGACCGACGCACACGCTTGAATCTGCGAAAGAGTTTGAAACGGACTCAAAAGAGACGAACCAACTTCCGAGGAATTGAAGGATTAATACACTGTATCACTTACTTAAGTTATAATACAAATATTTGGGAGTAATTATAGATGATTCTTTTAAATTTTCACATCACCTCAAATAGTAGACTAAGACGAATTCTACATCAAGTTCATTATATAAATCAACTTCTCTCTTATGATTCTTTCAAATTAATGTATCATGGATTAGTAGAAAACCTGTTGAGGTATGGTATAACCATTTGGGGTAATGGAAATAGCACTCTCCATAGGTTAATTATGAAAAAACAAAATAAGTTTATAAAAATTTTATTTAACAAAAAATGTAATGATCAGGGAAATGTTGAAATGATGTTTAATTCTATTGGTGTATTACAACTTGATAAACTTTTCACTTATACTATAATTGTGGATAATTATTTCTCTAATGTGTTTAAAAATGAACGTATTTGTAATTTTCCTCAGAAATTGAGGAACGCTGAACCGTATGCTGTACCTACTTTTTCTACCACATACGGTAGTAATAGTTTTATAGTTTTGGTACCAAATAATTTTAATTCGTTACCCAAGGATCTCAATGCACTAAACACAATTAGAGAGGTTAAGAAAAAGTTAAAGAATGGTTGCTTCAAGAGTCTTTGTAAGATTGACGATAGTGTTAAAATAGTACCACTAAGCTGTAACCTGCTGACAAGCATTTGATGCTTAGCAGGACCGAGTTGGTTGCATCTTCATTTCTCACTCTGAACCAATATGAATGATGTCATTATTTTTGGTTGCTTTTTCTTAAGAAGATTTAAATTGTTGTAAGCCTATCAAAAGCAGGATTTAAAAGTTTTTGTTAACTTTTCAAATTACAATTTTGTATGAATATGTATGTAATATGTAATAATAATAATATGTAATATGAAATGTACCTGCGTATAACGAAAAATAAAGTAATTATTATTAAAAAATACTGACCAAATTTTAAAAAATACACTTTTTTCGAAGAAAATTTTGAATGTATCACAGATTTAAGGGGAAATAACCACAAAAGTGGGTCCCCAACCTCCTTCTATAGAGGATTCTTTGGGTGGCCTCCCCTCGATCAACTTTCGCATCAAAAGTATTCTAATTTATGGGAAACAGAAGAACGCTGATTTCAAACTTCTTTTCCCACGCGTGGCTTAATTACCAACTTAACTTTCAACGATTCTCTTTACTTTTCAAATTTGTGGCAGCGGAGGAACGCTTTATCCATCCTTCAAATGGCAAAAGCACAGGAATTAACTGATACCAGTGCCAACGACAACATTAGAGTTTGTGGTATGTTACGAATTACGTAATACGCAAATCACTTCCGAGCTAAACGAATTGCAAATCAACGAATGGATAGAAGGAAAACAGTTAATTTAAGACAATTAAAAGTAAATATCACACAATCAAAATGATAATTCTTTTACGAACAGCTATACTTTCGTAATACAATTTTCAGTTTGATTGAACGAGCAAATGTTTATTTCCATTGTCCGTCTGCGGTATGAGTAATTTCGATTCAATTTTGTACTCCTAAATTTCATTAATTTATAATTTACTTTCTTAATCTTCTATCCATTATAATTGAATGGTAAAAGGTTACTTTCGATCGTTATCTTCCCATAACATGGGATGTATATGAGATACATCTCCTGCAAGTACTTTGCGTAGAATTGCAAGAAAAACTATATTGATGACCACCTCTGGAGGATTAAAGCTGTTCTCGAACAAAATTTATGAATCTATTTGAATGTCCTCCACCGTTTCATTTCAAGTTTGAAGTAGGCCATTTACTTATTATTCAGTTTAAATCATGTTCCGAAGATTTTCCAAACACTTCTTCGTACATTCACCAATGAAGTGAGATTATTTTTATTCAAAAATTGCTTTCCTTTCAAATGCCACGTTTGGATGTAAACTCATTCAACATAATGTATAAAACTGTGCAAAATAGAATTCTCGATACGTAAAATGACGAGATGAAATTGCCTAATTTTGGCAGTTCTCGACCGGGCTACTACGTTTTAAGTGACCGTAAGTTTAGAAATATATCCGCTAGGTGGTGTATTACGGGAGATATAGTAAAAATAATCAATATACGCTGTTAGCTCCTGTAATAGAGAAATAAGTCGATCAGAAATAGACCATTAAAATATATTATCCACGCATCCATTTGTCTATTTTGAGATCGTTGTACACGGAACGGGTTAAATTGCGTGTATTTTACTGTGTAAGATCGCCATTTGTGGGACAATATTCGTGAAGCGAACATACCAAAGGCGACATAAATACAGCGAGTGGTCGCAATGTCGAAAATCTATGGTCACATTGTATATGATCATAATTTAACGTAAACATAATATCGATATATGCAGCATAAAACATATGTTCTTATATATATCTGCTCATGTATAAATTCTTAATTATAATTTGAAATCGATTCGCGTTAGGGCTCATCGAACATCGGAAAAGTAATGTTAAGATATTAATTAATCGTAGAAAAATCACTTATATAATATCGACTTTAAACTCAACATTATCAATTAATCCTAATTCACTTAGAAACATTTTTAGGAGATACTACATCAATCCAATCTCTATATCTTTAGAACGAAATCTTCAGTAATTTTTTGAAGCATAACGAGTCGGCTTAAGTATATTTTTAATGCGTAGTATATTATTCCGTGGGCTTTTTTCAGCCCATTCACACGCCTCCAAATGGAATCACGAGAACGTAGTAAAAGCACGCTCCGAAAGAAAACGTGCAGAAAATGTATTAGAGAGAATTCTCGGGCGCATTCATCCATCGCACGAGATTCCCTTCAATCCGAGTTACACCAAAAACCTCTTTCAGAAGAGCCTTGTTAAGATCGAGTTTGTGATCTGAGAATGGGCCCTCGAGTATATGAAACGCACGTTAATTGGATGACGAGTTGCAAAAGAATATGTAACCGCTAGTTTAATGTTCCTGTTTACTTTCTCGGAGACAAGTTTCCTAAGTCGCTGAGAAATGTTCTCTCCCCATTTGATCCAATTTGCCATCCTCGAAACAGATTGGCCCCCAATCGATTCTTCCGTTTCGAACGAATAAAAGAAAGCAGTAACGAAGAGCATCTTTCCACCATTTGCATTCCTTTGCTCCGTCCTCTTGTTTGGGAATTTCTGAAATTATCGAGTTGCAGTGGAAAATTTTCGGAAAATCACACTAACTAATGATACCTTTACTGAAAATCCAACATCAATTTATGCTTTTTATAATATTTGGTTAAAATTTTTCAAATTAACCAAAACAAAAACGGACTTGAAAAAAGTTCTAACAGGGCCGGGAATCGAACCCGGGATCTTCTTAACAAGCCGTTTTGGGTGCACGCCATTATGTGCAAAGTCACCTCAACCCTTATATTTTCAAATTAAATCGAAAAATCGAAAAAACTTTCTCTTTCCTCACGATAATTCAGTACTTCACAATTATTTCGAAGATATCTTTTTCCAAGGGTATAACTGTCGTTTCAAAAATAATAACTTTCTGACTTTCATTCTCGTTTCCTTTAGCTAAATGAGTTTCTTACAAAACAAAACTTTACACTACTTTACCATAATATGTCTTTATGCCAAACAAACTTGCTACCTCCTTTGAAAGAAGACAGTGCAATGTATATGTTTTGAGTATTTGACATTGAAAAAGACATCTGCTTACAAAACAGCATTTTCTATCTTGTAAACAGCAATCCGTATACATGAACCGATAGTGGTTTAGTCGAACGTTTCATAGATCAACAAAAACAACAGGAATGTCTTTCGCTAAACGGATTGTGGAAGAAGTGAATTGAGTTTAATCCGACTGACAAAGAGTCGGCGTTCTCCAATCATCGAAGGCCAACGGAGAGAAAAAACAGGTGAAGATATGCGCGGCGCTCACAAACGACAATGCGAGGAACCGAATTTTCATAACATTTAATTTTCATATTATTTTTACATCTCGGAGAGTGGAAATTGATGCGGTGTGAAAAAAATGAAACTCTTAAGAGAAGATTCTTTAAACTAAGGATCGAAACTCCTGAATAAGATTTACACAATGGCTCATTAGGATCGACTGTTGGTTGTGAAAGAAGAGCACCTTCTCTAATGGTACAATAAAATGGTTTGTAATAAATAAGCGCTCATTATTTTTAATTTTCAATACGTAATCTCCTAGTATATTAAATTTTATCGATTACATTCAATTACCTGGTGCCTGGTTTATCAATTTTAAAAATTGATAAACCAGGCACCAATATCACAACTTAGATTTGATTAAAAGCATTTAGTCGTCATCGGAAACCTGAATGACGGATGACTCCGCAAGTTAACTAGGATGTGACGAAGAGCTTGAATTTAAATTTAATTTTTAAGTTTTTTTTCCGTTAACAGGTTTTATATAATAATAATTTCGCTTTTATTGTTGAATGTTGTTTATTGTTTAGAAAAATAAATAAACGGAATTATACAATAGATTGTCTTGATAGGTGATGTGTGTGGTCATCCGATGGAAAGTAAGAAACGATATTTATAATTAATTGAAGATTTTTAGTTTAACCGATTACATTTTCTCACTTTAAAAATTTAGAAGAAATATGATCGAAACTAGATTAATTTGGGCCTGTTTTTTACTATGCTTTCTTTAGCTTCAATATTTAGCTGTTAATGATAATGATATGTTCATCAGGGGTGTTATCCAATTGACAGTTTGCAATAAAAGTATTTTCAGAGTTATAAAATACTAACACTATACAAAATATACCTAATATATGTACAATCAATAAATACTATTTTGAAAATACAATCAATAAAATGAAATCAAGAAAATACAATCAATGTAATATAACCAGGAAAATACAATCACTAAGATGTAATAAAGAAAATACAATCCAGAAAATATAATCACTAAAATACAAACAAGAAAATAAAATCAAGAAAATACAATCAAGTAAATAATTAAATTATCAACAGAATGAAAATCATTGCAGTCTCAATTTTCTTTTTAAATACAATCGATGGATGCGGACGTGATGTTGTGGACACACATCTATCTTTAATTTCTTATTAAAGTTTGAAGGCTAGCATTTTGCAAATCAATGCAGTTTCTCATAGCTTGGAGTATCGATAGCAGTAGTTTCGTTGGGTGTGTTTTGTAATAAATGGTATGTTTTTCTTCGTGTTTTTCTGAGGAACTCCAAAACTTAGTACTAAGTATGTACTTTTACAGGAATCTACCATGTTGGTCAAAGCTTGTACAGAAATGTATTACTTGAATGCTCTTCTAGTCTTCAAAGGCAATGATTACATCATTGAATTGGAGGTGTTATAGTCTAAATGGTTCGTAAATTTGTATGAAATTAGCCGAAACAACATTTTCTCTTCTGAGCTTATGAGTATTACGGAAATGAAGCAATTGAGCAGTACTCCGATAAAGAAAAGGAACAGTATTTGAGAGTACTGTAGAAATCCCTGGTAATTCGGTATACCAGTTCTAGTTGTTTATTAGCCTTCACATTAACAATTTCAATGTGAGACTTAGGCTGGTTTCAAAGATTACAAGTAGATGATTAATAGTCTTTACTTACCTACTTTTTTTAATACATTGCTATCATTTATTATGAAAAACAAATTCCTGAGGTGATGACCTTTTATTAACAATTTTCGAACACATACAAACAAAATTCAAACACAAACAACCGTTTTCGGAAAAATACGTTCATAATGCTTTGAAATTGTATTACCGAAAATGTATTGCCAAAGAATAATGAATTATTGATTTATTTATAACGGAATAACGTCGCAGTTGGTCGCTAGGACAGGTGGCGCCGTTCGTTTATAAAACAATTAATTAAAAAAACATTTCTATGCATCTAAACAATAAACCGAACTCTACAAAATATGAAAATGCATACATAAAAAAATAAAATATAAATAAATACAAAAATCTATAATGTAAAATAGAAAGTGTGTGTGTATGTTCGCTAAACACGAGAGAACCTAGAGCCGCAAAACTTTGAAATTTTCTACATTATTAAAAGTCAACCCCGCGCAAAGTATAGGCTACTTTTTATCTACTAAAAGTCCACGGTTTGAACCCAGATGGGTCAAAACTTTTTCATAAGAAATACAGGTAAAGCTCATTTTTTCGTTGCAGTGTTCATTTCTTTTGCAAAATTAAATTAGAAATAATTGTCGTAGGAGTCGAATTCCGCAGAAAAGAAAGAGAATAGAATACGGATTCTTATTTTGGTTGCGGAATATCATTTGCGATTCGAAATTGCGCACATTGGTAAAATACGTGAGTATTTTGTCGAAAATTTGAATTGTAAATAACTAAGAAACAACAACTGTACCGGCCGTGGTGGCCGAGCGGTTAGCGAGCTTTTATTTAAAGACTGTGTATTCCACGGTATCGCTCCAACCACACGGTCCCAGGTTCGAATCCCTGATGGTCGGATATTTCAGATCAGGGAATGGTCTTGTGTGATTGATGTTGTCACTGTAAAAAACTGTCACTTAAATTCCTCAGCTTCTTTTTACAAACAGCCAAGTTTTCTCAGGTGATAGAATCCCACGAATCTCATGACTTATCGTGTCAAGCACGTAGTCATGCAATGTCCATTCAAAATTTCAATTTATGGAAAATTTTTGTTTTCTTTGAACACTCAGTGTGTAAGACTGGGTTTGCATCAGCTCTCTGCTGGTTAAACCACCTATTACTTAGTCTAAATAATTGTAAGTTGATGCCTTCATTTTTTTCACCTTGGTATGTACCTTTAATTCTGCAAATTCAATTATAATATCACCTGTAATCAAGAGTCTACCGTATTTTTTAATGCAGCCGAATTTTTAATGTTCGGTATGTGACGCATTCAGTTGAATACTTAGCTAATACATAAATACCCAATTAAGGCTTAATTTTAAGCCTACCAGAAAATTTCATCTGATACAAATGAATTTTTGTTTCTCATATAAACTTTGTGCAATAAGCTGTATATATACTTCATATTTTTATACATTGATGGCGTTTTCTTGGCAGGCGGCATTTCGATTAAATTCCAAAATATACAGTTAAATAACGAAAGATATTTAAATAAGCATGGGCGCGCCAATGTGGGGATCTAATGAGTGGATGTTATGTTTTACATCGCTTTCCAAATAATCGCAACTTATGTTTTCCTTCCCACGCTTGGCAACCTCTTGGAAAAAAGAACTCTCAAGGACTCCAAGTTTATATCGACAAACAATAAAACTTCAGCATGGAAAAAAATGACTTCTTAATAGATATTGGACGTATCCAAACAATAAATCCAAACAACACTCATGATTAATTTCCAATTGTTCGCTTATGTAAACTAAGTTGGCCATATAAGCGTTTAACTCCTCGTTTTCAATGCATTTGGTTTTTGAAAGAATTGACATATTTATAGTAAGTAGCGATCATAAATAGTCCCTGTAAGTTAGGCATTTTTCGTTTTCTCGGCAGCCTTTTCTTTTCTGGCTGCGCCACTGATTAGCATTAAAAGGGATTAACGGTAAGACTGGAAAGGAATTCGAAGGAGTTCGATGATTTGGCGTATATTGCGGTGTATTGTAAGGATTGACGGGAATTATAGAGATATAAGGATATATAAGGATAGAGAGGGATTACCGTAATTTTCCAATTATAATACGCGCCCGCTATAAGACGCACCCACGTTATTACGAGCGCAATGTGAGAATTTTCTTATCGCCATGTATAATACGCATTTGGCTTTTATAGAATGGAATTCTACGCTATTATTCGCGTATGGTCATCTTTCGGAACGTTCAGCACCCGACAGATCACCACGCAGCATAGAATGCTGCTAATGGATGGCTTTGCTCTTACGTACTCTTTTGATTTCTCAATGTGACGATCTATCAGTAACAGGTTCTTTCCAATTTTTGTTTTAATTCAATAATTTTATTAATATGCAGCAGTGTTCTTTTTAGAATAAACGTGAAATCAGAATACATATATGTATGTTGAGTTATTTACTTCAAATGTCATCTACAGCCGGAATAAAAAGATTTTTGTAACCATGTATAATACGCACCCTACTTTTTTGACGTATTTACGTGGAAAAAATACGTACTATATATGGAAAATTACGGTATTCTGGTTTGGAGGTTTGGTGGTACGAAGGAGTTGAAGTATCTCTCGGCTGGATTTGGCACGCTGGACGAATTCAGTTTTGAGTTATTTGGGGCATACTTTGTGAGTGGGGTCCGTCATAATGAATGCATCTAATGTTGCGTTTATTGGTGCACTGTCTATGTTGGCCACCGCATCGGCTGCATAAAGGGGACATTTTGCAATAGTCTTTTGCGTGCCCAAAGGCATTGAAAGCATTGGACTGGTGCGAGTTTATTGGCAAAACTCTTAACTTCAACAGAAATACCAGCAATTTCAGTAATTAGAAACAGAGAGGAGCCAAAGTCAATTTAAAAACTGAGGATTGCCTTTTGGCAGAAAGTGAATCTCCTGTAGAAAGTTCCTTGGGGTGGGTTTACGTTAGTAATGTGGCGATTTTGTCGATAATCCCGTGCCGACGTGACGCTAAATTATTAAAATTATTTTGTAATTGATATTTGGTTGTCGATATCCTGAGCTAGTTGCTGTTCAGAGCAGTTTTAAAGTCGCCGAAAGGTTTTTAGTTGCTGTTTTAAGTTCTGGGGCCTAGGTCGGCTCAGTACAATGGAAATGTCTTTGGAAATTATTTCAACGGATGAAAGAGATAGATTAATATCCAGCGGAAGTTTTTCAAGGATTAACTGACAATTGGCTTTATTGGGATACTGGTGAGCGCGTCAGTGTTTAAACAGCAATCATTTCAATCGTAGCGTTGAACCAACTATGTACCCAGCAGGCGGATTTGAGGTCTCAATTAGCTTGCTTGATGAAGAAAGCCAAATTTACCAGCCGGTGAAAAATTTTACTTTGAATAATTTGGGAGGAGAAGGTTTATCTTCGTTAGCAGAAAGAGGGGAATTTTGGGTAGGAGAAGTGGTAGAGGTACGACGTTGACAGACTTTGAGGACGAGAATCGGTATTGGAATCGAAACAGTCACCTGCGTTACTCTCCGTTGCAGATGGATGCGGAAGAACGATTACAGTGCGTTGGATATCGCAGTCCTCTTCTGGATTTGGTCGGATTTTTTCCTCTGTTTTTCGCTTCGATTTCGATGGATCGCGAAGGGAGGATTTGGAGAAGAGCGACGACGGCCTTTATAATTTCTTCGTCAGCTAACCGATGAACAGGCATCATCAAAGCGTGAAACAGGAAGCCTTTTTCAGTGCACAGGCATTCCTTTATTTCATGACTCAATTTATAAATCCGTTCTCGGAAACCACATTTTCTGCCATATTTAATTTACCCAATTCCTTCCTTTCTCAACACAAACGCGTTGCTTTTCCCATTACAGCAAAGAACAATGAAGAACACGGGGAAATGGGTGGCGTGATACGAAATGCAGAGGCAGATAAATTAGAAGCGGCAACAAGGAGTGGAATGGGAAGGAGAAGAAAGTAGATGGCGTGAAATGGTTGGGAGGCAACGAAGGGGTAAATAGGGAAGGAGAGAGGAGGGAGTGGGAAGATGAAAGAGTTGGGTGGAAGAGAATGAAAGGATTTAATGAGACTATTTGAGGATGATCAGAAGCTGTGATTAACAGAAGGAAAATCCACTTGGAGAGGAACTAAACACATCTTAACACTTTCGAGTCAAGGAAGTTTACCAAAAGATTATAAATGTGGATGCAGAATCTACAGATCAGTAGGAAAGTCATCAATGTCATTCCTTCTTCACTTGAGTCTCATACAATCAGTGGCGGCGGGTCTATTGGGTTCGCTGAAGGAAACTACTGCACTATTTTCTATATAAAGGTGTTCTTACCATAACCCAAACATCCTTGACACCAATCACTGGGCCTAACTTTTTCTTCGTTGAGTCGCGATTCCTTCCGATTTTGGTTCCAACTAGTTTGACTTTGCGCGAGGGTTCACTTCCTGAAGTGAACCGCTTCTGATGGCGCGTTATTGAGGGGAGAGAGGGGCTTGGCTGTAGTGCATTCGGTAGGAACTCGCACATTCTGAAGTCAAGAATGCCAATGGTTTTGAAGAGGAAGGTTTTCAACCAATGCATTTTACCTTTCCTGACCTATGGAAGTGAAACTTGGGTGTTAAATGCTGCAATAACCCAGAGACTTCAGACAACGCAAAGGAGCATGGAGTGCTGTATGCTGGGAATCACAAGAAGAGACAGGAAACGTAACACTTGGGTGAGAATGATGACTGGAGTTACAGACATCATAGATAAGGTAAGATCACTGAAATGGAGGTGGGCCGGCCATATAGCAAGAAGAAACGACAACCGTTCGACATCTGCAGTTCTCAACTGGATACCAAGAGATGTGAAGAGACCAGGAAGACCTATGGACAGGTGGATACATCATCAATTACTTAGGAGTAAAGTGGCAACGAGAAGCTCAGGATAGAGAAAATTGTACTTGGGGATGCCTACATCCGACGTCGGATTGAAAATGGCTGATGATATATATATATATTTTTTTTTCATTTGTAATTGCTTCTTTAAAGAAATCATTACGTATTACTTTGGCAAAATACTTTTTAACGAATTCATGCATTTCATAAGTTTATGAAATTTTGAAGCTTTCTTTCACCTCTAAAAAACAGGCGACAGCAGGTCTTGGGTCATATAATTTAGTTCTAACACCGTTAATTGCAATGGACATCCTAGAATTTATAGCTTCTCTAGAAAGGCTTGACTGTTTGTTGGATTTAAGTGCGGTATGGATTGACACAGCTCTCTCCGTGCCAGCACTGTGAGGAGTTTAAGTAAGATCTGCTTGCACTAATTTGTTGAAAATTGATGGACGTTGTGAAACCTTCAAGTAATGGTAAAGCCTAGCTGTTTACGAAGTCAAGTCTGGAGGAGGAGTAACATAAGGCCCACCACCTTCCTGAACTCTATCCCTGTAAAGAACATTATATCCAAACTCTAAAATTTAATGCTTCCTGACTTTAGTTCAACACGCGTAGAACTTGAGTTTTTTTTTTCTTTTTTTGCCGGCGCCAAGTACTGTCTCTAGGCGACAAATTATTGGCACTAGGCGGCATTCGTGTCGCCTACTTTGTATATTATTTTATGCACTGGTGTCTGCACCTATGTAATGGCTACCCATAATGCGCTGCAATATTGTGAATTTACGGAGTTCTTTCGTATCCAGTGCACATATTCAGTTACCGGTGTTGTGGTTGCTTGTGGCGTATTCAGTACGTAAACCTACTGCGTCACTTGTTTGTGAACAGTTTTTCTCGCTCTTCATTATGAAAAGTGTACAATTTATGAAAGGGATTCATATTTCCTCTATTTCTGTTTAAGAAAAATGTGCAATAAAAGAAGTAGGGAGGAATATTCCTCTGCTAAACCTATCTCTGAGTCAGAGTAGCAGAGGTAGGCAATACTGCCGGGTGTAAAAGCCACAGATAAATAAGAGAAACGGTTGGATTAATGGCTGTGACTCTCCCAATAGGCTATGCTGTTTCCCTCGTTTGCTCTTTGCGAAAGACAAGAACGCGACCTGGACAAAAATAGGTGTAATTGATTTAGGGCATTTATCTCAAAAAATTACAAAGCATGAGGAATCTATTGGATACAAAAATGCCAATTTGGATCTTTCAGTTTTGGGTAAAACGGTGATCCTACAACAACTAAGCAGTGCATTCATGAGGGAAATTGAGAGACAAAATGATGCCGTTGTATTATATATTGATATTTCAACAAATAAATGCAACTTAGTTAAAGGTATTTTGGTCTTTAGAAATAAATACGAAGTAATATGAAGCGAGAGTTTAAAAAAACTCACTTTTCGTGAATATGCGGATTTTGTACAACAAAGTCATATATTGATTCAATCCGGAATATTTATTTTTATATTTCTATTGTTTTCATCCGCCGTTGTTGTGATTTATCCTGCGTCCATGTAAGCAGAGGCAATATTCCAGTATGAGCCACAATATTCAACTATATTCGCAGCCACTTAAAAACATACGGCTTTTGAAGTGAACCTGTTTTTTTAGCCACGCGCCGCCACTGCATGAAATCCATTTTCTCTCTGCATTAGAACCTCTTCATGCCATTGGGTGAAATAGTATTCGTATGAAATATTTCGATACAGAAATGTTCCGCTTCTTTATCTCAGTCGTGTCCATTCGCTACCCATGTGTACTGTGCATTACGAAGAATTAATCTTTTTATACAATTATCAATTTCAAGGACTCATTTATTCGAAACAATTGTCATCTAGAAAAAGAATCTGTAAAGTGTTTTAATTATTAATAACAAATAAAATGCAATTGGGTGATAAAACGTACTAGAAAACGTAAAAATATTTGATGGTCTTGAGGATAAGTACTGAGACGAGGTACCCTGTACGAGAGGAGTACCCTGATGTAAGACAGTAATTAAACAGGGTAGTGAAGAATGAGAGATCAATTTAAAAGAAAAAACCCTCGTAAGCTGCCATGATATGCACCTCTGCCTAACGCCAAAGTTTCCCTCTGCTTTCGAACCTGATATTGATTTTCTCTTTCAAAATTATATATCTTTCCAAAATAGAGGATATTTCGTGCCTGAATTTCATATCGTTTGGGGCAATCTATATTGAATTCCCCATTCGTAATTCTACGGGTTTCTTAAAATATTCACATTCAAGGATTTTAGAGGAACGGCCGTCCCAATTAGAGGAGAGATTATTTGCTTCATTCCGCGAGGTATCCCGTTCACGGCTCCACAGTATAATGCGAAAACTTAATATTTTAAATCTTATTATACTTTGATTTGTCCTAACGCATATTATAAGAAGCTCTATTATCCTTCATAGTGCCTGAAAATAGCAGGGTTCCTAAATGTTTACATCTTATCGATGCGTGTCGTCTTCTGTTTTGGAATGTGTGTCATCTTCTGCTTGAGAATCCGCGGGATTCGATAAGCACAGCCTGAACGTTGAAGAGATTTTCTTACGAGTAATACAAGTGTAAAAATGGTAATTGATATAGGTGATACAGTTTCGTTAATAAATTTTGTAATATATAAGAAAGTATATTTAATTTATTATTTAATAAATTTTCCAACTTCAATATACAAATTTTATGAGGCGATGTCAACACGACTGGATAATAGTCCAGGCAAGCTATATATCCGACATTGCAAAAGGTCATGGCTGATATATATATTTCGCTAGGAACTACGCCAATAGTGTGAAACCGATTGCAGCTTCGGAAAGCCCAAAAAAGCAGTGAAATTTGAGTACTTGTTTTCGTGCAACATCTTCTAAAGTGTGCGTTATATAGTAGAACATATTGTTCTCACATTTTTCGAAGACATTTACTAAAATTTAATTGTATCAATTTGTGAAGAACTACCTGGGAAACATGTCTTCGGTAATGGGCGATGTCTTCCAGAAAATAAAATATTTTCGTTTTGGTCAGGTATTTTGACAAATGTTGGGGAAAGCACTCATACCAAGAGGAAAGGTATATTTTCTAAATAAGCAATATAGATATTTATTCAGCTTTAATTTGAGCTCAAAACAATGCTCACAGCAATGTTTCACGAGGTGGTTTCCCATTCTCTCATAAGGTGAGCGTATGCATGGCAAACATCGATCTCACACTATTGGTCCTAACGACATATTAAAACATCGTCACCTTTCGCGAGCCCTATTTTTGGTCTCATTTGACTGAAAAATGAGGAGCAGTTGGAATTAGTGCACTCACGCCACTATCGTCTTGGGAGGCATTTCAACGGCACCCGAATAATCATCCCAAGGTCGGGATTTTCCTCTCCAAAGGACACGAGAAGACAAAAGGTGTGGACCCACAAAATGAAGGCGATCCCAAAATAAGAGATCCGTCGTCGGCAGAGCTAAGTAAAACACCGTTCTTCTTCGTGATTGAATATCGAATGAGAAGTTCTCCCACAAAGAGGAACAACTTGGAAGAAAGAAAGGGCATTTATTGCGAAGAGGGAGGTTGTATATTCAAAGTGAGCATGTTTTTCTTTCACCCTAAGGATGTAACACCTTTTAAATTCCTAACTTTCTTTTGGTAGGAGTGTGTATAAACTATGATTCCATTTATTTAGCATTATTTCTACTTGGTTACACTGATATACAATCTTTCGACGGATATTTATGACAATTGATTCATCCTGATTCATAATTTGCCAACCATTTGTCTCTATCTCCCACCGATCTCGAGATATAGAACTTTCATCTATGTTTGACATTGCATCGAGGCAAACGACTCACTAACTAGCACTTATTTACTGTATACAATTAAATGCAAGTGTAAACCATGTACTTCCTTAATTTAAGGATTGTTTGGTTTTAATTCCTTGGCTTGCGTTGGATTGCCCTCCAGCAGTAGTCCGCTGTCATTCCATAGACCTTGATCACTGAGATGTCCTGATAAAAATCGATCACCTGGTTCGACTGGACCTAGGTTTTCAGGGAGGAAGCTGTGAAGAGATTTTATTCTGAGGAACCAGTTGTAACCCAGCAGTGCCCTAATGTACACGCTCGTAGTCATCGGATTTATAACTTCCGAGGAAACTGACTACAACTTGAATGCAAGCATCTCTTTCAGTACCAACTAGCAAGTCTTGGCTGTCAGCAATGATCCTTAAAAAGCAATTTTGCTTAAAAATTCTCATTAATTACTAGCGAAGTAAGTATTGTACCGCATCAAGTCTACCTGTACCTTAGTAGTGAGACTGGCATCAGAAAAGTGTTTACCACATCAAATAAGCGGTTTCCGAAGCCTCACTTGCACTTAAGCTGAAATTTACATAATCCTAAAATATTAGTGTCGGAATACTTCTGTAAATTAATAGTTTTAACGACAATCTTTAGAAATAATACAACAGCAAACAATGCGAATCGTTTGCATCACGACCACCACAGTTTAGCAATATCCGCTTCATAGTCCACTTAAACCAATGAATTTATCATACACTGAATTCAGACTAAAAAGTTCCCTCGCCATGGCCTTTTCCGCTTCCTACTTTATGGCGTTGTACTTTGCCCTTAGTTTCTCCCCAGATCCACAAATAAGCTCCTGGGCACTGACTCGTGTGCCTCCTCACAGTGAGGCTTCTGTAGGTGTAAAACAAAGAATACATTTCCTTTGGGAAGGAAAAGATTGAGGGGATATGTATGCTTCACTTTCATACTGCATGCATTGTGATACATTGTCACCGATAAGCTCACACGGGCAACCAAACCCATTGCTGCGCGCCTTTCTTGAAGGGCCATATTATCATTGAATATCAAGAAAGTGTAACTTTCATCTAATTGAACAACAAATATCTACAAAAGAAATATAATGAACGATATTAGGATATCGTTGTTCTACGTATAAGGTGGATTACTTTTCGTGTGTGAATTTCTGTGCTTTTTATTAAATGCCTATTGTGCTTCGTCTTTTCTATTTTAATTAAATATAATTATTATGTCATCCTCTCTAAACAGAATTTAAAATTAAGTCCTTTTTTTAATTAATACGTAGTACCTTACTTAAATCAACTTTCTGTAAATTGAACAACAAAAATCTACACATAAAATATACTGATTTCCTTGAACGACCTTCGGATTGCTTTGTTTTAGATGTTCACTGGATATTTCTTCATAACTAAAAACAATTTCTGCGTTTATGAATGTATACTAATTATTTACCCATCTTCTCCCAACGGGCCATAGAATAAGTTAATTTCTACGTTCTTCAAATTATTTACATAATTACATTGCCTATAGCCTATTTGTTTATTTAATTAGAAACAGAGCTCATTATTAGGGGCGTTCACACTCTGTCGCGCGCGATTCGAGCGGCACGTTCCAGTTGCGCGGTCTTGACACAGGCCGGGAGTGTGGCGTTCCAAACCCTTGTCGACTGAAATCGACAAAGGCCTGTCCTTCGTTCCATCCCGCGGTCTAAAACAGTACAGGACAGGATCGCCCGTGTGCACGTCAAAAACTTCCTATTTCCCGCGTGATTGGCGTGGCGCGTGGACTTCTACAATTCTTAAAAGGTCTTGAGAGAGTTTTCACTTTTTAAACATAAACCGTAAGGGTAGGATCTGGTCAGTCACGCGCGACAAGAACGTCCGAATCGAAATTAGCTCAGGATAGGAACGTACGGGACTCGTCGATAAAACTGTGCATTTTTATCCTGTCCAATCCATTCACACGGACATTCCTATCCCGCGCGATTGGAGCGTGCCGTTCGAATCCCGCGTAAAAGAGCGTACGTGTGAACGCCCCTATTGCCGCGATAGATGCCATTTAATGGACATAGGTTTTAATTGCAGTATGTCTCGTACTGAACCGAGTACTTCAGGTACTGAACCGAGTACTACAGGTACGAATCGTCTATCGATTTCTAGCATTTTTATCTAATGAAGATTTTTTTCTAACTTTACTGTGGTTAGCGTATTTCCTTAATTTCATTTGACGAATGCGTATTCATCAAGGACTCGACTCCAAAACTCCCGCATCACATAAACCAGAAAAGCCTTCGAAATAATTACTCTATTATTATATTATTTGATGAATCTCGATCTCAGATTTGAAAATGGTGTATACGAGAGACTATGAAATAATTTAAAAGAAACATAAATATAATAGATAGACCCATAACTCAGGGTAGATAGTGCCGTATCTCATCCATCAATAATTTTAATTGCTTGCATTGTGCAAGCACCCGTTTACTAGTATACATCTAGATTGACAAAACAACGCTTTATATGTTTTTCCATATAGATGGTGCGAACGCCGACATTCAATGTCATTGGTTGACCAAGTGATATTTCCCTACCATCGAATGTCATACCTCAATTGAAAGGAAGTTTGCTTTCGGATCATCAAATACAAATTTTGATCCTAAGAATCACTTTTGCTTCGAAGATGGAAAGATATCAGACAGAATCGTCCGCATGCCATCTTTATGACTAAATTAAATAGTAACTATTAGTTACCGTTATTTTCTGGACTACAACCTTGTAGTGGCTGGAACGTAGTTTCACGCTACGCATAGAAAAAGCCCAAGGATACATATTCATACCAAATTGATCACATTTTGTTAAGAAAAAGGTTTAGAAATAGGGTTAAAAACTCGCGAATTATCCTGGTGCCGACGTAGATTCGAATCATAACTTGGTACTGATGAAAAAGATCTTTCGGCAAAAACGTACACCAAAATGGAATTTAGAAGCTCTAAGAGGGGGGAAGTCTAAAGAATTTCAAGAGTGAGTCAGAAAGGCTCTTGATAGTAAGGGAAGGGAACAGTAACGAGGAATGGGAAAAGTTTAAAAATTGTGTCAAGGATTGTGCTCAAAAAACTATTGGGAGGATTAAACAAACCAAAATTAGAAAACCATGGGTAACTGTAGAGATATTAAATAAAATGGAGGAGAGAAGGAAATGGAAAAGAGTTAACACTGACCATGGGCGCAGAATGTACAGAGCACTAAACAACGAACTAAGAAGGAAAACAAATAAAGCTAGGGAACGGTGGTGGAATGGGGAGGGTAATAAAGTAGAAAAGCTGGTGGAAAGTGGGAGGGCCGACCTAATGTATATTAAAGTAAATCAACTGATGGGGAATAAAATTAGTAATAGAATGGTGACGGTTAAAGACAGCAAGGGAAATATATTAAGGGATCCCAGTCACCATAAGGGGACGATGGAAGGAATACGTCGAAGAATTGTATGGATAAACATGAAACCCACCAGCATAGAAATAGAAAGTGAGGAAGAAGTTGAGGAAGACGATGTTGGACCTGGGATACTAAATAGCGTAATAGAATGGTCATTGCGGGATATGAAAGGGAATAAAGCAACGTGGGTTGAGAACTTGTGAGATAAGGGTAAAACATTTTTCTATAATTTAATTAGGACAATTCATGACGAAGAACATCGCTATTGAATGTCGGAATTATCGTACAATTAGCATAACCTCTCGCGCGGCGAAAGTACTTCTTAGTGTCCTGAATAATGGGTGGAGGAAAAATTTAGGAAAAATCGTAGAAGCCCAGTTCGGTCATCAGAGAGTGAAGATGGATGCAATTGGGGTGATGAGAGGCAGAACGAAGCCTGAAATTTAATAAGGATATGTGTGTTTCGTAGATATATAAAAAAGAATTTTGATAGAGTCCAGTGGCAAAAACTGATGGGGGTATTAAAGAAAATAAGGTTGGACTGGAAAGATAGTAGATTGGTTCATAATTTGCATTTCAATGAAGCAGCCCGCGTAAGCGTAGCCGAATCGGATTGGGCTGAATTTGGAAGGGGTCAAGACAAGTGTGTCCTATATCACCAAAACGTTTTAACACTTCTGCAGAGAAATTGGTGAAAAGTGCCTGGGAAGAAATAGACAAGGGAGTATGGGTTGCTGGGGGAGTCTGAAAGGCATGCAGACGACAAAGCTATTGTGCGTGATTACGTAAAGGATTTGCAAATTTTAGCAAAGGCCCTTAACCGTAAAGCAAGGGAGTTCGGAATGAAAATTTAAGTACAACTAAAGCAATGTGGTTCACAAAGAGAAAGAAAGCTAAATTAATGATAAGGGTTGACGAGGAAAAACTAGAGCAGGTCGCTAACTTTTCTTATTTGGGAAGTACTCTTTCATGGGACGGAAGATGCAAACATGAGGTTCGTAAAATAAATAGCCTTGGCTAAGGAAGCATTCATGAAGGATTAAGAGGGGAGGGGGTGGAGGGGAGGGAAGGAGGAGAAGAGAGGGGAAGAGGGGAGGGTGAGGTCGTGTTTACCCGCCTTAGAATTTGAGGCTGGCAGTGGCGCGTGAATAAAATGATAAGAAACGTTTATGCGATCCAATTATCGTGAAGAAAGGGGTAAACTGCAACGTGTTTAATAGAGTCCCTCTCTAAACGTTTCTTCGGTAGGCATTAAGGACGATTTGAAGAGAAATTACTAATTTAGCAAAGATTCTTTCTGTCCGAGAATTTAACTCCGACTTGATTTTCACTTTCTTCGAATCTTTGACGAACAATAAATAAATCAACGTGAGGTCCACTTCTTACCACGAGGTGGAGAAATTTATACACGTAATATTTAAACCAATAAACTTAACATATCCTAGAATATCAACCTGTCTTTTGCCCACTAATCAATGGGACAACTCCGCTATTTAATTAAATCGTATGCACGAGACCTTTACAATGAAACATATTAGGAGGATATTTTGTTTATTTTACCAAAAAATATGCTATTTATTCGATTTAATGATTTTAAAATGTATAAAAAACAAGAAATAAACCATTTTAAAATATGTCTATTACTGGTATTATTGAAGGATAAAATATATTAGCGCAACTCGAATTTGAGCCATTGAAACGAAGTGCGGCTTCGAATTAGCGAAGGAGAGCAACTACAATTGCGAAATCGAGTTTATTGAAGACGAGTGGAGAATTGTTACATTTAGTCAATTGAAACGACATTTTAAACAGTTTTGGCACCAATAAATACGAAGATAGTGAAATAATTTATGGCGAAGTAGAGATAGATGCATGAAACAGAAATTTATGGCAGAAATGCCAGAGATGAGATTGAAGAAGGCAAAATTTAAGATTGGTTTTACTTAAAAAGAAATTATAGGAAATAAAAGAAAGAAAAGATTTGATTTGTTTAATACAACAAAAGGGATACAAAAAATAAGGATTTTGCGAAATATGGATCCATAAGTCATATTTTGCGTGAAGCGAGACAAGAATACTGTAAGTCACTTTCTTGAAATCTAAACTTTCTCCATAATTACGAGAAAAGATTTTTAGAGACGCAGAAACAGGGCGAATTGTGTGAAAGATTGATAAACTAGAGAATCTTCGGTAGTTTCGAAGAAAGCGATTTAAAAGGGAGTCGAATGGACCCTCAGTCTAATGGGGCTTTCGTGCAGCTAACGAAGTCTCAAGTGGCATACAAAGTCATCAAAAGTGAACTTATCAAATGAAAGTGTCAACGATTACACGTCGTCAACAAAAGATCTCAACCGATGAAACGCCTTCGCAATTTTTCTAAATGCTGATGGGATCCTAATTTCACTGCTTCCATTTGAAGTAAATCATTTCTTATTTTGAGGAAAATGTTTACAGGGTCAATAGGTTATATTGGTTGTGCCAATCGATGCTGCCTTTCGCCCCCAGGTCAGTCAGAAAAGGAATAAAAGTCTTCCCTGAAATTCTTAAATATTCTCTAATCAAAAAGAGCCTCCTATGCGTATAACAACACAAGAAGATAACCGATATGTGAAATCATTAGGAAGAAAAGCGCCTTTCTTTGACCAATATGAGACAATTTACTGAAATAATAAAAAAAAACTAATACTATTGGAATAACTATTATAGTTGGTTTCGTAAGAAACATTTCTTAATTTAGAAATACATAAAAAGGGGTTATGAAAGATATGAAATTCTTCCTTTCAAGGTAAGTTATCAAAAGTCACTTTGTAGGGAGATGGTCTCGGCTTTTATTTGGTAATAATTCATAATAACGGGAAAAGTAGACAAGAAACTCTAATTTATACTGAACCACAAAAAAGGCCGTCTCCGCTATTCTGATCGCAAGTACAGCTTTCAAGGCCAAACTTTTTCGCAAACACTCGGTGAAATTCTGCATACCTTCACTTAACACTTACTTTAATAGTAAATGCCTGAAGTGAGGACAAATTCCTAAATATGTCCAAGATACGCTTCGCCACTGGCTGCGTGTTGCTTGCGAGAGAGATTCTGTCCTTCTCTTGGAGCCCAGAACGATCGAGGAAGTGGTCCGCAGAAGAGCGAGCGATCGAACATTTCCAACGAAGTCAGCTGATTCTCGCATTTTCCTCAACCTCTCCATGTTTCGGTCAACTACATCTGCTCTGTTTATACTTCGCCGTATTGCGATTACTGGCCATCGCAACGAGAATTTCTTAGTTCAGCTGCGTATCCACCTCCAAGCGTCCGCTGTCGCCGTAACACCGGGAACAAGTGACCAGAACCATTTGTAAGGACATAAAGGACCTAACTTTAGTGATACAGGAGGCCGGCAAAGGCAATTGTGTCGTTATACTTGAGGAAAACGATTGCAATTCTAAGTGCATGGATTTCATAAACAGTACTAAATTATTGATTCTCCTTAAAGACCCCACTTAGCGTTTCCAAGACATTACTAAAGCAGCGTTGCAGCAACGCTTCCTTTCCCCAATTCTGAGATTCCGAAAATAGTGTGTATGAAACCCTTGCCCCGCACCTCCCCACTATATCCTATGCCCAAAATTCATAAGTAAAACTGACTCTTGTGACCCGTCTTCTCTCCAGAGCCACCGCTCATACACTCACGGCTAAACTTAATTCTAATTTATATAGTTTATTGCCGTTTAAAGTTCCGTACACCTTTAAGAACTCACTACAGTTTGAGGAAAATGTAAGAAATATTGAATTGCCTCATTCTGCGAAATTGGTGTCTTTTGATGTCCACGAACGTCCCTCCTGCCGAAGTCCTCGATGCGGATCTCCTGCTGGCAGCCAACGTCCACAGTTCAAGAATTCCGAGATTAGTACTGATTTGCCTGAAACAGGAGTATTTCGTTTTCAATGGAAACTTGTACCGATAGAATAGACGGATGGCAACGGATTCCTTGCTTTCACCACTGCAAGCGGACATATTTATGGACCAAATAGAAGAGCGACTTTTCAGCTCACGTAAGTGTCATAAACATATAGTATTGGCACATGACATCATCTGTCCATGGAAGGGAACTGAACGACAGCTTGTCTTTTTCGCAAAATATTGAAATACATTGCACCCTACTTTAAAGTTCACAACCGAGATGGAAACTAACGGTCGCTTAAATTTGTTGGACCTCACTGTAAGCTACCAGAGACACAACTTCTCCGTACCTCGGAAACACCCACGATTCCTGCCACCCGTACGGCGGCCTTCAACGATTGACAGGTTTTTCAGGATCCCTCCAACGGAGTCACCAGCAAGAAGTAGAGGTCTTCCAGCACATTGCGCAGATTAAGGGATTTCCCATCGATTCATCAGACAGACCCATCTTCCGAAAGGAAAGGCCATCAAGAACACCACGGAGACAGCCAAGAAAGATGACTGGTGCCCCGTGAAATACTCGTACACTGGGAAGATCTCCATCCAGTAGGATTTTCCCCGCAAACCTCAAGACCCGCCTTCAGATCCCACGACAACCTCAGAAATACTTTCGTTAAGGGCAAAGATCTGATAGAATTAGCGAGGAGAAGTGGAATGTATATATTATGTCGCAACGACTGTTATGGTGCTTGCGCATGGTAATGATGATGGCGCAGGAAGTTTGGACATCGCAGGGCTTTTATTTTGAATAAGCCCAATAAATTCAACTTCTCAAGTCACCTATTTAAATGTGAACAGTGACATTGAAATCAAGAACGTTCATTAAAGAAGTTAGAACGTTTACAAATATTTAAGAATAAAAATAAACGACGTTGCAACATTGACAAAGAGATGGAGGGATGTTCTTCAAGCTTCCGCATCCTACACCTCAATTCCAATTGCTTGCCCCCCACCGCCTTTCCCCCTTTGCCGTCACTATATGTTCCGAGTGCTTTTCGGGAATTGCACCTGATGATGAAGCTATGCATCGAAGTCCCGGATTCGGTTTTCGACCGGAAAATTCCGGGATTCGAATTAACCATGTTATACCATTAAATTGGCGTCATATGTAGCATATATAAAAAAATATTCAGTTTTCTTAGAATTACGAGAATAAAATCAATATTCGATAAGAAATTCTTTTCCCTTTCTAAGTACAAAATAAAAACGAAGTTATTGAAACGCGCAAACTAGCAATATTTTCTATATATAGTTGCAAGCTTTTACGCCGCAAAAGCTTGCAACCAGCAATACTCGTTGTGGAGTGGGTCACATACTTTGCAGGGGCTATAACTAAGTAGCCAACTTCGGCGAGCGTATAGGAAAATTATCAGTCAAATAGTAAATTGAAGAACCCTTAATCATTCAATTTCGTTTAAGCTTTAAAATAGTATGATAATTCATTAGATGGTAAATTTTACTACACAATATATTATCATTGTATTTTAGTGCAGTAGTATCGTTGAATTTTAGTAATTGGTAAATAATGATTGTTAGTGTCGTGGTGCTGTGATCTTGGACACGATGGAATTTCTATAAATGGAATGGATTTGCACAAATGTCATTTTTCTAAAATTGATGTTGCCACTTAGCAACGTGACTTTTCTAATGCTAGTAATAATAGAAAACTAACTTATTTTGATAAATAACGCCTTTATTGATTATAGTCCAAGTTCCAGTGATGGAGATTTTCTCAGAGAAACTTAGATAATTAGTGAGCCAATTTACAAACCATAAATGTTTTCTATTAAATCATTTAGAGCCACGGACCTGTTTCTAAAACTGCCACTAGATATTTAAAACATCGCCAAATTTGTTAAAAAATTTAATTATAATTTGACTTCGAATGCGTACTTCCGGATAGTTGATTGACAAAACAGAACGAAGGCATCGGCAAAAAGGTTTTACTAAATTTAAATTGTTTAGAATCTGCACTTCCATTCGATTCCTTTAATTAGGCGTACTTAAGATGGTAAACAGGATATTCATTCCAGAAATTATAGCTTGTATATATAAACCTAATTTAAATCATTCCATCCGCTAGGCTTTTTTTAATACATTCTTCGATTGAATTTAAAATTTCAAGTGAGAGGAATATAAGGAAGATGTCCAAGAACCGGTTTTTATAGAGCCTTTTCGGAAGGGATGAGATATAAGCCAAATTTTTATAATCCGATAGTCAGAGGAATGCATAAGACATTGCAACCCGTGTATCCAATCTGGCGATAGAAGGAGACCACAAAAATGACACCAATGACGATTTGACTCAATCCGTACGTAAAAAGAGGAATTTCAACATTTTACTAAACACTAAACGAAACTGAAAAGTCGTGAAATGATTGGAAATACGAATATATACAAAAGAAAACATTACTATCAATTACTCGTGAAGTGATGCAAAATTTGGAAGTGAAAATTACATCTAATTGCCGGAAATAATTGATTCTACCGTAAAATTTTACAAACTAGTAGATAACGAAAGGATTTTACGTGGAAAATACATAAATTTTCGTTCAGCACTTGAAATACTTCATTTTTTTCTCTAAGCTTTTTTCCCATATTTTATTGGGTATGTTGATGATCGATGGTTTTGGGTGATAGTGAAGATGAGGTGCACGGGACACACAATCCCTGATAAGAAAAATACCGATCTAACCACTCAGCCACAAAGGCTGGTGCTTGAATTATTTCATTATAAAGTGAAAATTACAGAGATCATTGAAATTTTTAATTGTTATACGGAAATGATGGGCATTGAAATCAGTTTTTATTAGCTATTTTCCTATAATTTATGATCACGAATTAATATTTATTAAGGTCACGATTCAATAAATTTTCAATCAAAAACTATACTTTACTCTTAATATACTTAACAGTCAAAGGCGACGTCTTGTGGAAATTCGTCATGAAAAATAACAAATTTGTACTTTTTCCGCAGTATTTATTAGAAACGATAAATGGAAACAAAACAGGACTAGTTTCAGAGTTTATAATAAATACTGTGGAAAAAGTACAAATTTGTTATTTTTCATTACACTTTACTCATTACATGTTTGTATTAACTGACTTGGAATGAACGGAAGGAATCTTTTCAACCGCGCGATAGTAAGCAAAGGATATGAAAAAGTAATGACTTCAAAAATATAAAAAATACCACACAAAATTAAATCAAAGTCACTCAAAATTTGAAGATAAAAATGCCAGTTGTTTCCCTGACGATAGAGATTCAGCGAGTACAAGATAAAGACAACATCACAGCAGAGGAAGTAAAACATCCACAATCCTTAGATTTATGTCTCTGATGACATTTGTGCACTTGTTAATAGAAATAAGAATCGATGCGTGAAAATATATTGCGCAGACCAAAATTTGACTATTAGCATAAATTTCCGTAATGAAAAGAGATTATGTATATATTGAGTGAGGATATTTGCTGGACTGAGATTGAATCTCGTGGTCACTGTGGAAGTCTTCGGAAGGAAGAGTCAATTAATTAACATACGAAAGAGGGAGTGCTTAAATCCCAAATTGGCGTCGCGCCTCCAATTTCAAACGCGGCTCCTCTCAGAGCGACACTGCCTATTATTCCGCGCGACACTCGGCTATAAATATCCACAGGAGGTCGATAATTAACGCCTCGCTCCATCCGTTCGAATTTTAACGATGCTCATCTCGGCTGCTCTCCCTGCCCTACTCACATCTGTAAGCCTCAACACAGCTTCTGTGATCAGGTGAAAGGATTTGTGTCGAACGCTTTATGATGAGTCGATATAAGAACAATAGAATCAGATAAATACAAAGATCTCAATAGCTAATAAGAGAGGATGAAATTCGAAAAAAATCGATAAGATATCGATGGCAAAAGATATTTAGCATCGTTAACCTGTTATAAATAAGAAGGGACTGCTCAATAAATTTATATTACTCGATGATATTCTAGGATATAATTTACATAAAATAACCTCAGTAAATAGTATCGCGCACATTCTCACGCGTGTTATTAACTAATTTGTGAATTATAAGAGTGATAATCAGTAACGTTGTGACTTTGTGGGAGAAGGTGTCTTGCATTTGATATCTGTTTTTTCTGTGTAACGGACAGTTCTCCACTTATGATCCGATGTTCCTAATATAGTATAATATGTAATGGATACTTTGCCAAGAAAAATCAAAGTCGGAAATGAGTTATACTTAGCCACAACACTAAAAAAAAGTTAAAGCTACCTAAAGAGAGAATATTCTATTTTTTAAATTATTTTTCGATTGATTATTGATAATTCTGGTAAGCTTCTTGGATACTTTTTTGACCGTGACTCATAGCTTAGGATCGATTCATCGCGGAGGTTCCCAAAGAAACGTGTAATAAGGGCATCTTAGTGGCCATTTCTTAAAAAAAAATCGCTGATACTTAACTACAGTACTCAAGCAAGTCTTTTACTGCATAATGACGCTGTAGTCGTTGTTTATTTGGTTTACTTCAAATCGGAAGACGAAAAAATCGAGTATCGCGTTACGATAGTGTTATTCATATAATATCGCTGGTAATGTTTTATCAAAAAACAATATGGTTAAATAACTGGGTTTTACTTTCAGTAAGGATTTAAAATGGAATGCGATTAAAGAAAATATCATAGACAAAGTCAATAAGACATCACATGATGTAAATGGAGTTAGACTTAGCACTTTAAAGCGTGCGACTTACCCAAAGGTTGTACGAGAAGAGAAAAATAGTGACTTGGCTGGGACTCGAACCCAGGTCTCCCACTTTCCGGGCGGTTGTTCTAACCACTAAACTACCGATCCACGTCCTTTTCCCTTCTGTAGCCGTGGAGCACCATCACCTTGATCATAAAAGCCCCCAGCTACAGAAGGGAAAAGGACGTGACTCGGTAGTTTAGTGGTTAGAACAACCGCCCGGAAAGTGGGAGATATTGGTTCGAGTCCCAGCCAAGTCACTATTTTTCTCTTCTCGTACAACCCAAGACATCACATTTTTGTGATACGTACTCTTAAGAAATCAAACAGGAAAATAAATGAAACTGCGTCCCCTATCGTTAGTTAGGCCTAAACTAGAACACGGTGGATGTTTATGGGAGCCTTATCAAGTAGGAGTTAAAAAGGAAAAGGCGTTAAAGAAGGGCGGCTAGGTTCGTGTTAGGGAAAACGTAGCACCGCTTAAGGAATTAAGTTATAAAAGAGGCAGATTGGGTAGGCGCGATCATAAATACAAAGTAAGATGTATAAAACAAAAAACAGATAACCGGAAATACTCTTTTCTAAATAGAACAGTTGAGGAACGGAACAGTCTACCTGCAGAAGTCTTCGAACCTTTCCCATAAAATGTTAAATGTTTTAAAGTGTAATCACGAGAACATCTTAAGGTTTCCATTTAACAAACAAAACTCAAT
This sequence comes from Sympetrum striolatum, assembly GCA_947579665.1. Lineage (NCBI taxonomy): Eukaryota > Metazoa > Arthropoda > Insecta > Odonata > Libellulidae > Sympetrum > Sympetrum striolatum. Next base: position 107,471,688 of record OX388344.1, on the reverse strand, counting down.
GACAGGTTGCAAATTAAGGAATACTTCTAACTACATAGAAACGGTACGGATGGTTAAACAATATCGATTGACTATAGAAAAAACGTCAGCTCAACAAAATGTAACCAGTAGCGAAAATGTGGATTCCCTTAAAATTCAGTATTTTCAATTGTATCATTATCACTTCTCTGAACCGAAACAAAGTCATTACACTCCAAATAATTTCATGATTTAAACACAATTTTTCTTTGACCTCTTTATGCCACACTGATCATATAAAACTTCATCGAAAGTGAAAATATAAATCCAAATTTTTTTAAAGCCCATTTAACTCACAAAACCAAATATGTCGATATTAACGAAAACTTTGCAACCCGCTCAAGTTCATTTTGAATGAGGCTGCAATCGTCGAGTTGCTTTACACGTGTATTTACGTGTTGAGGCAATTCTTTGATATTTCTATACAGTACATGATGACTCCTCGGAAATAATGATTTGCTCATATATTTGGGAAGTTTTTCAGTTATAATTTATTATTCATTTTGAATACAACGTGGAAATTCCTCCACAAAAGGGAACTTTAATGTAGAAACGATGGAGACGGTAAAATGAATTGACTAAAGCCTCTCTTTTGTTCCGGAGCCAAGAAACCAACAAATATGCGTTCGTTTGTAAGAAGAGCCAAAAATACAGTCTGTATATGTTTTCGTCCGCATCGAACGAGAACCGGTAGCCACCGAACAACGAGCCCCTTTTCAAGATATCAGGGTCGGAACAACAACAATGAGAGGAGATTGTTGCCACGGGTGACGCGCTATCGGAGAGCCGCGTCAAATCTCGGTGGTTTAATCGCAGCGGCGGACTGGAAAAAGTACTTCCCATATTCTTTAAGACGCAACTAATAATATTCTTCGCTAAGGACCGAAACATCCTTAAATTAAACTATGCGTAAAAATGAAAACGGGAATCATTCTTAGGAATATCGCAAATCTCCTCGACTTGATCTCATTTTTGTTCAATTCAAACGACGGATAAGTGAATAACGGAGGCAAAAGGGGCAAAAATTGTCGTTCTTTTTACCGTGCAAACAGAGGTCTGAGATATACTGAGAATACGGCACTATTAGAATAGTAACTCATATTTTTTATAAAATTGAATCGGATTGAATTTTTTTCGATGGATAACTTGCAAAAGGCTTGTTTAGATAACCTGCTATTTGCTCTGTCATTTTCTAATCTAAACGTAAATAATGTAATAGAAAAAGAAATCTTTGCATCCACTTTCCGATGGATTTACTTTGATGCGAAGACTCTGAAGCAAAGATTTGCATTCTTTGGAATATGCGAAGTTCTTTCGATTGATGATGACTGAAAATCGATTTGAACACATAAAACAGCTGATCTTTGAAGTGACCTTCGCCTTAAATTTCCAACAGCAAACACGCCCTGACTAATTGCTATTAATAATTATTAATATTTTCAGCTGAATATCACGTTTTCCTGAAGAAATACCACCTTTGACCACATAATTTCGGGTGAATAATGAATTCAAATTTAATTTGTTTCAAATGTGAGAATTAAAACTAGTGAAAAGGCATTCATGCGAGGAGATAATTAAAGGATGGGCAGAGGTAACAAACCTATGATGTGTTTCATAATTTTGAATGACTTATCATCACATAAGTAAGCAATAATTATTTTGGTAAATGCTGTAAAAATAGGAATATTATCATAAAATGGGAATAATTGAATAATATTTGGAAAAACGATAAAAGTCGCCATCGCAAAAATGGTTCAGATTAATAAATAGTAAAATTTAAAGGGAGAATTCAATTGCATTAATTTGTCCTTATTTTGAGCTCAAAGATATAGTTTACCCCAATTTTTGGAATTATTCTTTCTTGGGAGCAAGGATAACAAATCCTGCTTTAGATGAGTATACTTTCGGATCCGTCGCATAATTGATAAAGTGACCATCAAGAAACCGAATTCCCTCGCAGTTTTGATCTCCAAGAATTCAATGGAATAAAAAAGAGGAACTTTCGTGTATGCGTCTGACTTTTTAAAGGGACACTCGAAATTCCCATTCGCATTCAGTTGGATGCAATCTAATTGATAGTAAATGATGGATTTTGGTCGTAAAATGCACTTCAATTATTTTCGCCATCTTTGTTTACTGAGAAGAAATTTCAAAACATTTCTTACATTTTGCCTTAGTTATCGTAATTTCGATGTGAAAACGATATTACCTGACCAAATTAAGAACATTCATGTAATTTTCTTTTTTTTCGTACTTGCCTCGACTTCGTGCAACAATTATTTCCAACTTAATTTTTCAAATAAAACGAAACCTGAAAATGGTACGAACGAACTTGACGTGCATTTCTCACGAAGAATATTTGCCCTGACCTAGCGTCGAACCAAGGAGGGTGTCTTCGATGTTTTCGTTGGACATGCGCGGCTTCCAGCGATCCCTCAACTCTCTAATTTGTCGGGAAATGCCTAAAATAAATTCCGAAAATCCTCGCAATGCATTCTTCGGAGAAAAATCGGGATTTTGGGGCCTTCTGGAATCGAACCCATAATACTGATGTTCAAAGTCGCATTTTTTCTATTGGCTATGGCCAACCGAAATTCCCGTTTAATTGAATACAAACGGTGCCCTGGCGTCGAACCAACGGTCAGCAGGTAAACTGTTTTCATTAAACATTCATTTCCTCTGTTCACATACTTGGCCTTTCCACCATTTCGGTAAATGAATCATAAATAATTTGAAATTCCCGCCATTCCTTTCAAATAGTAGAGGCAAATGGTGTCGAACCCAGAAGCTATTGGAGATATGAGCACATATAACGGTAGTAATAAAACTTAATCGATTCAGAGTTTGAAGTCGATATCGTGCCTTGAAGAACCAAGATAAGATTCCATCATCCACATTTGCAATGCATAGAGGAATGTAAACGGCGCTGTCTGGAATCGAACCAAGGATCATTGGGTGAACAGGAAATTGAGAAATGTGACTTCTGTCGCGTCTTCCGTTTCCGTGTGGAAGGAATAAAAAAAATCTTAAAAATCGACGCAATGCATTTTGTATAGGAGAGTATTTGCCCTGACTTAGCGTCGAACCAAGGATAATTTTCGAGAGTACCTTTGCAGTTTTCGTTGTATAAGCAAAGCTTCCAGCGATCCTTCGAATTTCAACTCCCTAATTTGTCGGAAAGTGCCTCTAAATATTTCCGGAGAAGCGTCTATATATTGTAGATAGCCTTTTAAGAGTATATGATTCTCTCGAGTTCCTTTATTATAACACCTCGTTAGCAAGTAAATGAAGAAGAATTTAGTCAACTTTAAAAGAACGAGCAAATTTTCATACAATGAGCATAATTCTGTTCCATGCTACGATGATGGGCTTCACAAAAATAGCTACATAGATGAAATACAGGAATCAGTTGAAGTGTTTTTATACATATTTTGTGATACTTAATAGCCCAATATTTTGTACCTAATTTTGAACTAACTTAGCCATGCCACTCCACAAATCGAAGAACCACCCAACTAGCAGTGATCACAAATCAGGAATCATGAGGAATATTCAACCACGATAGAATAGAACAATAGCAGAAATTAAGTTTACATTTAATCCAATTATAAGTTTTGGTTATAAATAACAATGGTTTACAAAATGAAACTTTTTTCTGTTACACGAAGTAAAATAGCTAATCCTTATAAAACCTTTTTGCGCTCTATTCAAATAAGTAATTGGTTTTGGTCCATCAGTGACAGATTGTACGGAAATCCCGAAAAAACCAAAAGTTTCGCATTTTCCAGTATTTATTAGTTGTTTGAAGAATAACATTTACTGCTCCTAAATTAATTATCGTATAGCAACAAATTAAAATTTAATATAATGACCGTGATTTAAGCTCAGAATCACGATACAATTTTTCTTCCATCCGGGTTCGAGACCGGGTGCCCAAAACCGACATTTTTTCATAAACTTAAATAACATCCGAGGAACGGCAAATCCTTCTAAGACTTGATAATGCATATGTACTTAGCCATACACATTTTCTACGCTAAAGCATTATTATTTCAAGAAAATTAAAACCTCGGTCTCCAAAATATTTCCTGTTGTTGAATTACAATATGTTCCTCTTTAAAATGTTCAAATACAACGATGTACAAATTGAAAAAAATGAATATTTACATTATACGTGTTTGGGTACATTTTCTGTGGCAACGTTACCATATCGCTATCACTTACAAACAGGGGTGTTCTAACAGGAAGTTGATATATTACTTCAGGTACACGTATAAGGTTTTGTCATATAAATAAATATATATAAATATATAATATAGTATATACGTATTTGGGTCGTTTACAGGTTGAATATGCTCTAACATCGAAATACTCAAATTATAAATAAAGAATCCGTCACCAATCCAGGTATTGTGAGAACTGATTAAGCTCTGCATGATCTACGCTTGATCAATAACTAAAATAAAATGTAACACATTCCCACGAAATGTAGTAGCTTAGACCTGAGAAAATTAATTTCTGAATTTCAAACTATTTTCAGAAGTGACAGCAGACAACTAAATTTACATTCCAACTTATCTATTGAAAGGAACCGCGAATTAATTTTAATAAAGAAATTTTCGATTGAATTTCATTTATATAAATCCAGAACAACGCGTGCCAAAAATCCTTTTTCGAAGGGCGGCCATATTCACCAAAACGGCGTTTAAATCTGCCAAACGCGTCGCTTTGATAAATGAAAGCGATCGTCACTTGTCATAATTCACTGATTCATAGTACGTGTGATGACAAATGAGTTACACTCAATCGAAGATCAGACCGAAAAGGCAATTTCTCGCATAATATTTGGCCATTCTCTTGAAAATGACTCCATTGATAGGAGGATATCAGTGGGCACATTTGTCAATTGATTTTGTATCATTAATTGTGATTGATATTCCTCTTCAAATCGCTCAAATTTGATTTTCACTTGTTCCATTTATCGTTTGGACGTCGACCATGTAAATAATAATAATAATAAATGGCCTTTATTCGGGCGAGATTGAGACTAGAAAGTCTCTTCTTACACCTAACCCATCGTCATACAGAAAGAAAGAGATAGTTTGCAAAAGTACACGAAGAAAACTAGTGGATGGATTTTAAAAAACCTAAGCTGAGGGCTCAGGAAAAAATGTCCACTGCAGGAAAACACTCACAAGAAGGGGAGTGTGAAAAACCTGCGAAACGTGCAGATAGAAAACTGTATTTTGTGAAGAAGGAGAATAAAAAGAATTACGAAAGACAAGCAGAGAATAGATAAAATTATGCAAAAGAGACGATACACATTCACTACAAGCAATCAAATAAAATATCTTCACAAATGACATTAAATCTAAATACAAGAATTGTAGCATAAAAAAAGATAAAACACATACGAATATTAAATAATAAATACAGCTAATAAGAAATGGAATGTCGCAATCTCCAACCAAAAGAGGCACAAAAATTACCACAATTTCGTACGAGACATGGAGAACCTTCGAAAGATCGTGTGTTATCGGCTCCATATTCCTTCAAATCGGATGTGATTAAAGCGATACCCTTTTTCCTCTCGTGAATTTTAAACAGGCAGAAAATCGAACTGAGAGATCCTCCGAAAATGAGAGTTCCCGCAGAATTACGTTCCGGAGTCACGAAGCGGAACTTTGTTCATAAATAGATGTAGTCTGCATAATCTTTCCATGACCTTGGCATTTTGATTTCTACACACCGGTGGACCAAGAAAATAACTTCGACACTTCAGTTACAACTTTGGTTCTCAAAACACGTAAATACAAGTCAAGACTTTCGAAAAACCCTTAGGAAAATAATTCTATTCAGATTTCTTTTTTCGCGTAATAAAAATGATAGCTGAAGGAATTAAAGAGAAACTGGAAAAGTATTCTGTACTTCACAGCCGATACTTATCACTATGGGATCGTAACTCCGATTGGTTTTCCTCAAGTTTACGAATGTCAAATAATTTAAGAGGCGCGATTTGTGAAAATTCGAAGACATGAGAGAGAATGTCATTCTCCAAGAAAAGACGAAAATTGCAAATTAGTATATTCTTGCGTAGGCCATCGTAAAAGTAAACATGAACCTATCGATTGATATTGACTTCCTTTAAGCATTCTCCACACTTATTAAGCGAAAAAAGGTTCTCTAAAATCAATGTCTGACATCAAGGGATATCTTAAAATATATTCTGTCAATTTTCACACCGTAATCAGATAGTTGGAATTCCCTCGGCGTGATTAGTCTAAGGTATGTTTTCATCTGCAGGATAATCCCTCGAAGCCGCTGCCCTTTGCGCCCCAGTCTAGATAGAGAATGGGCGAAACCTTTAAATGGAAATATTTTCTCTCGAACCAAATGGTGATTCAAACAGTTTCTGTGACTCCAGCAGTCATTTTTCCATCCCATTATGACCGAGAATTAATTTTTTTCCTTTAACTGTTATAAATATCTCCACGTTCTTTTACTTAATCAAGGAACAATCTTTTCAATTTTTATAATACAATATTTCCTCTCGCCCGCATTTTGTCCGCGTAATCTCTCTTACTTGGCTCTGGAAAAAGGTCGTGTCACTTTTTACGTCAACCCCACAGAATTATTCTAAATCGTCATCCGCTCCTCGATAATCAGAAAGAACCGTAGGAAACTGCTTCTCTCAGAGCTTATTAACGATTAAAGTTTTAGCGGCCTTAATACTTTAAAATTGCCACATTTAGGGTAAAATAGGCACTAAATTTGGTGACGCCATTGAATAAGGTAATCAATATGAAGAAGCGGTGCGATCCTCAAGAGATTCATGGCTATCGAATGGTCGCAGCCTTCGAATATAAAAAGGTGAACGTCGTCATGGATTAGAAACTATTTCAACGATCGAAAGGCGCGAGAAGACATCGTTTTGGCGGCATTCGTCAGTCAGCTGTCGATTGGAGGAAGGAAAATCGCCATCTGGCGCTTGAATGTCATTCAAATAATAAGCGTGTCGATTTTTTCATCAATTTATCCCATGATGTGTAATATCCAGTCGTTTCGTTAGTCAAGAAGAGAATAAAAAGAGGATCACCGGATGAGGCGAGCACGCGTTTAACGGAATAAGGAAACTCGAAACTTTTGTTACACAGGGAAATACTGAGATACTGTCTTACATTTGAACGAGAGAAACTATCGTAGACTTCCTTCTTTCCAAGGGCTAATTCCTTTAATAAGAATTTTCCTTTTCGTTAATTTTAATCGCGAGTATCTCGGAATATGTCACGAAATTTAACGGTCTACCTTAAATCGGATGAGACGAGGTCACGAGAGTACAACCGCTGGAAAATGGTTGACCTTAAATCGGATGAGACGAGGAACGCTATGAACCGAAGGTTCGCTTATCCTCGAAACATTCTTGCATCATTTTCAATTATTCAAATTTTGAATGTTTAACGTTTACGACAAATTTTATAAAAAATTATGGATATTAAATCTATCGTAAGAAATCTCTAATGCTTTTTACTGCTTCATATTCACACTCTAGCTAGGAATTATCTGAGATCAAGTACTTAATAATTTATTCCACGAGCATTTGCTGTGCTAAATATATACCCAATTGGTATTCTGGATGAAATTATTTCTCCTCTCGAGACAATTAATGTAAATAATTGTTATTTTGCCATTCTAACGATTTTACAACAGTTTATCTTCCGCAGCTGTGGATTATAGAAACATCGTTGGGAAGCGACGAATTCATTTTTAAACACGTTTTCTCTATTTTTCGAGGCAGGCAAAGCTGTTATCATCAGTCAAAACTTTTAAAATATAGAATAGTCTATCCACTTTCTAAATTTTGAAAACTATCTTTTATCTAAACTTTCAAAAAAGCACTTCATTTAATAGCGCGCCTTACCACATTTATCTTACAGTTCATTTTGTGCACATCCACATTGCCGTAGCTTTCCTTACATCTTGTTTTTATATTTTTCTATTTCTACAAAAAGTCAGGGGTATTTTCTTGTGTTAGTAATGCTGCTATCCCAGTAAAATCACAAACTTTCTTCTAGTGGAATATTTGTTACTGGTTTTTCATTGCGGACCGAACGGTGCAAAATTCCAATATTAAATCATAAATTAGTGCGTACCGCCAACCCGATAGTAACATTCGTGGTAATTCCAGAGCAATGCCAACGTCTCATTAATTGATTCCCTCGGGAACTTCGATGTTTAATCGTCTCGACACTCTAATTTCGTGATTTCGCTGCAGACCTTGGCGGGTCTCTCCGGGCCCACCAGATAAGAGTTATTCTGGAAGAATTTCAACCGAAAAAGCTATTTCCTCGTCTGAAGCAGGCCGTAAATTTCAGTCGCATGCGCGCAGCCTATTATCAGCTGACCATAAACCTTTGTCATCGGACGACGTAACTAAAACCTCACCATACGCTTCTGCCGATAAAATAATCATCCGGGCACTGGATTTTCATAATTCTTAAGAGAGTCTGACCTTAATCACTGGAATTAAAGCGAGTCGGTTGCGGGGGTCGCGAGTTCGATGCTCGGTCCGGAAATATTCATTGTAAAGAAATCCTCCAAAAAAATAATTGAGCCGACTTTTGTGTTTTTACTCAGTTGCGACGACGTTGTGAATCACTTTTAGGGGAAGAGCATTTCGTCGCGAAGTGTCGATCGGAACACCGTTTCCAAATTGTACGAAGAGTCAATTACACAGAGTTCAATCCCGACAGAGTACGATTCAAGGTACGAGCGTAGGAAGCCTTTCTGCAGAGGAACCGACGAGGACTTTTTGAGGGCATTTACAACTGAGGTGTCAATCAAATTCTCGAATTTCCACGACTCGAGACACGGGAAATAGCCGTGACGAAGGGGAACCTTAGTCAAATAGGATCGCTCCCACGGAAATTCCGAATCGATACGCGATGACTACATTAAATGGCCAAGTTCGCTTCGGGTGGTGTCCATGGATATCTCGTAACCGCCGACACAGCGTCACGTGTGCACGCATTCTACAGAAACCTCGCAACGAAGGCCTTATCTATCCGAACGCATGCGCCGTCGGCACTCACCTATGGTGTAAGTGGCACCGTCCAGCTGGAAGGTCGCGCTCTTGCACTTCTTGAACATGGTCCGGTTGGGCGCCCTCGGGGGCGGCGGGGGCCCCACCCTTCCTCCGGATTCCATCTCAACGCCCCATTTGACGCACCGGCGACGAGTTCTTCCTTGGTCCGCCGAAGGGGAGCGCGAGAGAGGCGTCCGCCCTTAACGCAGCGAGGCAAGGGACTGCTGGTGCGGACGCGGCGAAGGGAGGGGAAGCAGAGGGGCGTGGCGTACGAGAGGGGGCGAATAAATATTAGGGCACAACGTGGCTCGTAGGAGAGCCACGATGCGAAATCAGCACCCTTTAATCGACTGTACAATTATATTATTATATATACGTACGCAATACATAATTATCATATATTACGTAAAATTTCCAAAAACAATTTCCCTTAAACAACGCGAATAAATGGCTCACTCGTTTGAAACGAAGTTTGGAGATTAGTTGATTATTCATTTGCTTTAACATTCGCCAAAATCATAAGCGCATTAATACCTCGCTGTCTTGGTCCTTCATCCACAGTCCTTAGCCCGCCCTCTTCGTGTCGTCATTTTTTGACGATATCTCCATGGAGGGACCAAAGAGCACCACAAGGAAATACAAAATTACGTGTCATTCATCGAGTAATTCTTTGGGAAATTCAAATGCCTCGCATTAGAGAACCCTAAAGGTGTCACTTGGATGAAATTCTTCGAAATGGAATCGTTTTTTTATCGCAGTTTATTTGTCATTCATCGGATCGCTGCATTCGACCGTTCAATTCGACGGAACCTTCTTTACCGTACCATTCGTTACCGAACAGATTTATTCGCTTTTACTGTTTTCATTGTGTCTTTTGATCAACATTTGAGGGAGAGCAAGCGTTGCAAATCATTCTATAGCCAATCTCTCGGATGCAATATGCGAAAGTATGACTTCGAAGAAAAATAGAAATCTGCGATATCGAAGAAAAACTGTATATTTTTGTCGGAAATGATTTTTGCGAGCTATTCTCTTGGATAGCAATGGCTCAAAAATAACTGATAGTCCATTAGAAACATCACTCAGACTAAATTATGTTCTCTCTCTTCAACATGGGCATAAAAACGCTCGTCGGTGCTTACCCCCATATCTATTATATATAGACTTCTCTCCGGATGTACCTATTTATATGTATATACAAGTAAAAGTTGCTTGCATTCCTCAAACATATTGGTGACACAAATTTCAAGTCCATATCATATCGGGAAGGTCTTCAAACTTAATTCTGCATTCCCCCTTTAAAATATATGGTAGAAAACAAATGGTGCCCCAGCGTCGAACCAATGAACATAAGGTAAAAGATAAACTGTTTTTATGATACATTCTTTACTTCCTTCCACATGCCTGGCCATAGAATTTCCACCAACTCGGTAAATAAATCATTAACAAATTGTAATTCCCGCCATACAATTCAAATGGTAGAGCCGCCTGGTCTCGAACCCAGGACGTTTTGGAAGATGTTAATACATACAACGCCCTGGTAGGAAAAAAAACTTCTTTAATCCAAAGTTTAAAGTCAATATCATACCGGGGAGATCATAAAATAAGATTCCATTCTTGCCATTTGCAATGCATTAGTGGAAAGTAAACGGCGCTCTGGCATCGAACCAAGGACCATCGTGGAAACGTTAAACTGCGTGCATAAGATTTATTTACGACTTCTGTTCACATGCCGGGTCTTAAGTTTTCACATTATCGGGAAAGGATTCAAAAAACATCTTAAAAATCGACGCAATATATTCTTTATAAAAATTCTCCTTCTCATTAATTCTAACCATGTTCCAGATGACCCACTTACTTGAAATGTTTACGACCTACTGGCCGTATCGTGTTACCCCCTGAATAATTGCGACTTTGAACCTCGGTGTCATGGGTTTGATGCCAGAAGGCCCCGAAGTCCCGATTTTTTCCATAAGGATGAGGGGAATTTCGAAAAGAGGCACTTCCCAGCAAAGCAGAGAGTTGAAATTCGAGGGAAGCCATCCGACGAAACACATAAAGACATCTTCGAAGATTATCCTTGGTTCGACGCTAGGTCAGGGCAAATATTCTCATATTTAAAATGCATTGCGACGATTTTTAACATTTTATTTTAATCCCTTTCCCGGTAACATAGAAACTTTAAACTCGATAAGTGGATAGAGATTATGAATATATTTTATAAACGCATTTTAACGTCTCGCTGATGGTCCTTGGTTCGACCCCAGAGAGTCATTTACATTCCTCAACACATTTCTAATGCGGGTAACGGAATCCTATTTTAGGTCCTTCCCGGTATGACATCGACTTCAAACTTTGCTTTGAATTAGTTTTATTTCTACCCGGGCATTATATCTATTCACATCTTCCTAAATCTCCTGGGTTCGACACCAGGCGTCTCTACTATTCGCAACGCATGGCGGGAATTTCAAATAATTTATGATTCAGGTTTAAAAATACTTTAAGCTACATCCCGGTAGGATAGGGAGTTCAAAATCAGAGATTTCTCAGAGAACATGCTTTTCTATATTCACATCTATGAAACTGACACCAAATGTGCTTGAGTTTGACGCCCGGTGGGTGCAAAATTCTCCTATTCAAAATAAATTGAGGCGATTTTAAGAATATTTTAATTCCTTTTTTTCTTTTGAGAGCCTCCTCGATATGATATCGACTTAAATTTGTATCATCAATAGGCTTGCGGAATTCAAGCAAGTTTTACTCGTGTAGACATACATATCTATTGTATATAGACGTTTTTCCGAATATACCTATATGTATGAATAGGGGATCAAAATTCTAACCATGTTCCATAAGTGTCACTGACCTTGAAATTTTTATGACGTAAAAAGGCGACTTTAAATGGGAGAAATTTCACGCACCTGGCGACAAACTCACACACATTTGGTTCCAGTTCCATAGATATAATGAAAGAAGAGCGCGTTTACCGCGACCCCTATGATTTTGTATTCCCCATCCCACCGGGATGTAGCTTAAAACAATTACGAATCCGATTCATAAATTATTTGAAATTCCCACCATGCGTTACAAATAGTAGAGACGCCTGGTGTCGAACCCAGAATCTATTGGAAGAGTAGTAGTAGTATTGTTAAAAGTGCTTCGACAGCTGAGGTCATTTCGCACATTGGCTCCCACCGGGAATCTATTGGAAGATGTGCATAGATATAAGGCCCTTATAGAAATAAAATTTATATGATTCAAATTTTGAAGTTGATATAATACTGTCCAAGGTTAAGACTACGTTATCCCCATCTGAAATGCATACGGTAGTGTAATAGGCTCTCTGGGAACGAACCAAGGACCATCAGGGAAACAAACAGCGTACATAAATATGTATGATCTGTATTCACATGCCACGTTTTAAGTTTCTATGTTATCGGGAAGGGGCTCTAAAAAATCTTAAAAATCGTAGCAATTTCTAATTTTAGAAACTTCTGGTGTCGAACCCAGGACCTATTGGCAGTTTTGAATACACTATTATAACTTTTTAGGACTTGATCTTATTTAAAGCAAAGTTTGAAGTCGATATCACACAGGGAAGGACTTCAAATAGGATTCTGTTTTCCCCATAAGAAATGCATTGGGGAATGATAATGACTCTGCGGGGTCGAACCAAGGACCAATAGCGAAACAATAAACAGCGTTTGTAAAATAGATCCATTATCTATTATCCACTTACCGAGTTTAAAGTTTCTATGTGATCGGGAAAGGATTTTTAAAAAATCTTAAAAATTGACGCAATGCATTTTAAATGAGAGAATATTTGTCCTGACCTAGCGTCGAACCAAGGATAATCTTCGAAGATATCTTTATGGTTTTCGTTGGATATGCAGAGTGCATTCCTAAATGCTTTGCAAATGGGGACAATGGGATGTTTTTTTAAGACCTCCCCAGTATAATACCGACTTCAAACTTTGGATTAATAACGTTTCATTCCTACCAGATGTATGTATCTTCCGAAAGGTCCTGAGTTCGTCACCAGGCGTCACTACTATTGCAATGTAAGGCGAGAATTTATTTATGTAACATTCATTTACGGAGAACGTGGAAATGCTACGGCCAGGCATGTCAACAGAAGTAATGAATGTTTCATATACACAGTTTATTGTTTACCTTAAGAACATTGGGTAAGGGCACCATTTGCATTCTATCATTCAATTAAACGGAATTTCGGTTGAAGATGTTACCGATACGTCGAATTGGAATCGTAGAAACGGTCGGATCTCCCCAGGTAAAATAAAACCCAAGTCGAGTCACTGCCCCAAAGTAAATAGTTTAACGCAATTTAATCTCAAAAAGTCCTGGGTTCGGCTATACACTTGGATACAGAATCGATTTTTACATATTTGGGTTCCTATATCCTGAATTTCCAAATAGAGAAAGTACAGTACTTTAATCATATGCTTGGGGTAAGCATATATTTAAAGTAAATTTAAAATTCGAGAGATTAACCGAATTTTGTCGAGGAGTGATGAGAAACTACGTGGAGAGAGATGCGTTAGAACAAACGGGTTATTTTAGAGAGGCCGATATTGATTATCGAAAATATCGATAAAAAATAAGAAAGAAAATAATTTGGGCCATGTGAAATGAAGAAGTGAAATCTTTTGAAAAGAGTTCGGACGGTTTAGTCGGAAAATTTAAGCATCGAATAGCGATTCGCACTTCCCAATTAACAGCATATTACTCGGTCTATTTATTAAGTCCGTAAACTAGATTAAAATATGCTTTCGTCAATATCGAGATATTTCGTTGGAAGTGAATAATTTCTGTGATAGCGAATGTTTGGATTTATGGTCCGTCAGTAAGTCTTCCATCCCTCCTCTATTGTCCATTTTAGGGACAAAAATGTAATTTTACAAATAGCAGCAATAATTCTTCAAAAATCATCATCATTATACGTAATTATTAACTTATTATAAAGAAAATTTTGAAATTTTTAGCGGATGATTAAATTAGGCCACTCATATTCAAGGGAAGTTTCAGATTTGAGAGAATGAATGCCGATTAGCCCTTGGGCTAACTTTTAGTTATACCAAATCGCTACGATGAGTGAGATGCAAAGATTTTTTATAAGTTATATAACACATTAGTTTCAATTACTATAATTATAATTAATCAGTTTCCTTAAGACAGATGAGGGCAATTCGAACAAATTGGTCCCCAACTGGAATAGGACCGCTTTCACTAAAAGCGGGCACATTACCTACGCGGGAAAGTGAAAATTTTAACTTAATTCGTAAACCCTTTATCTATTTTTTCCTCTGCGTTCTGTTAACGGATTAAATGTAAAACGAGACAACTACGTCCGCCCAAAATGAACTCTACGTATGCATCTCAAAGAGCGTAGTGAGAACCTCGGTTGAATGAAGAGGGAGATAAGGGTCTTTGTTACACGAGGGTCGCTCCTTGGAGGAACGCTGACTTGACACAATGGAGACAGATACGGGAGGCACTCCACGCACAATGAGTTCCCAATAAAGGGAAGGCATTACTTAACACTAAAATTGCCGAGTCTCTGATACCAAATAAATTGACAGGAATGGGTAAATTTGATACCAAATAGGTTTAAAAATTGAAAACGAATTACGTTTTCTCGACTAGGTTCGCACAAAGATGATTAAATTAATGCTGATGATGGGATATGAATCAAAATTATCGAAAGGCGTTTAATTTCAAAGTGTGCCATCGTCCATCTTTAACAAAAATTGTGATAGAGCTCTTTCTAAAACATTTGCCTTGGAAGAAAATGAATCAGGAATGAATTCGGATGATTCTTTTTGCAGTGTTTGAAAATTTTTTAACCTTATTGTTTGTTTGGGGGCGCCCCAATATGATTGACGACAGCCGTAATTGACTGAGAAACAGTTTTCATCGAACCCGGAAACCATAGCAATGGGAAACAAGCATGATTAAACAAAATCATATTCTGATGCTAGCTACGAACTTTCATCGACACCCGACATTCACTGACTGCTTCGTTCCTATTCAATTTTTAGGATTTTCACTTTTTATAGCCTTAATGAGAATATGAAAAACTATAAAAAGTCCCGATTTTGATTATTATTGCTTGTGGTCGTAAAATAATGATTTGCGATGACAATTGCGCTGTTTTTGGATAACTTAATTTCTACGTTGAAAATCTTGCAGTATCTCGGAGATGGAAGTACTTAGTATACTATCATGATCTACTAAAATATTTGAAAATAAACGAATTCGCCGAGTGTAATTTTCCTTTCGTATTAATATAATCACCATATTTGCATAGAGTAAGGATACTCCATGATATTTGTTTAAACGATGGGCTCGCCATACCGCGTTTTTAACTTGCAATACACGTGAATAGCGATTCGAGTATCGATAGCGATTAATAGCTGATTAATCGATTCGATAATATTCCGATGCCATTATTTGGTGAGAATTCGTCGGCTGTTAAAGAGAAGTACTCGAAGAAGTTTAAAAGATGGGTGAGATTAAAGTGCCGAATGAGGGCACACCGATTTCAAAATAGCACTCATCGTCGCAACTCATTGCAGTTCCTGTTTGATTAGGCACTCGGAGGTGTTCATCAAAGAGAAACTCGATTTATTGCGTGAAAAACCCGCGACAGCAGAAAACCATGAAACAAGGCGTCGCAAGGTGAATCGATAAAAGCCAAAAATAAGAAAGTGGGTTTTTTGAGTGCGGACTTTAAAACTTCGCACAGTAATTCTTGAATAAATTCTGCGTATAACTGCAGAATCATTTGCTTTGGTTTCTGCGCATTACAATTCTATAGAGGGTCAAAGTTAACCAAATTTTACGAAAAATGCCGGTATTTCGCCAAATTCTTCAACTTCGAACCAATTCTGAACGAAAATGAGCAAAATCATCGGGTATAAAACGATGCAGTATTATAAACCTAATTTTTATACTATATAATACTGGGTTTGAATGATCACAGGTGAATATTTGCATTGTTTATGCAACAAAATGGCGAACCCTTATTTTACGGAAAATGTTCACCTAAAGTGAGAAGAATAGTAGTTTCCTTTCTTTTAATGAAAATTAATAATTCAATAGCGACACAATTTCCTTTTGTCGCTAACCCTAGTCTTCGTTTTTAGACTTTCTACCGCTTTTTTTCTAAATTTATTACTGAAGAAGGTATGAAATTTACGGAATCTATGTTACATTTTCAGAACATTGCAATTTACTTAAAATACCAAGTCTGATTTGGTCTTTCTCGTTTAATGGTGCATAATAAGATGATACGGATGGGATACATATTATCGGTGATTTGAGTGGAGCCAATTTTATGACCCTTCTGCTGCACACAGCATCACGTATCGTAGGATCTGTATCGTAATATGCAAGTACGAATTTGACGGAAGCTCTCTCAATGTAAACAAGCGTGGCAAACGGAGGATAGGGCATATGAATAACTCCTTGGTGCCTCATGATTATTACATAGATTAAACAGTGGCAGTACAATTAAGAGACCGTAAATTTCTTAAGGAGTACCAATTTAAAACCTCATAATATTTACAAATAGGTTACAAAAAACTACTACTCCAAGAGAGGAAGCATAACCTGCAAAGAGAATTTAGGGATAAGACGGGGTTGATTGTGGATGTCCCCAAGCCGGGATATGGAATCACCAACGATGGAAACTCAGCAAGGCGCTTCTTTCAAAGTCCAAATTTATGTATATATATATATATATATATATATATATATATATATATATATATATATATATATATGTATTTTAAAATTTTTCAATATACAATATTTTTGGAAAAAATGGCATATGGAGTGGAGTATATACAAATATAAATGGATGAATTTTGACATTTAGAAATAAAATAGTTTTGTTAGTGATATTTATTTGTATAAATTAAATTTCGTCTTTAACAAACGCATGAATATTATATCGACTATCATTCTTCATTTATTATTAATTAAAATTTACGTATCAGGTAACGACGAGAATCTCATCAAAAGATTATCTTTAGAGCAGTCTCAAGCGTTTTCAACTTAAACGAAAAAGCATTCTGTGACTACTGCTGGACTACCGCAGAGTGAAGTTCTTGGCACTGCATGCCACTGACTGTTCATAAAGTCCTAATACATGGCATTGAAATCTCAAAGGAATCCATTCTTCCCTTGGGGAAATTCTCGGAAGAGGCGATGGAAGCCCGAAATAAAGACACGAGAAAATATCGCGAACGATTCATAAGGAAACACTCACGAGTGGCGCTGTTACTCGCATCCGATCCCATGATATCGATGTCAGCACCTATAAATGCAACAAGAAAATAAAGATGGGCAAAGATGTGAGGATCCTGTTCCTGATCATGAGCGATGATGAGTGTGTTTAAGACAGAAGGTAAGGCCTGATTAATTTAATTAGACTTATGTTTAAAACATTAGCAGCCTATTTTAAACAAAACATTTATGGATCTCAATATGAACGGAAATTTGAAAATGAAGGCATGTGCAGACAAAGTTTTATTAGACATTACAGAAGGAGTTTTTTTCATATTATTAGGATTTTCTGAAGTAATTCTATCCTAAAATGAGTAAAGTACATGTGTTCATAGTTATAAACCACTAAAATCGCTATTCAGAGCGTTTTTCTCCGCATGTCCTCTCAAAACCAAGATCGCCTCAAGATGCTCCGCCGCGCGGATATTGCTCTTGCATCGCCATCGAAATGTCGCTTTATTTATCGGCGTCGCAAATTGTCGTAGGATTTCATCTCTGATGCCACTTTAGAAAACTCCAAAGATCATTGTGGTACAAGTTATCCCGTGTACATTTTGGTGCATCACGACTATTTTCCTCACTTTAAGTGAAAATTTTCCATAACATAAGGGTTCGCCATTTTGTTGAATAAATAATGCTAATATTCAACTGTGATTTTTCAAACCCAGTATTCTAAAGCATAAGGAAAAATAGACTTGAAAAAAGTCCGAAGGGACCGGGAATCGAACCAGCGTCTCCCAATAGTCGGTCAGGTGCTCTGTCCGCCAAGCGGGATAACGGACAGAGCACCCGACTGGTAATACCGTGTTTGATTCCCGGTCCCTTTTTTCAAGTCTTTTCTTCCTTGGAATTTTTCCTGGGAGCCTTCTCGTGCACAATTACCCATTTTCCTCATAAACATTAGGTTTATAATACTACATCATTTTTTACCCCATGATTATGTTAATTTTGGTTTGAAGTTGAAGAATTTTGCGAAATACTTTGCATTATTCGTTATATTTGGTCAACTTTGATCCTCTATAGAATTGTGATGCGCGGAAACCAACGCAAATGATTTCGTAGTTATACGCAGAATTTATTCAAGAATGAGTATGCGAAGTTTCTAAGTCCGCACTATTTAAAACCACTTCATTATTTGAAGTGAAACACCTCGAAAACAACGATATTTTTCACAAAAATTGCAAATGATCGTAAACGATTAAAATATTCCTCAAAGACTTGCAAAATAGGGCTTCGCTAACCGAAATTTGTTTTTTGAGGTACATCAAAAATTAATTCCCCACCGTTTAGTTTATTTATAATTTTTAGTGTTCTACAACCAATTCCATACATGACAAAAGGTCTTTACAATGAATTGCAAGTGAGCATATTAAAATACAATTAGGTGTTCAAATAGGACAAATTATAATAAAAAGATGGTTTAGTAAAGACATGGAACTGCAAAATAAATGATAATTCAAAAGATAAATATATGCCACTACGAAAGAGACGTATTTATAAGATTGGTGGAGGACAGCTATGGACAGTAAATGGATTTGAGAGCTCCGATTCTTTTGAAGCACTTTGGCATTTATACAATTCTTTCTTCGCATAATTCATAATTCGCATATTCCCCTTTTACAATCCTTTTTTCTTCTGTCAAGTGAATTTCTCAGACGAGGAATCCACTGAAGAAGGAATCGCTCGTTGTTTAGAAATGCGGATTAAATATAGGTATCAATTATATACGTGCCATTTTGCCGAAATGGTGTATAGTGACAAAATGTTGTATACTGACAAAATGGTGATTAATTAAAATATTACTTTTGAAAAGTTCGATTAGCAGCAGTTCACTATTTCAAAGGAAAGGTGCGAAAATGAACTGCTTAATTTTGGCAGCATTCCTTTTCTTTGGTGCGAAATGATACAGATTAAGGAAAAGGGTTGAGGTGACTTGGCCGTGCACAGGAACACTCCCATTGCACGCGAATTCTCCGGAACGGCCTGTTAAAATGTTTTGGCCTTAGATGGTTAAAACAGCCTCCCGGATAGAGGAAGAGATAAGGTCAGACTTTTTAAAGTCCATTTTCCTTGGAATACAGATTAAATTTGAAATCTTTAACCTTCAACGTGCATTCACTATCATAACTACCACTATTATTGGCATATATAGTTTACAATTATAATATATGAATTTAATATGATTAACGTTCATCAGAACATGGAATTTCACAGCTTCAACTGTTTAATACCTCGTAAACAACACAATTCAACAAAAAATGACGGCCAAGTTGGTGATTGACGAAGTGATAAAAAATAAGTACTTTTGTTAATCTCACGAACAAATGGCGATTATTTGCAGTATATCTAGAAAACGGCGATATCCTTTGTAACCGTAATTACGAAGCAAAAAAAGATTAATGAGACTTAATTAACAGTTTTTAAACATACTGCATCAATGATTCTTGTATAAGAGGATACAAACCCACAGCTTAAACCACAATAACTCGAGATTTCCACAGCATATAGACTTTAACGCGAAATCCAAAGGAAAAGTAAGACATCGATTACAGGGTCCATGGGTTCGATTACAGGATGCCCCAAAATCATGATTTTTCCCATAAAAATGCATTGCGGGGATGTTCGGGAATTTGTTGAGGCACGACGACAGGCACTAGGAAAACATACGAACGGCATCATTGAACACAAAATGGTGGACTCTTTCAATTAGGAGTCGTTTGAGCATCAGAACGCAACACTCTTAGGGTCTCCCTTATAATTTGGCTTAATCAATTAGTATTCTTATCGCCTATGTCTATGGTGTGATCTCTAGACCAATTAATATCCATCCATGGCGGTTATAATTCGAGATTTATCGCTGCATCGAAGCTGCATTGTTTTAAAAAAAAGAGGGAATATATATCCTTATTCGGTCGAACGCCAACTAGTTACAAGATAATAGTCGTAAAAGACTTCATTAATTCTCCATCGAACTTTAAATTTTGATACTAATAAATTGGGTACAGTGAAACTGCAAAAGAAACGGCGTCCGAATTTCACTGACTAAATCATCCAAGTCAACTCCTTATCCAAGTAAATCTCAAAGTACAATATTCGTTTATCCCAAGATAATGAAAAATATCGTCAAGCTGAAACTACCTAAAGTAAAAGCTGACGACACTGAAATCGATTTCAGCTCATCTGTAACTAATGTAGGAGTACATCATGATCAACACTTTACTCCGATTCCTCATGTAGCGACAGACTGCAAGAAATTACACTCAACTCTCCAAAATGTGAAAGGATATAAGTATATATTGCCATTTCAGCTAAAAACATTTCTAAAGTATTAATTATTCCTATCTTTGACTATTGTGACATACTAATGATCGAAGCAAACAAAACAGTCGCCAGTAAGACATTTAATCATTCTGTCATATTTATCTTCAAAACCAAAACAATGTGATCATTTTCCCCACTCTTGAAAGAACTGCTTGGTCCACACTCAAGGAGAAAATTTCACGCTCTCGTATATTATTACTGATTTTTGCCCCACGTCCTTATTTTACTAACCTCAGCTACTCGTAAGGACACATTGGCAAACTTATGATAGCAATTCATAAAACCGAAATTTGCTACTTGTCCTTGAAGCAAAATACTGGAATGAAGTTGCTCAACCAAAATGAATACAATCATCTTTCTTTTCATTTAAGATCTCTGAAAGACTATCGGTCAGAACATCAACTACCTCCTTGGCTCCTTCCATCGCTCCTTCCAATCGTTCTTGCTCTTCCGTGGATAGCTATGAATACATCGCATCCACCCAACTTTTCTCTCTTCATTTTCAGGCTCTCTCTGCTGAGATAAATTTGAAAAATGCGCATCTCATTAACACCAAAGCCTCGGACGCTGGCTGAACTTTATTTTTTGATGAATATTAATTAGTAAGATATGTCATTTTGATGTCTTCGTGATTTTTTTCTTTTTTTCATATTTTCTCCTTAGGATTAGTAATTATGATGTTTTTCTTGTAATTAATATTTTTATTATTCTGTAAATTTATTCATTTGTAATTTATGTAATCTTATAATTGTAATTACTTTGTTGTTATTTTGTGTTTTTTCGGGTTTTCCTCGGCCCCACTCCTCTGTAGCGTGGGTTTTTTCTTTGTCAACCTTCAGTAGCAAAATAACGAACGAAAATTAACAAACATTTTGAGTAACGAAATTGTTTTCGAGAAAATATGATAATTTAAATGAAAACAGGTATAAAGATTTCCTATCCTAGTTAATTGAAGAAACGCTTCAATTGTATTCAATATTTTGCTGAAAAAATTACAAATGTACTGCTTATCAGATAGAAACAAAATCTCAAGTCATCAGCCATCCCTCAACAAACAGTCATATTCCTTTTAGAATCACATTTTCCTTAGAAAATATATGCTGTGGTTTGCATTATCAACCCGTAATTGACGGTATATCGTAAAAATTGTTAATAAATGTCTACTCTTTCTTAAAAATACAAATAACATCAAAATACATCCAACGAATGTTTCGAAAATATGCTCTTAAAAGTCAGTTTAATGAAATTCTTTCACATAAGCACTGGCTTTTCGTTCGCCCGATCATTTGTGATGGGTTTCGATATTCTGCTGTTAAAAATGGCTTAATTAATTGCTGAGTGTGAAACATGAGCCGTCGACAGCGAAGCCTTTGAACGGAGTTATGAGATGCACAATAAGCGAATTTGAAAAGAATCAAATGGGAGAACAGAAAATTCTCGGATGCCTGAGATAAAGAAAAGGAATTTTCGAGAAGGTTTAAATGAGCAAAGCAATTAAAAGGCGAAGAAGCGGAAAGGATGACGAAGAGAAAGATACAGCCATCGTTATTAATAACTCCACTGAGATGAAGATAAATTGATTGCAATCATCGAATGAAATACAGTTAAAGTATAAGTATAGGGAGCAATAGAGAAGTAATTAGAGGGAAATCACCTTCTTTTACGGAAGCACGATATACTGCAGAAGGTCGAATCATAAAAAGACTTTAAAACCTGCAGCAAAGTACCCTCTTTCAATGTAAATCAAGGAGAGGCAGCAACCGATATATTTTGGTAATTTGTGCGGAAGAGCTTCCTCATAAGCGGCGGTTCGTTAATCGAAGCAATCTCAGGTCTTCAGGTACCATATCAAAATACCACCACTTAAACGAAACTGCGAAATATTGATAATTCTCTTAGCTCCTGGTAAAGCGGAAAGAATTTCTGTATTAAATGTTTAAATAATTTTCTGGCTACCATTGAAAAGGTTTGTATCAGATTAAAAATATTCTTTTGATCGTTATACAAGAAGTGAAAAATACTGGACTCGGCTAGGACTCGAACCAAGGTCCCCCACTTTCGGCGTCCTTAACAACTAAACTACCGATCCACGTCCTTCTGTAAATCGGGGCTTTTATTGGTGACATTTGAAAGCCTTTACAATCGCTCGAATGTCGGCACTGCTTAGAGTTGAGATCAACTCCACTCTATCAGCTCAATATTAATTAGGCATTCTCTTATGATTTTAGACACTCGACAATTATTTAAATTCATATGGTTTTTACAACGCATTTCATAAATGTAAAAGAAATATAAGTCAATATATTCCTTTACAAATCTTGTAGCAAATAGAAAAATAAACAAGATTCGGATATCATATACACTGGCCACGAGAATTATAATTTCACATTGAGAATTTTAACTAAAACACGTTATTATAAAACACTAAATTGGAATTAACTGACGTAATCTTCGACCAAGAGTTCGCTCAAAATTTAGTATTTGAAATACTATCGATATTCCGTCGATGACAGCAATCGACTTTACTTATATTTCTCTAATTAGGATGATTACGATCTTCTCTACTGGAAATGATGTAACACTTTTTGCATCAATATCTAACGGTAAATACTGTAAGAATTCTACGGTACATTAGTTGACTTCCATAAAACACTGATTTTATTCCATAATTTTCATATTTGCTGCAAACGTATAATTTTCAAAATCTCCTTCTTTCAGTTGAGGGCTCAGAAGGACTCGTTTCAGTCACTATTTCTGTCATTGCCATAATGCGTATACATTACCATTGTAAGTAAGAGATTGCATAGTTTTAGAAACGAGGTATAATTTTTATTACTTTAAATTTTAGACACCGTATCCACATAAGTATATTCTGTTATTTGTATTTTGTAAGAAATTACATATTTTGAAGCATAACGACGGTAAATGTAAACCTCGCAAATTCCTTGAGGATGAATACGTACTTCGATCAGTACACTGGCGAATCGGAGGCCACTGAGCACGTCGACGCGCGTTTCTCCCGATTTGGAGCCTCAACACTTGACAAAAAACGAACAGTCAAAATGTGCAAATACTCCCTCTCGCGAAATGCATTCGTAACGGCCCAAGATATCGCGGAATCCGGTTAAAACGCAGGAGTCGGGAAATGCGAATTAATATTGGATGGCCGCATAGCGAAGAGGAATGCGGAATAAGAAATCCGAGGAATGCGAAGAGCGCCTTGGGGATGAATTTGAAATGAAGAGGGAGGGAAGAGAATGAGAGGGATTTGCAGATGGGATATGGAAAAGGAACGATTCGAGGATCATTGGTTATACAAGACGGAGGAAAGTGACACGAACCCGGGTCTTTCCAGAAAGAGTTCTAACCCAACCATTACTAAGTACATAGCACTGCAAGTAGGTCCAGGGCCTGGTGTTATTGTTACAATTTAGAAAATACTAACGTTATACACATTATTATACTATTATAGCTAATGCACTTATGATAATAATCAGCCTTTTAACAACACTTAAAATTAAAGGCTCATTAATCCACCAGCTGACAACTTCTTAAACAAATCTTCACTCGTCTTTTGACCTTACTAAAAACACTCGAAGTTCCAATCGTTCCAATAAGAGTCCTCTGAAGGAATATCCTGTCCATTCCACTCAACCCCGATGACCACAATACCCATAAAACATGCCATTTTAGAGCATCTGCCCGGAAAGTGGGAGACTAGTGTTCGAATCCCAGTCGCGTTACTATTTTTCACTTCTTTTGCATCCTCGTTGCACGCCTTCTTGTGCTGAGTCCCAATCCCATCTCATTCGAGAACCATTGCTATATTCCGGATTGCTATTCCTAGCGAATCTGATTGGCGACCAAATGACTACGCCAATAATTACTAAGAAAATCGAAAAGTGATAATGACTGACGAGAATAAGAAAAACTTTGTAAACTTAGAGAAGGCCGCCTGTGAAAAAGTGAAATAGTCCTTTTCTCTTTGACCCACAATGGACCCACATCTTAAAGAGGCGAATTTAATTCACACGAGCAAATCGCATTTCAAAGCGATGCTTTTTGCACTTAAATTATCCATTCAATCTATCATTTTCTTAGAAGGGGCTTCTCTTTAATTAATTCTTAAAAATAATTTCATCGCCCTGTCATAGCAGCTGAGGGATGAATTGAGAAACAACTCGAATGGTAGCGGATTAATCGATATCTTATGATATTCACGATTTTAAAAAAATTATCGCCATCTTTTAAATCACAGAGTTATCTGCATCATTTAAAGGAAAGAATGCGCAAGATGCATTTGAATTGAGGATTTAAATACTAGAATGGCATATCTGCTGATGGTTGCGTGGATAGTGTGTGCTATATTATATAAATATTAAAACAACGTATAAGGTAACTCTTTACGCAGGTAAATCAAGATAAATTAAAACGAAGTGACCAAAAAATGCCCGTCTCTATCGTCGAAGAAATTCATTAGCTGTCAACGTTATCGATAACTTCGAAATGGTCATGAGTAGGAACAGCGAGAAAATGCCAAATTAATTATTTTGGGGAGTTTTCCCAATCCTTCCGATTCATGGATGAGATGAATAAGTTAAATGGAAAAAGGCCACAAAAGAGAAACTGTTAGCGGAGGAGTCCCTGTTTTCCTATCGAAGTGCCTCTTTAAATGTGAGACAGACAAAAACGGATTTTTCTGGAAAAACTGTCAACGATATAAGTTCTCCTACGTTTTAATTCAATATAGCACGGAATTCAATGTGCACATATTTTGTTTATATTCGAATGTACGTGTTTCCCATAATACAACAAAGAGCTATGTACGAAACACGCTATTCGAAAATACGATCCCTAATCGTTGTTTTTCGAAATCTGAAGCCACGTTTATAAGATTATCATACTAAAACTGAAAGCATTTCCATTACTTCCTCAGCTCAAAGTCAATTTAAAAATCTTCTTTAAGTTAATTCACTTATAAAAAACAACGTACTCACTTTGAATTTATGGAAATCACACGTATTCAAAATAGTCAGTGAATACCAAGAAGCATATATCCGAAACATATTAATCGATGCGTCCTTCGAGAGGAAGACACAAATATATTTAAACCCTTAACTGGTCGAACCCAAATATTCACAGAAATGGTCATTGTGACCCGATAACTTACAAAATTAACAAACTCTTCTGACGATACTATTGCGTGACTTTTACTTATTTTAATTAATAAACTTCCTTACATTATATATTATCAAAGTAATGAGTTTTAAACCAATTGCCGTGAAAAAATCAAATAAGTAAAGAGTCAAAAGCAAGAAAATACTGTTGCATTTATAGCGTTGATAGTTTCGGCCTTTACTTGATAGAAGATCATTATAACAATAAAAAGAATAATAGATCTCATGTTTTAATTATATGAAATCGCAAAATATATACACAAGACAAGGACAAAGATAGGGAGGGGTAAGAGGGACGGTTGGGGAACAAACACCTCCCCTTGAACAGTGACTACACAGTCGACATTCTTTGTCTGATGCTTCGAATCCACGGTCGCGTGTATTTTGCGGTTTCGAATGAAACAAAATATTAGATCTAATATTCTTTTTATTCGTGTTGCGTGGGGTGAAAATGCCTATCTCAGAGAAGCATCATTTTGCAAATCAAATGTTACTGAGTGATAAAAAGACAAGAAGAGCCACCGAAAATGAGATAACAAAAATAATCGAAGTAAAAGCGGTCAATTCGACGGGTTGAACAATATACCTTCCGTAGAATATTTCGTAAGAATAAATATGGTTTAGGATATAAAAATACAATCCCATAATTTGTTCATCGATTTTCAAAATGGCAACTGCACATTTGATTTATAATTTATCCTAAGAGCTTAACAGTTGTGAAAAAGCAATCCTCAAAAATTGATACTAAAGAAAAGAGATGCGATTGATGTTTCACTGCAATGATTAGGGTCTATAATGATGCGGTGTCATTTTCTTAAGTACTTCAGTCGATTTGCCGTTGATTCCTCAGGCGTCTGAGGGAGGACGTCGAATGCTCACTCTTTGCAGAATCAATTGGCGTTATGCGCTAAAAATGTCACCACCACTCGCGGATCCTCTTCTTGGGACAATGTGTATCCCATCATGCCTTTCGGCAAACTCTATAGTAGCTGCTAAGTATCTGCCACTTCTTCCATCTCTCGTCATTCTCATTTTTCGCTCCGATAAACCCGAAGATCCCCTCCGCATAATAACACATGTAAATGCTCGAGCGTAATTCTATCGACAGATTCCGGCTTTTTAGAGAAGAAAGACTTTGTAGTTGAAAGCCATAACGAACTGACAAAATGAAACGTTTACCATTTGCTAATATGCGTAATAAATCCTTTCCGTGGTACGTTTCATTTTGTGAGTTAGCTCGAGTTGACGCGAGGCGAATTTGTTGAATGTGTGCAATGCGTAGCAACAATTCAATACGTGGTCACACGTATTTCACTGACTTTGCACTTGATGTATTCGATCATGAACGAGTATTTGTACTTTTATGTGTCTTCTTATATTGTAGCTACTCTAGAAATAGGTTTGCGCAGATTTATCTTATACCGTTGTTTTCCAGCTTTGAACTCCTTTTGCCTGAGTGCTTCATGATTTACTTAAACGTTAAACTCTTCCAATTTGTAATTTCTTCCAATGCAATCGTTACTAATAAAGGAGTTTGATACAAGATGTCACCACTGAGCCAAAAAAACTGACGATCCTCCCCGAGATGAGTCAAAATCACGATTTAATGGAACTTTATTCGTAATTTTCAACTGCGATACTTTCACTTGCCTTTAACAGAAACCTCTGAGTACCAAATTAAGTTCAGATCCGTTGGTGGGAACCGAGCGAATGAACATTCTGCCGATGGCGAACACAGCGTTCTTCCAAACTCAAATGCAATCAATTCCGAGAGCGCGTAACGTATTTTTCTGTTTATGCTTTTTCAACCTTTCGAAGAAAATGGGCTTTCAGCGGTAGTGCTCCTCCTCAGCCATACAGAAGAGGGTTCGTTCGTCTTGCTGAATGCCAAGGAACACATCATTTCGAAATTTCGTGCGGAAATTTCCTTCCGCAACATTTTCCTCGTCCAATTTGTAATTACTTCTGAAGAATTCGAATTCGGCAATCGAAGAAAGAGACCTCTCCACCGTCTTGGATTCATTCCATCGCCGAAAGGACAATCGCCTTCGCCCATTCGGGGCAATCGTTTCTTGAAAATACCTTATCCTAAATGCAGCCATGTAAGAATACAATTAACGAAACCTGTATAAATGAAAATAGGCATTTTAACACAAACGACAAATTATTGTTTACAGTACAGTAAATATGGTTTATTTTAATCGTCGTTGAATATGTTGAGATCTCGGCTCCATTCCGCCAGCAATAACTTCCACTCCTTCGGTAGTTTTCATTCTTTATTTTCATTTCATACGATTTCGTTCGGAATTTATTCTTTGAATCAAACGACGCACATTGGTATAGTGGAATAGTGGATGTGAGAGCTGCACATTCACGCTTATCGATGCTCATTTCCATCAATGGAGAGAAATTACCGAAGGTGGAAGACAAGTGGCTCCCTCTTGTTTGTGAATTTCGTGTGGTTTCCGAGGAATTGGAACAGCAAACAGATCTCCTACGCACGAAACTGATACTGGGTCAGAAGAAATTGCTTTTCTATTTCGGTTGTGGAAACTGAAGAGAAATGGATAGCGGTGGGGTTCGGAAGCAAAACGACGTTTTCGAGATTTAAGGAGGACTTTGGCAATGTAGATTCCGAAAAAGCAAGACGTTCATAGGAATGGATTGACTCCAAGAAACCATGCTTTCATCGTAAAACATTTTCAGTGAGGGGTCGTACACAAATTACGTAGCGCAAAATTCTCCAATTTTTGAGCTCCCCCTCCCTCCACGTAACAGACACCAGGCAGGACTCCACTCCGATACGTGGCTGCTTTGTGAAGAGTTTTGGGCTGATATTCAGGAAAGAAAGATTTTTAGTTCCCAATAATAATCCACTTTTCTATAAATAATTTCAATTTTAAAGGTCTCAAATACATTTCACCTAGATTCGATGGCCAGTTGATCATTAGCATCTCACAATACACAGACAGGGGAATAGCCAACCACACTCCACTCCCGCTCAGACTACTTCCGTTCGTCACTCGCTCGGATCAGAGCTGCCAATCACCCCAGGTAAATTGCGCGCGAGTTTTAAATTCGAACTTTAAACATGCAGAAATTTTGCTTTTTTCTGCAGTTCTAAAAGCGTTACGCAAACCCCCACGTACCAGGATCGTAACGCCGGACCTCTCCCTTCCCCCAAATTGGGTTACGTAATTTGTGCACGGCCCGTAAAAGGGATAATTAATTCTCCCATGCATCACTTCACTTGGTGTACCAATATCCGCAATATTTTTAGAGGAACATTCGGCTCGATCGAGGGTCAGTACGCGGACGATGCCTCTGTGGGTTTTTCTCTTTGAGTTGGACGCGATCGATAAATGAGTGCTAATAACGAAAGGTGATTTGTAATGATCTGCTATGATAAATCAGTAAATGTCTACACTCTTTATGAAGCATGAAGATCTTCGTGATGCATGGTGGGAAGAGATAAACGAAAGCTTTACTTTTTTAATAAATTCAGAAAAAGTACTTTCTTAGAGAATGCAGCCGATACTACGGTATTCTCTCTGTTATACTGGCCGTTCTGACGCAGTGTTTGGGGAAATAGATGCTGAAAAGAAGACGCTTCTGCGAAGGTCATCGATGGAAGAAGGCACACCGAAAGGGGGCTTGCACTTGTCCATTTTTTAATTTGAAATTCGCTAATTCTGGCTGGACTCTTCGATCGCGTGACTTAATAAAGAAAATTCAGAGCTTTTCGGATTCCTCTAATTTGGTGCCTCGAAAATAGTAACGCGAATACATTTGTAACTTCCGAATTTCGCTAGAACAAAAGAGGCCTTTCTGGGTACCATGTAATTAGGCCGACGAACAGGAGTAGCAATTAATATCGCAAACGTTCATATTTACCCACGAAATAAAAAATATGCGAAATTTATATTTATAAGTTGCCAAGGAAAAACGGACTTGAAAAAAAAGTCCTATTTTTTCAAGTCCGTTTTTCCTTGGCATTTTTCCTGGGTGCACGTCTTTATGTGCAATTTACCCTTTCCTAATAATAAGTTGGTCAAACAATACATGTAATAAGATCTACGATGAATGAACTTGATTATATAATGATATCTAATTAGCTGAGAATTGTTTCGTTATTTTGAGAATTGAGCTCATAATAGTTTAAACGATTTAGAAGAATTAAAGGCTGAAGAAGAAAAAGTAAAAATGCAACAAAAAGTGAAATAATCAACTTTGATCAGTTTGAAGGTTCTTCGCCGTGTTGTTAATCATAGAATTCTATTTTAATTATCTTATCTAGCCAGAAATGCGAAGGGAGCCTATAATATATAATAATCCTAATCTATTACCGCAGTTATGATTTAAATTCATTCCAAATGTACTTGAAATCGAGATCGAATGTATGCGTCCCTGCAAAAGTGTTGAATATTTATTATGAAATTGTAGTTCTCATCGTCGACCAGTGGCCTGTGCGTCCAAGGCGAGACAATTCTTTTGGCTCTCAACACTGTCTTTATTATGCACATTTCACTTAAAAATTTAGCCTCGCAGTTACAAAATGTGGATTCTGACCATTAGTAATTAACGATTATTTAAGGCAATTACACAATCATAATCCTATCGTTCTCTATAAAAATGCGTATAATGATCTCCCAATACGGTTTTGTACCACATTGACACGCAAGTCTTACACATTCATAAAATATGGCATTCTTTCCGCAATTAGCTCTACACTACTTTTCGCGAGAGTTCAATGACGGAGTAATGTTTGACTGAGATTTTTAGAAAGTAATAATATTTGTGACTCGTCGATATACATTATCGTTTCTATAAAATAAGTCGTAGGAGGGAATTTATTGATATACTTTTATAATTTATCGAGATAGCCCCCATCCCTATGATTGTTGAATATTCGAATATTTTGCATTCATATTTGATTACATCTCGCTGAGTACAGTTCGAATTAAATTTCGCTGTAAAATTTGTTTTCCATCGCTAGTTTAATTCTCAAAGGTAGTCTTCGAGTGTTACAGCGGCATATTAAAATAATAACACTGATGATTACTCTACATAGAAAAAAAATAAGTGCTGAAACACTGTACCGTTGCAATGCAACCACGTTAAATCTTCCTCACCTCGAGACTATAAATCGATTGGGGAGATGTTTGCCTCCACACTGTGGATCTCTTCATCGAACCGTCTTCCCGAAATAAGCGAAATTACGAGGATTCGTTACACAAGGAGAGTGCTCAAACGGGCTGCTTATTTAGGCCTTTATTCGTCCACGTAATCGATTCGCGATTTTGCGTCACTCCGAGTTCCCTGAAACAATTGCGCATCGCCTTCTCTCCCCGAGGGCTTCCTTAGAGGGCTTCCTCGATAAATTCAAACGACATTTGCGTGCCTCCTGAGGAAGAAAGATGGAAAAATGACCAAATGGAACTGACGAGGACTTTTACAACCGGATACTGGAGCCCAAATGATTCTTTCACTTGATGTCATTTTTCGCTTACACCTTGTCAGTGAAATCCTTCCAGAAATTCCATTTTGCATTGATAATATTACAAATGCCACTTTGAAAGGAGGTGGCCCTACATTTTTGTTAATTTTTGAAATTAATTTTCGCGATGTTATCCATCGCACTACAAAACTTTGCTCAAAATCCATTAAATTCCATTCAATCAGAACAAAATATAAATTATAATCACAGAAAAATAAAAAAAGGATTTGTAGAGTCATTCAGAATAATTACTAAGCAAACTCAAAGGGTATGCTGGGAAGAATATAGTACATGACATTGACAGAGGAAATATTTCGCAGGAAACTATACACAAAAGGATGATCAAAACCACTTAAGTCAAGCAAGCAAGCCATACCCATATTTTAACATCATTTTTAATATATGTATATTCTCCAGGTAATGCATTGCATTCTTCTGAATAAGGGCAATATACCGTGCGATTGGAAGTCTACTACAGTCACCCCCATACGCAAAAGGGGAGGTAGAAAATTATTAGATAATTATAGGCCGATTAGTTTAACAAGCGTGATTTGTAAAATATTTGAGAGAATGATAGCTGACTGTCAAAATTAACTGTAATGTCAAAATTAAGTATCTTTTTAGATTTTTTCAATGGATTCCTTTGCGCCAAACGATGGCCGATACATTTTTTACTGAATCCAATTTTAGAAAACGGGAAAATGATGAGAATTACGGCTTCCAAAAGGAAAAATGTAAAGTGATGTCCCATTCCGTCAGAATTTTTGGTAGCTTTGCGTGTTGCATACACTCGACATTTGTTTATCATTCTCAGGCGTCGTAAAACAATATAGTGCGTTTACCTTAGCCAATATTGAGTGCGTGACTTGACTTTTCTCTAACTTTTTTCCCAAAACGTATTCATAACGGTTTAAATGGACGATGTGCTTAGTTTCAATTATGCCAAATAAAGACGTGCATATCTCAGTTGCTTCTGTATGAGTGTGGGCATAATTCGCCCAATAGATAACAATTGAAAAACAGTGTTGTTTATTCACTTTGCTTTCACGTTGCTTCTTGGATGGAAGAATAATTTGAGGATAAAACAAAAAATAATCATAATTAATACGCATCATAATTTATACGCAGTAATCTTATCTTTCCTTATTTATATCGAAATAGATATATATATATATATGTATGTGTATGTTCCTGATAATCTCGAAAACCAGATGTCGCACAATGTTCAAACCATTAACATAATTAAATGTCTTCCCGGGGATGATCGAGTGATACCTTTAATTTCCCTAAAGTCCACGGTTCGAACCCAGAAGAGTCAAAACGTTTTCATAAGAAAAACACGTAAAATTCATTTTTTTCGTTGCAGGGTTCATTTCTTTTGAAAACTAAATTAGAAAGAACGGTCGTAAGGAGTCGAAATGAGCACCAAATGAAGGAGAATAGAATGAAGATTCTTATTTTGGTTGAAGAACATCGTTTATTATTCGAAATTGCGAACAGTTTGATAAAATATTCTAAAATTTTGTCCAAATTATGATGTTGTAAAAAACCCATCCCCCTCGACGATCCAGGCGATTGTTGATTCTAGCTCATGAGTTTATCTATAAGATTACGTTGAGAAATAATGCACTCTTAAGATTAATGCTGAGAGCAAGTGAAAGACTAAATGAAGTGTACGACATTTCATGGGATTTAAACGTTTGCAGTCACGAACTGTGAAGAACCACTCGGACGAATATAAGAAAGTTTTAAAAAATTCGAATTTTGTTGAAGATTCTGTAGCAACCAAGTTTTATTAATATCAACGTAATTGTTTACAGTCTTTTTCGTAAAATAACATCCATGCAAGAGCCCTGCAATAAATAAATGAGTTTTATAGTTGTGGGTTACTGAAAATTGATTTCTATCAATCAATTCAACTTGTTGCGTAAAAATAACCTGGTAAGTTGCGAATGTATTGAATATTATTTTCTGAATTAAGTATCAAATCTAATCTTTTGTTTTGTTATATTCAGAATGCAAAAATTGATTTATTAGTTGTTTTTAAGTGCTTCCACTCCATATTCATTTGTCAACCTTCTGTTTTTGGTGTTTAATCTTTGTTTCTATTTTGGCATTGCAATTGTTTTTGTGTTATTTGTGTTCCATGTTTATGTTACACATTTTAAGACTGAGATATGAGTCAACTCCGTAATACACTTACCTTCCGCAAAGAATATTCATCGGTGGTTATTAGAGTGATATATAATTTATTTCTGTCATTTATGTTTAATATTTGATTTCTTTGTCTCCCTGTACCTGTATGAAAATGTAACTTTAAACGTGGTACTGCTTATTCTAATGTGATCTTAGAATATATTTTTATATCGTCTGAGTTGAAGATATTTTTCATTCAGAGCATACGAGATGTGGTTTGTAGACTTAATTGTAACTTAAATTTCTTGGTATATAGGATTGTGAAGTCTGGTATTTGCTATCTATCAACATTTATGAAGCATGTGTTACGATCAATGTTGTTACACAGGTATTTATGAACTTTAATATCCCCGTTGAGAATGAACGGAAACTTCTGTTAGTATAATCAATATCAATAACAGTAATCTATATATATAACTTTCTTCAAGCAACTCACCGGAAAAGAACTTCTTCCTACTAGTTATCTTATAGTATAATGATCACCACTGTGTATTTATTAGGGATGGGACGTTCGAATCTTCGAATCCTCGAATCCATTGTGTTTCACCTCGAATCCGAATCCTTAAAAATCTAAGTCACTTACATCCTCAGCAGATGAAAATCCTTGCGTTTATTTCAACCAACCAGCAATTTCAACGTTACCGCCATTACCATGAGTGCAATCGAAAGCAATGATAGAATCGATTCTTCGAGAGTGATAAATTCCTATTTCCTGAGCGGGTAAATTCAGAATATGCGCTAGAGTGACCAGATGTGCGCACAAGTCGCCAAATTGGCGATTTTTCATACTATTTGGCGACCAAATGGGGGCGTTGGTGACTGGCGATTTTTAAGGCGACTTTCGAGAATTCGAAGCTGAAAAACAGCGAGTTGAGGGCACGCGTATCCAAAAACTCAAATGCTTCGGAAGCGAACGTATAGATGAGCCCGGCGCGGCGGCCGTGTCATCTGATATCCAGGCGCAAATCGACAATTTTTGACTAGCAGCTTTGTAAAATCTTTCACAACAATGTAAAGGAGTCGATCGTTGGAAGGAACCAATGCCTCCTGCATACAGCTTGCTTTGGTTGACCATGGAGGTAATGTAGCCAGGCAGTCAGGAGACAGAATAGTAACATTGTTGTAGGGTTGAGATTACAGAATGTACGAAAGTAACGAGCGAATGCTCCACCGCCACTACCAAATTTCATTCAGGAACGATACAATGTCACAGTACGGACAAGAATCTTACGTAAGTAGGAGTTCTAATCTATATGAATAAGTTCGTGAATACCCATTGTCGAATCTCGTCCGATGTCTAGACACTTCCATATAAGGTGACATGCGCTTTCATCCAGTCTTCTGGCAAGCTTCAAGGAGCATAGTGCTGTGCAGTAGAAAATACGAAAGAATACCTGAATATGTCCAGTGAGGTGTGGAAGCATTTCACAATATCAGATGCAAACTCTAGTTTTGCCATTTGCAGGTATTGTAAGACATCCATATCACGCGGTGGGAAATCGCATAGCACGAGCGCAATGAAGAAACACATGAGGAAGCATTGCTTTCAAATGTTTGCCGCTAAAAAAGAGGAGGAGGGAGAAAGGTAAGCAAAAAAAATCTGATGTGGCCAACACATGACTTTCTCCGTATTTATTGAAAACATAAGCCTATGCCGGTAATATATAAATAACTCTAAGACAATGAGTGTTACAGGAAAATGTTTCATACAAGCTTTGTAGTAAAAAACATTATCTTCAACTTTGGTACATAATTGTATATACCAAAATTGCATTCTGATAGATATATGTATGAAAATCTTCCTTTTCTGGGTAAACAACAACTTCCGGTTAACCATTATTGAAGAATAACTCCTAAACAATCAGTGTTACGAAAAAATGTTTCATACAAAAGTTGTACCAAAGTACATTATCTATAACTTTTGTAAATAATTTTATATACCTACATTGCATTTTGACAGAGATATGTATGAAAAACTTCCATTTCTGGATTAACAACAACTTCCGGTTAACCATTATTGGGGAATAACTCCTAAACAATCAGTGTTACGAAAAAATGTTTTATACAAAAGTTGTAGTAAAATACATAATCTACAATTTTGGTGTGTAAATGTATATACCTATATTGCATTCTGACAGAGATATGTATGAAAAACTTCCTTTTCTGGGTAAACAACAACTTCCGGTTAACCATTATTGAAGAATAACTCCTAAACAATCAGTGTTACGAAAAAATGTTTCATACAAAAGTTGTAGTAAAAACCATTATCTAGAACTTTGGTAAATAATTGTATATACCTACATTGCATTTTGACAGAGATATGTATGAAAAACTTCCATTTCTGGATTAACAACAACTTCCAGTTAACCATTATTGGGGAATAACTCCTAAACGATCAGTGTTACGAAAAAATGTTTTATACAAAAGTTGTAGTAAAATACATAATCTACAATTTTGGTGTGTAAATGTATATACCTATATTGCATTCTGACAGAGATATGTATGAAAAACTTCCTTTTCTGGGTAAACAACAACTTCCGGTTAACCATTATTGAAGAATAACTCCTAAACAATCAGTGTTATGAAAACAATTTTAATACAAAAGTTGTAGTAAAGTACATTATCTATAACTTTTGTATGTAATTGTATATACCTATATTGCATTCTTACAGAGATATTTAAGAAACAAAAATTTGTTCCGGATAAACCGTAACTTCCGGTTAAGCGATATTCTCCAAAAACTAATCAACTCTTGGCATTGTTAGGGAAATCCTAAATATGAATTTTGAAAATGATCGGATAATTACTTTTTAAGATAGAGCGCACACAAACTTTGTAACCACAGACAGACAGACAGACAGACAGACAGACACACAGACAGACATGTTCGGGAAAATAGCTTAATCATGCTCTATGGGCCCCAAAACATCTATTTCCGTCGAAATCTGGAGATCGAATTTTTTTGCGAATACAATACTTTCTCTATACTACGTATAGGGAGAAAGTAATAAAACACATCTTTGAACTTACATACCATTTATGTTGATTATTTATCGAAGTAGCAAATTTCACATGGGAATACCATCTTTTCAGTTTTTCAATAGTATTGACCTTATATTTCTATTGATTTACCAGAGTCACCATCCCTTGATTCCAATGCAGAGGAGACAATGCACTCTGCTTCCTCAAGTTTCTCTGTTGCAATGGACAGCCCTTCACGCTAATTGAGCCCTAATTACCCTTTGCCGAAGAGGAAAAACTCTGGGCCATCACAATTGACATTGAAAAGTTTCATGGAGAAAAAGGGAAAACTTAAGCCAGGTGATCAACGAAGTAAAGAAATCACACAATTAATTGCTGAGATGGCGTGCCTGGATAATCAGCCCCTGTCAGTTGTAGAGAATAAAGGTTTTCAGGCTCTGGTTTTCCATTTAGAGCCAAGATACACAATGGCATCTAGGTAGCATATTGGAAATAAATTAATTCCAGAAATGTATGATGAAACAAAAACAAAAGTCAAGGCCATTCTCAGCAAAGCAGAGAGTATTTCCATTACAACAGATATGTGGACGTCAACGAGTAATGATGATTACCTCAGTATAACTGCTCACTTCATTGATGCTGACTTTAAATCTCACCATTTGTGTTTAGAGGTAGTGCCTTTTCCTGAAGTTTCACACACTGGTCAAAACTTGAGGGTATTTATTTGTGAAACTCTTAAAAGCTGGGACATAGAAGACAAAATATTTTTGATTGTGCGTGATAATGGGAGGAACATATGCTGTGCTCTTAATGAGTCTGATTTCAGCCATATTCCATGTCTTGCTCACACACTGCAGTTGGTGGTCAAAGATGGACTTCTAAATAATAAGATGGTGAGTGGTTTGATTGCTACATGTCGGCGTATTGTAGGTCATTTTAAGCACTCTTCCAAAGCTACCAAAGTTTTCAAAAAGCCCAAGTAACTGTGGGAGTTAAGCAACACAGGCTACTGCAGGATGAGCCCACCAGATGGAACTCCTCATTGCATATGCTTACAAGGTTGCTTGAACAAAAGGCAGCAGTTACACTGCCAGCGACATATCTTACTGATCCTATTGAATTGACTTCTCATATTTGGGAGCAGATTGTAAGTGTTGCAGGCATTGCAAACATTTTTAATCAAGCAACTTTTGCTGTGAGTTCAGCTGATGTAACCATATCAGAAGTTATCCCCATCATTAACAGTGCAATGCATGAATTGAAGAAACCTGCACCAGTCTCTTCTGGCTTGCAAGGTGTGAAGAACGACTTATTGACTGCACTGAAGTTCCGATACCCATCAGTGGAAAGTAATGAATTCTACGCTGTTGCAACTCTCCTTGATCCAAGGTTCAAAGGAAGTGTTTTCCAAAGTAAGGAGCTTTTTCAACAAGCCAAAACCCAGCTAATTCAGGAGGTTAAAAGCATAAGTGGAGCATATCCTGAGGAAAGGAGAGAACTGGTAAGTAGGCTAGCGTAAGCAATGTATCATTTGATTGCTTCTTATTTCATAGTTTATATAGACATGTTAAAATCTTTCCATTTTCTTTCTT
This sequence comes from Sympetrum striolatum, assembly GCA_947579665.1. Taxonomy (NCBI): domain Eukaryota; kingdom Metazoa; phylum Arthropoda; class Insecta; order Odonata; family Libellulidae; genus Sympetrum; species Sympetrum striolatum. Next base: position 107,433,513 of record OX388344.1, on the reverse strand, counting down.
ATCATAGGCTCCTACATCAGATGTTAAGACGTCGATGCATAGAATGTGGTTATTTTATAGCCGTATTATGAGCCCTGTACAAACATCTAATAATTCTGCTACTGCTGAGGAAGAAGTGGAAAGGTATTTGCGAGAAGAGCTTCTTCCTCCTGAAAACAATGCCTTAGAATCCTGGAAAAGAGTTGTACATCAGTTTTCAGTGCTACCAAATCTGGCTAGGAAGTACCTTTCAGCACCACCCGCAACAGTGCAACCAGAGAGACTGTTCAGCACAGCTGGCATTATATGTGATAAGAAGAGGAATTGGCTTGATCCTGAACGTGTTAAAATGCTCATTTTATTAAATAAAAACTTAAAGCAAAAAAGTTTTTATATGCTTGCAGTTGGAGTGTTTAATTCTATAGTGTGGAAAATTAATATTAGAATTCAAAATAAATACAAGCTTATGTAAAAAGGACAAGGCAACATTTAGGTTCTAGATAAAATTTAGGATTTAAGGTAAAGTTAAGATTTGGATTCGAAATAAGGTTCGAGACTCGAGGGTGAATTTAAGATTCGGATTCGAGATTCGGATTCGAGAAAAACTGGATTCGACCAATCTCTAGTATTTATCTATCCGATGTCAGTAAGTGCCGTAATAAATGCATGGGAGAAATTTTTGAACTTCAATTTCATACTCTTACCGATGTGATAAGATTATAATTTTTTGGGAGTCGTTAAAGGTTCAACTGAGTAATACATATTAAAATTTGTTGTTCTCTTGCCCAAGTATCCTCGGTTCGACTCTGGACTACTCGAATCATCACTCATAAGAAATGCACGCAATGTCCATTTTGATCGATGGCATTGCATTGCAGACATTTTTTCTTTTGCAGAATTAAATTAGAATTAATGGTCGCACGAAATCAAAATAAGTACCACAAGAAAGGAAATTGAATAAAGATTCTTATTTTGGTCGTAGAATATTGTATCTGAGTCGAAATTCAGAGAATTTGGACAATAACTTCGAAACATTTGTGTAATTTTATGTACGTAAACAATTCCCTAACGACAAAGGTGATTGTTGGACTCAACTCCCTTACTAATACACGGAAAAGATAACCTCATAAGAAATGTATTGGGAAGGACAGCCGACACTTTATGGCATTAAAACCATTATATTTCAGTCAAATTAGCCGCATAAAAAGGCCTGACCTTACATTTGTCAGGTATGACTGATTTTTTATATGTTGTTTGGACCAGCGCTATGTGACCGATTTTGTAGCTTCGGAAGACCTGAGCAATGCCCAAAAAGCCATTTAAATTTGAGTGATTTTATTAATTGTTGTTCTGTATCTTCTAAAGTAGGGAGAAGGGGGTGAATCAGACCATCGGGTGAATATATAGGAACGATTTTTAAAAAGTAGGCCTAAATCCTATACGGTAATGCTGAGATTGACAGCGTTACATGCATTGCTTATTATTTATCTTTTCTTGCTGCAAGACACTTTGACTCCATTTCTTACTTTCGGATTCAATTCTTTCTTCTCCAAAAGTGAAATGAATACAACAGTTACTACTTTTAGTTATTTCTCGTGTGTAGCAAGACATTCGTTGCTGCCAAAAATCATAGAAAATCAGAACACTCAGTCGGCACTCGTTCATTTCCATGCCACAGTTTGCATGCGTAGGAGCTTTCCAACGCTTCCTAAAGATAAATAAGATTGTAGCTGCACTGTTCTGAAACTGCGTTATACAGAAAATGCTGTTCTGTAATGGTTTAAAGAAGATGAAATGTCCTACAATCTAAGTAGCTTCGTAGGTCCAGAACCTTCCGAGAAACATTTCTCCGAAATTTGGAAATTTTTCCAAAAAGTGAAGAATTTTCGCCTTTTATTTCTGCAACCATCGTGAAAATTACTCGTACCGAGAGGAAAATTGTATTTCCTAAAGAAGCATTATATTTGTTTAGCTTAACTTTGAGCCAGAACCGTATACACAGAACAATGTTTAATAAAGTGGATTACCACTTCCCCTACACACACACAAGAATGTCTTCGGTGTTTAATTGGGACTGGGCGCTTTGTACCCCGAGGTATCGGGATTTTTTAAACTTTTGGTATTTAATTTGAATCATTTTTGACGGGGGAATTCACTATTATTAGTTAATTGTAAAACGAGAGAGGATAAATAAAGAGAAAGTTTTTGGCTAGGAAAATTTGTACATACATTTACGTAGATTATTTATCTTTCAAAAACTGTAGTATTTAACCCTTAATTACTCGCGTGGGGTCCTAAAAGACCCCAAGGATTATTTTTTGCCAATATTATAAGAACTACGAAACCTATTCATTTCAAATTTGGTGTACCTTCATCATTTAACGTCACCAGTATAACTTTGCGTTTTTGTTCAATTCTGATCAGCCAATTTTGAATTATTAACATAATGCATAAGTAAAATTAAACAAATTCAATTGAAACCAGAAAGCTTTATTTTTAAAATTTTTGTGCGGAAATCAGATTTTTAGTTCTCTCCTAGTCTCAGAATGTTGTTTTTTCTTGAATCAGTCAATTTCAAAGATTGTTATATCCTTCATGAATTTCGTTTTGCTGCCGGCATAGCGCATTACAACTATAATTTCTGACATTCGCGCAAAAATTCTGAATAACAGTGGCAAATAATTTCCATTCGAAGACTCAAGGAATTACTTTTCCTCGTTCTCTTTCTTCGCATGAGGTTCTAGGACCTTCCCGTTAGAGCAATAAACTCAACCATTGACAGCTGCGTATACTGTCCCTTCGAGTACCCGATGCGGCCGTCACCCCGCCCTTTTTCCTACTCTAAACACAAATATGTTTTCACTTCTCTTTTCTTTATTGCCATTCATCCTTTCTATTTATTGGGCAATGCACGCGCGTATTTTAGGAAGGATTGCACTTATTTTTTGGATTCCAGAATTTTGGTGACCCGAGGCAGGATGTCAGCACTCAAAGAACAAAAAGAGTAATAAAAAGCAGCTTCTCCTTTGCCAATGCTTGAAATGTAAAGTTTACTTTCACGTGAAGGAGGAAGAAATTTGTTGTCCCGAGGAATATGACTGAAAATGCATAGGCCTCCCCAAGATTGCCGTTCCTTGGGACCCCACATGATGGCTTTCGGGCCATCTGTAGATCTTGACCCCCAACGCCCCCAACCATGCGGAGGTTGTGCTTTCGTCTGCTCCTCCTCTCGTTGTCTCTTGTTCATTCCAAGTAAAAAGATCATTAGTTCATCAGTCACCGAGGACGCAGTATCTAAAAGAGAAGTTTCTTCTAGACTCGAGCATACGAGAATCCTAACGGAAAGTTTTTTTCATACAGGCAGAAGAAACACCAGTATTCATTGACACAGGACGTAAAAAAGTAAGTACAAGCATCCTTCGTTCAATGTATATTTCCATATATATAAAAAAAAGCAGGAATTTAAATAAATGTATCAGTTTAGCATATCATGTATTTAGATCTACATTTAGTACTTCATGTTTGCTAAATTTTACTCCTATTTTCTTTTAGAATGTCTCACGAAGATTCAAGCCAATCCCAAGAAAGGGACTACATGGAATTGTTTTATGAAACAGAGGAGGAAGTAGGTGGGGAGCAGGAAGCCGAAGAAGATGAAGAGATGTACAGCGAACACAACTCTGAGACCGAGCAGGAGATGAGCTCCAATGACGACAGTGAAGATGAGGAGGCATCGGGAAGTGAATATTTTTGGAGCAGAGACAAGAAATTTCATTGGAATATAGCACAACCTCCGAAAAACGTGAGAACAAGAAGAAGGAATATAGTTATTCAACGCCCAGGTGTTGCGAGTTTTGCAAGAAGTGCTACGACTCCTTCAGAGACGTTTTCATTATTCTTTGATACTCCCATAATGGAAACTCTAGTAACTCAAACAAATATTTATATTGAAAAGGTGCAGAAAAATTTTGAGAGAGACCGTGATGCTAAATTGGTGGAAAAAGAAGAAATGCGTGCTTTCTTAGGGTTGTTACTAATGTCTGGTGTATTGAGGAGCGGTCATCTCAACTTTCGTGATTTATGGGCAAATGATGGCACAGGAGTTGAAATATTTCCCTTGACAATGTCCTATAATAGGTTTTTATTTTTGATGAGGTGTCTACGATTTGACGATATCACAACTCGGGAAGTGCGAAGAATGGGCGATAAGCTTGCTCCGATTAGGGAATTTATTGAAAAGCTATCTGATAACTTTGAAAAGATGTATACCCCAAACGAGTATGTGACGATTGATGAGAAGCTAATTCCGTTTAGAGGTAGGTGCCCTTTTCGCCAGTATATACCAAAAAAACCTAAAAGATATTTAATAAAAGTTTTTGCGTTGGTGGATTCTCAAACTTTTTATTTGCAAAAATTTGAAATATATGCAGGCGTTCAGCCAGAAGGGCCGTACAAAATGGGAAATAAACCGGATGAGGTAGTGAAACGGTTGGTAAGACCCATAAAAGGAAGTAATCGGAATGTTACCACTGATAATTGGTATACTAGCATCCCTCTTGCCGAATCTCTTTTATCAGAGTACAAATTAACAATTGTTGGCACTCTGCGAAAAAATAAAAAAGAAATACCACCCGAGTTTCTTCCCAAGCGAGATAGGATAGTTAGGAGCAGCATTTTTGGTTTCACCAAAGATATTACTTTGGTATCCTATGTTCCTGTTAGAAACAGAGCAGTTATTCTTATCTCAACAATGCATCACGATGCTAAAATAGACGAATCAACCCAAAGTCTTCTAAAGCCGGAAATCATAACATGGTACAATAAAACAAAAGGGGGTGTCGACACATGCGATCAGCTTTGTAGCAATTATAGCGTTGCTAGAAGAACGAAAAGATGGCCATTAGCTGTTTTCTTCCACTTTTTGAACGTTTCTGCCACTAACGCATTCATAGTATATAATAGTAATGCTTCAAATAAAATTACAAGGCGAAATTTTTTAAAATTACTATCAAAAGAATTAATCAAAGAACACCAGATGATAAGGTCGAAAAATCAGTACATTCCAAAAAATCTCCGAAAACGCATTCGTAGAGAACATGGACATGAAGTTGCAAGTACATCTGTGTCAAGAGAAACTTCGAAGGGAAGATGTAAATATTGCCCAAGAACTAAGGACATTAAAGTCACCAGTAAATGTATTGATTGTCATGTTTTTCTGTGCAAAGAGCATACGGTAATAAAATGTGCCGAATGTGACGATGAAAGTAAGGAGATTAGTTGAAAATAAATTGTTTTCTGTAAAAATACTTTGTTTTTTGTTATTTACCATAAACTAATTTTTTTTAAAGTTATAATTAAATCTCATTAACTCTTTCATTAACATTAAAATAAAAATAACCTGATATTTTATTGTTAAAAATAAAAACTATGTCTGGGGTCCTAAAAGACCCCACGCGAGTACTTACGTAACTTTTTTTGACGCGAGTAACTAAGGGTTAAATGTGTCTTAAAAATTATATTAAACTAGAGTCTATCTACATGAAATGTTTGCTAGATTTCATTTGTTTATAAATAATAACATTTGTAAGGCTTATTTTGTACTTTGTTATATTAAAGGTTTTGGGAACTTCTATTTCATGAAATGGGATAGTTAGAAATTAAATTTTATAATATTAATTTGTAATTGATAATTCTTGAATATTGAATTGAGGCCATAGAATAGCATATCTAAGAAAGCAGAGGTCATTCTCATTCATTCTAAAAGAAAAGAATCTATGAAGGAAGGAAAACATAGAATCTAGAAAGTGTTTCCCTGTGTAGTAGTATCGGGTTAATTTATATTTTTGGTATTTAATTTTAATTCCGTCGTTTTTGACGGGGACATTCACTAGTAGTGCTATAAATATGTAACCGCATTATGATTTCAATAAGGAGAAGAACCCGGCCTCTGTTAGAGAAATAATCAGTGGTTCTTGGGTCCTTATATACAACGTATCTCTTTAACTTAAAAGTAGTCCTGATGTAGTAAGTAAAGTAGTAACATGAACCGACGCTGACATCCCCAAACATTGATCTTTAATCGCTTTTCAATTTTTCAGTCCGATTAGTTTTCACAGATGTGTTTGCATCCATCGTTGCATCGGAAAATTCTCTAGTGATAAAAACGGAGCTCTCAAATCATCGTTGAAGACACCGTCGAAATCAGAAATAATTCTTTCATGCGAGATTCGTCCACCTAATTAGCAGAAAGCCGGAGCGCGTGTCCAGAAATCAGTTTATGTCTTGGTTATGAGCGCACTTTCAAAGCGATGCATCGAAATGCACTGCGTCGCTGGAATCAACCGCTCTCTTTCTTGGCGACGGACTCCATCTCAATAAAATGGCGGAATCGAATAAATGATCACTCGGAGGAAAACACTGCGGAGAGCTCATTTGTGTGGAGTCCCTGTTCCTTTATTTACGCACTGTCGACCAATTGGCAACGCTGCACGCTCTCCAGTGTTGTACCTAGTTAGAATCCCGTGTAGCCTTTAATCCTAAGGAAAGCCTGAGATCCTTATGATAAAATGTGCCCCTCGGTAAAACAGTATCTCGTGACACATGAAATAAGTTTACACAATACTCTTAATTTTAATTTTTCGAATTTCCGTTATTCATTTTTAATACGTCAAAATGTACGTAAAAATCATTTCTTAAATCAGGGTATTTTTCTAATGACAAAATCTGTCCAAGAATTCGTATCGTAGTTACTATAAATTACAAATCAATTCTCGGCGTTAATTACAGCAGTTATCGAAGGTTTTCTTCCGTAACCCTTGAATCTTTTGACACTTTTCTCTCCAATCGACACTTTAAATGAAGCGTATTTTATTACATCGGATAAATTGTGCGATACCAAATGTTGTCCCAATAAGTTCTTCTCTATTGCACTGAAATTAGAGCGATGTTAAGACACCTGTTATATCCATCGCGAATATGGACTTGGGAGGCATTTCATTGGCGTGCATTTCCGGGAAGCAGCGGAGATATCGTTTTGATTCTAAGAAGTCTGAATTGAGCGAACGGATGATCGTTACGAAAGACAATACAAATAGAGGGCGGTCGCCGTCTCCAGTTTAAACATTTTCTTACACTGCCGAAGGAGTTAGCGCTATGTTAATAGTATTCTACGTTTCATAATTTTAGATATTAAAAGTTGAAAGAGCTCAAAATGGCCGTTGTTTGACTCTCTTAATAACACACCCGTGTTCCTTGTTTTCCTTTTTAGTTAACATTACGGCCAAAGCATCTTTCGCAAGTTACACACAGAAATTCACTCAATTGGCGCAGATGTAAAGTTTCTTAGAATTTGTAAAAACCTCGAAATATTTTCTTAAACAAACAACGGCTATTTGGAGCTATTTTAACTCTTAATGTTAATAACACAGCCGTGCTCCTTCTTTCCTTTTATTCTTAATAAATTAATAGGGTTTCCCTCGTTTTGACTCTACGAGAACAATAGGTCGATATTTATTCGATGACCACGTGACCCCGCACTAACTCCGATTTGAATTAAGCGATGGAAGAAGAATTCAGCACTCAACGGCACTTTGATTGTGAATTCAAAAATGATGATCTTGTTACACTCTTTTTAGGTGATATGGAAAGATACTGCCCAAAAGGTCCTGGGTTCGATGCTCTTTATTATGACTGCTATATTAGCTAAGGTTGATAATTTAATTTGAAGCACTTTCGAGGAAGATCGAAGTTGTGGACACAAATGTCTTCTGGTCGAATTGCTTTCCCGTTAGAAAAACCAATTGAGAGGCGTTTCATCTGCCGCATTCAATATGAGCTATGCGAGTTAAAGTAGTTAGTTGCGATACTTTTATTTATATAATATAATAATTTACCTCATTCATTTCGGGCCCCTTTCATGGCCTCCTGATTAAATTTTCAGGGATAATTTCCTCAATGGGATCAAGTTCGCTGATTGGAATGAAGTATGTGTAGAAAGGATTGTCGGGTTTCCAACCGATTCGATGAAGTCGTCTTTCACTTCACACATTAACTGGAAATTCTGAGATCCCTCTTTAATTCAGATTCGCCAGGGAACTCCTTTTCTCCATGACCCAAAAGTTCAAAATTTTAAGAACGAAATGCAAGGTTTTGAGTGCTACAGTGTATTAAAACGAATCGAGCTTTAAAGACGAATGCACTTCTACTTCTGCGCGAATAAACCACTACAGGGTTACCTGAAAACAATTGGAGCAAGAGAATTATAAAAAACAGAGTCCAAATAATCTGAAATTTTGAGGCAAATGCAAGGTCTAACCTAAATAGATCCATCCTCATTTATCTCTATAACATGAGGAGTGACACCTTTTAGAAAAACAGTTTTTATGAAAAAAGTGGTAGTTAATTATCGCTAAAATGAATATTTATGTGATTTCGAATCATTGTAATGATTATTATTAATTCATTGTACTGCATAAATGCTTTAATTTGCTAATAGAGACCAATATAATGTGACAGTTTGATATTTTCTCATTTTACGTGACGCTGATAGTTTAAAACTAGTTATATTTAAATTTTTAATTGTAATTTAATCCTTAGCTTATATTTAAATTGTTCAGTTCGTTTCTCTACATCTCTGGTTATAGTCACGAACATCCACTCGGAAGGCGTAAACATGATTCACCAAATGCATCAAACGCAACAATGAACCCTCTCATTTGACCGACGGGGCTTTCATTAACAATCCAACGGCACCACGAGGTCACCATCGATCCTCCGTCTCGAGAAAGCCCTCAAAAAATGGATGCAGCGAAGACTGAGCTCATTAGCGCCACCACAATCCGTCGCACATTCAAATCAACGAAATGAGTGGAATTGGGCCGATATAGTTTATCATTTTCGATTTCTCGGAGAGAGTGTTAACGAAGGCGAGAATTCCTATTAAAATTAATGCAAATTCGACGCAAATTCGGTATTTCCACTCTTCTGCAAGTCCTGAGTTTCGATGACTTTTAAGCGCAGCTTCGTTGATTCAACTCCTCCTTATGCATTTCGGAACGAAGAGAGAACTTTTTAATAGTAAAATATTTAGTTCGAGCCGCACATCGAGTGCTAAAAAACTCCTGTAAAATAATGAATCTTTTATTCTTCGGCTCTAATCAAAATATATTTGAGTGAAAGTATAAAAATCCCAGATAACCACATGAACGACTTGGATATTACTGGATAACTCACTCGTTTTTTACATTTATTTTTTTGTAAAATCATTTCGTTTCTTCTTCGAAATTCGCGAGAGGATTATGTGGAAAATCTGACTTTGGATCGAAAATGTTTGGTCCCGATAATGTGTGTACGACGATCTCGATACATACATCATTGAATTCCGATTTAAGAATATGTGAGGCTTCCCCTCGAATATCTTCCCCCGAGAACCGTTTCTATAAATACTTTCGCTCTGAAGATGTTATAACTTTGGCAAAATCGATAGTATTGCTCGTAATGAAATTCTGTTGGATTTGTGCCTGATTTGAATCGAATAAAAATGGTATTGCTCCACCGGCGTAACCCTAAAGAGATTCTTCATTAAAATATTTCCTCCATTTTATTCTCATTAACCTAGATCCTCGACGAAGATATTTCGGAATAGACAATCGTATCCTTCAATACGTGCATCACCTCCATTCTGAGATGCATTTCGAATGAGGTCGGACTTCCTGCAGAAAAGGGGTCCACTCGACAGTCGACCACTCTCTTGGCGACGCAGACCTCAATGGCACGAACTCGCCATCCCCCAACTTTTATTTCAATGCTGTGACATTTTACAGAAGATTACTAACGTATAATCACATTTATATACACTCCGCAGCAAGATTTTCACTACCTCTTTAAAAGAATTTACATCTAAATATCTATTTATTTCGTTTGTATAGATTGTGTGACCTCATTTTATGAGCTGCTTATTAGTGGCTGCACAATAGCACCGCAATTAATGCTGCTTTATTTTCATCGGTTTAAGAGACTCGAAATGAATCATAATCAGTTTCAAAGATGTAAATTCCGAAGGATGTAGGTAGAGCACTGCAACCAAAAGAGGACAGACTCCACGAATAACACTTCTATTTCTATATTCAATATGACGCCATGTTCTTATTTTCTCAAAACAGTAAACAAATAATCAATAGAAGAAGTATTAAGTACGAGGAACTCCATCGAGAAAAATAACTAAATCGCAAAGAGAGGAAATGATTACTCACCTCGAAGAGACAAATAAACGGGAGATAGATATACTGCAGATATATGCATGACTACAAATAAACAGCTATGATTGAACCGAATAATTTCTTACTTTAATTATTTCATAAAAAACGAAATTAGAATGTGGATATTTTAAAAATCTTTGCTCAGTTGATAAGCTGCCATTGATTTTTTGTGAAAGTTTTTTTCTCAATGGTTCAATTTGGTAATATTATAGGCATTAGTTTAGAAAAATACTTTTAAAGAATATTACGTTCGATTTTAAATATCTGATTATCTCTTAGTCGTTTTCTAAGAAAAACCGGGGCATTGAATTCAAAGGAATGAACTCCCTCGAGACAATGAGCCGCGTCACAATGGCTTTCCCAACGGCGCGAATTCGATCGCATTGTTCTTTTAATTTCACTGGCAAATCTAAGGAGGGATTTCCCCCCTCTTTTGTTTCCACCAACAACTCTTCGTTGGCCGAGAAATGCTTTCCCTCTGCACTCGTCCATTTTGATAAAGTGGAACTGTCGTGTTTTCTTGAAAACGTACACTCTTTTCCAAGTGCCTCTCGTTAGATTCATTATTTACGCATTTTATAATGTATTAATTAATTTACGTTTCGTACCAATGAAGCACTTTTTATCGCCGCGAATTCAAACCCGAATTGGTGTGATCATCCGAATGCTGCCACTGTGCATCTTTTTTACTTCAACAAACTCTCGCGATTCACTGGAGGTAAGACAAATTAGAAATTAATACCTGTTTGCTATGGGTGATGATCTAACAAACATATAAAATAAATCGATAAAAATAAGGTAACGAGTAATGTGCTTAATTTATTAACCGCTCCGGAGTTCATTATACGTCCGAGGCTGTGGAGAAGGCCGGGTGCTCAGGTTAGAATGCAACTCTAGGTTAATGAAAAATAAGGTTTCGGGTTTCAATTATGACACCCAGAGTAATGGGAGAAAGATGCGAACTTCAAACAAAGAAACGAGCAAATACTTGCGTAAGGAAACAGGAACTTGCCTCTGATAATTCAACGTTTAATAAGAGAAGAAGCCCCATTTTAAAGTGCAATGCGAGAGAATTAAAAATATTCATAATGAATCGCAGAAGTATACGTAGAAAGCAGACCAACTTCATTAATCTTACGAGAAGCTCTAGTTCCGATATCGTAATAGGAATCGAGAATTAAGCGAAGATATTTCATCAGGTCAGATATTTCCTCCAGATTATATTGTTTATCGTAGAGATCGACTCTGTAGAATAGGTGGTGGGGTGTTTATCGCTGTAAAGGAATATTTAAAGGGTCAGTGCGTTGACTTCTTAGAGAACGGTACATGCGAAATGGTATGTTGGTCGGTTATTGGACAGTATGGAAAGAAGGTATTCTTTTGTTCGTTCTATCGTCCTCCAGATGGCGACATCGGATGGGTAAAGGAACTAGCTGATTAGTTAGAGAATATTCGGAAGAAAGTGAAGGATCCTATCATAGTTGGAGGGAATTTTAACCTTCCCCATATTGATTGGGAGAATTTATCGTGTTCGTACTCCGGTAGAGAGAAGACTATATTGCAGACATTGATAGATACTTACAAAAGTAAAAAATCTGATGTGGCCAACACTTTCTTCATATTTATTGAAAACAAAAGCCTATGCCGGTAATATATAAATAACTCCAAAACAATGAGTGTTACAGAAAAATTTTTCAAACAAAAGTTGTAGTAAAATACATTATCTATAACTTTTGTACAAATTGTATACAAATACATCACATTCTGTCAGAGATATTTAAGAAAAACTACAATGTTTGGATAAAAAGCAACTTACGGTTAGAGAGTATTCACTAATAACTCCTAAACAATCAGTGTTACGAAAAAATGTTTCAAACAAAAGTTGTAGTACTGTACATTATATTTAACTGTTGTATATAATTGTATATACCTACAATGCATTCTGACAGAGATATGTATGAAAAACTTCAATCTCTGGGTAAACAACAACTTCCGGTTAACCATTATTGAAGAATAACTCCTAAACAATCAGTGTTACGAATAAATGTATCTTACAAAAGTTGTAGTAAAATACATTATCTATAACTTTTGAGTGTAAATGTATATACCTACATTGCATTCTTACAGAGATATTTAAGAAACAAACTTTTGTTCCGGGTAAACCGCGACTTCCGGTTAAGCGATAATCACCAGAAAATAATCAACTCTTGGCATTGTTAGGAAAATACTAAATATGAATTTTGAAAATGATCGGATAATTACTTTACAGACAGACAGACAGACACACATACACAGACACATAGACATACATGTTCGGGAAAATAGCGAAAACGAGCTCTATGGGCCCCAAAACATCTATTTCCGTCGAAATCTGGAGGTCGAATTTTTTTACGAATACAATACTTTCTCTATACTACGTATGGGGAAGAAAGTAAAAATAGAGGATATCAATTATTGGCAAACAATGTGTGTGCCTTTCGGCGTGTGGCAGGGGGTGTAAACACCAGTTAATCTAAACTACTTCTTTGCTTATTGTCGGGTATCGTTCGCGAAAAGAATTAGTTTTTAAAACGATTCATCCTAGCATCTATTTCTCTTAACTTAAGTTCATTATCGGATCGACCGAGGTAGCAGGGGGTTGCATGATACCGATTGTATCTTCCGAAAATGTAGTTTACCTGAATGTCTTAAGCAATCGCAGCCTAGCTTCCAATTTCCTTTCTTTCAAGGATTCCCAATCTACGTCTGAGAGCATTTTTGTAACGCTTGCTTTTTTATCGTAGCATTTCTTAACAAAACGAACCGCTTTACGCTGCACTTTCTCGAGTTCGGGAGTACACGTGTCATTCGCCGGATCCCATATACTTGCCACATATTCCAGAAGGGGTCTGACCAAAGTAAAATAACATCGCTCTCTCACCTTTTCATCGCATTTACCGACAATACGCTTTACAAAGCCAAGCCTTTTACTTGCTTTGCCGCAGATTTCTCGAATATGCTCCAGTTTAAATTATCAGTAAGGGGAATCCAGAGATATTCAACTGAATCTACTACGTTTATATTAATTAAATTAATTGTGTACGGGTGATTCGGATGCAATTTTTCCCTTTGGAAGGCTACGGAGCATTTACCTACGTTAATATCTAATTCCCATCTTTCGCACCACCTTTAGATGAGAACTAAATCGTTCGAGAGAGATGTCCGGTCTTCCTCGTTTGTTATTTCCCTATCTAAAACCGAGTCATCCGCAAATGTCCTCACATTGCTATCTATCTCGTCACTCAAGTCATTGATATAAATCAAGAAAGGGAGAGGTCCAATTACGCTGCCTTGAGGTACGCCAGAGGTAAGTCGACTACTTCCTTGTTAATGCCCACTAGTTTTAGTTTGTAAATTAGTTTGTAGTGGGGGACTCTATCGAATGCTTTTTTGAAATCTAGGAAAATAGCGTCCACTTGCTTTTTACTTTCGGCAGACTTTAAAATATCGTGTACAAATAGAGCAAGTTGGGTTTCACATGATCGGGATTTTCGAAAACCATGCTGGTTCGCGTCGAGGAATTGATTTCTATCTAAATATCCCATGAGTGAGCTTACGACGATATGTTCCATTACCTTTCCGGACAGCGAAGTGAATGATATGGGTCTTTAATTTCCTGGGTCCTCCTTTAATCCACTTTTGTGAACAGGCATAATATTAGCTAATTTCCAATCAATTGGGACCCTACCTTCATTCGTCGATTTATAAAACATAATATTGAGATAAGGGGCGACGCTTTCTGCCAGTTCTTTTAGCACTCTTGCCGGAATGCCTTCTGGCCCTGGCGACTTATTTGGCTTAATTTTGAGTAAGATTTTAATTAAACCATCTGTCCTAAAACTTATATTTGGCATTGGATCCAGTATATTAACCTTGGGGAGGATCTCTATGTTACTATCCGACGTGAATACGCTTTGGTAAAATTCGTTTAGAATGTTCGCTTTCCTTTTCGAATCGCAAGTAATGTTACCTATTCCTGAACGAGCTCACTGTTTGTACCTTTCCCTGTATCTCTCCAACGTAGGACTTTCTTGTGCTTTTCCAGCAATCGTGATCGTGATGGATTTGGAACAGGCTGATCTATTCCCGTAAAGGCCTTTACTTTTCCGTGCAAAACTCTCTGTTTGCGGAGAGCCCTTCTAATAAAGAGGTTACTTCTTGATAAAGAGGTTACTCTTAGGAATTGATTAGGCATTGATAAAGAGATTACTCTTTACCGTACCATTTGGGCTTGCAATCATGTTTAGAGTATTTGAAGGTATATACAAATCTATACATTATGCATCATCTCCACGAAAGATTTCCATGTGTCCTCATTGCTGTTTTTGATTACGTGCTAATTAAACGAATTAAAATCGGTAGTTAGTTTTACGTTAAATTCCTCGAAATTGGCTTTGGAATTGAGATGAATTTTGCACATAAAGTAAATATGATATATAGCATTGTCAATTTCCAGCTGAAGCATCACTAATACAATTTTTACCCCTGTCCAAGCTAAATTAAGTAACTTAACTTACGTACGTAGTCCATAAGTACATATAATTTTAGCAATAAAAATCAGGGAAAAAACAACCAATCACCCTTCAGCAATTTGCGATAGCCTAGTTACGTACCACATTATACCGTAATTTTCCAATTATAATACGCACCCGCTATAAGACGCACCCACGTTATTACGAGCGCAATGTGAGAATATTCTTATCACCATGTATAATACGCATTTGGCTTTTAGAGAATGGAATTCTACGCTATTATTCGCGTATGGTCATCTGCCGGACCGTTCAGCACCCGACAGATCACCGCGCAAGAATTGGAATGCTGCTAATGGATGGCTTTCCCCCTTGCTCTTCCTCACTTTGATTTCTCAATGTTACGATCTATCAGTAACAGGTTCTTTCCAATTTTTGTTTTAATTTAATAATTTTATTAATATGCAGCAGTGTTCTTTTTGGAATAAACGTGAAATCAGAATGCATATATGTATGTTGAGTTATTTTTACTTCAAATGTACAGCCCGAATAAAAAGATGCTGTTTGTAACCATGTATAATACGCACCCTACTTTTTTGATGTAGTTTCGTGGAAAAGAATGCGTACTATATATGGAAAATTACGGTAGTTGTATCCATATTTTCACTAAGGCATTAATCATCTGATGAAAAATCCTCTTCAAAAGTGTATTTTTTCTTCGCTTGCGAGTGAAAATTGATAAGAAGGAATACTAAGTCTGGAACTTATCAAGGAATTATAATAGCTATAGTTCCCTCGCTTAATACGCTATTCCTTCAAACGCATTAACACGCTCTCTCTAATCTTTAACATATATTAATGAAAAGTAAGTGGTCATCTGTGTTTTAAGGAATTGATTAGGCATTGATCTTCTCTTACACAGAGCGAAGTAATCCTAAATATTCTCCGAAGAATATTTTAATTGGTTGAAAATCCGAAGAAACGGCTAAAAGTGTGGAAAAGTGTCAATGGACGCAAAAAGGAAACAGAATTGGATGAAAAGCGAGGATATCCGTCGGGAATTTTCCCTTCGCCGGGACGTTGTTAATCGTTTTAGAGGATACACTGTGTTGCATTTCTGACAGGAATACTTATGGACAATATAACATTAGATAAATAAAACTATGGCCGTAATTAATAAAATAAGTAGCATTTTCTCAGGTTCCAGATACAACATATTCTTCTATAAATTGGCGTAAGGTTCTGATTTTCTTATTTTCCGCAGAATATTTTGATTTCACGACCACGACCCGTTGGGTCATCATCAAGGTTCTTGCCTATGTTCTGTGCTAAAGTGTTTCAATTCTATTTAAATAATGAAGAAAAACAATGTGATTTTCCACACTTTTATTTTTCTGACGAGCGGTTGCGCTGCCGGAGTAGCATCTCAGAAGAGGCTTCTTCGTCGTCTTCTTTTTCGTCAGAAAAATAAAAGTGTGGAAAATCACATTGTTTTTCTTCATTATCTCAAATGGCTTTCCACAAAGTAACGCCTGATCATCTAGATTTCATTCAATTCTATTTTCTACATAATGGAAAACTAGGTTGAAATCAAGCTATTGGATTCTATGAAACATAAACCTTCTCGACTTAAATATTCGGATGCGCTTTCTGTCAACACAAATGCATCTTTATTAAAAATTGAGTGATAATCCTTCCGAATAACGACATTCTGCTCATAATAGGATTGGTAATCATTGAAAGATTTAAAGAAAATTACTTTTCTAACTAAAAAAATCGGCTAAATGTAATCCGAAAGGATTGGATTAAAATTGGATATTGGATTAATAACAGTACCTTCATGAATAATTTTTGGACCATGAGAACTTGTCTTACCTAAAAGAAGAATGGTTTGAAAATGTCACGTAGAATATTTCGTCCGAGGAAATTTCCGAGGGACGTTATGCAGGAGGGAGGAGGAAAAAAAGCCTTCTTCAATGGAGACTCGGAAATCTTTTGAGCAGTGAAAACGACGCCATGATGTACAGAAAAGCGAGTTCTGAAAAGAGCAAACCCTTTTCATTCCCTCAATGGCGTCAATATGGACCACTCGACTTGTTTCTGGCTCCGTGGACAGCCAAATACAGATTCCGCCTTCGTTTTTTATCAAATGAAGATCGAATTTATTCATCTGTCGATTTTAGAGGAAATTGAGATACTGTGCAGATGCTTAAATCGCATTTGCAAATAGTTCCTCCAGAAGATCCCAATGAATTAACAGGAAAAATAATAGATTTTAAATAATAATACAATAGACATTGTCAGAAATATTAAGAAGATACGGTAGCATTCGAAACTTTGTTCAACAAACCGATCCTGATTTATGCATCTAAATAGTTATTCAGAAAAAAATCAGTATTTCATAAAAACGGATTACAAAGAATATTTAATGAATGTATGCCAGATTTATCAATGACAAGTTTGCTTACTATTCGATAATTGTTTTGGTCAGTTATACCACTTCATGCACAAACTCTTTTTGACCTCTGGAATTCTCGCATTCTTTGGTCCCTATTGACTTAAATAAAACTTCTTTCGAATCATAATTATAAAACTTAAATACATTTTGTTGTTTCTATCAATTCGGTATGTCTTAAGTACTGCATTAATAAGTGACCTCATCTAAGGATTCATAGAACTTAAGTTATATCCAAAACAGCGATTTATGCATCGTATCAGGCAAAATTTAAATAATTAAATTCCGTTATGATCTGCGTTGTACTGAATACTTAAACTCATTCTATGCATTTCTATGGCAATAACGTGTATAAAATAGCAACATTTTGAATGGAAGCTTATATTAATACCTTAATAGAATGAAAATAGATACCAAGAATAATTTCATCTGCCGCTGATGTATTCTTTTTAAAAAGTGTTAATATCAGACAATTTAAACTCTCTTATTTAAAAGCACATAAGAGTATCTTCAGCATCATTACTCCAGGTTGCAGTATTTCCACTCGACCAAACTTATTTTAGTCTGAGAGAAGTCATGTTTTACTTTACTTTTATTAGTGAAGACCATATTTAAATTTCCAAATCCTCTTCAACCTTGAAATAACCTCGTCAACCACTTATTACTGGTTCTTTATCTCTCTTCACCTTACGATTTATTTCCTTTAATACTTTTTTCATCCCCCTCCTAAAATTTGAGACACCTCTCTAGATTCTGTTTATCTAGAAGTCCAAACTTTCTTAACATCGTCAATATACATTATATATATATATATATATATATATATATATATATATATATATATATATATATATATATATATTACTAAATCACGAATTTTTGGTTCTTAGGTAACATTAAAATTAACATCGGTGGTAGTAGTATCTTGACAATAATTACTCCTTTTCTCTTGGGAGAGTTTTCAATGGTCCAGTTCGCATGAAAGGTATACGACCAACGAAGATAGCGCAGGCACATATTTATTTCTTGCTTATTTTATTTTTTGCGATAAATTCAGCTGATTTTGTGAAAATTATCCACCACGGACTTTTTTCGAGAATTTTGCATTAACATTTAAAAAACGAAGTAATTTCTTCGTGAATTTTTATCAATAATTTTTTTTGTTGGTAACACTCGAAATGTACATCTAAATTGTTTATCAGTTCCTTAATTTACTATATTTACATATGATTTATATTCCTAGACCACCCTCGAAGAGCAGCAAAATTTTGAGTGTACGAAGTCCGCAAAGAAGAGAGGATTTTTGTGCACTCACTGAAACGCTCATTTCTCAAACATGCAGAGCACTCATCTTAAATCTCCTATAAATATCTTTATTCAATTCAAATTAGTCTATTAATACGCTTCTGTGCTTTAGTACTCTAACCCTCGCATCGATCAATGAATTCCCATTTCCATTCTTTTAGTATCCTCTTGATTAAATAATGAAGAACCAGTATTACTAAGTCCAGGACATCCTTCTAAATGCACCTGATACATTCAATCGTGGCGGTATAGAAGCGGACAGGAGGAAAGAGATGAGAATTGTAATGTGATGCGGATAAACAGCGGAGATGAATGCCTATTCTTTATGAAAGGGAAATCTCGTTAGTTCAACCTTAGTTACTACATTTTAGTGTCTTCGTATAGCATGGATGAAACGAGAAAAATAAATAATCCGACATGATATACACGGAGTTAATGCCACTAAAGTTGCGAATCCTTTCGAAGGAGTCTTCCTATGAAACATTTCGTACACAAATTGATTGAAGACACTTTAGCAATTACTCTATGGATCTTTTTCCTCCAGTGCACTGCTAGAAAGTCTTCTTTACGAATTCTTCGTCGAAAACTACATTTTCTTTATGCTTCTGGTGACTTGCTTTTGCAGAAAAAATAAAGAAAATATATAAAAATATATATTATATACATAAACATAAGCGGCCCGATATGTCCTCCAAAAGCCATGGACGTATGCACTTAACGAGACCCTATAGAAATCCTAATGAAGTTAACGTTTATCTTTTTTCAATTTCTCTCTGCAATCATCTCGTAGCTATTTAACATTCGATAACATTTGGATAAAAACTGTTTCCTGTGAGGAAATTATTTTTTATCCAAGTTGTTCCTTCGATAAGTTTCATTACCAATTAACACAATAACAAAAGAAACGGTGTGTACCAAGATAGGAACAACAAAGGTTTGCGATAAAATATAACAAAAAGAATTGTACCAAAATGAATATTATTATTCTGCTTTTTGAAAATATATTTCGATATCTTGAATCTCCAGCTTCTGAGATTTATCTGATTCGTCATCAATTTGTAATGAAACAGTCAAAGAACTCGAGCTTCTTCGAAATGAGTTAATTTATGGGTATTCCAAGTCCATTTTGGAAAAAACACGGCATTGCAAAATAATCATAAGTTTTGTGAGTTGATTCTCTTCTTTATTTCGAAACAGTTCCAATAAACAAGCAATTTATCTACTTAAGAACTAATCAAAACTGGCACGTAAGAATTTAAACGACTACGATTTGTTCATTCTGATAGAGCGATTTGTGTGCATAATTGCTTTCGACACTATAGCTCCGTACGTAATCAAAATACGAGAACACGATTTAATTTGGCGACATTTTCTACTCTATGGAAGAGCATTATGCGGGAATATTTAGTACTGCTCTCTCCGATTGTCAGACGCAACGATAAATCACTCGGAAATGCTCTAATTCCGCTTGACAACGCCTTATTTATTGCCCTTTTATTAAATTTGGCCAAAATGTGATGAGGAACATGTTTGTGTGTGCGTGTCTGGATGAGCGTGTTCTCCAATTCCTTTGGGCCGTTATATATCAGATTACGGAAATAAAGAAATACGCGGCAGCGGTCAGGAGGAAGAATTAAGAAGATTCAAATGGAAATAAGATTTTTTTAGGCTCTTGTTTTCTTCGAAATAGGCGATATGTTTAATTTACGAATCAGAATGTGCTTTACATAATTGGGACGTTAAAACAAAATTAACACAAACTTAAATTCCTATTAAATGTGCGATAAAATTTAAATAATAACTGCGAATTGATTGAGTAGAAACTATTTGAAGCTCTCTTCGTTTAATTTAGTTCAGTATTTCCACGATTTTAACACTCTATTGCTAAATTTCATTGTAACATGCTATTTTCTATTCAGTATAAAATGTATAGGAAAAATGAAGAACATTATATGAAATTATTAATGTCGATTTCTACGATCGGTGATTATGTTCACGGAAAGGAAAACAAACTTTTTAAATGAGATTAACTTCACAATAACCTCCAGGTCCACCATTTTCTCCTTCGTGCTATGTCCACAGAGTTTTCCATCAAAAACACACTTAACAAATAGAAAAACAACTTTACCACAAGATTTAATGGAATTGTACCATATTGAAGCGAATATATTTCTAAGCATTGTCTGTAATATAATTAAAACTTTTCCCTAAATAATATAAATAATGATAGTTATTTATATTGATAGGAGATATTCTCCCGAATAAGAGGATCACCAGCGAGAACGAAATCCACAAAATACGGCATTGAAGTTGATTAGTGACACGAGAAAGCGAAGGTCCGATCATTGATAGACGTATGCTTTGCAGAATACTCACATATGCTTCGTAGAATGCTCACATAAAAGAACTCGCAGAATGATCGCAGCACAGTTCAGAGAAAATGGTGTTCATCACGGAGCGAATACAATGAGTAGCGTCTTTAGAAATATTCTCAAGAATCACTTGCCATTCTTCAAGCACTGGACCTCAAGTCGCGTCCTCCTCAGACCTCTCTTTCTTGCCATAAGTCACTCCGAAACCCACACCTTTCCTCATTAAATCTCAGTTCGCTTAACAAGTAGAGGAGGTCGCTGGCAAGTGTCTCGTGTTGTGATGGAGTGGACATCTTCTTTCTCATCCTGTGTTGCGCTCGCTCATACAAGAAACGAAAATTCTTCGACGAAAAGATCCTTCTGATTCACAGAGCGTTTATTTTGGAACGATTTGCTCCTGTAGGATTATGCAGTTTCAACTAAATGAATATTTCAAATTATAATATTACTAATTAACCCAAGATCTCTGATGAAAGGCAGTACTGAGAGCCTGTGACGACTAAACTACCTGGAAATTTAAGTTGACGATATAACAAAGTAACGCGATAAAAACAAAGGTGAAAGAGTTTTCAGATCTACTTAGAATAAATGTATTTGATTTGTTCGCAAAGAATTATAGTCGATGTACAGTTGAATGATTGATTGGATTCGTAACCTTCATTAAATATTGTATTATTTACTATTTTAGCCAATTCCCTAAACTAAAATGCGAAAGTAAATTTCTTCAAATCATGCGAGTTGATGAAATTTCAATTTTTCCAAACAAAAGATCGAAACTTGGAAAATTAGTGACAAACGACTTTAGAATTCATAGTTTGAAAATGAGGTCAACAAAAATCCTCACGACGGGACATCCAGGGGATTCAAAAGGGAAGAGTTGCGAAATTTGGGCTTACGAAAGTTGGTAAGAGGACAAAGGAAATTCGTACCTTCAGAAAGATTCATGAATAGTCAGTTCGCGTGACATATATATAATCCAACCATAATTGTAAATATTATTCTAAAGTTAGGGTGAGAGAAGATCAGGCGACGTTGTCATAAAATGGACAGGAACACATTCATGACAACTGGAGCACGATTAGATGAACGATTCCGAAATGGGTGGAAAATGTCATCAACGAATATCAGCAAGTAGAAAGAAATTAATGCGTTAAATTACGCATTTAATTCATCACGTTTTCAAAGCTTAGCTTGGTTTGGATCGGTTATTTATATAATAACTAAAGTACAGTTTTTCATTGAGTCAACGCCTGAGAAAGAGAGTTTCCCAACCGCCTTCGTGCGGATGCTTCAGAAACTTGGATCTCCCCTCCGGCATTAAAGAGAAAAGGCCAAATTGCTTCATAATAATAAATAAATAAACAGACAATTCCAATCAGGCCGAAATGCCCGATTAACGCTGAAAATTATTATAACCATTCCTTTCATTGTATGGTAATTATAAGCATCTAAGTATAGGTTGTGCAATAAGTAAAAAAATAGTGACTTGGACTCGAACCCAGGTCTCCCAATTTCCGGGACTACTGAGCTGCCAAACATTTGCGAGGGCTATTAAATTTATAAATAAATCCCATGATAAGTCAGTCTCAGAGCCCCATTTCAATATGAATGACCTAAATAGAGACACGTATTCGCTGCGTAGTAAAGCAAAGCAAGACCAATTTGAGCCAAGCGGTCTCTGATTGGTCACTCCCGTCCTTCATTTATTTTACATTAACGCCCTATTTAAGTTGCTTAAACTACCAATCAATACGTAAGATTTGCTTCACAGATGATTACAGTGAATGTTTCAGTTTATAAATCTAATAGAAAAGTCGTTATGGTTAATTTTCTAAGATATTACCATTAGTAAATGTATAAAAACAAAATAAATCAGAAATTACTTTGAAATGGTTCCTCATCCAATGAATATCCGTCGATTACCCATTTTCTGAAATACTCAAATTTTACTATCGATTGAACAATGCATATGCAATTGTGTGAACAAGGAAATGGAAATAGCGGAATGAGTGACACTAAGATTTTATGTATTTGCAATTTTGGGGACAGAGTAGTCAAATTGAAGGCATTTAAGTAAATTCGTCTTCGATGATTTCGATTCCATATAATTGGCCGCAATGCATAAGCTTCGAGTACTATTTCTGAACATAAAGTTAATAGTTTTACTTTTTCTACTTTCCTCCGAATTGCGAGCTAGTTTTGTTGTCTACGGTAGATCGGGCAAAGTTTACACAAATTTTCATTTATTATTTTCCATTTTATTTGTTACATTAACTTACCCGTTTCTCATACACAATTACTCCTTGGACTTTCAGCTTTATCTAAGTGCCTTTTGCGACTCAATTTATCATATTGAATAATTTAATCGATTGTTTCTTCGGTGATGTCACCAGTGTAAGGTTGCCCAAGAACTAGGCGAATTAAATAAGGTTGTTTCAAACACACACACACAGACACACACATGCATACATATATATCATCAATGTCATAATCATCATCAGCAATTTTCAATCCGACGTTGGATATAGGCCTCCCCAAGTACTTTCCAATTTTCTCTGTCCTGAGCTTCTCATTGCCACGTTACGCCTAAATACTGGATGTTATCCCTATTCCACCGGTCCATAGGTCTTCTTCTTGGTCTCTTCATATCTCTTGGTATCCAGTTGAGAACTTCAGATGTCCAACTGTTGTAGTTTCTTCTCGCATAATGGCCGGCCCACCTCCATTTTTAGTGATCCTACCTTATCTATGATGTCTGCAACTCCAGTCATCATTCTCACCAAAGTGTTACGTTTCCTGTATCTTCTTGTAATTAACAGCATACAGCGCTCCATGCTCCTTTGCGTTGTCTGAAGTCTATGGGTTATTGCAAGTTTAACTTAAACCATAGGTAAGGGTAGGTAGAATGCATAGGAGAAGACCTTCCTTTACAAAACAATAGGATTTCTTGACTTTAGAATAAGCGTTTTCCTTCCAAAGTTGTTCCAACCAAGTTTCATTTTTTTGTTTACTTTTTTAAACATATTTTCCTCTCCTATCGTTACAAGTTGTCCCAGGTTACATCCAGAGGTTTTTCTTGAAGTTTAACTGGTTCTTGCGCTGCGAATGAATTATACATTACCTTTTTTTGTCATGTTTATCTTCAGTCCCACTGAGTTTAGTTCTTCAAGTCTCGAAGTTAGATCTTCTACGTTGGCTGCAAAGAGAATCATATAATCTGCAAAATTGAGGTGACTGGTGTACTCCCCATTAACTCTTAAGCCCTTCTCTTCCCAATCAAGGGTTTTAAAAACTTCTTCTAAAACGGCTGTGAACAAGATGGGAGTTAGCCGTCACCTTGTCAAACTCCCTTCTCAATCTTGAATTCATCCTTCTCTTCATGGAGCATTACAGAAGCTGTGGCATTCTCATAGACACTGCGCAAGAGACGGATGTACTCAGAATCTATCCCTTAATTCTTCAGAGCTTTCAGAGTGGAGGAAGTACTTACCGTGTCGAAGGCCTGTTCGTATTCCACAAAGCAAAGGGCGAGTGGCATCTTGTACTCATTCGTTCTGTTAATAATTTCCTGTTGAGTGTGGATGTGGTCCATAAGCCTTTCCGGAATCCTGCTTGTTCTCTAGGCGGGGCTGAAGACAGGGTCATCTTAAGACGTTCAGCTATTATCCTCATGAATGTCTTATAGACAACTGGAGGGGAGGCTTATAGGGAGGTAGTTCTTCAAATCTTCTTTGCTTCCCCTCTTGTGGAGAAGGGCAATAGACAATTACTGAATAATTGTGCTAAAACATTAGCAATCTCTGTTCCACCAGCTTTCAGATACTCCGCCAACACCCCATTTTATGCTCCTCTTACTTTCCCATTCTTCATCTGCTTAATTGCCACCACTTCCTCTTCTGGGAGAATTGAGAGGAGATTTTGTGAGTTTTGGCTTTCCTCTTGGTTTTCTTCCTTGGCATTTCCCATCTTCTTGTATAGGTTGCCAAAGTATTCTGCTACAGTCCTCAATATTGCTGGTCTGTTATATGTTGTTGTACCATCTCCCTTCCATTAGGCTAAAATCTGTTGCTTACCAATTGCTAGGCAACCTGTGGCCCTCTTTATGCTCATATTTTCGATTGCCTCTTGAACAATCTTTTCATTAAAATTCCTCACGTCTTGCTTGATTGTTACTCTGAAGGATTTGCAAAGCTCGCTATATTCGATGTTATCTCTTGGAGTGTCTGAATTCTTCAGTTCCTTCCGTCGTTTAATCATTTGCTGGGTTCTAACGCTAAACTTCTTATCCTTAGGTTTTCTTGGCATGCTTGCTACTTCCTCTGCCGCTTTCTTCACAATTTCCATAACTTTGGTTTCGATTTCTTCCTCCTGAAGTGCTGAGAATCTATTTCTTAGTTCCAGCTGAAACTCCTTCTTGTTATATGATAGCATAGAGTAAGGATCCTTACTCTATGATGATAGTTTACCGATATTTATCTCATCTTTCTTGCAAGAAACCAACTTCCTTCGTTCCTTTTTTTGGGTTAATATTAATTCTGGATCTAACAATTCTGTGGTTACTTCCAGTGTTGAAGTTATTCAAAAATTCACAGTTTGTTACAGTGTAGAGTCTGTTAACCAATATGTAGTCTATTTCATTTTTGGCACCATTGCGACCTCTCCATGTACACTTTCTTGTTGGATTCTTTTTAAAGTGTTTATTTCTTATGAAGATATTTGAGCATTCTGCAATTTCTACCATGTGGTGGCCTCGTTCATTTCTCTGGCCCTGTCCGTATTATCCTGCGACAGTGTCATCAGCTTCCCACTGACTTACACGAGCATTAAAATCGCCCATAATAAAGTAGTGGTCCTCTTTGTCATATTCAGCGCGGATAGATGTTTCAATTTCCTCTTCGCTGCTTGCCGCTATTGGTGCGTAGGCATCGATGACCTGTACTGAGTAATGCTCATTGATCTTTTAGTGTGAGTTTACAAATTCTATTGGATACACGTTCTATTTTTATCTCATTATCTTTCCATTGATAAGGAATCCAACGCCTCCAAGTATTCCATCATTCTTACCACTGCAAAAGCATGAATGTCCTTCCTTCGGTGTAAGTAGTTCTAACTTCGCTAAGACCGATGATATCCCATTTTGTCTTTCCCCTCCCACCTTCCTCCTCCCACTTTTCCCCTCCCACCTTTCCCCTCCCACCTTTCCCCTCCCACCTTTCCCCTCCCACCTTCCTCCTCCCACTTTTCCCCTCCCACCTTTCCCCTCCCACCTTTCCCCTCCTTTCCCTTTCGCCTATAAAAGCCTACTCTTTCCTTTTTCCTTGGCCTGAAGATGGCTATCACTAGCCAAAACTAGTCACCACTGAAACCTGTATATGTGGAATGTAAAAGTTATTTTGCTGTTTTTAAAACTTTGTTTTATTTTGCCATTCTTAGATTACGTCGGAATTCTACAAAATGTCAGCCTCCACCGTGAATGTAACCTTGGATGCTTCTAAGGCATCTCAGGCCAAATTGTACACGAAACAGTTTTTGAAGTTTAGGCTTGCTTCCCTTAACATCTTTCCGTCGCCTCAAGTCAAACCTTTCACGTAGCTTCGTGGACTTCAGCTGCAAGCCCTTGCACGTCTCCTAAGCCTAAGTATGAACTCAGGCACTGGTATGCGAAGAAGAATTCCTTTTAACATTCAATCTCCATTTTGTTGTCTCTTTTGGATAATAGATCTTTTGCTGGTGCCATAATTTTTAGGGAGTTTCAGAATTTGATTAAAAAATTAGATAATCTCTGCCAAATCAAGATTATCCCGTCAATGATCCCACCAGCAGTGAAGAAGCCTCCTCCTCCCCCTCATCAATTCCTCTATAGAGTTATCTATCTTTCACACTACTCATTCATTGAAGAAGAGAATGAACTTCTTGAACTTGGATGTAAATATTCTCCCCAAATCCCCCCACAGTGAAACTACTTTAAAACGTCGCAGTTGATTGCGAACTTGCTCTCCCCCGTGTTACTACAACACATCTGTGCGCTAATCTAATGTTTTGTAACTCTAATGGTGCTTCATTTTCCAAGTATTCACATAACACGAGAGTGATCAAGAAGCTGAAAGACGCTCTAAAAGAGAAGCAATTATTAATTACGAAAGCAGATAAAGGAAACTGTGTAGTTATCTTAAGACATTATATTTCTAATTTATTCGCAACAACAACGTGCTCCCCATTTCCCACACCCAACCTCTAACTAGTGAAAGTGAACTCAGTGTTAGTGTCAAATTTTGAAGCTTCCAGACACATAAACATGAGCCCCAGATTCTACGGACTTCCATAGCTGCGCAAGACAAGATTTCCCATCAGACCAGTAGTCTCAAAGTCATAAAGAACTCAATCGAACTCTGTAATAAATTGAAACCTTTGTCTCTGCCTCCTAATGGAAAATTCGATGCGGTTAACCTCTTCACAAGTGTACCGATGGACGAAGCAGGAAAATTAACAGAAGAACTTTTACTCTCTGCCAATCCTTTACTCGTCGGTGATTTATATATAGTCTTTGTTACGTGCTTGTATTAATTTCAACAATTAATTATTTGTATCTTTAAGATCTAACCCCCCTACACCCTAGTCTCAAAATCACCCATGAAATTGAATCCAACCACTCCCTTAATCTCCTAGATTTCTCTAGACAATAATTCCTTCTATTTTTCTATCTATAGGAAGCCCACATATACGGACCATATATTATTCCTGCTTCCTCCAACCATCACCCTTCCCTAAAATTCACCTCTTTCTACTCTCTCCTAAACAGACTGCTTAGGATCCCCCTTTCCTCTTATAATTTCCTAAAGGAATTAGAAATAATTTATTTTATCGCCAATAAGAACGGCACATATTATCACCGAAAGGGAAAGACAAAGGAAGCTCGAGATTGTCTGTCTTCTCCACTATTGCTATCATCTGGAGACGTATTCCTTTCATTGACAATTTAAGCATTCAAATATCCAGATTATTACTCTAAAGCAAAATAAAGGCAGCCTTTTATAACACTTCTGAAACACTTTACGAAATCAGTATGAAGGAACACAAGGCATCTTTTAATTCGGGTTCCTTCAAATCTCACTTTGCCAAACTTATCCTTTTCCTAAACATTCTTCTGATTGTCAACCCCAACATACTGCATCTCTAATATAAGAGCCTTAAATTAAATTTTCTTGAGCGAATGGAAATCCTTCTCCACCAAAAGAATCCCAACTCTATCTTAGCCAACGAACACGTTTTCCAATCCCATCCTGTTCTCCGCCACCTAATGCAATGTTGCTACATTTTGACTTTTACTCTACTTTGTTGCAAACCCTCCACTTATTCCTGTAACTTCCTTTCCCTTCCGCCTATAAAAGCCTACTACTTCCTTTTTCCTTGGCTTGAAGATGGCTATCACTAGTCGCCACTGAAAACTCTACATGTGGAAAGTAAAAGTTACTTTGTTGTTTTCAACACATTGATTTATTTAACGATTTTTCGATTTTATCTGAATTCCACAAAATTTCGACCTCCTCCGTGAATTTTACTTAGGTATACAAATTGACTCATACGGTTAAAACTTAGAAAACGTTGTCTACTTCTCCGAAAAAACGTGCAGCTGACTCAAAATGTTGTGAGTGCCGAAGAAGGTTTATTGACGCGATCGCATTGTGTTTCCCCTGCTAATACTAAGCATTGATGACGGAGAGAAAGAAAGGAGATCACGCAGATATATTCTAAAATATCGCGAAAAGGACGAAATGCTATTCTTATTTCTCAAATATGGAAGTTTTAAAGATAAATTAGCCTGCATTTGCGGCATCAATTTCAACTGAAGGAAATTGTACGAGTAATTGAAAAACGTAATTCACGGTCGTCGAAGTACCAAGATGGATTTGCTGAGTGACAGAATCAATAAGAACAGGTTTAACGGCATTAAATGCCATGAAATAAGATTTTAAATCCTGCAAAAAAATAGTATTTAACTTCCTATAAACGTACATTTGAATCTAACGAAGGCCGCAACACTTTTTGATTCTCAAAAGAAAAATCCTCTCTAAAATTATTTAATTGCATTTTATCGCGATACATCTGATCAACATTTCTTTGAATTGTTTATCTTTCTTCGATTCTTTAATATTAAATGGCTTTGGCGACGCAGAACGTATTTCTTGCACCTTTCGTAGACACGAATTTTTATAATGGAATCCTGGAAAACAACTATCTATATATAAACACTATCTTGTCGATAACTACTTTTGAAGCGACTGTGATATTTAGGTCAGTCGTTTGACGTCACATCCCTTAAATACATTATTTGGTCTATACTTCTATAGTTGTAATAAGAATCTGATTTTAGTACATCGGTGAAGTCAAAAATATGAAAAGGTGCGCATACATAGTTGATGCGTAGACAAAATAAACATTCGAAAATTGAACGCCCCGAAAAATTCGCGTTCGAAGTGAAATTTCTCGTAGAAAGCATTATTATTTCTCATATTTTCTATAATCAGTTCATAACAGATCATCTATTTGTTTATTTCAAATAACGAATGAATTTAACCTTACATAATATATCGTGGAAATACGGGAAAGGAAATTTAGAGGGATCTTTTTCAAAAATAATTATTTTGGACTGTTAGTGTTAGTTAGTGTAGTGTTAGTTAATAAATGGACTGATAGTGACAAAATTTTGCTAAAGTACTATCGTGAGATTATTTTTCAGGGGTTTCAAAATTTTATCAGATTTTGAAAGTACTCTTTAGAGAGATCTTCGGATTGGTGATCTTTGGATTCAATATTTGGTAAAGACGTTCATTCAAAGACCATTTACAAAACTATCCCTTGTATAACCCCGGCAGATTCTATGTTACAAAATGTTTCGACTAATGCTCAAATTCCTAGGGTTGGAACATGAGTTTCCTCTTAAGAGTTACAGCAGTTTGAGCGTCATTAGCAATTCTGAGGTAATTATGTTGGTTCTTCGATTCGCTCCAATTCTGACGACCTCTTCCTTCTTTCGCAGTGTGCACCGATTGTTCAAACAATTCCAGACACTTAAATAAACTTGGCGCCCGCTCTCTGAGGCAAACATTTCGCCAGTTTGAACTGAATTTCGTAAGCATCTGTGGAACGTTTAACAAACCCGCATTTACGTTTAGGTTTTCTTCTTATGCATTCACTGATCCATCTCGGTAATTATAAGGAACTGTACCAAAAATATGCAAATAAACATCGCGAAACGTACAGAAAATTTTCAAGAATTGGAGAGATTTTTAAGCAAAATATATTTCCTAGCCGCAGCGTTAAATCTTTGAATAAATATTTCTAAACAGAATGGTACTACATAAGCAACAGGTATCAATTTCATATTCTGACGATGGAAAATATTAATTAACCTTTTAAAGCTTTTCTCTTTAAAATCGGTTGATTACATTCCATTTGTTTGAAATAAATTCCTCACCCGAATTGTACATTTAAATAGTTCGAATAAAACATGCTGATGACTGTAAAGATGAAACAACGATGAATGCAAATCGATAGCAATAAACATCTGAGTCGCTTTTGACAGAGTTTTGGTAAGGAAATATTTGCACCCGAATAGATGATGGTTCATTTTGTTAGAGGAAAGCGCACCGATTTATGGGCTGCATATTAACAGGAAGAGCTAAGAAATTGATGGGTGAGAAAAATTGTCCTTCTGCGTGTGAAAAAACGATCCATATAACCGAATCACTTCAGACAGTGAATTCACACTCCAGAATTTATTAAAATGATACTTTATTCAGAAAATAAAAATCCAAATTAAATTATTTTCTGAAAAATAAATGGCAGAGGAGACTATTTAGAAGATTTTGTATTTCCGATGTACAACTTCATCTAAATAAAATCTGTGCACAAATTGGATGAATGAAGAAAGCAATAATTATACAATTGATTATAAAATGGTAGAGACCGATGAAACAAGAAAAGCCTGTTGATTCCAGCGTATTAATTTGGCGACTCGCAGGTATTGTAGAATCAGAATAAAACGAAAGAGAGATATTCGAGGTCAAAAACAGAAAACTCCGATTGCATAACATATTTTTAAAAGCCGAGTGACGTCATCGCACGAAATTTTCAGGTATAAATTCTCCAAAGAACGAAATGAAAAGATTCCCCAAAGACGTGTGAAATGTGCAATTTTGTGTACCAACCGACCGAGAAACTTCGATCCGAAGATGACTTACCAGAAAGGGCATCAGCGGCGGACCGTCGCCTAGGGCCTCCTTGTCCCAGCATCCCGACACCTTCACTACCGCCTTCCCGTCCGATTCTTCTGGGGCCTTCATCGGCGCATGCGCTCGGAGGCCTTCGACCCGCGGAGGGCAAGAGGCAGCCGCCGCAGCAGTAGTCATCAGCCCCTGGTCTCCACAGAAGACACACTCCAGTCCCCATGAGGACCCTTCAAATCACAACGAGAATTGCTTGGAATCTGCATCTTTCGTGACGACATCGTGCGGCCGAGCTGTCACGTAAAAGGCAACGGTTGGCCGCTTAATTGGGTTTGCCATTTGCGAGGGGTTTCCAACTCTATGCGGACCCACCAAGATAAAAGAAGCCTCGACGATACGTCGTTACTTAGAGAAGAGGGAATCACCAACAAACTGACAACACAGCGCATGCCGAGTCTAATTTCAGAAGATGAACTATTTAAGTATTTAAAATGCTTTCCATACATTACTATCTGATATAACGATATAACATATTTAAAAATCTTCTATATAAGGATCAAATAATATCATTCAATAGCAATAACTAAAATCATCAGCTTCAATTATATTCGCAGTAGTAACAATTATTCGGCGAAGGAAAACAGATAAGGTGATTTCTTAGATGCACTATCTAAGGAAATTACTTCATAACAATGACTTAAGTGATGACAAGATAATGACAAGAATTAGGAAACAGCGTGACAGAATTTATTGATTATTAACAGCATATAAACAAATTTTGTTTAAAAACATTTTCACCTAAAATATTAAACATTTTTTGCATCCATGCATTTGGGCACCTCTCCCGAGTGTCCGGGTGCCCCACCTCT
This sequence comes from Sympetrum striolatum, assembly GCA_947579665.1. Lineage (NCBI taxonomy): Eukaryota > Metazoa > Arthropoda > Insecta > Odonata > Libellulidae > Sympetrum > Sympetrum striolatum. The sequence goes on along the minus strand of OX388344.1, from coordinate 107,401,543 downwards.
GTGGGAGAGATGCCCCATTATCTTAATTTAATCTGGATATAACTAAACGTTTAACTTAGCTTTAAAACCTATTTAGAAGTTTCATTTGCAAAAATTGTAGTACATACATTTAGAAAAATAATATCCATTTAAGATTATAATGGAATTTGCAATTGATATGAATGGGGGAATAGAATAAACACCGTCGATATGCGTGAAGAGAATTCCAAACGGGAGTTCGTTGTAAAGTTAAACGCCAAAAGCCCATTCCATAGCTTTTCTGTTTAGTTCCTCGAATATTCAAAGGATCCTTCCAATCAGTTCTTTCTTTCCTACTAAAGAATATTAATCTCATCACCTTTAAGTTGGGTCATTGAGTACTCAGAAATACAATAAAAATATTTGTACAACAAATAAGATATAAGTGTTGTAAATAGGTGCGAAACTGCAATGCCGAGCTACAGCAACGTGTGAAGGAACTAACGAGGACGGAAGGTGCTACAAACAGCTGAATTTCACCGAATTCGCCTCATTTTCTAGTCCCACAGGAGGCATCTCAGCATATTATATAACATATTGAGGGTCATCATTTTTTTGCAAGTAACATCTTTTTACGCAAAACAATTGTCGTTTTAACCGAAAAAGATGTATGACAATTTTGATGTTTTTGTCAAAACTTCGAGGCAAACATTCTCATAGAAGATATTTTTTGATTTCGATAAAAATTCATATTTGTAATGTCCACGTGGGTGGACCACTTTTGCCGGTATTACATTTCGATCAGAAGAAAAGCGGCAAGACGCTCCACCCTAGTGCTTACTAAACAATACGTCAATAAAATACGATCGACCGTGGATTTAAATTTGAATTGGAATTTAACTAATAAGGCATATATACCTAAAGATAGCACTGGGGCATCTATCCCGAGAACAGGTCTATCCTTTCAGTACGGCAGAGACGCCAGTGGGGCTACACTTCGTCCAAGATGGACAGTCACTGTGGATATTAGACGAACCTATAGCTACAAGTTTTCGCCCTTTAATTCAAAACATTCAAACATTTAAAAAAATGCCAACCAGAAACATTAAACTCTACCTTATAACAGGGCCGGTAAAAACAGTACCTACTTGACATTATGTTATAAAACTGCGTAGAAAGAATTAATCGCCGTGAAACTCTTGCAGATAGACAGGTGACTTCCAACTAACTGACGAACACCGTCAGTAGAGCAATCTTGTGGTTTTCCTGAAAAGTACTACGACTGGGGCATCGCTCCCGGTGGGGCACCTCACCCGAAATTCCCTTATCCCATTTTAATGATCAGCCAATAGATAATTCGCTCACTGCTACAATATTACAAAGAATTTATACAATAAATTACAAATTATTACAAATAAGCGTACAACGAATGAATATACAGGAATATTAATGGTTAATATTAATTATCCAGGAATATGTCGTATTTCGTGGCGGAGCTGGTAAATAAAGTCTTAATCAATAATCTGATTGACTGCCACCGGTAGTCTTCATAAACTGAGTGGCTCGCCCATCCTTCAAACTGTTATTCCTCTAATTCTGTGCCCTTAAAAATGAAAAAAGGATAAAATTGCTTTTTTAAGTTTAAAATGTTGTTTATTTGAGGTATATTTGTTTGGTGAGTAAGATGTGAAAGCGGAGTATGTAGAAACAATATAATATGGAAAATAATCAAATATTCTTGACAACTGACATCTCTTTGGACATATTTATTTGCAATTTGATGGAAATTCCTATTTTATTCGACGAAACCTATTATTGAGCCATGCTATATCTTGAGCTTAAAACCCATTCGTTTTCAAAACAACATATTCACAATTAACCTCATACCTTAGCATAAATAATCACTTTCTAGCGATGAAACAGATTCCTATGGAATTAATGTCCGGAAGGTTTGTGTTGATTAATATGCGTCGAGCGCCGCCTAGATCGAGGGAATTTGAACGATTGAAGCCTCGAAGTGAAATCAGTTTACTTGGGGTGGGTTTTTAAGGTAAATAAACTCACTTAATTCCACAGAGATTCAGATCGTTCTTCATAGAGCTTTCTCACCTTCTTATTGAGGAGCAGTACAATTTTATAAATCAAGTAGAACGTTTGCGTGCGAGCGAGAATTTAAACTTTAATATTTTCAAATGCCAGTAATTGACTGCTTTTCATTCATCGACTCCAAAATAGGCAAAGCAATGCATCTATTATATATAGATGCTTCTCCGGATTCATTCATATATATAGCTATATAGATAGGATACAAATTCACAGGCTAAACCACAAGCGTCATTGACTTGAAATTTTTATGACATATTGGCCATTACGTGTAACCTCCAGAAAAATTGCGAATTTGAACCTCAGGGTCATGGGTTCGATTCCAGAGGGCCCCAAAGTCCCGATTTTTCCCGTTTAAATACATTGCTTTGATTTTCGGGAATTAAAAAAATATACTTACCGGATAGGTAGAAAATCGAAACTCAGGGAGCCTATATATATGGTCATTATCTATCGAAAACATAAATGAGTTTTACGTAAAATATCCTGGGTTCGATGCTAGGTCGAGGCAAAAATCGGCTGTTTAAAATGCATGGGGATAGTTTTTCATTAATTTTTTTGATGCACTTATCGGTATGTAAGGAACTTTTCGCTCACCTAGAAGATATATATTAAGAATTTGTTTAAGAAAAAAAATTTCATGAGCCAGTTATATTCCTGGGTTCGATGCCAGATCACATTAACATTTCTCTCATAAGGAATATAAGGGAAAAGTAAGTCGTCGTTTGAGGCAGTTGCAGCCAATATTTCTACTTGAATTTTCTCATATGGTTAAAGAATGTGATCTTCTTTAGTGCTGCATAGAAAGTATTACCAGAAAGGCCCGGGTTCGATGCCGGGCGGCAAATATGACTCCCGTTTAAAATACATTGGGTTAGTATTTCATTATTTTTTGATCCACTTATCAAAATGATAGGAAGTTCGTGCTCGGCTGGAAGATGTATAAAAAGAATTGGTTTTAGAAAAAAAATTTCATAAGCCCGTACAATTCCTTGGTTCGATGCCAGAGCACATTAAATTTTCTCTCATAAGGAATACATGGGAAAAGTAGGACGTCGTTTTAGGCAGTTGCACCCAATATTTCTGCTTGAAATTTCACACATAGTTAGAGGTGTTGATCTTCTGTTGTGCTGCATATAAAATATTACCAGAAAGACCCGGGTTCGAAGCCAGGCGGTAAATATATCCCCCATTTAAAATACATTTTAGAGGTTTCATTATTTATTTTGATGCACTTATCGTAATGATAGGAGGTTCATGCTTAGATAGAACATATTTATTAAGACTTGGTTTAAGAAAAAAAAATAGATAAGACCATGCTGTTCCTGGGTTCGTTGCCCGAGCACATTACAATTTCTCACATAAGGTATGTATATGAAAAGTAGGACGTCATTTGAGGCAGTTGCAGTCAATATTTCTGGTTGAATTTTCACACATAGTTAGAGATGGTGATCTTCTGTAGTACTGCATAGTAAGTTCACCAGGAAGGCTTGGGTTCGATGCCAGACTATTAAATTGCAGTGAATTTTAAGAATATTTACAAGGCTTTTTTTTTCTTTTGAGAGCTGTCCCGATATGATTTTGATATGAAGGTGGTGTTGAAATGAAATTGATGTGGTTGATCTGCTTGCAGTATGCAAGCTACATTTTACTAGTATAAGAAATGCATGCAAAGTTTTCGCTTGCATCTCTTTACACAAGTTACAAAAATTAGCCGTACGTTATCGAGAAAAACACCAAAATAAAGGAAACTTATATTAATTTTTTATTTTAATCGTTTTTTGATTCCTATTCAATTGCAAGATCAAACTAAAAAGATAGATCGTACTTGTTGGAGAATATATTTGTATAATAAAGCTTATAAAGATTGTTATTCTGTCGTTACAATAGTTCGGCAACTAATCGCAAGAAATTTGACAGGAGAAACCTCTTGTTTCCGATTGACAATATGAGAGATTCTTTCATTCACAATTAGAACTACCGAAATCAATCCTACATCTATTTTTCCCGTTAAGAATCAACTCAGAAGCATAACATAATCCGGATAATAAAACGTCGTATACGCGCTCCACTGGAGAAGCGATTGAGTGCACGCAGTTCGTTTTGGTAGCGCATTTGCGAATCTCGCAATTTGCGAGACCGAATCCGACGTTTGAGAGACGTATCGAGACCCATCGACAGTATTCGAGACCCATCCAACGCGAATAAAATAAAACGCAACCGAGAGAGAAACGAAGTGGGTCCATCTAAATGGAATGCAATGGTTAAAATGGAATATAATGATTCGGTCAGCAAACCAATTTCTCGAATAATGATCGTTTATATCTTTGGGAAGCGTATTAACGTGACCGCAAAAAAGTAATAATTATAATAAATCGTCTTTTATTAGGGCGAGATTAAAACTCTCTTCTTACACCCTTTCTCATGTAATACTAAAAAAAAAGATATGTTGAAAAAAGGGCGCGGAAGAAAACTATATTGTCGGTTTAAAAGCCTAAGGTTTCCCTAGGAAAAGAGATACCCTACAGCAGGGAAACGCCCGCAAGAAGGGGGTATGAAAAACCTGCGAAACCTACAGATAGTTACGTAAAATATTATGAAAAAAGCAGGTAAATCAGAAAATCAGGGTATAGCGGGGTAAAATTTCAGAAATAACCAAAACAAATTGGTCCCAGTTTTCAAGCATTACGGAGAAGTACTTTCCTTTTTATTTCAGGGTTTCCGTGGGAAACGACTCAAATTCCGGCATCCAACGAACTTTCCAAACCAAAAGAAACAAGCAAAGATTCGGAATTTTCAAATGAGCTAACGTAACTGCCTTTCGTTGGCAACATTCTTTTCGATGGCATATACAAGCAATGAGAGAATCGTATTAATATAATGCTACAGAGATTGAGACATCCAATCTAAAATTTGTCCCAGTTCATTATTTTACATTTCCAAATCTCCTTTTCACTTATTGTCATTATCTTCGCCGAAAGTGCAATTAGGAATAACAAAGGGCGGATGTCCATATATTTTTGGATGATCGCATGTCAATTGAAAAGAAAAGTTACTGTCAAAACAGTAGGAAATTTACAAAGGTTGTTTCCGTTTATAATTCAACATTTACAATGATTCGACGTCAAAACGACCGAGTTCACGTTTTGACGATTTCGATTTATCACATTAAACGAATTACTTAATTTCGTACTTCACATCGAAACGTGATAATGCAGCAAACACTTTCGATCGTCTATTTCGATGGTAGTTTAATTCAAGAAATCGATAACGAACTTTTGAATTTCTTTCCGTATTCGAGGGAAATACATCCGGCGAAAGTCCTTAAATGCAATTATGCTCGCAATAGAACTCCGAAAAAGTACAGCGAAATTCAATTAGAGGCGATATTTTGGAATGAGCGATCGCGAAGGAGGTCTGCTGCTAATTTGATCATTTGGCGCAAAAGGGTTGATGGAATCCACTTTTCAGAGCAAAAAATGAAGGTCGGGAGTGCGTTCGTCGCCTAAAAGTATCTACTTTTGGAAATCTTAGAGTCCCCATTGTCGATGAAAATGTATTTACGCTCCAAAAGAAATTATTTTTGACTCTAAATTGTGACTCGAAGAGACGGATAGTGTCAGAAAGCAAACAATCGGTCAGACTGACGAGTAAATTGAAGACCACAAGACGCATGCCCTGATACTTCCGGAAAGCCTCGAACCAATAGTAATTCATTTCTTTCGTCAATCCTTTGATAATTTTTTTTTACCGGCATGCGGTGGCGGAGTGGTTAGCTGAAGTCCCGCTTTTGAATCCCGGCTAGTCGGATTTTTCTGTCTAGGGAATGATTGTGTCTTTGTAAATAGTAATAATTATTAAAATGGATGTAATTGGGATTCTTTCCATTAGAGAAGTTATTATTATGCAAGGATCCGCGTGTTCCTTATTATTAGCTTCACCTAACGGCGAACCGATGAATGACAATGCGTAATGATTGCTTACGAAAAGAGGAGGAGAGAAAACAAATCTTAGCTTCAAAGGTTTCTTTTATCTGCGACACCTACTTTACGACGATGTATTTGAGACAGTTTGGAGACACTTTGGAATCTAAATTTGAGTCTTTGAGATCTTGCGCTGTATTAATGGAAAATAAACGCAAAAAATACGAGTTTTCTCGAAATAGACGATAAAACATTCGTAATCCCGATAGCGGCGAAGTACATACACACCAGCAATTGAACGTTTAGAAAGTAGTTGCTTTAGAAAGATTCTCCTGCTACTGCAAACGCGTTTCTTTAAAATGTGTAAATATAGGGGAAAGTATTACCACAAAGTTTGGTAAATGTAATATTAATATAATTAAATTAAGAGATCAAATATTAACGAATCTCCGACTAGTATCTAACATTATCATTGGTATTCATCATTATTGATGATCTAAACGAATTCAACTTATCTGGGAGAAGGAATATAAAAATATCGTTCATATCTAAGTAAGGAAAAATGAAAAATCCATAGAGACCAGCTTTAAGAATTGCCTGTTTTGGTCTCAACTTGTCATTTCTTACGACATTGATCTTGAGATAAGTAAATATTCTGAAGTGCGTTGGCTTTTCGTCTCGTGGATGACATTATGGTAGCCTAACAACCCTTTATCAACCGTGACAAACCTATTTTGAAGGAACATTGTAACTCCTTCACTCGCATAGTATACATCACACATACAAGGTGTTTCCTCAACGAAATAAAATTACACATCCTAATAAATAAAATTTCCATTTCCGACCACATACTCGTACTGAATATTTTACAACTCCTAATGAGTTACTTTAATATAAATTTATGATAACTCCAGAGCGTTCTATTATTGAATAGTTATTCATTCGAAACAATTGATCGTTCGAAATTTGCAAGAAATCCTTTTCTGAGAATTCGTATTCGACGCACTCTATTGCAAGAGCGACGAAACAACTCGGCTTTAACGGTGTTTTCGGCGTTTCTTTCGCTCTCCTTTCGTTTTATTTCCACTTCTACTTCAATGGTATTCATGACTTTGGTTTTTAGTCCTTTTTCTCGAATCGCAGGGAATCTGATTCTTGGCTGCAGTTCTTCCTGGATTTCTCGTGACTTCCCGAGTGAATTACGTTCTATTTAGAGGTTAATCTTCATTCTGAAACTCACTTCCAGATTGGAAGTCGTTTGAAAACATAAATGAACGTAACCTCAATAGCACATCGATTCCAGTTGCACCCCGAAGTTAACGTGAAAAATTGTTACCAAAGTTTAAGTTTGCAAATGATTCATGGTAGTAATTATGAATGAAGCAATCGTTAAAAAAATTACCTTCTCTCAATTTGCTATTATTTACTAATAATTACTAAAATTTACCTTCTCCCATTGCTACTTTAGGACTGAAGAAGCGTTTCTTTTGTGTGAATATTTTAGTTGTGTGTTTTTGGATTGTAGGCTTGATTTTAAAACCATATAATTGATTATATAATATCGTAGCAACTTAAACATTTTAAAGTGTAAACAGGGTGAAAAGGTATAGAAATTCCTCAAATTACAGAGGCATGAATGATAGAAACTAATAGAAAAGGGATGAAAAAATAAACATTAACATAAAATCCATCAAAACCTCTATTACACAACGAATATCTTATGGCGAATTTAATAAAGAAAGGCATTTTCATATTAAAAGGGAGGCGTGAATCGATCTTCGCATAATGAAATTCCGCAGCGAATTCCACGACGTGCTTCGATTGTGGAGTCCGAGGAAATCTCAATCAATTTGCACCATTAAGTGTTAGTCGGTTTCAATGCCATCACTCGCTTCTTTAACCTACAAATAATGATAACACAGGGAGCACATTGAAAGCAAAAATGGATCATTTGATAATCAGTTTAGGGTACATTCAAAGTTAAAGTTAGATTTGAAAACTCGACGAACAGCAAATGTTTCGGAAAACAAAAATAACGAATCAAGCAAGATTGAGTTTTACTAAAGTATAGATTTTGTAGAAATAGTTTATAATAGATATAGACGGAGTCTTAAATCACGTATTTGTTTATAATCGATTACCAAATTTAAATCTTCGCTTAATAACGGCGTGTTAAGATAACCCAAATTATATTTTATCATAATACTCGTCTATTTCAACTTTCTTACGACAGAAGTCAGTAAAGAGCAGCGTCGACATCGTAACTTCATTCACTTCAGTGTATCTTCTCATTCAGCGCTAACTCCGAATACAAGATTTTGAAGACAGAGGGCAGCAGCAGTTAGGAAAAATTAAAGGTCAAACAAATTTTCGTATCTCACAGGATATGATGGTCCTTGTTTACTTTCTTCCTGAGTCCTCATTTGCCAGAATACAATACAATACAGCAATTAGATGACATTTAAGTGATCACGAACGTATTAAATCTATATATTATCCATACCTGCGTGTGTCTAATGCATTAAAATAGATTAAAGATATTATAATGGAATCAATGCATAACCTGCAAAACTGAGAGGAAACACTTTAGCTTTTCCATTATCATTCGACTATAAACAAAAATTAGCACGAACAGAATGTTTGGTTATTAATATTTTATTTTTTTTTTCGGCCGAAATCTCTCTTTTATTTTCACGTTTAGAGAGTCTTTCCCACAAAAGTTGGATTTAATGGTAATCATCAAACAGGGCTCTGAAATTTGATGGCAACACTATACCAAATCTGACGATTTTATTCTTAGTAAACTAGTGAATGTCCCCGTCAAAAACGACGGGATTAAAATTAAATACCAAAAATAAAAATTACCCTGATACTTAGTAGGGGAAAGGGTACGAAGCGCCCAGTCTCAAAAACCGCCAGATAATATTGCTATGTGAGTGTAGGGGAAGTGGTAATCCACTTTATTAAACATTGTTCTGTGTATACGGTCGTCGCTTCCGGCTCAAAGTTAAGCTAAACAAATATAATGCTTCTTTAGGAAATACAATTTTCCTCTCGGTACGAGTAATTTTCACGATGGTTGCAGAAATAAAAGGCGAAAATTCTTCACTCTTTGGAAAAATTTCCAATTTTCGGAGAAATGTTTCACGGAAGGTTCTGGACCTACGAAGCTACTTAGATTGTAGGACATTTCATCTTCTTTAAACCATAACAGAACAGCATTTTCTGTATAACGCAGTTTCAGAACAGAGCAGCAACAATCTTATTTATCTTTAGGAAGCGTTGGAAAGCTCCTACGCATGCAAACTGTGGCATGGAAATGAACGAGTGCCGACTGAGTGTTCTGATTTTCTATGATTTTTGGCAGCACCGAATGCCTTGCTACACACGAGAAATAACTAAAAGTAGTAACTATATTAATTATTATGAATATGAAATTTGAGAAGTAGATACATTCTCATCATCAGTTGAATCAATAGGAAGTTTTATTTATGTCCAATTTTTCAACTCTATCTCGTGAAAAGCCTACACACGAAGATGTATAAAAGTAAGAAATGGACTCAAAGTGTATTGCAGCAGGAAAAGATAAGTAAGATGCAATGTATGTCAATCTCAGCATTACCGTTTCAGAGTTAGGCCTACCTTTTTAAAGTCGTACCTATTCACCCAGTGTCCTTCTCCCTACTTTAGAAGATACTGAACAAAAATTAAGAAAATAACTCGAATTTCAATGGTGTTTTGGGCATTCCTCAGGTCTTCCTAAGCTACAAAATCAGTCGCATAGCACTGATCCAAACAACATATAAAAAAATGCAAGGTCGGGCCTTTTTATGCGGCTAATTTGACTGGAATATAATGGTTTTCATGCCATAAAATGTCGGCTGTCCTTCCCTATACATTTCTTATGAGTTTCCTTCCTTTCGTAAATCCTTTTCGTAAATTCATTCCCTTCCTTTCATCCGTTGACTAAAATTAGTAGAATGAATCCGAAAGAAGCTCGAATCGACATTAAGTTTAAGCTGCGAGGATCAAATAGAAGCAAATGTATTCGCATATATTTTCATATTCATACAGCCGGTCTCTTTCTTCCTACTCATCGTAATTGTAAATATCTCGGCGCATATTGATGCTTAAAAAATTCAAGTCGATATCATACGGGAAGGCCCTTAAACGTAATTCTCCCTTCGAAATATATGGACGAATACAAATAGTGTCCCAGCGTCCAAGGATCGTAAGGTAAACTGCGTTTGTGATACATATACAGTATTCATGTATTCATTACTTCTGTTCTCATCCCTTATCATAGATTTCTACTTTCTCGGCAAATGTATCATAAAGAAATGGAAATTCCCGCTCTAAGTTTTTAATTGGTGCAGCCTCCTGTTGTCGAACCAAGGACCTAATCTGTGAGATGAGATTGCAAATTTGGCAGCTCTGACCATTTCTAAAATTCCAAGTCTTCATATCTGGAAGGTCCTTCGATATAAGGAAGGTCTTCAAACAAAATTCCGTATTCCCCTTTAATTGAATGGTAAAATGTAAATTGTGCCCTGGCATCGAACCAAGGACCATCAGGGAACTGCGGTTACCTATGCTTGTAAAACATGTTTACGACTTTACATTCCGGGTTATTGATTTCACTCTTCCCGGGAAATGCTTCATAGAAATATCTGGAATTCCTGCCATCATATGTCTCATAAGTAGAGGTGTTTGTTTTTCGCAATAAGCGACAAAACCAACAAATAACGCGAATTTTGGCCGATTTAGCGAAATGACGCTAATTTCGACAGTTTTAATAAGCACCACGGTTTTGATGAATTTCGCTTCATTCATCGTTTTTAAGAGAGAAGAATGTAATTTTGGTATGATTTAAATACATGTACAATATATACTTGTATTATTTTCGTATCTATTGTCATATTTTTGATCACTCATGACATCTTTGCTTACACGAATTCAGCTTGGATCTTTTGCAATAAATTCGCAAAACTAAATTTATGTCTAAAATACATGTTCAGCAAGGCGCTGCTATCGGCAGTTTTTCAACGATTACTCGCACGTTTACGACAATGTATGTACGTACGAGCGATGCGTTTTGGTAAGACGCGCTATCAGCTTACCAGAAAACGGATTGATTCTATTATGTATAATTTACAGTTAATAATATTACCAATGCTTTTAATGTTTATGCTAAAGTGTGCCAAATATTATTCCTTTGCTTACATAAGACTCTGAAAATTAGTAACACCAAATTTAGGAAACACATATAAAAAGACAAAACACTACAATTTGGTTTTCAAATCAACAAATTTCAGAAGAAATAAAAACATTTCCAAACACCTCTACTAATTGTCAATCCACAAATATTCCGCATAATCATGAAATCGAAGAAAAATTAAACAAAAGGAAGTTGCGTAAGAAACTTGGATCTTAAATTTGCCGTTTAGAGGAAATCCATCATTAAAATAAATGAATTTGTTATGATTATGAAACAGCAAATAAAATTCCATAGCAGCAAACACAAAAGCGGCGCGATGGCCTAAATGGTAGGCAGCGAGAACACACGAGTGGCGATCGGGTGGTCGACATTCGGAGGGCCACCGAAGATGAGGACGATGTTCTGGATATTTCGTCAGTTCAAACATACAATCGATTGAAATACGTTTCGATTCGTAAGAAGATTACAATACAGCAATAACTCAAATTATAATCTTTATTAGAAGTTGTGATGGCTATGTATTAGACGAGCTATGGAAATGAAATCTACATTAATCTATATTCGCAAGAAAATAACTTTAAAGAAATTTTGTTGCTGAGATTCCTCATTTTGCATTCCAAGATTAACTGGAAATGAGGAATGGATAAGTGGATTGATAGAAGAAATGCTTGCTGAGAAAATTAATTAAGTACTTATTAATTAAATGTACACGACCAACTGAAGCAACGACCGTGTCTCCGAGAAGTGAAACAGTGTTTTATTGCTGTGCCTAACATTATTAAACATAATTGAATTAAAATAACAATTCGAATGAACCACATTTCATTGCTTTTAAATAGCGTATTTAAAGTTCGTATGCATAATTGAGAAAAACAACTATTTATTGACTGAAGAGGAAATCAGTGATGATGTTCAGGGGAAAACTATAAAGATTATTTATGCCCTATATTAACCCGTCGTTTTCTAGAGCATTCCAAAGAATACGGAGTATATTTAATAATTAAATGGTAAGAAAAGTTAATATTTACTGTTTTTCGGAGCACGTTTTGACTGAAGGAGACAATTTCTGTAGTATATAGATCACACGCTAAGTGGATTTTATGTAATTAATACGAACTACAATTATACATTTCGGAGGTCCAGTAGCATTAACCGTTCAAATTCGTTGTGGAGAATCAATTAACGTTTTACACGAGTAACCTCTGAATAGGTGAACAAATGTGACAAATTATCGAAATTAAAAACAGGTAGAAAACGTGTTAAAAGGTTTGTGAAAGCGCAAATGACAGCCCCCAAAGGCGCTTTGACCATTTGATAAGAAGGAAAAGATGACTATAAAAAACGAAGATGAAATGCTTGTCTTTTAAAGCAATGTAAACAATATCAACAATTCGGATTCCTTAATAAAAAAGGACTAAAGATGTCTTAATAATACTGTCGACATGGATTTAAAAGGGTGTAAATGCGTAACGAAATATTAAAGGGAATGAGAGAGAATGAAGATGAGAAAGAGACGTTGATAGGGAAAATAAATTCCACCGAATGTCGTACGTTTGTATCCATCAAAACGGGAAATGGGCCGTAAAAGAGGCGCATTTGCGGTGAAAAGGTCGTAAATGCGTCAGAAAACGCAACATCGCTCGGGCTCGTTAAAGGTGCACACAAATTGAATTACTAATAGTTTATTCCAAGAAACTGATTCCTTCTCCCGAATATTCACTTATTACCGCATAAGTGGGCCTGAAGCTCTATGGTTAAGTTGATAATTCATCCTACAAAAATAATCTAATGTTATAAGTTATGGGATATTGGTGGGAAAATAATTCTGAAATAACTTCATGTAAAATCGATTGAACTTTAATTCGTATGATTTGCTTTTCTTGAGTTTGAACAAATTATTATCTGAGGTGATAAAATTCAAAATGTTTACTAATAGGATACAATTTATTTCATCGCTTTAATTTTGAAAAAAATCCTCCGAATAAATAATTCTCCGTGAGACTTCGGAAGAAAAGAATACTTTGAATGTTCCACAAATTTTGTTTTTTTTTAATTTCTTCTGAAATTTCGTTTCCAATTACAAGAAGTCACGCTTGAGCATATCAATTTATTTCTACAAGAGTGTTAGCAAAACCAAAAAATTATTATTCCATATTTTAGCACATCGATTTCATCCATACTAATGATGAATATATATATTTTTAAATTTTGGTTGTATGCTGAATTGAAATATCGAATCAAATAGCGAAATTTCGAAAGGAAAAGCAAACAATATTTTTTAAGAAAACTAAGAAAATGGTAGTTAACGTCTTGAAACTGAATTTTCTTACTTTCCAAAGTTAGACTGTGGTATTTGGCAAACGAGCATTTATGCTTTGTGGGATCCTTTATTCTATCTTATTTGTTAACAAACATGCGCGAAGAGGTGAAACAATTTTAAATATTATATTCATGATAAAATAATTCTTCCATCTTGATAATACCTGTTGATTACGGCAATGGCTGCAGCTGAAAATTTGTTTTCGGTTTAGGACTTCTATCGGCAAAGAAAAGTTATACCGTAGGATACAAGAAATCAGGCACAAGAACAATCAACTTCTTATCAGTATAAATGAAAAGGTACTATTTTGAAACTTAAGCATAAACTATACTGGAAAAATCTAGTTAAATTTACTGACTTCAAATAAACAAAATTAATGCTTTCAGTCTCCCTTTACCTTTCACCCGACTATATACTCAATAGAACAAAGAGGAATTGAAGCTACATGCGATTTACGAAATAATCACGGAACATATCGTTAACCTGGGCCACTTCGTGACGGTCATTGTGACAAGTCACTGGAGTTTTTGTTTTTTAAACTGGCGTTGTAACTGAGAAAGACGAGCCGCGACTCGGTGAAATGGAATGTTTGGCACCCACTGGCGTCTACACAGAAAGTCTTGTCGGTAGTGAGTTACTTTGTGCAGCAATTTCATTATTATCAAGGTTTGTGGAAACTTTCGGTTGTGGACGCAGTTGTATGCACGGATGGAAATTGACAAGTAATTTGTAAAAACACTAATGAACAGTTTGCAACATACTGCAAGGCCGATTTCGTACGATGTGTTTTGTGGAATTTATTTGCACTTATTTAAAAATTCGGTGAAAATCGGGGATTCTTTGTAATGCTTCACGACAATATGAGGCAGTCCGAGATTTCAAACTAGAAAAAATGACCGTTAGGAGACCACGAACTGGTTCGCTACGAAGAGGAACTTAGGCCAGGAAAAATCACTGCAGGAAACCTTGATGGCTACGATAACAATGTTATAGAGAAAACGATGAAAAGCAGGATATGGCCACATAAGCCAAAGAAACAAATCTCCCACGAGAGTGTCCTGCTGATCGAAGCACTAGAGGGATCTTCCAAAGAGATGCAGAACCAGTAGGAGAAGCACCTACACATTGCACGCAATTCATTTTTATTCTTCTATTTTTCTTTATTTGCTTTGCTCTATTAATTATTTTAAGCCTTTAATTTCATTATTGAATAGAAAAAGCTCTGTTAAGTATTACAAATGCCAATAAAAATGTATTTCATGAGTCAATTTTTGATTTTCTTAATTGCTCTATTGTTTTAAGAATTTTACCTGTGTGCATTCAGTACGACATAAAAAGCTTGCTGTTAAGTCACAAAGCAAAAGTAAGAGGGGTGGCTTACTGAAAATTTAATTTTCAATGAATTTTCAAAGAGAAAGTTCTTTGTCACAAAGTAGCCCCGAGGTTGGGCCGAGTTAGAGACAAAGTTGACCCCAAATTACGACGCAATTAATTAAGATATCGAACTAATTCTAGTTTCAGAATGTAGCTCAAGTCCTTTACTATTAAAATCGTTAATAATACTTAGGGATCTTAATTTTTTTCTGCTATTTATAAAACACCTCAAAAAGTGTCACAAAGTACGGTTTAAGGTAGTTTGAAGAAGAGAAATCTGACGGCGCTGCCATACATACAGCTTGTAGAAATACGTTTTCTACAAATTTTAAGTATATTATCAACATAGACATCAACGGAAGCTGAGTCACTTCGCCGTTGTACCTTATTTTTGAAAGGCTATTGATATTCAGCGAATGTAAGGATCTACGTCAACATTGCCGAATTCTCCAGATGAAGAGACGTATTCTGTAGGATTTAACGAAAAGAATTTTGAAAAGGTAAACGTTATAAAGGTAATACCGAAACTTAAGTTATAAGAAGCACAATCATCTGAAATTACAGGGAAATCGCGTCTGATTGCCTCTTTGACGAAACGTATTTCTTACAACGGAAATTATACGTTTACACCAATTTGATAAGGCGAATCAGATTCACGTTGCATACAAGGCATTCAGATAAGACGGAAAGAATGGCACACAAAATATATGCGAAAGACATACAAACTGGTTCGGACGAACTCATTTGAAACTTCCTATTTTTATAAACTTCAAGTCATCCAAATATTTGAGACTCTACATTAATTCTTGGAAATTATTTCCATCTCTTTGTCTTCGCAGAATCACATCACTGTAGTCCTCAAAGGCAGCTTCTGTAACTTATTTATATTCACACGTCCAAGTAGCGAAAGGTGGGAATTGAAGAGATTTTTATTATGTGGTTATTTTTAGGATTTGGGAATTTATTCCTCGGATTTTCAGATTCTATCGAAGCTGATTTCCTAATGACTTCTAATTGAATAAATATTCCGATGCAACGCATAATTATTATCTCGTTTCTATAAAGTGACCAACTTGAAATTTGAAGCTGCCACTTTATGCCGAAAGAACACTTTCTTCGGAGGCTCCCGGATAGTGGTTTGCCTTTGGTGAAAGCGGTCCCAGGTCGAATCCCGGTGGGTGCTAATGTGCGAAATGACCTAAGTCGAAGCAGTTTTAGCAATACTACTACTAATACACTTTCTTCGGCCTCACTGACGAAAACAACGCGTTTTCCTGATTTTTGTTAGTAAACAGGTTTCCTAGTGATGATGAGTTGAACGAAAAAATTGAAAGATGATCACTTGTTACGAAATCCTGGTTTATATCAGTACAATGATTCAGTGACAATCCTTTTTCAGTGCTGGAACTAAAAACGTATGGTTGTGATTTGTGGACGGTGTGGTGCGACTCTAAGAGAGGATGGGAAGAGAATAACAGATGAGATGGAATCGGAGTTCAATAAGGAACGACCGGCTGTGAAGAGGAGCGTTACTCACGTGAGCAGAAGTGGGATTGATACACTGGGAGACTCGAGTCCCGGTCATGAAACTACTTTTCACCTCTGTTTATCGTTGGGTTCAAAATTTTACGTGATAAGTTGTTTCATTTACGTATTGTCTAAGGAAAAGACTTCAAGAGATTCAAGTCGGTCGATAATTTCGACCCCCAAGTAACGCATTATAAGTTACTATTTATCGTAATATCAACAGCGACCAAATTCCATTCATTTGACACGAATTTTAAATCGTTCGAACCTGGAATGGTCAGTTATTTCGCTGATTATATCAATGCCTTTCGCCCGAAGGATGAATTTCGCCGCAACGTTTCGAGGTAAAGTAATTGTGAGCGATTTTTGCGGTTCGTAATGAATTCTTCTCTGCTTCCATCAAAAGTAGGGGAATATTCATTCCTCATTTGCGAGACCGAACAGAGCAAACACCTACTTTATCCATAAAAGGCTTACTTACTTTCCTGTTAGCGCTTTACCTAATCATTCCGAATGATAAAACACAGGCTAGAATTCCCTACGCTCTAATATTTAGGAGTACCTTTTCGGTGGGCATAGAGACCGAAAACTCATATCCGATTAACTCAGCCACATTTGCGTAAGTGCACATTCGGCAGCGGTGGATTCGGATTTAAAAACATTTTCGTATCTTCCGAAAGATATTTAATAAGCACGAAATTTAAAAAGGAAAGCTAAATTTACATTATTAGTTCGGATACCTGCGTTTAATTTGCTAAGTAAATCGCGGGTTATGGCACTTCGACTCAATCGCTCGATTTGCAAAATCACTTAGTTTCGGTCAGCACCTCAGTTTATTTCGAGCCTTCGATCGGAAAAACTGGATTTCGAGCAAACGCAGATTCCGCCGCGAACATTTTTTTCTCACTAAACGTCCTTTTGACATCTCGGATGCAGAAAATCGTTCGCAGACGCCGAAGATGCTCGGGGGCATTGATTGACGCTCTCGCAGTGGGGAGGGCACATGAACACATCGCAGCACATCGTCGCAAAATACTCGGGCTAATATAATTGTATAAACGAGTTAATGTTGTCGAATATTACTTTCTAAGGCTGCACCCAACTCACCTCGGGCGGCGCCGCTGCTCCCGGCCGGAACCAGCTGAGCAATGAGCCAACAGGTAGCGAGCGGGAGGGGAATGGCCGGGCCTATGGCCCCCTCCGCTGCCTCATTTGTGGCGGAATCCGAAAGCTTTTTAATCCCGGATGAGTAACTCTTGATGATCGACGAAAGTAAATCATATGGTCATCTTTTCTGTTTCCATTTAAATCGTCAAGGTAAACTTCTCGGTTAATAAAAGCATTTTAATTGGGAGATCATCGCGAAGGTACCTCCTGAAATGATCATCAAATTCACGATATTTATTATCGTTTTAAGGTTAACGCACTTTGTTTATGCGCTGCAATGATGGACACTCTACTAAGAGTACTGAAGTTTCTGAGCCAAACTCGAAGATGTTACAGATAAATTTCGATCCAAGAAACGTTGGATGAAATATTAGTAACGCACTTAACGCAATCGCCCATTACGATCACTGCCTGAAACTTCAGTCGTTAAATAAATAGCGCGTCTATTTTTAGACGGATAGTTTTAAAGACCGATCCAAATATTCCTTAGGTAGAACTTATTAAAAGCTCGATAGAGTAACAAATCTTCATCAAAACAGGCTCTCACGACATTCTCTTTTTACTCGGAGAAGAGGTTTTATATTTGGAATCTCTGTTTGGCCGCGAGGTCCTCGAAATACAGAAAAGGCCGCTAAATATGTATGATGACCTCATGCATAAAAACCAACCCAAAAATATACAACTCCGTCGCATTCTTCACTCGTATTGTTTACCACAATCTTTGCGACCGAACTTTAGAGAATTTTTCTTAACTGATTGGGAGGACTAATGGAGTCCCTTCACCTTCATTTGAAAGATCACCCTTTCGTTGTGCACATCATTAGCTGTTACACATTCATAGTCCGATCTGTAAAATGAGCTAATTCATCGATCCCCGACGTTTCCTATGACGTCAACAGTTCAAATGTGAAAGGCGTCGGCATTTGCAAACGAACTTGCTTCTACGCAATCCCAAATCAACTCTAAAATGAAGATAATCGCTAACTCGTCGACATTTTATTATACTGTAATCGCTTAGCGAGTTTGCGGCCGATCTTTTTGGTTTTCAAAGTATTTAAATGAATTCGGAGGCTCAAAGAGTGATTGAGCGCAACCACATGCATCCTCAGGTAGACCAAAGAAGCGTGCAATGAACTAATACATGTAGTTGAATTTAAGAATGAGTCTCTTCCTTGATTTTAGCATCGCATGCGCAACATATTTATGCTCTTCGAATGATTCCTCTAATTGCCCCTTCTAACTGCCTTCCTCACACCCTCCGCAACGCTCATGAATGAATGCTCGCCCTCTCCACTGAGCCAAAAAATATTTTCATCTTCAAAATTATTTCAACATTAACTTCGTTAGTGGACATTCCTCCTACGTGCCTATCGGTATTGTGTTCAGTTTGCCGAACGAAATATTAGCAAAGTATAATATCTCATCCTTCGGCTAATCGATACCTGCGCTCCGAAAAATGGGAAATATCGCAAGCGATTGGGGATCCGGATTTGATGGACGACACTGTAACAGTGATTCGATGATCTGGTTAAAGCCACATTTAAAACTGAAGCATCTCTTGAGAAAATTCCACGCAGAGTTTATATTTTATCGGTAGGAGTTACAGGCTATTCGATTATTCCAATATTTAGTATAGATTCATAAAATAATAGATAACATAACTGCCTGAGTTTCGTAAAACACGATCCACGATTAACGACATGACCCTAATTAATGTGAGATGAAATATAACCTAAAACGTGAGTTCGTATAAAATCTGAATTTCATTTGCCGAGGTAACGCAAAAATACATTTGTAAGTTCTTAATTTATTGTCTTCGTTAAAATTAAAGAGACATCAATTTGGAGTAAAGCAGACGGTTGAGATTCTATTCCCCAGTTATGGCGGTTCATCCGTTAAAATTTTCTATTCTATAGATAGGTTAGCATTCATTTTAGGTTCTGAAGAACATTTTGCTATAATTTCTCAGTACTACGGAAATAGAGACTGAAAAGCGAACCCACTTTTGAATTATTCCAACACATACGGTCCTTTGTGATAATTGCGAGTAAAATGTTTTATCTCCTTAAGAAATATAATAAAACTCTAAAGTAGACCACAATGTGTTTCGGTTGATAGAGTTTCGATTGATCGAACCCAGGAACGTAATGGGCGACGTCTTTCCATCAACGTAAATGCGATTTCAACTTATACAGAGAATATCGGGTCGATGTTCGTTCGAAAAGTACCTCAAATGTCGTTTTGACTTTCATATTCATTCATTTTCGCAATAACCAGGTATCGAACCCAGGAACAATTTGCGAAATCAAGACTACGTTTCATTATGGTATCTACGACTTTCATCTGCAATATGGTCTCTTCGATAAGTGCGAATCAACTTCAAAAACTGTGTTAAAGTTTACACCCATGAATTACTTCCAGGGAAAGCCTCCTTTTGATTTCAAATAGAAATCTCCGCAGGGCTTACTTAGAAATCCTCAGCAGCTTTCAAGAAATACGACTTTTATCTCAATCCCCAGTTAAAGTAGTAGCACTGTTAGAAGTACTTCGACAGCTTAGGTCATTTCGCTAATACGCTCCCACCGAGGTTCGGGTCAGCTCTCACCGAAAGCGTCTGTCTTAACTGGAGGCGGTAGGAAGGCCCTCTCATTCATACGAAGAAACATTTCATAGTCGAGCAATGATCAATTTCTCATTTTTCTTGGGAGTCTCTCGTTTGTACACATACGCTATAAGAATTAATAACGCTTGCGATTTATATGCGTGATCTATATATAATGGATTACCAAAAGGCGTTCTGAAATAGCTGCACGATCGAATCCGAATTGATAAAAGTCCTGCCTCATCACCCTACGTTGAATTTCTTCGCTATTATTATATAACAATTATTATTATAATTATACACCTTTAGAAGATTTCCCGATTTCTTGGTGGCCATTTTCCTTCATTTAGCCGTTTTAATTTTGATTAGCTAAATGCATAAAGGAGTTATGTAAGTGCGTTAGTGAATTCCTAGGCCACGACGGAGCCGCTTCTCAACAGATTTTGTTGTTTTAAATCGTTTCATCAGAAATGAGAAAATAAATCCACTATCTCCACCCCTTTCTATCCAAAACGAAGCTCTCCTTGGCTTTCCCTTTCGCACTTCTGCAAAACGGACGCTCTCCAAATCAAATCCGAGCACTTGATCGGAAAAGACTTCCGTGAGATTCACTAAATGCTTAGGTCGTCATGTAACTTCTCATTCGAAGCTCTATCGAATGCTTTCCAAAAATCTGTTCTGAAGTCTTCCTCGGCTAATTTATTTAATAACTGCTCATTATAAATAATATAATAATCAAAAGCATATTACATTGTGCTCTAGATCGACCATATAGATCCTACCTATTTTCATTGTCCTCCTCCGCTTTGGTGCCTCGATGGCGCGTAATCGGACGAAACCACACTCGCCTATAAAAGTCACGGCTAGTGAAAATGCTCTCCGGATAGATTGTTAAAGCAACCTCCAGGCTAGAGGAAGATCCCGGGCTCGATTCCCGGTCCTGCCCTACATTTTTCAAGTCCGTTTTTCCAGAAGATATCGAAACTTTCCATAGATGCGAAACTTGTAAAGCAAATTTCAGAGAAATATTGATGTAAGCGCAACAATAAGCACACGCCAAACTTAAATCTTTTTTCAAGTTTAAATCTGAAGCGCAAAACAAAAATGAGAAAGGATCGAAGATTTACGCTAATTGAATTGGAAATGGTTGGTTCAGACGAAATCGTTATCAGCACCTATGGTCCAAACGCAACCGAATATATTTGCTGACAAATTAGGTAATTTAGAGTTTAAACAATCTAATGGCTGGCTTAACTGTTTTGAAGCTCGTCATAATGTTTATGGAGCAATTTTTACGGAAAGATAAATAAAGAAGATTTTTTCCGATGAAATCGGTGCTATAAATGCCAAAAAAATTAATTATCTGGTATCATAAGGCGGAAACATAATGACGACTGCAAGTGACGGGACAATGTATAGTCAAATGTAATAGAATAAAATTATATAGCTAAAAATCTGAAAAATATAAAGAGATTATTCATATTATTGAAGCGATTAGTATTACTGCTACATAACTGCACTGGTTCACAGCGTGTGTCCAAACAGAGTTTTAAGGGTTAATGAAACTCAATAATATTTCCAAACGATAGCAAACAATAATCCAACAGAAGATTTCCTCCTTCCAAGCAAAGGTTCTCTAAAGAAGACGTCATACAGGGACGTTCAAAAAGTTCCCGGACTTATTTTTTTCCGCGAAAACGCCGAGCAGGAGAAATGTGAAATTCTGATGGTAGATAGCGCCACATATAGTGGGTACACTATGCACATATGTGCCTGCCGGTGTCAGTGCTGTGTAAGTCGGCACGTGTATGTACAGCGGAAAGGAGGGGAATGTCACAGTTTGAGCAGCGTGAGGTTCTGTGCTTTGCTGACTTTCGTGCAAACATGATTCGTAACAGATGATGTTTTCTACTCAACCATCAGAGTAAGCGGCAGTACATGGGCCTTCCTCACCGCGGCCCGAAAACATCAGAGCCGACCGATCCAGGGTCATGCTCTGCGAATGCAAGGGGATCGTCAGCCACAAATTCATTCCTGAGGGTCGTACAGTTAACAATGAGCTCTGCGCCGCCACCCTCGCGTGATCGCCGGAAGAGGCTCACCTCCGGGAGATTTTTGACCGTACCTCGTAGGTATAATTCATCAGCAAGAAATGTCACGACGGCATTGTTTGGGATTCCCATGGCATGATATAATTGGAAAAGGGTATCACAGGTCTATATTATGCCTCCGGATGCATTTCACGAGAAATAGCAGAATATTTGACACCTTTTCACCGGGACAGTGCATCTGAAATCGGAATTGCCGTCGGGTTAGTTACAAACTGTGAGTAGAGCAACGTGGTTAAGATGGAAATAGTTCTTCACTTTTTGCTTTTAGGAGAGGAAATGGTTAATACCTTTTATGTAGATTCGCCGCAATCAATAGCAACATACTGATTCAATTCATTTAAACGTGGTCTAATATCCGTTTTTGAGGATCCAGAACGCCTGGCAGATGTCACCTAGAAAATCATTGAATGATTCCACATCCTGATTCATGCTGATCATCGAAAAAAATGCTGGAAGTAGAAGAGAACACAGGTGTAAAGGTCTTTATTAAGGTGAAATTGAGACTGGAAAATGACTGACTGACGCACGATCACGGTCAAGGCACAATCAGGATATTTCACACTATCGGTCGAGGTACGGTCAAGCCTCGATCTTGTGTACGACGCTTGAATGCTCGACCGCGGCCCTGTTCACACTGTGCCCTGTTCACACTGTGCACTGTTCACACTGTGCACTGTTCACACTGTGCCCTGTTCACACGGTGCCCTGTTCACACTGTGCCCTGTTCACACTGTGCACTGTTCACACTGTGCCCTGTTCACACTGTGCACTGTGCTCTCCACTCAAGAGACAATCAAAGACCGTGGTTCCTCGACGTTTGTCCCGAGGTGACGGTGATGGAGCGCGCCTCCTAATGTGAACACTCCAATTCCATTGTATCAATTTTGTCCATACTCTAACTGTGGCGAGACCGCATCGTGACCACACCTATAGTGTGAAACAGCCTTAAAATCCCCGTGAATTCAAACGAAAAAACGCATGAGCTTCAGGAATCGCCTTGGTTGCGAGGGAACCTTTTGTTTACTACTAAGAAATTCTACATAATTTTCGTTCATTTTGCCATAGTTTTCGTAATTAAGACCTGAAAACGACATTAAACGACCGTAATAAGAATCTTTATTTAATTTATTTCATGTTCGTACTCGCCTCGACTTTGTAGGACGATTATTTCCTTTTTATTTTGCAAATGAAATTAAGTTCTGCAAACTGTTAAAAAGAACTTTACGCGCATAAACAATCAACTTCATAACAATCAATGTTTTACATATAAGGAAAGGGTTGAGGTAACTTTGCACATAAGGGCGTGCACCCAGGAAAATTCCCAAGGAAAAACGGACTTGAAAAAAGTCTGACAGGGACGGGAATCGAACCCGGGATCTTCCTCTATCCGGGAGGCTGCATTAACCATCTAGGGTCACCCTTGCACACAAAGTCCCCAAAACGGCTTGTTAAAACGTTCCGGCCTGGTAGCGTAGATGGTAAAGGCAGCCTCCCGGATAGAGGAAGATCCCGGGTTCGATTCCCGGCGTAGTCTTGTCAGTGCTGCAGCTCCTTAAATGCACATAATACGAGGATACGGGACAGATGAGACGCCTGGGTTTGCTTAGGGACCTATTTAAAGTGAAAGCAGACCGTTTTTCATCGATGGAGGAGTACGTCAACGAAGTAATGTCGTTGAACCTTCAATTGACGGACATCAGTTTTCCCCTGGACGATGAATTTTGGCGGCTATCCTTTTAAGTGGTTTTTCGTGCAGTTATGACCCTTTTGTAATGACCCTAGAATCCAGTAATGTGAAATTGACTAGTGATTTAGTCAAGAACAGACTTTTACATGAAAACACGCGGCGAGCGAGTAATTTTTAGGGTAAAGCGGTTTTATATAGTCGTATTGGTGGATATCAAAATAAGAAAAAACGGAGCAGAAGAAGTTCCAATTTAGTTGGTTTAGATGCCACGAGATAGGCCATAAATCTGCCGATTGCCCGAAGAAAGTAAATAAGGATGCTAACGAGGCACAAGCATCAAGAAATGGCGTATCTTCGAATTGGAGAATGGAAAATTCTCCTGAGAGGAAAGGACTTGGGGACTGGAGCTTGTTCTCTTCCATGGTGTGTGTGTGAGTGGAACCACTAGCATGGCTTTTAGATTTTGGAACGACGGCCACGATGACACCTCATCTGGACTGGGTACAGAATCGGATTAGTTCACCCCCTGCAGAAGTCACAGTTGCCAATGGTGGTAAGACTGAAACTGGTGACGTCGGAGAGGTTGAAATAAAGTTGGCGAGCGTTCCCGATTATAAAAAGTTAACCAATGCGGTGCATGTCCTTTCTGCGAATCTTGTTTCTGTGAACAGCGTATCGTCCAATGGTCTTCTTTGGGTACTTGTGGATGATGGTGCTCATAGGCACCACGAGAAAGATTTCGAGGTGAAATGGGATATCCTGGCACTGCAACTCAGAAGGAAAGACAATATCACCTATATGTGGAGGATAATGTCATCCCAGAGCAAACTGAACTCTTATTGCATTCACGAGTCATATAAAGAGGAAAGAAAGAAGGCGAGTTACCAGGCAAGCCTGACCATCAGCATGGAGGAGCTGTGGCACAAAAGGTTAGGACATTTGGGTAAAGCCAACATGGATTTACTTATTAAATGTGATATCTTCAATCTTATTAAGGAATGGAAAGTGTTGGTTGAAAAACAAATTGGAGTGAAACTTCTAGAGTTCTACTGGCATAATTAGTAGGCCTGATATTGCCTACAATGTCAGTAGGTTGAAATAAAAATTTGTTACTTTAGAAGACGTGTCATCTCAATGCAATGTTGCAGATGTTTTGACCAAGAGTTCTTGGCCCTAGTCATGTAAAATGTATTGAAGGTTCGGGCATGATGAGAATGTAATTGCCCTTGTAAATTGATTTACTTTTATTTCAGAAGTGTGTATCTAGCTTAAGGGGGAGAGTTGGTAACAAGGTGTTATTGTTATATATGATCTACCTACACACACTTTACTGTATTATTTGTAAGTTGGTATGACTGTGATGTTCTTACGTTGGCAGCAGTGTTGTTTACGATATTCTTTTTGTGTACTGTCCATGCCCTTTACTTCCTGATTACGTTCACACGTGTTTCTTGATTCTTCTCAATATCCATTTTAATCTGCTCTATCCCAACATAAATAATTTTAAAAATCAGTTGGATGGATAGGAAAACGAATTTTGAAGATTTAGAAGAAGTGAAGGAATAGAGGGAATTGATAATTGCAATGGAAAAAAGAAAGGTAAAATTCTTGTGTTATTTACTGAGGCATAACAGTATGATAGATATATTTTTTTATTTATTCCATATACCCCACAAACATCCATTTTCTGGACCCTTACATATATATTAACAACAAAAATCACACAAGACCATTCCCTCATCCGAAGAGTCCGACTAGCCAGGATTCGAACCCGGGACCGTGGGGTTGGAGCGATAAGGTGCGAAAACGCTAACCAATCAGCCACCGTGGCCGGTAAATTGCACTAGAAGGAAAAGTGCTGGGTAAGAAAGGAAGGGGAAGATCCAGGAAGAAATATATCGAAGACATCCAGACAAGGATGGCAGTGGATGGGTACTGCCAACTCAAGAGAATGGCAGAAGATGAGAACTCCTGGATGCAGAGACAAGGCATAGCCTTTAGAGGATGAATGATGAATACATTTTTCTCTAAATATACTACAATTTTTGACTAATTTTTTCAATTGAAATTTCTAAATAGGTTTTTAAATTAACTTAAACGTTTAGTTAGATCCTAATTTCAAGTTGAATTTAACAATTTTGTCTTATAACGGAAAGAGATTAATATTTTTGGTGAAAATCTTTTTAAACAGAATTTGTTTATATACTATTCATAATCAATAAATGTTATATTTTATCACACAGTTTCACATTCTTGTTATCACTAAGTCATTGTTATGGAATCAATTCCTTAGGTGGGACATCTCTCCCGGAATTACTTTATACAATGAAGTCATCAAAATAGGAAGTAAAAGATATTTAACATTAGAAGAACGTCGGCCCGAGTACCAGTGGCACAGCCAGGGAGGGCGAATGCCCCCTGTGTTCTGGCGCCCCTAAGTCTGTAAATGTTTCCACTCTAAAGTCCCAAATATGTACATGGAATAATTTCATATCTTAATTATCATCAATTTATTCTAAAAGGTGTACAAGTTTGGATCGTGGTATATTAAGAACAAAATAATGCAGTAAGAGTATGTAACGGTATGCTAAGTTTAGTAAACTAGAGAAGCGCCCCCAATAATTGTGTCCTTCCTCGGCGCCCCCTAGACCCAAAACCTGGCTGCGCACAAGTGATACGTTTATCAAGCAATCTCCACAGCTGAGTCGCGAAGTTTACGCAGTAAGAGACAATGTAACCCGAGCAGTTTGCTTTTTCAAAGTGATCTCATATCGCTCTAGTCGGCTGAGTTCAGTTTGATAAACCAGCCTCCAGACGCAGTATATGCCCACTTGCCAAACCATCGTGAGCAGAATGTAGAAATAATCAGTTGAAAACGAGAACGAATTATCCTAAACACTTGCATGGTAGCTAAAGAAAAAAACATTTGATTATTACGAAAACTTCACCAAAGCTCTGTTCTTGTTTCAAATGGAACTGCTTAATTATGATGAAACTTATTTAAATCTCTGGTCTTGTTTCAATTTTGTACTTGTTTTTCATTTCGAAATCTTAAACCTATTTTTATAGTCTATTTCGTCATAATTTTGCTATGGAATTCTCTCCTATAAGATTCAATACTTAAGAAAATTGCTCTCAATACTGATCAACACCGAAAGAATAAATTGTCTCGATATTTCAAGATAAAGATATTCCTACTTATTAAAGAGAACTAAAGTAGGTATATATATATTATTACTATATATAAAGCTGCAAATCCTACTGATTGACACAAATTCCTGGGCATTTTTAACCGAGCTAGAAGGCTGAAATTTTCAGAAGAGATTCATAATTGACAGTCGAGTCAGGAAAAAATCGAAAATTCCCAGATTTTGTCCTAGGTTTGAGCCTAGAGAAGATTATATTTTTCAATGTATTTAAACGAGGGAAACGAAAAATGGCCATGCAAAGCAAATTTCTTTCGTTAATTAAAATGTGAAAAAGTGATCGTAAAGCAGTGGGGCTTGGTCTGTATCACGTCCAAAATATCAAAGTTTACTTTTCTTGCGACCGATTTTAACATTCCTGCACGAAATTTGCAAAGTTTTAGTTTGAACGCCAATTTATTACGTTTTTTTTCTCCTCATTTCGAAAATTAAATCTATGGCAACAACCATTGTTTGAATCGAAAACAAGTTTGTTTACGATCCTTAATTTCATACGCCATGATAAAGGTTTGATGCATTTTTAATTGTTTTAAATGTTTCTTTCGATATATGTTATAAATAGATGCTGAAAAATGTAAATTTCATCAAAATAGACAGTGGATATCTGCACGGTCAATGAATCAATCGTGAATGCATGCTGTGATAACATATGTTTATGTAGAGAATACG
Source organism: Sympetrum striolatum (assembly GCA_947579665.1). Lineage (NCBI taxonomy): Eukaryota > Metazoa > Arthropoda > Insecta > Odonata > Libellulidae > Sympetrum > Sympetrum striolatum. The sequence continues at coordinate 107,373,678 of OX388344.1, read as the reverse complement.
AGACCATTTATCAACGAAGATAATCGGAAAAGTCATGTAAGTAGTGAGATTATTCTAGAATGAAGTACATAGATATTAATATAAATTAATAAATAGGGATATTAATGTAAATTATAAGGTTTAACGACAATCTTTAGAAATAACATAACTGCAAGCAATACAAATCATTAGTTTAACGAACACTATAATTTAGTAATATATTTTATTTCATTGCTCAATTAACCAAATATATTTATCGTATGCTGAACTCAGACTAAAAAGTTCCATGTATGTTTCACTTTCGTACTATATACATTGTGATATATTGTCACCGAAAAGCTCATTACGGAAACCAAACCCATTGCTGCCCGCCTTTCTTGAAGGACCATGTTATCATTGAATATCAAGAAATTGTAAGTTTCATCTTATTGAACAATAAATATCTATTCAGGAAATACATGGTATCATTGAACGATGTTATGATATCGTTGTTCTTCGTATATGGTGGATTGCTTTTCATGTGTAAGTTCTGTGCATATTATTATATGCCTATTATTTTTCTTCTTTTCTATTTTAATTACATATAATTATTCTGTCTTCCACTCCAAAGAGAATTTAAAGTTAAGTTCTTTTTCTACGTTTTTTTAATTAATACGTAGTACACAATTAGTACGTAGTATATTACGTAATTCAACTTACATCAAAATAAAAAACAAAAATCTACACATAAAATACACTGATTTCCTTGAACGACATTCTGATTACGTTGTTCCTCGTGTTCGCTGGATAATTCTTCGCAAGTAAAAACAATTTTTGCATGTATCTTTGTATGAATATTATTTTCCCATCTTCTCCAAACGCGCTTTAGAATAATTCTTTTTCTACGTTCTTTAAAACTATTTACATAATTACGTTGCCTATTGTCTATTTGTTTATTTAATTAGAAACGGAGCTCATTGTCGTGGTAGACGCCATTTAATGAATATAGGATTATTTTGCAGAATCACTTGCACTGAACCGAATACTACACAGGTAATCGTCTATTTATTTTCCGCATTTTTATCTTATGCAGATTTTTATTCTAACTTAATATTCTTAAGCTTATTTCTTTAATTTACTTTTTCGAATGCACAAAGAAACGCCGTCGTCGCAGCTGCTACATTCATCGCGGTGGAATCCCTAAAGAGATACCACGGAATCAACCGTTCGCCGCGGAAACCTTCGACCTTATATATGCATTGAGGACTGAAATCCAAAACTAAGTAAGGTAGGAATTGATTTGAGAAGCGACGTGTTTTCACATTGCCAGCTGTATGTCGCGCTAGGAAGAGTACGTTCCTCAGAAAATAGCAGGGTGTTAGTTTCACCGGAAAGGATATTTGATAATATTCCGCACGCCTTCAATATTGTCCTCATTATCATATGGTGATCTTCCCGGAAGCAGGCGCCGCGGCCATAGGATTTAATTGGAATATGTCTTGCACTAAACCGAGTTCATACCACAGGTAACGAATCGTCTATCGATTTCTCGCGTTTTAATTTTATGCAGATTTTTATTCTAACTTTACTTTGGCGTATTTCCTTAATTTAACTTTTCGAATGGGTAATCATGAAGAACTCAACTCCAAAACTCAAGTATCAAATGAACGTGAAAGGCCTTCGAAGTAATTATTCTATTATTATATTATTTGATGATTCTCGATCTTTGATTTGAAAATTATGTAACTAAAGACAATGGCATAATTAAAAAGGAATATAGATATAGCATATAGACCCATAACTCGGGGTATTATACTTTGATAATTTTCCTTGCTTGCAGTTTGCAAGCACCAATTTACTAGTTACTATATATAAAGCTGCAATCCTGACTCATTGATACAAACTGTTTGGCTATTTCCAATCGAGCTAGAAGGCTGAAATTTTCAGGAGTGGTTTATAATTCACACTCAACCCGGGGAAAAATCGAAAATTCCCAGATTTTGACCTAGAATTGAGCCCAGAGACGATTATATTTTTCAATGTATTTAAACGGGAAAAACGAAAAATGGCCATGCAGAGCAAATTTCTTTCGTTAATTAAAATTTGAAAACGTAATCGTTAAGTAGCGAGGCTTGGTCTATATTGCGTCTAAAAGATCAAAGTTTACTTTTCTTGCGACCGATTATAACATTCCGGCACGAAATTTGCAAAATTTTAGTTACAACGCCAATTTATTTCGTTTTTTTCTGCTCATTTCGAAAATTAAATCTATGGCAACAACCATTGTTTGAATCAAAAACAAGTTTGTTTACAATCCTGATTTCATATTCCGTGATAAAGGTTTGATACATTTTTAATATTTCTTTAATGTTTCTTTTGATATATGTTATTACTGAATATTGAAAAATGTAACTTTCATCAAAATGGTCAGCGAATATCTGCGCGGTCAATGAATTATTCGGGAATACATAAAGTAATAACATACGTTTATGTAGAAGATACGAGACCATTTACCAACGAAGATAATCGTAAAAGTCATGTAAGTAGCGAGATTATTCTAGAATGAAGTACATAGATATTAATATAAATCAATAAATAGGGATATTAATGTAAATTATAAGGTTTAACGACAATCTTAAGAAATATCATAACTGCAAGCAATACGAATCATTAGTTTAACGAACACCATAGTTTATTAATATATTATATTTCATAGCTCACTAAACCAAATGCATTTATCATATACTGAACTCAGACTAAAAAAACTGTTTCACTTTCGTTCTATATACATTGTGATAAATTGTCACCGAAAAGCTCATAACGGCAACTAAACCCATTGCTGCCCGCCTTTCTTGAAGGACCATGTTATCATTGAATATCAAGAAATTGTAACTTTCATCGATATGAACAACAAATATCTACTCTGGAAACACATGGTATCATTGAACGATGTTAGGATATCGTTGATCTACGTATATGGTGGTTTGCTTTTCGTGTGTGTTTCTGTGCTGTTTATTTTATGCCTATTATGTTTCTTCTTTTCTATTTTAATTACATATAATTATTCTGTCATCCTCTCCAAAGAGAATTTAAAATTAAGTTCTTTTTCTACTTTTTCTTTAATTAATACGTAGTACACAATTAGTACGTAGTATATTACGTAATTCAACTTTCATCAAAATGAAAAACAAAAATCTACACATAAAATACACTGATTTCCTTCAACGACCTTCTGATTACGTCGTTCTTCGTGTTAGCTGGATAATTTTTCGTTAGTATAAACAATGTTTGCATGTATCATTGTATTAATATTATTTTCCCATCTTCTCCAAACGCGCTTTAGAATAAAGTTCTTTTTCTACGTTATTTAAAACTATTTACATAATTACGTTGCCTATTGTCTATTTGTTTATTTAATTAGAAACGGAGCTCATTGTCGTGGTAGACGCCATTTAATTAGTATAGGATTATTTTGCAGTATGTCTTACACTGAACCGAATACTACACAGGTAATCGTCAATTTATTTTCCACATTTTTATCTAATGCAGATTTTTATTCCAACTTTACTATGTTTGGCGTATTTCCTTAATATTATTTTACGAACACGTATCCATTAAAGACTCCCGTATCACATAAACGTGAAAGGCTCTCGAAATATTTATTTTACTATCATATTATTTGGTGAATCTCGATCTCACTCATTTGAAAATTATGTATACAATATACAATGGTATAATTAAAAAAAATTCTTTCCATATATGTTATTACTGAAGGTTGAAAAATGTAACTTTCATCAAAATGGACAGCGAATATCTGCACGGTCAATGAATTATTCGGGAATACATACTGTGATAACATAAGTTTATGTAGAGGATACGAGACCATGTACCAACGAAGATAATCGGAAAATGCATGTAAGTAGTGAGATTATTCGAGGATGAAGTTGAAGAATCTACACTGAATATTTAGGGGGAATAGGTAAGTTCTTTTACTACGTTTTCTTAAATTAATACATAGTACACAATTAATACGTTGTACCTTACATCATTAACTTCATGAAATTCATTCTTTGTTTGGCGTATTTCCGTAATTTAATTTTACGTATGCGTATTCATCAAGCCTGGTGGCCACCGAATGCGAAGCGGCACTGAGCTGAGTTGAGCTGGAAAAAGTGACGCGGAGCGAATCGTAGCGAAGTTTTAGTCTCCGAGGGTCGGAAACTGGAGGAGCTGAGCTGTGCGAAGCGATTCCTTTCTAAACTACCAAGATGGCGTAAGTTTAGCCTTTAGTTGCCGACCGAGAATTTAATTCTTTGATTACGGTTAAATCACAGAAATTCCGCAAGAGGCGGATTCTGTCACAATATTATGCTGGCACACTTTAATTAAGATATTATTTACAGCCATTGGACACGAATTTATCTATTTCGCTAATATCATATAAGTTCCTATCGTTCGTACCTCACTCGAGTACACTTTTCATTTTGCAATCACGGTACTGATAGTATAAATAGTTTTTAATTTTATATTAATAATTTGTTCAATTATTTTGTAAAGAGAATCACAAAAATTAACCACTTTACTCACATAAGCATGGCAATTCAATTTTTCTTCACTCTTCATCCATCGTCATACTTTTGCTGACGGGTAAATGTCTCGGAGAGGAGCACATGCCTTTTTCTTAATCTACTTCAAATTGCCGTATTTTTAATATTTTTAATGGTGCATAAATGAATATCCTACTGTTATTGGTTTTAGTGCTATGGTAAGCTGGTGTTCCTCTCCAAGACCTACTGACGATTTCACAGTATTAGTTTATTTTCAAAAACTGACCTCCGTTCAATGATTATATTGACGAGAAAATTATTCTCGGCTGTAGTGAACCTTTCCGACGACATTTTCTCAATGATTGCGTTCCGCTAAGACGAGTAAATATCTTAAATTGGGATTTAATTGATTTGTAACCACATTGGAAGTAATTAAATTAGGTTTACGATCACAATTATCATAGGTTGACAGAGTGATTACTTTTTGTGAAATTGAATCGTTCATCAATTATTAAATTAATATTTCTGAAAGAAAGCTGTAATTGGGAATTAATCACACCTTTCAAGCTCATAAATGTGAATCTTAGGTAGGTAGTGTTGTTAAAAGTGCTTCGACAGCTTAGGTCATTTCGCACATTGGCTCCCACCGGGAATCAAACCCGGGACCGCTTTCATCAAAGGCAAACGCGCTGTCCACATGACTATCCGGGAGCCCTCAAAAATGTGAATCTTTCACACACTGATATCAATTCAAATACTGCCGATGAAAGAAGCGAAAGGCTCCCCCCTCCACCACTATCACGTTGAGAACGGTGGAGGGGTAAGCTGACTTCGCTTCAGAACGAACCACGACCGTTCGGAAGATGTGCCTTGCGAGGCAGAGTGACGTCACAATTCTCAGCTCAACTACGCTTCGTATCCGGTGGCCGCAGCTGCATTAAAAAGTATAGATTCTATTGTGAAAGCGTAGTCCGCTCAACGTAACTTCGCTCAACTTACCTTCGCTTCGCATTTGGTGGCCACCCAGCCTTAATGTCTCAACTCCAAACTCCCGTATCAATTAAACGCAAAAAGCTTTCGAAATAATTATTCTATTATTATATTATTTGGTGAATCTTGATCTCACATTTCAAAATTATGTATACGATAGATAGTGGTATAATTAAAAAGAAACGTAAATATAACATATAAACCGATAACTCAGGGTAGTATCCCTTAATGATTTGCTTTGCTTGCAGTTTGCAAGCACCCATTTGCTAGTATATATATATATATATATATGTATGTATAAATTTTATGTATGAAGCAGTCAAAAGTAGATTTTTTTCCTACTATCATATAAAAGAAATGATTCAAATTTTTCTTACATCAGAAATCGGCATAATCTAGTAATACAAAAAATCACATATTTATAAAAATGTAACTTTTTATTATTCTTTACTTGATAAAGAATTGAAATTAAATAAAACACATAAAAAATGCTAGAATTTCTAAACCACTAACAATCGCATCATAGCATATGTTATTATTTTGGCAGCAGATGACACCCTGTATCAAGCCCTTTCGTGTTAATATGGAATCAAAACGATCGTGAGCTGCATTGTTGCGAAAGCTTAGTTACGCCGCGGCTCCCAACAATCGTCCGTACATTGTAGTAATCTCGAAGGGTATTGGTTTTTATTAAAGCAAGTAATGAGGGTAGGGGGTACTCAGTCTTACCGCCGGAGAGTGCCACAGCCACGTTAAATAGTAAAACGTTTTCTTTTTTCGATAATTAAACACATTAATGACTCCTGTTAAGGTTTAAAGAGGCTTTGACTTGTTTGTTAGTACTGGGAATCATCGACTTACTATGTTTCAAATCAAATTTTAGGTATGATGCCGTAAAGATAACCCAACAAAATTTACGTGGTAAATAGCAGATGCACTGAAAAAGTATTTAAGATACGTGGCAAAAATTTTTTTTTAAATTGCCCTCAAAGATTTTGTCAAAGTTCGGAGTCTTCAGAATTTAAGAATTTTAAATTTTATTTTGGCAAAACGGTATGAGTAAGGGTAAAAACTATTCTCTTGTCAGTTACAACAACTATTTAGCATTTTTAGAGAAAACATTCAACAATGCATCTCAAATACTTACGTAACCATGAGCACAAATGACTGGAAAGTCATGGTTTTCTCAGAAAATACGAAAAAAATTCGTACCTCGAAAACAAAAGAAGATCGGACACCAAGATGTATTGCAAACCTGTAGCCCATGTGATGTTCTACCTCTGTGTTTCGTTTGGTCCATGACTTTTGGGACACCCTGTACATGGAAAGCTGAATCACTTTTCTTCATCATTTCCTTAATTTCATTAGTAAGCCAGGGATCAAATGGCTTGGAAACTGACTGTTTTAATGGGCGTATAAGCATTTAGAATATTAAGAGACAGTGTATTTAGAGACCTTTGGATCAGTATCATCGAGGAATTCTATCTCATACCACAGTAGTTTTTTCGCCTCTTCTAAAAATTTGTCACAGTTGATATTCTTCAAGTTGTGGTATCGGATGAACTACTGTTTCCATTTAGGTACCTTAATTGAATAAGCTAGAAATAGGACATCATGATGAGAAATCCCAGCAGCTGGGAGTTGACTATGCATTTTTACTTTTTTTTACTCGCTACGATTCGAAATTCCTCGAAACGAGATCGTTCTGGAGGGCCGTACTCCGGATTTGGCCCTTTCAGTGTTGTCAAAAATTCGGTATTATTATCGGGGGGGGGGGGGGGGGAATTGTGGCGAGGTTTTATTTCAGATTCCTCCTTAGAAAGTTTCAAAGAATAGTATGGTATAAATACCTCCGTGTCATTCGGAGTCCCTCTCAACTATTTTCCTCGCTTTAGGTAAACATTTTCTCTAAAGCAAGAGTCTGCCATTTTGTTACATAAAGTATGCAATTACTCATTTGCTATCATTAAATTTAAGGGTTATGAAAGATAAGATACGGGTTTATAACGTGGTTTTGTGTTTCATTCGATGATTTTTCTTTAATGGGTTCAGCATCGGTTTGAAGTTGAAGAATTTCGCGAAAATTCGAAGACAAGTATTTTTCGAAAAATTTGGTGAACTTTGACCCCCTGTAGAATTGTAATGCGCGGAAATCAACAACAATGATTTCGCAGTTACATGCAGAATTTATTCAAGAATGACCATGCGAAAATTCAAAGTCCGCACTCGAAAAAACCACTTTCGTATTTTTGGCCAGCTTTTTTCGATTCTAGCCCACTGTGAGGCGTGCTACGAGCAGCGAAAAGACAATCAAGTTTCCCTTGCAATTATGTAACCCTCTCAACACAATTGAATCGCTCAATTTTATAGTTTACTAAAGTGAACGAGCGATTCCCGCTGGTGAATCCGTATTCTCATCGCTACTCGATCCGCTTAACGAAATATTTCCCGGTCTCCAACAAACATCGTACAGAAATCAAACGCCGAGTATTGGATAATTTGAAACGAAAGATATATCCACTAATACGCTTCAATTTTTCTTCAAGCCAGTATCACAATACGGAGTGTATCAAGCCGTCAGAACTATCAAGTCTAAAGAGCAAGGAGCAGACGAAATTTCAATCACGTTCATTGATAAAATTTTCTTTCTAATTCTATCAACGATCACCAACATCTTCAATCAATCAATCCTTCAAGGTAAGTTCCCTAAATCATGGAAGTGCGCGCTAATCCGACCAATACCTAAATATTCCAAATTAAACTAAATCGATTACAGTCCAATCAGCTTCTTTCATGTACTAAGCAAAGTCTTCAAGAAACTAGTACACGGTCAGGTACCGAAATTTTCAGACAAAATTCAATTCTCAACCTTTTTACAATCGTGTTTCAGCAAAGGTAACGCTACGGCTTTAGTGAAAGTATTAATATAATAATACAAAATCAACTTCCCTAATTCTTCTTGATTTTAGTAAATCCTTTGACTCTATTGATATGGACATCACCAAACAGCATGGAATGGGGTTCCCTGCATCATCTACTGACTATTTTTTATCCTACCTTCACGAGCGTCAACAAAAAGTTATATCTCAAGATTCCTCTTTGGCATGGTTGCAGATTGATCATGGTCTACCTCAAGGATCTATATTACGTCCTTAGATATTTTCCCTTTATATGAACGACTGTCCGCAAGTCATCAGATACAGCAGGTATAATTTATATGCCAATGATTTACAGATCTATTTAGATACAAGCTCTACAATTCTCCCTCAATCAATGAATTTTTCAATTTTTCAATTATCTACCTTTAATCCAAAAGTGGAGCAAATATAATTTCATTGCTATTAACCCATCAAAGTTGCAAGCCATCATCATTTGCAATCCTAAACTTTTAAAGACTAAATATCGATATGATTCCCAAGCCCACCTTGAATAGATTTGAAATCCCCTTGAGTAATTCAGTAAATAATCTTCGCCTTTATATATATGAAAATCTACAATTTTTGCAGCAAGTCACAAATATTTGTAAGAAAGTATAATTGTCCCTTCAAAATCTCAGGCGCTTAGGATATTTTCTCCTTCCTCCTCTGAAAGCACAGTCGGTGAAGTCTCTAATTATGCCTCATTTAGATTACCGAGACACTATCTACCAAGACTTATCGGGTGAACTAACTCTTAAACTGGGGGCAAGGATATGAGATCCCAGGACAGGTCGTTGGGTAGCTTTTTCCCAATGCCTGTCAGGACAGTCATGTGTGTTGCAGAGCCACACCCTCCACGAGGTGCCCCTGGGTAACGCTAAACATGACGGATCTAGACCTGGATGGTCGATGAAACATCACCAAGGTGGCCCCCTGCGCCAAGGTGACCGCGTCTGCGGGGCGGAGGGTTACAAGTCTTTAGCAGGGGAAACTCCGGATACAAGGCGACCTCCGGTTTTATTTAGCCTTACCCATGTATGCGGAGCTCTTCATGGGCGGACCTTTATTTTCCTAGCTACTCGTGGTAACAATTATGGAATCAGAAGTACCCATTTCTCAAGAGGGCTCTGCCAAGGGTCCTTCAACCTCGGAGGGCGCTGAAAAGTGCACTCCTAACATGAACTGGCTCAGTCCCACCACCTCAGTTGAGGATAGATTGCTCCGGGGAAGCTCTCAGGAGACTTCCCTGAAATCAGACTCATCGGAGTCAACAATTGAGAAAGCATCGGGAACTGATGACTCTGGAGCGTCGGGCGTAACCCTGGGTAGCGATTCCCTTTGTAAACAGAAACTGACGACCAGGGCGAGGCCCAGCGGCTCAGAGAGAAGGAGGCAAAAGAAAGAGAAAAGCCGGACTGGGAAGGGTCCATCCGCTGTCAAGGATGATACCTCAGGGAAACCTCGAGGGACGTCGGGCAGTGGGGTGGGCCCTACCTCGAAAGGCAGCAAGAGACCAAGGGCTCAGGAGGACACTCCTGAGAATTCCAGGGCCCAGGTCAAGAAAGGGCCAAGCGGAAGGTTCCAGGGCCAAGCGGAAGAAGAAAATGGCCGTCATTCCAGAGGACTACCCTGCAGCTGTTATGACGCAGGAGTGGCACGTAAAAATGGAGGGGAAGCTGGAAGAGCTCTGGGGTTCCACCCCTGAAAGCGGATCCCTGCCCTCTTTTGAAGGAACAAGGCTCATAAATGGGGCCTTGGAAATCATCTGCGAGGATGAACCCTCCATGAGATGGCTGGAGGATGCAGTCAAGAAGGTAGGACCCTTTGCAGGCACCAACCTCAAGGCTGTGGACGTTGACCTTCTTGTGAAGAGAAAGGACGTGATGATCTGGATGCCTGGGCTAATTAAGTTTGAAACCAGGACCCTCTTCGAAAGGTTGGAGGGTTATTCCAGGTCTGAAAACCACGCTATGGAGACCATATGACAGGGTAACCTCCCAATGGCACAAGATTTGTGATTGGGGTAGAAGTGGCCTCGGTGGGCACTAACACCAGTCCTAGTTTCAAGAGTTCGATAGGCCTGCACAAGGCAATATTTACCTTTCTAGGAAAATCAGGGGCCGGAACTTCCGTGGCGCCTGGAGAAACCACTGAGGGAACGCCGGTGGAGGGAGCCGGTGAGGGGAATTCCCAACAATAATGGGCATTCACTTCATCCAGGCCAACCTCCAGCACAGCAGGGCTACAACTGGGGTCCTGGAAGGAATCCTGTTCAAAGGTAAGATTAAGGTCGCTCTAATACAGGAACCCTGGTGTTATAAGGGAAATGTTATAGGACTTCATCTTAGAGGAGGTCAGATCTTATCATCCACCTCTGTCGTTAAGCCTAGAGCTTGTATCTATTCTAATGGAGTAAATGCCATGCTTCTACCACAATTTAGTACTATGGATCTGGCAGCAGCAGTGCCGTCTTTCTAAGAAAGGAATATGTCTCGGAAGATAGTCATCTGTTCTTCTTATCTACCGTATGATGCACCAGACCCTCCACCAAATAGAGAATGGAGGATCTGGTGAACTTCTGTAAAACCAAAAGGTTGGGACCTTTTGGTTGGATGTGACTTTACCTCGCACCACTTAGTGAGGGGGAGTTCAGATATCAACTCCTAGGGGGAATCCCTCTTAGAATATTTTATGACAACTGAATTACGGTTGCTCAATAGAGGATCACAGCCCACCTTCAGGAATAATGTACGGGAGGAGGTGACAGATATAACTCTTTGCACAAGCAATATAGTGCATAGAGTTAAGGATTGGAGAGTGTCAGTGGAGGCATCGCTGTTTGACCACTGTCACATTCTATTTACGCTCGATGAGCAAATCAGTCGAGCGTCAGAGTACAGGAATCCCAAAGCCACAAACTGGGGTCTGTACCGTCACGAACTGAAGAAAGGCACAATAATGATCCCTAATAAGTTCAGGAATCGAGACGAGATAGAGGCTTCGGTAAAAACCTTACACAGAAGCATCATCTCCGCCTATGAGAAAAGCTGCCCCCTTAAGATCAGGAAAGAAGTCTAGCGGCTTCCCTGGTGGGGAACAGAGCTCGAATCTCTCCAAAAGGAAACTAGGAGGATTTTCAATAAATCCAAACGGACCCAAAATCCCCATCATAGGGAATGCTTTAAAGATTCCCAACACAGGTATAAAGTAGTTATTAAGCGCTGAAATGGAAGTCTTGGAGAACCTTCTGCAGTAATGTAGAAGGGGTGCCAGAAATCTCAAGGTTTCACAACGTTTTATCTAAAGACCCAGGGACCGGTGTGGGGGCTCTTTTGCTTCCCTCGGGTGACTACACGTCATCTGACAAGGACTAGACCCAGGTTAATTCCTTTAGAGGCAAAGGCCTGATGTCTTTTCTACTTAAGACACTGGAAAAATTGGTTGGCAGATATATCAGGGACGGTCCGCTTAGGAAGCATCACTTACATCTCAACCAACATGCTTATCAGAAGGGTAAGTCGGTGGAATCTGCTCAACACAATCTCATCTGTAGGGTTGAGAGAGCGGTAGATCAAGGTACGTATGATACGGGCGTTTTCCTTGGTATCGAAGGGGCCTTTAACAACACTACCTTTGACCAAATCTGTTTAGCAGCTATTAGGCATGGCATCCATGACCATCTTGTGAACTGGATAAAGAACATGCTTGAACAAAGAACTGCCATAGCCTACCTATTTAGTAATCTTCATCCCTGGGAAATTTCTTGATATAATATCAGGAACTATGCAAGCGGCTCTCAGTATGGTGCAAAACTGGTGCATCAATACGGGATTAGCCGTCAATCCAGACAAAACTACGGCTGTCCTTTTCACAAGGAAAAGAAAAAGGGTAGGCTTGTTAGCCCCTTCACTTAACGGGAAGGTTCTGGGTATCTCAGATTCTGTTAAATATCTGGGTGTTACTTTGGACTCTAAGTTGTCCTGGAGTCAACATCTTGATTCCAGAGCTAGTAAAGCCTGATCTACCTTATGGGGGTGCAGAAAACCCCTAGGGAAAACCTGGGGACTGCATCCAAAAGGTATGCACTGGGTCTACACAATGGTAGTAAGGCCTTACTTACTATACTGCTCTGTTGTGTGGTGGGGAAGATCCCGGCCGAAGTGTGCCAGGAGGACCCTTAACCATATACAAAGAATGGCTTGTCTTGGGGTTACTGGAGCCATGAGGACCACCCCAACTTTGGCATTGGAGACCTTGCTAAACCTCACTCCACTTCATGTGGAGATAGAAAAGCAAGCAAGATGTTTGGCCCTGCGCTTGAAGCACTTAGGCCAGTAGAATGACCGAGGAATTATATCAGGTCACGAGAAGCTGTGGAACTACCTTAGCCATACAAGTCCCATCTATGAAATGGGCCATGATAATCTGATGGCAACCTTTATTGCAAAAGGTCCAGTTTTTAGAACTCACTTCCCTTCTCGACAGGATTGGAAGGAAGGAAACCTCATCCCCCAAGGATCGAGGGTCTGGTACACAGACGGATCCAGTATGGAGGGATGTTCTGGAGCAGGAATTTATTGTAAAACTCCTTCAACCAACCTAGCTATCCCACTAGCGGCCGTATTCAGAGATAGGTAGTTGGTCCTAGACTAAGTTAGCACGGACTAAGGTCCGAACAACGTCTCTGAATACGAACTAAGTCCGTATTCAGAGCCGTTGGATTGAGACGTACTAAGATGGTCGGGGGATTACATAGTCCGGGTTCGAGAGTCGAGTGTGTGGATATGACGTTGGAAAATAGTTGAAAAACGCACTCCATACTCCTCACGTTGTCTGCTGAGATTTGCCTCCGCGCCAAATTTAGGCTGATACGTATACAAAAAACTTCTCTTAATAGCTGATAGGAAGAATCAGAATTTAGTTTAATTATTAATTTAGTAATTAGGGATTTATTACAATATAGTTGGTTTAACGGGGGGTTTCTAACGGGCAAGATCTGAAAATTGGTCTCATAAGGAGAAGGATACTCTACTGATGCTTGTTCGCGAAAGAAGGAAAATTATCGAGAGCAAGGCGGTAGATGGACGTTCGATTGGATTGAAGAAGAAAGCGTGGGAGGACGTTCAAGGAAAATTCAATGTGGAGCATGGCTGTATCCAAAACATTCATCGTCTCAAGGAGCAGTGGAAACGGCTGAAGTGCCTTTCAAAGAAGAATGTGTCAGAGGTAGTAGATGCATGTTAACTTGTCTGTGTGTAGCCTCCTTGTAATTGTAATTCCAAATTCCACCTCAAGTGAATTCGACCAGATGGTGGAGGAAATTATCCCTGGTCAATTTCTAGAGGAGCCTGAAAATCCGGATGATGACATGGAATTCGTGATTCATCCAAATTCTCTCCCTGTCGCTGATTTAGTAATAAATTATATTATTCCATAATTTTAAAAATAACCTTGATTTAGGAGTTCTAATACCATCTATTAAGAACGAATATCTTTCAGGATTTCTGAATATTTCTTAGCTGATATACCCTGTAATTTACCATACTTTCGAAGTTAACATAGCTTTACATTGCTACTAATGTGAAATTACACTGTTTCCTTGTTTTGTGTTTCAGGGTCTTGACTTCGAAGATCCCAGTAACCCCATATCAACAGAACGGTGAGAAATTTTACTTAGCATACTAAATTTAACTTTGAGTGGTTGCCATCAGAATTTGATGAAAGGAATTCTGTACACAATCTGCACTTTTGTTACAGGTTTGAAGATGTGCACGGTTTGGAAGAACTGGAACAGTAATGAGCATCAGCTTGTTTTATATGCATAATTAGAGTATTGATCATTATTTTCTTGTCATATTTCATTTTACCTGAGCAGTGCAAAAGGGCTAAGGGTGTGGCGAGGGCTGCTCATATGAACATAGTGAACTAAAATAGCTTTAGGAAACATAGTTGTAATTAGAATCAACATATCTTTTTCATTAATGATCTAAATTTATCATTTGTTTTCAATTTTTAGCTCTTCTGAGCATGGCAATGTAGAAATAAATGGAGGGAATTGCTCTTATGAGCTCCAACAATTGCAATCGGCTGATGGCACACCAAAGGAGAAGGGGAAGTAAGATATAATTACAGTAGTAGCTCACAGTCATCCGAATTATATTACTTTGAACTGTTCTATATATCAATTTATATGCACATCTTTGGTTTGAATCTGTATTTATTTTTTGAGTTTCTCTAATAATTCATTCTTTTACTTCATTTCTACCAGGAAAATGAGAAACGGAGGAAATGATGAATTAGACAGAGAGAGGATAAGAATGTAAATGAACACAGCTGAGGAGAGGGTAGTAAGGGAAAGGGAAATGCATGCAGAGGAGATATTGGCAAGAAAGGACAGAGGAAGATGCAATTCCTCAAAACATAACAGGGAAATGGAGATGATGGAGGAGAGGCATCAGAAGGAGATTGAGATGTTAGACGAGAGAAGGCAGACGCAAAGAGAAGAAAGAATAAGAAGAAAAAGAATAGATGATTTTGAAGAAATGTACTGGAGAGAGAAGCTGAAAGAAATAAAGCAATTGTAACTTATATATATAGCTTTCATTTATTTTCAAGTAGAACTACAGCAGAAAGGACATCTCAGCTATATCTCAAACATATCACAAGATGGCTCTCAGACATCTTTGAGCAATCAAATTAACTCTGTTCACATGTAAATTGTAAATTCACAACCAAATACTTGTGTTAATGGGTTACAACGTTGTAATATGAGAACCATGTTCACTTGAATCAATAGTATTCCATCATCCAGTAGTACACAACTACTGCTCCATCTATGCAGGTTGTGTACATACATAACATGTCACTGGTATTAGCTGTTGTTTCCATATCCACAGCATGAATGTGTTTCTCTATTAAATGGAAAGAGATCCCCTAAGAGGCCTATGAGAACGATCATCTCTCTAGTTATTCCTACAAAGAGGAGAAATAGTAAGGAAGCTGTACAATTCCAAAAAATGCATGTATGCCAAAAATAATGCAATACTGAAACAGAGTAAGAAAGATTAAAGTAGAAAAATACTAGATAAAAATTACTGGTTAACTGCTTCCAACCAACCTCGGAAGACTGTAAGATATGTTTATGATTACATAAATACACCAAATTTTCCTTATTCAAATTAATGAAAGTTGTTTGCGAATTCTTTACGATCGGCGTGACTTCAATTATTACACTTTAAGAATACTTTGAAATGAACTACGTTCTCAACAACTTTAAAATACCACTGATACAGTATATATAATTTACACTGATTGTGAGAGATGATAGCTTTGACAGCCGCAATATAATTAATTGTGAATAAATGAGCACAGCGGCACAGCTTACGTAAGTAAACAATCCGCATGAAGATACCAAGATGTCGGCTGTGCGATCTTAAGCCTCGAGTTAGTCCGGCAAAACGCAGGATTAGATAGAACCGGAATAACTTAGTCCGGACTACGCTTAGTACGCCTCTCTGAATACGGAATAGCAAGGTTGTCCGGACTAAATGGTATTTAGTCCCGGCCTGAGAATCTCTGAATACGGCCGTAGAAAACTATGTGACAGTTTTTCAGGCAGAAGTTTATGCTATTCTGTCCTGTTTTCATGTCATCAAAGTTGGCAAATTTAACTCTGCCGATATATATATATATATATATGCACTGATATATATATATATATGCACTGATATATATATATATGCACTGATAGTCAAGCAGCCTTAAAGGCACTTAACTCATCATGGTGCAGATCTAAGCTGGTGCTAGAATGTCGCGAAGAGCTTGATGATCTAGCAAAGCAGCATAAAATTCATCTTTTCTGGGTACCTGGACATGAGGGCATTCCTGGAAACGAAAAAGCGGATGAGCTAGCAAAGGAAGGGGCTCTCTGAACTCCTGTTGGCCCAGAACCAGACTCTACCTATTTCTTCTGCCATACTGAAAGCTACGATCAGGGATTGGGCATCAACCCAGCACCTGATATGTTGGCAATCAACAGAGGGTTTAAGGCAAGCTAAAAGGTTCATCAACGGACCAAATTCCAGCTATGTTAAAAAAAATAACTATCTTTGGATAGAAGGAATTTAAAGGCCATGGTAGGACTTCTTACTGGACACTACCAGGTGAGGAAGCACCTCTACAACATGAGAATGATTGTCTCCTCAAGCTGCAGATGGTGCAATTTAGAGAAGGAATCTACTATTCATCTCCTCTGCGAATGCCTGGCAGTAAATAGGACATGGTATCATTGCATAGGTACCATTTTACAGGAACCCAGTGATACAAGAGATTTACCCATAGGTAGTGTCCTTGCCTTTTCAAAGGCCTTGGGACTATATACATGGGTACTCTCATATAATGGTGGACGGCACAATAGACCTTAAAGGTCTAATTGTCTTTGGGTTACCTCCTGCCTCCTTTCAATCTATCCATCTATCGAACTCTTAAACTACAGTGAGCTCAGAATGTAACAAGATTTTTTTTAAATTTAAGAACATACAACCATATATCTGAATTGTACGATAAATTAGGCTGGTTGAAGTTAGATTCTCACAGAAAGCAACAAATTCTTTGTTCCTTCCACAACATCCTACACACACAACCACCTGTATATATCACAAACGAATTTATAAGTTTAGATTCAGAACATAACCATAACACAAATACCTTACTCACCTTCAGCTTGAGAGACCTCTGGATTAAGAAGTCACACTACTCCTTTCTATTTTCAGTATGTATTAACTGAATCATCTCCTTTGATTCCTCTATTCTTGCTAAAATCTTTCTTATAAAAACCCTGCCATAAGCAATGAAAATAAATCTCCTCTATTAATACTTGACTCAATTTGCTTTTGCTCTTCCTCTAAATGCATAAGATTCTTTCAGTCTTTGTACATGACAATTCTCATCTGTATGTATTTTCCTTATTTAACCTGAATGTCTATGTTGTATGAAATATTGACTACTATATACTGTATCGAGGTTTTTTTACAGAAGGTATTCATTAATCTTGTATTGTACCTAATGGATGCAAATCCATGTACTTCTTTTATTTAGTTTTATGTTATTATGTACATTGCTATTGTTTATTTAAATGAAAACTGATTCTTATTTATGTATCGCATACATGCACATAAGGGTTATGTACAGTCCTGGCCAAAATTAACACACCCTAGTGATCCTAACGACCGGTGGTGCGTTAATTTAGGCCAGGTGTGTACTTCTTTATCTTGTCATGTTCTTTTTTTCCCATCTTATACTTATTATTAACGGTAGGTTAGTGCAGGTTTTTCACACTCCCCTTATTTGTGGATTTTTTTCCTCAGATTCTCTTAGGTTTTTTACATCCACAACTGATGTAATTGTTTCTCATGCTGTTTCTCTTTAATTATTCTATAATTAATGATGATGGGTTACATAGATGAAGAGACTTTAGGTCTCAATCTCGCCCAAATAAAGATGATTATTATTATAAATGTTGTTTCAAAGGAACTTGAGTAGAGCGTGATTATTATTCAAAGCCTTGTGACAATAATCAACTCCTTGCTGTAATTAGAATTTTTTTCTAAAGAATCAATCGATGGAAAAACAGTAATTTGATGTTGCTATTATAGACAAGCTTAAAATAAACAATTAAATGCCTCCAAGCTGCGAAGACGCAATGAAACAGGTATTGAGAAGCAAAGTGGTCAATTTCCATCCTTCTAGATGGAGCAGAACTCCTAATGTCAATCAGCAAGGATCATAGAATATAAGAAAACAGGCTTAAAACCATGGAATAACAATTTGCTTTAATTTCAGGTTTGCCGAGGTTGGAATGTATTCTTCTGTGATACCAGGAAGCCAAGATCACATCAAGAAGCACTTTTTCAAAAATATCTTACATTGAAACAGTGAGTTAATAACAAATTTGTTTAGTATTATTACATTATATTAATTCAAGTTTATGTAGAAATACTTTAAGTGCCAAGACATATCTAAATAAACTTAGAGCAATTCTAAGAAAATAACAGCAACAAAAAAACATTAAAAAACTTATTTTTTTTAATGCATCCTGATGGGAGCAGGTTGAGAAGCAAAGAAGAAAGGCACCTAATAAAGGCAAAATATTTAATTGGAATAAAAGCTAACAAGATTTGGTAATTTTTCTGTTATTGCAAAATTTACAATTGTTTTTTATGGGGTACAAAGTTGGGGGTTTAACGCCTTACTCCTGCACTACCATTATGTAAAGGCAGCAAAGTAAAGAATACTGATTTCCAAGGCCTTACGAAATTTCAAAGGCTCATTATGAATTCGTAACTTCTTTTGAGAATATATACAATTTCCCATTGAACAAGAAGTGTAATTCCAATTGTTCCTCTGACCTGCTTTTTTTTACCCACAGCCGTATTCTTCTACCTTGTCTTTAGCTACCCATTAAAGGTTTTACCTTCCATTCTATACTTACGTGAAAGATTTTTTTACGTTGTATACACTTATCCAACCAATCTAAGTCTTTGAAAAATGCCATGAGAAGACTTGCAGATTACATTCCTGGATGCAGCATTGAGCACAACTGCAATGTGGGTCACTCCTGCGCTTCCTGGTGATGGTCAATTGAAGAATAATTGACAAACTAAAATTTGTCATAATTGCTTGACTTCTGCAAAATGAATAAGCTTCATTTCTAGAATAGAGTTGCTAAAAGGAGGGACATGAGTGCTATGCTGAGCTTCCCCAGAATGATCTAAATTACATTAGGCATCTGGGGCAGTGAATTTTGAAACAAAGACCAAGGGATTATTGGACAAGGAAGTTCCAAACCTTCACCTTGAAGCGCATAACAGTTGCAAGAGGGATTATTTCATTAGCCAAAAACTTACGGGCAAAGCTTTTTTTTAAAGTAATTTACATATTAAATTTTCCTCTCTTATAATCTTTCCATTTGAAGAAAAGTTCAAATTGAAGCTTAAACATGTGAACATGTACTTTAAAAAATTAGTAGTTTATTTCTTTAACAGAAATTTCTTTCAAAGGTTTTGGTACAAATCATGAAAGATCCTATTAAATAATAATATTTGGGAATGGTTTAATTAAATAAGGCAATTATATTATATATGATAAACTAAATTTCTCAAGATTTAGATTTCCAGCAACTTATTTACAAATCAAGAAATTAAAACTTCTATCAATATACAAGCAGAAGGTATTGGTGATCATAAAAATGGCAATTTCTACCCACAGATGGCATAATTGGTTTCTCTCAATCTATATGGATGATGAAAAGAATCTTCCCAAACCATTCCTATGTTTTTTATTCATGTTATCTTCGAGAAATAAGAATAATTCTCAGTAGCAACCAACCTACCTCCTCCTTACTGCAACTGATTGAGAAGAAACTGTGGAATCTCTTGATCAAAAATAAATAGCTTATTAAAGCAAAAGTAAGTTATCAACTCCATTACACATAGGTCTACTGTGCAGTATCAGACTGAATCCAAACCAAAACAAGGAAATATGACGAAGCTAAATCAAAACCGATATTCCACTCCTTCAGTACTCACAGTTTCTAAGAAAGAAAGATCACTCTCAACATATAACCCTTGATTTGCTTGGAGTGGAATGATAGAGAATGTCAGCGAAGAAAGAAGTGGAAAAACCAACAATTAAACTTGGTAACCCCAGCTTAATTTTCCCTCTGGTAAATCTTAAGTAACACTGCTGCATTCCATTATTACTAAATAGTTCCCTCCAAACCTGTCATGATTCTACGCATGCGAGTGTCCTCTGAATAGTGTAACAAAATCTAAGTATATTGAATCTCAATCTAAAGGTTAATTTCAAATTATTCATTTTAATGTATCTTACAATCAAATTTTTCTAGTTAATGTATGCTTCAATTGATTTTAAACTAGAGGTTCTGAAATTTGACAGTCAATTAAGTTTTCTAAAATTCTTAAAGTGAAGATTAGGAAAGAAGGATTTTAAATATGAGCCATTAACCAGTTTGAACCAGTTCATTGAGGATTACCACAGTGAGACTGGAACCAAACCAAAATTCTATCTTTTGAGTGAACCAGAACCAAAAATATCAGTTTGCTGCCCTGAATAAAACAGAAAATTCGTTTGTCTCGCTTCAGACTTAATCTCCATCGAGGAGAGCCATCAATGGACACAAGATAGCTAATCAAATTTTGAATCACCTGACTTGAGAGATTTTGCCATGAACAATTTGGAAAGAGATTGGCCTCAAAAAAGTCATCCAAAATAAGTAGGTAAAATAAAGTTTTTGGTTAGCTTGTTAATTCAAAATGTCACCTCTTTCGCTAGAATTGCATATTATCATTTACTTGGAATGAGAATTCCCATTTTCTTTAAGTAGGATACCCTATTTAAAATGAAGAACTGTTATGCGTTGATGATGTGCTTCATCACAATATTTTTCCCATCTGAGATGGAATAATTCATTCTAGCATGGAAATTTGACATCATGGATAAAAAGATTATCTGACAATAAAAATTGATGAAAAGAGGGTTAATGAGATGAAATGTGAAAGATCTAAGAACATCATATTTTTCCTTTTTCTATTGTTAAACTTCCATACATATAATTTTGTGAGAATAATTTTTACTTTGTCCATAAAAATTGTACCAAAGTGCTAAGTGCTTGAACATCACATATGCTATACTCATAACCATTCTTCAGATTTTATTATATGACACAATATAAAATATTTATTTGAATCTGAAATTAACTAGACATTCGAAGCCAAGAAATACTATATAATTTAATTTAGATGCACATAATCCTACACCCTGAGAAATTTCAGCTCATAAACATTCATGTTTCAACATTTTTACTGCAATTATCATCGAAGTCCAACTTTTTTAATTTAGCTCATTCAATGGCAGCCGATGAGTGCTAATATAAGTATGGCTCGAGAATCACTTTACAAACAAAACAAATTTCATCAAAACTTTACTGACTTCCCTTTTTGATTATACAACACTGGGATTGCTTGTTCAAGACTCAATGAGCAAGAATAAAACATGCACAGCAGGGCAAAACTCAACCCTCAACTTCCCTTACAACGCCCAGAAATCTCGCGTCCAAAGATAACAAAATGTTACAAACCACGAAATTTTCACTGGCCACTTCTTTAAACATGAGTACATACACTAATGATAGTTCTACAGAGAGTGTTGTGACTTCTCATTGAAAACATTTTAGTTGTCATACGAACTTTCCAATAATCCAAACAACAAAACAAAATATAAAGCAAGGAAAGAGTAGCGGAAACAACAGATATCACACCAAACGTTAAGGGCAGATCTTGTACAGGGTATGTTTTGCAATGGGTGACTGGATAAACCTCTGTGAATCTAATGAAAGTGGCCAATGATTCATTTGTGCCAGCTGGTTCAATCTTGGCATATTTGCATTTTAAGTACTTATCAGAGCTGGTCAAATGAGAGAGGGACTCCGTGTGGACTTCCTCACTTCTTGTAATCTGGAGATTATTTCAGAGATTGAATGCCTTTGAATCAATGGGAACCAAATTCAATTACACCAGAAAATGTTAAGACAAATTGGAGACATTGTTCTCATTTGACAATGATCAATCCCTCACTCACGAGTGTTTGTCAATAAATTAGTAATTGCTTACACTAAGGGACAGGTAAATTTCCAGGTTAACTAGTTAAATATTTCGAATGGTATCTTTGCATCAAATTATAAATGAATTGTGGAATGATATCGACGCTGTCCAATGTGCAAATACCATAATGAAACCTCTTTCAAGGGTCTTTCCTGCAATTCTCACTTCATCTCATTCAAATTAGAGATAGTTCTTGCGGTAAAAAAATAAAAAAGGCATTTTATAAATTCAGTATACTTAGTAAAGGACAAGCAATAGGATGTTTGAGCAATTCTGCATTTATAATTAGGTCCCCCTCTCTTCATTTCAGATGTTTGCACAGTTGCAGATCCAGCCCATATTGAATTCCCTGCACAGATATCGATCCCTCTCATTTGCCCTACTAATTGTTAATGCACAGCGATTGGTTAATAACATGACTGTACAATTACACACTATTATCCATAAACAAGAGGGCATGAAGAAAAACATTAAAACAAATACATAAATCTTTTTTTCTTTCACAATTTAAATGAATATACCAGTATAAAAATCACTTTACGATGATACACAGACCAGTTATGACTTGATTCACCCATTTTCCAAGGGCTCACATTTACCATAGTTTTATCATTTATTTTCTTCTTAATATAATATACTTTCAAGATAAAAACAGAACAAACACTTGCACAAACATTACACGAAAAAAGCTCATCAATTATCTCCTCTTAGATACCAACTTGGGCACAGTAATAAATGTAACAACTATTTAATTCTGCACTTCCTGAAAAATACCCTTTCCCGCGTGACCGCCACGCCACACGTTACAATGGCTAACACGAAACTCATCAGTTGTACTGGTCAGTATCGTGCAACACTTCACTCACAACAACTACATTTAGTGATAATAATACGTGAACAGAGGTGCAAGACAATTTAGAAACAACAAAGTGGCTGTTTATGTTTTGAGCATTCCCCCAATGAGAGAAAAGTATATAATGAATACACCCAACCCCAAAAAAGCGATAAAAATAAAAACAGATATACACTGAGGCATTTTCTCCAATCTGCATATATCACTTACACAAATTCACAACTACAAAAAAACAATGCATTACTTTTAAAAAATTCAACCAATTTCTTAGAACAAGCTCTTAATTTGCCATTAAAAATCTTCATCACTGACAGTTTTTCCATAAGTTTTATGTCCTTGGGACAACGTACATAGTCACAGTAATAATTTCTCAAAGAGATAATATACTTTTGTGAAGCGACAAATACACACACACACACACACACACAAACATATGCACATACATTCCAACACTCATTAACACCCAAACAACACACTCTAGCATCCACAGGGATTCTTTATAAGGACATTAGAAAAAGTGCTTTTTTCAGCAATCCATGCAAGGGAATCAACCTGACTAAGGCAGGGGTTGGCAGGTATCTTATATTTTGGGGATATGAAGGAAATAAGAGGGCGACGAGGCACTTGTGCAAGGGAAGTGAGAGTTACGCAAGGAATGCAGGCTGACTTGTTCAGGGTGACCAGGAATTGAAACAATGATCTGACAACTTGCTAGCATAACTAAAACCATGTGATGGATTACATTGCATACTTTGCACCGAGTCAAAAGACACACGGAAATATCAACTTTTGTACATTGCGCATTTTGTGGTGTCATAGAAATCTCCCGA
Source organism: Sympetrum striolatum (assembly GCA_947579665.1). NCBI lineage: Eukaryota > Metazoa > Arthropoda > Insecta > Odonata > Libellulidae > Sympetrum > Sympetrum striolatum. Next base: position 107,349,903 of record OX388344.1, on the reverse strand, counting down.
GATATATGCAAGAGTCAAATTGTGGTGAAAGAACGTTCGCATAGAAAGCTCGGAGGTCGAGACCTGCATGCTCGCACACAAATTCACCCAACCTATGCTCTCAAGTGGGAGCTTTGTACTTGTTGCATGTAATCAAAAAAATAATGCAGCTGTGTGCTTGAAACAGGCTGAACATACAAAGGAAGGGATAATACTCTCTTTTGCATTTTCCCAATGATGGGATAAAAATACCCCGCCGCCCTATGATGTGGGATTCATGAAAGAATCAAGGAATTGGAAACTCAACCAAGATGAAATGCAGTTGAAAAATACTTCAAGTGAGAAATCCACTGAAATCCACGATGCAGCCTTGACTTTTTTGTCAACCACATAACTAGCTGAATATGTCAAAAGTTATCTCACTCTTTGGAAAACAGTGAGGTAAATAGATTGAGTGTACGATTCAATAATGATGGGGCAAACGACAAAAAAGAATAAAATCGAGTTAATAAAAACAACAATACAGAGGTAATCCTATGCAACTATGCAAGAAGACTTGTGGATGATAATGTATGAATGCTAAGCACCAACGTGGGAAGTGAATGAGTGTCTCATTAAAATTACTTAAAACCAACAAAGGATTAGAGATGATTTCTAGCCTGTTGCTTATACCTGAGAAAAAGACCCGGAGAATTTGGAGCAACCCCAAGAGGAGTGATCCCAACCTGGAGTGCCCTTCACTTGATTTACCCGGCAACAGTCGAGAAAATTCACACGCACACACATGTAACACGCACATTCATACTAATCATTCAGAGAACTGAGTTTCTTGAAACTATACCCAATCACGTATGCATCAAGGAGGTAGGCTGCTTTGTACTATAATATAAATCCTTTGCTTTCCTCCATTTAGGCTGTGCATTGAGCTGATGAGGGCAGCTGCTTAAAAAATATTTTCACCTGAGTTGACAGGTGCATCATGCTCAACAGCATTAATAATTATTTATGCGGAGCATAAAGAGAAAGAATGAATTTTAAAGGATATTAATCTCTATTGCTCCCAGTAGAAAATACTTTACAACTTGAGAGAAGCAACTGAATGGCATCACATAAAATACCTGAGTTGTTATCAAACTGAACACAAAGAATGTTGTTTTGCGTTGGCCGATAATCGTAAGCGAATAAATTCAATGAAGAGAGGTGTTTGTGGTGTAGTAAATTTTTTGTACTATAGCATTATTATGCTTCTAACTGCATAGATGCACTATTGTGCCAGAGGGATTAATAATGAATGCCACAACGTATGAAATTTGTAATCACATTCAAACATATGCAGAACTACGTCCTGATATATGAGGTCAGTATCTTCTGTAATCCTGTGTCAGAATTGAGGAGATGTGGTGCCAACCAAAGGCATGTTATTGTAATATTTATTGGAGAGGTAGTCCAAGAGCAATTCCAAATGTCATCATAAAATACAACTGAGTGTAACAATAGCTACGTGAAAAAAAAACAGAAGGGATGGAAGAGAAATTTAAAGAGCTAAGTACAGCTACAACCATTTTAACCAGCACCTCTGTTAGGGAAAACAAATGTGATATAAAAGAAAAGCATCAAATTCAATGAAACTTCCAATCCAAGAAATGGAGGAAGCCCTAACAAAGGGCCTCATACAATACAACATAACTAATTTGATGCATTACAACAAAATACTTCTCTCCCGAGAACGTTTCCACCAGAGGTAAAAGAAACAATAGTGAAAGTAGCTTTCCTAACAAAAACAAAGAAATCTAGAAGTGGTTGCCACCACTCACTATACCAGTTCAACAAATGAATTACATTTTCCGAAAACATTCTTGACTCTTTCTACCCTAATCCAAGATTTAGAATGCGACCTGAAATCACAAATTTAAGCATCTCAGAAAAGCACTTTATCTTGAAAACCAAATCTCTTTAGATACATTATATAAGTTTCAGATTTTAATCAAATCAACTTTCTTACACTTATATTTATCAGCATGTTTTTTATGTTGGTGACCCAGATACGAACTATGCCAACTTATTGTTTATATTAACATACCTACATGTTATATCTTGCAAGCAAATAAATATTTTCCCCATTTTAAGTCCTCCTCTGTAATTTTGAAACTCTTGAAAACAAAAAATCTAACAAATGAATGATTAAGAAAATTTGACTAAGGTATAAAAATCTGCCGATTACTTCTCTGTCAGCACAAACATCTAATAAACCCAATTAATAGTTAAGTTTCCAAAATCGCCACAAAGAACTCGTTGGCAACCACAGGTGTATGAGAAAGAGGAAAAACGGATAGTAACCGAAGGCTTCAATTAGAAAGACAGTCCCTCCGAGGCAAAACAGAGCTTTCACCACAATTCAACTGACCAGTTAGGTGACATCCAAGGGAATAGAAATTCATGTACAGGACAGGCATTCCACTTTTAAACATTAGCATGCACCAACAAACTTTTCAAATACACCATACATGTCCCTTGTATAACAATCATAAATGATGGATGCTCCAACATTGAAATTTACCTCATATTTTTTGAAACATTAAGGCTACATCTTTAAGAAATAGGTTAAAACCATAAATTCTTTAAATGGATGAACAGACGAAGCACTTTGCTTCGACTCATTCTTTGTTAGAAAAATACAAATTTTGATAAAGCACAATTTGTTAGTTAGATAAACTCATAGTCAAATTCAAATAAAATATAAACTCGTGTTAATTTACAGTAAATTTTGGAAAATTGGAGGAGTTAATCATTTAAAATCTTATTTACCTTCACCAAAGGTTCTCAGAAATTCAAACCATTGTATAAAACAAATAGTTAACAGCAATAGCACATTTTAAGTCACCAGATCATGTGATTCAAAGGTGACTTATCAGATCAATCCAAGAAAGAAAACTCAAAACGAGAAAACGTAACGTACACCCAATTAAAACAGACTAATATTTCAATCGTGTGATCAAGGAAGTATGGATTTTTGATTTTTCAAATCAACAAACCACTTTCTTATCAACCAGCGGTCAGTTGTTGGCCAAGAGACATTCAACTATCAGTCCAATGAACAACGACAAGAAACCAATGGTACACAAATTCACAGAAATCAGTAAAGAGACACTTAAACAACCAGTATACACCATACACACACCTAACACTCAGAGCATGGGTAAAAATCATTGAGATGCAATGCCAACACGTTCTACACACAAATGTTTAGCCTTTTTTACATCACCATTATGGCTTAAGCCCTGTATCCCCCACACCCTCCCTATCACTCTTTATAAATGCTTGGTGTAACACCAGGCAACGAGGTGCTAAAACATTTAAGCCTGTCGAAAGTTATCTCAATACACAAGATCACCAAATTGTGCTTTGAAAACAAGCATCAAAAAACCACATTGGGACATATTTATTTGCCAAACCACACCTATAGTAAGAAAACCAGTTTAAGTTGTAAAGATTTTGGAGCTACCAAACACTCCATTGAAGACAATCTCCAAAATCACATTACATTTTCTGGTTAATACTGTGCAAAAAACACTTCTCTCCTATTATGAACTTAAAACCATACGCAATGACTCTAACTTGAGAACTGTTTACTTTATCTACGAGGGGCCCAGTTTCATTTTCTGATAAAATTTCACCATTTAAAAAAAAATCCAACAAAATTGAATAATTGTACTTAATCTGTAGACAAAGAGGTAGCCAATTAAATATTTATGCATTAAAATAAATACAATAAACCTTTAACTGGAAAATTTTCAACAACATAAGGAATTGAACACTCAAGTTCACTTTCTGAATTATTTGGTACACATTATCAACCAGAAAATTCTTTAACAGCCCCATCCTAGTTTTTCCACAACAGATAAAATTGTGGTCACCAGCCTACATTTAAAGCAGCCAAACATTGTTACATCACTCACAAAAAGTATGACAAACAACATGATTTAATACCAGTAAAAAAAACTTGTTGGAACACCAGGATCTGCATTGCAGATTTTATCCACCAGAGACTACCTGAGAACTGTTGTACAATTGCGACGTTGTAAGTAACTGACAAAATAAGTAACCTTTTTCAATTCAATGACTCTGTTTTTGAAAAAAGGTGTAAAATTGTAAATATGTCTATTAATTTCATAGGTAAATGTATACGTATCTGGAGGTAAAAATGTGTACTCTAAAAATGTGATATTCAAATATGACAGTATAAACAGTGTTATACCTAAATATGTGCCATACGTTATGTAATCGTATCAGATCTGAGGAAGTGCAAAATCAAGAGGCAAAGATAACTTGAGTGTCACCGTTGCAACACACACCAATACTGGATATTTAAAATGAACATAGGAGAAGTGGAGTGATTCAAAACGAATAAGATGTAGCAGGAGGTAATTGCCCTTGAGGTAGATGCTTGCTGCAAGCAGCTCGCTTCGCATTGGAAGCTCCAAAAGCATGCAAAAGAATGGCACAATGAATAGGCTCATCATCTCTGCTTACTTATTAGCCTTGAGATTTATCTAAGCTGATAAAAATAGCATGGGAAATATTAGGGCAAAGGGTTAGTCAAATGAATAACTTTGTGCTGGACCTATGAAAAATGATTATACATTAAATATGCTGATCTTGACGATTCTCAACCAGTGCTCCACAAAGAATTGGTGCTAGGAGAGTGCAACTAAGTTATTCCTGGCAAAACAACTTCTCCAGAGGCATTGCTTGTCTACATTCATTGTGTCTAAAGATGAAAATCTATTTTACACTGAAAACGGTAAATTTGGTTGATCTAAGTTTTCCTTTAGCATATTTTATGCACTTCATAAATGTCCATTTTGATAGACCAAAATGTTAAGTTTCGGTAATTTGATATTTTATCATATATTTTAGTGCTTTCCTTCCAACATCGAGGAAAGCCATGACCAGAATTCCAAAATAGAAACAAAGTATCTTATCCGCTGAATTTAGCACAATTCTAGGTCCGTTTTTATGAAGATCAGTCCCTAATATAGCTTCGAGATTTTAACGAGTATACATTTTTGAATGTTAAATATGATTTTTATCAACCACATATTTGATAAATTCTATTATATTCACCATTGAAATTTAAACATAGAATCTTCTTGATTAGATATTATATTGGACTTTTCTAAAGTTAACAACATTCTCAGAAAATTGGAAGTTATTAAGTTTCACACATTACTTCGAAACGCATTTTCATTGGTCCCCTGCTTTTAAGATTAACCAGGTTTTCCTGCATTATAATAAATATTCGGGCAAACAATTTCTGCAATTTCTTCTATAAAATAATGTTCAAGCTACTCCACAGTCCACCAAAACTTGAGAGACACTGGTGCGGATTGTCATTCAGGCTATTTATGAACATAGCAGCTTATACTTTCAAACGAAATGACAAAGAGGTAGTTTCTTGTTGGTGACAAGTCATTCTTCAAAGATCAGGCAGAAGTGAGTGGATGTTCATGGAAAGGAGATTTGTAATTTATAAGAAGAGGAAAGAGCATTGGGAGGATATTCAGGATCAGAAGAGAAGTCTTGAGAAAGGTGTGACGGATGAGAATTTCCAACAAATGAGAGGTGATTGCATCTTTGGAGCAGAAAAGCATTCAAATAAGAACAGGGCAGTGCTTCTGAAATTAGTACACCATTAACCAGCATTACATCAAAATTCAAAAAACATTCAGGCTTACAATTTGAGTGTGAGCTGAGTTGTAGCCAGTACTCCATTACCAAAAATAAAATACTATTACTTTACTGTCATTTAAAAACTCTGATTTGGCACTGGGGTTACATTTTCTCTCTTTTCCTATGAACAAATTATCCCTGAAAATCACTGTCCCGACCTCTTTGCCCATTTGGAAATTGTGAGGCAGCAGATCTGGCTTTAATGAATGCGGTGAGCACAATCAGAGAGAACACAAAACATGTCCATTCTGCTACTTGTTTCCTGAGACGTCAAAGAGATGAAACCTGTTGCACTTCAAATGACTAGCTTTAATATTTTAAAAAATAACTTTACTTATATTCCTCGATCACTATTAACCCCACAGTCCTCTCCTATGCCTCTTCTTCCACAGGTTATTTTTCAACAAGTAAGAGCATAAAATATTGGTTCATGGTAATTAACATCAACTTAAAAATGCAAATGCCTTTCTTTTTTTAAAAGAAAGACAACACAAAACTCAAAACAAGTTGGTATTGGATACCAATTCAAAATCCCTCAAATCTGCACACTCCAATCACTATAAAACAACAACACATACTCCAAATGAAAAATAAAAATGCATTTGATGCATCTCGAAATGTCTTTTAGAGGATTTACAAAACATAGTTGGGACAGCACCTAACAGAAGTAGGATAAAATTCAATCATTGGAAGACTTAAAAATGAAAATAATTCAAACAAAGCTTTCCCTGAAAGGAATCAACACATTTTCAAAATTTAGGACAAAGCCAAGAAAACAAAATCAACAACAATATCTCACCAACAAATAAAATGCCAAATTTTCACCGAATCTGGTTAATCTTAACATTAACGAAAAATACTACTCCCTCAATATTATATATTACTACCAAAGAAATAGGAAGAGGGCATGGGAGGGTTTGTTTAAGCAGAGGAGCTTAGGAAAATAATACCAATATATATATATTTGATATATATATATTCAACTACTGCGTTTTCCCTGAATGAGTTTTGTAATCCCCCCCGATTTGATGCACTCAGAAAATAAATCTGATAATATTACAATATTTACAAGACCCTTATCCCAAAAGATAAACTAAAAATATTTTCTTAACTAATAAAAGAGAGCCAGAAGGAAGTAGGAAGCAAGAAACCACTTGCATCCAACATGTGCCTACAAATCGAGAAGTGCAATGTCAATAGACCAAAAATAAAGAACTGTATTAATAATTATAATGTTGATCATAAAAAAACAGTTGAACATACATGTAAATTTGATTGTTAACCGGACACTAATTCTTTCATCCTGTATTTGTCCGCTAACAAAGAAATTTTAATATATATATATATATTTATTTATATATATTTACTTTATTTTATATATATTTGTCTGTGTATATATTATATTATGTATATATATATAGAAGATCCATTGAGGTATTTCTGTTATCCTGATTGGTTTTTCGATAAAAATCGCACAAGGCTGTCACTTGCCAAATTTACTTCCCCATGCCTTTTGCCAGAGAGCAGGCTGCTTATGGGGAGCGAAACAATAACGGCCAATTGAATTATTGAAAAAGATGCAAAAGGTGGGCACAGTTGGGAAAATAAAGAGCTGGGAGAAACATCAGAGGCAATGGAGAGGAAATGTAGGTGACCAGATATCCTCGGAATTATTAATTTTCATCAGATATTAAGGATACCTTCCAAAACCCAACATTCAACAATTATGGGGGAAATTTAACAACTTTGGTGGGCAAATTTATCCAAAAAAATTTCACTCTGGAAAACTTGCAAATAATAGGAATATCATCCCATTTTATTGATGAAATATACCCGTTTCTGGATTTTCCAAGAATCCCCTTAAAATTTTCAGGCAAAAGTTTGTTTAATAAAGCTGAATAAGATTAATTGACAGTATTACGTGCAATGCCCACATCTTTATGAATTATAACTTCCATGTTGGAAACTCTGGCCACCTTAAGATCGAGAAATGTGATGCAACAAAATCACTGGATGCAGTGACCGCATTGTTTACATTCATACTGTGATATGTGGTACAAAAAAGAAGAAAAAATAATGTATAAACCTGAGTTTCTGCTGTAAGCATCTTTAAATATATAGCGATATAATAATATTGAGGTAATTAGCAGTGGAGCTCCGTGATCTGACACGAGGATTATGTGGAGGGTATTTATGCAACTGTTTAGAGGTAGATTATAAGAGATTCCGTTTTCTCTTCCGGATATTGTCTTCTCCTCGTGGAAGAGGTGATCCTGGAGGCCAGCTGAAGGGGTAACAGGGAAGTGGGATGAGAGGGAAGTTGTCAATTACTCAAGGGATTGCTTTCAAAGCGAGATAAGAGTTTTGCACATGTTTTTAACGCACAAGTGCTCTCCTACTCTACTTCAAATGCTATCCCTAGGAATTCCCTCGCTCTCAATTTGCCACTAGTATATTTTAAGCCCACACCAACATCAGGCTAAAAAATAATTCACTGTTCCACTTTTGGAACATTCAACTTCCTTCGAATCCTGCAATTTTCTTCTAAAGGGTTACAGCTGCAAGGACTGAGCCAATAACTTCCCTATGACCACCATCAGCAAGGTATGTGTGTTCATTAAGGTGCAACTGGAAGGATAGCTAGGGCCTTTTCTTTCTTAGGAGAATGGGATTACAATTGGGACACCTGATTATTTTTCAAACACAGTGGAGAGGTAGTTGCGATGATAACAGAAGCAGTTCCTTATTGGATCATTATATCCCTAACTCAATACACGTCCTTTCTTCAATTAATTCCTCGCTAGACGTTAGATTAAAAAAGTAAGTTGAAACCTGAGCTGAGTTGCATGGCAAAAAAATTGTGACATTTAGCATTTTGATAGGCAACCTCGATGTGATCGAGGCAGGACCTACATGCAATGGCCACCTGCCTGAAACAGGGAAACCCCCTAAATTAGTCCTGAGGTACAACACTTTCCTCTCTCAAGAGAGGAGATTTTGCTGGCAGATCCCGGGAGTGTTCTGCCCAAGAAAACTTGTGGGCCAGATTTGTTGCCTTCAGAAGACACCAATCGACTTGCCCCTCTTTCTACTGGCTGCTCCCCCCACTGTGGTTGGCCACCTGCTGCACCCCACCGGAGGCTCCAACCTGCTGCTGCTGTTGCTGGGCCGCAGCAGCTGCTGCCTGCTGAAACGCCTTTAGGCTGAGCTCTGTCTTATGCTCCCTTGCAATGTGGCGTCTCACTGTGTTGTTCCTAGTGAACGTGCGAGAACAGAAGGGGCAAGGCACCCTGATACCCTGGTGCCTCTGGCGAATATGAGCACGCAAATTTGTTTCATAACCATAGAGGCGCTCACAGTATGGGCACTTAAGCTTTTTACCTGAAAAACAGAAAGAGAAGTTATAAATCCAATAATCTTAAATGAAAAATATAGGACAGTTATATGCAACACATCCAATATCATAGAAAAGAGCCTTCTGTAAGAAATAATATTTGATCGATCCAACGGGAAATTCTGAGGAAGGATGAAAACCAATCGACTCTATATAAGCAAAGATAGTGTCGAACATATGCTTCATTATGTCATCAAAGCATATTACAGTGTTCGAAAGAAGCATGAAGAGCTCCTCCCGCAAGCATAGCATGTTTGAGCACATGAGAAGTTTAAATATCTGTAAGCATAAAAGAAGAAAAAATGGAAATATATGGGATGAGAATAAACGCTATTAAAACAAAAGTTATGAGAGTGAATGATGGAGAAGTTGTTAATGTTGTAACGAATGAGGGAAGGAGAATAGAGCAGCTTAAAAGATATCTGGGGAGCATGCTGACGGAGGATTGGAAGAGCAGTACGGAGATCAAGACAAGAATAATGCTATGGCAAAGGAAGCCTTCTATAAGAAGAGAAATGTGCTGTGCAGTAGTATTAATCTAGAACTAAGGAAGAGATTGGTGAAATGTTTTGTATGGAGCGTTGTTATATGGATGGGAAACATGGACCTTGGGAAGAAAAGAGAAGAATAGGATTGATGCTTTTGAAATGTGGGTGTGGAGATGGAGAGAATAAAATGGGTGGATAGAATAAGTAATGATGAAGTGCTGAGAAGAGATGGAAAGAACATTACTCCGCACAATACGGAAAAGAAAAGGAAGCTGGATTGGACATGTTTTAAGAGGGAAGGGGATTCTAACTAGAGCCATTGAAGGAACGGTGGAAGGAGAAAAGAGAAGAAGAAAGCTGAAATTAATAGATGAAGTGAACAGAGGATTATTCAAGAAGACCAAAGAAGAGGGACAGGTTTAAGTGGAGACGGTTGTGGTGTGTGGGACCTGCCGACAGGCAGAACACCAGAAGATGATGAAGCATAAAAACTAAAAGGTAGAGAATGCACTACTCAAAAAAGTTGCACGTTATTATTGATAAACACATAAAAGATATTTGGCTGATTTGCGTACAACAAATCATTCTAGGTTTAACATCAAGTCATAAATAAAGCTCTGTATAAGAGTTTCATTGTAAAAATTAATTGTAGCAAGCAGATTAATTTCTTCTTGATAAGTTCCCTATAAGTTACATTTCTATTTTATTAAGGGATTAAAGTACGTAAGATAGACATACAAACGAACGATATTAAGAAGAATGGTAAAGAAGGCTACAGTAGGAATGCATTTCGATGATTCTATTCTTTATTTTTTACTAGGAAGCTTTATTCAAACATGGACAGTTTATAAGAAATATCTTCACTAGTCGCAGAACACTTTTGCTTCGAATTTTGTCAACTTTGTGATAGAATTTCACATAACAAGTGTAGCATTTCCAGTTTTGCAGATTAATTAAGGCCCTAAATCTTCAAACGATACTTAAAAAACTCAATATATTTCAAAATCTGCACCAGTTGGTATTAAATACATTGATTAATTTGGACTTAAGGACAGCATCTTTTGGAAAGAAATTTTTAACTACAAAATGATTCATTCTTAATGCAGGTCATTAGAGATAGTTCGTCAAATTAAGAGAATTCTTTTCAGACTTACCATCGGCAGTTGCAGCACTGCCTGATTTGTGGCCGCCTTTTGCCCCTCCACCTGTACCGGCAGAATTCCAGAGTGCGGCAGCCACTGCAGCCGATGGATGGCTGGCCGTAGCGTGGATGGGTTGAGCCCCCCCATATCGGCCCCCATCTCCCTCACCTTTTACGCTTTCTTCAAGGCCCCTTAGCCAACTCCCACTACCTACACCTGGCTCACTTTTAATTCGTAAATCTGAAAGGAAGGAGTGGCATTGGAATGCATAAAATTGGATGAATTAAAATCCAATAGCTAGTGATGAATCAACTTAGTTTAAATATACTTATTATTACATATATTATATTTACAGATATACATATACAATATTTCAAGAAAGCAATTTAATATGAATTAAGAGTATCTAATGACACACCACTAGTTTTCGAGGATAATTGAGCAATAATTTTCGACATTTTATTTATGAGGTTTGCCGTTTGGGTATGATGAATGAATCAATAAAATAATGTGTTTACTCTGAAATAACATGCCATCTAAGAAATGGGCACCCCAAAATTCGAGCGTTAGACATTGAAAAATCATTTGCCTGCAATTTTAATTTGCACCTTAAGATATGCGGTCATTCCATTCGCTGCACCTACTATGTCTGTACTGTACAGGCATACGCTAATATACGCATATATTTATAATCGTGTACACTTTATACAAAATGCCGATAGTCATCTGTGTTGAAAGTCCTACGTAAGTGCCAATTCAAACAAATTTATTTAAAAGGTTTGATGGGCTATCCAATTCCCTTTCAATTAAAACTATCGGCCTACAGTTTTGTATATAGTGCAAACATTAATATAAACACATGTATACAGTACTAACATCGATAGCGGATTGGTGGAACGTTTTCAAGTTACATGAAACCAGGGTGAGCAGAGGATGCAGCCTGCCCCGTGCTACAGGACATGCCAACGAATAGTATTGTGTAATGAATTTCTAGTGAATTTTCCCCATAATAAGCTGCCCATTTTTAAGTTGCCCATTTTCAAGATGCGTCAGAAAGGCCTCAGGCAGAAGGGCCTCACGGCTGAAGGGCCGAAGGGTAACGCGACTTTTATACTGGTGAGTGCAAGGACACCGTCGCCGATCGGACTAATTAACACAGCATACATTAATGACAGTCTCTAGGAGTGTGATTGGCCGCTTACCCCTTCCGTTATGAATTTCTGTGCTTCATTGTTTGATACCATCGCCGATCAGACTAGGAAGACTAAGTTGATATTATTATTATTTGCGAAATTTCTGCAAACTGGACCATATCACTTAATTTGTGTATAATATTGTGTAATCTTCACTAGTTCGGAGTTCTATTGCATGCATCTTTTGTTTTGTCACGTTTCACTTTGCTCACTGAATATACGTAAATTGTGATATCAAACACGGGTCGGATTTGCTTAGTCTTATTATTGCGTGGTATCGTATTTGAGGCTAATATTCTTGATAAATGTCTTTCAGAGTAATTGTTTCTTATATTTTCTTTTTCTTATTTGGTCGTTTGTGCCACTGGGCAGGTTGACTTTCTAACAGCTGATTCACGAAAATAATCGAATGCCGTGTACCGGTGGATGTCAGGTCTTCGTATCTCCCTGGTATCTCGCATCAATTGTACCCAAATCTCGTGTGCCGTCAAATCTAACGTGCACCCCAATTTTGGAGGTGAAAAAAAAGACCCCTAAGAATGCGCGTTATTTTCAATTAACACTACAAGGATGGGAGTTTCGCTCTACCTAGAAGGACGGCTGGGGTCATTTTCACCCCATACTTGTAAAATTCCTAATTAAATACATTTTTAAGTCTCAAATACCTGAATTTAGCAGAACTTCAAAATGTGACTTGTGTACAAGTGCTGATAAGATGGATTCTTTAGAATTGAACAATTCTGTTCAATATTCTTTACAGCTTGTACATTTTCTTTTTAACAAATATGTAAGTACTTTTTTGACAAGTTTTATTTTCATTTAGCAAGAACAAAAAAAAAAGATCAGTTTCGACAAATGATCATCATCATCTGGTTATTTTTTTAAACAAATTTCTTTTTTTTTCTCTTCAAAAATAAATAACACGGGTCTTGGCATGATAAATTTTAAGTGGCATTCCTGTAATGAAGAGGAATTAAAGTACGCTACACAAATATTGAATTAACACATGCTTATCAGAAAAAATATTCTTGAAAGCGGAAAACAAACAAAATTGGGCATTACCTTGTCAAAAGTGCTTCACGTGACTGCTTATTTTAACCATTTAGCGCAATTAATTAATATATTTCATATTATTAATGTGTTGACGAAATGACTTATTAACTGTTAGACAACATTTGAAAACCGAATAATTCAAAATTGAAATAAATGCAAATACAGTTGCACATTCGTTGCTTAAACAAGCTATGTATACAGCTACTTGATAATGCTCAACTTCGTACATTGAAGTTTATATTATTTTAACCTCAGTTGAGTGGTGAAAAGTTGTATATGGACAGGTTCCCGGAATGACTTTAAGAGTATGTTTTAAAGTAAAAAACAAGAAAAATGTAAATAATATTTTAAGATATTTTGGGTACTGATGATTACGGGCTATAAATAGGTTTAAAATTACACAATATAAAATCAATATGTAAACTTAATATGATAATTTTATTCTGAAGTGCATTCTTCACCTCTCTGATTTTGACCCATATACTTTGTTTTATACTTCATTGTCAATACCTTATTAAGAAGAGAAATATTTCAACTGCCTCTAAAAAAACAATGAAGTTGCTAGTTGACATTGCCTGGATGTTAAATGCATCCAGTCACTCAGCTATAACTGGCAGAAGTCTACGGATACTTACATTTTTTACTACAGGATTGGCAAGTTAGATATATAGAGCACTTGAATTTCTCTTCAACTTATTTTATTCTTAATTCTCTCCCAAAAATATGATCATATATATTTTAGAATGAAAAAAGATACCCATAGAGAAAACTGCAGTTTTCTCCATTTTCTTAAGGTATATATATATTCATATTCTCTATTCACATGCCGAGTTTAAGGTTTCTATCTTATCGGTAAGGGATTTTTACTCAAATCTTTTAAATTGGAGAATATTTGGCCTGACCTAGCATCGAACAAAGGATAATTCTCGAAGATGTCTTTTTAGTTTTCGTCGGATCTGTAAAGCTAGCAGAGATCCCTCCAATTTCATTTCCCTAATTTGCCAGGAAAGGCCTCAAAAAAATTTTCAAAATCCCTGCAATGCATCTTTATGGAGAAAATTGGTACTTCGGTATACTGAGATTCAAAATCGCTATTTTTCAGGTAGTTACACATAATGGCCAGTACAACATAAAATATTAAAGTCAGTGGTACTTGCGGAACATGGTTAGAATTTTCATCGCTTATATATATTGTAACATTATTTCCTTGCACGGAAATTTATTTGTTTTAGTATTTGTTGTTATATCTTTACTTGTATTCTATGGTATTGCTTGTGAGTGAGTTACGTGAAACAATTACGCGAGTGGTTTGTTTTAATGTCGTTTACGCCAATGCGGCGCTGTGAAAAATGAGTGTGAAAGATAGGAAAGTGATTTTCGAGGAGTGCAAAAGAAGCTCTTGGGGGGTGAAGGTCAAAGGAAAAGTGACCGGCCGAAAAGAGCCAGAGAAGCGAGGAGGCGAGACAGCGGAAGCCGGCGAAGACGCCCGGGAACCGACGAAGCCAATGGAAGAGCAGAAACGCTAAGTTTTAAATATTACGAACACCGTGACTGTTGAAAGTCGTGAAGTGCTTCGGTTGTGATTTTGGAAATTGATTCAAATAACTTTTTGTGATTTTGGAATTTGATCCAAGTAACTTTATGTGATTTTGCAGCTAATGTAGAAGGATTTGTCTACGGACTTTGTTTCCTTTGAATTCGAGTTTATTCTTCGCTATTCTTTTGTTGGATGCATGTCTTTTTGTAATTTGTTTTGGGGGCTTGTTTGAATAACATTTGCTCTGATCTATTAAAAGTCCTTGAAGAAAAATGGAAATGGTATCGCGATTTGTATCTTCCTGTGGAAACTCCCGACAGAGGGGAAAGAGGCATCGCACATAAAGCTAAAACCCCCTAATTAAACGGTCGACGCGGGGCGACAACCAGTTGTTTGTTTGGTTGTTAGTTAATGAAGAAAGAATCATTACATTTGGTGCTTATTGTGGGGCACGATAAGGAGAAATTATATTTAAAAGTTAACGAGAAAAATAGAATCGTTACAATATATACGAGTAAAATGTAGCTTGCATACTGCAAGCAGATCGTCAACACTAATTTCATGTCGGCATCATATCGGTACGGTCCTCAAAAGAAAAAAAAAAAATCTGATGTGGCCAGCACATGACTTTCTTCATATATATAAGATGTAAATATTTATCTACCACAGTAATTTCGAACTCTATATTCCATCTAAACTTGGAATTTGAGTTATTAATATTATATATTATCTTTGATGCCAAAAACATGATAAATAATTTTTACGGGACATGATCGATGAAAAACGATGAAATTGGCCTTTCGCCCATAGAGCCCAGAGCGCCCACAAAGTACATAATCAGCAACTTCCGGTTTATCAGTATTTCATGAATACCTCCTAAACAATTAGTGATACAAAAATATGTTTCAACCAAAAGTTATAGTACATTACATTTTCTAAAACTTTTACAAATAATAGTATATACCTAAATATCATATTTATGGAGATATTTTGAAAACCGGAAATGAGCTTTGAAGAATTAAGCTCAACTTCCGGTTAACCGATTTACTCCAAAAACTAATCAACTCTAAAAAAACTAACCAAAGTATTATATTTGAAATTTGGTGTTCATATAATGAATAGTTTTTAAGTTAGAGCGCCCACAAAGTACATAACAGCTACTTCCGGTTTATCGGTATTTTACGAATAACTCCTAATCAACAGGTGATATAAAAATATGTTAAATACAAAAGTTATAGTAAATTTTATTATCTAAAACTTTTATAAGTAATACAATACACGTATATATCATATTTATGGAGATATTTTGAAAACCGGAAATGAGCTTTAATGAATGAAGCTCGACTTCCGGTCAACCGATTTACTCCAAAAACTAATCAACTCTGACAGCACACACTACAGTACTGTATACGAAGTTTGGTATTGATACGACAAATAGTTTTCACGTTAGAGCGCCCACAAACACACACACACATACAGACACACACACACACACACACACACAGACATCATTCCGAAAATAGTCAAAACGTGTTCTAGGGACCCCAAAACATGTATTTCCGTTGAAATCTCGAAGTCGAATTTTTTCATGAAAACAATACTTTCTCTATACTTCGTATATGGAGAAAGTAAAAAAGGATTGAAAATATTCTTAAAATTTGCTGCATTTTAATCATCTGGCATTGAACCCGGGTCTTCCTGGTATACTTACTATGCAGCACAAAAGAAGATCACCACCTCAAACTATGTGTGAAAATTGAAGCAGAAATATTGGGTGCAACTGCCTCAAACGACGTCCTACTTTTCCCATACATTCCTATGAGAGAAATGTTATTGTGCTCTGGCATCGAACCCAGGAATAGTACGGTCCTATAAAAAATTTTTTCTGAAACCAATTCTTACCATAGATCTTCTAGCTAAGCACGAACTTCCTACCATTTCGATAAGTACATCAAAGAAAATAATGAAAAACTACCTCAATGTATTTTAAAGGGCAGATTTTTGCATCGCCCTAGCATCGAACCCAGGATATTTTCTGTAAAAGTCATTAATGTTATCAATAGATCCTGTCCATATATATCTATGTTCTTAGAGTTTTGATTCTCTACCTATCCGGGAAGTATTATTTAAAAATTCCCGAAAATCAAAGCAATGCATTTAAAAGGAAAAAATCGGGACTTTGGGCCCCTCTGGAATCGAACCCATGACACTGAGATGCAAAATCGTAATTTTTCTGGTAGTTACACATCATGGCCAGTACGTCGTAAAAATTTCAACTCAATCACGCTTGTGGTTTAGGCTGTGAATTTGTATCCTCTCTATATATATATGGATACATGAATGAATCCGGAGAAGCATCTATATATAATAGATAGATACATATACCCGGAGAAACGTCTATAATTAATAGACATAGTTTTCTTTTTGTATATATGCCCAAACTGCGTTGTTTTGTGTACCTGATGATGATGCAGTGCATGGAAACCACCAACCCGTGCTCTTTCTCCGAGCACATAACTAGATCAGAATTTAAAACACATTCGCCCTCAACAACACTCCGTGATCCCACATTTCATCCTACAGACCTAATCATCTCCTTGTACTTAATGAACAGCCTGCCAGACATCTTCTAAACAAAATAATGCACTACGATGAAGTCAGATCTCCACATTTCTCTGTGTTATGAGTACAGATTTATCCCTCACCAAGTTGACATTTTGAAAATTGATGTCAGTGACGCCAGCGCCCCTAGTGGCACTTTTTGTCTCGAATACAGTGCTTCTGTTAGCTCGTATTTACCATAGAAATATGGTTTATGCAGTATTGAAGTGATCAAACTTCCATAGCAATCTTACCTTCTGGACAGCTGTTTCCCCCACCATCCATGTCAGCTGCTTGATTCTTGCCACCTTCTCCTTGATCCATAGATGAGGTAGCAGCGGACCCAAATGGCGGGGAGACAGCTCTGGGCTGGGTGCCTATAAAAGACCCACCAGATGAGGCTGCTCTGTCTTCGGATCTCTGGCCTCCACTGGCTTGTCCCTCTCCAACTGGTGTGGACCGGTGAGGAGGCATCAAAGCCATGGGCATCTTTTCATCAGAAAGTGACTTGCATTCCCTGAGGACTGAAGCCCTCACTCCAGAAGCACCCTCAGCCCCTGGTGATGGTGCAGGGGCTGGCACAGCGGGAGGAGTCGATCCTCCATCTCCAGCAGGACTCGACAGAGGACGGGGTCTATGATGATCAACAGGTGCACCAGCAGGTGGTACAGGCTGGGCCACACCCCGGTGCCTCTTGCGGTCATGAGCTGATGTCACAAGCGGAGACGAGGTAGAGGAGGATGAAGACGATGAAGGGGAGGAAGATGGTGGAGGGAGGGGAGCGGTGGCTGCAGGGGAGGAACCTGGATTTCCTGCTCGGTCGTAAGGTCTGTACTGAGGGACGAATGGTGAGATGACCGAAGAGTACGGAGGAGCTGCTGAGGATGTAGTGGCAGTGGATGAAGTAGTTGGGGCAGCAGGAGCATGCATGAGCTCTGCATCATAAGGGGGAGATCCTGGAGGAGATGACGGAGCACCACTTCTGGAAGAAACCAATCGGGGCTGCTTCCGAGTGGTAGGAGAAGAGTCAGAAGGGTGAGCATGTTGAGGTGGTACGTGGTGGTGAGAGACTGGTGCATGATGTTGATGCTGAGAGGCAGGATGAGGCGATGGATCCCCTTGATCAACAGTCAACCTCTCATGTTCTATTGATAGCCCCTTCACCTATAATCATAAACAAGTTATATATAAAATCTATATTACATACCATGTATGCCGGCGTATAAGTCTATCGACTGTGTAAGTAGACCCCTAAAATTTTGAGGTGAATTTCAGGTTTAAAACTATGTTCAGCGTATAATAGATAGATTTCCATAAGAAATACAATTAAACCTCACTTATACCAGTTTCAGGCTTCATTTCTTCTGAATAATTTTATTAGAAAGATTAGTCACACAGAGTCGAGAGATGCACCAATGGAACGGAAATTGAATATAGATTTTTATTTTGATCGTAGAATATTGTTTCCAAATTGAATTTTCAAGAATTTCAAGGAAATACACTAACTTTTTGAAGCATTTTGAGGTAGTAAACATCCAGTCCCTCTGATGACGAAGGAGATTGTTGAAACAATGCATTTTCCTGTTTAATAAGAATAGCTTGGGAATTTTGGTGTATAAAGGGTGTTTATTTATTACCAACAACCTGACTTGTGTATACCATTGGCAAGTAAGTTGTGGTCGTACATCACTCATGTCAATTGAACAACAGTCTCAATATATATATCGGTACGCGCAAGCTACTCAACTGCCTAGATCGTGCAAGATGTAACAAGATGTAGAGTACACAATGTGCTCCAGAAAGTGCTGTGCAATGACTCAACCACTATCCTCGAGCTACATGGCCTGAATAATAAAAAACTATCCAAATGTGTGTTTTACGGGAGATATATTTACCGCCTGACATCAAACCCGGGTCTTTCTGATGATACTTTCTATGCAGCACAACAGAAGATCACCATCTCTAACTATGTGTGAAAATTCAAGCAGAAATATTTGCTGCAACTGCCTCAAACAACGTCCTACTTTTCACATATAATCCTTATGTGAGAAATTGTAATGTACTCTGGCATCGAACCCAAGAACAGTACGGTCTTATCTATATAAGAATCCATCGAACCCAAGAACAGCATATCTTATCTATATATTTTTTTCATAAATGAAGTGTTAATATACATCTTCTAGCAGAGCAAGAACTTCCTATCATTTAAATAAGTGCAACAAAAAAATAATGAAAAACTACCTCAGTATATTTTAAATGGCAGATTTTTGCATCGTCCTCGAATCGAACCCACGATATTTTCTTTATAAGTCATAAATGTTTTCGATAGATCATGACCATATCTAAAGGCTCCTTGACTTTTGATTCTCTACCTACACTGAAAGTATTTTTTTTTAATTCCTGAAAATCAAAGCAATGCTTTTAAATGGGAATAATCGAGACTTTGGGGCCCTCTGGAATCGAACCCATGACAATGAGGTTCAAAATCACATTATTTCTGGCTATGTCTATGTCTATGTAAGAACCCTGCAAGCCGCCTTTCGGCGTGTGGCAGGGGGTGCAAGCACCTTGACTCTATTTTCCTAAACGGTTGCTTTCGCGTATACTTCGCGGAAAAAATGAATTTTTGAAACGATTCGTTTTAGCATCTATTTCCCTAATCTTTCGGGCAGTATCAGCACGGCCCATATAACAGGGGGGTCGCATTATATCGGTTACATCATCCGAAAACGTAGTTTCTCTGAACTTATTTAATAAATTTATCCTTTGAATTTTTCTTCTATCTTCTAATGATTCCCATCCCGCGTCCTGTAACATCTGAGTGACACTCGCTGTTTTATCGTAGCAATTCTTTACAAATCGTACCGCTTTCCGTTGTACTTTTTCTAAATCCCGAATATGACATTTCTCGGGGGGGTCCCATACACTACATGCATACTCAAGGTGAGGCCTAACTAACGCTAAGTAGCATCGCTCGCGAACCTTTTCTTCGCTCCTACCGACTATTCTTTTAACGAAGCCGAGTTTCTTAAGTGCTTTTCCACATATATTTCGGATGTGGGCACTCCATGATAGATTATTCGTGAGAGTTACTCCAAGATACTTTACCGATTCTACTGACAATAGGTTATCTCTCGGAGACTATAAGAATAAGTGAAACGGTAAACTGCATATAAATCACCATTATGTGCATCTTGCGGTTACACATTATGGCCAATGCGTTGTAAAAATTTCAAATCAATGATGCTAGTGGTTTAGCCTTTTAATTAATATCCTATCTATATACCTATATATATCCATGAATGAATCCGGAGAAGGAATTATATATAATAGATATATATGGCAGATAATGGCCTAGTATCTGAAATTTGGTGGAACAGAGATTGCTGATGTTTTAGCACAATTATTAAGTAATTGCCTAAAACAAGGGATGATCTATAAGGAATGGAACCACACAAGGATTGCCCTTCTGCACAAGAGAGGAAGCTAAGATGATATGAAGAACTATCCCCCATCAGCAACCTTCCAGTTGTCTATGAGACATTCATGAGGATAATAGCTGAACATCTTAAGATGACCCTGTCTTCAGCTCAGCCTAGAGAACAAGCACGATTCAGGAAAGGCTTCAGCACTATGGACTACATCCACACACTACAGGAAATTATTAACAGAACGAATGAGTACAAGATGCCACTCATCCTCTGCTTTGTGGATTACGAACAGGTCTTCGACTTGGTAGTACCTCCTCCACTCTGAAAGCTCTGAAGAATCAAGGGATAGATTCTGAGTACATCCGTCTCTTGCACAGTGTATATGAGAGTGCAACAGCTTCTGTAATGCTGCATGAAGTGACCGATGAATTCAAGATTGAGAAGGGAATTCGATAAGGTGACGGTCTATCTCCCATCTTGTGCATAGCCATTTTAGAAGAAGTTTTTAAAACCCTTGATGGGGAAGAGAAGGGTTTAAGAGTAAATGGGGAGTAGATCAGTCACCTCCGTTTTGCAGATGATATAATTCTCTTTGCAGCTAAAGCAGAAGATCTAACTTCAAGACTTGAAGAGCAAAACACAGCGGGACGGAAGATAGCACTCAGGATAAACCTAACAAAAACAAAGGTAATGTATAATTCTTTCACAGTGCAAGAACCAGTCAAACTTCAAGAAAAACCTCTGTATGTTTGCTTGGAATACATGTACCTGGGACAACTTGAAACAACAGGAGAGAAAAACAGGATTAATGAAGTCAACAGAAGAATGATACTTGGCTGGAGCGCATTTGGTAGGAACTCGCACATTCGGAAGTCAAAAATGAGAATGATTTTGAAGGTCTTCGACCAATGCATTTTACCTGTCTTGACCTATGGAAGTGAAACTTGGGTGTTAAATGCTGCAATAACCCATAGACTTCAGACAATGCAAAGGAGCATGGAGCGCTGTATGTTGGGAATCACAAGAAGAGACGGGAAACGCAACACTTGGGTGAGAATAATGACTTGAGTTACAGACATTATAGATAAGGTAGGATCACTAAAAATGGAGGTGGGCCGGCCATGTTGCAAGAAGAAATAACAACCGTTGGACATCTGCAGTTCTCAACTGGATACCAAGAGACGTGAAGAGACCAGGAAGACCTATGGACAGGTGGAATAGGGATATCATCCAGTACTTAGGCGTAACGTGGCAACGAGAAGCTCAGGACAGAGAAAATTGGAAAGTACTTGGGGAGGCCTATATCAGATGTCAGATTGAAAATGGCTGACGATGATGATATATAAATGCAATTCTTTATTCCCCCTTCAAAATATATGATAGAATAAATGGTGCCCCAGCACCAAGCCAAGGATCATGAGGTCAACGGTAAACTACGGTTATTAAACATCATTACTTTTGTTTGCATGCCTTGTAATAGATTTCTACTTTTATATCACTTATCATAAAAAATTGAAATTCCTTCCCTATGTTTCAAATGGTACAGCCTTGTAGTGTAGAACCAAGGAATTTTTTTAGAAAAGATAGCATATTAGGTGGGGGCAACTCTGGCAGTTTCTAAAATTCGAAGTTGATGTATCTGGAAGGTTTTCAAACAAAATTCCGTACTCCTTAATTGAATGATAAATTGCAAATAGTGTCCTGGATTAAAACCAATGAGAAAACTGCATTTGTAAAACATGTTCATGAGTACTGTTGCCAGGTAATGGATGCTAGGTAAATGCTTCATGGAAATATTAGAAATTTCGACCATATATGTAATAAGGGAGAACTAAGACTGTAAACCCAGAACCTTCTTGCCAGACCTGAGTAATGACCTGGTAAGATCCTAAAATAAGATTCCATTGGCCCATTTGAAACATATCAGGGAATGTGAATGAAGATCTGGAATCAAACCAAGTACTATTAGTGAAACGGTAAACTGCATATACAAAATGAATTTATGACCTAAGTTAATATGCCAGGTATTACACATAATAACAGGGAGGCATTGAAAGTAGCCACAATGTATTTCAAAATGGTGAATTTAGCAGCCACCTTAAGCTTATTAAGCAGCAACACACGCACATTTGGTGAAGTTTCTATGACCATTGATAAGCACGTTTTCTGGTACCTCTATGATTTTTTATTCTCTATCCTACCAGGATGTTCCAAAAATCTTTTCGTAAAATATCCCCAATGGCCGTAATTTTGCCCTGCTATTTATGTATCATAGTTTGCAAATGTTGTCATCACAGCAGATTGCCTCATTTTCATAAATTCTTTAATTTATAAAAGTAGGCAATTAAAATCTAAAATTTGGTTGTTATAGGATGATCCTTGGCATTGAACCCACTATCATTGTACACCATGTCCATAACATTAAAATGATGACATTAGATCCTCTATCGATATCTTGAATTCCAGTCCTCCATTTCTTTGGAAAGAGAATGAAAATGCATCCAGCCATCATCAGGACACATTGCCTGCCTTCGCCTATCGCCAGGGCACTAATGCAGAGCAGATGGGAGCAAATGTACACACAAATTTCTACCTGAATATTCCACTGGAGTGATGATAAAAGCAAAATACGCAGGAAAACCTCAAAATTATCAACATCACACAGCTGACTATCCAGGTAGGCTTCCTACATTTGAGAATAAGTATGACCTCAAACCCTTCATAAGGTTCACCCAATATCTTAAACTTCTACTGAAAATATCACTTAAACTAAGGAGTTCCATTAATAAATATGAGAATTACAATACAATACAATAAATTACAATACAATACAATAAATTCCAATAGTGTCTTCCTTAATGAATAATTTAAACTCCCTGATTTGTCACCCAGTCTTAACTCCATCTTTGAGATACCAAAACTTGCGGGAGAAGAAGCTTGGATGAATAATAAGTCGTCTAATTGATTTGTTTCATAGAAATTTTTTCTAACATAACTTAACCTGCTAGCAAAATATATGCAACTATTTTTTTCTTATAAAGTATTATGGAATTTTTCTAAGAAACCCAATAATCGAAATGTGAAAATTCTAAGATTATGACAGGCATAAAAATTCTCTCCAATTTCATAGACTAGCTTAACATGGGCAAGATATTTCACATGATTACTGTAAATGTTAAATGATATATCCCTTATCCAATCCCTTTTAAAAATACCTAGAGAAAATATTTGACCTTTTTCTGTCATTTAACTATAAACTGCAGCTAGTAAATGTACAGCTAACAGCATAAAAAAGTTACCACCTAAAATGCAACCAGCATAACTCGAGAAGTGCGAGTCTTTCAGATTCTCTGTTTTGAGCGCGCTTTTCGTCTTCCTCTTTATGCCTGGCATGTTTTGAAGGCTTTTGTGACGATATATATTTTATAAATAATTGCTAAAAGTCGTTGCTTTTGCTGCAGTAGAAGCAGTAGTGTATTATGAAAGAATTAAATTCGTATTTCGTTAAATCGGCTCGTATCTCATGCGTAATTCGCTCTTCTTCTTCAGAGTACTTCCAGTGAGTATTTTAACTTGTGTTCATTTATTGCGATTGTCTGTTTGCACCATCAGATATTAAGGATAGACTTTTTGAATCGATCATTAATGCCCTGCAAGCCTCCTTTTGTGTGGCAGAGGGTGTCAATAAAGAGTGATCGAACTGCTTCAGCGTGTTGTTATCAAGTATGCTTTGAGGAAAGAATGGATTTTTAAAACGACTTGTGCTGGTGACCATTTCTTTTATTTAACACTAATTATCAGATCGACCAAAGCAGAAAGAGGGCCGAATGATACTGGTTATATCTTCCGCAAATGTTCTTTCCCTAAATTCATCAAGTAATTGCAACTTAGCTTTGAATCTTATTTCTTTAAAAAATTCCCTAACTATCTAGAAGTAACCCTATAAAATTTCTACTCTTATGGAAGTGAAATCAAATTAGTTTCCCTTGCACTTATTTTGCTGTTTTCAGACCAAAGGAGCAATTATGTTAATATATTGACGTATCCACAGCAGTCACCCACCATTTATAGGTGACATGGTTAAGATCCTACACAATACTATCCGCTAAGATTTATTTGAGTGCTTTCAAACATTCTCAAGATTAATACATCAAGCAAATTTAAGTAGAATGGTTTTCTATCACTGAAATCTGCTAATACTTTTATATTACAAATACTACTATCAAAGAATGCCCAAACCTGTAAATTCTTATGTTTTTTGTTATTCTTTATTTTCACTACAATAATAGCATCTTTTTATTTCAAATGAACTCTTACTAGAAGCATAAGGTAATTTATTTTTCCCAATAAGGATGTTTACATTGTATTTTAATGCACTAGCTAAGCCTTAAACCAAATTATTAAACCATGTAACTGATTACCACATCTGAGAGAAAATAAGATGCAACTTCATCCCCAAAACTATGATTGAAAATGACCTCCAGGTCTTATAACCAAAGGCTTGATTTTCATTGTCCCTTTGCTCATTTCTGCAATCAAGGAATTGTACATCCTTGATGAACCAGAATTTATGATCATAAAGAAAAAAAATGAACACCAAACCTTAAAAACCAAATAAAGTCAGAACTTATAAAAAAACCTTTAAAGCTTCTTTCTTGAAGAAAAAATGTACTTAAAGTCTGAAAGGATTAGGAATCAATTGAACAAACAGTCATTTTTCAATTCTGTTTTTCTATTTTTGCTCCCTTATGTTCAAATACACAACCCTTCTAAATATGTTCTTCTTTCTAGAGTTAGCTGCTCTGAAGTAGAGGTGTCTTTTACATGCCATCAAATATGGCCCCTGCGTATCATAGCCTGCCACTTATTGATACACCCACATCAATAGACACGATGTATCACAATGGAGCATTATTGCAGCTACTTTATTTAGAGGCAAATCAGAAGTTTCCTTGATATCACTTTCATAACTTAAGATTGAAGTATCTATCACATTTACTTAAGGAGAACAAATTTTAATATAATCTCTTCCATACACTGTAAATGTCATTATAATACAATAAAGACCAAAATAAATTAAGGAAGACTAATATTAATTTTCTTAAACCTAAAACAACACGTCTACCATGGAAAAATAATATATGTGCATGGCCAAAGCAGTGGATTCATCGGAGACTGGCCCCTCTTAAGTGGAAATTGAAGTCACACATTGCTTCATTAAACATCTATTTCAATTCCAAGTGTCTCAAGATAGGACTAACGCCCAATTACGTCAACATTCGAACATCGACGGTTACCCCTGCCACCAAACACGCTATGAAGGTTGCAGCCGCTGCACGGATACGGAAGGAACTCAAAAACTAGGCATGCTATCTGGGAAAGCTTGTCTAATTATTTGTGCCTTTCACGCATGAAACCTTTTTAGAGAACTACACTTATTCGAATGGTTGTTTCTCAATGATATAGTACATCAATGTGCCAATGAAGTGGCTTATATAATATGTTTTGTACATTTTGAAGGTTCCTCTCTTAAAGAGCAGTTAAAGACTGAAAAATTTAACCAATTCCAATTTCCAGGTCATCAACCATCTTTCTCCTCACCCATCTGACACCCTTCACAACTTCCTTCCTTAATATATATTTAGTACTGTCTATTTTGCTCATCTTTACCTGAGGATGACTGCATGAGTCAAAACCACGATCATTTCCTAATAAAAGTTTCCTGTGGTTAGTACAAGTTAATCTCTTAATTTGTTCCGTATATATACCATGATAGTAAAAGGAAAGGGTTAAGGTACATTGCACATAAGGGTGTGCACCCAGGAAAAATCCCAATGAAAAACAGACTCGGGATCTTCCTCTATCCAAGAGGCTGCCTTCTAGGCTACCTAGATGGTTAAGGCAGTGGATAGAGAAGGTCCCAGGTTCGATTCCTGGTCCCCCTCACACTTTTTTCAAGTCCGTTTTTCCTTGGCATGATAGTTAACATACATAAACCTACGTTAAATATTTATAAAACTTGATTCTTCAAATCAGAAAGATAAAATAACAACATTAATATACCATATTTTGAGTGAAGCTCAAATCATAACTTCCAAAGGAGTAAAAAGCTTGAAAAATACTACTGTTCACCAAACTGAATACTTGTGCAACATGGAGACAATACTCACTTGCAAGCATTCTGCTGCCTTAAGAAAACTGGACAGAGAGTCTTGTGAGACATGCACCTCTCCTCTGTACATGAACTGCAGCAGTGCAGCAAGGTTGGCTGAAGACGTCCCATCGAGGATCACCAGAAGCCCTGGTGGACACCCCCCTCCCCCCCCTCCTCCCATTCCTCCCCCTCCCCAAGCTCCACATCCTGAAGCCCCTTCAAACAATTCCTGGAAGTGTTTACTGCATGCGGCCAGGATAACCCTATGAGCTCGAAACGTCACCCCTGAAACAAAAATACTCCAATGATTTTCAACTTCTAAAAATATCATCAGACCAAAAGATTGCAAATCCATACATTTATTCTTATGATTTGTAGATATTAGTACAACTGTTAAAAAATAATTAAATTAAAAACCGCAAGCTCCATACAATGATAGTGCCACGTAGTAAAGAGCTCTTTTCGGTACCAGTGGGTGGATAATTGACACCACCTAATACCTGCACCCCATTTGGTATCCCCCATTTTCATGTAGCATCTTCTATGCACAGCAGCATTGACAAATTCTCTCAATTCACAAATTACGTAGACACATGCCTGGCTTATTTCAAAGAAAAACAAGAGAACAATTAGCAGTAGCCACCAGGAAGTCCATGGAGTGCACAGGGTTCTTGTGGGTGGGTGCACACCCTCTGAGAAAAAGTCTCCTCTATGCAGTACTATAATAATAATTGTGGACAAAAAGGAATGAACATAATACGAATTTCCCTCTTCATCTCTTTTTACAGCTAATGATAAACATCAT
Organism: Sympetrum striolatum; assembly: GCA_947579665.1. NCBI lineage: Eukaryota > Metazoa > Arthropoda > Insecta > Odonata > Libellulidae > Sympetrum > Sympetrum striolatum. Next base: position 107,322,396 of record OX388344.1, on the reverse strand, counting down.
ACATTTGAACCATTTGCTCTTCAACTGAATATATATTTAGATTTTGCCAATCACATGGATACAGTTATTTAGATTAGCTGTTCCACAAGTGCTGCAGTATAGTTTTTGTTTATATAGAGGGAGATTTAACTATTGTAGCTTCATGCTTGTATCAATAACAAGTAATATGACTATGAAATACTTTGAAGTACACAAACAAAGAAAAAAGGCTCCATATGTTTACATAGAAGGGGAACAGTTAAAGGGCTGGACACATGAATGCTATTGCTTCGGATTTATATAGAAGTTGTTGGAAGTGATTGAATTATAAGGAGCCTGAAATATGTAGAATAACATCACAAAGTAATAAAAGTGATGATTACATAACAATAACAAATCAAGTGCATGGCCTCTAAACAAGATCAACAGATTTAATAGCCCATTCATCCCTCAATTGTGATGTTTACATTCTGTACAAATCCTTCGAAAGGAATTTTCTAAATATGAATGAGTTTATCACAAGTCAATTAATCGTATTATTGGACAACACCAGCTGAGACAAAAACTTGTGAACATCTTAAAAATTCCTACAAATGCATATTTGAAAAATCTCAACCGTAGAAAAAACCATGTTAAGTAGCTAGTAATGTTAGTTTAAAATATTTTCAAATTAGGTCGAGGAAACACCTGCATTATTTCCAAAACTTCTACGAATTCTGTAAATAAGGCAAAAATCTTCTGCACGACATCAGAGCTCTTACAACATCACTACAACAACATTACTAACTCAATGTATACTAACATCAACAGGTTTCTATTCGAACATAAAAAATGATAATATAAAACGATTAAGATGATACCAGGTGTGTCACATTCCTCTTAACTGTACACATTAAATTGCACAGACTACCTATAATATAAAAACTGCAATATAATAATTGCGTCAGAACAGAATTGTCAAATAATTGCATCAAATTATGAGTGCACTTATAAAAAAAGCAAATAAAAAGATGATATTTTCCTCAGCTTCATTAACAACAAAAATAGGGCATAAACATTAAAATGTCTTTTCATCTCCATTGAAGTTGATATAAAATGAACAATGAAGGATTTGCAAGCCTTATGAGGGGCATGGCATACGAAGCCAAAAATACTCAATAAATTAACTTTATCGTGGAAAAAACACAACTGAAAAATTCCATTTCCCAAATAGGAAGAAACAATGGTGAGTTTAAACTAAACTATACTCAGAATTGTATTCCATTATATTTATAATCAATATATAAGGCAACACTATAAATCTAAACCATTTAAAAATCGTATTGTACATGTGTAAATTCATGATTATATGTAGCTTTCTTAAATAGTCAACATGAACTAAGTTCAACATTGAATTATAAAAAGGAATAAAAACCCGCATATTAATTACAGATTAAAGTCATCAAGTTCAATAAAAAATGAATGACAGAGATATGAAACTATAGTTTGGAGCTAGAAATAATGATCAAGGCAATCAACGAACTTATTATGCAAGAAAACCTTATTCAGGTGGGTGGTGAATAATCAGGAGGTGTTCAGAAAACAACTTGAAGGGAGATCCAAAGGCCTAAGCTATTCTTACGTTCTTTGGCTGAGCGAAATATTAGTTTTCCTTCTTTGCTACAAAATGAAAACATTTGAGAATGCTGACACTACGTATGGTCAGAAACGAAAAAATAAATGGATGATAAAAGGGCGCCCTTAGGTTTTACCGCATCATTTATATATACATCTTACATTAAATACTTTAATATAAATAATTTTTTACACATGGCTGTCATTTTAGACATTTCTATGCACAATTATGGCACATAACCTGACTCAATTTCAAACCAGTCGCACATTATAAGCAAAGGAAGATGTTAAAATTGTTAAGAAAACAGAATACATAACAGACGGATAATTACACGCAAAATAATAGGTAACATATATTCAACACCCATCGACATTTATATCTACGTCCTAATAAGTCGGTTTGTCAATTACAAACAATCTCGTGAGGGTACGATCTAAATTTTGGCAAAATATTGTTAATATTACGAAATAAACAAAACTTTCAGCTACAATTAACAATCTTATGCCTCCGTCACAATCTCAATATCAACGTAGCATGTTAACAATGTTATTGAACGAGAATAACATAGAAAAATTGAATATCACAAAAATTTTCACTTCATACATATGTAAAATTTCGGAAAATCACAATATTTCCTAAATTCTCTGGTATTCTACCATTGATAAATGGATGATAACATATATATCTCACCTTCACAAAATAATGTCACATCTGTTAGGCTTTCTGATTTGTAGAGGTTTCCAAACGCTGTCGCTAAATTACTGCCGAAACTGTTCCATTTCAAACAAAACTGTTGTTGCGAATCCATTCCTGGTATTACATGGAATGTTTATGCTGAAAAAAATAAGTTTCAATTAAAATTTTCGAAAAATTGAATGACCTTCAAATCAATTTTTAAGATTTACGCACGATTTTGCAAGTGAAATTGATTCTTGAGTTACTAAAATAACATCAAGAAAACGTAAATTGCCATAAATAATTTCAGATTGTTCACAATCTCCATTTCTCTTAATTATAAAATTATGATCATTTAAAGTGTAACTAAAAAGCAAGAAATTAACATATCACACGAAAAGAAAACATATTTACAAAATGTATCGGTGCTAAACAACAATATTTCACATTCAAAATGAAATCAATTTCAATACAATTCATGGTAAGTGCAGCCGTACCATTCTCTCTCCTTGGCAAATCACCTGGCCATAAAAAAATTGCAAGGTCCAATACGTCCGAAATATATATTCCATACGGTTGATTATCGATCTAAACCTTGTTGCACTGAGTAATGCACAACTTCTTATTTAGGATTTACAGTCATAGGAGGACAACAACTAATATTGCGAAACGCCATCGCTTGATATTAACGAAAGACATTCACTTGCAACCATCTTGACACGATTCATGCAACTGCGATGTAACATTCTGCCCCCTACATGGGCACTGTAAAATTTCGGAATATGCCCTAAATTAAAGACATAAGTCCCCCTCAGCAACTGTAATGATTTCTTGCACATTCATATGCGGAGAAAATACCATTACTCTAACTTATTAACAATGCTAGAGAAACATATATTTATAAATAACTTAAAAACTCCAACCTGTGCATAAAAAGAAATTCTTGGGGAGCAGCCGGAAACCGTTAGGTATGTGGTATGAAAGACATAGCAAACATTTCGCATGTGTTGAATTTCTTATTTTCAGAAAGTCAAACGTTGTGATCATGTTTCTCGTATTTTCAGATACAATTTTATTACGTATTATTTAAGTTAGATGAAGTAAACTCTTCCTATTAATAAGTGAAAGTAATGCACTTTTGCAATTATTTGGAATGTAAAATTTTCATTATCCCTCTATTGGGCTCATCAGGAACCACTCTTACGTCACGGTCCTTTCGTCCTCCATATTTGCGTGTAGCGTACTGGGAGAAGAAAACACCGAATAAATCAGTAAAAATGTTAAGTATAATATCTAAATCGACTAATTTAGCGCCTTATATGAAAGCATCGGCCCAAGTAGCAGCAACGCAATTGAAATCTGCGGGTCCACCTGCTTTGGTTGAAGCGGAAAAAATTATATCACAAGGTGCGCAAGTATTAACTGCATATTCATGGAATCAAGTTTTACCTAAATCTCCTCTTAGTGTAACATCGAGTCCTACCGGTATGTAGTAAAAGTTAGCTTAAGTAGAAGAGCATATATCAACCGACTTTTAAATAGTTAACCTAAATTTTTCATTATTTCAGCAACCTCCCAAGTTAGATATGCTCACACCGATATACAAGTGCCTGATTTTTCGAAGTATAGGAGAAATGAAGTTAAAGACACGCATGCTATTGCCAAAGAAAGTGCAGATAGTCGACAAAGCTTTACTTATTTAGTAGTTGGAGGTGAGTATTCAGGATTTCTCGTGCTCATATCAGTTGTACGAAACAGGTACCAGTGAATCAATATGTAATCCAAGTATCATAATTTTAGCTGGTGCTGTCGGTGCGGCATACGCAGCGAAGGCAGTTGTGACCCAATTTGTGTCTTCAATGAGTGCTTCAGCTGATGTATTGGCTTTGGCCAAGATTGAAGTTAAGTTATCCGACATCCCTGAGGGTAAAAATGTGACTTTCAAGTGGCGTGGAAAGCCCCTGTTCATTAGACACAGGTGAGAACTACTTCCTAAAGATGAGAATTTGATTGTAAATTATGCTAGACTACCTGCTGTGTTAATGCTAGCTGATCATTTCGAGTAATCACACAATAAATTTAATATTAATTTCCTAATATTTTGCTACCTACAGAACAGCTGAGGAGGTATCAACTGAGAGATCAGTGGATGTTTCTTCTCTTCGAGACCCTCAGCATGATGCTGACAGAACACAGAAACCCGAATGGCTTGTTCTGATCGGAGTGTGCACACACTTGGGCTGTGTCCCCATTGCTAACTCCGGAGACTTTGGAGGGTATTACTGCCCTTGCCATGGCTCTCATTACGACGCCTCAGGCCGTATCCGTAAGGGGCCTGCTCCACTCAATCTGGAAATACCTCCCTATGAATTCCCCGATGAAAACTTATTGATAGTAGGTTAAAATCTTAGGAAGGAACATTTCCTCTGTATACAGGATCATCTATTTTCGATGAATGTCTTGTGTAATAGAAAACAGTTCAAATACCAAAAATGGGGAAATGAATTAATTGATTAGAGAATTGTCTTTATCCTTTATTTATAAGGTATGCATGTATATTGTAAATAAATCATCTGATTAATGATAATTAAAAAACTTGTTGTCATTCTAAACGAATTATTGTTCATGGATCTATAACAGCTGGGAAATTTTAATGTGGACCTACAGGTGTAAGAAAACTTTTGGGTCTTTCCTAAATATACAGGCAAGAGCAACACTAGTTAAGCGGATTTACTATTACTGTGAATGATCTTTAAGATTTATGATGCAAATTTTCCAATTAAGCTCCCCATGATATCACTTAACATAACATGCTTCAGTTAGGGATAATTTGTTCTAGATGCCCTCTAAATAATTTCATGTTCTGTAGGATACTCGATGCCAGTTGAAATTGTTTAAAAAGCTTTTAATGAATTAATCGGGACAAATATCTTAGGGTCTAAGACAAAACTATTTTTTTTAACTGCTTGCATAAGTAAATCTTGGAAATAAACTTGGTGGGCTGTTAGATGTTATAGATCAGCTAAAATTTGCATGTGTTGTTTGGCAACACTTAAAATAAAGATTTATATATTTAAAGCTATCGACATTGTAAAATTGAATTGGACTTATAAGAACATGCATTTTCTACATGTCTCCCTTCTATATTTTAAAGTTACCCTTATCTTTTCAGATTTTTTGCCCGAGATAATTTACAAAACTTTGCTGTCTTTACTACGCAATATTAGTGTCTTCAACGTAGAACTAAATACATCGCATAGATGTTAAGCAGTGACGTTTCACTTGGGACAATTATTAAGTAATTAATGTAAGAAATTTAATGAACAGTAAATATTAACTATAATGATAAATTAAAATAGTACCTATGTATTATTATCTTAGAATTTATTATTATTTAATTGCATAGAAAAAATTGGCCGTGATGACTTCAGATTATGCAAAACCGAAAGAAGAACAGATTGAGGAACAATGCTGGTGGTCTGAGGTTATCAAAAAGAACGAGGGAGATTTTTAGCTTGTAAGACACCCTCGAAAGTATGTTAGATGATGAAATAAATAAACGATTAGTTAAATATTTGGAGTTAGTGCGGAACATTTTTGCGGCCTAGTAGACTATTAAATGGAAATCCTGAAAGTTGTGCAAATAATTAATACTTTCTGTTGTTTCTTCACGTTTGGATCGAGTTAATTTTCTTATTTTTTCAATACAAAATCTTTAAAATGAATTTCAAATAAATTGAACAGAATTTTGAATAAAGTGCTAGTGGAGAACTAAGAACAGCTTTGAAGTGGATGACAATCCCTGATGAATAAATTAATCAATCATATAGCTAATACTCCAGATATACCTATACATGCAGGATACAGAATCCAACCATGTTCTAGAAGTGTCTTTGACTCGAAATTTTTACGACTTATTGGCCACAGCGTTTAACCGACGGAATCAGGGCCGGCTTTAGACAATTGGCGGCCCCAAGCAAAACGCATTTGGCGGCCCTCCCTTTTGTAATATTGCAAATTCAATAATGGTGTAAACCTGAAAAATAAAACAACAGGCTTTTTTACTTGAATAATAAACTAAATTATTATTATTCTTTCTTTCTAATGTTTTTGAGAGTCAATTAATAATAATAATCTTGTAATGTAATAATTTGGCGGTCCCAGGCGACCGCCTTTGCCTTTAAAGGCTTGCCGTAAAGCCGGCCCTGGACAGAATAATGCAGACTTTAATCCTACTATCATGGGTTCGATGCCAGAAGGCCCCTAAATCCCGATATTTTCTATAAGAATGCATTTCGGGTATTTTTGGAAATTTTTTGAGGTACTTCCCAGTAAATTGAAGATTTAGAATTCGAGGGATCGCTGTAGGCCGTGCTCATCCAACGAAAACCAATTAGACACGTCGAAGATACTTAGTTCGATGCTAGGTCAGGGAGAATATTCCACGTAAGGAATGTAGGTAAAGTTCGTTTTTTTAAACGTTTTCAGGCATTTTGTATGCAGAATTAAATATGAAATAATGGTCCAATGAAGTCGAGACAATTACCAAAAGAAAGGAAATTAAATAAAGATTCATATTTTGGAACATCGTTATCGATCCTAAATTATGTGATTAATAGCAAAATGAACGAAAAGTTTCTTGATAGTAAACAAACAGCCCCATGGCCACCAAGGCGATTGTTGAAGCCGAGTTCATGCCTTTTCTAAATAGAAAGCACAGTGATTTTATGTCCATACCCAATTAACGGTAGGAACTTGTTTCAGAAGTTATGAAAAGGAGGCAATTTACTGAGATGTCAAAAGATTCACACCAGGAACGGATCTAGAGAAAAATTTCGGGGGGGGTCCGATCAAAAAATTTAAAAATAACAAACATTTCGGCTTTCACAAAACGTGACGTTAGAATTGTGTTAGACAAATTCGAATATTTTCGCTAGTGATTGCTTATTAAATTGTGTGTTTATTTGCGTTATTTGAGTTTCATTTTTGAAAAATAGGCAGAAGTGATATTTCGGGGGGGGTCCGGACCCCCAGGACCACCCCCCTGGATCCGTCCCTGATTCACACTATGATGCATAAATAGCATAAATACTATACTACGGCCATTATGGAGTTTTTCGAAAAATTTTATGGAACTTCCCGGTAGGATAGAAAATTCAAAATCACGGAGTTCCCAGAAGACTCGCTCTACTGCATATAATTTAGATCATAGAAATGTCACCGAATGTGCGTTAGTTCGACGCTAGGTGGCTGCAGAATTCTCCCAATGAAATACATTGCGGCGATTTTAAAGAATTTTTTAAAATGTCTTTCCGATAACATGGAAACGGCATGTAAACAGAGGTCATAAATATATTTCATTTACGCAATTCATCGTTTGCCTAATGATCTTGTTTCGATGCGAGAGTGCCAATTACATTACTCCATGCATTTAAAACGGGGGATCTTACTTTAGGACCTCTCCGGTATGTTATCAACTTCAATTAGTGTTATCCCTACCTCGTCGTCGTTATATGTAATCAAATTTTGCTAAAAGGTTCTGGGTTCGACATCAGGCGATCTTAATTCTCCCTAATGAAGTGTATGGAGGAAATTTCAAATATTTCTACGAAGCATTTCCCGAAAAGATAGAAATAACCCGGCATGTCATGAACATGTTTTACAAACGCAATTTACCGATTCTCTGATGGTCCTTGGTTCCAAGCTAGGGCACCATTTGCAAACTTAAGCTATAAGCACTCGTATATTCAATTAAAGGGGAATATAGAGTTTCCTTTGAGGACCTTTCCGATATATCGATTTGAAATTTTAGAAACCGCCAGCGACCTTTGCAAAGTCCATTACTTTAAGCAGTCCGCGGTAGAAATATATCATCAATATGCATCTTTTACTCGTATTAAACATAAATTTTGCTTTCGTTTCAGGTTAGAAATTTTTCCAAAAAAAAGGTTTCAGGATTTTCTTGAGTTATATTTACGAGATCTACTGTTGTAAAATATAACTTGGTTAACTTGTCATATGGAAAATAAAGATAAATACAAAATACTCCTCGAACAAAATGCTTTGTTTAATGTTTAATTTAATCTTTTAAGTTTAATGTTAAATTAAAAATTTTAATTAAATAAATCATTTTAATTTTAATCCAGGTTTTTCATTGAAGTAAGAAACACAGCGTCGGGTGATAACATATTTAGACTCGTCTAAATTAAAAAGGGAAACGTCGAGCATATATAAAAGATGTATAAATATCCATACCAAGTCAAGTTAAAATCATAATATTTTAATGAATATATTTTCAAAAATTTCCTTTAAGAACCGATGTTTCTGAGTAGTCTCTCACAGCTTAACTGAATTCCATTTCACTGAAAAAATATTCTTCGTAAAGAATCTAAAAAGTATTCTTTATTAGACATCGGTAAATTGGTTTTCTTTCTGGATTTCTAGATTTCGTCACACACAGGGCGTACTATATTTTCTTTTTTGTCGTAATCCAGTAGAATTTATTAAATATCAGAGGAGTAAAAGTCCATCTTTAACTGAATTAGTAAAGGCTACTTCTCTAGCGAAAGGATACTCGTATTCATATGCTTCGGAGCAATACGGTAACGTTGAAATGTGAATTTACTTTACCCATATCTTTCCCCATATAAGTCTTCATCAAATCTAAATGTTGTTCTCGTCAAATTGAGCAAATCTTTGAAAGGTTGAGACCGTGAGGGGAATCTCGTCTGAAAATTATTCTATATACTTGACCGCATTATAAAAATTTTTTAAACCGAATTCACCAAAGCAACAAGGAATCTGAATCTCTTTGTTTCCTGCTCTTCAATCGAGCTACGTTTTTCAAATTTTTAAGGTACTAACATTTTTTAAAAACGAATCATGTTTTCATCCTAAAATAAATCCATAGTAATGGCAAAATTGAGACTTGAAAATTGCAGGCTGGACTATACACGTAAAAAAGTTTGTTGGACATTAAAAAATCAGTTAATACTCATCACTAAGTAATGCAGGGTAGTTAATGCATTCCTTTGTTTCGACAGATTTATTAGGGCCCGTAGTCAACGAAAGGATAAAATCTATTTCATAAATTATTAAACTATCTATTATATATAGACGTTTCTCCGGATACACCTACACACACGAATAAAAATTGCTTGCATTCTACGAGCAAATTCATATGAATTTCAAGTCAATGTAATGTCAGAAAGTTCCTAACACTTAATTCTGTTAATAATTATCATCAGTAATTTGTAATTCCCGCCATCCGTTTCAAATAGTAGAGACGCCTGGTGTCGAATCCTGTGTATTTTGGTTGATGTCAATACATATAACGACCTGGTAGAAATAACACTTATTCGATTCAAATTTTGAAGTCGAAATCATACCGGGAATGTCCAAAATTAAGACTCCGTAATCCCATTTTGAAATTCTTATAGTAATGTAAATACCTCTCTGGGATCGAACAAGGACCATCAGGGAAACAATGAACAGCGTATATAAAATGCATGTATGATCTTTATTCACATGCAGAGTTTTAAGTTTCTATGTTATCGGGAAGAGGTTCAAAAAAATCTTAAAAATAGTAGCAGTTTCTAATATAAGAGACGCTTGGAGTCGAACCCAGAACCTATTTGCAGATGTGAATACACATCATAACTTGGTAGGACTTGAAAATATTTAATGCAACGTTTGAATTCTATATCATACCGGGAAGGACCAAAAATTGGATTACGTTATCCCATTAGAAATGCATTGAGGAATGTAAATGACTCTCTGGGATCGAACCAAGGACATTAGCGAAATGTTAAACAGCGTATATAAAATATACGAGTAAAATGTAGCTTGCATACTGCAAGCAGATCGGCGACAATAATTTAAAATCGGCATTATATCGGGACGGTCCTCAAAAGAAAAAAAAAGGATTGAAAATACTCTTAAAATTCGCTTCAATTTAATCGTCTGGCATCGAACCTGGGTCTTCCTGGCGAACTTACTATGCACCACAATAGAAGATCACCATCTCTAACTATGTGTGAGAATTCAAGCAGAAATATTTGCGGCAACTACCTCAAACGACGTTCTACTTTTCATGATTGTAAATGGCTCTCTGGATTCGAACCAAGGACGATCTTGGAAATTTAAAACATGATTTTGAAATGTATGTATAATCTCTATCTATATGCCGAATTTCAAGTTTCTATATTGTTGGGAAAGGGTTCAAAATAATTATTGAAAATCGGATCAGTTACTAATTGTAGAGACGCCTGGTGCCGAACCCAGGACAACACAAAATTCTGACGGCATTCTATCGGGACGGTCTTCTAAAAAAAGAAAAGGATTGAAAATACTCTTAAAATTCGCTGCAATTTTATCGTCTGGCATCGAACCCGGGTCTTCCTGGTAAACTTACTATGCAGCAAAAAAAAAGGTCGCCATCTCTAACTATATGTGAAAATTCAAGCAGAAATATTGGCTGCAAATGCCTCAGACTACGTTCTACTTTTCACAAATGTTTATAGGCTCTCTGGATTCGAACCAAGGACGATCATTGAAATCTAAAACATGTTTTCGAAATTTATTAATTATTTCTATCTATGTACCGAATTTCAAGTTTTAATATTAAAGGGAAAGGGTTCAAAATAATACTTAAATATCGGATCAATTGCTGATTGTAGAGACGCTTGGTGTCGAACTCAGGACACATTGGTAGCTGTGAATGCACAGTTTGATTTGTAAGGATTTGATCTTATTTTATGTGAAGTTTGAAGTCGATATCATCCCTGGAAGTACCTAAAATTTGTTTCCGGTATCTCCATAAGAAATGCATTGAGGAATGTAAATGTCCCTCTGGGATCGAACCAAGGACCATCAGCGAATACGTAAAATTTGATTATGAAATATATTTATAATATCTAACCCCTTGCCGAATTTCAAGTTTCCATGTCATCGGGAAATGGTCCAAAACAAATCATAAAAATTGCCACAATGCATTTTAAACGACCGATTTTTGTCCCGACCTAGCATCGAACCATGGATAATATTCGAAGATGTCTTTTCAATTTTCGTTGGATATGCACGACTCCTAGCAATCCCTCGAATTTCAACTCCCTACTTTTCCGGGAAGTGCCTCAAAATAATTTTCGAAAATCCCCACAATGTATTCTTATGGAGAAAATCGCGACTTTGGGGCCTTCTGGAATCGAACCCATGACACTGAGGTTCAAAGTCGGATTTTTTTCTGGAGGTTACACGTTATGGCCAATACCTCGTAAAAATTTCAAGTCAGTGGCACTTGTGGAACATGGTTAGAATTTTGATCCCCTATGAATGAATGTATATATAGGTATATCCGGAGAAGCGTCTATATATAATAGACTCGATCCGCTCGGTAGGGGGCTCCGCCCCCTTACGACCCCCGCGAACGGCTTTGCCGTTCGTTCTACCTCGCTCCGCTCGGTAAATGGGGCTCCGCCCCAGGAACGGCTTCGCCGTTTATTATCCGTATTCACTGAATTTATACTGGACGTAATAACATGTTCCAAATCTGGCATAGTAATGCCACACGACTTCTCTGCTAACATCAGGTTTCTAATTAGCGTAACGCAGCACGGCAGCACTGTGCTTGTCTAGGTTCACGGTTGCATGCCTTTTCTTAGCCTCGGAGCCCCATCACCATAGTTGCTCATCCCAGCTGCTATTAAGAAGTTTCAGGCGTCTACGTTTCACTTTTCTTTGCCTACCTGCACTTTTCCTACCTATGTAGTCACGTACTCTATCCCATCTGGGACGTCTAACCCATCTTAACAATAATCTTGTCAACGATGAGTATCCGTCGCACCTAAAAACACGGGCTGGATTATCGTTGCCATGAAATTTAAATTTGCGCTCGCCGTCCACGCCATGATGATCGAAAATAAAGAAATGGTCTTTCCGACGCCAAAAAGCAACGGTCACATTCAGGCCAGTGAATAGAAGTCCAACGTTATCTCCGTTCACGGACATGATCTCCTCCAAATTGCTGGAAAGTGATGGCACGCTCTCCTCTATATCCTCAAGTGATGCGCGATAGATAGCATCGTGCACTTGGGAAAAGTCTGTGATGTCCACTGCTTGCCCCAATACAAGTATATTCGCCTGGTTAAATGTGCCAGTGGCTACGAAGGTGAAACACCTAGATGGAGACGGCAGGATAATGAAGACGAACACGGGACAAATATATTTACAGTGTATGTACAGACCGTCCTGAGGTATTCACCGACGTACTCAATCTTCTGGTCTAAGCTCTGCCCTCTCGATTCCCTTGGAAATGCTAGGAGTTTCAAGCCCTCCTCCCAAGGTAGGCGAAATAGACGTCCTGCAGAAATTAAGCGACGACCAGCGCCTTCCGCGAGTGAGAAGGAGAGGCGAAGTTAGCTCACCCCAAGAGGAAGCCCTTGCCGTTGTGGTTTACCTCCATAGTATAGAATGCCCTGCTAGATTAGAATGTAAGCCAAGGATAGTAAGAGGAATAAGGTGACAAAAGTATTCCACATAAGATGCCTCCGGCTTCAGGCGAAACCCTTAGCAAATCTCCGTATCTAATAAAATTGGACTCTGTATTTATTACTGAGGAGTCACCACCTGTTAATTGACACTTTTACAAAAAAGGACACACCGCCAGGCATTAAGACTGTAATGCTGACCTACAAAAATCATTTATCTTTCATACTGATACAAATTTGTGTAAACACAACCAAAATTGTTGAATTAACTCCCCTCCTTAGCGCGGGAAATTCAAAAGACAGCGGAAAAGCACTTCCGAAGTAGAAGACATGTAAGTAACAAACTACGAAACGTCAGAACATAAAGTCTGTATCATGGTTTAGATGGTATTTTGAGCTACCAGGGAAATCGCGTTTGAGAACAATTGATTTATTTGTTTATGAGCAACAGTCGGAAAACCGGAAATTTCGGGTTATTTTTCACCTAGTTTCGTGTTGAAGAACCTCTGGTGAGAAACATACAAAGCGTGGAATGACGCAGTTTAATGTAATTTGTAGATGAATCGATTGCCCATAATAAACAATCAATCAGGAGTTTTTATTATTGTTAGAAGGCTTTACAAATCAGATGCAATTCACACCCAAGGCCGCATCCGAGCTAAATATCAACCAATTTTATTTTTTTTCGTCGGCGACTATAAAAACATTTCTTATTTTTGCTAATTTTCCATTAAGGATCTTATTATGTAGCATTGGATGGTCAATATCAGGGTTATTACTGTATTATAGGATGCGTAACGGTTTGTACTATTCAAGAAATTTCGAAATTTTGCATAATAACGAAATTGGCGCCACGAAATCAGAGAATCATGACACATATACGAAAAAAAGACAGACAATGGTAAAACTAACGTTTTTCTATAAAAAAGACGTATTTCACTTATATTCCACGTTTACTTTAGGAGCCAAGGTCCAAAAACCTCGAAAATCGGGAAATGTTTCACCAAATTTGGTATTCAACGCCATCTGGTGGGAATACTAAGAAGCGGGGAGAAACTCAATTGAGCTAGTTTTGTAGATAATTCTATCCCTTTTGTAAATATATGTATATAAATATAAGATCTAAACGAAAGCCAAAAAGATACGGAGCGGGAACCAACGGTCTGCATTTCGAAAACGTCGAAAAACCACCATTTCGAATTTTTCTGGGCAGGTTCCGGTAAAAAATATCGGGTTTTCTGAATCTTATATTTTGAGTCATATTATGTAGCCTGTGTAAGGCCAATATCAAAGTCTCCACTGTATTATTGGAGGCGTAAAATTACGAGGTATTTGAAAAATTTCGAAAATTTTACGTAAATGTGAAATCGGCACCACGAAACCTGAGAATCATGACACATATACGAAAACAAAAGATAGACAGCGGTAAAACTATACATTTCCTATAAAATCAGATGTATTTAATTCACAATCCACTATTAGTTTAGGAGCCAAGGTCCAAAAACCTTGAAAATCGAGAGATTTTTCACTAAATTTGGTTTTCAACGCCATTGGGTGGGAAAACCAAGAAGCGTAGAGAGAGAAGCTTGAGCTCATTTTGTAGAAAAATTTATTCCTAAGCTGCATATTTCATCAAATTTAAGATCAAAACGAAAATAAAAAAGATACGGAGCGAAAACCGAAGGACTGCATTTCGAAAAGGTCGAAAAACCGCCATTTTGTTTTTTTTTGGCGGGTTCCGGTAAAAAATTTCTGGTTTTCGGAATTTTTCCTCTGATAAATTTGGCCAAGGAACGTTATGGCAAAATTTCAAGTCTCTAGCACCAGCGATAACGTCTGGGAATTTGTATACATGTATATATTACAGGAAGGGCTTTAGACTCGCTCCGCTCGGTAGGGGGCTCCGCCCCCTGACGACCCCCGCGAACGGCTTTGCCGTTCGTTCAACCTCGCTCCGCTGCACTGTGCACGTCTAGGTTCACAGTGGCATGCCTTTTCTTAGCCTCGGTGCACCATCACCACAGTTGCTCATCCCAACTGCTATTAAGAAGCTTCAGGCGTCCGCGTTTCACTTTTCTTGGCCTACTTGCACTTTTCCTACCTACTGTAGTCATGTGCTCTAATGGAGTAAGGACTACTATAGGTTTCATAGAATTCAATTTGGGATCGACAGACTCATGATCTGGGTTCGGCGACGTAGAAGGAACAGGATGGTGTTGTTCCACCGGTCGCTGGAAGCGCAACTGGGTGATGGTGCACCGTCTTTCGAACCCATCACGGACATCTAAACCACCTTAACAATAATCTCGCAAACGACGAGTATTCAAAAAAAACCTTAATAGTCGTCACAATGCATTTAAAATTGATAGCATATTTGCCCTGACCTAGCATCGAACCAAGGATAATCAACGAAGATATCTTTATGCTTTTCCTCGGATATGCACAACTTCCAGCGATCTCTCAAATTTCAAGTCCCTAATTTTCCGGAAAGTGCCTCAAAAATATTTTTGAAAATCCCTTCAATGCATCCTTAGGGAAAAAATCGGGAATTTGGGGTGTTCTGGCATCGAACCCATGACACTAAGGTTCAAAATCAATTTATTATGGTGTTTACACGCTATGGCCAGTACGTCGTAAAACATTCAAGTCAGCGGCACTTGTGGAACGTGGTTTGAATTATTTTCCTATATTCGATATTTTCCATTACAATGATACATTTTGAAGGGATATTCGATAATTTTGTTTAGGCAATTCCCGGCAAATTTGAGTGTTGTAATTCGAGGAATCGCTGGAAGCCGAGCATATCCGACGAAAGTTAAAAAGACATCCTCTACGACTATCCTTGGTTCGACGCTAGGTCAGGGCAAATATTCTCCAATTTAAAATGCATTGCGGTGTTTTTAAAATTGTTTTTGAACCCTTCCCCGTTAACATGGAAGCTTAAAACCCGTCATGTGGATAGAGATCATAAATACATTTCATATACGCTGTTTAACGTTTCCCTGCTGGTCCTTTGTTCGATCCCAGAGAGCCATTTCCATTCCACTATGCATTTCAAATGGGGATGACGGAATCTTATTTTAGGACCTTCCCAGTACGATATTGACTTCAAACTTTGGATGAAATACGTTTTATTCCTATCAGGTCGTTATATGTATTCACATCTTGCAAACAGTCCTGGGTTCTAGAAAAGGCAATTAAATATGTGGCGGGAATTTCAATTTTTATGATTGATTAACCGGGAAGGTGGAAATTCTATGGTAAGACATGTGAACAGAAGCAATGAAGAATGAAACAGTTCATCTTTTACCTTTCTATCATTGGTTCGACGCTAGGGTACGATGTACGCTCTACCATTCAATAAAACGCAAATACAGAATTTTTGGAGGAAGACATTTCCATGATATAGACTTGGAATTTTAGAAACAGTCAGATAGATAATAGTTATGTACAGTATCATCTTAAAAAATCTGATGTGGCCAGCACATGACTTTCTCCATATATAAGATGTAAATATTTATCTACGACAGTAATTTCGAACTCTATATTCCATCTAAACTTGGAAGATGAGTGATTTATTTATATATATTATTATCTTTTACGTCACAAACATTATAAATATTGTTTTTCAGGACATGTTCGATGAAAAACGATGAAGTGGCCTTTCGCCCCAGCGCAGCGCCCAGAGCGCCCACAACGTATATAATCAGTAACTTCCGGTTTATCAGTATTTCACAAATAACTCCTACACAATCCGTGATACAAAAATATTTTTCATACAAAAGTCATAGTAAATTACATTTTCTAAAACTTTTATTATTAATACTATATACCTAAATATCATATTTATAGAGATATTTTGAAAACCGGAAATGAGCTTTGAAGAATAAAGCTCGACTTCCGGTTAACCGATTTACTCCAAAATCTAATCAACTCTAAACACACAAACCAAAATACTATATATAAAATTTGGTGGTCATCCGACAAACAATTTACATGTTAGAGCGCCTACAAAGTACATAATCAGATACTCCCGGTTTATCGGTATTTCACGAATAACTCCTAATCAAGCGGTGATACAAAAATATATTAAATACAAAAGTTATAGTAAATTAAATTATCTAAAACTTTTATAAGTAATACAACATACGTATATATCATATTTATGGAGATATTTTGAAAACCGGAAATGAGCTTTGATGAATGAAGCTTGACTTCCGGTTTATCGATTTACTCCAAAAACTAATCAACTCTGACAGCAAACACCACAGTACTATATATGAAGTTTGGTATTGATACGACTAATAGTTTTCACGTTAAAGCGCCCACTATCACACACACACACACACACATACACACACACACACACACACACACACACACACACACACACACACACACACACACACAGACATCATTCCGAAAATGGTCACAACGTGTTCTAGGGACCCCAAAACATATATTTCCGTTGAAATCTCGAAGTCGAATTTTTTCATGAAAACAATACTTTCTCTATACTTCGTATATGGAGAAAGTAAAAAATCTGATGTGGCCAGCACATGACTTTCTCCATATATAAGATGTACATACTTATCTACGACAGTAATTTCGAACTCTATATTCCATCAAAACTTGGAAGATGAGCGATTAATTAATATATTATTATCTTTTACGTCACAAACATTATAAATAATGTTTTTCGGGACATACTGGATGAAAAACGATGAAACTGGCCTTTTGCCATTAGAGCCCAGAGCGCCCACAAAGTACATAATCAGCAACTTCCGGTTTATCAGTATTTCATGAATAACTCCTAAACAATCAGTGATACAAAAATATGTTTCATGCAAAAGTTATAGTAAATTTTATTTTATAAAACTTTTATAAATAATAATATATACCTAAATATCATATTTAAGGAGATATTTTGAAAACTGGAAATGAGCTTTGAAGAATGAAGGTCAATTTCCGGTACACCGATTTACTCCAAAAACTAATCAACTCTAAAGACTGTAATAAAAGTACTTCATATGAAATTTGGTGTTGATCCGCCAAACAGTTTTCATGTTAGAGCGCCCACAAAGTACATAATCATCTTCTTCCGGTTTATCAGTGTTTCACGAATAACTCCTAATCAACCGGTGATATAAAAATATGTTAAATACAAAAGTATTAGTAAATTACATTATCTAAAACTTTTATAATTAATACAATATACGTATATATCATATTTATGGAGATATTTTGAAAACCGGAAATGAGCTTTAATGAATAAAGCTCGACTTCCGGTTAACCGATTTACTCCAAAAACTAGTCAACTCTGACAGCTCACACCACTGTACTATATATGAAGTTTGGTATTGATACGACTAATAGTTTTCCCGTTAGAGCGCCCACTATCACACACACACACATACACACACATACACACACACACACACACACACACACACACACACACAGACATCATTCCGAAAATGGTCAAAACGTGTTCTAGGGACCCCCAAAACATCTATTTCCGTTGAAATCTCGAAGTCGAATTTTTTCATGAAAACAATACTTTCTCTATACTTCGTATATGGAGAAAGTAAAAACGTCCTGGGTTCGACAACAGGCTACTTTGATAGGGAATCGAATTTTATGTAGAGGAATTTTGGTACTTACATCCTAAATTATCAAAGTAAAGTACTTTAAACATATGCTTGCAGTATGCAAGCAACTTTTGCTCATATAGTGTAAATCCATAAGGAGAACTGACCAGCTTTTAGATTTTTCTAGTTTTTTGTTGTTTGTTCTTTTTTGTTTTGTTTGTTTTGTTTTTTGTTTGTTTGTTTTGTTTTTTTTGTTACTTCCATAAACCTTCTCCTCAACCACTTTTGAAATTATTTACTTTTATAGAAATACAATACATAGATAATTCATTTAATATTTTCTCATACTACCTCTTTAAAATGTTTATTTATATATTGTATGACGATGGGTTAGGTGGAAGAGTAGTCTTTTAGTCTCAATCTCGCCCGTATAAAGACGTTTTTATTATTATTACGTGCATTGAATTCTTCTACTGTATTCTCAATTACGAGCTTGGGGCAGGAAACGTTTTTACTTGATCGCATTCTTAAATTTAATAGATTTACAGGCAATTAGTGAGTATAAGTTGCCAAGGGGAGCAAATACAATCGGTTAATTAGGTCAATTTGCCTGATATTTAAGAAAGGAGTAAAAAACGGATCGTTTGCCTTGTATATTTTATATTATATTTTATATATTGCCTTTGTATATCTAACACGCAAGAATATTTTAAAACTATAGTAAGGATGGCCTCAAATTGCGGTCAAATCGGCGTCTCTATTTTGAAATGCGCCTTCATGGCTTCACTTTCTTCGAGAAAGGGTGTGAATAAAGGTTATCGGTGTTACGTAGTCACGAATAGTTTTTCTTGTCTAAGGATCCAAAAAGCCTAATCCAAACGGACGGAAAATTTAAACATCGTTAATCACTTTCGTCGTAAAACACTCAGCATTGAAATAGTAGATCGGTATACGAATATACCGGTCTTACTTATTTAAATTTATGGAATAAGCTCGATATTAGAGTTGAAAGTGCTTCAACCGATCAGTTCATTTTTTTCAAATGTGCTCTCGCAGCAAGGGCAACTTCGCCAAAGGCATTACTTGACTAGCCTCCCCGCTCGATATTAAGGAAAACTTGATAGAAGTTTCCAAAAAGTATCAACCAAAGAAGATCTTTATTATCCGAAATGAAGATGTGAATGCGAATGAAGCGAAAATCTTTTCCTCTGAATTTGATAACATTTATAGTGGGGTCTTTCGAATGTCAAAACGGCCTCCCCAGCTGTTCACTCCAATTAAACTGTATGAGATTATAGTCAGTATTTTATAACTGATAACTCTTTCGAAATTTTACTCCCAACATTGACGTTGTTATTGAAACAAAAATATCTCCGACCAAGACAGAGTTTAGCCGAATTCCTCCAAACGTTAGAAAGTGTAGCTTCGAGAAACTGACGTAGGATCCCATGCGAAAGTATTAATAACCTTATTTTAGCCGCACTTAGCAACAGATTAAATGGTTTCATGCTCACTATTATAAACAAGATTACTGTCAACAAAATGTAAAGTTTCGTTATAATAAAATAAATTGATGAGAAATTGAAATTTGTGGAACATATAGAATATAGTAATAATATATAAATATAGAACATATATTATATGAGAAAAAAGATAGCCAAAAAGATTTATATTTCTCGTAAGTTAAGAGTTGTCTCATCAAGAAAAGAATTGTTATTTAAGTCCATTGTCTATCCTCGTGTTAAATATTGTTCTATAGAGGTAGGAGAAGGTGGTGCAGTACGGAATACCTTATTTTCTCCTAATTACCTAAATTCTAATTTTTTTGGGGTATAATGAAAGTAAGAAGTTTCGATATTAAGGTAAGAAAAACATTATCACAATGTTAACTTTGTAAAACGTCATATATTTGGTATTGAACATTTACCATTTTTATATTATTAATGGTTTTTCAAAATTTTCCCCGTTACAATAATGAGAAAATATTATGGACTTAAAAATTAACTTGAAAAACTTTAAAAAATTAAAAGATAACTCATGTAGAACATGAAATATACAAGTCATTCACATAATACGCTTATGTGGGTGACCTCTTCACTATCTATACCGGCACACCTACTGAGTGTCCATTTAAAGCACCTGGCAAATCCAGCCCATCGATGAACAATCGGGACAGTTAAGGGAGTCTTCTTCACCGTCACTTGAAAATGGAGGTTTGGTTACCCCGGTAGCACCCCGTTCTGCCCCACAACTTCATCTTTAGATTAACCAATTCTATCACGATAGTATTCCTGCCTAATAAACATTCAAACCATACAGAAACGCAGATTACTATTCATTTAACAGAATAGTAGACTTCATCCGAATACTTAACTATTCCGATGAATTACTACATACATGCATCAGTAACACTCGTGGATGCCCAAATTTACAAAAACTATCACTGAAAATCAGTGTTCTGGAACGCAAAGGAGCACAAAATGGTGAAAATTGCATGCACACTGGTCTGGCATGTCAATCCGATGTAATTGAGTCGTTTCCCCTTATTTAAAAGCACCAATTGAGCTGCAAAACCCCGTTTTGCCACACAACCCCGTTCTGCCCCAGGTTTCCCTTTTCGGTTGTAAAGTGGGAGATGTTGAAAGACTGCAGAAGGTTTCAAATATCGCAGTACAAATTTATTTAAATGAAGATAGACAAAGTGATGTAGACGTGGAAGTAGGTAGACATGTTAGCGGTTAAAAGGAAATTTTAGCTGATGTTTTGTTACTCGTTCATAAGATTTAAAATGATTTATTACCTGCTTAATCGCAGAAATTCTTAGTAGAAAATAGTCAAGTAAGTGGCTATATATGGCTAAAATACAAGCAGATTGCTTTTCTAGAAGAATTTCAAGTGGCTTAGGAAAGTCTGTATTTTATGAGGGTGTAAAGTAGTGAACGCAGGAAATTAGATGCTTGAGGAGGTTTAATGAATTCAAGGAAAGAGTTATACTAAATTATGGGTGACATTGGGGAAGTTTCTATAGTATTGACGGCTTTTGATCTAAAATTTATTTATATAAGTCTGGACGTTATATGTTTAATTCTATGCCATGTTTCAGTGTTAGCCTGTATTTGCTATTCTTTGCGAATAAATAAATAATAAAGAGATTACCATCCCGATGCTCTGTGTAAGCTAGAAATAAATTAACTCTGTCCGCAGGTTTAACTGTGAATCTGAATTTTCGCATGCGCTCGTGTCCACTTCCCGAAACTGTACTCAATTTTTTGTTTTCATGTTTCGATTTCGATCTAATTCTATCTAATCTAAATGTTATATTTATCTCTTCTTTATAAAAAATACATGCCTTCATCTGTTAGTATATTAAGATTATCACAGTACATCATAATTACTTTTTAAAGATAAATATAGAAAGATTGAAAAGATCAATATCGTAACAAGCAATATCGTATGATCGCATAATACGATAGATAGGATAATAGTAAAGATATTTTTCTGGAAAATACTAAGTTATTTGACACTCTATACAAAAAAGTATTCCCGGAATACTCCCTATGAGCTTGAAGGGAAGGCTAATCAAGTATTCATTATATTATCATACTGACCAATGGGTTCTCTTTCGACGAGAAATTTGAAAGCTACAATTCTAAGAAATTTATTATTACGTACATCTTTCTGAAGATTACATTATAAAACTTTTTTGTGAGACAATATACACGAGAATTTTTCAAAGTTTTGGCAAAATTCTATTAATAAGAATTAGCTAACCCGTTCGTTTAGTTTCAATCTATAAAGAATAAATGGTATTTTATGTTGTAAATTAATTGCAAACATTGCTGAAAACTACTCCTAAAACTAACTACTGCTTAAACTACTACTGAAATACTCTCGTATATTTATGTATATTTATTCAACCCTTCAACTGTACAAGTATTTTGTGTTAGTGAAGCAGTTTTTTAGTTACATAAACTATTTGGAAAAATGAATTGAGAATCGATATTATAGTATCATATTTTCATAGTTTTATTATGGTTAAAAACAAGAACATATGTATGAGGCCAGACTCATAAATAAATAGGTTAAATACGAGAATATGGGGTATGTCACCATGGGGTGTCGGTAGGGTACTTCCTTTCGCCGAAATAATCTTCAAATTTATCAGTAATGCATGATCTTCTCTCAAACACCTTCATTCCAAATCTCTTCTCATTTTACAGGGCATGCATTGTCGAGTCCTCCCTAATTTCGCTGCATGTGGATGACAAGCCGCCGCACAGTGGGTTAAAATCGAAAAAAGCTACCCAAAACTATGAAAACGCTTTTTTGAGGCCGCTGAATGTGACACTTCTCAAGACTAATTTTGAATAAATTTTGCGTAAAACCATGAAAGTAATTTAAATTGTATCCTGCCCGTTAAAATTCTGCAAGGGTCAAATTTGACCAAATTTTGGGAAAAATTCCGCTGTTCGATTTTCCGACTTCAAGTCGATGTTCAAATCAAAGGATAAAAGGGTAAAATATAATTTCACATTATAAATATGTTCTTTTTCCTTCGAAAGACTTGATTTCAACGATCACCGCTGAATATTCATATGATTTACGTACCGAAATAGAGGGCCCTAATTTAGAGCAAATAAAGCGGGGGAAATAGTAGAAAGGGACATCGAGTGACTAGCTTTTCCATGATATTCTTTGAAGCATTATAGGAATCTGAAATAAAATCTTGTTCCAATTTGCCGACACATAGAATAAAGTTTGTGTGTTCTTTCGACTAATCTTTATTTTATAATTTTTGCGAAAGTTTTTTCGGGGAATTAGTTTTCTCTTTTCCAGAATTAAATGATGCTATCGTCTCATACTTATGAATTTATCGTTTCTCATCACAGCGGTGTCATTCGGATACTAACGTGTGATCAGATTAACTACAGTTATAAATGTGATTTGATCGGAGTTGCTGGAACGTATATATTAACTGAACTTAACAGAATCAGAGCTTTTATTGTTAGAAATGATTTATTCGATTAATAAAATGTGGATTTAAGAGAAGGATCGAAATGATATAAGTGACAGCTTCAAAATGCAAAATCAAAAACTATTTGCAAGATTGTGACGATGTCTTTTTAAGTTACTCGTAATCGATAAATGGAACGACCGTTGCACCTCATCAAATACCTCATTACATTCAAGAAATAAAGATCTCACTACATTTTCGTCTTATTAAACGATGACAAACGTCCAAATCGAGCCCATGTTAATTCCTAAAGAAAGAAACGCTCGGTTCATGTAGTGTTTGATTTTTCAGCAAAAGCATGTCGGAAATAACCTTGCGAGTTCTAGACACAAATTACGAGAAAACGACTCATTACAGAATTGAATTTTTAAGCTTAAACGTTAATAAGTACTCGTACTTATTTGGTGAAATGCGCCAAAATTTCTTCAAAATTGTCAAAGGTGTTGAGGAGACAGATGCCGAAGACGGTTAATTTCTTCGAAATATTTAATCTGAATAAGAGACTGTCGATAAATCAGAAAAGTTTAGTTAGATTTTTAGTTAGTTTTAGATTAGTTAGACACGTCATTCCCATAAGTACACCAATCACGGATGGAATTCGCAATGCCTAAATGAGGGAATTTAATGTTTTAAGGAAAACAGTGATGTATTTTCTCTAATAAGTTTTACTTCTTGAGAAGTTTCACCTCCTCAGAAAACGTCAACCATTACACAGCCGACGACGGACTTGCGTCTAAGAACACTTTCGAAATTTCGCACATTTTCGAGCATTTCCCAGAGGTTTATTTCGGCTCTTTGAAGGAATTTCTAAATGGCATTTATTTTGAACGGAAAGAGAAAAGGGTGGGAAAACGGGGAGGGCATAGGATATAAAAGATGTACCGATGGAGAATGTTTTATTTCGCTACCAGATTGCAAGACAGAAGACTCAACGATGCAGGTGAGTCTCTTACATTATCATAAGAGTCTATCTTCAGTTTATAAGAGTTTGTTTTGTCGAAGGTTTTTCCCATTTATAGGTGTGTATAGATAAGTTCTTTCCCGATATATGGCGCTGATATTCTCTTGTTCGAAGACACGCTCTTGGCGTGTATTTATTTATTTAGATTTTAAAACGGGTAGTTAAAGCCAATCACATTGAATAATGACATCAGATAAAAAATGTTTAAGCGAGAAAAAATGTAAAGCAAAGATATTAAAACGAGAATCTTAAATTACTTAAGGACAGAGGGGTTCGGTAGGAGTGAATTGATTACGAAAATAGTTCTATTGAAGGATTGACCGTTATCCGAGCCTCTATGACGTTGAAAGGAGCGAAATAAAATCAAACGATCGCTTTTCGGGATCATTTGACCCGTCATTCGGCAGAATGAAGCAGAATTTTTAGTCCATTTTCCCCGATACGGCTTGTAAAATTTGAATAATTAAAAAAAATCAAATCTAAGTTCTCAGGCCGTACTTCGTACATTTAGAAATGATAAAAAACACTTTGTTTAATTTGATATATATATATTATAATTTTGAATAATTAATTGGAAATGTAATCTGAAGTGATCAAGGCACGAATATTTGTGTTAAATCAAAGCAATTATTTCTCAATGAGAACAAAAAGAGACACAAATTCTTTCAATCGCTTTCTTTTCCTCACTCTCCATATTCGTTCATCGCAACCCCGATTAGAAATAGAAATAATCTCTATTTATAGGTCCATTTAAAAATCGTAAACGGGCTACTCCTCGATAAGGAAGGAAATTACTTTGGAAAAAGTTACATAATTTTCTTAAATCGTCCTGAATTTCGATGGCGAATTCTCTCAATATTGGAGGAAAACTTATCAAGTATTAAAGTAAAAATTCCTTTTGAACATAGATTTCACTTACGTGGCTTGTTTCAATGACAATAGAAAAATTTAATGTAGAAAAGGTCGACTCCGAAAATAGGACGGCTTTGGACTATTCTTATCACATCTGAATTGATCTAAATCGCACTACTACTCTAAATAGACACAGCTAATGCAGCAGCACTAGAAAAAGAAGTTTAATGTTATTTTAGCAGTTCCGATGGAATTGTAAAGCTGATAATGAGTCCTCTACGGCAGGAAACGAAATTCTTCACCGGTGAAAACCCAGTCTCAAGTGAACCATCAAAATAGTTTCGGTCATTGCTTTTCTCCTGGACCATTTTCGATGGACCAAAAATCTCCACGTGTATATTAGACGAGAATCTCCTAATAAAATGGACCAATCATATTATTCCGAAGGCAGAACGGACGTGAAAGACCGGGTCTCGAACCCGGATCTCCAGTCAGATCCTCTACCATTTCGACTTTCTTCACTTCCGTTCTGCCTTCGGAATAATATGATTGGTCCATTTTATTAGGATAATCCGGTCTCCGGTCAGACCATGTCCGTTCATCCTTTTTTTAGGTGCCTCTCCTTTGTTAGTATAGTATTATTTAAGGGTCAATTTAAAGACACTAATCAAGTAATTCAGAAAGATCCTAACGTAGAAAAATACTTCGCGATAAAATAATTCCAAATGTAAATTTGG
The DNA here is from genome assembly GCA_947579665.1 of Sympetrum striolatum. Taxonomy (NCBI): domain Eukaryota; kingdom Metazoa; phylum Arthropoda; class Insecta; order Odonata; family Libellulidae; genus Sympetrum; species Sympetrum striolatum. Next base: position 107,296,488 of record OX388344.1, on the reverse strand, counting down.
CTTTGAAAGCACGAAGAGTAAGAGTCCCACTTCACTACCTTCTTTAGGTTTGTATTCAAACTTTTTAAACCACGATACCTAGAAGAAAGCAAACTAAATGTACAGCAAGCTAACAGAAGACGTAGTTAGTATTAAGTATCATCATCACCAATGTGCAAGAACCACCGTTCTATCTCTTTCCGTATTCCAAAGGAACATTCAGAATAGGAAAACGACATGTAAATACTTTTACTCAAAAGGAAAAGAAACTCCAACAGAAAGGCGAGGGTGTTATCATCAGACAACAAAAGTGAGGATTTAACTTATGAATCAGTCCCGCAAAATATCGCTGTTCTCATAAAATGGCCCTACGACACATAGCGTCGATTCTCCCAACAAGAACGAATTTTTGAAATATTCAGTATTCGCTTCTTTTATATTTCTCTTTTCTAGAAAAATCGCAGATATTCCGACAGCATTTTTTCTTCGTATTAAACATGTTACATTCTGGGTTTCATCCGATGATTTTTATAAGTTTTCAGCTTCTACCATTTGATCGTAGGCTTTCCATGGCCCAAACAACAGCTCACGCCTCTATTTCATTTTCATCCTCGTCCTTGCTTATCTCCTCTTCCTATAACTTCCAAGTAAGCGCTTGCCATTCACTTTCCGCTTTCGGTAAGTTCAGTTTCCTAGTTCACCTCCTTCCTTATTTTGGTAGTCGGTAGAATCTTGAGCCGAAAATTGTACTTTGTATTAGTTCATTATGGTACGACAATTATTCCCTTAGTAGAAGACATCCATTAGTGGCGCACCTCGTCTCATGAAAGGGGAAGACAATCAGAACCGATCATTTCCTAGATCGGCGGCGATTCGTATTCTGATTCTCTATGAACAACTGAAACCAGACTTCGCATTTAATCGCAAAATATTCATAGCGCACTAGAGTCCTACTTAGGTTAGAGCATAACCGTGACGTCAAAGAGCTTTAATCGAATGTTTTCTTCGACAAGAGAAAGTATACTTTTTGTAATTTTATTATTTCTGAGTTTTGTTTACGAAACATTTTGCGGCTTCTTAATATAAATCGATTGGGTGGCGTGCTTTGGTTTTTTTTACTTGCATCGATTCAGTTTTATGTGTTCTGTGTCGTGCATTCTGAGACACACGCGCGGCATCAGACGACGTGAAATACGTAAAAGAAGCGACGTCAAATAAAAGGCAAACAAGTATCATTCGAGTTACAATAGATAACGAAGTCCATTTTTTATGATGATGACAAATTCAATCCTTTCGAAGCAAAAATAGTCAATAATTTAAGCAGTAATTACATGCTTTACGTTTCCTAATTTAACAATAGCTGGTCAATCACGCCATAAGATGTTCAAAGTACGGCTTTTCCTAGTGGGAAAAGTACTTTGGAAAAGGAAAAGTACGCTTAAAAATAATTAAGAATTTTATTGTTGAAAGTAAGGAAAAGTCTTAGTAAGGAAGTAAAAGTAAGGTTAGTCTTTAATTCCAAATGTTTTAGAATTCGAGACAGTTCGAAATGGGTCGATTGGTTTTAACCGAATGCATCGAAAATCGAAATGAATTATTCGATGAAATTGATTCGAGATCGATGATAAAGTTACGCGCATCTTAATTTATGCGAAGCTGCCATTTCGAAACGAGAAAAACCATGGAAAAATAGCGATGAGAATAAAATTTCAAAATATAGAGGAAACTTATTGAAAATTGCATTATTTGGTCAATTTAAAATTCCTTAAACGCTATGTATTTCGGAGGAATAAGTGAGAGTTTACTTTACAAAATATTTTGCTTAGCAGTCCCAGTTAAAAGCGAAAACGCAGGTTTTACAGAATCTTATTTCAGAGATATTCTTTCGTATTACATAATTCATACAGATACGCTGGAATGAATATAGCTGAAACTGTAATAATGTTTCCGCAAGTAATTTGAAAAATAATTTTCCAAAACGTTACGAAGAATATTCTTATTCGGTCTTCAAAGTACGAAATCTTACGCATCTGCTAAATAATAACTCTTTGTACATATGAAGAATCTTTCATAGTTAGCACAGATAACTGAATTTCCAGATGCGCCATTTGTGCTTATTGGCTGGTTTTTAATATTTAAATTTCGAGTGGTGTTAAGAAAGGCTTAATATTTAGTATAGTGCGAGATAAGAGAATCGGTAAAGAAATTTTAGAGTTAAAAGTTGAAAAATCGGCTGCTTCCATTAAATGGCATTCAAATTGCAAGGCGTACATCAGGTGTGAGAGGCTAATTACTGTTACTTCGCTGACACGATTGACACATTTGCAAAAATAAGAATCTCAAGAAGAAGATTAACCTAATATTCTTAATGGAAAATCTCTTAGGGTAAATAAAAGGAACCTTTTTAGTCGTTTGTCTCCTTACTAGGTTTCGTAACACGAAGTAAATGGAAATAATTAAATTTTCTTGAAATCCGTTGTGGCAGGCACCAGTTCGACTCGATTCTTTCTTCATCCGATGGGAAAATTACATAATCCCAATGACTTCATCCGTGGATGAATATTAACAACTCATATATGTATCTCGACATTTTACGCGACTGTAATTAGTTCTATAAGAATGGTTTCTTTCCGAGAGCGAATTTTATTGTCTATAGAATATAAAGAAACAGATTCCCTCTTTATTTGATCATGTCCACTGAAATCTGTGGAACTTAATCATTAAAAAACACGTAAAAGCCGTTTTTAGGCATACGCAGCATACTCGGTCGCGTAGGGCCCCGTCAACTTAGGGGCCCCGCCGCCAAGCCACAAAAAGGACATAAAAAATTTCAATAAATAAAATTAAAAGCATTATAAATTCAATTTCCGTACCATATTATGATATTTTAACGATATATAATCATAATATTTATTCTATTAAATTATTATAGAGGGGGCACTGGGGTCTACAGGGCCCCATACAATAATGTTGTGTAGGGCCCCCTAAATTATAAGTACGGGCCTGCGTAGAAGTATACAGTATAATTCTTGGTACAGTTTTTGCGTATTTTTAGCTTAAAATATCGCAACTCTTAGGATATTCCATCGAATTCTGGAGCGCTGAGCCCAAGAGATTCTAATCACCGCATTTGCAGAAGTTCCAAAATCAGAAACGTTTTCATAAATTACGATTCAACACGTTTGATGATAGCGTTATTTTCAAATGTACGACTCCATATTTGATAGCTTCACTAACATGCAATAGAAAAAAAATCAGTCAGGATTTTTTACCCTATCATCCAACATTTTAAAGCTAAAGCTAATTGCAATATCTATTTCTATATCGCTATTACCTATTTCAAACAAAGATCGTTTCCTTATTCATAAAAAATATGAATGGAATATCGTTTTATGATCAGGTTGCGCAATGCGTAACTGATCTCTGAGAAACGGAAATATTGTTTCCATTTGCGCATTTCATAATTCATGATTTGTTAGCTCTAGATGATTATTTTGAAAATTCGATTGTACGAATAAAATAGTAAAAAAAAGAAAAACTCGACTTCTCCGGGATAGTTGTTGTCGCGCTTTGTAACATTTATCTATAAAACATATTCACGAAAGAATAAAAAGAGCAGATTTTGGAAATTATTTAATAGACCAACGATATTTCACGCCAGACGACTCGTCCTTTTGCAGTCAGCCCACTTGTCCTCATTTCACGAACATTCTTCTCCAATTCTCACCAACACGTCCTGTTTGCTCATTTATGCTAATGCCCTGCAAATAGAAACTCTTAAATTCTAACGAACTAAAATTATTACTATTTATTAATACCGCTTTAATGAGGGAATCACTCTCGGAACCGCACACAGGAACCGAACCAATTCATCATTGGATGAGCCAAGAGAACAATGAAACCATATGACAAGTAATTCGATAAAGAGTGTTTTATTGCTTGTTTGTGGTTTGGTTCAAATTCCTAAAAACGGTTTATGGCTTACGCTAGTCGATGCAAATAAAACGCTTGATGTGAATCTTTGTATAATGTACATACTTCCTAATACTTCTAGCAAGTGTATTTGTTTTATTTTAATTAATTTATAAATGAATTTCTTTTTTATGTATATATCCTATTTAAAACGCATTGTGGCGATTTTTAATTTTTTTTAATCCCTTCTGGATAAAATGGAAAAGTTAGACCCGGAAAGTGAGCAGAAGTCATAATAAACATTTCATAAAAGCAGTTTACTGTTTCTCTAATGATCCTGGGTTCGATGCCAGACCGCCATTTACATTAATTCTTGCTTTTCAAATGGGGTTAACGGAATCTTATTTTAGGATCTTCTCTCGGTATCGCCATCAATCTTTGGATTAAATAAGCTTTAGTACTACCAAGTCCGTTATATGTATTCAATTCTTACAAAAGGTCCTGGGTTCAACACCAGGCGGCTCTAGCAGTTGAAATGAATGGCGGGAATTTCAAATGTTGTATGATTCATTTAGGTTGGTGGAAGTCTATGACCAGGCATGTGAACTGAAATATTAATTTTTTCTTAATCACCGTTTATCTTTTATATTATCATCATTGGTTCGTCGCAATGGTACCATTTGCATTGTAATATTCAATTAAATTGGAATATCTTTTGTCTAAAAGACAGGCGCAAGAGACTATCGGTTTTCTATAAGACATTCATGGGATTTCCTGCGTTTAAGGAATTGAATGATAGAGTAAAAGAGGCAGATTACTTGGGTAGGCGCGATCGTTAATACAAAGTCTGTCTGTAAAGTATTCAGACCTAAGGCCGGTTGGTGCCTCATCCCCTCCGGCATCAGCTACTAAGAGCTTGCAGAGAGGAATGAGGTTCACTAGGCAGGATGAGGAGTGTGGTAAATACAAAGTAAGATGTGTAAAACAAAAAACAGATAACCTGAAACACTCTTTTCAAAATAGATGTATTGAGGAACGGAACAAAGGGTATAAGTAGAATTAAAAATTTGACGAATGAGCCTACCGGTAACGATATGTGAGACAAGTAGGGGATCGCCTGGTGATGAACTGTGGGGCCTTCGTGGGCCCCGTGCCCACTATGGTAGCCTCAAAGGCGTATCTGGAACCCTGAAAAATCTTGCATGATAAGTACAAGACGAGTGATGTATATGCTGTTTAAGGTTTTTTAAAATTCATACTTACTTAACTAATTCACAGCGGAGTTTTTTTATAATTCATGCATGTATTGCATATGTATATTTTTGTATTTATTTGTTTTCATTATTTTTATTTATACATGCTTATGTTGTATTTAGTTGGTTTTATTGTATGTACGCATTGTTTTTTTAAATTAATTGTTGTGTAAGTTAGCGTCGCCACCAGTCTTTGCGACTGACTCCGGCGGTTTTTTGCAATAAATAAATACGGAATTAAAGACATTCCCGATAGTTGGAATTTTAGAAACGGTCAGAGTTACATAAACCCAATGTGCAATATCAACTTACAATAAGGTCGAGGGTTCGACACCAGGCCTCTTGGATACAACATTAATTTTTACATTGAGGTTAGGTTCCTATATCCTTTCCCAACCAAATAGAGCTCTGCAAAATACAGTACTTGGTAGTAATTATACATAAATATTTAATTTTAAAAATAAGTGCAAAGCAATCGAGAAAAGAATGACAGTATTTCTTCGATTGCAAACATAATAGTTTTCTTAATTCTTGTGAAAGATCATCGAATGTATGCGGGTGATTTAAATTCGCCATAATAGAGATGCATTCTAGTTTCGGCAAATCATATCCAACTCCTGCTTGCTTCGAATTTCCACAGCTCTCTCTCCTCCCTCGTCCTTTAAATCGAGTTTGGATACCGTCGGCGTGTCATCATGACTTACAATCTACTTACTTGTAATGGTGGTAATGGCACATCGACAGTGACTTATTAATTAATCGAAATGTTAACGAGGCCGACAGTTGCAATCCCTTTGATGCTCGGATGGGAACGCCTTCTGCGACTATGATTTCACGCGGCTGAAATAGTAATAACAGAGTCATTAAAAACTAATTCATACCGCACCCGAATGGTCGCTCAGCAGTAAATCTACATTTTCACTCCGAATTCGAAACGGAGGTAATATTTCCATTCAGAATTGTTCTGTTCCCAATAAGTCAATTTGAGCCTTACAAAATATTCAAAGTATTATCGAACATACTTGTGGACGAGAATGGCTCGCCGAATCTTAATAGTTTTCTTGGAATGTTTCTTCCTTTGGTTGCTCGCTCATAATGAGTCCTCTTTTAAATGACGGAAAAGCAGAGATGACTACTCGAGGGAATATTTCCTCGTTATCCTACTTCTCGAGTGGGAATTAATTCACAACGGGTTGGGCGAATCGATGCACCGATAAGGGTGACACCCTTAAAAAGGACCGCTTTTTTTAATTTCTTATCCCGGAGTTCGTTTCCAGTGTGGGCGGTTAGAATGGGAGTGGCTCTTAATAACAGGTCCAGAGATTTTTCGTTTGGCCATGAGGAGAGAGAGCACGTGACCTGTTGCCGGGTAAGGATTCGGAACCTCCATAGATTTCGTTTTGGGGGAGGGGGGGAGGCGTCCTTGAAGCAAGAAAGAGAGATATCTAAAATGGCGACCCTCGTTGCAAACAGGGGCAGAACCCGTTCTCAGCGTTCCTCCTCGTGCTTATGGTGGTGTCGTGGAGTGGCGCGCAGCTGCTGCAACGTGGATTGGCCGCTGCGCAAGGTCGGCCCGGAGTGTTCCTGCTGCAACGAGGAGCGGTGCTGAGCGGGGGGAAGGCGGAGGGGACCAGGTGAGCCGATTCAAATAAAAGATGGCATTTTTTTCGGCGCTTCGCGAGAAGCTGCAACTGTTCCAAACATATGCACGCAGTGGCGAAGAAGCGGTGGATGGAATCCGATAGACCGTTACGTAAAGGAGGAGCGAATGACGAATTGCATTACACGAATCTAAAATGTAGAAAGCAACGATAAAATAATCCTTCGAAAGTCATCGATTAAGGTGTTCTAGAGGGAAATGTGTTTCTTCAGGTGGATGTGGCTGTCGTATTTTAGAGCAGTCACTCCGACACCATAGCTTTAATTAGCGGAAAAATAATCTCTGCGTAAATTACGTAAAATCTAAAGCCGAAAATAACTTTAATCTTAAGAAAAGTAGTACGAAGATACTACATTACTTCGCTATACAATTGGCTTCCACTTCGGGAGGCGTCCGCTCGTTTTATTAGATGCGTTTTTAACTGCGCTTAAAGAAGTGTTTTGCTACTCCGAACTTATTAGTTAATTAAGGTTGAGATAAATTAGACCACCAAATTCACGAAGAAAGATCTCATCCATACGCTAATGTAAAGTGAAACGGAAAAACAGTATGACGTCGTAAATAAAAACCTTAGCTATAGTAAACAAACGAAACGACAACTTAGACTTTCCCATTAGATATTCGTCAAATCGGCAGTCCAACAGATAGGATTCGAATAAACCACTTTCTCTTAATCGCAAAACTACTCGTGCATCGCCACGGTTAGGAAAAGAGCCAACTCGAGATCGGATTACATTCAACTTTCCCTCGTCAAACATTGGAGGGAGAAAGCCTTTGAAAGAGGCCGGGTAACAGGTTGGCCCTCCGCTTTCCGTAAATTCGCTGTATTTTCAGTCCGTGGGTCTCCCACGCTGCTTTCCGCCAGACCCACGTGTAGAGACGCAGTGCGCGCAACAAGCATCGACTAAACTTTTCGGCGATGGCCCTGGAGCAAATGCAAAAATTCACGGCTGCAATTCCTCCGTGTATTAAACATTTGCCTTAGAAAAGAGCGTATTTTTAGCATATATAAAAATTTGGGACAGAAAATGGATCTTATTAAAAGAGCATTTTGGCAGAAAGATAGATGATACTGATTAATACAAAGTTGTATTATATACATAAGCAATAAGAAATCCTGCAGGCAGAAAATAGAGTAAAATGTTAGTGCAAAAATCGCCACTGCTGGAAGAAGAAAATGTCTCCCGAAATTGCATAGCCGCGTAGTTCTCGTCGTTTTACTAACGTTGGCATTCTTCGATTTACGATACTTTAGAGCCTTTAATTCATTTTATACGTTTAACCTAAATCTAGTCAGGCATCATGTTGACCTCATTTTGGTAGAAAGGTAAGTCTTGGGTTAATTTCAATCGAGAGTTGGGTACAATCCGCTCCAATGGATGTCATTTTGGAGGAATTCCGATCGAATCGACCACAAGCAATCGAGGCACGAAAGAACCCAAGTTTTGGTCATTTCTTATCCTGTCGAGAGCCAATGCACTCGGTCTCCCTTCCACACAATTCGAGTCTTTCGAGAACCGCGTAACCGTCATTCGAATTAGCTGCCTAAAATAAATTCTCCGTATCATTTACTGACATAATTTACTCTCCCATCGTGGAATAACTGGCCTATTAACGGCGGTGCTCAATCAATACTGGGCGGCGACTTTTAGGCGCCCTGAGCAGGCGTAGTGAACTCTCGTCCGAATTCCGCTCGGAAATTTTGATTGCGCAAACTATGCCCAATAAACTCGCAACAATCTATTTCATTTTATGATTACTTTTTTCCTTCCATTTCGATGAGTTTCATTCGTTCATGCGATCCCTAAGCTTTCGTCTTAATCGTCAACAAATAAAGTTCACGAATATTTCAGCGAGGAAAATTTACAGTTAATAAATTCTTGACATTCGGCGAAAATTTTGGACTTTTCCTTCGAATTCCGCGCAGATTGGCGCCATGCGTGGTCCATCGACCGCTTTGAAAAGAGAATTTAGGTGTTGTCCACTGTGGGGCGCAACTCTAAGGAAAACGATGAAAAAGAGAGGACGACTCGGCCTTAAAATGTTCCAAACCTCTGGTCTTGCTATTGGTGGCACGAAAGAGCAACCTTCCCTCACCCTTTCCTCATCGCGCGCTTGTGTGGACAGCATATATTTCGGTTGGCGCGAAGATCGCTCGAAGTCTCCGTTGGCGAGGTCTTCGCCTATGGACCGATAACGAAGGACACGAATATTTAACGAACTTTCTCCAGAATACCTCTTAGCGAATTTCTAGGCTTTTGGACAGAAATGGGCGCTTCCTTCGTACGTTTGAGAGAGAAATTAAATACTCAGGAAATTATTAATAACGTCTAAATAGCTTATAAAATAAGGAGTATGAATGATAAATAGACCTAAATGGATCAAACCGTAATTAATCACTGAGTAAGTGATTTTTTGAAACCCCACCATGAAACCAAAATAAGAAACGGAAAAATCTCTTCCAATCGAGAAAGAAGGAATCAACTTCATAGATACTGATCAAGTTAAATTGAGGAATAAATTGTTACAAAAATCTGGCAAAAAAGGCAAAATAATTGTGGTACAGGGTACAAAAGAGGTGGCGAACACATGCAAGCATGAAAAAGTGAACAATTTATAAAAGAGATTAATCATGGTATGATTAATAGCATATAATTAATCATGGTATATAATAGCATGATATTAATTCCAGTTCACATGAGCATGGGAAAAATATGACAATGATTTCCATTAAAATAATTCAGAATGACATTACTCTATCATTGAACAACATCAGAATTATTCAAAAATTATTTTATTCTCTAACATTACACCATTCTCATATGAACCCCTTAACATTGAACTATTTTGTAATAAGAATGATATTTTAAGCATTCCACAAATGTTCCAATCTCGATTTTGGATAGTTTTATCTTTATTGCAACTGAAGAATACAAGCTTACCATACATTAGAAATCGATTTTGCTTGAAGAATGGGGTTTTTCAGTATAAAAGCTGGTCACAGGTGGCAGTAACTATGTAGGTATTGTTCATTCCAATACAATTAATTGATAATTAAATTTCTTAATTGGTGTATCTCATAAGTTTTCATCAAAAATCCTTTATAAAACAAGCGAGCTACCAAATATTTCTTATAGTATAATGAAATGTGATAAGCTGTTACGTGAAGTGCAGATCTAATGGAATAATGTTAATAGTTTTCCAGAATCCCCACTCATTCCTGTACAATGGTCAAAGGATGTTGCAGTGGAAAGGACAAAAGAACAAGAAGCTGCTGTAAGTAGAACAAACTTCCAAAGGTTATTTCCAAACTTTTTTCAACACAAATTGAATTCATGAATAAATATTTAATTCAGCTTATTTCATGATAGTTTGAGTAACCAAAGATAAAAATTTCACAACTCTCTTAAAGGTATATGCAGAAGCTATTCTTAAGTTTAAAAAGTAGTCTAAAACCCTCAATTTAATAAAAACTTAGACAAATTCATCATTTAGACAATGACACCCTAAGATAGTGTTCATATTTTGAATAATCTCAATCATTAATCCCACCAAAAACTCAAAAGGTTTTATTACAACTAAGATTGATATCCTCTGACATTACCTCATTACAATTAGAAAAAATCTGATGTGGCCAGCACATGACTTTCTCCATATATATAAGATGTAAATATTTATCTACCGCAATAATTTCGAACTCAATATTCCATCTAAACTTGGAATTTGAGTTATTAATATTATATATTATCTTTGATGCCAAAAACATGATAAATAATTTTTACGGGACATGATCGATGAAAAACGATGAAATTGGCCTTTCGCCCATAGAGCCCAGAGCGCCCACAAAGTACATAATCATCAATTTCCGGTTTATCAGTATTTCATGAATAACTCCTACACAATCAGTGATACAAAAATATGTTTCAACCAAAAGTTATAGTACATTACATTTTCTAAAACTTTTACTAATAATAGTATATACCTAAATACCATATTTATGGAGATATTTTGAAAACCGGAAATGAGCTTTGAAGAATTAAGCTCAACTTCCAGTTAACCGATTCACTCCAAAAACTAATCAACTCTAACGACACAAACCAAAATACTATATATGAAATTTGGTGTTGATCCGACAAATGGTTTTCATGTTAGAGCGCCCACAAAGTACATAATCATCTTCTTCCGGTTTATCAGTATTTCACGAATAACTCCTAATCAACCGGTTATACAAAAATATGTTAAATACAAAAGTTATAGTAAATTATATTATCTAAAACTTTTATACGGAATACAATATACCAATATATCATATTTATGGATATATTTTGAAAACCAGATATGAGCTTTACACAACGTACATAATCAGCAACTTCCGGTTTATCAGTATTTCATGGATAACTCCTAAACAATCAGTGATGCAAAAATATGTTTCATACAAAAGTTATAGTAAAATAAATTTTCTACAACATTTTTAAATAATAGTATATACCTAAATATCATATTAATGGAGATATTTTGAAAACCGGAAATGAGCTTTGAAGAATGAAGCTCAACTTCCGGTCAGCCGATTTACTCCAAAAACTAATCAACTCTAACGACTGTAATAAAAGTACTATGTATGAAATTTGGTGTTGATCCGACAAATAGTTTTCATGTTAGAGCGCCCACAAAGTACATAATTATCTTCTTCCGGTTTATCAGTATTTCACGAATAACTCCTAATGAACCGGTGATACAAAAATATGTTAAATATAAAAGTTATAGTAAATTATACTATCTAAAACTTTTATAAGTAATACAATAGACGTATATATCATATTTATGGAGATATTTTGAAAACCGGAAATGAGCTTTAATGAATAAAGCTCGACTTCCGGTTAACGGATTTACTCCAAAAACTAATCAACTCTGACAGCACACACAACAGTACTATATATGAAGTTTGGTATTGATACGACTTTTAGTTTTCGAGTTAGAACGCCCATTATCACACACACACATACACACACACACACTCACACACACACACACACACACACACACACTCACACACATACACACAGACATCATTCAGAAAATGGTCAAAACGTGTTCTAGGGACCCCAAAACGTGTATTTCCGTTGAAATCTCGAAGTCGAATTTTTTCATGAAAACAATACTTTCTCTATACTTCGTATATGGAGAAAGTAAAAATCTGATGTGGCCAGCACATGACTTTCTCCATATATAAGATGTAAATATTTACCTACGACAGTATTTTCGAACTCTTTATTCTATCTAAACTTGGAAGATGAGTGATTAATTTATATATTATTATCTTTTCCGTCACGAACATTATAAGTAATGTTATTTTGGTAAATGTTCGAAGAAAAACGATGAAATTGGCCTTTCCCCCAAAGCGCCCAGAGCGCTCACAGAGTGCATAATCAGGAACTTCCGGTTTATCAGTATTTCATGAATAACTCCTAAAAAATCAGTTATACAAAAATATGTTTTAAACAAAAGTTATAGTAAATTTTATTTTCTAAAACGTTTGTAAATAATAGTATATACTTAATATGATATTTATGGAGATATTTTGAATACCGGAAATGAGCATTGATGACTGAAGCTCGACTTCCGGTTAACCGATTTACTTCAAAAACTAATCAACTCTAACGACATCAACCAAAATACTATGTATGAAATTTGGTGTTGATGCAACAATTAGTTTTCATGATAGAGCGCCCACAAAGTACATAATCAGCTACTTCCGGTTTATCAGTATTTCACGAATAACTCCGAATCAACCGGTGATACAAAAATATGTTAAATACAAAAGTTATAGTAAATTATATTTTCTAAAACTTTTATAAGGTATACAATATACCTATATATCATACTTATGGAGATATTTTGAAAACCGGAAATGAGCTTTGAAGAATGAAGCTCGACTTCCGGTTTACCGATTTTCTCCAAAATCTAATCAACTCTAAAGACACAAACCAAAATATTATACATGAAATTTGGTGTTGATCCAACAAATACTTTTTATGTTAGAGCGCCCACAAAGTACATTATCAGCTACTTCCGGTTGATCAGTATTTCACGAATAACTCCTAATCAACCGGTGACACAAAAATATGTTAAATACAAAAGTTATAGTAAAACACATTATCTAAAACCTTTATTAGGTATACAATATACCTATATATCATATTTATGGAGATATTTTGAAAACCGGAAATGAGCTTTGATGAATGAAGCTCGACTTCCGGTTTACCGATTTACTTGAAAAACTAATCAACTCTGACAGCACACACTACGGTACTATATATGAATTTTGGTATTGATACGACTAATAGTTTTCACGTTAGAGCGCCCACTGTCACACACACACACATCATTCCGAAAATGGTCAAAACGTGTTCTAGGGACCCCAAAACATGTATTTCCGTTGAAATCTCGAAGTCGATTTTTTTCATGAAAACAATACTTTCTCTATACTTCGTATATGGAGAAAGTAAAAATCTGATGTGGCCAGCACATGACTTTCTCCATATAGAAGATGTAAATATTTAATTACGACAGTATTTTCGAACTCTATATCCAATCTAAATTTGGAAGATAAGCGATTGATTTATATCATATTATCTTTTATGTCACAAACATTATACATAATGTTTTTCGGGACATGTTCGATGAAAAACGATGAAATTGGCCTTTCGCCCACAGTTCTCACAAAGTACATAAACGATAAGGTAATTTAGGTTATTTTAAATTCTTATTTTTTAATTTTTTTTTCTTATTATCTTTGTCCAATGTCATGTAAAATCTAGGTTTCTGATTTTTTATTCATTCTCAACCTTAATGTATTTAATCGTTTTGTTATTTTTGAAATATTCGTATGTATTTTATCTTTTTTTTATGCTAAAATTCTTGTATTTAGATTTACTGTCATTTTTGAAGATATTTTATTCAATTTGATTGCTTTAGTGAATGTGTATTGTCTTTTGTCCTAATTTTCATCTATTCTCTGCTTGTCTTTCATAATTCTTTTATTCTCCTTCTTCACAAAATACAGTTTTCTATCTGTAGGTTTCGCAGGTTTTTCACACTCCCCCTCTTGTGAGTGTTTTCCTGCAGTGGACATTTTTTCCTGAGCCCTCAGCTTAGGTTTTTTAAAAACCCAAATACTAGTTTTCTTCGTGTACTTTTGCAAACTATCTCTTTCTTTCTGTTTCACATATGACGATAGGTTAGGTGTAAGAAGAGTTTCTAGTCTCAATCTCGCCCGAATAAAGGCCATTTATTATTATTATAATCAGCAACTTCCGGTTTATCATTATTTCATGAATAACTCCTAAACAATCAGTTATACAAAAATATGTTTCAAGCAAAAGTTATAGTAAATTTCATTTTTTTTAACTTTTATAAATAATAGTACATACCTATATATCAGATTAATGGAGATATTTTGCAAAAACGGAAACGGGCTTCGAAAAGTAAAGCTCGACTTCCGGTTAACCGATTTACTCCAAAAACTAATCAACTCTGCCAGCAACAACCACAGTGCTGTATATGAAGTTTGGTATTGATATGACTAATGGTTTTTTAAGTTAGAGTGCCCACAAACACAGACACACATACATACACACTGATTTCATTCCGAAAATGGTCAAAATGTGTTCTAGGGACCCCAAAATATGTATTCCCGTTGAAATCTCGAAGTCGATTTTTTTCATATAAACAATACTTTCTCTATACTACACATATAGAGAAAGTAAAAATGGGAAGGAAAGGTATGAAGTGAGAAATAAAATTATATTCCCAGCTTCAGGAGATGGAGGAAGAAGAGCTATTCCGTGAGCAAGCCCGTAATGCAAAGTACAGCTTTTCTTCATCAGTGGAAGATAGTTTGAATGATCAAATGATTTCAAGACAGGAAACAAGAGATGATGGTATCGTCAAAGGATCTTATTCATACAGAGATGGATATTTTGAGCGCACAGTACGTTACGAAGCAGATGAAAATGGCTACAGAGTTGTAAGGTGAGATATTCAATTCCAGATTACATCCAACTTATAAAAGTGAAGGGAATAGTTATTTGGTATTAAATAGTCAAATATCTATTTTATCAAATTGAATCTTACAGTTTACTTAAAACCTATTGGCTTAAAGAGCCAGCCGCTGCTTTTATTTAAAGAGCTTCTTATTCTCCTTTGCTGAGGCATTAACAAACATCAATTAATAAATAAGTTTTTTATTAAATGATGCTTTTCATAAAAATAAAACGTATTTTGCAGCTATATACAAAAAATATAAGCCAATGGGTTGATACAGTTAATTTAATCATTACGTGGACTGAGTATACAATTAAATAATTCTTTATACTGAGGAAAGAGGGGAGACCTGATCTAACTTGAATAAAGACTCATTTGCTTTGAGAAGTATCGAAGGCAGTGTATGAATTTCTAGATTCAGTGGGGACAAACGCTCTTCTTTTTTAATACTTAATATTTTTCAAACTGTTGCCACATCTTGATGAATAGAATATTTGTCCTTCAGTATCAAACAGTGGCAATGTATCTTTCATTTACTTTTGTTTCAACCTTCTTTATGAATGTAATAATAGTATAGCTACGGATGTAAATATGAATAATGCTGGAAATGGTATTCATCATGGTCATTCCATATGGATTTGTTATGAAAATATTTGTATATAAGGTCACTGTCCTGCATCTTTGAGGAATTGTACACTCACAGTCTGCACCCCATTCTGGCTCAGTAAGGGCTAACTCCCTCAATGTTGGCTAGTATACTTCATCCTTATTCAGAACTAATAATAGCCAATTTTGGTGGGATTCCAAACAGTTTTTAGAGAGAATTCATAGACATATCAAATTTATCTGCATCACATTCTATAAACTAATGTTGAAAGATTTGGATGCAATTTTGTATGATGGCACTACGACTGAAATTAAAGAGATAAAATTTTGTCTGGATATTAGAATTATCTAATCTGGGGAGGAGAATTACAATTGAAGTTGCAATATTGAAAAAAAAAAAAATGTTTCTGGTGGCATAAATGACTGATTGGTTTGGTATCATGAGAGGGTCTGGAAAACATTTTTTTCACAATTGTAGACATAAAATTTTAATAAGATGCAACAAAGTAATTTAGATAATATGTCTGATGAATTTTATAACTGTGAACATTACTTCTTTTCTATGTCCTGATTTTACAGTGATGAAACAATAGCCATTGGCGATGGACCAAAACCTGATCCTAATGGAAAGGCATTTGTCAAAAGCGATTTTGGAAATGCTCAAAGCGAATATGCCATCTCAGCTGATGATTTGCAAAAAAAAGATCAGACTGAAAGAAGTTTAGAAAGAGAAGGAGAAATTTTTTCACGAATTAAAAATCAATAATGTAATTATATGTATTTATATATAATGTATGCCATGTATTATTCGGTTAACTTCAATTCATTTACTATGAATATATACAGTTATATATTTAAATAAAAATACTTCATGAGGATGGAGGCTTATTTACTTTATCTGGAAAAACTTAAATTATTTCCTTGTTATGTGTAACAGAAAAGATCCGTAACAGAAAAGATCCGTAACAAAATCATGACTTAATTATACAAAAGGTATCAAGTTTATCATATGTAGCAGAAATAATTGGAATTTGCAAATTTTGCAGTGTAATTTTTATTTACAAATACTGTAATTGACTAACCAATCAGCAAGTCAAAAGACATTGAAACTTACTAGCAGAAAAAAATTGGTGTCTCAGATAATTTCCTAATTTAATAACGGTTAACGTAGACTAGATGTGGAAAACATGCAGCCACATAAACCCTTTGCCACTATTCATTGCAGTCTATGTTTTATTTCTTAAATTGAGCTTCATATTCAAATTATTTCATTACCCATTCTCTTATACGACTTGGTGAATGTTGAAGTCAAATCATACTTAAATAATTCATATTCTTTGAGAGTTAATTCAGAAAACTTAATTCTGTTATTAATCTTTGCGAATAAATACAAACCATCAATAAATGCAAGTTCAAGCATGGCTTGCAAATTCACATGAATCTTTAGGTGTGATGGTCCATAAAAATGTTCTCATCACTGGCAAAGACCGAAATTCTATAAAAAAATGCTTGCATTTTTCTAGGATATTTAAACTGATATTCTAAGCAATACATCCCCCTAAATTGCAGTGATAGATCATTACTAGACTAATGATCTATGTACTGTAAACTGTAATATCTTATACAGATATCAGTTGAGTGGATTGTACTTCTCAAATGGACAGACTGATATTACAGAAATTATATTTAAATCAGGAATGTGATTAAGGGCAGGGGATTGGAGGCTAAAAAACTTCAACTGAATCAAATATTGGAAGAAAAAAAGCAAATCTACATTAGGAATAATGAAAGAGATTTATGAAATGAATTGGAGGTTATGAATGGAAAAAGATAAGGAAATATCAAATCAATTTGATAATGCAAAAATATTAGAAACTTGTCTGCGATGATACAATGATGACTTTTTCTACAATTTTAAAGAATTGAAAAATTTTTCGAGATTATTCCAGATCTTCAGTGTGGGAATTGCAAAATCTCTTCAGCTACATTTCTGCAATAGATAATTTCTAAAATATAATTGATACTAAAAGTTAGCAAATTAAACTTTATGGTAAAGGGGAGCAGAATAATTATTTAACAGAAGCAGAAACCAGAAAATATAAGAATTATGAGCCTATATTAATATTTTTTAATATATAGCTCAGGAAATAACCTTACAAACAAGCATGCTAACTAACTTACAAAAAATCACCTTTTGAAATACATCTTCTAAGACAGCTGATCATTCAGGAACATATGAGATTTATGGCATTATGGAATTTAACCCACCGACCCTTGTGTTAGGTTGAAATATTCAGCCACAAATTCTCGTCCTTTATTTGATTTAAAACAGTTAAAGAGTTGAATACAATCTTTCCTTAACTTTATGCAATAAAATAATACTCAGAGACTTTCAAATTTCCAGAATGGTTACCTGGTTGAAATAGATGGCTAGGTTAATGGGAATACATACGATGAGCCACATACAATCCTACAGTTGAGAAACTACATATGCAATAACCAGCTAAAGTTCATTCTTGCTGGTGAAAGTTATTACAAGGGGTAAATCTATCATAACTAATTTTGAATAGATATGAAATGGAAAATCAATCATCCACTCAATTATAATGAACAATTGGATTAACAATGAATCAAAGATCAACCTGCATAGAGAACTTCATTCATAAAACCAAAATAGATCAATTGCTAAGATTTTACATAATTTCATGTTCACATCTACAAATACCAAAATTCAACAATCTTTATGGATTAAAGAAACATTCAAATAAACTTACCTATGGAAATAAAATACTAACAAAATGAGTACAGATATACTAAACACAGATTTATACCTCGGCCGAATCGATAGAGTACAAATATATGTGGGGAAAACACCAGCAGACCCTCAACAAAATCATGGAACATACTTTAGGGTGTGCAGAAAAAACGTTTATTCTTCCCAGATCAAATTTGCCCTGAGAGGGAAATTTGTCTACTGATATGAGGATCTCGAATGCAAAATTTTTTTGAAATCTGATAATATTAACTACTGCAGCCCTAAAGTTTAAAAATATGCAAAAATTCAGGTGGAAATGAGAAAAAAATTGCCAATGGAGACTGAGGTATTGTAAATATTGAAATTTTAGTAAGCATCAACAATTAATTTATGTTTCTGTATTATGTTTCTCAATTTTTAAATTTATTTAACCAAATCTATGGTTTTACGACGCCTGGGAATGGACAACAAATTTCGAGTATAGGCAACCCGCAAACCGTCCAAAAATTCTGGTGGAATGGATAATCCCCTTACATTTTGCCTTTTGGAAGCTATAATTGTCAAAATTTTCCTGTTTTCTAAAATTGTATTCCGTTAGAAATGTAATGGCCATCGTTTGGCGTAAAGTAATCTGTGGAAAAACCTAAAAATATGTTAATTTTGACAAATAAATATGCATGATTTAATATGATTCAAAAATTATTTAGGCTATTTTAGATCATAAATTCCTTCATAGGACTTAGGACCATAGGACAAAGGAAGCGGGAAAGGTTAGAAAGAAAATGATTATTAGATTGTTCTATACTATCTGAGCAGCAAGTTCATGAGATTTGGGAAGATCAAACTGGTGAAATATCAGCAGAGAATGAATCATCCAACCCAAATGATGCCAACAATTTTATGGCAGAAAAATTGGGCATATCTATGAAGAATTTAAATTAGCCGAGATTTGCATATTCGTGTAAACGATTATGTACATCGAACCGGACTGCTATAGAACTTTTATCCGCTCTATTAGTACATATCGCAATGGTTTCTCAAGAAGATGCTTGTTGTGGACAAGAGCAAAGTGAGGAGATACCAGGAAAAATGTATTTATCTCTTCAGAAGAACATGGGAGATGTTTAACGCTAATCGCTGTAATAAAAGACTGCATATGTATGCAATAAGTCAAAAAGGAAATAAGTATGAAAAGTGTCAAAGAAAGAGTATCATTCTCGTTGAAGATTTTTGTTATCATTATCTAGGACATATCTATCCCTGTTTAAGTAAAGCAGTGAAGCTGATGGTTGCAGTTGAGAAAAAATACAACACTGGACTCCGAACTAGTGTGATGGAACTGCAGTAAATGGGCATGCTGGAGTAATCAGGAGTACTGAGATAGCATTGAGAAGGCCATTTCATTGGTTTATTTGCCCACTTCATCATAATGAACTTCAATTGAGGGACTTTATGTGCTACACCAGATTTATTAAACCGTATATATGCTACGTACAACAATTGGCCCAAAATCTTACCAGGGCACAATTGGCTAATCTTTGAGCAAATGTGATGGCATTTCAGTAGTTAAAGTAGTACCCTAATTCCTCTGAGAGTCATACGGGAGAAGCCTGGTTTATTCTAGATTGATCACAACTGGAAATCGCATTCTAATTTTATGTTTCAACAAAGAACCCTTCAAAAAAATCTGCAAATGTTGGATACATATGAGAATTAATCGTCGATACTTACTAAAATGTCAATATTTACAATACCTCAGTCTCCATAGACATTTGTTACTGTATTTTCGCATATTTTTAAACTTTAGGGCAGCAGTGGTTAATATTATCCGATTTCGGAAAAAGTTTGCATGCGCAATCCTCATATCAGTACACAACTTACTTAAACAGGGCAAATTTGGTCTGGGGAATAAGAACATTTTTTTGGTCCATCCTAATATACGTATCGGCAGCTAAAAGGCATTAAAAGTGATTTTGCTGCATATTAGAGCAAGAAACATTTGATGACTTTCATAAAAGTAAAACTAAATACATATACATTTTATGTAAAATGTTAAAATAAAAACATTGCCTTCTTATATATTTGATTGCATGATTAAAACACAAATGTACACCATGAGGCTGATCATATATAGTACATAAACCAACAGGTTTGAGATCATATTAAAAGTAAACATATTTTGATACATTTTTGAGTAAAGCCAAGGGCAGAGAGAGAATTGTAAAAGAATCAATTGTATTTTAAAGCTCAAAAGATACAAACAAGGTCACCATATTCAATAAATTATGAAATTATACATATAAATTAGCCAAAAGAACAAACATTCCATTGCTCAAGAACAAGAAAACATTCAGTATCACCATTGTACACTGAATAACTTTAAACTTAAAATAACATCAGAAGTTAATTAAGGTTTATGCCACCACAGGGATTTTATGATTAAGGAAATTCAATGAGTTGATTACAGTTGGTTCTATTCCAAACAAAAGAATCCAACCATGCTTGAATATGCTAATTTAGTTTGATAATCAAAACTTAAATTTATTTATTTCATTTATAACTCTTTAGCTAGCAACTCCTCGAAGATATAAAATCAATTCTTTTGATGTTTTAAATTGCACATCAGAAATGTCATAACTTTTGCATTAACTTACTTTAAATGCCTCTTTTATAATAATTTTGGTTTTTGATTCAAAGCTGTTTTTGGAAAACACATAACTGAGAAATGAGTTAACTCTTAAACAAAAAAGAAGTATGAAGCAGTAAAAACTGACAC
The DNA here is from genome assembly GCA_947579665.1 of Sympetrum striolatum. Taxonomy (NCBI): domain Eukaryota; kingdom Metazoa; phylum Arthropoda; class Insecta; order Odonata; family Libellulidae; genus Sympetrum; species Sympetrum striolatum. The sequence continues at coordinate 107,275,504 of OX388344.1, read as the reverse complement.
ATTTAAAAACAATATGCAAGTCATGAGCTATATTCTGAGCTAAGTTGGCCAATTTTCAAGCTGCAACAATGGAGGACAACCACTTTCTTTTCTGGAATATATTTCATTAGAGTACAATTATTCCTTTTGGAATTAGTCCAAAAATATAACTCTGATTTTACTCAACAATAAATCAATCATCACATCACATTTAGCATGTCTTCTCATCAGTTTGTTCTCACATACATAACCAGCGCTTTCTTGAGGTACATTACGTTGCAGGGCACAAATATGAAAGGATATAAATTATTGGCTAGTATTTTGTGATTTAGCAATAGAGTTTATGTTAATTAGTAGCGATTCCTCTGCCATAGCCTCAAATGCACCAAGCATATCATAATTATTTCAAACTTTACGAAACATTTCATAATCCTAATTCAATCAATTTTAATAATATACTTTCAATAAATAAAGCCTACTATTTACAATATATTATCTGTTTATCTCAAATATGGTTCATTGTGAGCACCATTATTCAACAATATGTACAAAAATTATGTAATAAAATACTATTAAGAGTTGGTACAAAAGACTGTCTATAAGAACAGGCTGAATTGAATAAAGATGATTTATTCAGTTCAAAAATTTTCAACATATTTCCACATAAAATAATAATAATTCAGCCTTGTAATATCCATAAACTTTAAAGAAGAATTTCAGATTCATAAAAAAATCTATTAAAATTTCCAAGATAAAATTTTTGCGACAAAAATACTTTTAAAAATACTTCAAACCTTTGATATTTACTACTAAAAGAGATCTACCAAATATTGACTAAAAGCGATGTAACAAACCACAGAGCCCAACAAATCTGAGCAAAAATAAATTGAATCGACACTTTTGGTGAAAGAGCTGTGACGGATTAAGACTCGGCCAACACTCAATCCTCGCTTAAAATCTCCTTCTCCGTTTCATCCTGAAAATTATGAAAATAATACTTAACTAGAAAAATATGATAAGTTAATACTATGAATGAGTATATTTAAATAGCTTGGAATTCACAAATTTTGTTGACCAATCACTAATTTACTACAGATTTTTATGGAAATTAAATTAATTAGTTAGAAAACATGTGTAAAATGGTGTTCTTATACACTTTTACACTAAAATAACAACAAAAAATCTTATCAAATCACTTTAATGCTACATTTAAAATTAAAAGTTACTGTTAGACATGGCATTGGATGGAAGGAATGAACTGAAATTTTCTTATGAAATATTTGAGAGAAACTTGCTTAATGAAGGCATTTACTTAGTTAATGTCTAAATACGCATTATATTGTGTCACTGCATAAAAGGAGAATAAAACGATATTTCAAGATTAAATGCTATTCTATGAAAAAAATAAAAAGGTTGAGAAGCTCATGAATAAAAAAGGGAAATTCTAAGAATAAATTTGATTTTGCATTAAGGGCAATAAATATCGATTGAAAAATAATCAGAAATGAATCTCAGCTATTTTTCCAAAGAAACTCACAGGTTTATAATGTAGTGAGGTTCTTCTCCGCTAAACTTACAAGGAAATTAAAAAAAGCAAAGTGGATGTAATAATTACTTTAATAGGTGGTTTAATCATCATATTATAAAAATAGTTTATGATATAGAAAATTAAACTATATAGTACTTTCAATAATTTCCATGGATGAAATTGAAACCAGCAAGACAATTACCCCAAACTTTGATGAAAGAGACAAATCAATGATTCTCTATGAGCGATATCATAATTTCATTTGACAGGAATGCAACAGCCTTTTCCATCATTTAATTTTACATTGTTATTTTTAGATAAAGCATTGATTAGGAAATTACTCACCGTTTCAACGATAATATGCTCTCCTTCCTGAAGGGAGGTTGTGAGGATGATAAGGGTACTATCAGGAGGGAACTGAAGTCCTTCATCAGTTGTTCCATCTGCTGCCACAAAAGATACCGTGCCATCTTCTTTCACAGTCACTTCGCCCTCCATCACCACCTCCAAAGGGTCTTCTACTTGACACTCTTTATCATCGTCTTTCACCTCATCCGCCTTCACTTCTTCCACATCTTCATCCTTCACTCCACTCACATCTTCATTACCACTATCTTCTGAACAACCTTCCATCGACTTTTTACGGAGCTGTTGTAATCTCCGCCATAATGTTGTTTTAGGAACCTGAAGCAAAGCAAAACATATGACAGGCAAAACAAAATTTCAAATACAATGCTCATTAGGGTGTCCCAAGATATAAGGGAAAATTTTTTTTTTCGCAAAATCAAATTCGCATACCCTCTAATTTTTTTCTATTTTGCATTATTGACTTACTTGGGAAACACCAGATAAGTGGGAAATTAACCAACAAATTCGCACGAATTTTTGAGGGCATGTTCTTTGTTTAAAAATTGTGGACCAACCAACATAGCATCCAACGGTTTAACTCAATGGCCATTTGTTTAAAAAAAATAGCAACTTAATATTGGAGTTAGGCAACCACACCATACACGTGTACTACTATATAGATCTCGAGTTAATAGAAAATTATTTTCTTCCATTTCTTTTACTGATAACTTATATTTTTGTGATTAAATTTCATCTTGTTACCTTCCAAGCATTATTTAATTTTATTTAGCATTTATTCTAATACATATAACTCCGTACAGTGGGCTGGAATCGAAAAAAGCTGGCCAAAAATGTAAAAGTGGATTTTATTTGTGCAAACTTGGACACTTTGCATAGTTACTGCTGAATTAATTCCGTATACAGCCATTACTATTATTACTGTGTATATTACTTTCATTCAAACACATTAAAATGATACAGGGGGTTGAAGTTGTAAGTGGAATTACTTAGTACTAAAAGGGTATATTTTTTAATAGTGGGCGAAAAACATCAAATTAAACGTCCAAAACTGCTTTCTAATGGACAAGTACTGACAATTAGCTGGAGGGGACATAAAGAGGAAAGAGAATTTTTAAAGGTTAACCTTTATGTTTTTAAATATGTATGTTTTTCCAAAGATGTTCTACACAACGAATGTCACTGTAACTTGGCAAATGTTTTGTGCTGTACATGGTGTCGGAAATATTTATGTTTTAAATTAAATAATCCAAATAATTGTGAAAAATAAATCTTTAAGGAAAGTTTGTAATATTTTATGCAATTTATTTTACTGCATCGTGAGTAAAAATTAAGTAAAACTGGCAATAAATTATTCTCCAATTTTGAAGTTAGGGATTCCTGTATTACCACAGTTTATAGATATCAAAGCACGTGTCAGGAATAGTGCAATAAAATTTCCCTCGGTGAAGGCAGTCTTTGGCCTTTCCATCCTGTCTGCCCAGAATTAAAGGCACTCATAAACATATTTGTGTATTTGGGAAGAACACAGTTGAACTTTGAAAATTTAAAAGAAATCTATGCAATATCCATGAGCAGATTCTTACGGCCAGTAGACTTGATATTTAGGATTTGAAAGTTAGCACCCACACATAAAAGGCTGCCTACTCATAAATTGCATAAGTGTTATGAAGACCAAAGTGCAGGTTTATAAGATGGTGTTGTGCGAATTCGATGAATTTACTCTAATGGATCATCAGTTTGAACTTGAAGAATTTTGCAAAAAATCAATGACCGGCATTTTTTCGCAACATTAGGTCAAATTTAACTCCCAGTATAATTTAAATGTGCAGTAATCAAAGTAATTAAATTGGTAATAATAGTTATGGCTGTATATAGAATTTATTCAGCAGTAACTATGCAATGTATCAAAGTTCAAACAAATAAAATCCACTTTTATATTTTTGGCCAGCTTTTTTCGATTCCAGCCCACTGTACGGAGTTACGTATGTTAGAATAAATGCTAAATAAAATTAAAGAATGCTTGGAAGGTAAAATGATGAAATGTAATCACAAAAATATAAGTTATCACCATTAATTTCCTATTAATTCGAGATCTATATAGGAATGCATGTGTATGGTGTGGTTGCCTAACTCTGATAATCAGTTGCTATTTTTCTTAAACCAAAGGTCATTGCGATAAGTGGTCAGACACATGTAAACTATTTTTAGTCAAAGAACGTGCCCTGAAAGATTCGTGCAAATCCGTTAGTTAATTTCCCACTTACCTGGTGTCTCCCTTGTCAGTACAAATTTTCATTTTTCGAAATTGCTTGGCATTGAGTCAGCACATGTTACCATAATCCAATCGCAATAATATTTATTAGGAAAGTTAATAATGCAAAATAGATAACGCAAGACTATAGGGAGCGTGCAAGAAAGTGCCACCAGCGCTGCCTAGCGGAATTATCTGTCATTAATGGGGTGTAAACATTTGGCGGAACTCAGTGTAAGTGGTATTGGTGGTCGGTGGGCTGTTTTCAGAATTATTTCAGTTTCAATCAGAAACTGGCAGATATTTTAATTTATAGTGGTTTTGAGAAAATATTGCATCAAAAAGTAGGAAAATCCGAGATGATGAAGGCAATTCGTCCCTTCGAAAGTGGCCACGTGATAAACGTTTTTGAAACCAAATTGTCAACACGAAATTGTATCGCAGGTCATGTAATTAGACAAACTAGCGTAAATTTAAAACCGTATAATGTCGTCATTGATGTAAGTATTACTTAAATATTGAAGCTCAGAAGAAGTCGTAAGTTTGGTTTGATGAATTAATCAAATCTTTTGAAGTGCTATTTGGTGGAACTCCATATGCAATACAAACCGGAGGATGACGAGAATCGTCTAAACCAGTGGTTCCCAACGGGGGCGCTACCGCCCCCCGGTGGGCGCTGAGAAGTCTAAGGGGGGCGTTCTGTGTCCAAGTCATATTGAGGGGGCGTTGAGGTCCAGCCGCCGCCCCCTTGAGCAGTTGGCGTACTTAATGGCCACTGACAGCATTACTGACATCTTTGTTTCGATTCTTCAACTTTTGACGCTACAGCCTTTTGGTGCCAGGTGTCAGAAACATTGTTATAAATGCTTTCTTAGCTCTCGCAAAAGCTTGTGGCAGAAGGATGCGTCACGAGTGGGGTTGACCTAATCCATGGAATACTGATGGAATGGAGGGGAGGGGTACGGAGGAGAGGGGCGGAAATGCTGTTTTCAGGGCGTTTTCAATGGGAAATACAGACATTGTAACTGCCTTAAAAATTCTGCATAAAGGTTGATTGGCAAAAGGAGAATGAAACTCAACCCGATTAAAAAACACATATCTCTCCGAGAGATTGTTTTAAATCATCTCTCTACTTTGGAATATACATAGTTGTTCCAAGGATATTTTCTGTTGATGACACGACCCTATGAAAAACTTTTATTGCATTTCTTCATCGGCCTCCTTCCACATACACATAATGATGTTGTAAATTAATTTTGTTCTTGGCTGTAAAGCGCTTTCAGATTCCCAATTTTGGATAGTTCGTAATTTGTAATTGAAAATTATAGGAAAAATGAAAATACGAATATGACGGAAAGAGAGGAAAAAGTGGAAATGATTAATTGGAATGAAAATAAGTAAGCATAATCAAATAGTAGTATTTTGAAATATTACCACTGATTGTGAGAAAAAATGTTTCTCAAACCGGGACTCGGACTCAATTTTATTCATTATCGTTTTAATTGAAAAGTCTTCCAAATATCAGTGAACTATATTGAATTTGGTTAACACTGATACAGTGTGATAACATCATCGGCTTTTACTCGTAGTTTGGTTAATGAAGTTTGACAATGATTGACACAGAGAATAGAAAATAATAATAACAAACCTTTTTATGATTTCTGCTCTAACGCGCCCAATCATCACTAAAGTGCAATCCGTAATAATTGACAAGAAGTTACTCGGGGTATTCATTTAAAAACAGTTCCTATTCATGAAATGTCAACTTTCTTACACTATGAGTTAGAAAAATTATAGCTTGACAGATTATCGAGCATTAGTTCTCATTTTCTTACAATACCGTTCCTCCAACTTAACGGATGGATATGTTTGTGTTTTCAGACCTCTCTGAATAGTGAAATTGCAAATTTTTTTAGTGAACTTTCGTGCAGATATTATTATATGTCCAATAATTATTGCACAAATTACTGAAACCAAACCCAAAGTACTACAAAGGAGTGAACTATTCTGCGGTCCCTACTCGTCGTATCCAAATTTAGTTTGAAAAAATGTAATTACTTTTTACCATAAAACATAAGCATAACTTTCAATTGAATTAATTTATGCCTATAATTAAAAATATAAAATTATCAGATAGCTAGTAGCAATGAAAATACGATACGTTCGAGAATAATAGGGTTAGAAAATAGAATGCGGAATTAGACAGATATTGCGAGCTCACATTAGCTAGGAACGCCCACCTAATCGCTCAGGAATATGACAGCATCCCAGTCTCATGTTTTTCATTACAGCTTGATGAATCTACTTTGCCAAAAAACGAGTCTTTACTTCTGGTGTACGTTCGCTTCATAAAATATGAAAGCATTTGTCCAGAATTATTATTCGCAAGAACGTTAGAAACGGACACAAAAGGAAAATCTGTTTTTGGCGTTTTGGAACATTATTTGGAAGAAAAAGGTATTCCTCTGAATAATATCTTGTCTGTTGCTACCGATGGAGCTCCGGCAATGGTTGGACGTCACCTCGGTTTTATTTCATATTTGAAAAGAGCGGTACCAAATGTAGTCGCCGTGATTGTGTAATTCCCCGACAACATTTGGTGGCAAAACACCTTAGTGATCGCCTTCACCGCTCGCTACAGTATGTAATTACTGCAGTTAACAGGATCAGATGCAATGCTCTCGATGGTAGATTATTTAGAAAGCTTTGTGATGAAAATGACTAAGACTTTAATCGGTTACTATTGCACACAGAAGTTCATTGGCTGTCATAAGGTACTTGTCTAAAACGATTTTTGAACTCTTTGAAGCAGTTACTAAGTTTTTTGAAAGCAAAGATGATTTATTGAGAGTGAATTTATTGAAATGTAACAGCGATATTGCTTGTTTGACAGATTTATACAACAAATTTAATGAAACAAACTGCAAGGAAATGATTTGAATTTGATCAAAGCCAAGGCAATTATCTCTGCGTTTGTGTCAAAACTTGCTTTGTACAAACAAAATTTGGGTAAAACACAATTTCATTAGTTTCCAAATCTTTCTTCAATGAAAACTAATGATAACGACATTCTCGCTTACTGCCAGCATTTGGAAGCACTAAAAGAAGACTTTACAATTATATTTGAGGATTTACTCTATATGGTTATTCCAGATTGGGTCATAGAACCATCCTCTAACTTAGAAATCAAAGGATTATCACTGCAGGAGAATTTTATTGAATTGTCAACAAATGAAGAGTTGAAATTTAAATTAAAAAATGGGTTTCAAGAATTTTGGCTTCAACATCAAATTCCAATATTATATCCAGCCTTATGGGCTGCAGTAAATACATTTTTCATTGCTTTTCCGTCCTCATATTTAGCAGAACGAAGGTTTATCACGGTGACCAATCTATTAACTAAGAAAAGAAACAGGTTGTCAATAGTGGAACGCGGTGACTTAAGGTTATTAATGACAAAAATGGCACCAAATATTGATAAATTAGTTTCATCATATCGAGCTCAGCTGTCTCATTAACAATATTATATTAATTATTAATAACATGGTTTAATCGTTCTGTAAACAATACTTCAATATTTCATTATCTTAAGATTTTAGAAAACTAAAAAAATTGCTCTTGTTTTTCAATATATAGCATGTAAAATGTAATTAACCTAAGGGGGGCGCTCTCAAATTCTTAACTGAAAAAGTGGGCGCTGACTCGAAAAAGGTTGGGAACCTATGGTCTAAACCATCATCATGTTTTAAATGCTCTTTATTTTATTTGGTGAATTATCTAACTTTTAATTACTGGACGTACTTTACGAAGGATGCTTAGCATCACAGAACATACATTTTTGTTATTAGAAATATTTTGAGATATGTTTTTTAGGAAAGAGGAAGTACGCTAAAGGGAAAACTGCAGAGGAAATGTTTCCAACGAAGAGGAAGGGATTAAAGGTGGATGCGGTTCCTTTGGAACATCTAAATGATTTCAGCGTTAATTGTCCTTTGAGGGAAATTCTTTGGGAGAAAAATAGGATCGAGGAAACAAACACATAAAAAATTAAATTTATAATATATATTAAAGGAATAAAGATTACTCATAAAAATTGTGTAATTTCATAAATGAATTTATTTCACTTTTTATTGAATAATTGGAGGAAGAAAATTAGCAAGAATGCATGCAGTATGTACAATTTTATCCACATGTTTAAACAAATGATGTGGCAACACATTTTTCAATAGTTTGAAAATTTTAATCCTTTGCATCTCTCGACATGAATACTCACTCTTGCAATTTTTTTAGTCTGCATCACCTCCTCAGCAGTAAATCTACCATTATGCATAAGAGGAGGCTTAAGAATTATTTCATTTCCACTTGATGTGATGCCAGGAAACCCTTTATCTGCAAGAATTATATCTCCTGCTTCCAAAAGGTTTAGAAAACCAGAATGGTATGTTATGGAGGTATCACTATATCTACCACCATAACATTTAGATTTAAATGCTATTAAACCATTTGGGCTGACAGCGATGAATAATTTAAATGTATATGATGATTTATACCTTGAATATATAAATATTCTTTGTGAAATATGACTAGGTGCCTCTGATTTAATTTCTGTGCAGCCGATGATTGCACGAGTTTGTGGAAAATGTTCCTTGAATGCACAAGGCATTGTACCTTGCACGACTTCTTTGCTGGGTAAAATATCAGACTTTCAGTCTTCTGCAATAATATTTCCAAAACTCTTAAAAAAATTCTGGCAGCAGAAGTACGATGTACATTAAAAACTATGCCTAGTGCACTAAAGGATAGTCCCAATTTCATCTTCATCAAGAATAGTAATAGGATGTTCTCCTTCAGCATACAGAAGAATTCGAAGGAAGGCAGAAATGACATTAACAAGTTAAAAGTCACAAATTCAGTGATTGTTAACTGCTTCAAATTACTCTCAGCAAGTATGTCACTAAACCCATGAAAACCTCTACATCTTTCAAATGGGTCAATTGTTGCAGTAGAATTGTCTCTTGAGTCCCTGTTCTTTAACACATTTCCCCCAATGTTGCATTGACCTGAGAACTCATTCCCAAAGGAACTAGCAATAAAAATGAAAACATTATCATCAATGTCAAAACCTACTTGAGTTGACAATGATTTAAAAGTTGTCTCTTCCTCAATGCTATCAGTACCAACTGAGACATGGACACTATCAGTGTTTGTTGTGATAGCTCTTAACACCTTCCTCTTCTCAAGTCTTTCAAAACGAGATGTGTCGCTGTCTTTTAATGGTCGTTTCTTGTTAACTGGAGGAAAAACCGTTGGTATATAGGCTGGATGATTTACATTGTCACTCTTCCAACAAAGTGTGCACTGCAAATTCTCGAGTTTTGCGATGGCTGCCAGGATGTGCCATGTTGGCTGTAATAAAAATATTGAATAGTAATGGTTTATTTTTGTCATAAAAAACATTCATTTCTATGCATGTATGAACAGAATAAATGTCATAACAATCAACGTATATCATGTATGGATCAAAATATATCAAATCTCTATATCTAGGATGTTGACTTTTAACTCGACTGTCTGTCTAAAACTCTTCCACATTGTAGTAACATTTTTTGGTTTAGTCCATCAGTATTACAATATGTGGCAATTATTATACTCTCTCTTTTAATTTAATGATTTTTCTTCTTTCAAATTCACTATCCCCTCTTATTAAAATGCATGAGCCTCCATTTGTGGAATTTATTCTACTTTAACAATAAAATACAGTATATTTTATAATTTATTCAGTTACATTGATCATGCATCAACCAGTTTTCATTAAGGCATACAAATTTAGCAGTTAAAGCAAGGTCCTCCTTGAGGAAGATTTCCAGATAATTCTGTCTTCAAGACATTATTGCGATAAGAGAGTTTTTCACTCTTGTCAGTATAACTTTTATTTTCAACCTCCTATAACATTTATTATTTTCATCCCATAACCTGAATACTGTTTCAATTGTCTTCTCCAATATATATAGCCTATAAAGATGAGATGCGAACCATCTTTACTCTAACAACTGTTATGAATGCACTTATTTACGTCAAGGTTTATCACATTCAGTACTTCACAAGCAAACCTAATATGCCCATTCATTTCATCAAAAATTACACCTACATATTTGTCTTAACATTGTCACAGTAGTTCATTAACACTCCAACGTAGTCAACCAAGACATAAATAAGCACAAGACAAAATAAACAAGAACAAATTAGGAAACCTGCAATACCATATTGTACCGTTACCACTACAGTACATTAAATATGACTTAATTCACACATCATTAACATGACGTAAATGTGTATGCAACATGTTATTAAGTACTTGCACCCATACAAATTACTTTTATTCTTCTTACTATTTTTAAATTACTAATTACTTTGTTAATGTACGCAAACAACATGAAATCACTTGATGTTTGAGACATACAATAACCATTAAAGCAAATTAAATAAAGATGCTTTGTGTCCAAGATAGCTCTTGTACTCACTTTATTCTGTTGACTTGAGCAATCCAGCGTGTTTTTCTCTCAGCTTCCCATGGCCTACCTATATATTAAATCATATTAGTACAATATGTTGCAACCATTTTACTTTATAACTGTATATTTGTTAAAATACAAGTAATACATACCTGGAAATCTGTAAAATTCAATATCTTTTCCTGTAGACGAAGACTCGGAAGCATGGCATCCAACCACAGAGCAAATTCTTCTCGATCTCAGCATATTTCTTCACATAATGCCGTAAATAAAGCAATTACTATATTCACAGTAATAAAAATTACTCAATAACAGTAATAAAAATTACTTTATTTAAAAAAATGTTTCACTATAAACTCGATGTAAGCACCTTCTCAACGTCCACAACCAAATTCACCATTTACACCACAGACCACGTTTACACCCCAAAGTTTCAACTTTTCACCACTAAGAGCGCTAGCAGTTGCCATGCACGCTCCCTTTAATAGATATACACAAGTAAATATTGCTTGCATGCTGTAAACTTACTTGGAGTAAGTTTCAGGTTTCCCAATTCCTCAGCAAAGTACCATAAAAGGCATTCCAAGCTTACCATTAATTCCTGTAGGAGGAATTTTGTAAGAAATAACATCAGGACTCTTATTGTTGGTCCAAGTGCCATTTAACTCCTTATTTTTCTTGTAATATTGTTTTTCTTTCATGTGGTAACATTATGTGCACATGTGTTGTTTTGTGGTACTGGTGATTGTAGCAAATGGTATTTTGGCCCAATCACAGACAAGGAGGGACAAATGCGCTCCCTCTTCAATTTGCAGAACCTTGGTTGTATAAATAGCAAATCCCAATGAGGTCACTGAAGAAGCCATCCTGTGTCACATCCTCCAGTGACATGTGATGCAAATGATGTGAGGACTTGGAACTGAGCTGCTTTGCTTCCCTTTCTTCAGATCAGAGCAAGTGCTCAAGGATATTATTGTATTTTTGAAATAGAATTTCCTTGTACTTTTTATGGTATCTTGCTTACATTTAATTGAATCCTCATTTCTGTTACATTATGCAGTCTAATAAAGTTGAATTGAATTTTTAATCACAAATCATAATTTGATGAGGTTTTTCTTAAAAAATGTTGACCTTTTGTTTAAATTTAAATTTAATATAACATCATCATTTATCAGTACACCACTTTTAGCATCTTATGAATAAATGTAATTATATATATTACAGGGGAAGTAGAACCTCACTTAATGTGGAGTGCAATGCTAATCTCAACTTCTAACGCTGTCACCAAAAGAAAAGAATGTTACTCAAACCCAATTACTCTAGCAGAGAGTCAGTTATCCCTAGACTTATTCATAGAGTACCTGGTAAGTGAGAGCAGCAAGGGCATGTGTCATCCCCCTTTTCTGGCATGCGGCCACTGCTAAATCAAGTTTTTCATGATTAGGATTTCCCCTTTTCATCACAACTTCACCACGTTGAGCAACTGGTGGAATGCGGCCATTTGCTATCAAACGAGCTCTCTCGCGAAAAAGTGTAGTTTTTGAAATCTATAACAAATTAAATTAAAATAAACAATTTTGAGCTTTAACTGGCAAAAACAATCAAATTACAAGATACTTCATTGCTTAAGGATACTACTAAAAGGTTACATATGTTTTACTACTGAAAGGTTAGAACTGAAATTCTCAAGCAATTACACTATGTGAATCATAAACCAATATAAAACCTTGGATATTTAAAAGAAAAATAATAATAATCTTTATTGGCCCAAAGTGATCTGTAACAAAAAATATAGAACAAAAGACAAGCCATAGCGTATATCTAAAAATTCAGAAATATCATTAGTATTCATTGATAAGTAAGGTTAAATACAAGTTTCTTAAACTTTTTCAAGCTTGAAATAATTTTCCTTGGGTAGTCCATTCATAGCCCTGTGAAGGACCTTTTTAACCATAGCAATACATGTGACGTCCACACTGGTTTCATGTGCTGTATTTATAAACCTTGTTATTACAGCAAAACATTCCGTAATTATTTTTGACAAAAAGAATCAACTGAAATATATAAAGTAAGGAAGTGGCAAAAATGTTGTATTTTAAGTGAGAAGTGGCTTGCAGTGCTCTTTTGATTTATCATTTGCAACAACTCTCTTTTGCAAAAGGAACACATCATGGACAAATGAACAGGAGCCCCAAAATATTATACCATAAAAAGTCATTGAAAGGAAAATTGCAGTGTTAAAAAACAGTATTCTATTCGAACTAGTTTCTTTAGACAATTTTCTTATCATGAAACAAATGGAAGTATATTTTTTAACTAGTCAATGTGATTATTCCTGGTTAATTGTGTATTAACATTGAGTTCAAGAAATATATATTAAATTTGACTTGTTGAATTGAAAAAGTATCATTTTTCAAAAGAAGGCTCTCATTTTGGGCTTTACGCTGAGGGTAGGGATTGCAATACTGGTATACCAGGATACCGAATACCGGTAATTGAGCCATTTGTACAATTTTGTTATATTGGTGTTCACAAGTTTAAAAACCGGTTTTTCGGTATTTTCTAGAAATTTTTTAAATTGTCTCCACTATATGTTCAGGTGTAGCCAACATAGCAAAATAGAATACGTTTTAATTTTTATGTCTCCCTAACGGGCGAAATTAATTACACTGTGAATACAAATTCAAAAGATTTTTCAGATTTATTACATACCCATGATAATGAATAAGAATAACTTTAAAGAACATAAAAAATCTGTTGATAATGCTTCGGTTTGGTTTCATTATTTGTATAATGAAAAGAATATGGCGGCACAATGTAGAAAATGCTTAAGAGTTATTATAGTGAATGGAGGAAGTATGTACAAGCGGACTCCATACACATTTAAAAATGAAAAATGATACAAATATGCTAAAGAGGAAAGAATCTAATAGTGATGAACATACAAATTTAAGCACATTTTCTATGCCCAAGCCATCGGGGATTTCAGATTATTTAAAAAAAAAAAGATAATTTGGATGAAATTATAAGTAAAATGACGGCATTGGATGGTTTGTCATTTCGAGTGTTTTGGACTACTTCTGAATTAAGAAAATCACTATTTGCCAGAGGTTTAAAAATCTACCAACATTGATTAACACTATTATAAGAAGTGTTATAAACTAAAGTAATGGTGTTTCCAATTCTTTGAAACATAAGCTAATACAATTAAAAATAAATGGTGAAAATTTAGTCTTAGAATTGATGAATGGACAAGTGTAAGAAATAGAGCCTATTTAAATATAAATATTAATTAAAAAAAAAATTGGAATATAGGACTTACACATGTCTCGGGAAATATGCCAACCGAAAATGTGTGGAAGTTCTTAAATCTAAATTAGGGAAACATGGAATATTGCTGAAAGAAGATATTGTATCCATAAAGACTGATGGAGCAACGGTTATGAAAAAAGTTGAAAAGTTGATTGGTGCATGTCAGCAATCGTGCTATGCAAATGGAATTCAATTAGGGGCAATAGATGTACTATACCAAAACAAAGAACAGAAGAACCCAAATACTGTAGGTATAGAAACTTCTGATTCCGACCTTGAAGAGAGTGAGAGTGATACTGACAATGAAAATAATGACAATGTAATTGTTGAAGAAGATATTGCTAATGAGAATGAAATGTTAACTCATCAAGAATTGCTTAATATAATTAATAAAGTTAAAAAATTGTTAAAATATTTAAACATTCCCCTACAAAAAATGCTATATTACAAAAATATACATTAACTGGAAATAAAACAGAACATATATTAATATTAGATTCTAAAGCAATTTGGAACAGTTTACTCCTAATGGTGGAACGGTTTTTAAAACAGAAAAATCCAATCCAAAAAGCAATAATCGACTTAAACCTGCAAATTAATTTTTCCGATAGTGAATTTGACTTAATATTCAGAACTGTATCAGCACTACTTCCAATAAAACTGGCTGTGGAGGCATTATGTCGGAGAGATTCTAATTTATTAACAGCCAATGCAACAATACATTTCATGTTGCTGTCACTTAAAGAACAGCACACATCACTATCTGAAGAGTTATATATTACCGTATTTGACGGCATATAAGACTTTTTTTCCTAAATTATGTCTCGAAAAATTTCCCTGCATCTTATATGTGAAGGTTCAACCTCCACAGGTTAACTCAACACTGAATGCTATTTTTAGCCCAGATGGTCTATACTACCTATTTCATAATTGCATTCAATGATTGTGTTAATATTTGGCTTTTACGAAACGTGACAACTAAAAGAAACTACATTTTACGTTATTGTGGTACCGCGCTTTCGCACGGACTATTAAAACCTTTTTTCCTCGTGAGTGGCCAACTTAATGAGGGTGCGTCTGATATGCCGTCAAATACAGTACATTGAAAAATCGCACAGAAGAAAGGCATACCGAAATAGAAAATGTTTTACAAATTTTAAAAATTTAGTAGGACCACTAAGTTTGGGAGTGGACTGACTGGCTCTCAGAAAATGGTATTGAGATGGATTTTAGTCAAGGTAAAAATAATTGCCCAAAGGTATATGTGAGAAAGGACATTAGAGTATTTGAGGTAAATTCTGCTCTGTTAAGTGAAGGTGGTAGTAAAATAATGTCCCCACTGACGAATGAAATAGACAATAATATTGAAAGTGTTCCCCAGTTAATTGTAAATGTAAAAGAAGCGTTGATGAATTTACTCTCAAAATATCATAAGTTGTTTTCCAATAAACCGGGGCAAGCAAAAGGGTACGTGAACCGTATTAAACTAGTTAATAATTAATATGCTAGCAGATGCAAGCATATTAATTATTAACTAGTTTAAGGGGGTCCTCAAAAGAAAAAAAAGGATTGAAAATATTCTTAAAATTCACTGCAATTTAATCGTCTGGCATCGAATCGTCTGGCATCGTCTTCCTGGTAAACTTACTATGCAGCACAACAGAAGATCGCCATTTATAACTATGTGTGAAAATTGAAGCAGAAATATTGGCTGCAACTGCCTCAAACGACGTCCTACTTTTCCCTTATATTTCTTATGTGAGAAATTTTAATGTGCTCTGGCATCGAACCCAGGAACTGCATAATCTTATTTAAATTTTTTTCTTAAGCAGAGTCTTAATATACACCTTCTAGCAAAGAAAGAACTTCCTATTATTTCGGTAAGTACATCAAAATAAATACTGAAAACTAACTCAATGTATTTTAAATGGGGGATATATTTATCGCCTGGCTTTGAACCCGGGTCTTTCTGGTGATATTTCCTATGCAACACAATAGAAGATCACCATCTCTAACTATATGTGAAAACTCAAGCAAAAATATTCGCTGCAACTGCCTCAAAGGCCATCCTACTTTACCCTTATATTCATTATGAGAGAAAAGTCATTGTGCTCTGGCATCGAACCCAGGAATAGTGCGGTCTTGTGAAAATTTTTTCGTAAACTAATTCTTACCATACATCCTCTAGCCAAGCATGAACTTCTTATCATTTCCATAAGTGCATCAAAAAAATAATGAAAAACCACTCCTATGTATTTTAAAGGGCAGATATTTGCATCTTCCTAGCATTGAACCAAGGATATTTTCCGTAAAAGTTGTTTATGTTTTCTATAGATAATGACCATATATATAGGCTCCTTGAATTTCGATTCTCTACCTATCCAGGAGGTATTTTTTAAAAATTCCGGAAAATCAAAGCAATGCATTTAAATGGAAAAAATCGGGACTTTGGGGCCCTCTGGAATCGAACCCATGACACTGAGGATCTAAATCGCAATTTTTCTGGCGGTTACACGTAATGGCCGATAGACTGTAAAAATTTCAACTCAATCACGCTTGTGGTTTAGCCTGTGAATTTGTATCCTATCTATATATATATCGATTATATATAGATGCTTCTCCGTATTCATTCATATATATAGATAGGTATATAGATAGGGATATAGATAGATAGGATACAAACTCACAGGCCAAACCTCAAGCGTCATTGACTAGAAATTTTTACGACATATTGGCCATAGAGTGTAACCACAAGAAAAATTGCAATTTCAAACCTCAGTGTCATGGGTTCGATTCCAGAGGGCCCCAAAGTCTCGATATTTCCCGTTTAAATGCATTGCTTTGATTTTCGGTAATAAAAAAAAAATACTTTCCGGATAGTTAGAGAATCAAAACTCAAGGAGCCCATGTATATGGTCATGATCTATCGAAAACAGGAATGATTTTTACGGAAAATATCCTGGGTTCGATGCTAGGTTGGGGCAAAAATCCGCCATTTAAAATGCATTGTGGCGATTTTTAAGATATTTTTGGACCTCTTCCCGATGGCATAGAAACTTGAAATTTGGCATGTAGTTAGAAGTCATAAACATAATTTATAATATAATTTTTCATATTCCCTGATGGTCATTGGTTCGATCCCAGAGGGCCATTTACATTCCTCAATGCATTTCTTACGGAGATAACGGAAACAAACTTTAGGTACTTCCCTGTATGATGTCGACTTTAAACTTTGCATAAAATAAGATTAAGGTCTTACAAATCAAACTGTGCAGTAACAGCTACCAATATTTCCTGGGTTCGACACCAGGCGTCTCTTCAATCAGTAACTGATCCGATTTTTAATAATTATTTTGAACCCTTTCCCTTTAAAATTAAAACTTGAAATTCGGTACATGGATAGAAATAATAGTTAAATTTTGAATGCATGTTTTAGATTTCCTAGATCGTCCCTGGTTCGAATCCAGAGAGCCATTTACATTCGTGAAAAGTAGGACGTCGTTTGAGGAGTTGTAGCCAATATTTCTGCTTGAATTTTCACACATAGTTAGAGGAGGTGATCTTCTATTGTGCTGCATAGTAAGTTCACCAGTTAGACCCGGGTTCGATGCCAGAAGATGAAATTGCAGCGAATTTTAAGAATATTTTCAATCCACTTTTTTTCTTTGAGGACCATCCCGATATTATGCCGGTATGAAATTAGTGTTGTCGATCTGCTTGCAGTATGCAAGCTACATTTTACTCGTACATATATATATACATGAATGAATCCGGAGAAGCATCTATATATAATAGACGAGTAAAATGTAGCTTGCATACTGCAAGCAGATCAGCAACACTAATTTCATGTCGGCATCATATCAGGACGGCCCTCAAAAGAAAAAAAATGGGATTGAAAATATTCTTAAAATTCGCTGCATTTTAATCGTCTGGCATCAAACCTAGGGCTTCCTGGTGAACTTACTATGCAGCACAATCGAAAATCACCATCTCTAACTATGTGTGAAAATTTAAGCAGAAATATTGGCTCCAACTGCCTCAAACGACGTCCTACTTTTCACGAATGTAAATGGCTCTCTGGATTCGAACCAGGGACGATCTAGGAAATCTAAAACATGTATTCAAAATTTAACTATTATTTCTATCCATGTACCGAATTTCAAGTTTTAATTTTAAAGGGAAAGGGTTCAAGATAATTATTAAAAATCGGATAATTTACTGATTGAAGTGACACCTGGTGTCGAACCCAGGAAATATTGGTAGTTGTGAATGCACAGTTTGATTTGTGAGGACTTGGTCATATTTTATGCAAAGTTAGAAGTTGATGTCATGCCGGGAAGTACCTAAAACTTTTTTCTGTTATCTCCATAAGAAATGCATTGAGGAATGTAAATGGCACTCTGGGATCGAACCAAGGACCGACAGCGAATATTTAAAATTTGATTATGAAATATATTAATGACCTCCAACTCCATGCCGAATTTCAAGTTTCCATGTCATCGGGAAGAGGTTCAAAATAAATCTTAAAAATCGCCACAATGCATTTTAAACGGCCGATTTTTGCCCCGACCTAGCATCGAACCCAGGATATTTTCGGTAAAACTCATTTATGTTTTCGATAGTTCATGACCATTTATATAGGTTCCTTGAGTTTCAATTCTCTATCTATCAGGGAAGTATTTTTTAAAAATTCCCGAAAATCACAGCAATGCATTTAAACGGGAAAAATCGGGACTTTGGGGCCCTCTGGAATCCAACCCATGACACTGAGGTTCAAAATCGCAATTTTTCTGGTGGTAACATGTAATGGCCAATACATCGTAAAAATTTGAAGCCAATGACGCTTATAGTTTAGCCTGTGAATTAGTATCCTATCTATATAGCTATATAGCTATATAAATGAATGAATCCGGAGAAGCATCTATATATAATAGATATGAATGAATCCAGAGAAGCATCTATATATAATAGATATAAAACACATAGCTGTAGGTTTTCATAATTTTTTTCATGCACTTATCGAAATGATAGGAAGTTCTTGCTTAGATAGAAGATGTACATTAAGACTCGCTTTATGAAAAACAATTAGATAAGACCAACCTGGGTTCGATGCCAGAGCACATTCATATTTCTCACATAAAGAATATAAGGGTAAAGTAGGACGGATGAAGATGCCAGATGGATAAATTGAAGTGAATTTTAAGAATATTTTCCATACTCTTTCTAGTTTTGAGGACCTTCTCAATATGATGCCAACTTGAAATTTGTGTTATCAATATGCTTGCAGTATGTAAGCAACATTTTACTTGTATTCCTTATGTGAGGAATTTTAATGTGATCTGGCATCGAACCCAGGAACAGCATGGTCTTAGCTAAATTATTTTCTTAAACCGAGTCTTAATATACATCTACAAGCTAAGCAAGAACTTCCTATCATTTCGATAAGTGCATCAAAAAAAAAATGAAAAACCCAATGTATTTTAAATAGGAGATTATTGCATTGTCCTAGCATCGAACCAAGGATATTTTCTGTGAATGTCATTAATGTTTTCGATAGATGATGTCCATATCTGTAGGCTCCTTGAGTTCTGAATCTCTACCTATCCAGGAAGTATTTTTTTAGAAATTCCTGAAAAATCAAAGCAATACATTTAAATGGGAAAAATCGGGAATTTGCAGCCTTCTGGCATTGAATCCATGACACTGAGGTTTAAATTCACCTTTTTCCTGGGGGTTTTATGTTAGGGGCTACAAGCTGTAAAAATTTCAAGTCAATGACGCTTGTAGTTTAGCCGGTGAATTACTGTGTTTGACGGCATATAAGACGCACCCTCATTAAGTTGGCCACTCACAAGGAAAAAATGTTTTAATAGTCCGTGCGAAAGCGAGGCACTGCAATAACTTAAAATGTGGTTTATTTCAGTTGTCACGTTTCGTAAAAGCCAAATACTAACACAATCATTGAATGCAATTATTAAATAGGTAGTTTAGACCATCTGGGCTAAAAATAGCATTCAGTATTGATAGTTTATCTGTGGAGGTTGAACCTTCACATATAAGACGCAGGGAAATTTTTCGAGACATAATTTAGGAAAAAAGGTGCGTCTTATATGCCGTCAAATACGGTAGTATCATATCGGGGTATCTATCTGGGTATCTATATATATGAATGAATCCGGGGAAGGAATTATATATTTTAGATATATGTATGTACATCTGGAGAAATGTCTATATATAATAGATATATGTATCTACTTATGGATTCTCACTTTACTTAAAAGTGTTTCAAGGTAAGGTCTTACTCAAGAATTATTTTATCTACAAACCTGATATTCCCGATAAACTTTGGCTATGCTATCTCCTCTGATTAGAGCATCAATGGCAGCCTGCCGTTGTTCTGCTGTGTATGGGTTTCTCAAGGACTTGTCAATTTTCTTCAATTGAGGATTTCCACTCTCCAACTCTCTTTGAACTTTCCTCCAGAGCACAGTTTTTGGTATCTTGAAATGATCTGATGCTCTTTTCAGACTAGAACCACCTGATAGAAAAACATTACAATCATAAACTCAATACGCAAAGGCATTATTTCACGGAAGGCCATAATGAAATGAATGGATTATACTTTGTAAACTCCCACAGATTCTCATGGCCACATATTTCGCTAGCAAGCCAGCATCATCTGGCACAGTTGTTTCAAAGGAATTACATTTGATATAAAGATTTTGGAATGCAATGTTGGAGAGGAGAATTAGATACGATTGGATATGAGATGAAATACGTTTTGAACGGCTTATTCCCTTTTTCTGATATTATGTAAATATAATTTTCCTCTAGTATATTGAGTGAGCAATTTAATTTGAAATTAAACCCTCTAGTAAATAATATCTTACTAATGTTATGAATAATAATGCACTAAATTCTTACTTAGACTTAGATAAGATCTATATAAAATACAGTGAATTTACATTGTTCAACAAACTAAACTGATTTCTATCATTCTTGAATAGGCAGCTCACTATTGTCAATGTTATTTCTACTATGATCAAAGAGATTTTTAGAGGTATAATTAAAGACAAGAATGAATACATATGAGATGAATACTCCCTTTCAGTCACTAAATACTCTTTTGTATTGGTTGATTGAGGATGTATGGAAATTTCTGGATTCACTGGGATATAAGTTTTTTTGTGAACCAAAGACAGTGTATCTAAAATGAATTGATCTCAATGAGCCAACGTGAATAGTCTGTCACCAGAAAGTTTAAAAAGGAATCCATTAAACCTAAGAGTCTTCCAAAGTATGCATTTCCATACTTTTACGAAGGAGTCTTTGTCTATGTCATCTTTATTTCCAATACCTTGGACTGCCTGAACAGCAGCACTGATCATCTCTCCTGGATATTCCTGGCGAATTAAGGGAAGTTGTATTCCACTGCTGCGTGCTCGCACGTACAGAGTGGACCGAGGGATATGATGGGCAGCTGCTGCTTCAATAAGCGGACGGCCCCTTCTCAATTCTGCAAGCGCTTCGCTCAGAGCTTCCTCACTTTAGGTAATACATAATGAAATACAGCTGAATTTACAAAAGAGATAACAAGCATACATTTCTAAAATCATTTGAGATATAGCATTTAAATTTAGAATTCAGCAAAGAAACATGCACAGTTTGGTCTCATTGGTAAATTTTGGAGTTGAATGCATGGTATTATAAAACACAAAGATTGCCTTCATTTATCACAATAACCTGTTGGAATGTATTAACCTACACACAAATAACAGCAATACAGCTGCCACCTAGGGCTTACTTGCGCTTTATGTTTTTCATTTGTTCTTTTGCATTGGAATCGTATATGCACAATTTGTTTCCTCTATGTCTACTGCTTGATGTGAACGTTGAGTGGTGATGAGCATGAGGAGCAATAAACCTGTTTATACTTAGACTGGAGGTCAGAGAATTATTTCAAATATGCAAATGATTGTAATAGGTTATGGGCCCAGGAACGCAAGGAAGTGAACATGGATTCTTTTCGATTAGATTACATTGAGAGTGAATTTTGGCAATAAATGGCGATGAGTGGCTAACGGAAACAGTGATAATTCTACTGCGAATGTCCCAAAGTTGGAGAATAGAAACTACTTTGCGTGGCATCTGAGAAGGAAGGTGAACTTGGTGACACAGATTGCTGGAACGCTATTAACCCAGGATTCAGCGCGCCATTTAATAGCAACCATGACGGAATCGACAGAAAGGCACTGTCGATTCTGTACAGGAGAGTGAGGGATGACTTCTTATACAACATTGATACTTGCGAGAGAGGCATGGGAACTTTTGGAAGAGATCCACAGTTCTTCCATGAAATTCCATCCACTTAAGGAGATGGTAAATGTCAGTAAACAGGATAATAAGTTGATGCAGAAATCCAATCCCTCTTGGAATCCAATGCCTGAGGTAGCAAAGGAAGGAATCCAAATTATGGAATAACTGTCCACAAATCTTTTTTTTACTGGTCTGCCCACTGATGAGTACAAGGTTTTTGTGGAAAACATACTTTGGGAGCCTATTCTCATGACAAGGCTTGTTAAGAGACGCATGCTTGAGACGGCAGCAACAGATTGCATCGGAGAGTGGGGGGACAGCGTTGGCAACATTCAGGGGCAGAACTGAGAAGACCAAGCCTGAACCAAACTTTGGAAACCAAGATGGGATGGTGGGTGCAGTAAAATATTGCTTCAAGTGATATCAACCCGGGCATATAAGCAAGTAATGTAGTAGGGTCACTGAGCTGCAGCAGATGGAAGTCCAGAATGGCAGCAAAATTGTAAGCATGAGGTCCCAACTATATAAAGGGGAAAGTATTTCCTGTGTTAGTGTTTGTGCCCCACTATCTGCTAGCGACTGCCATTAGTGGTTGCTTAATTCAGCTGCAACCAAACAATTGACTCCATGAAGAGAATTATTTGATAAAATCAAGATGTTCAGGCCGAGCATTGTGGAACGCCATAGAAAATAAATTTAAAATTTATTAGAATTATTTGAATTGTTCGTTAAGGGCTGCGTGGCCGAGGCTGCTAACACAGCATGTAAGATCAGGAATTTGTGTCCATCCTCAAGCATACGAGATAGCATACCTGCGGCATTGTGGGGGAACTGGGATGATGAAATCAAAAGACTGAGTGTTTGAGTGAAGAGCATGGCTCGCTCAAAGTAAGGGGAAACAAGAGCATTGGGCTGCGAACAAAATGCGAAGTGCTACAGACTGTACAACTTGAAAACAAAGCAAATTTTTGTTGGACTTCATGTGAGATTTCAAGAAAATGTGTTTCCATTCAAATGCCAAAAGAAATGTGAAGGTTTTAGAATTGGAGGTGATAATCTTTATGTAATTTATTAGGAGGAAGTTGTTGAAAGCATAAGTTAGATTGATGATGATGTAAATACAATTGTTAATTCTATAGTATTAGGCCGGACTTCGAGGAAAGCCATAATGAAGAAGGCACTTCGTGGTTTCCACACTGTTTTATTTAAATACAACCGGTTTCGGCTAACACCATCCTCAGGTCTGACCTGATGATGGCATTAGCCGAAACCTGCCATATTTAAATAAAACAGTGTGGAAACTACGAAGTGCCTTCTTCATTTCTCACAATTTATTAAGCTCTTTTTTTGAAAGAGGGTGATTACGTTTATGGGGTGATCGAACCTTCAACTTTGGAGGATGCTGTGACATGTGTGCATAGCAAGAAGTGGAGAAAAGCCATGGATTTAGAATACAGTCTTACGATGGATTTGAATGTGTGGGATATTGTAGAGAGACCTACCGATCAGATGGATATTGGATGTAAGTGGGTTTTCAAAGTGAAGGGAAAAATGATGATGGTGAAAATGTGGGAAGGTTTAGAGCCAGACTGGTAGTTCAGGGGTTCAAAATACAGATGGGTTTTTCCTGGGGACTAACCTTAATCCCAGAATTCGTAAGAAAAGTCTTAGACTTGCTTTAGCTGTAGAAAATGAGAGGTCAGCTCATCAATTTTGATGTAACCACAGCTTACCTGAACAGTCCTGTGTCACATGATATTTGTATGGAGCAGACTGTTCTGTATGAGGACAGAATTAAGGGTAAAGACGGCTTTGTTCATTAACTCAGAAGAAGCATTTATGGTTTGTCTTGAGCTAGCAAACACTGGAATGATTATATTGATAAAAAATTGAATGATTTGGAATTGCAGAGATGTAAGAGTGATTCCTGTATGTATTTTGGGGGAGACATTCTTTTGGGCATTTCTGTCGATGACATGATTTTGATAAATGAGAAAAGATGAGTTTTTGACTTTAAGAAATGTATTTCTGAACTACTTACTCTATGGAATTTGGGAGTCATAAGTAAAATGCTAGGGAAGCATGTGATGTATGATGAAAATCAAATTCAAATATATATATATGTTAGAGGTGGCAGACAGAAGGATGACCCGGAGCGTCATGCAGCAACAAGAGCAGGAGTTGATAGCTGGCGAGGAAGGGGTGGCGGCCAGATGAGGAGGGGGGAACGAGAAGAGGGGGCAGTTGGGAAAGGAGAGCGAGAAGTGGAGAGTGTTGTATTTGTACCAAAGGGAGAATAAAAGGAGATAGATTTGAGAACGGGAGGAAAGTCTTTCTATTGTACGTGATAAAAGAAAGAAGACCCTCGGCATCCTTACAGATCATAAGTGGGATACCTACAATCGAAACCCGGGAAGTTTTCAACAAAAGGAACGGTGCCCAAGGTACGGGAATTTGAGGACGTGGATTATTAGTGATCGTTGTGACTGTCATTGGGACCGTAAGCACACATAGCAGCAGAGAATCCAGCGGAAAGAAGGTAAGTTTGGAACTGTGTGGTGTTAAAGAAGAGCAAGTGGGAGGATTTCCGCCAAAACCTGTGTCAGTGAAGTGCCAAAACTAGTGTCGGTTGACGTCACGTAGCGTGACCTTGAGACGGCTTTGGGAAAACTGGCGAGACGGCGACCAGGGGTATCAAGGCAGAGATGACTGGAGCCTGGGGGCAGAGTTTGGGAAAGTAAAAGCCAAAGAAGACGGCGAGCTAGAGGTCGGGAGTGATTTGGGCGCATTTACTGGGATGGCAACCGTGCGCACATTTCGTGAGGAGAGGCCAAGGATCGAAGACAGTCGAGAAAATTCTAGAGAAAGAGAATTATTGAGAAAAGAATGGGATTTAATCCATAGAGAACAGGAACTTATGGATCGGGAGAGAAAACTGTTTCAATAGGAAGGGTAGAAAATGAGGCATCTACAATGTCACGTAGACATTTGGCAGAGAAGTTGTTGCCTTGTTTCAACCCATCAGAGAGAAATGGGCTTACAGCTGCAGTGGAGTGGATTAAGAGGGTCGAAGAGATAGCTGAGGCATATTTGTGGGGTCAAGCGGTGTTACTGACGCAAGTGGTGGTAAAATTAGGCGAGGCTGCCAAATTTTGGTTTGACAGCGTAGAGGAAGGTGTAAAAACATGGACAGACTTTAAAGAAAAACTTGTGCGTGGGCTCCTGACATCAGTAGACCAAACCAATGTGCATTGGGAACTTGCGGGAAGGCTGAAAAAGAAAGATGAAGAATGTGAAACGAATGCCATCGCCAAAAAGGGGAATATAGACAAGAATTCACTGATAAAGTATATACTAACTGGCATCGAGGACAGGGAGATGACCAGAGTCTTGGCAATAGCAGAGTTCGATTCGGTGCAGGACCTCCTCCAAAGCATTAAACAATACGAAAACATCTGCAGTAGAGATAGGCCCTATGTAAGGCAGGCTAACGCAAATGAAGAACAAGCACTATATTGACCACCCAAGAGAGAAGCGAATGCGATTTCGGCACCTCAAGGTAATAGACAAGAGTTGGGGATGTCAGCGGCTAGAGGGACGTGCTACAATTGCGGTGAAGCAGGTCATTTGGCTAAGGAATGCCAGAAGAGTCCAAAATTAAAATGTTTTTCTAGTGGAATGGAGGGCCAGACAATGCCTGAGGTCGACCCAAAGTGAAGAGAGTCTCAACGTCCACAGAATTCAACAGGATAGTCCCAATTTAAAAGACGAATATCATAAAAGAATACAATTAGATTGAAATTCGATGGTGGCATTCGTTGATCTAGGAAGTGACTGCGCCACTCTGATTGAGACAGCAGCAGAACGATTGGGCATCATATACAGAACAGAATCCCGAGGGTCCTGAAAGGATTTGGAGGAGAATATCGGACATTGGGGGAGGAGGTAATGAACCTGAAGATTGATGGAATTGGGATCGAAGTTGAAGTTTTTGTCGTCCCTGGCGAGGCACAAGAAGAAGAACTAATTGTAGGAAGAAGTGTGTTAGACAGAGAGGGGATTGCGGTCATCAAAACTACCAGTAGGCTGGATATATTGGGCGAAGGTATGAGGGAGAGACCATTGTTAGAGAAGGTTCCAGAAAATATTCCAAATTCTACTGACTTTCAAAGCATATTGGATGCTCAGGCGGAGATGGAAAAGAGATGGAGAGATGAAGTCAGTTTTCTGACACACAAATTTGGAAAACAGATCCAAGAGCTTCATGATGAAGTGGGAAAATTGAGAGTTGAGGAGGAAAAATGAAGGGAAAGGCTGATGATTGCAGACAGAAAAACAGAGTGGCAGAAGGAAGTCTATCGGCGTGAGCTGGATGCTAGAAGGGATTAACGATTGCAGCAGCAAGAGCAGGAACGCACGCTTCGTGAGATGGTAAGGCAAGAGGAGCAGCAAGGAAAGAAAATGAAGAGCTCAAAGAAGGGAATGATTGAGAAGGGCGGCCGTGGGATGAAGAAAAAGGAGAGATGATGAAGAAGAGGAGGAGGAAGAAGACAGTGAAGAGGAACAGAGAAGCATTTCGGAAAGAGGTGGCAGTGGATCACCGTCACGCATGAATTAGACGGAGGCTGTGAATCTGGTGACTGAAGAAGAGGAAAAGAAGATGGGCTTACGGAGCTGTGGCATGCAGATGCGGAAGGGGAGGATGGAAGAGGAAGAAGAGGGAGCGTGGGGTGCAGAGAGTGGAGTGCAGCAGTCGGGTGAATCAGGCAGCGTAGAAGAAGAGTCCAGTGAAGGGAGCTCCAGAAGGAGGACGGCGCTGGGAGCGGAGTCGAGGATGACTCCAAGGTCAGGAAGGCCGAGCTGTTAGAGGTGGCAGATAGAAGGATGACCCGGAGTGCCACGCGGCGATGAGAGCAGGAGTTGATAGCCAGCGAGAAAGGGGTGGCAGCCGGATGAGGAGGGGGGGGAACGAGAAGAGGGGAAAACGAGAAGAGGGGGCAGTTGGGAAAGGAGAGCGAGAAGTGGAGAGTATTGTATTTGTACCAAAGGGAGTAATGAAGGAGATAGATAGATAGGGGAGGAAAGTCTTTCTATTGTACGTGATAAAAGAAAGAAGACCCTCGGCATCCTTACATATGTATATACATATACACGCATTCAAAAATTACTTGCAGAATGTTGTACGGCTGAGTGTAAGCCATGTCTGGCTCCACTACCACTAGAGGAAGAGGTCAATTTTTTGAGAATGTAACATTTTTAGGAGGGTTGTTGGTATCCTGCTTTTTCTTGCTAACAATTACAGATGTGACCTTGCATTTGCTGTTCAGAAGGTGAGTGAGGCATGCAAGTCACCTACAATTGGAGGCTGGAGGTCAATCAAACATACATTGAGGTATTTACAAGGAACTGATGAGAGAAAGGGCCACCCTTTTGATATATACTGTGGAATAGCATTCCAAAGGGAAAATAATTGAGGGATTTGTGGTGATTTTTGCTGGGAGAGCTCTAACATGGCACAGCAAGATGTAATCACGTGTAGCTGCATCTGCAGAAGAGTCTGAATTTATTAGTATGTCTGAGGCAATGAGGGCAGTGAAACGGCTCAAGAATTTATTTTCAGAGTTAGGACAATTGAAATCATGTATTGAGAAGTGCGACAATACACAAGCCATGCACTTGGGTCTAACTAGAGTAGTGACTGAGAGCTCCAAACATATACACCTCCAATATCACAAGTAGATAATGTTAGCGATGCTTTCACGAAAGTATTGCCTGGCCCTAAGATTAAACATTTCAATGTTTCCTTAGGTCTTCACAGAAAGGACTGATCTGCTTATACACAGTAATACTGTGATACATGCCAAGAACATAAAGGGGGCATCCACTACGGCTAGGAGTACTTTTACATTTCTTTTCACAGTTCAAACAGTACTTTTACAATTCTTTTGCATAAATATCACTGCCTGCAGTTCATTGCCAAACTTTTTTTGCACACCCTTTCGTCTGCTAAATGGTGTTACCCTAAGTGCCTTTTCACAAGTTAGTTTCATTTTTGGCCAATGAAAAATGACATTGGATGTTACATTATTTCTGAGCACCACTGTACATTTTCTGGAACAATTTTGGAAAAGAGTGACATTTTGACTTACTCAAATTCTACCAAAACAATTAAATAAATGCAAAAGTTAAGGAAATAATTACATAAGAAACATTTTTGCAAATAAATCAATAGTATAAGCATTTAATATAAAATTGTCACAGAAGGATAATCCACTCAAGCGGATGTAAAGGATAAATTGTAATTCACTGATGATATTCTAACAGATTCGACAAAGAATTGCCAGGAATATTTTTCTACCACAAGGTAGCCAACATTGTCATTTTCTCTAAGTAACATAAATCATTTCTTCCATAATTATTCTAAGAATTTAATTAGAAATTTAGAGTTGATTCTTTGATCGATTAAATTGATACAAAAAAAAATATAAGATTCTAGATAAGGAGTTTCCTTTTTTGTTCCTGCACTCAGATTGGCTTTTGAGCAATTTATACTCATGTATATGCTATACTCCCTATTTGCTATAATAAGAAATAAGTTTATAAATTCTGTCACAATACCGCTTTTAAAATTTGTATAAGACTGACCACATGGAATAGGTTAGAAAGGTACCTGAACTAAACAAATTTTGGAATGATCTAAATTAATAATACTCAACTAATACAAGAGGTAGCACTTGAAAAAGCTTTACATATACCGGGAACCCCAGTTCCAGATGATTAATATAAATAAGCAAAATTATTTCCATTCGTTCCAATTTGTTTTAACACTAATGAAAATTAACCTAAAACTTTTATCAATTTGAATAATTTATTCAAAATAATCTTTTTTACCTATATTCCTTTCTGTAGCGCTGCTTACGATTTTTTTTTCGAGGTCCAATTTCTATTACACCTTCGCATCTCTCCACGTATCGGGGAACAGTTCTGAGCGACGGCTGGAAGGGCAAAAACAATTAAACATCTACTAAATAGTAACATCTAAAATAAAATTACTCATTGCAAGAACAAATAAAGTACTGATTTTTTTATCTGAATGGATATTTGCTAGATCTGTTGGCCCCGAAGTTCGCATGTCGGATCCACTCTACCGTTAGCAATTTAAGAGAAAAAGAATGCTTATAAAGTATGATGAGCATTGATTTAGTTGCCCTTTCCTCTCTCACGAAATTCATAATGGCTTAAATTTAATTCATTTAAAATATTTAATTTATTTTCATATGCATTGAAAAATTTCCAAATATTCTGAATACAATGAAAACGTCTTGCTCAGAACAAAAGAGAAAGCACATGCTTTATCTACTACAAAATAAATGATCTTGCACAAATAGCATATGTTTGACCTTAAACAACAAGCTGATGCTAGATCTACCTCCAACTAAATAAAATGCAACACTACAACTAAAACTTTAAATTATAAATTTGCCACATCTCCATCAGAATTCAATTATTAAGAATATTTAAAAAATATGTTTCTAGATTTAAACATCTTTGTATGTAGATGATATTGAAATATATTTATGAATAAATGCCTTTTTTGGAAATAAAATAATTTTCTAATGTTATTAAATTTTTAAATATATTTAAAACATGAAGCTATGAATACCTTTGATACTTTAGTAACTGCTTTTGTCTCAACTACTACTGAAGAATTCACTCCTTCTTTAGAGGGTGGAATGTAGGCTTCTCTCTCTAAATTGACCTCCATCACAGATTCACTAGCTGCATCCCCCTCCTTCCTAGAGATTTCCTCACTGCCAACCACCTCACACAAATTCATGGTCTCTGGCATACTCGCATCTTCTTTCTCAGCACTCTCCTCTTGATTGTCAAGATTAAACTGTCTAGCACTTTGAGAGGAATCACTGCTGTGTGCGCAACCGTCATCAGGAATCGAAACAGGAAATGAAGTAGCATTTGACAGGGCGTTTGATCCACACTCACATATCTGCTCTGCATTCATCATTCCTTCTAGATTAGGAAGACGGCTACTAACCTGCAATTCCAGAATTGTAAGATTGAAGAGACGTAATATAATTAAAGACATCCAAAAGTAAAAAATTAATGAATCACTTTTATAATTCAAACAATCGTGGCCACACATCAAAGTAGCGTTCTTCAGTAAGATCTTTGAGAATTTTAAAAAATATGATCACATTTGTGAGACTAATCATCTTAGTTATTTCTTTTTAAATATTCAATGTGCCAGAAACAAAATTCTAAATCTTTAAGCCATTCTTAACGAATTAAATGCTGAAATTTTACTATAAACAAAGGAAAGGAAAACAAAATGACTGTTTTTCACATATTAGATGGTTTTAATGTAGTTTCTTATTTCTGAATAATCTTATAAGAATATCAGGTGTGGTGGGACTGCTGTTCACTTTAGAACTAGCGTTGATATGAAATTCGTTGGATTTTACAAAAGCAATGGTAAAAAACTTTGAATGCTCAGTAAAATTAGTCATATTTGGTAGCTATAAACACGCTGTCACTGTAAAGATATTGGAGAAGCTATCCAAAATGCACCCTGTTTGATAATTGTCATTAGTATCTCATCAAAGCCAGCTGACCAACTACTTTTGAAAGAAAGGATCATCATTGGAATTTCATAGGGATTTGAAGGGAAAATTGACTGAGAGGCAGATCTGGAATGGGAGTTTGTTCTAGAAGAAGAAATGAGCACTTAAATTACTTCCATGGGATCAGCAGGTAAGGGGTCATTAAAGTTGATACTTTGTGCATGCCACCGTTGGCTTTGGTTATTTTTCTGATGAACTGTGGCCTATTCATCAAGAAATAATAATAATGTTTATTCCTTTTCAGTGATAGAAATATATATATTATATTTTACATCAATTGAAGGAATATAGGTAACCTATAAGTCGATATCACTTGCTTTAGGGTTACCGAATCTTCAAATTTATCAAACTACTAAAAATAAAAAATAAACACTTTTTGTTGAACTCAAACTTAATTAAACTATGACCACGTGTCTTGAGTGAGATGCCAAAAATACAAAAAAGGTTAACTTAAATAGCAAAAACATTAAATGAAAACATTTATACCATCTTACTTAACAAAATTTCAACATCTTTATGTTTCAGCAGCCAATCTTTTAATTTTATGGCAAATTAAATTTTACTTTTAACAGAAGTGATACACTTAGGCAAAGTACAATAAATAATAGAACTTAAGTATATACACAATTATCAAAATAATTCAATGTTTGGCTTTAAAATTACAGCATTAGATGATCTCAAATTATACACTTTTGGTTTATCCCTTTCCCATCCACGATTGAAGAATAATCTTAGAACCTTATAAACAAATAGATGCTTTAAAGGTAATAGTTTAGCTTTAACAAATAATGGGAAGGAATGCACTCTTTAAGGTGCTCTTAAAATAACTCTAATTAACTTCTTTTGAAGGAGTATTAGAGGCTTAATATTGGACATATAAGCTCCTCCCCAGCAAAGAATCCCCTACTGAAGGCGTGAATGAATCAAAGTGCAATGGACTTTTCTTAAAACTGAAAATAGGCATAAGTATCCAATCATATAAAATATTCTAATAGAAGTACCGTATTTGACAGCATATAAGACGCACTGGCATATAAGATGCACTGACATATAAGATGCACCCTCATCAAGTTTGCCACTCAAAAGGAAAAAAAGTTTTAATAGTCCGTGCAAAAGCGCAGTACCACAATAACTTAAAATGTAGTTTCTTTTAGTTGTCACGTTTCATAAAAGCCAAATATTAACACAATCATTGAATGCAATTACCAAATAGGTAGTATCTGGGCTAAAAATATCATTCAGTATTGAAAGTTAACCTGTGGAGGTTTAACCTTCACATATAAGACGCAGGGGAATTTTTCGAGACATAATTTAGGTA
The DNA here is from genome assembly GCA_947579665.1 of Sympetrum striolatum. Classification (NCBI taxonomy): domain Eukaryota; kingdom Metazoa; phylum Arthropoda; class Insecta; order Odonata; family Libellulidae; genus Sympetrum; species Sympetrum striolatum. The sequence goes on along the minus strand of OX388344.1, from coordinate 107,243,280 downwards.
AAAAGGTGCGTCTTATATGCCGTCAAATACGGTAATTAGTTCAAAGTGTAAATTATTGATATGTGATTTCCAGTTACAGTTTTCATTGAGATATATTCCCAGGTACTTTATATGTTGAACTCGCTCAATTCTAGTACAATGAGCACCAAAAATTGAGCCATCTCTTAAACACTCATAAAATTCTGACCAGTCGTCACATTTCTCAAGCTAAATAAAGCATATTTAATTTTTATGCTTAACAGCATGGAATTCTTACAAAACCAGTATTTCAACACCTTTATGTCATTCTGAATTTACTAATGCAATAGATTAAGATAACTGGCTGTGTAACATAGAGTTATATCACCAGCAAAGGAAAGGAATTAATTTCTCAATCAACTCTACCGTCACATAAATTGTTGACATATATTAAAAATAAGATTAGACCCAGAGCAGAGCCCTGTGGAACACCACAATTAAGATGAGACTTCCTATTACAGAAGTTTTTTAGCTTCACACACTGGTACCAACTGCTGAGGTAGTTATGAAACCAACCCAATGCGATACCCCTAATTCCATCTTTTTTTAATAGTATAGTATGGTTTACAGAGTTGAAAGCTTTTGTAAGGTCTATAAAGAGACCAGCAACATTTTTGCTATTATTCAGTCCCTCATAAATATTTTAGCAGGATTGTAGAAGGGCATCATCTTTACTTCTACCATTGAGAAAACAAAATTGATTATTACTACAAAAATTATGGTTATTTAAGAAATTAAACAACTATATTTTAATTTTTTTCTAATATCTTAGAAAACACAGGAAGTAAAGATATCGGCTTATAATTATTTACATCAAGCTTATCATTCATCTTAAATATAGGTATCACAATTGCTGTTTTAGTTGATCTGGGAATATCCCAGTTTGCAAACTAAGATTGGCAATATATGCATATGCTTGGGAAATTTCTACATTAACTTTTTTAATTACTCTTGGGGATAATCTGTCAAGACCTTCAGATTTCTTTGGTTTTAAATCCCTTATAATTTTACTAAGTTCTTCATCATCTGTTGGGAGAAAAAATAAAGACTCTCTCAAACTCGATCTGGGAAAAAGTCGTCTTCAATATGAAGATTAGACAGAAGATCTACATTCAGTAAATGACTTCCATTATTCATTATTTTTATAATTATATGATGGTGTCACTTAATAATAAGGATACGGATGCTAAATAGATGCTGGTATCAAAAGTTTTACAAAAATTGAAGCTCTAGGACCAATAAGCTGATGGCCAGAAATGAATAAGGCTTTGAAGGCAATTTTTCTGTTAGGCACTATTTCTCCAAGGATGATAAAAATTACTTCTATTTCTACTCATTTGCACTAAACTACCTAAATTTCTATCTAATATATATAGATGCTTCTCCGGATTCATTCATGTATATAGATAGATAGAGAGGATACAAATTCACAGGCTAAACTACAAGCGTCATTAACATGAAATTTTTACGACGTATTGGCCATTACGTGTAACCGCCAGAAAAATTGCGAATTTGAACCTCAGTGTCATGGGTTCGATTCCAGAGGGCCCCAAAGTCCCGATTTTTCCCGTTTAAATACATTGCTTTGATTTTCGGGAATTAAAAAAATATACTTACCGGATAGGTAGAAAATCGAAACTCAGGGAGCCTATATATATGGTCATTATCTATCGAAAACATAAATGAGTTTTATGGAAAATATCCTGGGTTCGATTCTAGGTCGAGGCAAAAATCGGCCGTTTAAAATGCATGGGGATAGTTTTTCATTAATTTTTTTGATGCACTTATCGGTATGTAAGGAACTTTTCGCTCACCTAGAAGATATATATTAAGAATTTGTTTAAGAAAAAAAATTTCATGAGCCAGTTATATTCCTGGGTTCGATGCCAGAGCACATTAACATTTCTCTCATAAGGAATATAAGGGAAAAGTAAGTCGTCGTTTGAGGCAGTTGCAGCCAATATTTCTGCTTGAATTTTCGCATATGGTTAAAGAATGTGATCTTCTTTAGTGCTGCATAGAAAGTATTACCAGAAAGACCCGGGTTCGATGCCGGGCGGCAAATATGTCTCCCGTTTAAAATACATTGAGTTAGTATTTCATTATTTTTTGATGCACTTATCAAAATGATAGGAAGTTCGTGCTCGGCTGGAAGATGTATAAAAAGAATTGGTTTTAGAAAAATATTTTCATAAGCCCGTACAATTCCTTGGTTTGATGCCGGAGCACATTAAATTTTCTCTCATAAGGAATACATGGGAAAAGTAGGACGTCGTTTGAGGCAGTTGCACCCAATATTTCTGCTTGAAATTTCACACATAGTTAGAGGTGTTGATCTTCTTTTGTGCTGCATATAAAATATTACCAGAAAGACCCGGGTTCGAAGCCAGGCGGTAAATATATCCCCCATTTAAAATACATTGTAGAGGTTTCATTATTTATTTTGATGCACTTATCGAAATGATAGGAGGTTCATGCTTAGATAGAAGATGTTTATTAAGACTTGGTTTAAGAAAAAAAAATAGATAAGACCATGCTGTTCTTGGGTTCGTTGCCCGAGCACATTACAATTTCTCACATATGGTATGTATATGAAAAGTAGGACGTCATTTGAGGCAGTTGCAGTCAATATTTCTGCTTGAATTTTCACACATAGTTAGAGATGGTGATCTTCTGTAGTACTGCATAGTAAGTTCACCAGGAAGGCTTGGGTTCGATGCCAGACGATTAAATTGCAGTGAATTTTAAGAATATTTTCAATGCTTTTTTTTTCTTTTGAGAACTGTCCCGATATGATGCCGATATGAAGGTGGTATTGAAATGAAATTGGTGTTGTTGATCTGCTTGCAGTATGCAAGCTACATTTTACTTGTATATGTCTATAAGTATAAGTCGATCCAGCATATAAGTTGACCTCTAAATTTTTAGGTGAATTTCAGGTTTTAACCTCTGTTCAGGATATAATTCGATCCAAAAAATAAGGCAACCCCTCTTCCCCAGCAATATTTTATGCAAAGAATAACTTCAGTATTCATAAATATAAGATAGCTTAAGGAATATTTACAGCATAAGATGAAGACGCTAGAATTGTTTCTTTCAGCTGCCATGTTAACTTCTCACCTCTGCTTAACTATTACACAAGTTTCTTTCGTTGGTATCACTCAGGCTACACAAATCAAAATGGGTTACAAAACAGATAAACATTGGTATTAAAAAATTATTATAGTAATAATAGAATCAACTGCTTGGGCCGTGACTTGGTGGTATGGATCCATCAGGAGCGAAAGTGAAAACAAACTTTTAATATTAAATATTCTGTGGCATAGTAAAAGTTTGTTTATATAGCATGGTAATATCAAATCACAACACTGCTAAAACAACTTCCATTAACTCCTAACGTTAAGCCAAATCATAACGATTATATAAACAAAAAAAACAGGATGGGTTTATCAATCTTCATTTGTAGAAAGAAAACATCAAAATACATATTAAATATTTGTAAAATAAAAAGGGAAGGGAAGAAATGAATATAATATGCAAAGAATAAATATGCTTCAAATTTATTTTGAAGATATGAACTATAGTTCAACTCTTTTATTATGAAAACATAACATACTTTCAGCCACAATCAAATTTCGGGATAAAATTTTTTTTATGTGATATCTACGTTAATTAGACTTGCCAAAAATTAGTTTTAGTAAGAAATAATTGTGGTGAGTTGAGAGAGATTGTGTACAACAAATGTTAAGCAGGCAGTTTCACTTACTGGTAAAGGGTTAAATTTTATACTCAGGGTATAAGTCAACCCCTAGTTTTGAGAGATTTTTTTAGGCTTCAAAGGTCAATTTATACGCCAGCATACACGGTATATCAGTTATTCACTTATGTTACATTGTTCAACATAAGTAATAATGCTCTACAGTTAATTTAATTTCTTTTCCTTCAAATAATTAAAAACACTAAAAATAGAAATGTTTTGCTATAATAGAAGCTCTAGGACCAATAAGCTGATGTCCAGAAATGAATAAGGCAACTTTACTGTTAGGCACTATTTCTCCAAGAATAATGAAAATTACTTTAATTTCTACTCATTTGCACTAAACTAACTTAAATGATATCAGTAATTCATTTATGTTGCATTGTTCAACATAATTAATAATGCTGTACAGATCATTTAATTTATTCCCTTCAAATAATGAATACATTACAAACTACACTACATTCAAAGACAGTTTGAAAAGTAAATTTGGATGTATGTTTTGCAGAGCTGTAAATGTTGACTATAAAACAGAACTAACCTATTATGTACACCTCTACTTGATCCCTGGCATTTTAAAGTGTCTTCAACAAAAAAGGAATATAAATTTACTAAGTTATGAAAGCATAAAATCTCCTTTAATTCATAACAGAAAGTCTCACTTTTGAATGGGTCATTTAAAATCCATTCCTGTCGACATGGAGCTCACTCATCTAGTTATTTCCTTTCTTCTTTTAAAAACCTCATTAGAAAAACCTTATATCTGTTAACAATTTCTCAGCTTTTATCATACTTTGGTATTCTCTACCTCTTTAAATCTCATTTTATCTCCTTAGGTCCACATAAAACGCACAGACAAACTTTATATACTCTAAAGATTATCTCTTTTCCACATAAACATTGATCTTTGACTACAAGATTAAATGCTTAAATTTTTCTTCAACTGCACCTCGTCCAGTCATTCAACAAGATGCACACAGTCCTGGTTTGAACCATTTCCTAACCTATATGTTTCTAGCAATAATGCCATCTTCAGGGACACTTCTTTTATCTCATTTTGTTTGCTAAATTTGACACATTTTCAAGTCATTTTCATTTTCTTTTACGCTAAGGAAGTTGTCTAAATTGTTATTGTTTATTTAACAGTTAGATTTTTCAGAATCATGAGTGACATAGGCTTTTGTAGGGATAAGATAGTTAGTAAAACCTTTTTTGCACATCCTTGTGACAGGCATCATATGTAATCCATGGCAATAAGACATACAGGGTATTTAATGATCTGATTATTGCTATATACCTAGAGCTATAAAATAATAAGGATTCAAGGGATATAGGTTCAATTTAAATATGTATCAACATTAATTACTTTTGAGGTTGAAATATTTTCTTACCTCAGAGAGACCTCTGATTTTCAGATCATCAGCAACTTTGAGCACAGACGCAAAGCGATTAGCCATAATGCAGAGTTCTCCTCGATAAACAAACTCCAATACGGCTCGGATATCCTCTGCACTCACATCTGAGAGTATTAGAGTAGGATGGCTATCCTCTGCAGTTGCAAGCAACTCCTGAAAAGAGTGCATAATTACTAACAAAGACAAACCAAATTTAAAAAATTAAAATCGCTGCAATGAACAGCTGTTCCTAATTAGCGGTATTTATTCAAGGTAAAGAGCAAAAGGTAACTTTGCACATACAGGTGTGCACCAACTGAAAAACAGAAATGTACGGCAGGAACAGGACTCAAACCTCTGCACCCACCCAAATGGTGGAAAAGCAGTCACAATTTTTTCACCAGTCACTTTAACAAGTTCACATGTCTGTTTTTCCTCCAGTGTTTATTCATTGTAGTGGGAAATGGTAAACTGATCAATATATCGAGACAAACCAGTCAAAGTAACCTCAGGACAGAATTGTCACAGTAGAACTGAATTCTTTCTAGAGATGTAGCATAATTAAATGGGGAAGGAAATTGATAGGAAAATAATACACTTGAACTACAATTCTTTTAATAAAGTCATGATGTACATAAAATGAATATTTTAAGAGTGGCAAAGGAGATCAGTTTAATTTTAACGAAAGAGTTAAATTTTGATTCGAAGAATGGGTCATGAAAGTGGTTGAACCTAAAGTTCATTGCGAGGGCTTTCAAGCTTCATTATTGGAATCATATCTAATTATAGTTATAGAATATTCTTTAACTTAAGAAACATGTTTTCTGATAAAGTTCACAAAAGAGCTATTAAACCTACGAAAATTATACAGGTTGCAAATCTTAATACTTCTCTTGCCCATTAAAACTTAGTTATTTAGCTCATTTGGCTAATAGAATTCTACCAGAAGCAATGAAAATTGGTCGCGTTCGTGGAATACGAATGCGCAGTATTTTAAATGTTGTTTTACGAATTGCAGAGAAACTAAAAAACTATACCTGAAAATATGGGCTGCAAGCTGAGAGAACGATTCTGTGAGCACGAATTTTTTCTCCTCCAGCACTCAGAGTTACATCCACCATAGATTCACTTTCCAGTAATTGTAGAAATGCTCCTGATAAATGACTGTAATAGTTATTCCACTTCAAATAATAGTCTTGGAATTTTCCGTTTGAAGACATGGCTATCTGTGAAAATCAGTATTAGTAAAAGTTATGGTCACGATTCATAAATTGCAATATTATAGAGAATTTCATTCAGCTGAATTAAAAAATTCACTCGATGTAGATGACTTGATAGAAAGTTAGGATTCACAATTATAAAGCAGTATGAATAATCATTCCATTACACTACATGATTCAGCTAGTATATATTGTGATTGTTTTTGCCGCTCTTTCTAGTATGAATCAAAGGACCGTAAGTCCAATTAATTTTGACGAGGGAACCACAGGGAACAAATTCAGGGGAACTATTTGGACTACCTTTACGCTTTCAATTGAAGAATTCTGTTCCTTGGTAAGTGCAGTCAAAATTACCTCGAAATTTCGAAAATCAGCGCTGATTATTCATGCAGATGATGATTTAACCACGTTCCAATATTTGTTTATCTTCTTGTGATTATAATAGAAGTGTATGATGCGCATATCATGTGAATAAACAAACATGGAAGCTGCTTGTGTATGAAAAATTCTAGCATCAAATTAGGACGCACAGCTAACAGCAACATTACTTCATACCTTTGAAATACTGCCTTATACCATTATACTGCTTCTTAGCTGTCGGATTTTCACCGAGAGTAGTTTTGAACGCAAAATTCTTCTATGTTGTACAGACTTTAGGACTCAACTTCTTAGCAAAATGTTTCTTAAAAATTCACGTTTTGTTTTATCATTAACTTCTAATCAAAATCCTGCAAAACGTTTCAGTCGTCTTAAATCGAAATCTACGAGTTTCCCCGCAGATTACTGTATGGATTTAGTAAGGTATTGTTATGTACATAATTTTAATTGTGTGATGTAATTGACGTATCTTACTTAATTGTATTTTCTTTATAGACAGAATGATTACGAGAGCTTTTTATGCACTCTTTTGCTCTCGGAAAGTATTCGTACGGTTGCATTTGCAGTTCGTGCTTTTAATACAGAGGTAGCTCGGGTAACTGATGTTGTTAGCAATTCAAATATTGCTCAAATGAGATTGAAATTTTGGGAAGAGGCAGTAGATAAAATGTTCAGTAATAACCCGCCAGAGCACCCAGTTGCAAAAGAAATCCACAGAGTAAGTGGAAAATAATATTAGCTGCATAAGGAGATAACTTTCCATGATATCAAACTTTTATTACATCATTACAGGCAATAAATAAACATAAGCTCTCTAAACTATATTTTAATAGACTGGTAACGTCTCGTAAAAATCAATCCTCAAAAAATGGTTTCCCTGATTTTGAATCAATGGAACAATATTCAGAAAATTCTGTGTCTTCAGTTTATTATCTCCTTCTTCAAACTGCAGGTGAGCACATTCTTTCTTGATAATTTAAAACCTTCGCCGTTACTGATTATGTCTTTTTAGGTGTACAAGACATGAATGTCGATCATGCAGCATCTCATTTGGGAAAAGCACAAGGAATTACGAACTCCCTCAGAGCTCTGCCACACTTAGCAAAATATCCTGAAACTGCTTCATTTCCTTTGCCCCTTGATTTACTGTTGAAACACAATGTTTCTACTGAAGCAATTCTAAGAGGGGGTAATGACGGCCTTAAAGAAGTCGCATATGAAGTGGCTTCTCGAGCTAAACTGCACGTTGATAAGGTTTGATTTTTATTCTAAAAATACAATGAGCATCTTTGTACGGGACAGCTGCTTTCATTTATGACGACTTGTCTTTGCAGGCTAAATCTCTTTCAACCAAATTTTCAAGAGATACTTTCCTCATTTGTCTTCCGATTGTTCCTGTTATGGGTTTTCTATCCAGATTACAGAAAGCAAACTTTAATGTTTTTGATCCTTCATTGTGCTTAAGAGACAATTTTTTACCCATGAAACTGTATTGGGCTACTTTCAGATCTTCATATTAAATGTAATTCAGTGAATTTATGTAGAGAGTAGCTCAATCCCATTTTCAATTTATTATCTGCATTAGTGAATGTCATAATTTATTATTAAGTTACTGTACAGTTTTTATTTTTGTAGTAATTCTTGTATGAATAAATTAGTTCATCTCCAGCTGCAGTGATTGTTCTATTCAATAAACTATGTTTGTTTCCTCTATTGTGGATGTAATTAAATTTATTTTGTAGCTGTTAAAAATATTTCACATTTGAAATATTTAGTCTGCAATATTGATTATTAAGGTTACATAAAATATATAGTTTTACATCCCATTTTTATAAAAATTGACTCTTTATTACAATGTAGCATAATGGTGCTGAAATTAAAAGCATGTTAGCTTCCAGAACTTCTTTCCAAACAGATGGTTAATAAACTATTTCCATGACTTTTTATAATCTGACGTTTGCTGATAAAGAATATGTTTAACAAGTTTGATCATTAAAGATTTATTTTCCATTACCTGAATCTCGTTGATGGAATAGATCTTGCTGGAGTAAATATAGTGAACTTAAATAATAATTTTTCATTGAAAATAGCAAATTTTTGGAATGTATTCCATGTATTATTGTTAAATTCAAATATATACATAGTGAGAGAAAGTAAATTAGTCGAAGTTTTCTTATTGTCATCTTAATTCTGTCTTTGTTGGTAGGTCTTTTGCTCTACTTCTTTCAATCTTTATTGAATTCTCTCTGATTTCCAATAAGGCCCTCTATCAGATGAATCCATTGCCCATTCATCGTCATTGTTTTTCTTGGACATTTTGCCATTCTACTTCATTTTAGTTTCGTTTCCCTTAATTGCGTGCAATCACTGTTTTCCTTGCTGATTTTCTGACTGCTTGATTCTTCCCCACATCAAAATCTCTCTTAGTACTTGACCCTTTTTCCATTGTTGATTATATAACAAAAAAAATCTGATGTGGCCAACACATGACTTTCTCTATATTTAAAGAAATCAACTATATTTATTGAAAACAGAAGCTTATGCCGGTAATATATAAATAACTCCAAAACAATGAGCGTTACAGAAAAATGTTTCAAACAAAAGTTGTAGTAAAATACATAACTTTTGTACAAATTGTATATAAATACATCACATTATATATAAATAACTCCAAAACAATGAGTGTTACAGAAAAATGTTTCAAACAAAAGTTGTAGTAAAATACATTATCTATAACTTTTGTACAAATTGTATGTAAATCACATTATGTCATAGATATTTAAAAACTATAATTTTTGGATAAAAAGCAACTTACGGTTAGAGAGTATTCAAGAATAACTCCTAAAAAATCAGTGTTACGAAAAATGTTCAAACAAATGTTGTAGTAAACTACATTATCTATAACTTTTGTAAATAATTGTATATACCTACATTGCATTCTGACAGAGATATTTAGAAAACATAATTTTGTTCCGGATAAACCGCAACTTCCGGCTAAGCGATATTTTTAAAAAAACTAATCAACTCTTGGCATTGTTCAGAAAATACTAAATATGAATTTTGGTAATGATCGGATAATTACTTTTTAAGATAGAGTACACACAAACTTTTTTACCACAGACAGACACGTGGACATGTTCGGGAAAATAGCGAAAACTAACTCTATGGACCCCAAAACATCTATTTCCGTCAAAATCTGGAGGTCGAATTTTTTTGCAAATACAATACTTTCTGTATACTATGTATAGGGAGAAAGTAATAAAGACATCGAAAACAAATTGAAAGCTTATCATTTAACTTTGAATAATTGATAAAAATATATCAATTTCTCAGCAAAAAGTTTTCCTTAACTTTTTGACTTAATCAATATGGATTTAAGGTTATACAGAGGTGAAAAATATTGACTTGGCTGATATACTGGTCCTGTGCTGATGATACTGGTCCCAGTCACTATTTTCCACCTCTCTATTGCTTTGGTTTAAGCACCACACTTTCAAGCAAAAATTCATTTCTATCATTCCATCATCAATATTTTAATCATCATCATCCTCCCAAAGACTTATATAAGTAAAATGGAAAATTTTATTTATTTATGGAACATTTATTAGAAGATGCTGCATAACTTTGGGAATTAATCCCCCCATGTTTACAATTTCTAGCTCTATTATAAGTGATGGTTGCTTCAAAATGTTTAGTAACATTAAAGCCGAGGCACCGATTGAGATTTTAAAGTTACACATTGTCTTCCTCTCTAGAATTCTATTTTAGTATTGGGTTGAGTTGGTATTCCTTTCTATTTAACAACCAACCGAGTGGGGTTTGGTAGATTGCTTTTATTCTAACTTCTGTTTCTTCATTATCTTGCTTTATGTCACATTGAACTGTGGATGTCGATTGCTAATGCTGCTGCCAAAGGGACATGATTGTATGTACAAATCTTATACATACGTATATTATTTAAAAACTAGTGATTTCCCCCTTCAAAAAGGACAGAATTTAAATTAAATATAGGTACCAAAGATATAAATCATCCTTATACTTAATGTGGGATATGACGCGACTTGTCTCAATTAACCACCGAAGACATTGTTATGAGGGTTAGGGGAAGAGGTATGAGGCATTGTTGTGGGCATACGATCATCGCTTTGGGCTCAAATTAAAGCTAAATGAGTATATTGCTAATGTAGAAGTTATAATTTTCCTCTTGGTACTTGCATCAGGGCCGCAACTTCCACGAACAACCTGGTCCCACTCCGTGAAATCCTCACTTACCTTAACATTCCGCACTTTACGGAATACCTTTACAACATTGCCGAAAAATTTGAGAGAAACCTCTCAAACATTAACAATCCTCTCATCAAACATTTATGGAGGTACACGCCCACGCAACGTACCAAATTAAAACGAATAATAGAACCAAAAATGGCTTCTCCATTCTAGAGTGCCAAAAAAATAAACATCTTCCTAGCACCAAAAGAAGAGGTCGTCGAAGGAGAAGGAGCAGCAGCCGTCGATCCCCAATGTACATAGCTAGATTTTAGTTTAGCCAAGTTTTAACGAGCCTTATTGCGTAATTCATGTGTGTTTCCGAGCCTTATTTAGTGTGTCATTAGCCTTACTATGGGTTCAATCTGCCTTACTGAGTATTATCGCCTATAAAGCCAGAAATGACATTTAGGCAAAAATAAGAGAGTCCGACCAAACCACCACGAGAGCAGGCATTTCTTCACCAGAAGATGTCATCACGGTGACGAAACCGGTCGTGTTTGAATAAATCTCTGTGGAAGTTACAAAGTCTTTTCAATTTTTTGAAAATTATAACGCGTGGTGAAAGCAATTTTGAAAAATTCTAATTTTGACGATTTTTCGAAGTTCCAACCTGCTCAGAATGAGTCCGTTTGGTTTATATTTTGAGAGAGTACTCACACATTTCCAATGCATTTAAGAAAATATACGTAACTCCAATACGAGAGGGAAAAATATCTACTCATTCCAATGAAACAATAAAGTCTTATACTCTATAAATTCCACTGTAAAACACCAACACGCGACCGGTTCCGGCGCTCATCAGGTTAATGTAAGGAAAAGCACAGAATATATAAAGATAAGATAGACGGGAAGGGTTGTATGCAAATGGTGATGTTGGAGGGTGTGCCAGGGAGTAGAGGGGAGAAAAGGGAAGGTTGAATTCGTTAACGATATTCTTGGAGCATTTGTCTCATTTCAAAGAAGGAAAATTTGGGACCTTCATCTTCAGCATGTGAAACTATGGGTGTAAAGGAAGGTTGGACAGGATGAGATGTTTCATGAAACTTGCATGTGGCAGTTGTCGCTTAAATGGGAAAATCCTTCTGAAAGTAATTATTTTAGCAAATGGTTTTTTCCTCGTCTTTTGCCTTATCTGTTTAACTTGGGCGATAAGATATTGGATTTCCGAGTCGAAACTTGGTGTTCGAATCCTGCAGTTCGACATTTCCCCTTGTTATCGCAGTGGATTTTCAGTTATTTTCAAGCACTGGCCATATGAAAGTCCAGGTACTTGGCGTCAAGTTGATGGGTTGCAGCCAAGAAGCGTCAGAAAAAAATATCCTCCCTAAAATGGATATCCTCCCTAAAGTTGGAAGACGTAAAGTTAGAAATGAAAAGGTCCAACATTAATGTACAGTCCCGGCCAAAATTAACGCACCACCTCCCTAGCGATCCTTACGACCGGTGGTGCGTTAATTTTGGCCAGGTGTGTACTAGGATTATGCGAGTGGGGGAAGTAATAGCCAGAGGGGAGTAGCTGTAGTGTTGGATAAGAAAGCGAGAGAATCCGTGATAGCAACCGAGCTAATAAGCGATCGGGTTATGTCGGTAGAAGTAAAGTCTAAAACAGTAAAAAACAGTTACAGTTCAGATATACTTGGCCACTGGTGATTACAATGAAGATGACGTAGACATGGTCTATGAACAAATAGAGGAGGTTATGGGAAGGGTTAAGGGCAATAAGAATCTCGTTGTTATGGGAGACTGGAACGCACTAGTTCGGCAAGGCAGAAATGGGGAAGAGGTGGGAGAATTCGGTTTAGGGAATAGAAATGACAAGAGTACAAATACGGATAGACTATTACGAGACAAAATATTCTCTATAGCATAAAAACACTCTTTCAGCACCACAACAGACGAAGCTACACACGGAAAAAGCCCAGAGACACAGATAGGTACCAAATTGATTTCATTTTGGTAAGAAAGAAATTTATAAATAGTCTTAAAAACTCGCAAAGTTATCCTGGTGACGATGTAGATTATGATCATAACCTGGTTATGATGAAAACCGAGCTTAAGTTTAAAAAGATCCCTTGGCCAAAACATACACCAAAATGAAATTAAGGAGCTCTAAGGGATGGGAAGTCTAAAGAATTTCAAGAGTCAGTAAACAAGGCTGTTGAAAGTAAGCAAAGGGAACTAACCACTAACGAGGAATGGGAAAAGTTTAAAAATTGTGTCAAGGATTGTGCAAAAAAAACTGTAGTGAGGATTAAACAAACCAAAATTAGAAAACTATGGGTAACTGTAGAAATGTTTAATAAAATGGAGGAAAGAAAGAAATAGAAAAGAGACAACACCGAACTTGGGCGCAGAAAGACCAAGGCCAAGAAATGTTTCTATGATTTAATTAGGAAAATTTATGATGAAGGGCAATGGCCAGAGGATTTGACCAAAACTATCTCGATTCCTTTGCAGAAAAAGAACAAGGTTACTCAATGTCGGGATTATCGTAGAATTAGCCTAATCTCTCACGCGGCTAAAGTATAAGCATAGACGGCCGTATTCATAGACATTGATTTTTAGTAGCTCCTAAGGCTAACTCCATAGCAGCATACTACGAGAGTTAATGAGTCTCACTAAAATGTGGTATTCATAGACCTTAACTTGCGAGCTGCTAACATAAACGGTCACTATGGGTAGCAGACGGCGCGGGACATGCATCTACGCTTGGCAACAATGTATTAACGGTATTTACTATGGGGGATTCCCAAAATCCCGCATGGTTTGGATTGTACGCGCTACAAGCAATTGGTGAAGTTGGTTTCTCTCTCGTTTTCTTAAGTGTTTCATTTTCTTATAGAGTTCATTAGGTAGGTTTAGTTAGATAGTATTATTTGATTTCCTTATTCCTTTGCGTAGTTTGGTAATATAAATTTTGAATTTAGTTGTATTACGTTTGCTTAAATTTCGTCTTCTAACTTGAATATTCGTGTACATCTTGTTTAGTCACATATTTTAATTATTACAGTTTACCTATTCAATTTATTTATGATTAGTTTTAGTTAAATTGCACCGTTTCTCTTCTTATTTGTAGATTTGGGTAACTTATTTTAGATTCTATTATTAAGGGTTAACGTAAATTTCTGTAGGTTTCTTTTGTATTTGCAACTTGTTACATCGTATAATTTAATCACTAAACTTAGCTTTATATTCCGTTTCTTTAGGTTATTATTTTCAGTATAATCTTAACAGTTTAGTTATTTATTTGTAGATTTATTTAATTTTGAAGGGTTGAAGGGAAGGTTTTCTTTGTAAAATTGTCTAGTTGGGTTGTAAGTTCGCGATGGAAATCATAAAGAGGGCTAGGTCCGGGAATTGGTCGCAAGAGGAGAAGGAAACATTGCTATCACTAATTCGAGAGAGAATCGAGGTAATAGAAAATAAAACGTGCGATGGCAGAATGATTGTCAGGAAACAGAAGATGTGGATGGAGGTGAAGAGTTTGTTTGATGCACAGCATGGAGGGGACAGGGAACTCCAAAGATTAAAGGAGCAATGGAGGAGGATGAAATCATCATCTAAAGAATCCGTGAATATGGTAAGAACCTTTCCAGTTTAAGTAATTCAATATTTTAAAGATAGAGTTCTACTTATACCTATCATTCATACAGTTGAAGAAGTACCAGAGAGGAACTGGGGGAGGAGGAGCATTTCCAGAAAATGGAAAAATAAATCCACCCACAGAAATGGATTACCAAATAATGACAATTATACCTGACCAATTTCGGAAGGACAGCTGCAGCTACGACGATGATGCTGAATTGGAGATATTGGTAAGCCTAAGAGTAAGGGATACCTTAGAATTAGCAAGTAATAAAAACTTCCCTATATTGTCAGTTTCATGTTAATGATTTTTCTTTCATGGTTGTTAACATAGCATTTGAAAAGCATATATTATATAATCATATTTACAGCAGGAGGAGGAGCTGGCCACAACTTCAGTCATTGTTGTGCAAGAGGTTGAGCCAGAGATTGTTGTGCAAGAGTCAACAATTTGCAGCAAAAGCAACAAAAAGTAAGAATCAGTACAAAGTAACATATGCAGAACAGAATTGAAGATAATCTATAACCCAGTGAGATGTACATTAATCCATGTTTACATTATATTGCAGTGAACTCGTTGAGGGAGAATTTAGGGGAGATAAGGAGACGCCTCAAAGAAGGTATGAGACTATTCCAGTATATAACTTATGATGATGCTACTGAGATAATACTGAGTTGAATGTATTTTGTTTATCTTGGGAGGTATAGGTGTTTATGTAAGATCCTTAAATGAGAAGATTTCTATAAAAACTGTAGAAAATTTTAATAATTCATATGAAATTGTGCATAAAATAACTTTTTGATGCGTGTCATTGAGATTGGTAGAATAATGGTGTCAAAAGTATCTTCACTTCAAAAGTACTCTATGACTTGTACTTTTAAAATTTAATGTACTTTAGTTTTAGTAAAATCCCATCCTTTTCTCTCTCTTTTTTCTTCTGGACTAAGTAACATTTTATAATCTTCTACTTACTATTATGTTGGAGTCAAGTTTTGTCTAGCAAAGAACAAATGAAAAGCTTTTCCTATGATTTGAACACATAAGATACAAGTAACAATTCTTAAGAGAAGATAAGCTTAATAACAAGAACAGAATGTTTGGTTAATTTTCTTACCTAAAATTTTCAGTGCTAAACGAAAGTGTAAGGAGATGTCTGCGTATGAAGAGGCCATGTGTGCGCTGCAAAAGCAGAAGATTGGTGAGCAGACAGAGCAGGTGAAAAGAAGAAGGGAGATGGAAGAGGAACTTCATAAGGAGGAGTTGGAATTGAAAAAGATGCAGATGGAAATTAGAAATGCAGAGCTGAAAATTAAAAAGGAAGATTTGGAAATTAAAAGACTCGAAAAACTATTTTGGCAAAGGAAGTTAGAAAATGGAAATATTTAAATTTCTTATTTTCATTCTCTATCTTCCTTTGCCAAAATAGTTTTTCGAGTCTAATCGAGTCGAATGAAAATAAAGAATTTTAAATAGATCCATTTCTTATTTTTTATTCAGAAGTGTTTGACAATGAAACCTCTACGAAATATGTTTCCTCTCCCTGTCAATGCTTCCTCATTGTCACTATCTTGTTCGTTTTCTTCTAAATTTTCATCCTCACTGTCATCATCGCTGCTTTCAGGTTCTGTAAAAGAAAATTAGTATGTATTAATTTGCAGTTCCAGGAGCAGACTATGGATACATCTTATTGTTATACAATGCCTACTTTATGCCAGATTAAGTTGTACTTAAGTGTATGTTAGTTCTTCCATAACTTACTTCAGAATGGCTAATCAATAATTTACTTTAAGGAAACAGCTGAAATTAACTTATTTTAACATTAACAGGTCATCTTAAGGACTATCAATGGAAAAGAAAATTCTATAGTGGAAAATCAGTCTCATAATTTGTATGCACTTTAAGAGATGATCAAGGGTTGCAGTTATAAAGAAATGTGAAGATAGCATTACCATAATAAATAGGGAAAAAGGTAATGAATTCACCTCTAAGCTCGGCCAAAGCCACCGAAACCTTTCTTAAAACTCGGCTCATTGTGGCCTGACTTAGCCCATGCATTTCAGCATTCCCTTGTTGATAGGGTCCCTTTGCAAAGAAGCAAAGAGTAGCCAGGACTTGCAGTAAAGGCGAAACAGGAAGCCCACTATTGCCTCTTGAACCTTCGTTCAACTTATTCCCAATAATGGTTAGTATGTTTTCTACCCCAGCTTTCGAAAACCTATACCTACTTTCGAAATGCCTATCGCTATATTTATCGAAAGGATCAATACGCGGAAAATAAACTTTCCGACCGCGATTTCTAACAGCCCTCTCCATATCCATCACCTCCAACACTTCGTCCACCTCCTCAAAATCCGATCCGACCATTTAAAAGTCCCTTATAAAATATAAACACTAAATTGAAAAAAAATACGCGAAATAAACTAACTATCACCTAAAATATTCCTTATAAGTACAACTAAACTACTATACAACTTTACTATTTATCTGAATGACTAAAAATTGACGAAATTTAACGTTAACTAAAATTAATGTAATAAGAATATAAACGAATACAAATGAATTTAATACAGTGCAAAAACTAAACCGAAAATAAAATAATTGCTATGAAATAAACACGGAAATTGACTACAAAGAAACCAAAAACTACTCAACTCTGAATGAAATACCTAGAAATAATAAAAGTAAAGTAAAACCTAACTAAAGTATATTAATATTAATAATTCAATATGTAAGGAATATAAAATAAAGTAAATAAATTACCTACAATATATAAATATATAACTACACAAGCCTAAACTCACTCAATCACACGACCGCACTTCGAAAGCTGGAGAAAAAAATCCAATATGGCGTCGCCGGTTACAGCTATAATCACCCAAAAAGGGTAACTAGCGAACGTGCTACCAAGGGCGGAAATTTAGACGCTTACTATTGTTAGCAACCCCTAGTTACCGTCTATGAATACCATTTTTTGAGTTAGTAGCTACTAAGGGCTATAGTAGCATACTAAAAGGACTATGAATACGGCCGAGAGTAACTATACTCTATGGTATAAGGTAGGTTCACACGAGGGGACTTTTGCCGCGCGGGTTTTATGGTTGAGGCCGGATGGGTTGCACCTTGCATTCACACAGAGGAACTTTTTGAGAGTACGTGCGGCTTCTAACGGTACTTCAACCCAAGGCCCTCTATATAGAAGGTTCGGACACTCTTTATAATCGCTCTTGCCGACAAACCTGCAACGGTATTGGTCGAAAGTAGTCACGTGATCACTTTCCGCCATGTTGGGGCCTAGTCTGGTATTAGCGAGTACTTTTTTACTGAGCGTTTGCCGAACTTACCTCTTCATTTATTCAATTTAAGAATCAATTCTTTTCAGAACATTCATTGACGGAATAATTTTTCTATTAAGTGTTCTTTTCAGAACAATCATTCTTCATCATTATCAGTTCTTTTTAGAACTTCTTTCTGTGTGTTCCCACGCTGCGTTGTGCGTAAGTTTATTGGCGAATAGGCATAATGCCGTGTTGCTGTGCAGTAGGATGCAAGAATCGAGCAGAACAAGGATTTAGAATGTTTCGCTTTCCAGCAGATTCCAACAGGAAGAAGATTTGGTTAGCAAAATTACGTCGTGATGCATGGATGCCCACTGCTCACAGCAAACTGTGTGAGGTATGTTAACTGATTATTTATATACTTGAACAAATAATTGAATTTTATTTTTTCCGTTGGAAAAAGTATAAAAATGTGTGTAATTCAGAATAAATGTACGTTTTTTTAGGTGCATTTTGACTCAACGCAATTTGAGAGCAATAGAATGGATGGTCGGAAATTACTTAAACCGTTTGCTATTCCGGAAGTTTTTCCACATCGTGCAGTAAAATCGCCTAGAAAACTACCAGCTAGACGAGAGATTGCTGCAGTGAATACAGGTTGGTGTTTCACAAAGACGGTTTTTAGAATTTTATATTTGAATCTCTCGTTATTTCACTCTTAAAGAACATTGTTCTTGATTGTTTAGGATTGACACTTACAGTTCTGCTTTTATTACTCAAGATTGTTTTCTAATAGTGCTCCATAAATGACAAAACTATATGTATCGTTTATATCTCTACAATATAGATCAGACTGCTTGCTATACCAAAAGTACTTATTTTAGATTTATTATATATTTCAGGTAAACAAACTGTCTTTAACACTGAGGGAATTGACTCAAACAATCTAATGGATTGTACTGCTGAGAATGAGGATGTTGCAGAAGATTGTATGGAGACAAGTAGGAGTGAAGAGGATAAAGATGAAACTATTAGGAAGCTTAGGTCTCAGGTCTCTGCATTGTATAAGAGGATACAGAAATTAGAAGAATCTTTGGAAGTGACCACAGAGGCAATGAAAACCTTCCTTAACCAAGATCAGCTTGAGTCTTTGGGGAAGAAATCTAATAAAGGACAAAGATGGTCAAACATAACTGTAAGAAAAGCTCTCCAAATTCGTTTCACTTGTGGAATCAAAGGTTACAATAACTTGTTAAGCTTAGGCTATCCTTTACCTAGTGATAGAACTCTGAGTAGAAGATTGGAAGAGTTTAAATTCTCTCCAGGTATTCTTGGGGAAGTGTTTGATTTTCTCAAATTGAAAGGGCAAGCCATGCATGAAGAAGAAAGGTATTGTGTGTTGCTATTGGACGAAATGACAATTGAGGAGAAGATTGAGTTGGATAGGGGATCTAAAACCCTTTTTGGCTACACCACATTGCCTAAGACTGATTCCATAGCAACACATGCTTTAGTGTTTATGCTAGCTGGTGTGTCAACAAGATGGAAACAGGTAGTTGGATACCATTTCACAGGTAATTCATTTCCGAGCCTGGATGTAAAAAATATTATCCTAGAAATAGTAAAGAGGTCTGATGAAATTGGCCTTACAGTTATTTGTATAACTTGTGATATGGGAGTTGCAATCGAGCTGTATGGAAGCAGTTTGGCATAAACTGTGGTAAATTCTCCAGGACTGTTAATTCTATTCCCCATCCATGCAGACCAGATATTAAATTGTTTTTTTATGGCAGATGTTAGCCATGTTTTGAAAAATATTCGAAACCACCTCCTAGATGAAAAGTACGTCTATTTATCCGATAATTTTGTGAAGGAAAATTCCTTGAGTTCAGCTAAAGTTTCTTTTGAGCCAGTGAAGAAACTTCTGTTAATTCAAGCAGACCGAGATTTGAAAATTGTCCCTAAATTGACAAATGACCATGTTTTTGTAAAGCAATTCCAAAGAATGAGGGTTCATCTTGCTAGGGATGTCATGAGCAGTGATGTAGCTGCTGGTATAAGATACTGTGTGAAAAGTCTAGGGTGGGATTCTGGCTATCTTGCTACTGCTTTATTTTTTGAGAAGGTTGATAAGTGGTTCTCCTTGATGTGTTCCAGGCATCCAGTTATGGCCATCAGTAAACTAAATACTGATGTATACGAGAAAATAATTTGTTTCTTAAAAGAATTTATAGAGTTTTTTGAACCATTAAAAATTGGCGATGGCAGATGGAAACCAGTCCAAACTGCAGTGACATTGAATACCAAAACAATCCTGGATTTACAGGATTTTTTCATTGATAAATGTTCATTTGGATATTTACTAACTTCTAGGTTCTGTCAGGACTCTCTCGAAAATTTATTTTCTACTATTAGGGTTAAGAATCCCATCCCATCTCCTGTTCAATTTAAGAATGCAATAAAAATAATTAGTATTTCACAATTCATGCTGATTCCCTCTAAAGGCAACTGTGATCCTGACGAAGGACATTTACTGGCAGAATTTCTTGACATTACAAGGCTGAATGTAGGAGAAGATGTAGATGATGTGGAAATCTGTTACTACAGATGTCGACCTGGATGATACAGATGAGATAGACAGAAGTTCTCTGTATTATTTTTGTGGCTATGTTGTTAGACAAGTGTTGAAGAGACTGAGGTGTGATGATTGTGAAAATTTGTTAAGAGGAGATGGAAGTGATATAGGTGATGCAGATAAAGAATTGCTGCATTTAAAGGAACAAAGAGAGCTAACAAAGTGCACTAAGTATTGTTGGGAACTTGCCTTGGAGGCTGAGACTTTATTTCAGTCCTACAAAACTTCTCTTCCAGATATAAAAAGTGACATCTTAGAATTGCTTTGTGGGAAAATGTGCAATGATAATTTAATGATTAGGTGCCATAATGTGGAACAATTGTTTTTAAAAAAATTCTTTTTGTTGCGCATAGAGTTTTATGCCAAGACTCTATCGCAGAATGGAAAAAACACCAGTGTGTCTTCTGGATATGCAAGTCGCAGTGTATACATGAGAAAAATTGTAAAATAAAACTGACATTATTTGTGATATCTCTTGTGTTACTTCATTATTTTCTTCCTGTATATCCATCTTACTTATAGAACAATAACATGACTTCTCAGTCATCATACTGGGTATGTATCTTATCATATGATAATATTAATAATAAATCGTCTTTATTTGGGCGAGATTGGGACTTAAAAGTCTCTTCTTCCATCTATCCCATGTATAGTGGTGTTGCTTTCTTTTATACTAAACCATCAGTTTATTAATAATGTTTATAATCTTAAATTCTATGTATTTTAAGGGGGGTCTGATAACTAAGGAAACATAATGCGAGTGGAATTAAGTGTTAAAAAATTCATCAAATAATCTGTTGAATAATTTATTTTCATTCCAGCAATAGAACTATCCCTTTTTTGTTTAATGTAAAATAAAGACAATATTTTTTGCAATCGTTCGCATGATTATCAAGAAATTTAGTAATTTTATAACTTCTCAAAAAAATGCTATGTTACTGAAGCAGAATACAGATTATCTACTGCAGGCCCCAATATGGCCGCCCTCCGCAAGTTGTCTGAACCTTCTATATAGAGGGCCTTGCTTCAACCTCCACTGCGGCGACGCCGAGTTGCAAACCTGTTCACACGTAGCGGCTTGGCCCTCTAGCAGTTGGGATCAGGCGCCAGTTCTCAGTGGAGTCAAGCGGAAGAAGGATATCAGTGCATCCAGTTGTGCATATACCGTAGAAAGGGGTGACTTCGGCCACGCGTGCACTGCTCCACACATTGTAAATTTATAGTACAATATCTAAAATTTCACAAAGTGTATATTTTTTTACTGCGCTTTAGAACATTGTCTGGACATATCGCCAGCAAATCCGTCTTGCTCCTTGCAACAATGACAGTACAATTGTCATGGGAACTAAATTGAAAATCGTACATTCTCGAGACAAGTCTATGAAACCTCAGTCGGGTTACTTCTCTGTTAAAGTCAAGTGAGAGAAAATGATCTTATAATTAAATGAATTCGGTCATAACCACAATATAAAAATAGTAAACATATTTGACTTAAGATCTGGTTATTATGGCCACCTATGAAAAAAATCACAATATTATGGGGTGACTTCGGCCATGTCTAGGAACAACCAGAAAGTCAGTGTTAGGCGTTTGTATCAAAAGGTACGATGAAAATAGCTTAAGAAAAGCGTTAGATGAAGTCAATAGGCGAAAAAAAAACAATTAAAAAGGCAGCAGAAAAGTACCAGGTCCTGAGGAGCACTCAGCAAGATGGGAAACGTTTGAGGAAAATCGGAGGCCAAACAGTGCTTCTTTGTGAAGAAGATATTAAATTAGTGGAAGTGCTATTAAATCTTCTATAAGTATTCGTGATATCCAAATTTTAGTGCAAACGTATTTGAACAGTAAAAAGTAAATGTTCAGTGCTTTGACAATAATTCCAGTTATTGTTTGGGTTCGAAGATTCATTAGTAGAAACAAAACACTGACTCTAAGGCTTAAAAAAAATTAAAAGGGTTTGAGTGGCAGTGAGTAGTTATCTACTAGAATTTTTTATTATTTTTGTTTTTGGAAGAAAAAAATGTAAAAAAGTTATTTTTCTTTTGAAATTTTATAAATAAAGTGGAAACACGTTATTATGAGTCAATAACGTCTTATCTCAGTACCTATTAAACAATAGATTAAGTATAATAATAATTTAAACATTTTAAGATATAAATGTTCGTAATAATAGTCATATAGTTAATTTTATAGGCGATATTTAGGAAACATATTTAGTGGCCGAAGTCACCCCATCGGTTGGGGCGCCTACGGTCGCTATTCTTAATTTTTTAAAACAAATTCCGTTGCTATAAGAAAGCGTTTTAAATACTAATTTGAATAACTAAATTTGCATGAATAAGAATTACCTCCATTCAACTTAAATTTCCTGTGCTTACAGAATGTAATTGAATTGAAAAATATTAAAAAAACTCTAAAAAACGGCCGAAGTCCCCATTGTACGGTATTGTGTAAAATGGAAGATGCCGCCGCTATTACTTTTTTTTGATTTCTTGATTTTTACTTGGTTTATACCAGAAAATTTAAACGTGTGAGAAGGATGGTGTACGAAAGGGCGAGGGAGAATTAAGGATGTAATTAATTCCTCATAGTTCATTCATAGAGGGTATAATTTAATCCTCAGAATTCAAGTTTACCAAATTTATTGTCATCTCTTTTTATTCTAAGGGGAAAAAGAAAAAAATAATGCTTGAATAAATTGGGAGAAAACCTCTACAATTTTTCTGAAAAGTTTTAGTAATTAAACAGGCATTCCTAGTTTGTTAAAATCATTAGTCTTCTCCCTTGGGAAAACCAGATGTTAAGGAATACTCAAAGGAAGTGAAAGTTTCATTCAGGCTTGGAAATGCATTCCTAGAAGAGATTAATACTGAGTTTTGCTCACGATTCTATGTGTTCAGACTTGATAAGTTATTTCTAAATAAGGGTGAAAAGGGTTGGCACCAGAGTCTACGAACTCATTCGAAGACAGGAACGATAGCTAAAGATAAGACATCCTCCGAATACAATGGGGACCTCCTGCGCAGGAGGTGGTTTACCTTTTCTAAGTTCACATTTTACTTATAAAATCAAGATGTTCAGGCCGAACTTTGTGGAAGGCCATAGCAAATAAATTTTAAACTGTTCTTCGTATTTTCCATAATATATTATTCAAAGCGACCGGTTTCGACCATTACAGTCATCTTCAGGCAATTAGTATTACTGTCATTTCTGTAATTACAGTATGTCTGTCATTTCTGGCAGCTAAAGGAGCGTCTTTGCCGCGCAAGAAAGCCGCAGATACTCGATCTCAAGGTCACTAAAGATGAGCTGCACAGTCGTTCACACGTAACAATACTCGAGGCGCGCGGCATTTCGGGCCGCGCTGCAAGAAAAGTCCCCTCGTGTGAACCTACCTTTAACCCTTAACCAGTGACGTGAAATTTTTGTCACACTACCAGTGACGTGCGGTCTGGGAGACCGCAATTTTTTAAATATCTTTAAAGTAACTAAATGACACATTTAACAAAGTTTAAAAGCCTTAATAAACTAATCAGTTATTCAATAATTTGAATTCAAATTTAACTTTATGTGAATATGAACAAAATTTCAATTATTAATCATTTTACGAAGATAGTCAAAAATTTGAATGAAAAAAACATATCCTATCAAAATAATGTCGCATATTAAAAATCAGGTGCCTATTTTTGTAGCGAAGCCTTTAATGTATTTTTGGGATGATAATTGATAAAACGTTCTTGAAAAATATTTCATTTATTGTGTTTTTCATGGATTCTGCAAACGTTCGATATTACATTTTTCGTGAAAAATGTCCTACCCCTCCATAGAAGCACAGCTCTTGCAAATTTTTTTTGTGCATTATAAAAAAACAGTTTGTCTAAATTTGGACCAACAGAAGGAGGTTTTTCGTTTTTTTCATGGAGGGCAAAGTCGGCAAGTCTTCCGCTTCTCTAGTTTATCTTCGAAATTTTGAGGTTTTTCAACTGTTAGGTTCAGAATTCGGCCTATATTGGCTCTTAATTGTGTGGGAATCTTGCTGTTTGACATCATCCTCTTTAATTGTGGCCCTACTAACTCCGCTGCAATGCATTTAATAAAATCGTACCTACCCAGATACTTCTTGTCTTTTAGAGACTGCTGGAACACAAAAGAATTCACCAATGAAATGTCTAAAATCCTAAGAAACACTGCCATTGGCCATCTCCTTGTTCTTCGTCTAGATGAGTAGCTGCTGCACATTTTATGTAGTTTATCTACTCCACCCTTGATTGAATTATAGAAAGCTATAATTTCAGGTTTCATTGTCACGTCATCAGTGCTCTCTGTGGTGCATTGACGACACCAACCAAAGAGTCCTTTTTCTCTTTGGCACATGAGGAACTAGAGTCATGTTGCCGTATATCCATACAACGAGGACCCTTTTGTGCCTTCTTTTGAAGGCCCGAACTCATTGGATATTTCCCTTTAGTTTTTTCTTATCGTCCCGACATAGGTCAGTCCTTTCACCCTCAGCTTCTAAACCAGTTCAATTGAACCAATTATCAGCTGTAATATTTCGATTGAAATGAAATATTAGCTCAGTGAGACGCGGAACTGATTGCGTAGGTTTCGAAGTCTTTTTGTCTTCCTATGACTGACCTTTTCCATTGGTACTTTTTCCGGCGTACAAATAGGCATTATACAAATAGCTATTCGATGTATCCGTCATACACATCATTTTGAGGCCATACTTAGCTGGCTTACTCAGGATGTACATTTTAAATCAGCACCGACCCCTGAAGGCAATTAACATTTCGTCAATACGAGTTGTTGTGCCCAGTGAATAGCAACAATGAGAATTTTTTACGAAATGATTTAACAAATCAGAAATTGGTGCAACTGGGTCACTTTCGTACCGAACGATTCGGTCTTCATGGTTATCAAACCGAAGACATAAAATGAGAACAGCAAATCGTTGTCCATACATTACTAAACGAAAAATTTCCTTTCCCATGCCATCTGCAGCAAAAGTACTACTAATATCTTCATCGTTAGATTTAAATATTGCCGAATATATTAATAACCCAAGTAAAGCTCTTAATTCAACATAATCTAAATCTTGGATTTCTGGCCTACTCTGGTATACTTTTCTCATAACTTCTGAAGTTTGACATTTTTCCAACACAAAATCAAATTTATTATATCGTCGTCAAAAATAAGCGACCAAAAATGGAGAGGTTGCAGTTCCATATCTAGAGGTATAACAGATTGCTTCAAACCTGGTTTTTCCGCGACAATGTTATGCAGACGAGTGTAAACGTTTCTCTTTGGCTCTTTAGGACTCCTTTTATAGAGATTTTTTCCAAATAACATCCAACTTTCTTAGAAATCGGATTCAATGAAACACTTACTTCCTCATCATCGTCTTTTTCATTCTCGTCGGAATCCGTATTGTGATCACTAACAATAATATTATCCTCCTCAATCTCACTTTCCACTTCACTCTCATCTTCCCTAAAGTATTCCATAACTTGCTCCTCAAAATCAGGAGCGTCCTGTCGTAGTATTCGGTCCATATTCCGCTGACAACATGCTTCACTAAAGGTCATTCATCCCATGCACAAATAAGTAGTGGCAACAAAGAGAAATTCTCGTAGGATTTGGTTATTCTGAGTTTGCCGCCACTTCGGTCGCATCCGTAGTAAGTGACATTCTAGTGTTAGAATCACAGCGAAATACAAAGACGAAAAATTCGGTTCCATACGCATAAGGTGTTTTAATGCAAGTATGATTTAATATTTTTCTAAAAAGATTTTTATTGTTGGAGTTGATATTATAAAATAACTAAAACAATCAGTATTCTTGAGGACGACCTCAACATTAGCCTACTATCATAAAATCCATATATTTTGCCTAATTTATGCTTTTCAAATAGTAATAACAAAGAAATATGAAAATAATAAACAAATGTAATAAATAAAGTTGAATTTTGTAAGCCTCCGTAATAATATTCACCCATATTACGAATTGAGTTTTCCCGAATTAGTGACGTGCGGTCTCTCAGACCGCGCATGAAATTAAATCGCAACTTAATAGAAATACAAGTAAGATAAATGAAATTCGAAGAATTCTATATACTACGTAAAGGTATCTAAGAAGGTACCATAAATAACAGATTTGTTAAAAATCAAATAATTTTTTTATTCACAATAAAAAAATCGCTGCGGTCTCTCAGACCGCACGTCACTGGTTAAGGGTTAAGGGTTCTGAATAGACGGGTCGAGGGAAAAATTAAAGGCCAAATCGGAGAAGACCAGTTTGGTTTTCAGAGAGGTAAAAGAACGAGGGATGCAATTAGGGTGATGAGAGTACTTGCGGAACGAAGCCTGGAATTTAAGACAGACTTATGTGTATGTTTTGTTGATCTTGAAAAGGCTTTCAATAGAGTCCAGTGGCCAAAACTGACGGGGATATTAAAGAAATATTGGTTAGACTGGAAAGATAGACGTTTAGTTCAATATCTGTATCTGAATCAAACAGATAAGGACGTAAGGACAATTGATGGGGAATCGGATTGGGCTGAATTGGGTATGGGGGTAAGACAAGGGTGTTCTATGTCAATGGTGGTGGAAGTAAAATGGTGAAAGAAGCCTGGGAAGAAATAGACAAGGGAGTTAAGGTTGGTGGGGAAGTAGTGAAGTCTGTAAGGTATGTAGATGATAAAGTTATTGGGTGTGATTCCGTAAAGGGTTTGCAAACATTTGTAAAATCTCTAAACGATATAGCAAGGGCGATTTGAATGAAAATTAACGTAAGTAAAAAGTTTTGAGGTTCAGTAAGGGAAAGAAAGCTAAGTTAACTATTAGGATGGATGGGGAAAAACTGCAGCAGGTGGATACATTTTCTTACTTGGGAAGTACTCTCTCTTGGGACGGAGGATGTAAAGATGAGGTTCGGAAAATAATAGCCTTGGTCAAGGAAGCTTTTATGAAGCGAAGGGAACTGATGACAAAGGGTCTTAACAAAGAAATCAGGAAAAGATTGGTGAAATCCCTGGTCTGGAGTGTGTTGCTCTATGGGTGCGAAACGCGGACTTTAAGATAGGAAGAAATTAAGCGTTTGAAGGCCTTAGAGATGTGGGTATGGCGTAGAATGGAAAAAGTTAGTTGGGTTCATAGGAAAACAAATACGGAGGAGTTAGAGATGGTTGGGGAGGAGAGGGCTTTAATTGACGTGATAAAGCATCGTCAGAAGAAATTGGGTGGGCCAAATATTGAGGGGAGAGGAATTGGTAAAGGTTGTAATTAAGGGTAGGATTCAAGGGAAAAACAGAGGGGAAGACTTAGCAGGATGACATAAGGGATGGGGTTAACTATGAGGAAATGAAGGAGATGGCGCTTAATAGGGATGTTAGATTGTGCATGAACCCACCGAAAGGTAGAACACTTATGAATGAATATATGCATACTACCGCATTGGTCTCCTCACATGCGAAGAAGGAGACAGAGGCATCATCAAATGCAAAGAGACGCTCAGAATAGAACTGGAAAATGCTTTGGAAGGCACAAATACGACGTCGAATTGAAATAGCTGATGATTAAATGTTATTAGCCGTTCAAAGGATTGAAAATGATGAGCCAAGTGAACCGTGAGGTCTGGAAAGCTGGCGAACACTGCTATGAAGTACACTAGAGACTAATTATCAGGCAATTTCGTGCCAAGGCGCATCTGTCTCCCACGAACGAGTGCTCAGATGTTTGCCTACCGGCTCTGTGGGAATATATTTTTAGGGATCTCCCTTTTCAATACTTGGATACATTTTCTTCTTTACTCTCTGACTCTTGAAACATGGCAAGTTTCCTTTCTATTGTGTTACTGAGGCTCACTTTGAAACTTCGCAAGGATAAGGGCCTTACATTAGTCTTCCGCATGAAAATGGCAACTTCTTCCGATAGTTTTTCAGCCAACCTCGGTTCACATGCCACAATGAAGATGAAAAGTGAGGAGCCATGCAGAGTTGCTGCAGTGCAGAAGGCGTAAGTCAAGATATTGTGCATCAGTTCGTTAGGTCTACTCACTTCCAAAAATAGTCCGGCTATCCAATTCAGACCAAAGAGAAAAAACAGGAAAAGACAATAGCGTATACGTCGTATGGTGCGCTTTCTTTTAGATGTCTCGTGAACCGTGAAAGACGTCGTCTTAGCGCAAACGAGTATCTGTAAAATCCAAGCGAAAACCAAAACATTGACAAAGACGGTGAGCGACACGGGAAATAGAACGCCGACATGGAATGCCAGTCCGCGCGGATAGCAAAAAGCCGTTTCCGGACGCATCACGTAAAGATTCGTACCACAGCACAGAGTAGACACCACAGGGATGGAAGAGAAGCCCCAAGCGAAGATCGATACCTTGAGCAACAAGTGGTTACCGGCCCTTCTCCTCGAGTCCAAAATGGTGCCAGGCGAAAGCTTCAACGACTGCAGAGCCGCTGCCACCAACATCCACATGAAGGTGGCAAGCATCGAGTAATGCAGCAGCACTCCGATGCAGACGCAAACCAGTCGAGACGTAGAAGCAGCAGCTGCGATCACGAGTTCAGCTGCGTCGAGAAGAGCGACCGATGAGAGAAGGTTCAGCTCTATCTTGCGGTAGACGCCGCGACGCCATCTAGCTACGTAAACTATCGTCGCGGTGAGACAAAAGAGAGACAAAGAGCATCCGACCAGAGTCAAAAGGCGAAGGAAGCGATGGTGGGTCTCTTTCTCCTGGATTACCTGGGGAGAAAATTGGAAGTAGTCCTCGTCCGACGGATGGTCCAGGAGAAGGAGGGCGAAATGAGTGAGGTGTGTGCAGAGACAGGCGTCCACGTTTGGCGGAAGTTCAGAAGAAGAAACGGAAATGCAGCCATCGCTGGACCATCTTCCACCCTCTCGAAAGTCCCAAAAGGAGCATTGGCCTCCCTGTTTACCTGCAAAACCGTATTTTAATCCATGAATAAATGCGTTATTCCTCGATTAATGGGTATAAACAATTATCGATGACAAAAATTCTAAATTAAAAAGAAAGAAGGATAGTAGCGTATATATGTGATATTGGTAATGTACCATACGATAATATTAAAACTATAGAATGTAGATTTCTTTATTAGAATGGAAATTTTGTTTCACTTCAGTTCGATTAATTTAAATGGACAGTTTTATAAAAACGATCTCGATCCACATTTAATCATTTTAAGTCATTTTCAAAGACGAAATTCTTCAATTGTTGAATTTCTTGATACAGAAGATGATTCAAATCATCCTCGAAATTGGGAAATTGATCGATCTTCTTCTACCAAATTAATTATTGGTCATCGTATTTGACGATGCATTTTTTATACTTAAACAATATAAGTTCGAGCATGAGTAAAATGTTCTGACCACAAAAGCACACAATTCCACAATATTTAGCTTATAATTTTTGTTTTTGAAAACTTGATCAGAAATGACAGTATTTCCCAGAGTTTTAGGAAAATAAATGAATATCAATTCCCCTCGTTGAATGGAACTGACGATCGAAAAACTCCGAGCTTCTGAAAATATATCCTAAAAAAGAAAATCGATTTTACAGGACACATTTGAAACAATGTAACGATTTCCTATAAAGGTATTCTCGTGGGGCGTCTCAAATATCGTCCCTGAGTCTAATATCGCCTAGTTGTTTTTTTCTAGCTTACAAAACTAAAGACAGTTGCCAAATAATCCTAGCAAATGAGTGGATGTGAGAGCAAAGCACTTCAGAGTCATAGACTAACTCCAAGCCCGTAACATAAGCGTTGGCTAAAATTACCATATCTGAAAATTTATCAACGGTAATTCTGCAACTCATATTTTGATCAATGCTAAGGACAAAAACATTGCCATAAGTTTATTTACGCATAAAATTAAAATACGGGCACATTTCAGTAAAATATAAAATCTTTTTAATGCTGCGTCCATTTTGTGTGGCAGATGTATCAAATTCCTATCTTAAACTATCTTCACATGAGTTTTTGATATGATTAGCAAGAATTAAGCATGAAAGAGGCTGATATTTAGACTTCACATCAGCAAAAAACAGCGAAAATGGATTTGGGGATTTTGTCGCCGAGCCGGTCCGCGCAGCGCTTACGAATAATCTACTGCAATCCCAGGGTAGGTGGTTAATTGAAATAGTTACTTCAGATTCCATATCTAGAAGCCTTGTAGATTGACGTGGTATAAAACACTTGATAAGCCATCGCCGTTTACCAAGTTGTTTTCCTTACTTTATCTCAAAACTTGGCCTAAAATGGTGTCTGCCATTTTGTTGTTTTAAATGAGCATTTAGCGCGAACACTTCAACAGATCGAAAGATAAAAAGTGATGCTAGATTATTGCATCGTTGTTTTTTTCCAACAGCTTTTCTTGAAAGTTTCTATAAATCAACGAGCTTGAATGTTTCTCCGAAAAATCCTTCTTCCTCATTTTAGGTGAAAATTTCTCAAGTGTGACGCCCTGTATCTTTTTGACGCCTGGCAATATTAAAAAAAGACAGACGGAAACATAAAATTCAATATTTTTGCAATAACTATGCAAAGATTCAAATTCCGCACTAAAAAAAAACATCTTTTACCCGATGTCCAGATTTATCGATCAGCTCGCTGTGCATCGGCTTCATATGTGTGATAGAAATTGCTATGTTGCGTTCGGAGTGGTGTTTGAAGCTGTGAGGCAAGTTATTTTTCCTCCAATCAATCCAGGGAATAAACAGGTAAGTGTTTCGCAATCACTGTTTAGATTATATCAATTGAAAGCACATTAAATGATGCTCATAAAGTTGCTATTATTTCGAGATAAAACTGATTATAACCTCCGAAATTCTATTGTTTGTGTTGACTGAGCAATGTACCGCCTCCCGATACTCGTAACATCGCCAATTCAGCTTGAATTACAAATGATGTGATGCAACGTGAGATATTTAGTCAATTATTTAGATTATACGAACAAGACAATACGAACATGTGTATTTCACCTGATATTATTGCATAAATAACTGAGTTGTTTTTTGACTACATTACACATACATACGTGTAAGTCTATTAACTGTACACACATTTTTTAATAAATAACGAAACATTTGCCTTTCATCTTTTTTTATTTAAATCCTTTTTTCGTCGGTAACGTTTGAAATTAGTTTATAAAGTTATGTGTGCTCCGCTAGCAACTCATTTTTAACGGGTGCTATTAATTTCGCCTGGTGGGCAGTATTAGGAACTGCGGTAGGCGATATCTTGGGAATTTCTCTCGAGTCAGTTTTTGAAGTTTTGCTAGTTACTTACAATGGCATAGGATAAGAAGTGATTTGATCTCTGGAAACCAAAGGAGGGTAACTCCTAGTGATATTAATTTAGTTTCCAGCTTGATTTCCAAGACGCTGAGACACAGAGAAATAGTTAGGGTAGGCGATACAATCACCCTGTATAATATTCGACTGAAAATTATTTTAACTAGAATAATGTTCTAAATATATCGATTATGTAAATGTATGATTAATTTCCATAATTACTTATGCAAATACATTGCCAAAGGGGGTCCGATTTATTACGTCTCTTTCGGTACTTCAGACGCGATGAATTGGTATTCAAATGTCACGGGACTGTATAAATAGGAGTTATCGCACCGTCCACATACACTGAATGGGGAATGTAAGGAGAAACCTCATAAAGCGAGAGGTCTTCGATTTTCTGACGCGCGAGGGAATAGGTAGGGTGTTATTGCCCGAGATGGACGGACATTTTTCAATTCTGTTCTTCCTTGGGTTTTTCAGACACACTTGCAATTTTAATTAAGGACTCGTTATAATCTAATACGGATAAATCCATCAGTTATTTCGTTGGATACTGAGTAAAATTTGAAAGTGAAAATTTCCATAATTTTCGTCGAAAGGTCGTTCCATAGACATTTGCCTCTATCGAAAAACCTTCATTAATGACGCAATAATATATGTGGAAAATGAACAACGGATAAAGAAAGAATTATACACGAAATTTTCGTGAACAGCGTACCCTTTGAGAATATTAGGAGGACTTCCGTTGTATTCTGCGACGCAATGCGCGTGCCATTCCGGATATGAGAGAGTCCTATTATAGGGTCTCGAATGGGGGCCGTAAGATTGGAGGACCCAAACAGCGAACCAACTTGGAACAGCGTCGAGGTCAATCCGACGTCATCGTGGTCCTGCAACAGGTAAGCAGCCACTCTCGGGGACATTGCGAGCACGCTTCGAAGCGTTTCATTCTTCAAGATCGGTGTTAATTGTCCAGGGCGTCCATTTGGATAAACCGCGAAACCACGGACTCCCATTCCAACTTTGATGGCGGAAAAGAGCGGAGTGGAAGCCTCCGATGGTCCGCTCGCAGCCACGAGTTCATCCACAGCATTCAAGATGTCGGACGAAGATCCCGAAATGGCGTCGGCGGAAATGACGGCTTTCACATCGGACCGTAGAATGGCGTCGACCACTGTAACCACTGATGACACCTCTTCGGCAGATTCGCTCATCTCATTTTTGTAATTCTTCATTGTGTTCGCGACGTGCAAAATCTGCAAAAGAGATGGAGGATCAATCGGATTCCGAATGTAAGACAAAAATAAAGTGTTTTCCAGTTGTGATTATAAAACCAGGAAATAAGCAAAAGAATTACTCCCACTGTCCATTTGTTAAATACTCAGCCCGAAGGTCTGTTGGATTCTCCGCCAATCATGAAAGCGTTCGATAAAAGCTCCTCAAAGTATGATAGGCTGTTCTAATGTGAATGCAATTACAATGTTCAGGATGAGCTTCTACAAAGAAAATGTATTCAAACATTAAAGCACCACCTATTCGGATGTCCGAAAGGTGGCGGTCCATTATGACGAAAAGAACACATTGAGTCGATCTTGCTGCACCAACAGTCATTTAAGTTAGAAGAAATGCCAACTAAAATTAAAGATTGCTTGGAAGGTAACAAGATGAAATTTAATCGCAAAAATATAAGTTATCAGTAAAAGAAATGGAAGAAAATAATTTCCTATTAACTCGAGATCTATATAGTAATACACGTGTATGGTGTGGTTGCCTACCCCCGATGTTCAGTTGCTATTTTTTTAAAAAACAAAAGGCCATTGAGTTAGACGGTCGGACACGTGTCCACTATTTTCAATCAAAGAATATGCCCTCAAATATTCATGTGAATCCGTTTGTTAATTTCCCATTAACCTGGTGTCCCCCTTGTCAGTACAAATTTTCATTTTTCGAAATTGTTCGGCATTGAGTCGGCACAGGTTACCATAATCCAATCGCAATAATATTCATTAGGTTAATAAAGCCAAATTGAAACAAATAGAGGGCAGGAAAAAATGACTTCTATTTTTTGGCACACCCTAATGTATACATATTTTCGATTTTTTTTTTAATCACAAGGAAAAGCGAACTTGAAAAAAGTCTGACGGGGCCGGGAATCGAACCGGGGATCTTCTTCTACGCAAAGTACCTTAACCCTTTCCTTGTGCGATTCCTTAAGGTGGGTTTCCCCTTTACACCACTTTAAGTTGCCGGTGCCTCGATGAGGCCATGGCTCGTGGACAGTCGGACGAAACCACACTTGCCCTCGCACACACAGTTCCCAAAACGGCTTGTT
The DNA here is from genome assembly GCA_947579665.1 of Sympetrum striolatum. NCBI lineage: Eukaryota > Metazoa > Arthropoda > Insecta > Odonata > Libellulidae > Sympetrum > Sympetrum striolatum. The sequence goes on along the minus strand of OX388344.1, from coordinate 107,209,091 downwards.
GCAATGTTCTGGCCGGGTGGCCTCGATGGCAGCCTCACGGATAGATTATGGAAGGGCTCTTTCTCCGAAGTTACGTATGGAGTTAAATTTACACTTAAGTTGTAGGAAATCTTTAAAAAGTGTTTGAACGATATTTTCGGCAAAACGCATAATTTAAAGGATATTTAACAAAATCTGAAAGAGGTACATAAATTTCACTGGTTTTTTGGGCATTGCTTAGCATTTTTTGCTCGTCATTTTGAGCTGAAATTACAGCTAAAAAAATATAGTACTAATTTAGAAAGTATAATTTTCCTCTTTTTATTAGTACTTTTCACGATATTAGCCAAAATACACGATCAAAACGATACTTCTTCACTTTTTGGAAACATTGCCAATTTTCGAAGAGCTCTTTCTCAAAAATGTAGTGACGTATGGAGTTGAATTTACACATTTATTGTAGGAAATTTCATCTTCTTTAAAATCCGTTCGAACAATAATTTCTGTAAAACGCATAATTTAGTAGATATTTAAAAAAATCTGAAAGTGGTTGACAAATTTCACTAGTTTTTTGAGCATTGCCCAGCCAGCACAGGTCTTTTGGGCCTGCAAAATCAGTCACATACTACAGGTCCTAACAAAATATTAAAAAATCAGCTAACCTTGACCTTTTGTAAGGTCGGGCCTTTTATATGTCTAATTTGACTGGACTACGTGAATTACAGGAGATTTTTGGCCATGGCAGCGTAAATAATAGAGATACAGGGTATAGTTATTCTCTAGAATAACTAAATAGTAACCTTAACCGACACAAAGCATTCACAGCTGTTACAATTCAGTCAGAATATAACTTCGAATTTAAGAATGTTGACGTCCTGAATTTCCTCAAAATCTTTCAGGTTAATTTAAACAATTCACTTAAAAAGTTTTTTGAAGACTATCTTAAAAACTTGACCAATTTATTAGCTACATACTGCGAAAATTTTATTGAGCTATCTTTACGGCAACATGCTTAAAATTTAATTTAAAAATAGTGAGTCTTGAGTCGTGAGTAAGATTCTCAGTTTTAACGGACGAGTCAAAACCTCATCGCAACTCAAATTAGGTGTTAATGGTGTTAATAATGTGTTTAATTATCTATACTACAAAGCTTTTCTTCTAATTGGCATCGCTTTGGCTCTCTCCGGCTCTAGAAAAAAACCCCCTCGTTACTGGGTGAGGTCGACAGCAATATCCCTCGCAATAATTAAAACGTAGGCACCATTGTTGGGAACCTCGTAACTAAGCTTTCCTAGCAATGCATCCCTCGATCGTTTCAATCCCAAAACAGCCATTTTAGATTATTTATCCCAAGTCTACCTCAAAGGTATACGCAATATATCGGCTTTTCGCCATGTAAAATGTAATAATAATTTAAAGTTTATGTGGATTATATAAATTCATAATATTTATTAATAATAATATTCACCAATATTCCAGGGCAGGGTTCTGAAAACAAATTTCCTAATTCATGGAGCTTCTCCAATAGAAGATTCTCCACCCCTAAGACTTTTGATTTACATAAATACTGAAATCACATCTGAAAATCCATCAATATATCTATGACTTATTTGTATCTCTAGACACCATTCATGACCGCAACACAAGAGGCTGCAAAAAACTCCTCATTCCCCAGCATAGAACTAAATTATTTCACAAATCTTTCACAATCACAGCCAGTAACCTTTGGAACTCTCTTCCATCCACTATGGAAAACCTGCCATCGATGCATACCTTTAAGCGTAAATGCCACAATCATTTATTAAACATACAAATTAGCACTCAAACCTTTTGACCGCGTCCCATTTCTTTTTACCCACAATGTATTTAAGTCTTGAATCACACCCTCTTCTGTTAGTTAATCTGTTTGTTCTTTACACTATTATATCGGTTTTGATCCGCTGCCTCACGTAATATATGTACATAATTAATGATAAGGTAATTTTAGTTATTTTAAAATCTTATTTTTTTAATTTTAAATTTTGTTTTGCTTATTTTCTTTGTCCATTGTTATATAAACTCTATGTTTTGATTTTTATTCATTCTCAACCTTAATATAATTAATCGTTTTGTTATTCTTGAAATATTCGTATGTGTTTTATTTTTTTAATTGCTACAATTCTTGTATTTAGGTTTAGTGTAAATTGTGAAGATATTTTATTTGATTTGATTGCTAGTAGTGAATGTGTATTGTCTCTTTTGCATAATTTGTATCTATTCTCTACTTGTCTTTCATAATTCTTTTATTCTCCTTCTTCACAAAATACTGTTTTCTACCTGTAGGTTTCGCAGGTTTTTCACACTCCCCTTCTAGGGAGTGTTTTCCTGCAGTGGAAATTTTTCCTGAGCCCTCAGCTTAGGTTTTTTTAAATCCACATACTAGTTTTCTTCGTGTACTTTTGCAAACTATCTCTTTCTTTCTGTTTTGCATATGACGATGGGTTAGGTGTAAGAAGAGACTTTCTAGTCTCAATCTCGCCCGAATAAAGGCCTTTTATTATTATTATTATTAATATGAAATACCATATTGAAAATGTCTATCTCTTACCTCTACAGCTTTAAGAGGCTCGTCCCCTTTCCGTATTTCATTTTCTAGCTTTCGCAGGGCATCCCTTTTTCCTCTGGAAATATCTCGAAGGCGAACCGCTCTCTGCCCCACCTCATTGCAATCCTCGGGCCTCTTCGGGGCCCCGCTCCAGAAGGCACCCTCAAAGAAGTCGCCAAGACAGCGACGGACAGGTGTCGGCACACCCTCGCCATCCACACAACCGTTCTCAGCCACCGCCGTCTTGCCCACCGGAGTCTCCGGCCATAAAAAATGATTTTTTCTCTCAGATTTGCAAATCCGCGTGCTCCTCACAAACTTTACCTTTGACCCTCCATTCTTGGCTATTACCTCGGTTACGTTTGCCACTTGTCCCTTCATAAAAGCGTTGGTAGCCTCAACCGAAGGTTTGACGTACGAAACACGGATGAGGAACGTAGATCTTCCTTCTTTTAAGAGGTGAGCACTCATCTTGAATCTCGTGAGGTATTTGTACTCGGCCAGAATGGCGTCGATGGCCGATCGAGATTTTGTTAAGCCCACGACAAAGGCTTCTCTGTAATCATAACGAATGGGAAGCGAATTCGAAACGTGGCCATGCCTGTCTCGGCAGGAGAGCTCTCCTTCGACTTCGAAAAAAATTTTGAAGATGATTTTGGTCTGCAGGACTCCACGATAAGCAGTACGAAGTTCGAGGGGCATCTGCCACATCCGATCGGCGTGAGCGTCTCGATAGAGAGTGACGTCAGAGACGGGCGTCCAACTTCCGTTTGCTTTTTCCAGGTGTCCTCCGACCACTTTGCAGACGAAAAATTCTTCCAAAGGAATGGAGGTATTGATTAAGTCTGCGTTGTACACATGGAGCTGAGCGCCTTCGCTTCCTCGAGGATGTACCAACTCCAGGCGAAGAGTCCTGGAAGATCCATCCGATCTGCTGACTGGCAACTCAGGATCACCTGGCAAAAAGAATCATTTTCGAGATCATCAACACCTCCTTCCCCTTTTAGAAATAAAATTAATATTCCACATTGGGTATGCAATGATCACATCCATTGGTCTCGATCGTGAGCTTCATAGTTATTTACAAATCGATTAAATCATTAAATGTTAAAGATAATATGGAATAAAATAAATATTTTTGAGAATTTCATTAACGATAAAGCTATTGTGTCCACCGTAACATTCATTTTTTTAATTGATTTATTTATACAGTTTTCACACACAGCATAGTTGACAGTTTAAGGTGAAAGTATAACAAATGAGAAAATTGAATTATAACGATTACAAAGTATAAAACAAAGTAATTAGTAATATTTATAAAAGGGATTTTACTTTGCGTGGGTCACTCCCATAACGAATACTCTTTGGATAATGAGAGGGTGGATTCAGCAAATACGAAAAACGTTTAAAAGGAAAAAGGAGTGGAATATTGAAGTCCATCGAGAAGATAGGAACGCGAAATGTGAAGAGAGACTAAGTCTCTCTTTAATCACCTTGATGGGGGGTCATCAGAAAGGATATTTAGAACCGTATACATAAAGGCTAGATCGTATTTACTAATCCAAGAAAGAGATCCGGGGTTTCCACTATTCGGAGCTTCTTTTTCGTGGGAGACGTAGAGCAGATTGGAAATGGAAGGACGAGAGAGGGCCTACATATTAACTGGAAAACCCACGGAATTTCTAGTTAATTCCTCGAGTATTCGAAGGGTCCTTCCAACCAGTATTGGTGTCCCTTCTTTCCTTCCTACCAAGAAAACCAATCTCACCACCTTCAAGTGGGTGTACTAAAAAATAGAATAACAATATTTGTAAACCAAATGAGATATTAAACGTTATGAATATGTGCGAAACAGAAATGCTTAGCCACCGCGTCTCCGTGTGTACGAATTGACGAAGGTGCTACAAAACGGCTGAATTTGCCCCATTTTCTAGTCTCATAGGAGCCTCCTCTAGAGGCATGTAAACGGCATATTGAGGCTTGCTCATCTATTTTATTTGCAAGAGACTTCTTTTTACGCAAAAATTTGGTTGTTTAACCGAATAAAAATTTATGACAATCTTGATGTTTTTGTCGAAATTTCGAAGCAAAATTCTCACAAAACATATTTTTTGATTTCGAAAAAGATTTTTTTTATCTAATCTAAACGCTGCAATTTGGTATGATAACCAGTTGGCAACGGATGAGGGGGATCTATATTTCGGCATTCGTCCAATGACGGCCCCTCCAAAAACCTCTCGTGGAATAATGTCTACGTGAGTGGGCCACTTTAGCCGGGTATTGCATTTCGATAAAGTGGCAAAACGCTAGTGCATACCATCTTTAAGTACAACTTTTCCGCAATTTTAGCTATATTTAAATGTGTATCGGATCGTACTTTTGAATTACAACACCGGTTGTTCCTTTCACTTTTACTGACAATCAGCAGGAGTGTCGTAATTGCATGGCCTCTGATGAAATTATTGGAGAGATTTAATTTCCGGCCTTTACGGGAATGAAATAAGCAAAGGTATCCTCGAAAGAAGTAACCAGGAATAGATGTATTCCCGCCAACCACACATCGGTGGTTCTCAATGCGAAGAAAAGTGCGATATTTACAACGAAGACGAAGGGGCTCCAAACGAAATAACAAAGATTCATCGAGTAAATTTATTTGAGCGACATCGTCCTTAATTCAGAGCTCGATGTCTCCCAGTAAACGGGTGAAGCAACAGTCTTTGATGAAGTTCCACGAAGGAGCGCCTTCAACACCAATACAGCATCACTGATTCAACCTCCTCCTGTATCACACGAATTCCCTGTGCGAGCCATTCATGGCCCTTTAACCCAAATATTATCAAGTAGGCTCAGAACAAATCACCACATAAAGACACTGACCTCCAAGTCCACTATTGGGAGTAATTGCACTCGTAGCCAATGTGAAAACCATCAACAGCGTTGAAAAGCGGACCGCAGACATTATTCGATTTTCGGTCGCAAAAGTGAGAGATTCCACCAGATTGAGACAATCGCTGGCGTTCGTCTGATTTTCAAACCGCAGTTGCGGAAGAATGAGGCGACCATGGGAGTTTCCAGTCATCAGATTACGGGGCGTTTACGTAATGCAGATCACGACTAATTCAGATATAAGACCATGACGTGAGACTGAATAACTTTTGGTTGTATCTTGAAATGATGGAAGACAACAGCAAAGGAGCTTTTAGGTATGGGTAGCATAAAAATTATAAAAGTCGAGAAAAATTTTGAAACATATGAATAGAATAACATGGATGATCAGAAGTGAAAAATGTGTGAAGGGACCAGGGACCGGAATATCTCCCAACCAGTAAAACATTGGTAAAGGTAAACATCGGTAATCTCGAGGCATTTGTAAGTTCGTGATAAAATCTCAGACATCCGTTACGAAATTTCAGTTGGTCACATTTGCTCAAATTTTGACATACGCATAGAGTATTGAGGTAAAGGTCCTGGAAGTAAAAGGAACCAAAAGAGGTATATAAACCGGACGAGAAATTTTATGCATCACTTCGCTCCTGAAGATGGTTCCGGAGACAGGGACCGAAACGTCGAGAGACATCGAAGAAACCACCCGTCCTGCAACCCGAGAGAACTTCATCCACGGAAGATATTGTTTGGCTAAGTTGGCCTCTGCTTTGTCTATGGATTTACGAAGGTCAATGAAAACTGTCTGTAATATTTCCATCCTAGTAGCGAGCACATCCAGAAGAAAACATGGCGACCGTGATTATGTGGGATATCATAAAAAAACAGATATGCAACAGGTAATGCAGCACTTAGTTGGTTTATGCTTTTCTGTCGCATATTTAACGAAGACTAACAATTTACTTTACATGTATACTATCATACGTGCCGTTGATAATCAACGGGGAAATTAATATTCATAAATACCAGCGTAATAGACTTGATCGTAACATATCTTTCATAATTGTTACCAAATAACAGGATATAATTATTTCAAAGCTAGTGAACCAAGACAAAAAAGATATTATCAAATCTACAAAGGCACATCAGCTCAATGATAAATCTCTCTGTTGAATGAACAAATTCTTCGATTAAGAGAGCATTTGTTTAAACAATATAAAATACACTCAAAGATCACATTACAATAAGCAGCAACACATGTAAGAAGTAATTTTCAAAAAGTCACAAAGGAATAAATGAAACGAAGATTAAACACAAATGACAGAAATAAATACAAGTGTGAAAACCACCGATGGATGCACTTTATGGAGAGTAACTAAAACACCACAAAGACTATGAACAGTTAGATTTGATTATTGTACTTTTCGATTTTGGAAAATTTTGAGCATCCAATCGGACCATCGATTGCTATTCAATTTCACATCCTTAGATCGTCTTCATAAATGAAATATATCTAAATTTAAGCAGCTATAAGAACAGAATGGAGAATATTAACTAGACTGGAGTGGCATGGAAAATAAAGATGAATCGGCAGAATCTAAGATATCCTAGAATATTCAATCGGGAAATTCAATTTGAGTGAAGATGAAGCTGTTAAAAGTAATTTAAGAGCATTCATTCAGATAAATTTCTTCCATCGGTATGTACAGCTAGCAGCATAAAAAAGTTACCACCTAAGATGCAACCAGCATAACTCGAGAAGGGCGAGTCATTCAGATTCTCTGTTTTGAGCGCGCTTTTCGTCTTGCTCTTTATGCCTGGCACGTTTTGAAGGCTTTTGTGATGATATATATTTTACAAATACTCGCTAAAAGTCATTGCTTTTGCTGCGGTAGAAGCAATATTATATTATGAAATAATTAAATTCGTATTTCGTTAAGTCGGCTCGAATCTCATGCGTAATTCGCTCTTCATCTTAAAATATTGGACATGAATTACTTTGGCTGCTCATATTTCTTCCTAACATAATATTTTTCATCAATGCAAATTTAGAATGAAATTGGTTATTTCAGTTGATGCTCCACACGCCCGCAGGATGATCGTTTTCGTAAAGATTATACTTAATTATGATACGATGATTAGGAGAATATGAACTACTGTAAATTAGGTCAACTGAAGTAGCAAAAATTAGAAAACAACGTATATCATAAATATAATAATGGTGTTGCAGATTTTTGAAAGATAGTTAAGTAAGAAATACATTTAAATGAACTATCCGCGAGCCTCCGTAAGGCTTATTGCAGAGAATGTGATACACTCAACTATCTAAATAATTTACAAATAACGATCGTTGAGAATAGGGATCACGTCGTCGCGTATTTCGTCATGTAAATCACAGCTAAGGAATATCTCTAATAATTATTGTCTTTACAGAGTTATATTCTTATAAGATACCCAGCGGAGGGCTACGATCATTTTGGACTCACTGCTATCTAACCTGTAGTCTCTTAACAAACCGCTTAATATTTTACGCTCGAAAATTTCTTTTGGATAATGAAATTAGAAGGACTAGTCGTGCAGAGTCGAGCAAAGCGCAAAAAGAATTGAATAATATGCTTGTAATTATTTAATTCCTTTATTTAAACCTTCTCCGTCAAAAATTTTAAAATACTAAAACGATTAAGAGTTTCAACATTGGGAAAAGATATGAGCCAACAACTTAATGCTGTTACAACTCCATTCTTAATATTTGCACGTAAACGCTCATGCATGAAAAATACATTTAAATCTATTGCTGCGGATCTCTGTGGCAAATCCTCCTTTTGGTGCTACGTCTGCTTTTAATGTTTTTGTCTACATAACGGTTAATCGGTACCAAGCATACCTTCCTTCTCAAGAAAACAAAGGGAGCTTCTGTGTGGGGGTGAGAGAAAGGGTCTTCAATGGAGCGGTCGCAGGTTACTGATCAAGGGATCAGAGAAGAGCCCACAAACGCTGTGGACGGTCTACCAGACTGCCCATGTCTCGGACCGTCTCTGCTTTCAGGAGTAGAATTAAACATGTATTAACCATAGAAAGATCACTCCCGTAGAAATTTAAGCTTCGGAACATTCTAATTCCAAAATTATGTTCTCAATATTTACATTCATCTTTTCAGGCTTTTTTCGCTATTTCTTCTAACCAACGATTTTCATAAACCTTCGGGATATCCTTACAAATCAATCAACAACAAAACGGGAAGATTTAAGAAATAGCTATTTGCGTAAACTGGCGTTCCTTTGGTTCTTTTGCATTACTATCATTGAATGTATAGTGTTTTCAATTCTTCTATCCCATTAAATGATAGATACAGTTATTAGTTTTGTAGATTTTAAGAACCTTTAAAATTAATATAAAAAAACACCTAAAGCAAGTGAATACATTTTTTTCTCTCAGTGTTGATGATAGCCAAAACGTTCAACTCATCTTGATTCACTTATAAAATTTGCTAGTCGATCTCACCTCGTTTATAAAATACAAAATAAGGATGTCATTTAAATACGTATTTAAACACAATTATAATCGTCATTACTGTAACACATACGCAATAACTTGCTCATCCTGCGTCGAGTACTAATAAGTAATACCCCTAGCTAAGTCTTAAATTTGGTTAGAGGTCGATTAACCCATTGTCATACAAAAGTGACAATTCTACGGATAGCGCTCTTATCATTTTTCATAACTGATAAAATAAAAGATGGTCTTCTTAAATTACTAAGAACTTCGTAATAAATTCTAATACACTTCGGAGTTGATTGGTGGATCAGTAAATAGCTAAAAATACGAGAGGAGTAACTTTTGAGAAATAAAATATCGAGAATTTTACCAAAAGGACGTCTACCGCTGGCCATTTACTACAGTATTTACTGGAAGCCATTACTTTGAAACGATAAGGAATCTATGGATCCAATTTTTAGGACAGTGGTTTCATCAAGTGATTTATGATTATTTTCATTCAATCCACATCAGATAAACAGTGATATCTCGTAAGTTATAGGCTGAAGAACATACAAAATATCAAATCTGATGCTCTGCAGTCCCACTTTATGAGAGATTTAATTCTTCGAGTCATTCTTCTAATTGCGAGCTAAAAATTATACATATATCAGAGAAGACTAGCGGACATATTATTTTAGATAACATCGAAATGAATCAAGCAAATTGCAACTCAAATCCTCTTCTCCCAACGAGAAAGTTTTTCCTTTCCATTCCATTTTGGCGAAGAAAGGAAATCTTACCCTTCTCCCCCACCTATTTCTTTTAGTCCTGTTTAACAGTTTTCCAGGAATTCTACCCTTTCACCTGCAGGTCACACTTTTGTTCCCTCTTATTCTTTCTTCTTTTTCCAGGCACACGCCATATGGAGGATCGCGTATTTATGTAAATGTTGAAGATGGTGCTAGTAAGCGTCGAAGCTAATTGTGTAAATTTTCTACGGTGTTGTTATAAGGATAATTTAATTTTACAAAGTCATGGAATACACAGTCTATAGGAGTCATGAGAGTAACGGGATACAGTAATCTAGAAAAAAATATTCCTTATTTAAATCAATCGGATGAGCTTTAACTTTGAGGAACTTCATAGGTATACAAACATAAGGAATTAAACAACTTCGTCAAAGTTACACGACTTTTTGTGGAACTTTTATTTCCTTGTGTTTATTCCTTAGTTATTTCTCTTGATAATAGAACGCTTTTCAATTGGGAAAGTTAAACGAAAGGTTTCTAAAAGCAATCAAATTATAGTAATCCACCGAATTATTCACATATCTTATATATAAAAATTGCGCCTGCGTGTGTCTGAGGCCGCAAAACTCGAAAACTACTCGGTCGATTGCCTTGAAATTTTTACAGAACATTGCATTCAAATATATATACGAAATATGAAATACGAAAGTGTTTCTATTGTAAAAAATGGTGACACTTCGTCCTTGCTTCGATCCCAGACGAGTCAAAGCATTTCCGTAAGAAATGCACGTCAAGTTCATTTTTATCGCAGCAGGCTTTATTTCTTTTGCAAAATTAAATTAAAAATAATGGTCACATGACATTGAGGCAAAAACCAATAGCAAAGAAAATGAATAAAAAACCTTATTCTGGTCGTGTATTATTGTTTTCGAACTGAATTTTCGAGATTTTACACGAAACACATGAAAATTTTTGTAAATTTTGTGAGTATAAACAACCGGTCCCCCTGACGAAAAATGCCATAGTTGAGTCCTATTTGAAATTAAGAAGAAGATAAAAGTTGCTGGTTTTGTTCACTTATATGAGCATAATCAATCGTTGAAAGTGATTTAAATGATCAATTTTCGAAAAAACGAAATGTGAGTTAATTTGATGCCGAATTTTGTATTCAGTTAAATTCATTTGTATTGTTTTGTAAATGATTTAATAATCTGTTATCGAAAAGCAAAGTGAGAGTTACTTTGATTGCTGCATTCAATTCAATTAATTTCTTTAGTTATTTTCTAGTTGATCGTCGCCAAATACAACAGTACGCGTTAACACATCTAATGTTGTGGCAGATAATGGATACTAATAAATGATATTTATATAAATAACGAGAATTCTCCATCCAAACGCGAGAGCAGAGCTAGCGTAACGGACCATGTCCTTTCTTTTCTCTCCCTCTCTTCTCGAGAGAAAGGCTCGCCGGCCCGAAACTTGGACTTAGTTTTTCTTGGTGGGTCAGGGGTGGTAACTTTTTTTTGCTGTTAGCTGTACTAAAATGGAACCAACAGAAGTTCTACTTCCACCAGCCGTCTACTTCCAATACCGGTGACAAACATTGTTTAATTCCCAATTGCTTGACTACATGCGACCTTGTGAATTACAGGATCGCTTACGGAATCCTCCCGCGGCCGACCAACAGAACGTTTTTAAAAGTAAACGATCGGAGGAAAACACAACTTCCGCTGCTGAGCTATCTTTCGCTGCATCGATGACGCAATGTAAAGCAAATTAAAAGGTTTCCTGCAGTAGAATAACCGTCAAAGCCCAAATATCCGACAAACCGATTTTAAATCTATTTTTTCCGATAGTGATTAACTTAGCAAAGTATGAGGAAATTCCACCGCAGGAAATCATTAAAATATATCTAATATATATAGATGCTTCTCCGGATTCATTCATGTATATAGGTATAGATAGGATACTAATTCACAGGCTAAACCACAAGCGTCATTCACTTGAAATTTTTACGACATATTGGCCATAACGTGTAACCGCCAGAAAAATTGCGAATTTGTACCTCAGTGTCATGGGCTCGATTCCAGAGAACCCCAAAGTCCCGATTTTTTCCATTTAAATGCATTGTGTTGATATTCCTGAATTAAAAAAAAAATACTTTCCGGATAGGTAGAGAATCAAAACTCTAGGAGCCTATATTTATGGTCATCCTCTATCAAAAACATAAATAACTTTTACAAAAAATATTCTGGGTTCGATGCTAGGATGATGCAAATATCTGCCCTTTAAAATACATGGGAGTAATTTTTCATTATTTTTTTTGATGCACTTATCGAAATGATAGGAAGTTTATGCTTGGCTAGAACATGTATGGTAAGAATTGTTTTAAGAAAAAAATTAAGATAAGACCGTACTGTTCCTGGGTTCGATGCCTGGGCACATTAAAATTTATCTCACAAGGAATATATGGGAAAAGTAGGACGTCGTTTGAGGCAGTTGCAACCAATATTTCTGCTTAAATTTTTACACATAGTTAGAGATGGTTATTGTTTGTTGAGCTACATAGAAAATATCGCCAAAAAGAGCCTGTTTCGATGCCAGGCGGTAAATGTATCCCCCATGTATAATACATTTGGGTAGCTTTTCATTATTTTTTTGATGCATTTATCGATATGATAGGAAATTCTTGCTTAGTTAGAAGATATACATTAAGACTTAGTTTATGAAAAAAATAAGATAAGACCATTCTGTTTCTGGGTTCGATGCCAGAGCACATTACAAATTATAACATAAGTGGTACCTATATGGAAAAAGTAGGACGTTGTTTGAGGCAGTTGCAGCCAATATTTCTGCTTGAGTTTTTACACATAGTTAGAGAGGGTATTCATTTGTTGTTCAGCATAATGATTATCACCAGGAAGACCCGGGTTCGATGCCGGACGGAAATTGCAGCGAATTTTATGAATATTTTCAATATTTTTTCTACTTTTGATGACCGTCTCGATATGATGTCGAGTTGAAATTTGTGTTATGCTTGCAGTATGCAAGCTACATTATACTCGTATAATATAATCTTAAGTAAAGCAACTAAGTCTTTCGAAAGCGTTTCTCGTTAAGAATGAAATTTATCGCAGCTTGCATGGTGTTTGCAGGCTGGCGATGGGTTTTACAGGTTAATAGATCGATGGAACTTATTTTTCTGTATTTATAAATTGTATTTGAAGGTATTTAATTAGGAATGTCATGGCGGTGTTAAATCGGTTTCAGGGACGTAGCTGTCAGTATCACTTTGACGCAAGAGTTTCAGATGATCAGTTGGAAAAATTTGCATCTGTATCAATTGCAGAAGATCCAACTGTTACCAATCGATCAGTATGTACGAATTCCGGTGAGGGCGAAGCCGTTACGAAAAGTGCTGACAAGTAAACTTTAATTATGAGTAAAAGTGAAGTAGATTTGCGATGAACAAAAATTGCCAATATAATTTCGCTCCCCATCTTTTACTAGCTGACCCGCCGAACTCGCCTCCGAATCAATAAATGTTGTGTTAACTTATTAACTGAATTAAATTCGGTTTTTTATTAAGTTAATTTATTTCAATAATGAAATGTCCCCAAAAGAGGAAATGTACGACTGGCTAATACGTCATAGTATAAAGCCAGATTTTTTGATATTTTCTACGGGATACCATTAGAAATCAACTCATCCATTACCAGGCACTTTGTATCAATTTTATACGCCTTTGCTTCCTGTTACCTCCCAAAGCCAATATGATCCAAACTTCGTAGTAGCCAGTCGTTCATACCTCTATTGGGGACATTGCGCAGAGAAACTTTCAGCTTTTATACTATGTCTGGCGGTCTCTTAGGCTGAAAGTGAACATCTTCGAAGGCCTTTTCCCTCGGACCTTCCCCACTGAGTGACCCTAATAGGAGTATGATCCAGCCAGTTTAGTTCTTTAGGTCATAGGAACAAGCAAGCCCACGACCAGGTTGTAGTCCAGAGGAGGGAAAATAACATAATTGCTCCGGAATAACTCCAATCTTTCAATCATCCAAAATTCAATTCAACATCCAAAATTTGTAACATCTGCAAAAAGCATATGTGACTTGCATACTTTGATATATGCTAGTGCTGTTGTACTCATTTGGGGTACAGAATTAAGACTATAATTAACAAGGCAAACAAAAACAAGGAGCCACCTTAGAAAAAAGGTTCCAAAGGGTCTAAAATCTTCTTGTAACTGTTGCAGATAATACTTTATTTCATGATTGGAAAAGACTTCATATCCTTTCTGAACAACGCTGTATTTTATACAGTTCGTTTACGTTTTTTAGGAGATTTTAGGCCATTTTAATAGAGTTATTTAGTTGAACGATGCCCAATAGTATTAATTTTTTGAGATTCAGCATTTTCTGTCAGGATGAATAAATTGCTCAAACTTACGATCATGCACCACGGCTCATTAACCGTTCTGGCATTGGCAATATGTTAATAGTTCCTTTTAAAAACTATTGTATCGATTTTTGTGATATTAAGTAAAAATAACAGCTGTAAATAAAAATTCGCTGTGTCATTTGCGGTTTGGTTGGTTATGAATTTCACGTAGAAAATCAATTAAGTCGTATCATATTCTTAAGTAAGATTAAAGAGAGAAACAAGGTCTAACACGAAGGAGAAGTCAACTTGACGTGTAATTCTAATATAAGTAAATGATGCCTGATTCATAAATTAGAAAATTAATACATAGATGACAGCTACTACAGTAATTGATGACTCATTAGTATTTGAGAGCTGTGTACTTAGATTTTTCAAGCCACGGGAACGATGTCGGCGTGGTGGAAGCAGATGGCATTAGTTCAATGTGTTTTCCCTTTCGTTCCTTCCGTTATAGCTCTAGTATCACCTCTAAATTTTTCCTACTTATTTAGATTAGCTTACTTTCAATTTCTTCTTTTTGTTAGCAGAGCTCAAGAACATTAAGTTCAAGAGACACCTCAAGGTCTTTTCTTACTCAAATTTCCATTATTTCCATTCTTAAGATATTTTCATCAGAGGTAGCCACCGATTCGTGCCATTTTCACCTCAGGGTCTTTTCACAATGTCTTGCTCTCGCAAACAATCTCCGACATTGTAAACATCTTTACTATAGTTTGTTTGCGTTACTTTTTCACGAGTCCGTAGTGAAACCAGGGCATGCTATTAGCCACTAATACAACTCTAACAACGCAGCTTTCGACTCCTTCGCATTTTACGCTTGTGATCATAACCAATTTGAGGAGATTTAGGTCGTTAATTTAATGCGATTTAAACGACTGCAACGTAGGACACCCCAGTAGCAGAGAACGTTGTCACAACGTTGTATCAGCGTTGTTGCATCAATCTGAATGGTACATTGCAACGTCAACGTTGTGACAACGTTGCATCGACGTTATACTGCAACATTCATTTTTCATGTTGCAGAAAAATTTTATTCAACGATGCTACATGAAGTTTTAACTGACATTTTTATAACATAGTCGCTGTAATGAACGTCCAAAAGGAAAATGTTGCTTGCTCGAAGTTGTCACTAAGTTGCCACAAAGTTGTCATAACGTTGCCTGCTTGTTGTCATAATGTTGCAACTTGCACGCATATATATGAGTCGGTATTTAAGTATATGGTATTTAAGTATACCCCTATAGGGGTACCATGAAAAATGTATTTTTTAATGAGTTCCTGCATCCATTAACTAATGGGTAAAAAAACTTCTTCCAAAACTGCTGGGAATAAGATGAGAGATAGACTGTCACATTTTCGAACTTCCTTCTCAACCTTAATTCTGAGTATATTCTATATTATCTCTTAGAATGTCTCAAATCTTCAGTTCGTTCCGTCGTTTCATCATTCGCTGGGTTTTTACGACTTCCATTACTTTGGCTCCGAGTTCTTTCTCATGAAGGGCTGAGAATTTATTCCTAAGTTCCAGCTGAAACTCCTTGTTATTTGCAAGCTTATCGATGTTTATTTCCTGCTTCCCACAAGAAATGCACTTCTTCCGTTCCGTTCGGGGGTTAAACGTTATTTGGCATTTTAAAATTGTGTGGTCACTCCTAGTGTAAAAGTTGTTATACCGCACTCCTAGAAAGTCCGGGGTTAAGTGATTAAAAACGGGAGTTCTTGCCAAGTGTCAGGGTTTCTCTTGCGAATAAAGATTAGAGGTTTTAGAAAAAGAAAGAGCTTTATTTACCTTTCAGGACGACCGGCGGAAAAAGAGAGCTACAAGTCAAAATAGCGAAGGCGGCAGAGATCCGGCGATGGATGCAGACAATTTCGCGTGACTAGGGATCACACGAACTCTGTTTTTAGGGGCAAACTGCTCATTGCTTATACATTCTACGATAAAGGGAAAACTGAGGAAGAGGGGCAACCAGGTTATTGGAGACTCTGACTCTACGGTAGACCTGGTCGTTATGTGCTAAATTCGTGACTAATTAAAACTAAGAGATCACGAGCTGCGCGATGGGAGCAAATCGGAATTCCTTTGCCTTATCCCTGCTGTATTCGAGGTCAGTTCAAAAATTAAAATATTTTCTCCACTTCATCCCTGGTATTACAGCTTTATACTGTGTGACTGTGCTCCCCAGATACGCCAAGGACATCCTCAATTTCGGTTTAAAGTTCGCGCCTCCCCATCCCTCAGTTCTTCGACAGTAAAAAACCTCGTAGCGGATTTTGGAGTAGCCCTTAACAGTGAAATTTCATCAGTGACGGAATGTATCCGTAAGAGTGTCAATTCCCGTATTTCTTTCCTTCATAATTCTTCTAAAAATAATCCACTTTAAGCCACACTTCCCTTTTGGAATAAAAAACGAAGCGCTTTGTGACCGATACTAACCTAATTCTACTGAAAGCCGACATAGGACAGTGCGTGGTCCTTTATTTTCTACGAACCACCCCCTAACCAAGCACTGCTTATTCTGGCGCTCTCTCTCTCTTACTCTCACTTAAATGATACTAGAAAAATAAAAATGGGAACATTGTTTTTTAGATGATAAAGCATGGACTTTTCAACTGAGATAAGTAACTTTTATATATTGGCTATTATCAAGGAATATCTGATAGATGGATAAAAAATGTCACAGCCTCTTAATCCAAGTCTTAAAAAATTCATAGCCGATCGATACTGTCATGGCGTTTTAAGAGTGTAAACACCGTAAGGGAGATGGAATTGCTAGATAGATTGCTATCCAGTTTTCTATTATTCCGTTGAGATATTAAGATCGAGAGGACTCTTATATCTTATACAGCCTTCCGAGCACGGTTCAACTTCATTGAAGTTCAACTATTTCCGTTCTTTATCGCAGCCCGTTTTTAAGTAAAACAAAACGTTTCTCCGATATGTTTTAAATCTCTCTAAAGTGCTGCACCATTTTTTGTTTGTATATTAACCTCTCAAGAAGTCTTCGAATTGTTCTTAAATACTGTGCCATTTTGAAACACTTTGCTTTCCAACTAATTATGTGGTTGTTTCTTCCGTCTCGTAAAGGTTTGTTAAGAACTGTTGTAGGTAGCGGACTGTGATTGCTGTTCTTTGTTGCACTTACTTGGTAAGCAGAGCAAATGGTTATCCGAAATTTTGCTGGATACTACTGTGTCTCTAAATTATTATCCTGTTTAAGCTAGTACCATGTCTATCAAAGTTATCAGTTTGAACAGCAACTGCGAAGCAATCTTTGAATTTTTGTTGAATACTTTTTAATCTTATATTCATTGTGAGTCACTATTTATATAAATTGTACAATTTGCATACCCTGCTTAAATAAATAAATCTGATAGTACCTATGAGCCGCCTTATTCCACTAAGTATACCTTGCCAATGCGAAGTATTTGAGTACTTTAACAGCTTACGTGAAATTAAAAACAACTGTACCAGGATTCGTGTCCAAGGATTTCGCATGGAAGAATGTGATTCGAGAATAAAAAGGCTCAACCCTATTTCTCGAAGAAACGGAATTATGTGACTAGAAAATACAGGAAGAGATCGGAAATGGTATGTGAAAATACTTTCGATATAAAGTGGTTGATCTTTCTTACATCACAGTTCACTTGGCTCCTACCAGTTTGCTAAAAATATGTGGCCATTAATTAAAAAGTAATAAATTTTGTTATTCCAAATAGTTTAATCAGAGATTGAATCCCGAAAAAGCTTATGAAAAAATGTTATAATTCAGTAAAAGTTATGGATGTTGCATAAACTATTGGACCTCATTACCTATTTTTTGTACACTTATATGGCATTACAAAAGTGGTATGTTTCAGTAAGTTCCTTTGAATATCAGTCGCTAATTACTAAGGAGAATCCAGATTTGCCGTAACTTCCTTATTGCTTAATTTATTTTGGTTTCTTGTTTCATTCTGTGATTATTGTATTGCAAGCACCTCATATGAGTATTTGTATACTGGTTAACTTTTTAATGTGTATTGCCAACTCTTTATATTTCTCTCTATGTTCAAATAATAAAGCTACAGATGATGTATTTTGATTCACGAGATGAGAGGTATTTTTTCTATTACCTTCTTAAAGACACTGTAAATTAAACAGGAAATTAGCTATCATTGTTTTAAAACAATTTAATTGGCTTAGCCTAATTTTATGCTGAAAACTGAAGTGGCTCATTTTTGTACCCCTTCCATGACATTCCATTAATATAATTTTTATTTTTCTTTCTCATACTGAGAAATCTTAACAGCCCAAATAATGAGTATGATATAATAATATGACCCAAGAAATGGGTAGTAGCACATAGGAAATACATGCTTTTAATTGATTTATTTTATTTATTACTTCTTTTAGATATGTTATTTCAAAAATACTAGAAATAAATTTGTTTTGATGGACGACACATTGATATTTGAAGATTTTTCCAATAGGTTAAACCTATAGCAAAAGCCTAGGTTGAAAATAGGCAGAGGTGGCCTTTTGTTCCACATTGGTTCCATGTTAGCATCCACATTGGACTTTTGTTCTACATCGTCCTTATGGACTGTGGCAAACGTCTTGCGGCTGTCCACTTAAGTTTCATATGACCATGTTCCACACTAGCAACAAGAAATTTCTAACTGGGCAGCTACATTGAATTTGATCAAGGAAATTTGTGTGTTATTGTATGTACTATGCCAAATCAAAACTTATGATGTGCCTACAACTTTATCTAAAATAATGCTTTTTTATACAGTAAGGATATCGAAATGGAGAGAGGAAGAAAAACAAGCAAATATTACAGCCTACATTCAGGAGTGGCTAAAGTATGGGAAATTCAGAAATGAGAGAAATAAGAAAAGAAATATTAGCATTATAAACTTTGTGACATTAATGTTAACGTTGTGACAACATTGTAGCAACGTTAAGATAACATTGTGGTAACGTTGTGGCAACGTTGATTCCTGGACCCTTTGACGTTGTATCAACGTTATGTAACTTTGTGACAAGATTAGGTAACGTTGTGACAACATTTGGTTTTTCCCATTGTAACGTTGATACAATGTTGTGACAAAACTTTCTCTGCTACTGGGGCATCCACGATAGTGATAACCATCCAGCATAAAAATTCCCAAACTTTAGATATTTGTAGATATATTCATCGGATTTTATCTGCAGTAACAATTATTCAATTTGAATGTCGAATTTTGTTTTATCTTTGAAGGCAGAGTAAATTGCATAAGATACTAGATTCTTCCCAAATTTTACGAAAAATACTTGGTAAATGCTATGATCCGGATGATTGTTTTCCAACAACAAAAAGCAGTTTAATAGATTTGTCATCATTTAATTTCATCTCTCACAGTCTAATTGAATGTGATGATAAGGTTGAAATACTAAACACTCTCCTTGTAAATTTACTCGACCTGCATGCACCAGTTAGAAAAATTAGAATAACTAAGCCCTCTGCTCCTTGGTTAACAACGGAATATGATGGCCAATCGCGATACAAAATTCCGTCAATTCAAACATTTTAGAGATGTGACAATCTTTTGTGAATATAAACGCTTACGAAACCGAACAAAACAACTAATAAGGAGCGCCAAAATCAGATTCTTGCATTCTATTTCCAAAGAAAAATCCTCTGCAGTATTATGGAGAGAAGTACGTGGTCTTGGTATAGGGAAAGTTAAAGAAACCTCGTGTATATCTTCAGAAAGTGTAAATGCTATCAATGAAAAATTATCCCTTCCTCCTACGCAAATAAATCCCGAAATTAAACAAAATCTGTTAAAATTCTTAAACAACCTTGCTTCGAATACTAGCGCTCCACTACATCAAGTAAAATTCGTCTTTAAACCAGTTTCTCAAGTTGACGTGCTGAGGGCGTTGAAAAGAGTAAAATCTAAAGCTTTAGGAGCTGATGGAATTCCCATCATTATAATCAATAAGCTGATGCATATCGTACTGCCGTTTATTACTAACATATATAATAGTTCCCTAATTCAGTTTATTTACAGTCACACCTCTGGAACACACTTCCCCAAGAGATAAAAAAACCTATCTTCCGTCTTCAGCTTCAAGAGTAAATGCTACAGTCATCTCTTAACCATACAAAGCAGAACTTAGTCGCACTGAAACGCACAACTCCATCAACTCATTGAGATCACAATATTTCTTGGCCTTCCGACCTCAATTTCAGAACATCTCTCCTCCTTATCTTATCCGCCGTCCAAACGAATGTTTTTTATTGGAATAAGTTCTTTTATTCATTACTCTGTAATTCTCATTGCATTTTCTTCTTTGTCTTTTTTCAGTTTTTGGAACCGTTTTTACTTATCTAAATACTTAACGAGCTTTTACCATGCGAAATTATGTTTATATGTTCAGTATGTCTATTATGTTCATATAATTTAACATGTAATTGTTAGTTGTGTAATTGTGAAAAGGGTTAGGTGTAAGAAGAGAAGAGATCAAGGAAATATCCGGCGAGGAAATTGAAAAAAGCTACCACTGCTTTGACATTATGTCTTCAAAAGGTGATTTATTCATAATGCAGTTGACATCCCAATATCGTTATGTTTGACTTTATACTTTGATTAATATTGCAATAGAATAGCAATCGAATGTAAGCATATAAATATTTTAACAAAGATTTTTTTGTCCACATTAATGTTCAATAATATTTTCATTCATTTTTATAGAGCGTGGAAATAAAAAAAACGCAATACTAGTCACAGATGCACAGAAAACCTAAAAAAAAACAAGTTTTCTTCCGTTTTCTCTAATGAGGGACGTCTATACGTGCAGTTTTAGTTACCGAGGTTTTATGCCTCTTAGCTGCAGGCCTTAAATATGAAAGTTTTGTTTAGCCGTGATAGAAATGTTACCTAGGTCATTGCGCATATGAAATTCACTTTCCTTCTTACTGGACCTTGAAAATTATCCGAACTATCCTTGAAACGTTGAAAATCAGCACCAGGGAAGCTGAAAGTAGTTCCTTTCGATGAATGGGAAAGACTTCAGTAACAGATCTTTCTTTGATAGTGGACTAGCTGCATGGCATGAACGGATACCTTCTACTGCAGGTGCCTCTCGAAATCTTCTGACCAGCTTCTCCTTTGCCTCGGTCACTTCTTCGTTGGCTACAAACTCGAACTCCGTCCCTTTAACATTAGATTGAGCCCATTCGTACAGTTCCTTAGGAGTCTGAATGTGTTCTCCATACGGGCGCTGCAGACTGGCACGTGTGGCTCATCGCTTTAGCATTCCTCCTAGCCGGTCACTTGGACCCTTTCCGTGCGATGTAGCATAGAAATGCCATTCAGCATCAACTCCAAAATCCTCTTGGTGATGCAACAAATTACTCATGTTGTAGTGGTTCTTGTATTGAGACACAGCTCTGTTGGAAAAGTAAATTATTTTACGTAGATTACGTACCCTTCTTCGGAGAAAGGTTATTAGTTTCCTTTGAAAGGTATTAAATGTTCCTACGTTATGGTCCATGCAATCCGAAATAATAACCATACTGAAAGTTATGACTTTATCGCCAGTATTTCTGCTGTAACACGCAAATGGATGTATTGTAGACTGGTTACTACACCAGCGGACTCCTTTCACAGCATCTTGATGGGTAAAAGAAAAATTCTCCGAAAATTCGGCCACAGCAACAACTTCACATAATTTCAGATTGTCTCTGACTATCAAATAGAATGCAGTTTGCATGCGAGCAATGTAATCATGCTTCCTTACTTTCATTACATTCTCAGAGAATGCCTCGCAAAAACTATCTGTATCCATAACCTGCGTTGTTAAGGTAAAACGATTTTCTTCAGTCCATTGCCTGAAACGAACTTCATCCGAACATTTTTCCCTAAAATACTCTGAAATGATTTCAGTCATTCTATATGTGCTCCCACATTTTCTTACGACGTTTCCGGAATCTTTCCATGGCAGTATTTCACCAATAAAGCACATTTCTGATGGATGGAGGCAAAGTGAGAAATCCAGGCAGTCCCGATAATTTTTAAACAATGAATCTTCGTTATCCGACTTGATTTGCTCTAATCCAGCCCCGAGATACTGTAGCTTGAAATTCTGGTGTATCATGCAGACACATATGGAGTGTGCGCCAGGTGCACCAGCTAACACATACTCAGGGGGTCTCAAATCCACAAATTTGGAAAATCCAATCTTTACATTGGGATTTCTTTTTTGAATGCTTCATAGGCTTCCCTCAAATTGCAAAGAATTAAACTTTTTTGCTTTGCGATGCGCAGATTTCCCTCTTTTATGCTTTTATACTCTTTTTTTCCCCACCATTTCTCTACTAATGTCTAGCTCACGGTAGAAATCGATCACTTTCAGCTTAGTTTCTTTCGAGAGAGATTTGCTTCGTCTCGCGTTCGCACAGCAAAATATTTCTTGCTCAGGATACGTACATCTTCATCTTTCAGACCAACTATGCCGACACTTGAAACTCCTGCTTTATCTTTTAAACACTCCATGATTTAGGCAAGACAGATGAAATTAGAATTTTTTAAACTACTTTTGCGGCATTGACGAACTTATCCTTCAGCTGCAAAATCATTTCCTTGCCAGCTTGGTGGAAGTGGACTTCCTGTTCTTCCGATGAAGGAATATCTTCTTGAATTTTCACCTCCTCGCCTTTTGAAGTCATAATGTCAAAGCAGTGGTAGCTTTTTTTCAATTTCCTCGCCGGATATTTCCTTGATCCATGCATTTTTTGCTTGAAATAGGTGTTTGATCGAGGGATTGTAACGTCTCGTCTCGTCTGCCAAAGCGACTTTCTTTTCCCGGAGTGTAATGACTCCCATTGGTTACATCAGTCGGCAAAGACGGAGGGAATTAAAGGGTCGGTTACTATTGGTTGAACAGTTAAGATTGATAAAAAGCAGATGGAAGAATAAGCGTGCTGAGATATGAGAGGCCACACTTCCGAACGTTCAGCGCGCGAGCCGGACGGCGCGGAGCCGCGGCGAGCGTCACGCCTATACTCAAAAGTTTTTTCTTTCTTAAATGAAATATTACCCTCGCCAAATGTTTTTAAATTGTAGAGGAGGGTTGTATGTACAACATATGAAAACATGAGAAATATCGAAGGCAGAGCTACACCGCCAAAAATCGATTTGAAAATTTTAAATTGTTATAAACTTTATTAAATTGTTTAAATTTTATAAAAACTTCCTACGATTATCTTTCTTAACACAAGGACTTTAAATTAAGCTATGTTGTGTATTTTTAGCTTCTATGTTACCGGAGATATGGCCACGAATGCGAAGGCACTTTTGTAAAATTTCAATTTTTAAACATTGCAATATTTCGTAAACAATTGCGTTTATTAGAAAACGGCTTTGGGTTTTTCATTTTGTTTACAAATTAAAGCGATCTGCCAAATTTGGTCAAAATCGGTTACCTCAAGGGTCAATTTTGCCGATTTCCTTGTCGAATTGGCGTGGAATGACCCAATTTTATTCTTACGAATTTAGTGAACCGTCTATTGAGCAATTCAGAGAACCTGTATCTATTTATATTATTTGAACACTTTTTAACATTTGATCTTCCATGAAGCTTATAGTTATTCCAATTTAAAAAATATTTTTGAATTTTTGTTTTTATATCTATCTATTCAGTGTTTATTTCATTTCAAATGAATATATATTAATCTTTGCATATGTTAGTTTAGAATTTTTTTCTATCTCTCCTATCTATATGGTTTTAACAATGTTGTATTATGTTAGTTTATGTATATTACTGTTATGTAAGTTTGGAAGAATGTACTTTGTAGATACATTTGTAATACATATCTGTAAACGAAAGAGGGATCTCTGGGGTAAGGGGCAATACGGCCTGCCACTGGTATAAATAAATAAATGCCAAATGGTGGGACTATGCATGGGAAGGTAATTGTTTTTACAATTTCCTTCCCTTAGGAAGGATTGCCGAAGCTACCTCCTAGACATTCTAGGAGATAGCTTCGGGGGATGGGGCGTCGGGGG
The DNA here is from genome assembly GCA_947579665.1 of Sympetrum striolatum. Taxonomy (NCBI): domain Eukaryota; kingdom Metazoa; phylum Arthropoda; class Insecta; order Odonata; family Libellulidae; genus Sympetrum; species Sympetrum striolatum. Next base: position 107,184,935 of record OX388344.1, on the reverse strand, counting down.
AGGATGTGTCCGAAGAGGGGGCGTTTGGGGGGAATCGGGGGAAAGGGGCGTCAGGGCAGGGTATTAGGGGTAGGGATAGGTAGAGGGATAGGTAGTTGGGGGAGGCAGCGTCTGGGAAGAGGGCATTGGGGGAGGAACAGGGGGAGGGGCGTCGGTGTTTAGGGAGTTGGGGTGAGGGAGTCGTGGTTGGAGGCCTCGAGCGATAGGGCATCCACTAATTTTTCTTTAAAAATATGACAGGGCCATTTAAGTTTGGAATAATTACGAATGTCACGCAACTTCAAAATTCACGGTCTCCGTTTTGCTGCTACGTTCAGAAGCAAATTGTGAAGTGTTCTTACTGATGAGAGCCTGGGATCGTGTTGTGGAAGAAGATGCAGAGTCTAAGAAAGGTATGCGAAGATGATTAGAGACAATGAACAAAAATCTGATGTGGCCAGCACATGACTTTCTTCATATATAAGATGTAAATATTTATCTACGACAGTAATTTCGAACTCTATATTCCATCTAAACTTAGAAGATGAGTTATTTATTTATATATTATTATCTTTTACGTCACAAACATTATAAATAATGTTTTTCGGGACATGCTCGATAAAAAACGATGAATTTGAACTTTCCCAGAGCACCCACAAAGTACATATTCAGCAACTTCCGGTTTATCAGTATTTCATGAATAATTCCTAAACAATCAGTGATAAAAAAATATGTTTCATATAAAAGTTATAGTAATATACATTTTCTAAAACTTTTATAGATAATAGTATATACCTAAATAGCATATTTATGGAGATATTTTGAAAACCGGAAATGAGCTTTGAAGAATGAAGCTCGACTTCCGGTTAACCGATTTACTCCAAAAACTAATCATCTCTAACAACTGTAATAAAAATACTATATATGAAATTTGGTGTCGATCCGACAAATAGTTTTCATGTTAGAGCGCCCACAAAGTACATAATCATTTTCTTCCGGTTTATCAGTATTTCACGAATAACTCCTAATCAACCGGTGATACAAAAACATATTAAATACAAAAGTTATAGTAAATTACATTATCTAAAACTTTTATAATGAATACAATATACGTATATATCATATTTATGGAGATATTTTGAAAACCGGAAATGAGCTTTAATCAATAAAGCTCGACCTCCGGTTGACCGATTTACTCCAAAAACTAATCAACTCTGACAGCACACACACCACTACTATATATGAAGTTTGGTATTGATACGACTAATAGTTTTCACGTTAGAGCGCCCACTATCACACACACACATACACACACACACACACACACACACACACACACACACACACACACACACACACACACATACACACAGACATCAATCCGAAAATGGTCAAAACGTGTTCTAGGGACCCCAAAACATGTATTTCCGTTGAAATCTCGAAGTCGAATTTTTTCATGAAAACAATACTTTCTCTATACTTCGTATATGGAGAAAGTAAAAAGGTGTAGAAGACGACTGTGGATCGTTTCTCAATGATATTGAGGACGTTGAAACAAAAGCGAGCTTGGAAGTACCGTACTTAAACGTAGAAAACGTAAAATCGCATAAACCGGTATTTACCGTAAAAAAATAATAAAAAAATATGATGTGGCCAGCACATGACTTTCTCCATATATAAGATGTAAATATTTATCTACGACATTAATGTCGAACTCTATAATCCATCTAAAGTTGGAAGATGAGTGATTAATTTATATATTATTATCTTTTACGTCACAAACGTTATAAATAATGTTTTTCGGGACATGCTTGATGAAAAACGATGGATTTGGTCTTTCGCCCATATAGCCCAGAGCGCCCACAAAGTACATAATCAGCAACTTCCGGTTTATCAGTATTTCCTGATAAATCCTAAACAATCAGTGAAAAAAAAATATGTTTCATACAAAAGTTATAGTAAATTACATTTTCTAAAACATTTATAAATAATAGTATATACCTAAATATCATATTTATGGAGATATTTTGAAAACCGGAAATGAGCTTTGAAGAATGAAGCTCGACTTCCGGTTAACCGATTTACTCCAAAAACTAATCAACTCCAATGACTGTAATAAATATACTATATATGAAATTCGGTGTTGATCAAACAAATAGTTTTCATGTTAGAGCGTCCACAAAGTACATAATCATCTTCTTCCGGTTTATCAGTATTTCACGAATAACTCCTAATCAACTGGTGATACAAAAATATGTTAAATACAAACGTTATAGTAAATTACATTATCTAAAACTTTTATAATGAATACAATCTACGTATACATCATATTTATGGAGATATTATGAAAACCGGAAATGCGCTTTAATGAATAAAGCCCGACTTCCGGTTGACTGATTTACTCCAAAAACTAATCAACTCTGACAGCACACACCACAGTACTATATATGAAGTTTGGTATTGATACGACCAATAGTTTTCACTTTAGAGCGTCCACTATCACTCACACACACACATACACACACACACACACACACACGCGAGACTTCGACGAGAACGGACGTGCTTTCACTGTGCTCCTCCTCGCAGCGTCTTCTGTATCTCTATAGGAAGGTATTTACGCGGTTTAATTGGGTGAGACCCATCCATTTCTCAGACATACCTGACTTTTCCTTTTTCTGTCTTTGTTTATTCTTATTTATAAGTTATTTTTGTTTATTCCTATTATTTGCTACTTTTTGTTCTTGAGTTCTCTGCATTGGTTTAACTGGAATAAGGGTGGCATTTGTTTCGCCGAGCGCCTGCGCAGAGCACCTTCATAGGCCATCGCCAGCGGCACGGCGATGGCCTCGGGGGCGGGTAAAGGAGGACTTTCCCCTCCTCGCAGCCCTCCCCCCTTGTTCCCAAACCGCGAAGACGCGGTCATCGGGAATGTCTTAAATTCTCGAACACCATCGATCGAAAAATTAATTTCTGAAGAATCCTTCGAACAATCGTCAATACCATCGGAAACTTCAACTATCATTAGGCGGGTGGCAGGCAGTTTACAACTGTCATCGGCTGCTCAACCACACCATGAATTAAAGCAAAATCGTAATAATACAATCGGTTTCAATGCAAAGAACTTTTCGGCCACTTATGCTTCTGTTACCAATGGCAATAATGTGGCAACAAGGACGTCAACTTCCTTCCCCACGGACCCAACTCCTCTACTGCAATCTAAGGGAAATCGACAACCGACATCCAGCCATGCACTACCACCAAGGAAAATAACTCCTTTAATAAATTCTTCCTCACGGAAAACAGGAATTATTCTTCCGTGTATCGAAAATACCACTCTGCATGAATATGTATATGCAGTAGGAGACGTCGTTGGAGGCGGATCCAGCATTACACATGCGTCGAAAATTTCGAGCCAACGAGTCGCGATTTACTTCAAAACAGAAGATATACTCAATAAATTTATGGACGATTACGGAGGAATAACTCTCCATGAAAAATTTATTGAGGCAAGGACAATGGCGGCCAGAGTAGAAAATTTGATCTTTTCGAATGTCCCACCAGAGGTTCCTCATGGTGTTTTATTAGATATTGTGCAACATTCTGTAACTGTGTGCGGACCATTGAAGCATTATTCCATCGGCGCAAAAAAAAGAAGGCTACGATCACATTCTCTCCTTTAGAAGAGCGCTTTCAGTCATGAGAAAAGAAAACACGGTGTTACCGGACTCAGCTTTATTACAAATAGAAAATTCCTTCCATAGAATATATCTCTCCTTTGACGAGCAAAAATGCTTTAAGTGCAAAGCGAACGGGCACGTGGCAAGGCTATGTCCAAAAACAGGAGATAAAGATCCTCGATCGGTTGTAGAAACAGAAGGAACTCACACAGAGAACAACAAGGAAATCACGGAGGAAAACAATTCTTTAAAACCGTCTGGCAATGACTCAACAGCATCGTTTGAAATTCCACCTCCTACTACGCTCATGGAAAATCAACCGCAGAACAATTCGCCCAATTTGAAAACCGATTTGCTGCCTCCCTCTACGGTCGCCGCTGATTCGACCTTGCCTACCAACGGCATCGAACCGCTACGAAGGATATCCGCGGCAGACGACTCACCGCCTGCCTCCACCCCATCACAGCCCTCTCCTTCCCTACAATCCTCCACCTCAGACTCCAACCCTATATCACCTCAAAAATCTGACCCTTCGGAACTCTCCACTCCCCCAGTCTCCTCCCCTACTGCCATCGTCTCGACTACGCCTTTTTCTACTGCCGCAGAAACGCCTAATTCAACCTCAGCTAAATCCCTATCCACACCTACGAGCTCACAGACTTTCGTTCCTTCGCCGTCACTCCCTCCTCCTCCTGCCGTATCAATACCTCTCGTTTCCGTCTTCCCCTCTGTCTCCTCTCCCATGAACGTTTCGCTTGACTCATTGTACGACTCAGATAGTGACGTCGCAATCGGTCAAAGCCCAACAACGATTGTCAGAACAGGCAAACGCCCTCCCCTTAGTGAGGAGGGCTCCTTTGATCCTCCAATCCAAAAGAAAAAAATAAGTAAAGATGATAAAAGTGGTAAAACCTCTGGATATAGTCTTGATGTCAATGATAAAGAGCGAATCATCGCTGTAATGGCTTCTGAGGCTAAACATCTTCCCGTGAATGCAGAAGCAATTATACGGTTCTTGGAAGATACGCACAATAGGAATAAAGATAGGCAGATCTTCTTCGCAAAATCTCTAACAAGAGATTTGGATGGGCTTTGTTTTGCGTTACAAACTATTAGATCGCATCTTTCAGAGAAGCTAAAAATGCGAATTAATCGCATAATTGCGCTCCTATCTAATACCTCCGTATGAGCAACTTATATGTATATATATGTTTATGTATGTATGTATATGTGTATGTATATATATATATATATAATATATATATATATATATATATATATATATATATATATATATATATATATATATATATATATATAGTAATTCTTGGTTAACTTACATACCTACTTATCACTATTTATGGCTAATTTCTCATTAGGCTTAACATGATTTCTATAAGCGTTTTAACGTTAAATGTTAGATCCATACGGAGTCCAACAAAATGGACACAACTATGTGCCTTGGTCTTGCAACAAAAACCGGACATCCTGCTACTACAAGAGACAAATACTAACAGTATACCAGTTCTTGGTTTACCAGGATACAAATTCTACCTCAATCCCCCGCGAACTCAGCAAACCGGCACAGCCATTGCCATAAGACTGAGTTTATGTGATTTGGTTACCTCTCACTCCATAATCTTTGAAGGACATATTCAGGAAGTGGACCTAACATTCAAAACAAACCTGCAGCAAACCTTACGCATTATATGCATTTACGGACCACGAGATGCGGAAGTAGCCTTGGATGCTATGGACTGCCTACATCGTCATCTCCTGAATTCCCCTCAGATATCGCTGTCAATAAGAGGGTTAGTATTGGCTGGAGACTTCAACACCACACTAAACCCTGAAAGAGACAGAACTGGTTGGATAGAGAGGCATCCTCGCGTAGCAACTCAATTGAAAGACATCATTGATGCTAACAGGTTAGCCGACGTGTGGTCTGAACTACGATCAACTGAATCAGGGTATACCTTTTTCGCGCCTCGGTCTTCTTCACGACTGGATAGAATTTATTTGAGCAAGGATGTAATTAAAGACGCTCTTAGCATCAGACTACTGAATTCCTTTTCAGACCACAAAGCAGTCGTATTACGTATGTTGGTCGCTGGAAAGAAGATGTTCTCGCCATATTGGCGTTTCCCAAACAATCTTCTGGACAACGAGGTATTCGTGAAGAACATGAAAATTGTGCTAACCACTCTCGCAGAGGAAGCTGAAGCTGCGATAAACCCGTGCCTCGAATGGGAAAAAATTAAAAGAAACATAAAAGAATATGTTACTCTTTTTCAAAAAGAGATGAATTCCTGCGTTGATAATGATGAACAACTAAGGCTAAAGGGAGAGAAAATGATTGCAATGATGGGATGGAACGCAATCGATGAAAATGACGCTCCTGCTTCCAATCATATGGCCAAATGGGCCATTTCCTGCAGATCGAAGCCACTAACTGAATTAAGAATCGATGGGCGTATTATAACTCTATCTTCCGAACTACGCAAACTCGTACGTGATCATTTTGCTGCGATGCATAAAGCTGAAAACAATCAAGCTCCTATAGAGAACCATATGTTAAGCGTTTTAAACAGCATCCATGATAACGAACGTGAGCTTTTAAACAGCCAGCTAAACAGGGACGACTTTACTACTGCTCTCAGGAGTCTGAACAAAAACAAAGCCCCAGGATTCGATGGTCTCACGGTCGAGTTTTACGTTACGTTTTGGGATGACTTGGCTCTAGGCTTTACACAAATGGCCCTTTATGCCTTTTCAAGGGGATACCTTCCTCGAACGACTGCAACATCTGTCATCTCCCTACTCAGCAAAGGAGGGGATCCCCTTCAACTATCGAATTGGCGACCACTTTCCTTGACGAATGTGGACTACAAAATTATTGCGAAAGCTCTATCCACCAGATTGTCTGCAGTAATAAAAACATGCATATCTCCACAACAGAGCTACTGCGTACCTGGAAGATCAATATTCGACACAATATCTCTACTCAGAGATGTAATCTGGTGGTGCAATAAATCTGACTCTCCCTTGGCCATTTTAGCCCTAGATCAAGCTAAGGCTTTCGACCGTGTGAAACACGGATTTCTATTCTCAGTGATGGAAAAGATGAATTTTGGCTCCGGTTTTATTGGCTGCATTCGGACGCTCTACAGTAAGGCTATCAGTATGGTTCGAGTAGGTAATGCCTTGACTGCCCCCTTTTCTTTTGAAAGGGGAATAAGGCGCAAGGATGCTCATTGTCTGGGCAGCTCTATGCTATCGCATTTGAGCCACTATTAAGACTCCTACTCAACACACTTTCAGGTATTCCCCTGCCCGGGGTAATAGACACGAGAGTTGTCGCGGCCGCATATGCTGATGATTTGAATGTCCTTGTCAGCAGTAACGAAGATTTCGAGAAAACTATTGAAATCTACAATTGCTATGCTTCAGCGTCTGGAGCGATGCTGAACACAACAAAAAGCAAAGGACTATGGGTAGGAAGTTGGAAAGATAGGATGGACACACCATTAAATTTCGTGTGGAACAATAATGGACTGGAAGTTTTAGGAGTATGGTTATCTAATGACAGCAAAGCAGAAACTGCAGTGATCTGTGAGCGGCTTCACATGAGACTCGATTCCGCACTACAGGCTTGCAAACCCAGGGCTGCGCCACTATCACTAAGAGGGAGAGTACTGGCAGTAAACAAGTTCATTGTACCAAGGCTATGGCATATTCTACAGTGTCATACGCCACCACTGCAATGTATTCGAAGGATTCAATCCAAAATAGTTCAGTTCGTCTGGGGTAATGGTAAACATTGGGTAAACAGCTCTATTTTATCCGCTCCGCTAGCTGAGGGAGGACTTGGACTGATAGACGTCGAAGACAAAATCCTTGCCTTCCGGATGCAGTTCATCCAAAGAATGCTCTTTGAATCACCAATGGATCCTTGGAGAGTATTTTCTGCAAAAAGACTAATGGAGTACAGAGGATTAGGACAAGCCTTTGGCATTCTAGCCGATTCACCACCCTACCAGAAATGTGTACTCAGTGGCGAATTCTATAATAGTCTGATGAAATCATGGACACTTTTCAGACCCGAAATAGTAAAGCTGCAAAACAATGATGGTCGCCCTTTCCCTACTGGATGGCCCCCACCAAATCCCATGCCAAGGTTGGAATTTATCAGTAAGAAGAGATCCACTAAAGTTCAGATTCCGATGGGCAAGCGATCGGTTTATAAAGAACTAAGGTACATACGCTACGGAAGTCAATGGCCACTGGAAGGTGCATATAGTGACGATAAAGTTAATTGGCTAGCCATTAGAGCACGACCTAGCTTTGGAGTGGACGCCGACGTTGCATGGCGTCTAGCCTTGGGCAGATGGGCCGACGCATGTTTCCTGCGAGACTCAAATATTCGCCAAAACGCAGAGTGCCCTTGGTGTGAAGGCATTGAAGGGGATGCATGGCACCTGGCCTTTAGGTGCATCAAGGTAAAGGAAATTTGGAGAAATCTCAGACGACCTTTAAAGATGCTAATGAGTGATGAGAATATTTATCTTTATCAACTTTACGCAGGGATTAAAAATAGGTGTGGAAATCAAATAGGAATCCTTATCGCAAACTACATTATAACTTTGGCGAAGAGTATCATCTACAAGGAAGTGACGCTATTCTTTCGGAAAAAGATCACACACGTCGATTATTGGACTGCATTCATTCAAGCACTTAAATCAAGACTGGAAAAGGAAATGAAATTCAACAAGGTCAAAGGAACATTGAAAGAATTCTATAAATTTTGGGGGTATAAAAAAGTTATATTGGAAGGCAGGATACTAGATGAATACAGTTCCTGAGAGAAAACATGTATAATATCAGTTAAATTTTGCATCCATCTATTATTCTAGTTATTTATTTATTTATGTACTTGATCTACCCATTCTTACTCACATATTTATTTTTTATTACTACTATAAATTTATTTATTTATTTATTTATTTCTCGCCTATTTTCCATCGAATACCCCGAATCTATTATCCCCCTCCTTATCCAGAACTTCACTTGTTATCCTTTAAACTTCATCTCACCCATTTACGCAATTACCTTAAGAATCATCTTTATTCTTGTTACATAGTACGTACGCACATAATCCTTTTACCAGCCTAAGTCTTCGGAGGATGGACGGGTTAACGACGCACTTCACCTCACTGCTGTTTTCGGGAGGACTTCTTTGGCCTGCTCCCCAATTAGGAAAGAAGACGGAAAATTGCAGACAGACGAATGTGACCGTGGACACATTCATAGAAGTGCACACTATTCAGCCTACTGAAGGGGTCGGCCGCGGGGAGCGAAGAGTCCAAGCAGGTGGTTGAATCCCCTGGGCGGACACTATACCCGCGGAGCCCCGTCTCCTTGCTCCTAGAGGTTTACCGGCCTCACCCTGGAACTTTCGTAGTGCCTTGCCTGATAACTCAAAATATCTGTGATATTGTGATTTTTTTTAGAAGAGACTGTGACATGAATTAGAAGTAACTGCTTTTTTTGTGTAAATAATGTGATTACCGATCAATAAATAATAATAATAATAATAATAATAATAATAATAATAATAATAATTGGTTGTCTGGTTGCTGGTTGCTGGTTGTCCAAATCTAGCAGACACAGCATACCTAGGAAGGCACAACCAGGTCGCGAAGCTCATACATCAACAACTGGGTATGAAATATGAACTCCTTGATGAGGATATCGTTCCATATTATAAATATCAGCCTGCTCCTGTTTTAGAGAGGAACAAGATCATCCTTTATTGGGATAGACCAATTTTAACAGATAAAACGATTAATTACAACAGACCAGATATTTTGCTAATTAATAATGCGAACAAAACCGCAATAATCATTGATATAGCTGTGCCACTGTCTCATAACATACGAAGAACGGAGATGGAAAAGAGGGACAAATACGAAGAGCTTGCGTGGCAATTAAAGGATATCTGGAAGTTGGTAGAGGTCCAGGTTGTCCCATTTGTGATATCTGTTGAAGGATTGATGACCAAAAATTTTGGTAAAAATATGGAGAAAATTGGTTTAGAGGAATATACCATCGATGCAGCACAGGAAGCAGTATTACTGCAAACATGTCACATTGAGCGCAAGTTCCTCAGCAATTAATAATAAGATCACATGGGTTAGAGTGAATTCCCTCTCCGTGTCGACTGAGCCTAGTCCTAACCATCTATGGACAGGTGAATATTTTCCAGCGGAAACGCTGAGAAAGTGCAAAAACTCAAATAATAATAATAATATTAATAATAATAATAATAATAAACACACACACACACACACACATACATTCCGGAAACATTACTGCGCATGCGCAAACTTTTACGGTGTTTTCACCGCACTCACGGGCACCACTATCTCACGTCGGCGTTAAGAGGCAGACGTTAAAGCGACTTTGAGGTCAAAATGGCCAAGGAAATGGCTAAGCAGGAGCACGTACGATTTTCAGCCTGGGACAACTCGGTCCTCCTTTATCAAATTATAGGTACGAACCCGTTAGAATGTCTGATAGGAAGTGCAACAAGAAGCGGTGAGATCTACAAATAAAAATTTCAATAAATGGTGTCTGCAAGAGCATGTATTGCTGGAGAGGGACAAGTTCAATGTAAAAGTCTAGTCTCTTTCCTTCCGCATTTTTTTTCTTCTCCCACTAGAAATAGCCCGATTTCGATGAAAATTTCAGGGAAGATACCTCAAACATTGGCAATTATAGATATTTTTAAAGCGAGTGAAAATCTGTTATAGTAACTGATAAATTGCGATTGGAGTGACTGAAGTACAGGAATGTCGTTCGGAGACCAAGTTTGAGGAGTTAGTTTTGGCGTTCTGACGGCAGATAGAGCGGAAATCGATGAGTTTCACATGTGGGAAATGGCCGAGAAATCCCTAATTCCGACTCGTTTACGGACTAATTGAGTAAAAGGAAACCAATCCAACCAAACCCTACCCAACCCAAGGAATTTACTCAATGCGCCCATAAGCGAATAGGGAAAAGTGAAATAGGCATATGCTAGAGGTGAATAAAGTTAGTATCGCCCTATTGGAAGCACGAGAAAACAGCCAAAATGCCAAAATTATCTACTTTTTCGGAATATTTGACGAAGGCCTCGAATACCTTTCGATGCTGCCCCATCAAACGTAAGGGAACTAACCTGCCTGCGGAGCAGGCAGTAGGCAACTGCTAGTTCTTGATATTTGTTTCTTTATTGTATTGTCTTATATGTCAATTATTGTGCGGTAAAAGTATACTTTATATCTTTTATTTTCCAAAACAGAATCAGGGTTATAATTGTAGTTCGGTGGAATTTAGTTACCTATTAATAACGTTTGTTTGCCTATTTCTTGGTGAATGATTTTTGCAACTAAGTTATGCCTATGCTAGTAATCTGTACGTGCCATCATCTTACAGACAGATAGTATGTGTTGAATATTGGCTGTGGTTTGATGGCACTGCCTACATCTGTCATCTGTGATGGCTGGTTCTTTCGGAATAAATTTATTGTAGTTCTTGGTTTTAATCGCCTGTTCCTGGATTGCCATCACACATCCCTCTGTCTCCCCAAAAAGGTCACCTATCATCAACCACTTGTTTGAAGCTTCTTCGTCCACCTATTGTTGGTTAAGGTCATTGTAACTAGTTGTTCTTTGCATCGCAAATGATCTCTACGTCATCCACTGTTCAGCCATTATGTTATTGCTATTTACATGCTCATATATTTCGTTGGCTATGCATGCGGTTAAGATGTTGTACTGTCGGCAGACAAGTTGTTGGTCGATACTTCTTGGGATCTTCCGTACTTTCATTTTTTGGTAACATGTTCTTATGCCCTTACTGAAAAATGGTAGCATATCAGATGGATTATTTAGCAGATGCGACAGATATCTTGCGAGGAAATCGTGACTTTATGTAAAACGATTATAACAAAAGTTTTGGATGCCATCCACACCATTAGCTTACCAGTTGTATTTTTAATTCCCTTGCGTACTTTCTAAAGTGTTATTTTTGGCATATTCGGTTAACTGTGAATGGCATCTTCTTGTTTTATCCAATGTCTGTTATGCTCTTCTGCCTCGGAAGAAAATGTATGACCATTATATGTAAAATTCTTCCACATTAGGTATATTATTTTCTTTATACTGGTTGCTAGCTTGGCTTTACTTTAATTGTTTATAAAATAGTTTCTCATTGATTTTTAAGAGAACATTTTGGGCTTTTCTGTTAAATGACTTGTTATATCGCTTGAGCCTGCTTGTTGCAACTGCTAATCTTTGCTTTTAAGTGTCCAGGTATTCCTTAATGGTAACATTCTGACCTTCATGTCATGTATATCCTGTCATATAATCAAAGGTGGGCTGAAACTTTTTTATAATTTTTGGCGATTCCTTATTTAGATTATATGTACTGAGTAAGTCTTCCGATATCAACCCTTATTTCTTGCATTTTGTATTGTCTACCCTTTTCTTCTAAGGTGGCTCCTTGTTTTGGTTTGCCTTGTTAATTATAGTCTTCATTCTGTACCCCAAATGAGTACAACAGCACTAGCATATATCAAAGTATGCAAAGTAAGGCCGAGGTGGAATTTCCCACCCCGAAGTATCTCTGATGTTCTGTTGCACTCTTTCCTATCATTGTTCTCCCTCTCAGAACTCGGAGAAAATTGAGAAATTCCTAACCAAAGATTTAAGCAACTGTATGACCTACCATGTTGAAAATGGTCTCCGATGGACCAAATTACAGGAAATACTTGATTTTCTTTTTGCTGAGTATACCTGCATTATATATATTCTACAGAGTATCTGTTGGCGTATAGCAAGAGGTGCATTTCCTGCTATTCTAATTTCATATTCGATTACTTCGATTATATTTCACTTGCGTAAAGAAAAATAATGCACGTGACGTTGCCTACTATCTTGAATTGCTATAAAATTATTTCGTTTAAGCCTTTAGTTTCAGCTTGTTGAGAATCATCGGGCGCTTCTGCTAGTTTACTATACAATACTCGGATTTTCTATTATGGATACCCGAGTTTGGAGTTGTATAAAAACTAAAATAGAGATCGCACAGGAAAACTAATTACACCAAAATTTTGCGTGTTTTATTTTGCGTTATTTTACACGGTCCAAAAATTTTTATTACTATTTCTTTTGTTACTAATTGAAGGACAAACGAAAAATGTGCCAGTTTTTTCGCGCTCTTTCACGGATTGCTCACTTTGAGCTTTTGTTTCTCATAAAGTATCAATTCAATCAAAATAAAACCTTTAGATGACATATGGAAACATATTATAAACTAAAATAAAAATTTTCAGTGCCTTCTTGTCGTTAGATAAAAAGTTGTTGCTACTGTCTATTGATATTGTCAATAAGTTAATTAAAATTTTGGAAGAAAAGGAACACGGCTGTTGAGACAGTTGTTCACAGAGTTGTTCGCAAAGCTCCAAGAATATTTTAATTACGCTTTCTTGAAGGTTTGTGAACAATTATGATTAATGGAGGTTCCCCTATAAAGAGAAACATTGGTAAGTTGTAATCAAAGAAAAGAATAAATGATGGCATATTTACAACTAAGGACCTAATTAAACAAGTAAATACAAAAATGTACACAATACCCTTTACTTCATACACAATATACTACACCACACAATACACTACTATATACTACACTACGCAACTAGATGAACTGATAGCCTTCTTCCGCTTGACTCCAATCCCATCCACTGAGAACTGGCGCCTGATGATGCAGGAGGGCCAAGTTGCTACGTGTGAACAGGTTTGCAACTCAGCGTCGCGGCTTTGCCGCAGTGGAGATTTAAGTACCGTTAGAAGCCGCGCGTACCCTCAAAAAGTTCCTCCGTGTGAATGCGAGCTGCAACCCATCCGGCCTCAACCATAAAACCCGCGCGTCAAAAGTCCCCTCGTGTGAACGCACCTTAAGTCTTCCGATATCAACCCTTATTTCTTGCATTTTGTATTGTCTACCCTTTTCTTCTAAGATGGCTCCTTGTTTTGGTTTGCCTTGTTAATTATAGTCTTAATTCTGTACCCCAAATGAGTACAACAGCACTAGCATATATCAAAGTATGCAAGTCACATATGCTTTTTGCAGATGTTACAAATTTTGGATGTTGAATTGAATTTTGGATGATTGAAAGATTGGAGATATTTCCGGAGCAATTATGTTATTTTCCCTCCTCTGGACTACAACCTGGTCGTGGGCTTGCGTGTTCCTATGACCTAAAGAACTAAACTGACTGGATCATACTCCTATTAGGGTCATTCAGTGGGGAAGGTCCGAGGGAAAAAGCCTTCGAAGATGTTCACTTTCAGCCTAAGAGACCGCCAGACATAGTATAAAAGCTGAAAGTTTCTCTGCGCATTGTCCCCAATAGAGGTATGAACGACTGGCTACTACGAAGTTTGGATCATATTGGCTTTGGGAGGTAACAGGAAGCAAAGGCGTATAAAATTGATACAAAGTGCCTGGTAATGGATGAGTTGATTTCTAATGGTATCCTGTAGAAAATATCAAAAAATCTGGCTTTATACTATGACGTATTAGCCAGTCGTACATTTCCTCTTTTGGGGACATTTCATTATTGAAATAAATTAACTTAATAAAAAACCGAATTTAATTCAGTTAATAAGTTAACACAACATTTATTGATTCGGAGGCGAGTTCGGCGGGTCAGCTAGTAAAAGATGGGGAGCGAAATTATATTGGCAATTTTTGTTCATCGCAAATCTACTTCTCTTTTACTCATAATTAAAGTTTACTTGTCAGCACTTTTCGTAACGGCTTCGCCCTCACCGGAATTCGTACATACTGATCGATTGGTAACAGTTTGATCTTCTGCAATTGATACAGATGCAAATTTTTCCAACTGATCATCTGAAACTCTTGCGTCAAAGTGATACTGACAGCTACGCCCCTGAAACCGATTTAACACCGCCATGACATTCCCAATTAAATACCTTCAATGACAATTTATAAATACAGACAAATATGTTCCATCGATCTATTAACCTGTAAAACCCATCGCCAGCCTGCAAACACCATGCAAGCTGCGATAAATCTAATTCTTAACGAGAAACGCTTTCGAAAGACTTAGTTGCTTTACAAAAGATTATATTATATATATTTTAATGATTTCCTGCGGTGGAATTTCCTCATACTTTGCCAAGTTAATCACTATCGGAAAAAATAGATTTAAAACCGGCTGTTGGTCGGATATTTGGGCTTTGACGATTATTCTACTGAAGGAACCAGAGACATTTCGGTTCGCGCAGTCTTCCCATTCTACGAGGAAATAATCGTCGTCTCGCCGGAAAAGAGATAAAACTTCCGTTTCCTGCAGCCACGATTCCATCGATGCATAACGATGGAGGATTGATTTAGATTATATTGGTATCCCCATATTACGCGTTTATATTGTTCGAATACGATTCGTCTGAGAATGTCCTTCCAGTTACCGTCGCACCCCCTAACCAAACCCTCAAACATGAGATAGCAACAGCGCAAGAAAAATAATACCTTCAGTATCTTCAAAGCCACTGCTCGAATTTAATAATATTCTTGCTTCTCAAAAGCGTCATAATTGATTCCGGCATTCAATTTCTCTTGGATATATACATTTTCACAAAATTCTTAGGCACTTTTTTAATATATCATTTTTGATTTTAGACAGATGTTGACAAGAAAACTAAATTATAAAATCAAAATTTTAAAATTAGTGTTTGATTCACACAATTTCTGTTATTAGTATTAACGGATTTCTAATTAAAATATGATTCCATCTTTAATTTAAATGATATTATGGTATTTCTTTAGATATATTTCACATTTACTCTTTCCAGTACCAAAATATCATCAAACGCTTAACTACTATATACATACATACAGAAGCTCATGACGGAGAAAATTGGTAAGTACTTGGGGAGGCCTACATCCGACTTCGGATTTAAAATGGCTGATGACGACGAAACACACATATATAATATAGAATATTAATAAAAAATAAATTAATATAGAATAATAATAAAATAGAATATTTTCTCCCTTTCTACATATTATTTAACTTCACGTCAATGGAGGACACTTGCAGGTGAAGACATAGTTGGAAACGCATGTTAATGCACATTTTTAGCAACCACAGAAATAATATTTCACTATTTTCATAATTTTTGAGAGCAGATATTTAAAGTTAAAAATATAATTTCACTCGTTTTCTGAGCGTCAAGTTTCTACTTTGGACGGAGAAATGAGATAATCGATTTCATCAATAACATTTTAGAATGATACCTAGGTTAATATTAAATATAGAGAAAGTCATATTTGGTTGAATCTTTCCTCAATTTATTCGAAAAAACATGTGATTAAGACAGAGAACCGATTTCCATTTTTATGAACATAGTCAGATTTTGTTTCTTTAAATCATGTGATTAAAAGATTGCCTCTATTTTGTAAGCAAATTATTTTTCTGTTGCTAAATCTATATCAAGGAAATTAACTTCATTCTGAAAATAAAAACTTTGAGGCGCATTCTCATGAAAAGAGTACGAACATTTCTACGATGAAACGTCATCAACACAAGAAATTTTCATCATTTCCAAAATTAGTTTTTCTTCGTGGTTTGGTTCTTCCGCGCATCACAGTTATAGGTTGGCACATAAAAATCCACCTTAAGCTACTTCAGCTGGATGTTCTCTACAGCGTAATATAGAAGGTGTTTTCCATTTTTTCCAGACGCACCGTGAAGGGGTAAAAAATCGCGTGGACTTGCACAAGACGATGACGTCCAAAAAGGTATCGCCACTCAGCAGAAAGAGAAATTTGTCAATAATGCAATTATAAGACAGGAAAATTAATTGGTAGTTACTGTCCTGACCACAAAGACAGGAACTCGATGTAACACAGCAAAGATATGAGAGAAGTCTTAATTACGCCGCAAGGCTTGGGAAAGAAAGACCTTCCAAGAATATTCGAAGGAAAGGTTTTCTCCATGAATAATAAGGGATTTGCAGCATTGATTCTCTCAAGTGCAGTCGTCGTATTGCAGTGCAAAGGTGATTATCAATAGAGACCTTGTTTGACTCCCTCTTCTATATGCTCACTTCCCCCAATAAGAACATATTTGTGCCGCTATTTCTTTTATCTGTAAATACCTTTCGAAACGTGATTTATCTTTTATGTTTTGATTTATCTCTCTATTTCTTTCGTCATTTCCTACACATTTCGAACACCCCGTTTTCTCTTTGTGGATGTTTTCAGCAGTGGTTATTCTTTTTCTGTGATAATTCAAGCAGAAATATTCGCTGCTATTGCCTCAAACGAAGTCCTACTTTTCCCTTATATTCCTTACGTGAGAAATTTTAATGAGCTCTGGCATCGAACCCAGGAACAGCATGGTCTTATCTATTTATTTTCTTAAACCGAGTATTTATATACTTGCGGTCCGAAGAATCAGCGGAAACTACGTGCAATCAATATATGTTACTGTTAAACTTTATGCTGTGTAAACTTCACAGCTAATAACGTTGCCATTGATGGTTAAGCACAATGTTTAACTTTCTTTACTTTTGGTAGACTAAACCTTTTATCGATCGCATCTTACTTGAGCTCATAGGCCATCCTTTTTAAAATCAAGCAATATCCATTCCTTAAGTACAAAAAAGTCATAATATCCAAATATTAATAATTAAAAATCTTCAACCAAGCATCATGAATATTTAGAAATAAAATCAATCGTAATTGAAAGTTTATTAAGTCAAAAAGTAGATATTTTGTTTGCTTTCTTCAATGTTGTAAGTGAATTCAAGATTTGCTAAACGAAGTAAGAGGAAGTCATATAAACGGAAGTTAAAATTATTTTTATGTTGATCAGGAACCATATTTTCGGACAATAATCACTATCTAAATATATCGTCGTTGTTGTTGAACTGGTAAAAATGATTCTTAAGCTCTTGCATATGGATTCCCACCAGGAATCGAAACAGGGACAGCTTTCATCAAAGGGCTGGCCATATGGCTATCCAGGAATACTTAAGATATATTCATTGCATCCACCAAAATTAAATTCTTCCTAATTTTCCGTTTCCTATCGTTCTATAGCATTTAATTTAAGTTTATCGTTATTATAATTTAGGAATCCCTAATAAAAAATATTGGCACCACATCTCAATATAATAACGGTATAAATAACTTAGTTTAAATTAATATTGAAGCTCCATCATAATATTGGTGTTATAACAGGTGACGATTCTAATATTTTTAATTAATATCAAGATCTCAATATTCAACGTCTGATATTTATCACTGCATTTTATGATGTAATATTAATGAATACATTCACGCTGGAAGGCCTAGTAAAGTGGTAGTTGACTATGTGTTCATTACTTAGTAATGTTCCTCGTTTTTCTCTTTGGGATTATTTTCAAGCGCACGCTTTATTACTTTCCCCATACAATCTGATATTTAATGAATAAATATTAAAAGCGGAAATCATAATACGAGCAGAATAAAGGGAAGATAATCACAATCTCAATCATATTTATTGCAGGAGAGACGCAGCTTCAACTTGACCCGGTAGATGGCGACAGAGGTGCAATGCTTTACGTTTACAACGTAGAAGAAATAAACGAGACACAACTAAAGTGTACGGTTCAACCAGGGTATGAAACAACTTTGAGGGAGAGGGGCAGAAAACATAGCGAAAATCTTAGCAACATAACCTACGACGTTTATTTTGTAAACGAAGGCAATATGACTTGCACCCTCACTGAGCCGGTGAGGATTTTCCTCTCCAACACACTCTCAGCGCAACTTCCCTGTGAAGAGACCTTCGTGGCTGCAATTCGCCACCAAAATATAACGAATATTACAAATATGGTTGACAAGTACAACAGAGGAAAGTTCCGAGTAGCGAATGTGACGGAAACCTTTCAAAAACACGAAGGAGATCTGATGATAACGCACTTCACGTTATCCGCAGTCAACTGTTCACAGAATCTGAGCTTTCTCGATGACTCCTTTCGGAAGCATATGGAAAAGAAAAATATTACGTTGGTCTACTGGAGAAATTCGCGTTATTGTGATGGTACTGTTGGCGAAGGATTCAATTGGCCGAGAAGTCCAATTGGTACTTCAACGGCACCGGACAACCCATGCGAAGACGGCTTCACAGGACCGATACGGCGGTGTCTTGGAGATGCAGTCACTGGAGCCTATTGGGATGAAGCGGCACATGATGCGAAGTGTGTAAAACCGAAAACGGAGAGAGTCCGTTTTATCGAGAACGCGAATATGGATAAGGAAACCATCGGACAACTGATGGAAGTGGTGATGAAAGGTCCACCTCTTACATCTTACGAGGTAATTATTTCCTACAGTGAATCCAAAATGCAGTGTTTCTGAGAGATCTAAATATATTACTCTCATTCATCTCTAATAGGGATTATTTTAATATCACGAGAAATATACAGTTCCCCATAAAAATATCGAACGTCATAGTCGTGGCTGCATAAGATTTAGGGGCGTTGAAATTCTGGACTTGGCAACACCGGAAGACCGAGCGATAGGATGGCTCTTATCATGAGATCCCAGGGAATGCGATACCAGCGATTTCTGGGACTTTTAGGGTGTATAGTAAGGTTTTATAATAAAAAAGCGACGAGGGTGTAAGTTAGAAACAGATTCCTCTTTATTCATTACTAGAAGACCCAACATTTTCCCTGCAATTCAGATGAATTTTTCGAATCATTTCACAATATATGAAAATTAATTTGTAACATCAGTGAGTCACTTTAGAAGTACGATTAAAGTCGGGAATGTTAGGAGACTTGTGCAACCTTATACTATTAGTTACCAAGGAAAATTTTCGTAGAAGTACTCAACTAAAATGAATCGTTCTCTTGATACAGCGACGGAAGGAAATGGTTGGTTCCCTACAAAATAAACCTTAATAACATTCTTAAATTCTGACAAATACGCATTGAGAATTCGAGTACATAAATATTGAAACTAACTCGCTGTAACGTCTCGCAATTTCCCGCAACATCTATTCGTTTTGAATTGTATCGAAACACCACCTGCAACCCGGATGGTGTTCGCCAAAACGATTAAGTTGTGTCTGACATGAATGTAATTGTTAAGATAGGCCCAGTCACAACGGAGCACTCGAGGAATTTTAATGCCAATATAGAGAGAGGCCCCGGACAGCCAATTGGCTAGCACGTTCGACCTGGATGTAGACGGAGTAGGGTTCGATTCCAGTTAGGACAATACGTGCGAAATGACCTCCGCTGTCGAATCACTCATAACAATACTACTACACATAAAAGTGAGAAATATAGAACGTTGAGTTATCGATATGCATTGCGTGATTGTGATTTTCTTCAGATAACCGTAGCGTAAATATTTTACTACATTAGTTCATTTATGGAAATATTGTTTGAGCAAATTGGCAACACTCATGCATTTTCCAATATGACGTAGTCTTTTACATGCTATGAATGACAATTAAAAAATGCTACAAAACTTGGGATTTTTAGCAAAGACGTTCTTGAATTATCGTGGTTCTTATGATCTTCCTATCGATGAATGCGAATTCAACATCGATTCATTCTAATGTCCAAATGGGATGTCATCATGTTCTGTATCTCGGCAGTCATGAACTCCTTTGCCACAAATCCTGGTCCATGGTAGCCCTCTTCATATCAGCTTATGATGATGATCCCTTGTCCAGCATCTGAAATCTCTTTCTTTCTCTTCTGATTTTCATCATTCCTCCTATTTCGTCCCTTAGCATTCTTGTCCCAAACAGTGTCCAGTTTCTTTTCCACTTTCTGATGGTTTGTAAAATTGCCCGTTCCTCCCCAAATCTTCCTCATTTCTGACTATGTCCTTCCACCTGACGAATGTTTATAATTAACGTAAATTTGTTTGCTAAATCCAGCTATGGTAAGATATAAAAGTTTAAATTTGTACCAAATGAGTGAAGAAAGACTTGGTAGTATAATTTAGTCAACCGGCTTTTTGCTACACAGTCATTCTCTGGTCAACCGACAAATACGCCGAGTCTTTCTTCGCTCTTTCAGTGAGCGGCCGATAATTAAGAATTAATACGACTTTGTACTTTTGGAAAATACTGCACAAACAACATTCACTGACTAGATGTGGTAGCTGACGGCTGTTTTTTTCCTCCGCAGGTAAATCTCTTGTTCGATAAACTGGAAATGGCTAAAAAAATAATCCGAGATGACTGCCTCAGTCCAAACGAGACGCTGCCATACGTCAAAGCCGTTGTTGGAATAGTTGACGCTGCCTTGGAATCGGAAGCCTCGGGAGAGACGATCGAAATCATGGAATCGTTAGATCACATTCTCATCGCTTCCACGACGTCCGTCCCTGCGGTAAATTACTTACCGCACTTGTCTACTTATGCAGCGGACGAAACTGCAGGAGTGCGAGGCATCATGTCAAGGAAAGAAGACGAAGGAAAAATCCAAGAAATATGGGAGGAAGACTTGGCCAGAGTGAATTTCTCACATTCTCTGTGGGGACTCGTTTTCATGGGCATCAACGAATCCGGTATCACAGCCAGAATTCACAACAGCTCTCATCTGTTGGACGATCCAGAGAGGATGCGGATCAGCCCTGTCATAGGGTTGAAGGTGTTCGACAAGAACAAGACCCGAGTGGATGCATCGCTGCTGCTCGTGTTCCGAAAGGGTAAACAAGGGTTGTTTTACTTTAAAGATGTTCACTCGCACTGAATTTCATCGTGGTGCAGAAAACCATTTCCCAAGGATGAGAACGTATGAGCAATCATAATCTTTAAAGAAGTAATTTTATAAAATTAAGATCTAATTAACGGTTCTCCGTAGCAACATAGTTCCAATGGCAATTTATTTCTCACCTTCGAGAGCTATTCGATTTCAGAGAATAAATGTGATAGCAGCAAATCCTAGTTTCGTTTCTAAACGCGGATGTCAACCACATTTTGGAGAGACCGGAGCGGTACTTCGGTACCGATTTCCTTCTTAAATGCGATGAAACCAACCTCCTTCGCTCTTTCACTATGATAATTAATTTTCGCGAAATCACGGCAGTAAGTGAGAAAGAAGTTCCAAACATAGTTCGCTTAAAATGATCTCCAAGTGACAGAAATTTCAAAGAAACCTTAGCTGAGTTTGTTCGCATAACTCCAGCCGATTCGTCAGAATCTTAGAATGTCATCGAAACCTCGTTGATTCCCCATTTCCACACACTGAGTAATGCTCACAAAGTAATTTTTGCTATTTAAGTTTTACTAATTTTATCGCACATTAAGAATTAAAATGTTATTTGCCAACAACACAATCACTACAATACATAACTATGATAATAAAGTAGGTGCTCGTATGCTATGAAATTAGGTATTTTCGTATATTCTTCGTAAATAACTATTTACATTTACATTTAGACCGTGCAATCCGCCAGAGGCGAGTGGCAGGGGGTGTAAAACACCGACATCACTATCTAAGCTGGAGAGCTATTAGCTTCTCTAATACTTCGCTGGAGAAACGACCAAAAGTCTGTCCGGGCGACTACTTCCCTGTATCGCTTTTGTGTTTTCTCCCGAAGATCGCGTAAGCTTATAACTGGGATAACAATATCAGTTATCTCCTCCATGAAATCAGTAGTGATAAATTTATCAAAAGCTTCCGTCGATATTCAAGTCTTCTATCACTAAGAGAGTTCCAACCGAGGGATTCTATCAGAGTCGAAACACTGCTGTCAAATCTGAAAACTCCCTTGACAAACCTATCTGCTCTACCATCTCGAGATCGGAAATTAATCCTACTTCATGAGGATCACAAATCCTACAGCAATATTCAAGTAGAGGTCGAATCAGGGAAAAGTACGCTGTAATCTTTTACTCTCGATGAACATCCCCTCAGAATTCTACTGGCTAACCTTTGCATTCTATTCGCCTTTCCTATTACGCTTCGAATATGCTCATTGAAGGAAAAATTACTGCTGAGCGTAATTCCTAGGTATTTATGATGCATCACGAGCTCCAAGGGACTTCCTGAAATTCTATATGGTACGCTGGTATGGTCATTGGACCGCGTGAAAGTCATGGCAACGCAATTCATTACATTCAGCTCGAGCTGCCAATCACTACACCAACCCGATATAATATTCAGATCGTTCTGCTAACAAACAGTGTCATCTTGAGTCGCGATCTCTCTATACGCAACAGTATCATCAGCGAAGAACCTAATCTTGCATTTAACATTATCAACGACATCGTTGATATAAATCAGGAACAAAATTGGTTCTTATACACTTCCCTGTGGAACACCGGATGAGACGCAAACCTCATCAGATAAAATTCAGTCCGACACAACTCGCTGCGATCGGTCTCCGAGAAATGAAATGACTTAATCCATTCGACAGCTTTTCCGTTAATCCCGTAAGCCATCAAGCCGTAGGCCTTTTCCGAAATCTAGAAATATGCCATCTGTTCTTATACCCTTATCAGCTGCTTTAACTATATCATTGAGGAAAAGGGCTAACTGGGTAACACATGACCTACCTTTTCGAACACCCTGTTGACATCTTAAGGTTGCGATGGAAAGTGAAATAAAAGATGAAACTTGAACAATTAAGAATTAACAGAAAAAGGACTTCTTGATACGAAATGTAATGAAAATAAATGTTCAGTATGAGCTTTAGAGAAAACCTATAATTTTGCTAATGAAGGAAGAGCCAGTTTCAATTTCTTAAAGGTAAATCTCAACATTTTCAAGACATTAAGAAAATATGAGGCCATAGCTTTTAAATATCGTACGGGTTTGAGCATTCCTCAGCCTAGAGCATTCTCTAAACTATCAAAGCTATTAAATGCTATAACAATACGAATGCTGAATTTAGACGAAGAGTTGAAAATTTATAAATTCCTTTATAGTCCAGTCAAATTAGACATAAGAAAGGGCCCTTGCAAAAGGTCGGGATTGGGTGATTTTTTACACAATATAAACATAAATAAAATTTCCTACAATAAATGAGTAAATTCAACTCCATACGTCAATACATTTTTGAGAAAGAGCTCTTCTATAATTGGCAATGTTTCCAAAAAGGGGAGGAGTATCGTTTTGATCGTGTATTTTGGCTAATATCGGGAAAAGTACTAATAAAAAGAGGAAAATTATACTTTCTAAATAAGTAATATATTTTTTTAGCTTTAATGTCAGCTCAAATTGATGACTGCATGCCCACATTAATGCTTCATAAGGTGTTAAACCCCTTTCCCTACTACTGGTCATCCTCAAAGGTTTGGTCTCAGGAGCGATCTACCTCCAGAAAATGGGCATTAGTGAAACTCTAACTGTCCACTTCTGAGGTATACATGCATAGGAGCAGTTAAATAAGAGTGAATACACTTCGCAGTACCTACATTATCATTTAAAAGGACTTTTTCATATGAAATCTTATATATCTATAAAAATGCCTGTATGTTTGTATGTATGTATATTCCAGATAATCTCGAAAACTACACAATGTTCAAACTTTTAACATCGTTAAATGTTTTTCCGGGGATGATCAAGTGGTATTTATAATTTCCCGAAAGTCCATGGTTCGAACTCAGACGAGTAAAATAGTTTGCATAAGAAATACACGTAAAGTTCATTTTTTTCGTTGCAGGGTCCTTACTTTTGAAAAAGTAAATTAGAAAGAATGGTCGTAAGAAGTCGAATCGAGCATCAAAAGAAGGAAAATAGAATGAAGATTTTTATTTTGGTCGAGAAATATCGTTTTTGATTCGAAATTGCGAGAATTTCGATAAAATATACGAAAATTTTGACTAAATTACCATGTATAAACAAACCCATTCCCTTGACGATACAATTTTTTTTAAATTCGAATTTTGTTGACGAGTCTGTAGCAACCAAGTTTTATTTACATCAACTTAATTGTTTACCGTCTTTTTCGTATAATGAAATGAGTTTTATATCAGTGGTTTACTGAAAATGGATTTCTATCGATCAATTCAACTGATTGCGTATAAATATCCTGGTACGTTGCTTAAGTTTTGAAGTGTATTCTTCTGAATTAAGTATTAAATCTAATCTATTTGCATTGATGTATATATAGCAATTTACGGAAATGGAGTTTGCGAAGGACGAAAAGAATTCCCAGATTCGTAGTTTGTTATCCTTGATGAGTTGAACGGCGAGTTGTTAAGTTGTAGCAAATCTCTAACATCATATACCAGACCAAAAAGGTAAGGCAATTTTATTTTGTTAAATGCAGGATGCAAAAATTGATATTAACGTTGTTTTTAAGTGCTTCCACTCCATATTCATTTACTATCCTTCTTTTATTGGTGTTTAATTTTTGTTTCTATTTTGACATTGCGATTACTTTTGTGTTTCGTGATTATATTACACATTTTAAGATTGAGATACGAGTCAGCTCCATACTACATTTACTTTCCGTAAAGAATATTCATATTTGGTTATTTGAGTGAAATTTATTTTATTTCTGTCATTTACGTTTAATGCTTGATGCATTTGTCCCCTTGTACCTGTATGAAAATGTGACTTTAAACGTGGTACTGCTTATCCTTATGTGATCTTAGAATATATTTATATATAAATATATTTCAAAACAAGGGAAATAGATAAAGATTCTTATTTTGGCTGAGAAATGTCGTATGCGATTTGAAATTGCGAGAATTCTGATAAAATATACGAAAATTTAGTCTAAATTTTCATGTTGTAAACAAACCCATTCCCTTGACGATCAAGGCAATTGTTGATTCCGAACTCATGTGTGATTCTATAAGAAGACATGGCGGATCAATGGCCAGTTAAAATAAATTTCGAAAATAAGAGTTGAAGATTTATGATGAAGAAAAAATTGAATGGCATTTTAAAATTTGTTGTGACAAACAATATCCTGTGAAGAAACGCACGTTGAAAGGTACGAACATTTTTTCATTGATTTTTTCAATTTTCTTTAAGCGTCTGTGAAAACCGAGTTTTGTTTATGGTAACGTAATTGTTAACTGAATTTTCAATGAAATAAAACGATTTTGAAATTCGTAAGTTGATAGAATTTGCATTCTCGATGTCAATTCCACTGATTTAAAATAATAACGTGGTAAGTTGTGGATCTCTCTCGTATTATTTTTGAGTTTTGACGGAAATTACGGACGTTCTTATTTATTATGTTTAATCGGTCTTTGTTTTCTTTTAAGTTTTGAGCGACGAGTGGCCAGGAGCGAATAAGTAACATCTCAAAGCCTAAAAAGGTAAAGCGATTTCAGTTATTTGTAGACCGCAAAAAATCTACGATATTGTAGTAGAGTTGGTAATTCCTTACTTCAATCCAAATCCAAACTACTGCCCGCGGGCCGCATCTGCTGTTTGATAGTTAATAAAGCTGAAAAGTTTGGAGACCCCTACTTGAAACGCAGTATATTGTGGATATCATAGACACAAGTATAATAGTTTTTGAAATCATTTCTCAGTTTTTCGATCACAAATGAATAAAGTCTATTCTACTGCACAATAATACTATGCTATTTTGTGTTGAAAATTCTTACTGTAACAGATGTAAAAACGTTTAAAAAACTTATGTAACATTTATGGCCGGTATTGTAATGTATATTTTGCGTTGTTTATAACTTTAATCTTCATATAAATGGCTTTGTCTTTTCGTCATATTGTTTATCAGTTTCAATATTATGAAATTGCATGATTTTATGTATTGTTAATTGTTTAAAGTGAAAAATTCTGTTTTTTTTCGAAACCGTATAGAAATATCTAATGCTGCGTAAAATATAGCTGCAGTAGCAATATCAACATTCAATTATAATTACGAGCATCGTGATCAACTTACTGATTTATGCATTTCGTTATGAATATATAGTATGATTTATCTAGGTGTTTACTGGACGGAGTGCCATGTCGAAATAAAACTCTGATATTGAAAACAGCTAACCCAAATGTCAATATTTAACACACTGTACGCTGAAATTTATTTATTTGACCTCAGCCGAATAATAGGTTATAATTCTTAAACATCTTGAACATAAGTTTTTTTCGGGATAAGAAACTATACAGATAACCACAAAATGTAAATTTACTTAAGCCACTATTCACCTTCTCAACGGAGGTAGGTGGTGTCTGTATTTATTGATTACTGTGAAGATTCTACGCTGAATGTATTTTGGGGGTCCAGGAAATAATTTATCTTAGAAGTTTTTCATTAGTTACTGGAGAAGGAATTAATATATCAGATCATTTACATTGCCAATATTTTCCCCAGCCATACGTCACTCGCAGAGTACATAAATCTAAAAATCTTAACCAAGTCCCGTACACAGACATATCGGCAAAGTGTTTACCGAGATCAAACTAGCATTTTTCGAAGCCTTATCACTTGGATCCAAAAGGAACTTTCCTGACATATTATTGTGTGACACTGCCAATGTTATTATTCGATTGAAAATATTTCAGCAATAAAATAATTGCAAATATTTATTAGGTTTGTAATCAAATACTTTTCTGCTCACTTAACCCAATGCACTTATCATATAATGAATTTCGACTTACGAGCATAGCTCCACAGACTGATTTCGGTAAAGTTGTCGCTCCATTGTCATGGCTTTTATCGTTCCATCCTAATATGGCGTTGCGTCTTGCACTTAATCATTCCCAAGATCTACGACTACGTTCCTGGGCATTAATTAACATACCACTTCATTTTATACGAGTCACGAATTCTCACTAACAACCTCATGTTATAAGTATAGCCGAGATAAAACAATGAAACATACCTTCTGGTTCCATGATACACCATTTCTTATTTAATGTCTATAGTTTTTTCTTCACGTAAGAAATACAACAATGACGTCTTTGTCCATTCTCGGAATCACACTTATTCAGTTACTGAAGATATCCTCTCAATGATGACCGGTCGAAAGTTTGCGGCTTCATTCGGAGCAGAAAGAAGAAAAATGCTCCTTTACGAGATAAAAGTCAGAGGGAAAGAAGCTATTATGAATGCCTCTTTTCATACGTAGATACATTTTGATACATTGTCACCGAAGATCTCATTCAGATACTAGAATCTGCCTTTGAAATCTGCCTGCCTCTCTGCCAAGAGAGAAGAAGCTATATGTAATCCTTACTTTCATATGTAGATACATTTTGATACATTGTCACGGAAAAGATCATCAACCTGCGTTAAATTGAATATTGAATTGTTGCGGCTTTTTAGACTTCGTTGTAACTTATATTACTTGGTATATTGAATTAGAAAGTCTGGTAAATCCTAAGTATCAACAATTATGAAGTATTTGTTACGATCAAGGTTGTTACATTGATATTTATGAAATTGAACATCCCCGTTGAGAATCAACGGGCACTTCTGCTAGTATATCTATAAAAATGCCTGTATGTTTGTATGTATGTATATTCCAGATAATCTCGAAAACTAGAAGTCGCACAATGTTTTAACTTTTAGCATCATTAAAAGTTTTTCCGGCGATGATAAAGTGCTATTTTTTATTTGCCTAAAGTCCACGGTTCGAACCCAGACGAGTAAAACAATTTGCATAAGAAATACACGTAAAGTTCATTTTTTTCGATGCATTGTTCATTTCTTGTGCAAAACTAAATTAGAAAAAACAGTCGTAGGAAGTCAAAACTAGCGTTAAAAGAAGGGCAATAGAATGAAAATTCTTATTTTGGTCGTGGTATATCGTTTGCGATTCGAAATTGCGAGAATTTTGATCAAATGTACGAAAATTTCGACTGAATTTTCATGTTGTAAACAAACCATTCCCTTAACGATCAAGGCGATTGTTGATTCCGAGCTCAAGCGTAATTCCATAAGAAAACGTGGAAAATTTTTGAAATTTCGAATTTTGTTGACGCGTCTGTAGCAACCAAGTTTTATTTATAGCAACATAATTGTTTACCGTCTTTTTCGTAACACAAATGAGTTTTATATTTGTGGTTTACCAATAATTGATTTTTCTCGATCAATTCAACGGGCTGCGTATAAATATCCTGGTAAGTTGCGGATGTATTGAATATATATTCTTCTGAATTAAGTACTAATTCTAATTTATTTGCAATAATGTATATTTAGCGATTTATGTGAATGGAGTTAGCGAAGAACGTAAAGATTTCCCAGATTCGTTGTTTGTAATCTTTAAGGAGCCGAACGGCGAGTTGTAAAGTTGTAGCAAACCTATAGCATCGTATGATAGACCAAAAAGGTAAAGAAATTTTATTTTGTTATATGCAGAATGTAAAAATTGATTTATTTTTCGCTTTTAAGTGCTTCCACTCCATATTCATTTACTATCCTTCTATTATTGGTGTTTAATTTTTGTTCCTATTTTGATATTGCGATAACTTTTGTGTTATTTATCTTCCGTGTATATGTTGCACGTATTAAGTTTGAGAAGCAAGTCAGCTCCATAAAACACTTACCTTCCACAAAGTATATTCGTCGGTGCTTATCAGAGAGATATTTAATTTATTTCTGACATTTATGTTTAATTCATTAGTACCCCTGTACCTGTCTGAAAATTTCTCTTTAAACGTGGTACCTAAAATCTTACTGTGATATTACAATACATCTTTATATTGCCTCAGTTGGAGATATTTTTCATTCAGAGTATTTGAGATTGAGTATTGAGCTGGTGCGGCTTTGTAGACTTCATTGTAATTTAAATTTATTGGTATTTTGGATTGATTATTTTATTATTATTAGTAATTTATTGGTATTTGTTATCTATCAAAAATGGTGAAGTATGTGTTACGATCATGGTATTTATGAAATGTAACATCCCCGTTGAGAATCAACGGGAACTTCTGCTAGTAGTATATAAAAATGGCATGTAATGATTGATAGGATGATCTCACTGAGGGAATTCCCATCGAGGGTCAAAGAAAAAGCTCTCTCTTGTTTTACACTGTCTAAAATACTACTGTCCGATTTGGGATCCACAAGAAGTAGAATTAGATTTAAAAATGGCCCTTCGTAGAGCAGCTCGTTCCACCAGAGGAGAATTGGAATTGAAAATTTCATCAGCTCGGAGCTTTTAGACGCAGTGAATGAAATTTTATTTGCAGTAAAGAACGAGCGCGGTATCCGAGAAGCATCGACAAAACATTAAAACAAAGAAATCGAAAGACAGATGATACTTTTGGTCCTTCTTTCCTCATTCTATTCGGAAATTATATTATTATCATTATAATAGGAAACATTAGGTAGGGATGTTTGTGATACTTTGTTCCCTACCATTGGCGGCTCAGGCGGTATACATCTATGTCAAAACAAATCTGGGTAGAACGCTTTTGACACTTTATGGAGGTGATATGAAGAATAACAGTTTGAATGGCCTCCGCCAACAGCTTTTTTTGGTAATTGATCAGCACGCACAGGTCTTTCGAAGCTGCAAAATCAACCACATACAACTGGTCCTAACAACATATAAAATAATCAGCCAATCCCGACGTTTTGCAAGATCGGATCTATAATTTGACTGGACTATTTATATCCACGGGGTAATATTAATTCCTTCGCCAGAAATGTTTCGGTCTGCACCGATTGGAAAACTCTTCTTGATCAATAAGAGAATTAATAAACATCTCCATATAAGTGATAATGTAGGTAGTTAAGACGGTCTATTTATTAATTTTTTCTCCGAGTTCAACTAGTATTATGTAGTTTTTTTCCATAGTGATGAATTTATCTTTTCGTTATTTAACCAATCCAGTTTAACGAATATATATATTTACAGATGAGAATTACCCCGAAGAGAAGCACATGTGCTCGCATTGGAATGAGCACAGGGGGAAGTGGTCTCAAGAAGGGTGCGATCGTACGTACAACAAAATCGTCCCAAATCACATGCACGGCTGCCTCTGCACCAACTTCACTCACTTCACAAACATCGCAATGGTGATTGCCCACGGCGACCCCTCCGACGGACCGGCCCTAGCACTGATCACCAAGATCGGGTGCTCTGCGTCCTTCATCTGCGTCGCGGTCGCCTTCCTCTGCTCAGCCCTCAACCCGAAGAGGAGCCGAACTGTGTACGGGAAGATAGAGCTCAACCTCTTCCTCTCCATTTTCCTTCTGGACGCCATCCAGTTGGTGGCCACGTTCTTTCAGTTCTCGCCTGGAGGAGCAACGTGCATTGCAGTTGGGATCATTCTGCACTATTCCGTCTTGGCTACTTTCTCGTGGACGATGTTGATTGGGTTCATGCACATGCTCAGACTGAATCCGAAGACGTTACTTTCGGCGCGAAACATGGCCGGGAACCACCTGTTACTTAAGGCAACCATTTTCGGGTGGGGAGTAGCTGCCATACCCGTGACGGCCACTGTCAGTGATGGTACGCGTCACTACATCGACGAGCTTCCCTTCTGTTATCCAAAAGGCGTAGCTCTCTACACGGCTGTGATTTTTCCTGTAGGACTAGCAAGCGTCGTCAACACCATCATTTTTATTTGGGTGTCCGCCTTGCTCCTCTGCGTTCGAGGTGTGTCTTCTCAAGGAACAAATTGGACGCGGCAGAAGATGCGTCGAATCTTCTTCTTATTCTTCCTCTTTTGCCTCCTCGGACTGTTTTGGGTATTTGGACTCCTGATCGAGGCGACGAGCGGTCGGGTGAAGGAAATACTCAAATACGCGTTCTGCGTCACTGCTCCCCTGCACGGCCTATTGCTGTTCGTCTTTCTGGTTCTTTGCGAGAGGAGCGTACGAAGTAAATTCCGAGAGACTTTTTCTAATTTCAGTAAAATGTCTCGAAGATTCACTTCTAGAATTACACGAACCGGACTGCAGCAGGAGAGTCCATCCCATCACATTGGCTTGACGGGACTTTCGAAGGAGGAACTGTCAGAAAGCACGACAACGTAGTGAAACCGTTCCGGAAGACGTAATGGTCGTGATTGTTTCTGCCGTGAGAATCTGCGAAAAATAGATAAATCTGTTCCAAAACTCCGATTATTATTTCAATTAAACTTCTACGACTCTTAATTTGTGTGCATGTTTCATTCCACCATATTGATGTACAGCTCCAAAAAAAAAATCGAACGGCATAGTCGTAGTTGCGTAAGATCAAGGGGCTTTGAAGTTATGGACTTGGCAACACCGGATGGCCTAACGATAGGATGGCTCTTATCGTAAGGTCCCAGGAAATGCGATACCAGCGATTCCTGGGACATTTTCGGTATATAGAAAAGTATTATATTTTGAAAAGTAGATATTATTTGGATTCAGAATCCTTTACTGTAAAGAATTAATATTCTATGAGATTGGTATTTGCCAAGTTTATTTAGGAAGATAACTCATCATATGATCATTTTGTACGACTTTTGCTTGTATGAGGAGGTGAAATTGGAAACGTTTCTATTTCTTCCAAATATTTCAAAATAATCGTAAAATATAAAATAAGTTTGAGTTGGGTTTGAAGGGCGTCGCCAGCCACTGGGCTAGGGGGGGAGGGGCAAGCTCCCTGTTAAAATGAAAAATGCCTAACTTACAGGGGCTAGTTTATTCATGCCCGCTTCTTACTATAAATATGTCAAATCTTTTAAAAACTAAATGTATTGAAAACTACAGGAAGTTAACGCTTCTATGGCAAACTCATTAACACTAGGAGGACGGCAGTTTCGGCCTACCTAGAAGGACGGGAAGTGGTCATTTGGCCACCTACTTTTAAAATTCGTAATTAAATACTTTTATGATTTTCAAGGACCTGAATATTGCATTACTTCTAAGTTTGACCATTACACAAATGCTGATGAGGTGTTTTACCTCGTTTTTTGTTTATATTTTAATTAATTAAACAAAATGTTGACCGATGTCCTAAATCTGCAGAATTTCATATTCTAGAATATTTTATCCATTCATACTGGACCAATGAAACTCATATTTTCGGAATAAGTGGAAAAAAGTCCGAATTGTTGATAAAAGTCAGTCACGTCACGCCAAGATTGTAATGCCATCTGACGGAAACCATATAAAACCACTCGTTCGTGCCTCGGAAAAACCTCCATCAAATACGATGGCAGAAGAATTTTTCGAATTTCGTCGTGAAAATTTCCAATCTGTGGTTTTCGTTAATGCCAAATCGTTCTATAACATTTAAAAATTCATAAAAAAATTTTTAGCAGGGTTGCCAACATATTAGTTTAATCATTATAAAATGTTCTTCCAATGTTTTTCTCAGGTAAATCTCAAACTGATATCTCAAGTTTACATTCAATCACCTTTCTTGAACAATTAGAATTCATGTCAAGGGTACTAACTTTATAAATCAGGGCTACCAATCGTAAGAACGGATCTCTAAACAGAGAGTTATGCGTTCGCAGAATAAATAACTAAAGGGATATTTTGAGCACAGATTTGTTTCATGTGATTTGTCGAAACTCTTGGGGATCCCGAATAAGTTTATAAACTATAAAGAAGCAGAGTCACTAACATTTTCGGCTGTAAAGTGAAGGCAACGATCAGACCTTCATGGAAAACCTAGCAATTAATCATGCATTTATCGAGAATGGCCTTTTCAACTCATATCTCATTCTGTGCTTATCCACTCTGGTGCTAGTTTTATTACGTTGATTTTTATTTTAGACTTACATCATTCTTAAACTGTTATTTCCTTCCATCATTCGCTAGTTTACAATAAATCCAAGTCATTATAGTAACACTTCATCATCTTCACAATGTAAGGTTTGAACTTATTTATTTATATTTATTTTGACTTTTTTTCGAAAGGAATGAAATTAATTTTCATTATTTTCCTACGGCATTTGAAACATAGAATGACTTCGTTATTAAAAATCAATATAATAAACCCTTTTTACATACTCCAAAAGTTTGAAACTGTTAGGTTACTTATAAATAGGGAAAATATCAAAGTTAATGCAATATTGGAACATGAATGTTTAAATATTTCTTTAATTATTGTAAATAGAAAAAGATATTTGGTTAAAAAAGTTAACATTTATTTTTTTAACCCGCCTTCCTAGGTAAAGTAGACTTTTGCTAAACATAGTATACGTATGATACTAAATTATATCTCAACTTATGGTAATGTTACAGTTTACTTAGGGATATTTTTCATTTTTCAGTTAAAAAAGTTCACATTTTTCTGGAGATGCAGCATTAATGTCTATGTTTAATAACGAAAGTACCAATTTTCCTCGAGAGATGGCATTAGCGGCGAACATTGTAAAAACAAAAGTTCCAATTTTCCTCAAGAGATGGCGTTAGTGTCGAAGTTTATAAACAAAAGTTCCAATTTTCCTCAAGAGATGGCATTAGTGTCGAAGTGTATTATATAGTACATTTAATGTATCGAATGTCAATTCAAATATGGCTATCGATCTCGGTATGGACAATACACGGAGATCGTGACCATTTGACTTTATTTGAGATTTGACAATACAGAAAAAAGATATAAAGATTCCTTCGATAGAAAGAGGATATATAATAATTCTAATATATTAATAATCGCTTCTTGTCTGGCAATGGCGTATGACTTAGTGGAGCATCAGAGACCATAACAGGAATGAGGGAGGTCGGTGTGCTCTTTTTTACACACCAATTCCGGATTATAAAGCCGATACATTAAATGTAAAAATGATCATCAAAAAAATTGCGCATTGCTGGAAAAAAATACTCATGTATAAAGGGTAGATTATGATACAATTTGATGTAAATATCATTGCCGCAAGTTGCAATGTATTGGAGAAATTAGATGATTAAATACAATGTGACGTCACCATTCTGCTGGTTGCGTACTCAATTTTCGTTTTGCATCGCTGCAAGTGCAATTGAAAAGACTTGATAAAAATAAATAAATAAATAAAATATAAATAAATAGGAAGTTAGTGCATAAAATTAACTATAAACTGTGTTAAAAAGCATGTTTCTATGTAGCAAAGTTACAAAGAAAAAAATTAGTATAGTTCTCCATCGCTGAAGTACGCATTTGATAACATCGACGTAATTCATACGTTTCCTTTTTTTAAATAAAAAAGTTATTTGTATTAAATTATTTACTTTTATCAATTAATTGTTATATTGTTTATTTATATTGTAGTAATTATTGAGATATTATAGAAGTAAACGTCTCGAAAAAGATTCGATTCCCATGAATACATCGAAAATGGCAAAGGTCTATTTACTGATCGAACTTTTTAAATTAAATTTTTACATTATCGCTATATTTTAAAACTTACGAGGAAAATTGGAACTTTTGTTTATAAATTTCGCCATCTCTTGAGGGAAAATGGAACTTTTGTTTACAAACTTCGACACTAATGCCATCTTTTGAGGAAAATTGGGACTTATGTTTTTGAAAAAATCACCACATTGGTGCACCCATCCTTATTTGAACCTCTTTCGTTATTAGACTATATCATCAGCAGCTTTCTTAGGAATGACTTCATCCGTTGCTTTTAAAATTACCTCCTCTTCTAAGAAACAAAAAATCATTTATATCATATATCATAAATTTTCTGGTAGGCTTACATTTAAGCCTGATTTCGTTATTTATGTATTAGCCAAGTATTCAATTGAATGCGTCACATACCGGAGAGTACAAATTCGGCTGCATTAAAATATTCTGTAGACTCTTGATTATAGTTGATATTATTATTGAATTTGCAGAAATCAAGTTATATACCAAGGTGGAAAAAATTAAAACGTCAACTTACAATTATTTAGACTAAGTGATAGGTGGTTTAACCAGCAGAGAGATGATACAAAACCCAGTCTTACGCACTGAGTGTTCAAAGGAAACAAAAATTTTCCACGAATTGAAATTTTGAATGGGCATTGTATAACCAGATATGAGATTCGTGGGATTCCATCACAAGAGAAAAAATTGGCTGCATCGAAAAGGAAGCTGAAGAATTTAAGTCACAGTTTTAAAAGTTTCTCAAATTTATTTCAAGTCACAGTTACGATAAATATGTGCGTAACTTACGCGCACAATACCTTTCAGCTGACTGATTTGCTTCCAAAATGGTATATTATTAATAATATCATCGAAAAGTAATTTTTACTGATATCTTGTATTGCTCCAATACTTTTACAAATTTCTACGGAAACCCGGTTATTGAATTATTTTCGTAACTATACAGCTATTTTAGGGTAATTATAAAATATGGATCGGTATATTTTATATCATCCCGAGTAATGAAGAGCCTACTGTACAGACTTTTAATCGTCCAGAATGCTTAATAAAGGAACAAGTAACTTTGCAATTGTCGCAACTCATCTTGTGATGTGCCCTCCGATAACAGCCCTCAAATAATACAATCCTAATTTAGGCAACTAATAATGGTCATTTTACAAAAAACTACATAAACATTAACTTAGGTTCCCCCGATAGAGGCCTCGAGCTATTAGCGGACTGTGAAAA
Organism: Sympetrum striolatum; assembly: GCA_947579665.1. Taxonomy (NCBI): domain Eukaryota; kingdom Metazoa; phylum Arthropoda; class Insecta; order Odonata; family Libellulidae; genus Sympetrum; species Sympetrum striolatum. The sequence goes on along the minus strand of OX388344.1, from coordinate 107,148,752 downwards.
AATTTTCGGATGTCCATCTCTACCTTATGAAATCCAAACTAAACTCTCCTTCGAACTGTTCCCTGTGAATTTCTCAAAAGAACTATTCAAGAGCCTAGCTTTGCATTCACACCCTCAAAACAGTCACGTGCAGAAGATCTAACTGAGCGTTTTATCAACCTGTCTGTCCCTCAAAACGTAATCTTAATCTCTGTTTTCAGGGTGTAAGTTTCGAATTCCTTCTCGAATGTTTCCTTGTGTTTTTGCGAGGAGTAAACGAATCAGCACTTTCGAATTCTTCTCATGGGAATCTTATCTTATGGTATGAGTCGTCTAACAAAAGGATATGGTTAAGAAGTGCATGCGTTGAACATTGTGTGCGAAACACTCGTAGCGTCCCATTGATATCGATGTCGGCTCTAGGCCTGCTCTGCTACCGAAAACATCAACTTAGCTGTAAGCGGAGCCATATTTACTGGCGTGCAAAGCTAGTCATAGGACTAGCTGGGACCTTGGGGAGGGAGGGGTGTGAACCCCTAAACATCCCCCCCTCGCTGCGCCACTGCTTGGGCCTATTTGCAAAATACTCACCGCAAAACTTTCTTATGTCCATTTTGAAGGGAAAACGAAGAAAAACTAAATCCTTTGTCTTCTGCCGGCGATTGTCGGACGATACTCAAGGAAGTTTGAGAGAGAGGACATAATCGCATAACCTCGCGCTCTGATCGCATCGAGAGGCGGTTCTAACTACATTGTTCACCCTGAAACCGAACTTTTCTTCTCTTGGGAGGGAAGGGGAGAAGGACTCTACTACAAAGTATTGTTGAAATATTTTTGCTGCGCTGGAGGTATAAATAAAATTTCCTACGAGGATGTACTTTTCCCATCACTGGTGTTTACACGTGCGAACACTTGGCTTTGTTTTGGGTCTAAATTCTTTTCAAATACGCTCGTGCATAAAAATTGTTTCTACAACACATCCCGAACCAAAATACGAATGGGTCTCCAGGGGGGGGGGGCAGCTGCCCACCCCTGGCGACGCCCTTGTTGAATGTTTAAATATTTCTTTAATTATTGTAAATAGAAAAAGATATTGGTATTGGACTGCAGCAGGAGAGTCCATCCCAGTTGAAGGGTTAACGTATTCTTTCATTATTACTCCATTTCTATTCTCATTGCGTTTTCTCTAATTTCCTCTTCTTTAGATCTAATTCATAGTAGTGCATTCTCTCTTAATTATCAAATATTTAAGCTGTATCCAGTATTGTTTATGGAGAAGTTCATCCCGCGAGCATCCCGTAAACATCCATTGATGGGAATTTTTACGTTACGAAACAATATGAGCAAGCAAAGTATTTCTTGTCCCATATTCATGAAGAGGAGTGAATTAGGGGAACGATTTAAGCCGATTTAAGGCGAATTTACTTCCATTATAATACTTTATTGCTTATATAGCATCAAAATCAATGAATTTTTACCAAAATGTAAAATATAACATCACAAATGCCTCAAAATATGCAAAGAAGGAGGGCGAAATGCGCGCTAAAAGCAGAGACGCTCATAGACTCGCTCTCATCTGCCTAACGTCTGTTAAGATGGTTGCAGCCTATGATTTTACCTTTTTTTGTAAGGGAATGTACCTTATTGAGGATAATTAGATTTAAATACTCTTATCAATTCCACGGTCGATGTATTTCCTACCAATAATTCATTCTTAGGCACGTTTCGTTGCATATTAAAGAGTCCCTACTAGAGGAAGCGATTGACTTCTCAATTAATGGAGTAAGCGCCGCTTGTTTGATCATAGACTTAAAACATGAATTACTCTCTAATATAAAAAAATCTGATGTTGCCAACACATGACTTTCTCCATATTTATTGAAAACAGAGGCCTATACCGGTAATATATAAATAACTCCAAAACAATGAGTGTTACAGAAAAATGTTTCAAACAAAAGTTGTAATAAAATACATTATCTATGACTTTTGTCTATAATTGTATATAAATACATCACATTCTGTTAGAGATATTTAAGAAAGTAAATGTTTTTCCGGATAAACCGCAACTTCCGGTGAAGCTATATTCATAAAAAAAACTTTCGGTATTGTTAGGAAAGTACTTAATATGAATTTTGGAAATGATCGGATAATTACTTTTTAAAATACAGCGCCCACAAACTCTTTTACCACAGAGAGACACACACACAGACAGTCATGTTCGGGATAATAGCGAAAACGAGCTCTATGGGCCCCGAAACATCTCTTTCCGTTGAGATCTGGAGGTCGAATTTTTTTGCGAATACAATACTTTCTCTATACTACGTATAGGGAGAAAGTAAAAGGGGTTCAGAGTCAATATTTCTATTTTAATTTTGAGGGAATGTACTTCATCAATGCATCTTTCGATTGAACCTCTTGGGACGTAACTTAATAAAAAAAATGAAGTTCTCGTAGAGAAGTATTGCTCAATTATGACGAATATGATCGGATTAACGTTCTCATCTAATTGTAAGTGAATTACTCTCAAAGGTATTTGATGTTCCATTGGTCCGAATTTGTATTGGGTTATGATGAAACTTTTTAAACTTCATATAGCTAACTTATTCGCATAATTGCGAACTTTCAAACTCTCTTCCACTGTTTTATCTTGGTTCTCAACTTACCTCGCTGGCCGATCTCAAACATGCCAAATCAATGGCACTCATTCTGCTGTGAGTACTATCAACCACGGGGTTCCTCAGGGATCTATACTTGGTCCACTCCTCTTCTCCCTTTACATTCAGGACTTACCAGAGTATATAAATCACTCTTCCTATCATCTCTATGCAGACGACCTGCAGATTTATCTATCCGATTACCCGAAAAACCTCACTAAATCTCTTGAACTCATTAATCAGGATCTCTCTCGACTACATAAATGGCTACATTCTATAGCACTGAGTATTAATTCAAACAAATCTCAAGCCATCATATTTGGGAGCCGTAAGATTCTTAGCAATATTAATTATCACCAAATACCTAAAATAAAACGACGACAAGGAAATCGCATACTGCTCTTCCGTTAAGAATTTTGGTGTATACATGGACCAATCCCTCACTTGGGTGCCTCAAGTAAATAATGTATGCAGAAAAAAGTACTCCACACTTCATAACCTCAAAAGACATAAATGTACACTTCCGATGCAGCTAAAAAAGACCGTTATACAAGCCTTGATCCTTCCCATATTCGATTATTGTGATGTGCTTCTGAACGAACTCACATCGTCTGCTAATGCCAAGCTAAACCGTACTTTTAATCATGCTATTAAATTTATCTTTAATGCCAAGAAATTTGACCATATTACTCCTCTTCTGAAAGAACTAAATTGGCTACGACTTGACTCCAGACGAAAGCTTCATACTCTTAATCTTGTACACAAAGTACTCAATCAACGTTGTCCAACGTATCTCTCTTCTTACTTCAATGACCTCAACAGCACTCATACCTTTAGTAGTACTCGTTCTTCAGGCAAGCTAATGATTCCTTCTCATAGAACCGAAATCTGCTCAAAATCTTTTATCGTTCTTGGAGCGAAGTATTGGAATGAACTACCCAACCACAATCTCAAATGCCTCTCACTTCTTTCCTTCAAACAGTCAGTCTCTAACATATTAATTAACAAGGATGATTAATTTTTTTTCATCAGAACCTTCCACAGGTCCACTACTAGTACCATCATCAAATCTCGAGGGTAACATTATAGAAAAGATCTCTGTTTTTCCCGGCGTAATTGCTGAAGGAATAGTTCTCGGGTCTCCAGCCGGGTGCAGGCTTCGGATAAAAGCGACGTTTCGGCCACATCCTTCGTGGCCATCTTCAGGAACGAAGTGCAAGTGCTCGAAGTTGGTCCGCTTATATAGGGGGGACTCAGTTCCCCTTCCACTTCTGTGACTGGCTGGCGCCAACGCGTCGTCTCTCGGCAATCTGTGTGATGATCGGCTGCCACATTTTGTGTAGGCTGAATCCTTCGTCTCTACTTTTGTGACTGGCTGGCACCAGCGCGTCGTCTCTCGGCAATCTGTCTGATGATCGGCTGCCACGTTTTGTGTAGGCTGAATCCTTCGTCTCTACTTTTGTGATTGGCTGGCGCCAACGCGTCGTCTCTCGGCAATCTGTCTGATGATCGGCTGCCACGTTTTGTGTAGGCAGAATCCTTCGTCTCTATTAAAGTTGTTCTCATCTAGTTGAATCTCAATCGATTCTATAATTTTACGATCCCAGAACGAAGGGGCTTTCCACAGTACTTTCGTCTGGCTGAAGTTGATGTTGTGTCCTTCTTCAAGGGAAGGTTCTGCGATGGCCGATTTTTCAGGTTGTTGAAAAATAATGTGGCGGGGAATTACATAAAAACGTGGCAGCCGATCATCAGACAGATTGCCGAGAGACGACGCGTTGGCGTTATTTGAAAACTTTTTAACATTTGATCTTCCATGAAGCTTATAGTTATTCCAATTTAAAAAATATTTTTGATATAGTCTTCATTCTGTACCCCAAATGAGTACAACAACACTAGCATATATCAAAGTATGCAAGTCACATATGCTTTTTGCAGATGTTACAAATTTTGGATGTTGAATTGAATTTTGGATGATTGAAAGATTGGAGATATTTCCGGAGCAATTATGTTATTTTCCCTCCTCTGGACTACAACCTGGTCGTGGGCTTGCGTGTTCCTATGACCTAAAGAACTAAACTGGCTGGATCATACTCCTATTAGGGTCATTCAGTGGGGAAGGTCCGAGGGAAAAAGCCTTCGAAGATGTTCACTTTCAGCCTAAGAGACCGCCAGACATAGTATAAAAGCTGAAAGTTTCTCTGCGCAATGTCCCCAATAGAGGTATGAACGACTGGCTACTACGAAGTTTGGATCATATTGGCTTTGGGAGGTAACAGGAAGCAAAGGCGTATAAAATTGATACAAAGTGTCTGGTAATGGATGAGTTGATTTCTAATGGTATCCCGTAGAAAATATCAAAAATCTGGCTTTATACTATGACGTATTAGCCAGTCGTACATTTCCTCTTTTGGGGACATTTCATTATTGAAATAAATTAACTTAATAAAAAACCGAATTTAATTCAGTTAATAAGTTAACACAACATTTATTGATTCGAGGCGAGTTCGGCGGGTCAGCTAGTAAAAGATGGGGAGCGAAATTATATTGGCAATTTTTGTTCATCGCAAATCTACTTCACTTTTACTCATAATTAAAGTTTACTTGTCAGCACTTTTCGTAACGGCTTCGCCCTCACCGGAATTCGTACATACTGATCGATTGGTAACAGTTGGATCTTCTGCAATTGATACAGATGCAAATTTTTCCAACTGATCATCTGAAACTCTTGCGTCAAAGTGATACTGACAGCTACGCCCCTGAAACCGATTTAACACCGCCATGACATTCCTAATTAAATACCTTCAATGACAATTTATAAATACAGACAAATATGTTCCATCGATCTATTAACCTGTAAAACCCATCGCCAGCCTGCAAACACCATGCAAGCTGCGATAAATTTCATTCTTAACGAGAAACGCTTTCGAAAGACTTAGTTGCTTAACTTAAGGAAGGATTATCATTATATATAAGGAAAGGGTTTAGGTGACTTTGCACTTAAGGGCGTGCACCCAGGAACATTCCCAAGGAAAAACGGACTTGAAATGTCTGGACTGGAATGTCAAACTTTTTTCAAGTCCGTTTTTCCTTGGGAATATATTATATATATTTTAATGATTTCCTGCGGTGGAATTTCCTCATACTTTGCTAAGTTAATCACTATCGGTAAAAATAGATTTAAAACCGGCTGTTGGTCGGATATTTGGGCTTTGACGATTATTCTACTGCAGGAAACAGATACTTTCTTCGAGGAAATAATCGTCGTCTCGCCGGAAAAGAGATAAAACTTCCGTTTCCTGCAGCCACGATTCCATCGATGCATAACGATGGAGGATTGATTTAGATTATATTGGTATCCCCATATTACGCGTTTATATTGTTCGAATACGATTCGTCTGAGAATGTCCTTCCAGTTACCGTCGCACTCTCTAACCAAACGCTCAAACATGAGATAGCAACAGCGCAAGAAAAATAATACCTTCAGTATCTTCAAAGCCACTGCTCGAATTTAATAATATTCTTGCTTCTCAAAAGCGTCATAATTGATTCCGGCATTCAATTTCTCTTGGATATATACATTTTCACAAAATTCTTAGGCACTTTTTTAATATATCATTTTTGATTTTAGACAGATGTTGACAAGAAAACTAAATTATAAAATCAAAATTTTAAAATTAGTGTTTGATTCACACAATTTCTGTTATTAGTATTAACGGATTTCTAATTAAAATATGATTCCATCTTTAATTTAAATGATATTATGGTATTTCTTTAGATATATTTCACATTTACTCTTTCCAGTACCAAAATATCATCAAACGCTTAACTACTATATACATACATACAGAAGCTCATGACGGAGAAAATTGGTAAGTACTTGGGGAGGCCTACATCCGACTTCGGATTTAAAATGGCTGATGACGACGAAACACACATATATAATATAGAATATTAATAAAAAATAAATTAATATAGAATAATAATAAAATAGAATATTTTCTCCCTTTCTACATATTATTTAACTTCACGTCAATGGAGGACACTTGCAGGTGAAGACATAGTTGGAAACGCATGTTAATGCACATTTTTAGCAACCACAGAAATAATATTTCACTATTTTCATAATTTTTGAGAGCAGATATTTAAAGTTAAAAATATAATTTCACTCGTTTTCTGAGCGTCAAGTTTCTACTTTGGACGGAGAAATGAGATAATCGATTTCATCAATAACATTTTAGAATGATACCTAGGTTAATATTAAATATAGAGAAAGTCATATTTGGTTGAATCTTTCCTCAATTTATTCGAAAAAACATGTGATTAAGACAGAGAACCGATTTCCATTTTTATGAACATAGTCAGATTTTGTTTCTTTAAATCATGTGATTAAAAGATTGCCTCTATTTTGTAAGCAAATTATTTTTCTGTTGCTAAATCTATATCAAGGAAATTAACTTCATTCTGAAAATAAAAACTTTGAGGCGCATTCTCATGAAAAGAGTACGAACATTTCTACGATGAAACGTCATCAACACAAGAAATTTTCATCATTTCCAAAATTAGTTTTTCTTCGTGGTTTGGTTCTTCCGCGCATCACAGTTATAGGTTGGCACATAAAAATCCACCTTAAGCTACTTCAGCTGGATGTTCTCTACAGCGTAATATAGAAGGTGTTTTCCATTTTTTCCAGACGCACCGTGAAGGGGTAAAAAATCGCGTGGGCTTGCACAAGACGATGACGTCCAAAAAGTAACGCCACTCAGCAGAAAGAGAAATTTGTCAATAATGCAATTATAAGACAGGAAAATTAATTGGTAATTACTGTTCTGACCACAAAGATAGGAACTCGATGTAAAACAGCAAAGATATGAGAGAAGTCTTAATTACGCCGCAAGGCTTGGGAAAGAAAGACCTTCCAAGAATATTCGAAGGAAAGGTTTTCTCCATGAATAATAAGGGATTTGCAGCATTGATTCTCTCAAGTGCAGTCGTCGTATTGCAGTGCAAAGGTGATTATCAATAGAGACCTTGTTTGACTCCCTCTTCTATATGCTCACTTCCCCCAATAAGAACATATTTGTGCCGCTATTTCTTTTATCTGTAAATACCTTTCGAAACGTGATTTATCTTTTATGTTTTGATTTATCTCTCTATTTCTTTCGTCATTTCCTACACATTTCGAACACCCCGTTTTCTCTTTGTGGATGTTTTCAGCAGTGGTTATTCTTTTTCTGTGATAATTCAAGCAGAAATATTCGCTGCTATTGCCTCAAACGAAGTCCTACTTTTCCCTTATATTCCTTACGTGAGAAATTTTAATGAGCTCTGGCATCGAACCCAGGAACAGCATGGTCTTATCTATTTATTTTCTTAAACCGAGTATTTATATACTTGCGGTCCGAAGAATCAGCGGAAACTACGTGCAATCAATATATGTTACTGTTAAACTTTATGCTGGGTAAACTTCACAGCTAATAACGTTGCCATTGATGGTTAAGCACAATGTTTAACTTTCTTTACTTTTGGTAGACTAACCTTTTATCGATCGAATCTTACTTGAGCTCATAGGCCATCCTTTTTAAGATCAAACAATATCCATTCCTCGTTTCCGAGCATCGAGGTGCTGTAAAGCTGAGATAAATTTCACCGGCAGATCCCATTGCATAATATTCATGTTTCTCAATCATTGCATATATAAGAAGAGTTCGTTTTTATAGTTCTTCGAATACTGAACGTTATAAGGGTTTCCAAATGGAATCAAATCAATAGGGGCACCCACTTGACCATCTGTTAACTCATTTCATCTATAACTCCCAGCATTACAATCCAACTTCGTTACTTATAACATATATCCAAAATCGAAAGTTAAATAAATTTACGCCCGATCGCTATGTATGGCTTGTGAGAGAGATAAATGAGTGATAAGTGAGGTGAAGAGGCAGGGATGCTCAACACCATGGGAGGTTAGCCTGCATCTTATAAGTTAGGACTCCATTCTCACAGTGTTTTCACTAAGCAAGGAAAATGAAACGTCTTTGCTTCCAGCTTTATCTAAATCATGCTGGGCATGGAGAGAAATGTCGAGTGAAGAAATCTGATTGCGAAGGATTATTTAATCGATCAACATTTCTTCTTAATCTGTATTCAATTGACCTAAAAATGCCATAAGAGACAAATATATTAAATATAAGGTAAACTCGATGTGGGAAGGCGTTATTTCGTGGAAGAGGAAGATAGCTCGCTAGCGAAACATGTCGCCACAGTAATGAAATCTATGAAAGTGTACGAAATGTCTTCATTTCATAAATAGAGTGTAAGCTACGAATTAATTCATTAGGAAGTGATGTTCTAATTGTTAGTAAACTTCTGCAACGTCTCGGGATTATTTTGAAAATTATGCCTTGAAATATCTTTCGATTACTTTAATTTTACGAGAAAACTGAATCTTTTCATTAGATTCTTAATAACTAATGTGCAATGCAGTATACAATGTATCGTACAGTCCTGGCCGAAATTAACGCAGCACCGGCCGTAAGGATCGCTAGGGAGGTGCTGCGTTAATTTTGGCCAGGAGAGTACACACTGCATTGCACATACTTGTCGATGATCGGATTTTGCGATCCGCTTGTTCATTTCATTTAAACGGTAAATCGGACTCTGCCCTATTTCTTTCTGCCAAATTCCCGATAAAGAGTTTTTAAATGATTTAAGGGACTCCCGAATCCCGATATTAAACAATACATAGCAACAATTAAAGTGCAAGTTCAGAATTCGAGCGATGGATTTCCATTTTCGAAAGCCTTAATCGCATTTATCTTAAAATATGGAAGAAGTGAAAAGAACTCCTGGTTTATCAACACACCTTCGAGGATTCAATTTTATCGTTCACCAAACGCAAATACTGAATACCCTGAAAATATAAACATACGTTTTGCATTGTAATGAGTAGATGGTCAATCCGTATCAGTGCATCTTTATGTTGATTGTATGAGACTCACCCTTTAGTTGACTGCAGTTAAAACTCTTTAGCCATTCGCCGTGAGTCTAACTCTATTTACCAATATCCCATACCATTCCCATATTATTTTACATCCAAACTTTTTATCCGTCTATTCAATGTAAATTTCGATTGCGTTTGAAGCTTCTTCGTCTCTCAGAGGAATAAAGTTTCGTACGACGAAGCAGTCATATCTAAATCATTTCTGACCAGATTTATTACGGACCATAAAAGTAAAACTTAAGTACAAAAAAAGTCATAATATCCATATATTAAGAATTAAAAATCTTCAACCAAGCATCATGAATATTTAGAAATAAAATCAATCGTAATTGAAAGTTTATTAAGTCAAAAAGTAGATATTTTGTTTGCTTTCTTCAATGTTGTAAGTGAATTCAAGATTTGCTAAACGAAGTAAGAGGAAGTCATATAAACGGAAGTTAAAATTATTTTTATGTTGATCAGGAACCATATTTTCGGACAATAATCACTATCTAAATATATCGTCGTTGTTGTTGAACTGGTAAAAATGATTCTTAAGCTCTTGCATATGGATTCCCACCAGGAATCGAAACAGGGACAGCTTTCATCAAAGGGCTGGCCATATGGCTATCCAGGAATACTTAAGATATATTCATTGCATCCACCAAAATTAAATTCTTCCTAATTTTCCGTTTCCTATCGTTCTATAGCATTTAATTTAAGTTTATCGTTATTATAATTTAGGAATCCCTAATAAAAAATATTGGCACCCTAATATTAAACAGCTTTACAATGACATCTCAATATAATAACGGTATAAAAAACTTAGTTTAAATTAATATTGAAGCTCCATCATAATATTGGAGTTATAACAGGTGACGATTCTAATATTTTTAATTAATATCAAGATCTCAATATTCAACGTCTGATATTTATCACTGCATTTTATGATGTAATATTAATGAATACATTCACGCTGGAAGGCCTAGTAAAGTGGTAGTTGACTCTGTGTTCATTACTTAGTAATGTTCCTCGTTTTTCTCTTTGGGATTATTTTCAAGCGCACGCTTTATTACTTTCCCCATACAATCTGATATTTAATGAATAAATTTTAAAAGCGGAAATCATAATACGAGCAGAATAAAGGGAAGGTAATCACAATCTCAATCATATTTATTGCAGGAGAGGCGCAGCTTCAACTTGACCCGGTAGATGGCGACAGAGGTGCAATGCTTTACGTTTACAATGTAGAAGAAATAAACGAGACACAACTAAAGTGTACGGTTCAACCAGGGTATGAAACAACTTTGAGGGAGAGGGGCAGAAATCAAAGCGAAAATCTTAGCAACATAACCTACGACGTTTATTTTGTAAACGAAGGCAATATGACTTGCACCATCACTGAGCCGGTGAGGATTTTCTTCTCCAACACACTCTCAGCGCAACTTCCCTGTGAAGTGACCTTCGTGGCTGCAATTCGCCACCAAAATATAACGAATATTACAAATATGGTCGACAAGTACAACAGAGGAAAGTTCCGAGTAGCGAATGTGACGGAAACCTTTCAAAAACACGAAGGAGATCTGATGGTAACGCACTTCACGTTATCCGCAGTCAACTGTTCACGGAATCTGAGCTTTCTCGATGACTCCTTTCGGAAGCATATGGAAAAGAAAAAGATGACGTTGGTCTACTGGAGAAACTCGCGTTATTGTGATGGTACTGTTGGCGAAGGATTCAATTGGCCGAGAACTCCAATTGGTACTTCAACGGCACCGGACAACCCATGCGAAGACGGCTTCACAGGACCGATACGGCGGTGTCTTGGAGATGCAGTCACTGGAGCCTATTGGGATGAAGCGGCACATGATGCGAAGTGTGTAAAACCGAAAACGGAGAGAGTCCGTTTTATCGAGAACGCGAATATGGATAAGGAAACCATCGGACAACTGATGGAAGTGGTGATGAAAGATCCACCTCTTTCATCTTACGAGGTAATTATTTCCTACAGTGAATCCAAAATGCAGTGTTTCTGAGAGATCTAAATATATTACTCTCATTCATCTCTAATAGGGATTATTTTCATATCACGAGAAATATACAGTTCCCCATAAAAATATCGAACGTCATAGTCGTGGCTGCATAAGATTTAGGGGCGTTGAAATTCTGGACTTGGCAACACCGGAAGACCGAGCGATAGGATGGCTCTTATCATGAGATCCCAGGGAATGCGATACCAGCGATTTCTGGGACTTTTAGGGTGTATAGTAGGGTTTTATAATAAAAAAGGGACGAGGGTGTAAGTTAGAAACAGATTCCTCTTTATTCATTACTAGAAGACCCAACATTTTCGCTGCAATTCAGATGAATTTTTCGAATCATTTCACAATATATGAAAATTAATTTGTAACATGAGTGAGTCACTTTAGAAGTACAATTAAAGTCGGGAATGTTAGGAGACTTGTGCAACCTTATACTATTAGTCACCAAGGAAAATTTTCGTAGAAGTACTCAACTAAAATGAATCGTTCTCTTGATACAGCGACGGAAGGAAATGTTCGTTTCCTACAAAATAAACCTTAATAACATTCTTAAATTCTGACTAATACGCATTGTGAATTCGAGTACATAAATATTGAAACTAACTCGCTGTAACGTCTCGCAATTTCCCGCAACATCTATTCGTTTTGAATTGTATCGAAACACCACCTGCAACCCGGATGGTGTTCGCCAAAACGATTAAGTTGTGTCTGACATGAATGTAATTGTTAAGATAGGCCCAGTCACAACGGAGCACTCGAGGAATTTTAATGCCAATATAGAGAGAGGCCCCGGACAGCCAATTGGCTACCACGTTCGACCTGGATGTAGACGGAGTAGGGTTCGATTCCAGTTAGGACAATACGTGCGAAATGACCTCCGCTGTCGAATCACTCATAACAATACTACTACACATAAAAGTGAGAAATATAGAACGTTGAGTTATCGATATGCATTGCGTGATTGTGATTTTCTTCAGATAACCGTAGCGTAAATATTTTACTACATTAGTTCATTTATGGAAATATTGTTTGAGCAAATTGGCAACACTCATGCATTTTCCAATATGACGTAGTCTTTTACATGCTATGAATGACAATTAAAAAATGCTACAAAACTTGGGATTTTTAGCAAAGACGTTCTTGAATTATCGTGGTTCTTATGATCTTCCTATCGATGAATGCGAATTCAACATCGATTCATTCTAATGTCCAAATGGGATGTCATCATGTTCTGTATCTCGGCAGTCATGAACTCCTTTGCCACAAATCCTGGTCCATGGTAGCCCTCTTCATATAAGCTTATGATGATGATCCCTTGTCCAGCATCTGAAATCTCTTTCTTTCTCTTCTGATTTTCATCATTCCTCCTATTTCGTCCCTTAGCATTCTTGTCCCAAACAGTGTCCAGTTTCTTTTCCACTTTCTGATGGTTTGTAAAATTGCCCGTTCCTCCCCAAATCTTCCTCATTTCTGACTATGTCCTTCCACCTGACGAATGTTTATAATTAACGTAAATGTGTTTGCTAAATCCAGCTATGGTAAGATATAAAAGTTTAAATTCGTACCGAATGAGTGAAGAAAGACTTGGTAGTATAATTTAGTCAACCGGCTTTTTGCTACACAGTCATTCTCTGGTCAACCGACAAATACGCCGAGTCTTTCTTCGCTCTTTCAGTGAGCGGCCGATAATTAAGAATTAATACGACTTTGTACTTTTGGAAAATACTGCACAAACAACATTCACTGACTAGATGTGGTAGCTGACGGCTGTTTTTTTCCTCCGCAGGTAAATCTCTTGTCCGATAAACTGGAAATGGCTAAAAAAATAATCCGAGATGACTGCCTCAGTCCAAACGAGACGCTGCCATACGTCAAAGCCGTTGTTGGAATAGTTGACGCTGCCTTGGAATCGGAAGCCTCAGGAGAGACGATCGAAATCATGGAATCGTTAGATCACATTCTCATCGCTTCCACGACGTCCGTCCCTGCGGTAAATTACTTACCGCACTTGTCTACTTATGCAGCGGACGAAACTGCAGGAGTGCGAGGCATCATGTCAAGGAAAGAAGACGAAGGAAAAATCCAAGAAATATGGGAGGAAGACTTGGCCAGAGTGAATTTCTCACATTCTCTGTGGGGACTCGTTTTCATGGGCATCAACGAATCCGGTATCACAGCCAGAATTCACAACAGCTCTCATCTGTTGGACGATCCAGAGAGGATGCGGATCAGCCCTGTCATAGGGTTGAAGGTGTTCGACAAGAACAAGACCCGAGTGGATGCATCGCTGCTGCTCGTGTTCCGAAAGGGTAAACAAGGGTTGTTTTACTTTAAAGATGTTCACTCGCACTGAATTTCATCGTGGTGCAGAAAACCATTTCCCAAGGATGAGAACGTATGAGCAATCATAATCTTTAAGGAAGTAATTTTATAAAATTAAGATCTAATTAACGGTTCTCCGTAGCAACATAGTTCCAATGGCAATTTATTTCTCACCTTCGAGAGCTATTCGATTTTAGAGAATAAATGTGATAGCAGCAAATCCTAGTTTCGTTTCTAAACGCGGATGTCAACCACATTTTGGAGAGACCGGAACGGAACTTCGGTACCGATTTCCTTCTTAAATGCGATGAAACTAACCTCCTTCGCTCTTTCACTACGAAAATTAATTTTCGCGAAATCACGGCAGTGAGTGGGAAAGAAGTTCCAAACAAAGTTCGCTTAAAATGATCTCCAAGTTACAGAAATTTCAAAGAAACCTTAGCTGAGTTTGTTCGCCTAACTCCAGCCGATTCGTCAGAATCTTAGAATGTCATCGAAACCTCGATGATTCCCCATTTCCACACACTGAGTAATGCTCACAAAGTAATTTTTGCTATTTAATTATTACTAATTTTATCGCATATTAAGAATTAAAATGTTATTTGCAAACAACACAATCACTACAATACATAACTATGATAATAAAGTAGGTGCTCGTATGCTATGAAATTAGGTATTTTCGTATATTGTTCGTAAATAACTATTTACATTTACATTTAAACCGTGCAATCCGCCAGAGGCGAGTGGCAGGGGGTGTAAAACACCGACATCACTATCTAAGCTGGAGAGCTATTAGCTTCTCTAATACTTCGCTGGAGAAACGACCAAAAGTCTGTCCGGGCGACTACTTCCCTGTATCGCTTTTTTGTTTTCTCCCGAAGATCGCGTAAGCTTATAACTGGGATAATAATATCAGTTATCTCCTCCATGAAATCAGTAGTGATAAATTTATCAAAAGCTTCCGTCGATATTCAAGTCTTCTACTAACAGAGTTCCAACCGAGGGATTCTATCAGAGTCGAAACACTGCTGTCAAATCTGAAATCTCCCTTGACAAACCTATCTGCTCTACCATCTCGAGATCGGAAATTAATCCTACTTCATTAGGATCACAAATCCTACAGCAATATTCAAGTAGAGGTCGAATCAGGGAAAAGTACGCTGTAATCTTTTACTCTCGATGAACATCCCCTCAGAATTCTACTGGCTAACCTTTGCATTCTATTCGCCTTTCCTATTACGCTTCGAATATGCTCATTGAAGGAAAAATTACTGCTGAGCGTAATTCCTAGGTATTTATGATGCATCACGAGCTCCAAGGGACTTCCTGAAATTCTATATGGTACGCTGGTATGGTCATTGGACCGCGTGAAAGTCATGGCAACGCAATTCATTACATTCAGCTCGAGCTGCCAATCACTACACCAACCCGATATAATATTCAGATCGTTCTGCTAACAAACAGTGTCATCTAGAGTCGCGATCTCTCAACAACAATATAACAACAAAAAACAACAGTATCATCAGCGAAGGACCTAATCTTGCATTTAACATTATCAACAACATCGTTGATATAAATCAGGAACAAAATTGGTCCTTATTCACTTCCCTGTGGAACACCGGATGTGACGCAAACCTCATCAGATAAAATTCAGTCCGACACAACTCGCTGCGATCGGTCTCCGAGAAATGAAATGACTTAATCCATTCGACAGCTTTTCCGTTAATCCCGTAAGCCATCAAGCCGTAGGCCTTTTCCGAAATCTAGAAATATGCCATCTGTTCTTATACCCTTATCAGCTGCTTTAACTATATCATTGAGGAAAAGGGCTAACTGGGTAACACATGACCTACCTTTTCGAACACCCTGTTGAATACTTAAGGTTGCGACGGAAAGTAAAATAAAAGATGAAACTTGAACAAATAAGAATTAACAGAAAATGGACTTCTTGATACGAAATGTAATGAAAATAAATGTTCAGTATGAGCTTTAGAGAAAACCCATAATTTTGTTAATGAAGGAAGAGCCAGTTTCAATTTCTTAAAGGTAAATCTCAACATTTGCATGACATTAAGAAAATATGAGGCCATAGCTTTTAAATATCGTACGGGTTTGAGCATTCCTCAGCCTAGAGCATTCTCTAAACTATCAAAGCTATTAAATGCTATAACAATACGAATGCTGAATTTAGACGAAGAGTTGAAAATTTATAAATGCCTTTATAGTCCAGTCAAATTAGACATAAGAAAGGGCCCTTGCAAAAGGTCGGGATTGGGTGATTTTTTACACAATATAAACATAAATAAAATTTCCTACAATAAATGAGTAAATTCAACTCCATACGTCAATACATTTTTGAGAAAGAGCTCTTCTATAATTGGCAATGTTTCCAAAAAGGGGAGGAGTATCGTTTTGATCGTGTATTTTGGCTAATATCGGGAAAAGTACTAATAAAAAGAGGAAAATTATACTTTCTAAATAAGTAATATATTTTTTTAGCTTTAATGTCAGCTCAAATTGATGACTGCATGCCCACATTAATGCTTCATAAGGTGTTAAACCCCTTTCCCTACTACTGGTCATCCTCAAAGGTTTGGTCTCAGGAGCGATCTACCTCCAGAAAATGGGCATTAGTGAAACTCTAACTGTCCACTTCTGAGGTATACATGCATAGGAGCAGTTAAATAAGAGTGAATACACTTCGCAGTACCTACATTGTCATTTAAAAGGACTTTTTCATATGAAATAGTATATAAAAATGGCATGTAATGATTGATAGGATGATCTCAGTGAGGGAATTCCCATCGAGGGTCAAAGAAAAAGCTCTCTCTTGTTTTACACTGTCTAAAATACTACTGTCCGATTTGGGATCCACAAGAAGTAGAATTAGATTTAAAAATGGCCCTTCGTAGAGCAGCTCGTTCCACCAGAGGAGAATTGGAATTGAAAATTTCATCAGCTCGGAGCTTTTAGACGCAGTGAATGAAATTTTATTTGCAGTAAAGAACGAGCGCGGTATCCGAGAAGCATCGACAAAACATTAAAACAAAGAAATCGAAAGACAGATGATACTTTTGGTCCTTCTTTCCTCATTCTATTCGGAAATTATATTATTATCATTATAATAGGAAACATTAGGTAGGGATGTTTGTGATACTTTGTTCCCTACCATTGGCGGCTCAGGCGGTATACATCTATGTCAAAACAAATCTGGGTAGAACGCTTTTGACACTTTATGGAGGTGATATGAAGAATAACAGTTTGAATGGCCTCCGCCAACAGCTTTTTTTGGTAATTGATCAGCACGCACAGGTCTTTCGAAGCTGCAAAATCAACCACATACAACTGGTCCTAACAACATATAAAATAATCAGCCAATCCCGACGTTTTGCAAGATCGGATCTATAATTTGACTGGACTATTTATATCCACGGGGTAATATTAATTCCTTCGCCAGAAATGTTTCGGTCTGCACCGATTGGAAAACTCTTCTTGATCAATAAGAGAATTAATAAACATCTCCATATAAGTGATAATGTAGGTAGTTAAGACGGTCTATTTATTAATTTTTTCTCCGAGTTCAACTAGTATTATGTAGTTTTTTTCCATAGTGATGAATTTATCTTTTCGTTATTTAACCAATCCAGTTTAACGAATATATATATTTACAGATGAGAATTACCCCGAAGAGAAGCACATGTGCTCGCATTGGAATGAGCACAGGGGGAAGTGGTCTCAAGAAGGGTGCGATCGTACGTACAACAAAATCGTCCCAAATCACATGCACGGCTGCCTCTGCACCAACTTCACTCACTTCACAAACATCGCAATGGTGATTGCCCACGGCGACCCCTCCGACGGACCGGCCCTAGCACTGATCACCAAGATCGGGTGCTCTGCGTCCTTCATCTGCGTCGCGGTCGCCTTCCTCTGCTCAGCCCTCAACCCGAAGAGGAGCCGAACTGTGTACGGGAAGATAGAGCTCAACCTCTTCCTCTCCATTTTCCTTCTGGACGCCATCCAGTTGGTGGCCACGTTCTTTCAGTTCTCGCCTGGAGGAGCAACGTGCATTGCAGTTGGGATCATTCTGCACTATTCCGTCTTGGCTACTTTCTCGTGGACGATGTTGATTGGGTTCATGCACATGCTCAGACTGAATCCGAAGACGTTACTTTCGGCGCGAAACATGGCCGGGAACCACCTGTTACTTAAGGCAACCATTTTCGGGTGGGGAGTAGCTGCCATACCCGTGACGGCCACTGTCAGTGATGGTACGCGTCACTACATCGACGAGCTTCCCTTCTGTTATCCAAAAGGCGTAGCTCTCTACACGGCTGTGATTTTTCCTGTAGGACTAGCAAGCGTCGTCAACACCATCATTTTTATTTGGGTGTCCGCCTTGCTCCTCTGCGTTCGAGGTGTGTCTTCTCAAGGAACAAATTGGACGCGGCAGAAGATGCGTCGAATCTTCTTCTTATTCTTCCTCTTTTGCCTCCTCGGACTGTTTTGGGTATTTGGACTCCTGATCGAGGCGACGAGCGGTCGGGTGAAGGAAATACTCAAATACGCGTTCTGCGTCACTGCTCCCCTGCACGGCCTATTGCTGTTCGTCTTTCTGGTTCTTTGCGAGAGGAGCGTACGAAGTAAATTCCGAGAGACTTTTTCTAATTTCAGTAAAATGTCTCGAAGATTCACTTCTAGAATTACACGAACCGGACTGCAGCAGGAGAGTCCATCCCATCACATTGGCTTGACGGGACTTTCGAAGGAGGAACTGTCAGAAAGCACGACAACGTAGTGAAACCGTTCCGGAAGACGTAATGGTCGTGATTGTTTCTGCCGTGAGAATCTGCGAAAAATAGATAAATCTGTTCCAAAACTCCGATTATTATTTCAATTAAACTTCTACGACTCTTAATTTGTGTGCATGTTTCATTCCACCATATTGATGTACAGCTCCAAAAAAAAAATCGAACGGCATAGTCGTAGTTGCGTAAGATCAAGGGGCTTTGAAGTTATGGACTTGGCAACACCGGATGGCCTAACGATAGGATGGCTCTTATCGTAAGGTCCCAGGAAATGCGATACCAGCGATTCCTGGGACATTTTCGGTATATAGAAAAGTATTATATTTTGAAAAGTAGATATTATTTGGATTCAGAATCCTTTACTGTAAAGAATTAATATTCTATGAGATTGGTATTTGCCAAGTTTATTTAGGAAGATAACTCATCATATGATCATTTTGTACGACTTTTGCTTGTATGAGGAGGTGAAATTGGAAACGTTTCTATTTCTTCCAAATATTTCAAAATAATCGTAAAATATAAAATAAGTTTGAGTTGGGTTTGAAGGGCGTCGCCAGCCACTGGGCTAGGGGGGGAGGGGCAAGCTCCCTGTTAAAATGAAAAATGCCTAACTTACAGGGGCTAGTTTATTCATGCCCGCTTCTTACTATAAATATGTCAAATCTTTTAAAAACTAAATGTATTGAAAACTACAGGAAGTTAACGCTTCTATGGCAAACTCATTAACACTAGGAGGACGGCAGTTTCGGCCTACCTAGAAGGACGGGAAGTGGTCATTTGGCCACCTACTTTTAAAATTCGTAATTAAATACTTTTATGATTTTCAAGGACCTGAATATTGCATTACTTCTAAGTTTGACCATTACACAAATGCTGATGAGGTGTTTTACCTCGTTTTTTGTTTATATTTTAATTAATTAAACAAAATGTTGACCGATGTCCTAAATCTGCAGAATTTCATATTCTAGAATATTTTATCCATTCATACTGGACCAATGAAACTCATATTTTCGGAATAAGTGGAAAAAAGTCCGAATTGTTGATAAAAGTCAGTCACGTCACGCCAAGATTGTAATGCCATCTGACGGAAACCATATAAAACCACTCGTTCGTGCCTCGGAAAAACCTCCATCAAATACGATGGCAGAAGAATTTTTCGAATTTCGTCGTGAAAATTTCCAATCTGTGGTTTTCGTTAATGCCAAATCGTTCTATAACATTTAAAAATTCATAAAAAAATTTTTAGCAGGGTTGCCAACATATTAGTTTAATCATTATAAAATGTTCTTCCAATGTTTTTCTCAGGTAAATCTCAAACTGATATCTCAAGTTTACATTCAATCACCTTTCTTGAACAATTAGAATTCATGTCAAGGGTACTAACTTTATAAATCAGGGCTACCAATCGTAAGAACGGATCTCTAAACAGAGAGTTATGCGTTCGCAGAATAAATAACTAAAGGGATATTTTGAGCACAGATTTGTTTCATGTGATTTGTCGAAACTCTTGGGGATCCCGAATAAGTTTATAAACTATAAAAAAGCAGGGTCACTAACATTTTCGGCTGTAAAGTGAAGGCAACGATCAGACCTTCATGGAAAACCTAGCAATTAATCATGCATTTATCGAGAATGGCCTTTTCAACTCATATCTCATTCTGTGCTTATCCACTCTGGTGCTAGTTTTATTACGTTGATTTTTATTTTAGACTTACATCATTCTTAAACTGTTATTTCCTTCCATCATTCGCTAGTTTACAATAAATCCAAGTCATTATAGTAACACTTCATCATCTTCACAATGTAAGGTTTGAAATCATAATAAAGCTTTGCTATTGTTCTTACAAATTAATATGTAATCCTTATTAAGTAATGGATTAACATTATAAGATATATGATGAGAGAGAATATCACTCTATGTATCCAAGAGTACATACTTTTTTACCGCAGATTCTGCACATTGCCACTTTTACAGAGCATATTTCACTGTATATTTTCCTACATTTTAGGCACAACTTACTGGATTTGTTATAACATCCAGGTGAGATCTGACACTTTCTACTTTTCTGCGGTCTTATTGGCGCACTTGCTTCCCCTGATGAAATTCCCGACATTGCAAAAGAACATGAGGGAGGTGGCTCTATTATTATTATTATTATTATTATTATTATTATTATTATTAGGGGTCTTTATTAGGCGAGATTGAGGATTGAGACTAAAAAGTCTCCTCTTCCATCTAACCTGTCAAGTAAAGCTCTATCTATAATGAGGTTCCAACAATTTCTAATACAAGTCTTTGAATTTACTCCTTCCGGCTGAGTTTACGCCCAGTGGTTTCTTTGAATAGAACCCAGCTATTTATTGAGCCCAGGTCCAATATGTTAAAAAATACATGCACTGGCCATCTCCTTGCAGCCGAATGAGTCGAATATTTCCGGCACGTGCTATCCATTATATCTACTCCTCCTTTGTTGCAGTTGTAAAACAAAACTGTATCTAGTTTCTTTTTCTGAGTCAGAAATCATCACGTCCTGATGCATTGTACTGATTAAAAGCAAGTTTTTATATTTTTTGCTTGGTAATTTGTCAAGCCATAGCCTAGTCTATTTTTATAAACTCTATTTGAGTACATTTCATCGCTGTGATGAACCGAAGGAGGTAATTCTCTTCGATTTTTTCTTATCGTTCCAACCAGTGAGATTTTGTTTTTTTTAGTTTTTCAGCGAGGCTGATTGAAGAGAAGTAATTGTTGCAAGTTATGCTGATACCGGAGTTTTTGAACGGCTCTGCCAACCATAGCACAACATATTCTCCAAGAGACTGCCTTGATCCCCTAGCATCATCTTTTCCGCAATAATGAAATGCATTTAGGCAATATTTAGACTTCACGTCTGCTAATACACAGTACTTGATCCCAAACTTATCTGGCTTATTAACTGAATGCTAGAATTGCTTATTTAAGAATTGCATGTTTCCAAAATATTCTTTTTTATCTCCTTGTCGTAATCTTTAATTTTCCTTCTTATAAAATATCATCAAAAGTTTTCCATAATTTTATTCCTATCAGCTTGAAAATATTATTTACTAGAGTAAGTAATGCTTACATAGGTTTTAACGGACACTTTTTATTTAGTTGAAAATATTTTCAATACTAGTTTTTGCATCCTCCAACTCACCACTTTCAGATTCACAAAAGTTGTCAATTTATCTACTCTGTTTAAAATATTTTTTGCTTTTTCACAAGAGTACGCGGACTTATTGGTATGAATTTTAGAATACTTGAAAGTAATTTTGCATTTTATCAATCAGCAAGGTTATGAAAAACGAGAAAAATTTCTGAATTACTAGAGATAGTACGCTCATTTGATGTTGATAATTTGTGAACAGTTCTTCTGAATTATTTAACTCATTTTTTAAAATTCACGCAAGTGCAAAGATGATGGATCTCGGGCTCTTATAGATACACTTATTCACCGATAGAAATGATTAAGTGGAATAAGGGTTTCTCTTTTGAAATAATGTTTCAACACACACGCACTCCTAGAATCCGCTGATTATGCAGTACTTGTAACTTCTGCTGACCAAAGACGATATCAAATCCTCTCCTCGAAAAAAATCTCATGAAAATGATGTAAAAGAATACCTTATAATGAGCTGGTGAGAAAATTTACCTTGGGGATGAGTTAGAGTAAGGAAACTAGGGGTAGCGTTTATACTCCCCCTAACGCGTTGAAATTATGCTTGAATAGGAAGAAACGTTTGTAATGAAGCGGTAGTGGGGGTAAATAATTTAAATAGAACTAAATGAGGGGAATTTTCTCTTTTACTCCTACGCTTCGTCATTGAAGACTTAGTGTGACTTTGCTTCATTCTTCCTTTTCAAGGTTTTGGAGTTATTCTTCCTGTTTGGAATTATTTCCTCTAAGAAGAAATACAGTAAAGTATTAACAGTTTAAACAGAAATCTGAGTAAGTATCAGTATATATACTTTTGAGTTATTCCCTAGTATTATTTTTTAACAATTTTTCAAAACTTTTAGGATGGAGCAAATTCAGTTGAACCCTCAAGTAGGTGGTGACCATTCGATCGTTGAGATTGACAGGGCTATAAAGGTTCGACTGAAAACCTACTGGGTGGTGAGTGAAGCGCATAAAGACCTTATATCATTTCTAAATTATACTTAACTATACTCGATTCAAAAACATAATTTTAAATTATACTTTTACAGGTTGGTGACAGTGATAAGGATTAATTTTACAATAATGCAAATATTACTAATCGTATGTCATAGTCGAAAACTGCTAAACTGGAAGTTTAATAAAATAAATCGAAAAATTATTTATACGCTATATTTTGACTTTTTTCAAAAGGAATGAAATTAATTTTCATTATTTTCCTACGGCATTTGAAACATAGAATGACTTCGTTATTAAAAATCAATATAATAAACCCTTTTTACATACTCCAAAAGTTTGAAACTGTTAGGTTACTTATAAATAGGGAAAATATCAAAGTTAATGCAATATTGGAACATGAATTTTTAAACATTTCTTTAATTATTATAAATAGAAAAAGATATTTGGTTTAAAAAGTTAACATTTATTTTTTTAACCCGCCTTCCTAGGTAAAGTAAACTTTTGCTAAACATAGTATAAGTATGATACTGAATTATATCTCAACTTATGGTAATGTTACAGTAGGGATACTTAGGGATATTTTTATTTTTCAGTTAAAAATGTTCACATTTTCTGGAGATGCAGCATTAATGTCTATGTTTAATAACGAAAGTACCAATTTTCCTCGAGAGATGGCATTAGCGGCGAAGATTGTAAAAACAAAAGTTCCAATTTTCCTCAAGAGATGGCACTAGTGGCGAAGTTTATAAACAAAAGTTCCAATTTCCCTCAAGAGATGGCATTAGTGTCGAAGTTTATAAACAAAAGTTCCAATTTTCCTCAAGAGATGGCATTAGTGTCGAAGTGTATTATATAGTACATTTAATGTATCGAATGTCAATTCAATTATGGCTATCGATCTCCGTATGGATAATACACGGAGATCGTGACCATTTGACTTTATTTGAGATTTGACAATAGAGAAAAAAGATATAAAGATTCCTTCGATAGAAAGAGGATATATAATAATTCTAATATATTAATAATCGCTTCTTGTCTGGCAATGGCGTATGACTTAGTGGGAGCATCAGAGACGATAACAGGTATGAGGGATGTCAGTGTGTTCTTTTTTACACACCAATTCCGGATTATAAAGCCGATACATTAAATGTAAAAATTATCATCAAAAAAATTGCGCGTTGCTGGAAAAAATTACTTATGTATAAAGGGTAGATTATGATACAATTTGATGTAAATATTATTGCCGCAAGTTGCAATGTATTGGAGAAATTAGATGATTAAATACAATGTGACGTCACCATTCTGCTGGTTGCGTACTCAATTTTCGTTTTGCATCGCTGCAAGTGCAATTGAAAAGACTTGGAAAATATAAATAAATAGGAAGTTAGTGCATAATATTGAATACAAACTGTGTTAAAAACCATGTTTCTATGTAGCAAAGTTACGAAGAAAAATATTAGTATAGTTCTCCATCGCTGAAGTACGCATTTGATAACATCAACATAATTCATACGTTTCCTTTTTTTAATAAAAAGTTATTTGTATTAAATTATTTACTTTTATCAATTAATTGTTATATTGTTTATTTATATTGTAGTAATTATTGAGATATTTTAGAAGTAAACGTCTCGAAAAAGATTCGATTCCCATGAATACATCGACAATGGCAAAGGTCTATTTACTGATCGAACTTTTTAAATTAAATTTTTACATTTACCCTATATTTTAAAACTTACGAGGAAAATTGGAACTTTTGTTGATAAATTTCGCCACTAATGCCATCTCTTGAGGGAAATTGGAACTTTTGTTTATAAACTTCGACACTAATGCCATCTCTTGAGGGAAATTGGAACTTTGGTTTATGAACTTTGACACTAATGCCATCTCTTGAGGGAAACTGGAACTTTTGTTTATAAACTTCGCCACTAATGCCATCTCTTGAGGAAAATTGGAACTTTGGTTTATAAACTTCGCCACTAATTCCATCTCTTGCGGAAATTTGGGACTTTTGTTTTTGAATAAATCACCACATTGGTGCACCCATCCTTATTTGAACCTCTTTCGTTATTAGACTATATCATCAGCAGCTTTCTTAGGAATGACTTCATCCGTTGCTTTTAAAATTACCTCCTCTTCTAAGAAACAAAAAATCATTTATATCAGATGAAATTTTCAGGTAGGCTTACATTTAAGCCTGATTTCGTTATTTATGTATTAGCCAAGTATTCAATTGGATGCGTCACATACCGGAGAGTACAAATTCGGCTGCATTAAAATATTCTGTAGACTCTTGATTATAGTTGATATTATTATTGAATTTGCAGAAATCAAGTTATATACCAAGGTGGAAAAAATTAAAACGTCAACTTACAATTATTTAGACTAAGTGATAGGTGGTTTAACCAGCAGAGAGATGATACAAAACCCAGTCTTACGCACTGAGTGTTCAAAGGAAACAAAAATTTTCCACGAATTGAAATTTTGAATGGGCATTGTATAACCAGATATGAGATTCGTGGGATTCCATCACAAGAGAAAAAATTGGCTGCATCGAAAAGGAAGCTGAAGAATTTAAGTCACAGTTTTAAAAGTTTCTCAAATTTATTTCAAGTCACAGTTACGATAAATATGTGCGTAACTTACGCGCACAATGCCTTTCAGCTGACTGATTTGCTTCCAAAATGGTATATTATTAATAATATCATCGAAAATTAATTTTTACTGATATCTTGTATTGCTCCAATACTTTTACAAATTTCTACGGAAACCCGGTTATTGAATTATTTTCGTAACTATACAGCAATTTTAGGGTAATTATAAAATATGGATCGGTATATTTTATATCATCCCGAGTAATGAAGAGTCTACTGTACAGACTTTTAATCGTCCAGAATGCTTAATAAAGGAACAAGTAACTTTGCAATTGTCGCTAACTCATCTTGAGATGTGCCCTCCGATAACAGCCCTAAAATAATACAATCCTAATTTATGCAACTAATAATGGTCATTTTACAAAAAACTACATAAACATTAACTTACGTTTCCCCGATAGAGGCCTCGAGCTATTAGCGGACTGTGAAAAAATTTTCGGATGTCCATCTCTACCTTATGAAATCCAAACTAAACTCTCCTTCGAACTGTTCCCTGTGAATTTCTCAAAAGCACTATTCAAGAGCCTAGCTTTGCATCCACACCCTCAAAACAGTCACGTGCAGAAGATCTAACTGAGCGTTTTATCAACCTGTTTGTCCCTCAAAACGTAATCTTAATCTCTGTTTTCAGGGTGTAAGTTTGGAATTAAGCCCGTTTCACATGGACGCGGACGAAAACCGTCCGCGGCATTCCCCGTGTATTTCTCCCGTAAGAAGGATGGCTCATGTTGCCATTTACAAATATTTACAAATCGGTAGATAATAAAATCATTTATGGTGTAAATATAACGGATGAATACATGGTGTAAAAGGTTTTTTTTCATATTAGTTAAAATAACATTAATAAAAAATATATTCTTACATTTCCACCTGGAAACGCTATTTTCCGACATTATCTTAATAACGCTGTTGTAATCATGGCGTTGCTTTAATTGACACCAAATTTACACAGAAAGTATTCCGGAGTTAACTTTCCATAATGGTAAACATTAATTTACGGTATACCTAATCTGTATACTTTTATAACATAAAAAGTACAGTTTGATCCTAAAATTTCGAATTATGCATTCCAAAAAGCTATCAGCGGCGAATTCTCGTACCGTAAGAGATACCCCAATATATGATGCGTATGAAATTTAAAGAAATGTATGAGGTAGTTTTTGGTGAAGGATGGAATACTTTGTCTTATTTATAAAGGGAGTTATGAATTTTTTAATATGATGGTTTTTCCCGCTCGCCAGATTTCCGCTGTCTTACCCTTGATTGCGCTGGCTACGATGAGCGTATTGCAGAAGCAAATCGCTCCGCAAAGTATAGAATTATTGTGAAAGCACTGAACATTTACTTTTTACTGTTGAAATACGTTTGCACTAAAATTTGGATATCACCAATACTTATAGAAAATTTAACAGCACTTACCCTAATTTAATCTCTTATCCACGAAGAGGCACTGTTTGGCCTCCGATTTCCTTCAAATGTTTCCCATTTTGCTGAGTGTTCCTCAGGACCTGTTATTTTTCTGCTGCCTTTTTGATTGTTATTTTTCGACTAATGAATTCATCTAACGCTTTTTTAAAGATATTTTCATCGTACCTTTGATATGATTTACGACGATTTCGTGCGGTCTGAAGTGAGAAGAAAAGTGCACCAGTTGTTTTTTCAGAAGGTTCCTCCAACTCTGAAAACAATATTAAATACAGTGAACATGGACAATGATTTGCCGAATTTTAAAAGAACTACTTTATATCGCTTGCTAACAGACATCGGTTTTGTATATGAATGAAAGGGCAGGTATAGCTTCTTAATTGAGAGAGTTAATGACATCATCCGTTGTCGCCATTACTTTCTGACGCAACCACAAAAATATAGAAGGGAGCAAAGAACAATTGTTTATACTGACAAGACTTGGGTAAATGTTGGTCAAACTTTGAGTAAGGCTTGGCGTGATAAACAAATTAAAACGCCACTCGATGCTTTTCTCTCTGGGTTAAGCACTGGATTAAAGGCCCCCACATCTCGAGGAGGTCGTTTTGCCATCATACACGCTGGTACGGAAAATGGCTTCATCGAGGGTGCCTTAAATTTTTTTTTGCAAGAAAAATACCATGGACGAACATGACGAAGTTGACGGGGATTGTTATGAAAACTGGTTCGAAAACTGCCTTCTCGCAAACATTCCTAGGGGCTCAGTAATTGTTTTGGACAATGCATCGTATCATTCCAGGGAATTAGAATATTTACCGACAGTCAGCTGGAAAAAAGATAATACAAAAGAGTGGCTGGCAAGTAAAAATATAAACTTTGACGCTGACAGTTTAAAAAGAGATTTACTATTTTCAGTCAATCAAATTCGGAAAGATTTTGAAAAGTTGAATGTAGATGAACCTGCGAAGTCGAAGGGATGCATTGCAATCAGCCTTATCATTGCGAGTTGAACCCGATTGAAAGAGTTTGGGCGCAGATCAAACATTATGTTGGGATGAAGAATACTTCATTCAAGAAGAAAGATGTGGAGCGGATCATTTCGGAGAGTTTCGGCAAGATCTCAGCTCAAAATTGGCAAAACCATGTAGAACATGTGATGAAAGTAGAAGAAGAAATATGGCACGCAGACAATTTGCAAGACGACGTAGATGAATTAATTATTCGTCTCTCATCGTCGCGGTCAGCAATAGCATCGGAAGATGAGCCACTGCCAAGTACATCGGGTTTCATGGAAGGGTTTGAATCACTTTCAGATTCTTGACTGAAAAGGTTAGAAACACATCTCCCTTCAACATATTACTCTATTACAGGATAGATAATTAGTTTTAATTTGATTCCTATTCTGATGTTAACCGAGTAAAATACGTCCAGAAAGAGAGAGCGCCAAATTTGCTTCTTATTGCTTTTCACTCCAGAATCTAATGGTTTGTCTGATAGTATTGTAATACATTTCAAACTAAAAAATCAATGAAAGAACTAACCAACTCTAAGAGCTTCCAGATATCCGTATTTTAAACATCTTACGGTAGCCAATTCGAATTCGGCGCGTTAATCCGATTGGCAGGGAGAGGAGGGTCGACGAAGCGTACGCTTGGCAACATTGTTCTACTTTGACAAATCTGCTTGGTCCGCATTAGCCGTCCGCGTACATGTGCAAGCACAAACCTGTCTCTGTGGCCCGTAAGCGCGCGGACGATCCGCGGGGCGTAGGGGCCACGCGGATGGCTCCTCCGCGTGCGGACTGTCCGCACTCATGTGTAAGCTTCCATTAACGTCAATGGAACCTTATCCGCGCGCGTAGCGCGGACCGTCCGCGTCCATGTGAAACGGGCCTTACTTCTCGAGTGTTTCCTTGTGTTTTTGCGAGGAGTAAACGAATCAGCACTTTCGAATTCTTCTCAAGGGAATCATATCTTATGGTGTGAGTCATCTAACAAAAGGATATGGTTAAGAAGTGCATGCGTTGAACATTGTGTGCGAAACACTCGTAGCGTCCCATTGATATCGATGTCGGCTCTAGGCCTCCTCTGCTACCGAAAACATCAACTTAGCTGTAATCGGAGCCATATTTACTGGCATGCAAAGCTAGTCATAGGACTAGCTGGGACCTTGGGGAGGGAGGGGTTTGAACCCCTAAACTTCCCCCCCTCGCTGCGCCACTGATTGGGCCTATTTGCAAAATACTCACCGCAACTTTCTTATGTCCATTTTGAAGGAAAACGAAAAAAAAACTGAATCCTTTGTCTTCTGCCGGCGATTGTCGGACGATACTCAGGGAAGTTAGAGAGAGAGGACATAATCGAATAACCTCGCGCTCTGATCGCATCGAGAGGCAGTTCTAACTACATTGCTCACCCTGAAACCGAACTTTTCTTCTCTTGGGAGGGAAGGGGAGAAGGACTCTACTACAAAGTATTGTTGAAATATTTTTGCTGCGCTGGAGGTATAAATGAACTTCCTACGAGGAAGTACTTTTCCCATCACTGGTGTTTACACGTGCCAACACTTGGCTTTGTTTTGGGTCTAAATTATTTTCAAATACGCTCGTGCATAAAAATTGTTTCTACAACACATCCCGAACCAAAATACGAATGGGTCTCCAGGGGGGGGCAGCTGCCCCCCCCTGGCGACGCACTTGTGGAATGGTAAACCTATTCTTTCATTATTACTCCATTTCTATTCTCATTACGTTTTCTCTAATTTCCTCTTCTTTAGATCTAATGCATAGTAGTGCTTTCTCTCTAAATTATCATATATTTCAGCTGTATCCAGTATTGTTTATGGAAAAGTTCATCCCGCGAGCATGAAACAAAATAACCAAGTCCATAAACATCCATTGATGGGAATTTTTACGTTACGAAACAATATGAGCAAGCAAAGTATTTCTTGTTCCATATTCATGAAGAGGAGTGAATTAGGCGAACGAATTGAGCCGATTTAAGGCGAATTTACTTCCATTATAATACTTTATTGCTTATATAGCATCCAAATCAATTAATTTTTACCAAAATTTAAAAAATAACATCACAAAAGCCTCAAAATATGCAAAGGAGGACGAAATGCGCGCTAAAAGCAGAGACGCTCATAGACTCGCTCTCATCTGCCTTACGTCTGTTAAGATGGTTGCAGCCTATCTTGTTACCTTTTTTTGTAAGGGAATGTACCTTATTGAGAATAATTAGATTTAAAAACTCTTATCAATTCCACGGTCGATGTATTTCCTACCAATAATTCATTCTTAGGCACGTTTCGTTGCATATTAAAGAGTCCCTACTAGAGGAAGCGATTGACTTCTCAATTAATGGAGTAAGCGCCGCTTGTTTGATCATAGACTTAAAACATGAATTACTCTCTAATATAAAAAATCTGATGTGGCCAACACATGACTTTCTCCATATTTATTGAAAACAGAAGCCTATGCCGGTAATATATAAATAACTCCAAAACAATGAGTGTTACAGAAAAATGTTTCAAACAAAAGTTGTAATAAAATACATTATCTATGACTTTTGTCTATAATTGTATATAAATACATCACATTCTGTTAGAGATATTTAAGAAAGTAAATGTTTTTCCGGATAAACCGCAACTTCCGGTGAAGCTATATTCATAAAAAAAACTTTCGGTATTGTTAGGAAAGTACTTAATATGAATTTTGGAAATGATCGGATAATTACTTTTTAAAATACAGCGCCCACAAACTCTTTTACCACAGAGAGACACACACACAGACAGTCATGTTCGGGATAATAGCGAAAACGAGCTCTATGGGCCCCGAAACATCTCTTTCCGTTGAGATCTGGAGGTCGAATTTTTTTGCGAATACAATACTTTCTCTATACTACGTATAGGGAGAAAGTAAAAGGGGTTCAGAGTCAATATTTCTATTTTAATTTTGAGGGAATGTACTTCATCAATGCATCTTTCGATTGAACCTCTTGGGACGTAACTTAATAAAAAAAATGAAGTTCTCGTAGAGAAGTATTGCTCAATTATGACGAATATGATCGGATTAACGTTCTCATCTAATTGTAAGTGAATTACTCTCAAAGGTATTTGATGTTCCATTGGTCCGAATTTGTATTGGGTTATGATGAAACTTTTTAAACTTCATATAGCTAACTTATTCGCATAATTGCGAACTTTCAAACTCTCTTCCACTGTTTTATCTTGGTTCTCAACTTACCTCGCTGGCCGATCTCAAACATGCCAAATCAATGGCACTCATTCTGCTGTGAGTACTATCAACCACGGGGTTCCTCAGGGATCTATACTTGGTCCACTCCTCTTCTCCCTTTACATTCAGGACTTACCAGAGTATATAAATCACTCTTCCTATCATCTCTATGCAGACGACCTGCAGATTTATCTATCCGATTACCCGAAAAACCTCACTAAATCTCTTGAACTCATCAATCAGGATCTCTCTCGACTACATAAATGGCTACATTCTATAGCACTGAGTATTAATTCAAACAAATCTCAAGCCATCATATTTGGGAGCCGTAAGATTCTTAGCAATATTAATTATCACCAAATACCTAAAATAAAAATTGACAACAAGGAAATCGCATACTGCTCTTCCGTTAAGAATTTTGGTGTATACATGGACCAATCCCTCACTTGGGTGCCTCAAGTAAATAATATATGCAGAAAAAAGTACTCCACACTTCATAACCTCAAAAGACATAAATGTACACTTCCGATGCAGCTAAAAAAGACCGTTATACAAGCCTTGATCCTTCCCATATTCGATTATTGTGATGTGCTTCTGAACGAACTCACATCGTCTGCTAATGCCAAGCTAAACCGTACTTTTAATCATGCTATTAAATTTATCTTTAATGCCAAGAAATTTGACCATATTACTCCTCTTCTGAAAGAACTAAATTGGCTACGACTTGACTCCAGACGAAAGCTACATACACTTAACCTTGTACACAAAGTACTCAATCAACGTTGTCCCACGTATCTCTCTTCTTACTTCAATGACCTCAACAGCACTCATACCTTTGGTACTCGTTCTTCAGGCAAGCTAATGGTTCCTTCTCATAGAACCGAAATCTGCTCAAAATCTTTTATCGTTCTTGGTGCGAAGTATTGGAATGAACTACCCAACCACAATCTCAAATGCCTCTCACTTCATTCCTTCAAACAGTCAGTCTCTAACATATTAATTAACAAGGATAATTAATTTTTTTTCATCAGAACCTTTCACATGTCCACTACTAGTACCATCATCAAAGCTCGAGGGTAACATTATAACTTGTCTTTTTAAAATAATAATAATTATTACTATTTTCTTTATTTTTTAATTTTATTTTTTCTTTCTTTTCTTTTAGTATTAATACTATTTTTAGATTTAATAATATTTGTACAGCAGGTAAATCATGCTTTATCTATCAATATAACTTTAATTATCCTTACCAGTATAACTATTATATACTATTTAATTGTGGATTATTAATTACATTATAGTTGCTTATTAATCTCAATCTTTCAGGCCTCCATTACTTAAATCGCATTTCCGGAAGCTCTTTATTTTCCGTCAACTCTTCTTCTTCTGTCTTTTCAGGTAAATGACATCCGTGGTCGACCATCAAGAAATTTACCCAAAAATATTGGTCATCAATTATGCAAATAGTGATATACCTACCTGCTTGTATTTATTCCCATCTGTGTTTTCGCGGGTTTTTTTCGCTCCCCTTCTTGTGTGAGCGTTTTCCCGCACAGTGGATTTTTCTCCGAAAGCCTTCAGCCAAGGAATTTTTCCCCACACCACAATTCTTTTGTTTGTTTACCTCTTTTTTGTATTTTCTTTATATATATATGTATTTGTATTGTTTTTCCTCCTTTTATGTAAGAAATATTAGTAATCCTTAATGGTTAGGTGTAAGAGAGGCCCTAATGGGCCTAACATCGCCAAATAAAGAGTTTTTATTATTATTATATTTGAGTTATATCGATTAATCGGCGGTGCTTTATCCGTAAATTTATAGCATCCGTTCTTATTTCTGAATAGTTATTTATTACGCAAATCACGTTGCCTAATGGCAGGGCGGTAATTTCGGGTGATAATTTTGGTGAGGCCAAAAGAATGTACTCATGAGGAACACCAATTTGAGAGGTTTAGTCAATGCTTGAGATTGCCCAAGTGGTTGAAGCTTTCGTTATGTCTACCATTGATCCAAAAATAAGCACAATCGGACCCAAAAATAAAATTTCTCACCAGAAAATGAGACACAAATGGTTCAGCAGTTCACAATATTTCGCATTGACAATGATTTTCTCCAACAATTTTTTTTCTTTACCTATACCCGTCAACTGTTAAGGCCTAAGATGCTCTCCCACTGCCAGCACAAGCACAGAACCCACGCTGCTGACAACTCATAAGTGTGCACTTAAGGTAAGTTTAAACTGACGAGTAACTTGCGAAAAATCACGCGCAAGACTTCTTATACGGAAGGAGTTATCCTTTACACTACATGCAATAAACTGTCACGACTTTCTGCCGCTAAAATGTTGCGAGTTTAAACTCCCTCAAGTTCAGGCGCATTGCATACAATGTGAGAGGCCATTCGATTGGATAGAATAAGACGATATGAGCATGCACTGTGTGCACGATTCATACAAATGAGCACGTTATGGCAGCCCTGGTTATGCCAATCCCTATTCAATGACATTTTCTTCATACCTCGATAACTTACCCCATCTTTAACGTCATCCAACATCTTTTGCCTATCCCTTGTACCCTCAATTGGTCCAACCCTCTGTCGACGATCAATTTAATCAAAGCACTCCCAGCTTCTCTTTTCCTATCAACCAAAATTGCTTTCGATTGATACTTTTACTGCTATCTTGAATATTCTTTTCGTTTCCACCGCATACGCTGAGACAAGATTTTAGACAAAATTAAATGACAAAATATTTAAGTCGAGGCGCCCCAAAATCGGTATTTCCCAAGAATCGTGGTTTTTTTCATGCTTCATAAAAATTAGAAAGCGAAAAAATGGTAAACCCTAAATAAAAATAATTTTATACTGTGTTTAATGTAAGTTGTTTAAGGTGATGAAACTTTCAAATTCCTAAATATCAACTAAATTATTGTAAAACGTGCATTTAAGTAAAGTTTCAGTTTCAGAGAAGTTTTGTTTTCCTAGTTGGATTGAATAGTATGACCATCCTGGGATTAGATGATCTTCACTGCCTTTGCTCTATTATGCGTTATATACGGTACATAAACAAAGCATTGGGTCTTGGAATGTTTTTTTTTAAATCGTTTCTGCGGTAACTGAGATAAGAAATTCCATGGAATATCATTTTGAAAATTCTATTACTTCTAGATATTTCATGGTTCTAACAGCAATATCTGTGTAACGGCATTTACCAGATAGATTCAGACTTCGATGCTCTTGTAGAATTTCCTTGCAAATATTCTCGCGTTCTCCGGATTATTAAATCAAATTACCCTTCGCTAATGATGTGATGTACTGAGATTTGAATAATTGGAATACATGAGATTTCAGAAAATATTCGTATTTTTTGTGTAGAATGAGTTCTGAATCAGGCATGAGAACAGAAGTAATGCATATATTTCAATAACACAGTTTACCTCTTGATCATTGGTTCGACGCCCATTTGTGTTCTAAAATTCAATTAAAAGGGAATGCGATTTCGTTTGAGGACCTTCCTTATATATTGTCTTGAAAGAAAAGGTCAGAGTTGCCTCAACCAAATATCTTTTATATGCAATTCTATTCTAAAGATAAAGAAGAAGACTCGAAAATCTAGAACATATTCACGTTTTAATCCTTGAGCGAGCGAGTTCATGTGCGAACTTCATATCATTTACATAATTCCCAATCACATTCCCTATCAGGAACCCTATTCTGCAATTGGTCGGAATCTAATTTTCATAAATTATTAGATATTATATACTATTCTAACTAGTGGGAAAACTTGCTAAAAATTAGGATAGTTTTAAATATTGTATGTAACGCTGTGCCATTATCTTATCGACTAAGATAGAATTACAATAACGTTGCTACTTCACTATTAGTGCATTAAAATATTCTACATCTACATTAACACCCTGCGAGCCGCCTTTCGGCGTGTGGCAGGGGGTGTAAACACCAGTTGATACTATACTACTTCCTTATTCGGTTATTGTCGCGTATCGTTCGTGGAAAGAATGGATTTTTCGTCCTAGCATCTATTTCTCTTAACTTAGGTTCATTATCGGATCGACCGAGGCAGCAGGGGTTTGCATGATACCGATTGTATCTTCCGAAAATGTATTTTCCCTGAATTTATTAAGCAATCGAAGCCTAGCTTCCAATCTCCTGTTATTGATAATATGGATGGAGATTATTTAACCGGGAGTAAAGACATAACTAAAGAATTTATTGAGTGATTCTCACGAGTCAAAGGCGTAGATGAAACAATGAAAGAGATCTTTCATTTGAGGAAATATTTCACATAAAATAATAATAATTTTAAAGAAATCAACTCCGGTGTTATTTGGTGGAACTTCGTTTCAAACTTACAAAAGTAAAAAACACACACATTCGTGCAAGTGTGTGTGTGTGTGTCTTTTTTACTTTTGTAAGTTTATAATAATTTTAGTTAATTTACGAAGATTTCAAATCAAAAAATAAAAAAATCCGCTGAAACTGACTGAAATTTCTAGTTATGCAATACAATTAGTTAATAGTGTGACCATGTCGTACCTACAAACATAATTAACAGTATCTTTGATCAGCAAATATATATCTGACGAACAAAGCAGTCGATGTCTTTTCAAATATAAAAATCTTGACATCGAATATTCATGTTTTGATTTTTTTCAGATGCGTAAGCAGGATAACAGCTTCTATATACGTTAACCATAACTTCTAAACGTTAATTTTTATCAGAAAAATTCGGTATTTCAGGGGTACGTTTTCTGGAAGATAATTGCTATAACTCGATAAACAAAATGGAATTTTGTCACTTAAGTAAATAAGGCTGATGACTGCAAAATCAGCGTTTGTGTTTTCTGTTTCTTGAAATCACTCTCTTCCATTGATTCTGGGCCACCCTATCGTAAGACGCAGACTAAATACAATTCGTCAAGCAATAGAAAAATGTGTGCCACGATAACACATAGCCGTTTTTTACTGGTACATAAGTAGTTTCGTTTCTAACTGTATTTTGAATTGCAGATTTAGCGATATAATTTTTAAAGCATTTTTAATGCGAAACCCGTAATACTTACTAAGTAATATCTATTGTATTTTAGGTCCATCAGTGTAATATCATGTTACTATCGTTCCTATTTCTACATTTTATGATAATAGACCCTTTCCTGCGTTTTTCTAAGTATCCTTCCTTTTTATCATTTTCTAGAATTATTTTCTCAACCGAATTCCTCATCTCTTGCAATGCTCTCAGTCCTTCTCGATATTAGTGGTGTCACTTGCCTCTGATTCGTGGATACATAAACTGGAGGGGGCCAATTGGAACTATTTCTGAATGAACCGCCGCGGATACTAACCCAAGCCGTTACCTCTTTCGATTTGGTTCAAACTGCAGTTCGAAGGATCTCCCAGTGACTTCGAGTTGTATAGTGGAGATCTGCCGATGGTACTCGCTTTGGAAGACCCTCATTTTCTAGTTTCTACCTAACAATAGTTTCCCGTCATACCCTCACATGAGACGAATATGCTACGAGGACAGCATCGGCTGAAGCAATCAGAGAAGAAGAAAGAGCGGAAGTGCTCCATTCGATGAGTAATTCGACAAAGAGCCATTGGCAGAGACGGAAGCGTCCAAAAAACAGCTTCCGCATGAGCTGTGAATAGCCCATTCACACTGCAAATGGACGGCGGATGTTCCGTCTTTTGAAGGAGAGGAATATAAATACCGAAAGACACCAAAAACACGAACAGTTGAGAAAATATCCAAAATGAAGTGCGTTTTGGTTG
Organism: Sympetrum striolatum; assembly: GCA_947579665.1. Lineage (NCBI taxonomy): Eukaryota > Metazoa > Arthropoda > Insecta > Odonata > Libellulidae > Sympetrum > Sympetrum striolatum. The sequence continues at coordinate 107,111,728 of OX388344.1, read as the reverse complement.
TGGTGCTCCTCTTCATGCTCAGCACGTCCGAGGTATTCATTCGTGGAGCGGAATCGCGAACATTTGTCTATTACCGATCGTTATTTTATAATTGACGTCATTTTCTCTAAGTTCAGTTGAAAAAGCCTCACCGCGAGTCACATCCAAAGGGCTCCAAAAGAGATTTCGCGGTTAAGACGACGCTTTGTCACCCGCATCAGTAAAGAAATAGACAATCCGATCTTATACTGCGCTTATTGAAGGTTCGTTGTGCGGAACACGATCGAAAAAATTAATCAATTGTTTTTCTCGGTCTTCATCGTGGCTTTTTAGAATGCGGTGTGAAAGACGACTACATGGAATTCAAACCGGTCATTTCTTACTGAATGAAAGTGTTATTTATCACAGTGTTTCTCCAACATTTCTGGTCTTCGCACAGACAGCCAAGTTTCGCCAATGTGTCCTATGGTTGCGTGGTGATCATCAATCACTCCTCCCCTCAACATTAATGGCGAATTAATGAGACTGCTCGAATAATTCACGGATAATGACATCCTAAGAAGAGGTTTTTCTAGCTCACATTTTGGTTTAAACGACGAAGAAATTAAGACTTTTGATATGAGTCACACGTTTTGAAGACGAACGGGCGATTTTAATTTTCGAACGGTAGATTTCGACATTCAATTAGCCAACGTACTCCGCATCGAATACCTTCGCTTGTTTTCACGAATGGTGTGAAATTGATTAGAACTCGCTTTAGATAAATGAATCCCTTCTGTTGGGTGGCCTTGGACATATGAATCGAATCGATCCGATTTGGGACAATCGATTGACACGCCGTCGATACGAAGAGTCGATGAAATAGTCGCCTTGCGACGTATCGAAATACGCTCCTGCGTCTATTCTGTGCTTCGTAAAACAGATGTTCTCTCGTGTAATTATTGCCATATGCTTTCGTCGATGGCACTTCGTATCTCTTTCAAGAATTCTTAAAATATTTTGATTCGTTGCGAACTAATTCTTCGAAAGCCTCCCCGCCATTAATCAGCATACTAAATGTTCGTAATTACGATAATCGGATAAAAATTCCCCTTCGTTGAGGGGAGATGAAAAGTAGGCCTTCAGGATTTCCTTCGACGAACGCCAACGGCTAAATAGAGATATTCGTAATCTCTCTGCCATCTTACAAACTTGAGTATAAGACGACCTGAATACAAGCCCAGGCACCTGATATTATCATAAAAAAACTGGAGAAACTAAATGACTCGAGTATTGTGGCTGCTTTCAATATGACAACTCCCGCACGTGAGAAGCAATTGCTAATTTAGAAAGTGAGGATTTGATTTCCGACTACGGCAGACTTCTTCCCCCACAGGTAACTGAAACCCTTACTCGAGTAAAAGCGGAGGGGGGCTTTTTCAGCATTAAAAATGTACTGAAAAAGTCGGCTTATACACGAGTATATACGGTTAGTGTCCTGGGACTCAAATAATTTGGCAAATTGATTCTTCCTTCCACTAATCTCACATGTGGTGTGCTACTGTGGAGCGAGTTACAGGTGGTTTTATGCTAATTAGCGAACGAGACTGAATCTAAGGATGCTCACATGACCTCAGCGGGATTCGTGGAGCCCATTTGAACTCTCGACCTGGACAGAGCTCGCTTAAGACGCGAAATGCAAATATCGATTCCCCAGAGGTCGAAGGCAATCGCCTTTTAATCAAACAACGCCGGAATACGTTCCGATTCGTCTTTCGAAAATGTTTCACAATTAATGACGTAGAATTCAAGTGCTTAAAAGTGCTTTACTTCGATGAATATCAACGATTTAGAAATCAGCACAAATACGCCAACGAGCCGCGATATAAAGAACAGGAATAGTTCGGGATTGTTAGTGAGTTTCACCACGAGTTTAAGAAGAGAGCTGCAAGTTTGCCTTTATTCTAAACATTCCTAAGAAAAGTGAAAAACATTCTCAAAACCTCAAAAGGGGTGATATCCTTAGATCCATTGCGTTATCCATAGAGGTATGGTTGCAATCTGAGGCAGAGTCGATTGGTGAGCCATTCATTGAAACATTGCTGCGCAGCATTTGTTACTCCAACCTCAATGAATGCCATTGAACAGATGAAGGCAAAAATGTGACGAATGAAAAAGAGGTGTGTGCTTAGTGGAGAACGACGATGGGGAGGGGAAACAAAACTGAATTTTGGGGAGGACGAAACAACACTGATTGAGAACGGAGTGCTGAAGAAAAGAAGAACAAAAGGAGCCATGATAAGATGCACAGATGTACACAGGGAAGTAGGCAAACAGAGGGCTTGCATATCAAACGGGAGAAACGTAATTGGTGTTCATTTGAAAGGAAGACAACCATTTTGAACCATATGAATGTTTGCGAATGAATTTCGTTGGAAAACAAGCAGAAACAGAGGGAAGAGTCAATTACGACGAATCTCTCGATTATTTAATCATTCGCGGAGCTGTGACGTGTAATCCTAAATATCAAACGTCCCTTAAAATTTTGGACATAAATTCATCTTAAAATACAAGATAGGACCTGAATTGAGTGATTTTTTTCTTTTTAAAGGCGAGGAGGAACTGTAACAACAGAACCAGAAGAGCCGTGGCAGGAGATCCGTCGATGGCGGAGAGTGGGAGGGAAGGACGGGGTCCGTCGATGGCGGAGAGTGGGAGGGAAGGACGAGGTCCGTCGATGGCGGAGAGTGGGAGGGACGGCCGCCGAAATGGTAAATATGTGGAATCAGAAAATAAGTTGCAATATCAACATCAATAACAACTAAAAATTAAGATTACTTTCAAAACGGAACAAAAATAAACACTTTAAAAACAAGATTTTCGTTGGAATAAGATGCAGTTCTTTCTCAGCAAAATCACGTTCTCAATCAAACAGAAATTTAGAAACTCTTTATGGCAATGTTACGATTTAGTCTTTCTGTCATCGGAAGATAAAAATACCTTACATATATAATGATAATTTTCCTTCAAAATAATAGTATAAATAATAAAAGAGCAATACAAAATATTTTCAAAGGTCTGTTGGAGTTAATAAATTTATGACAATGTCGAGGTTTTCCCTAAGACAATCCTGTGGCAAAGAGATTGTTTAAATTACTCTCCAAGTTAAAATGACGATCTTAATACTCGCATTTCTAGAATGTAAGTAAAAACATTGAATACGGGAATTCAAGGTAATGAATGCTTATTAACCGATACATAGCGCATTAATTACTCAATTAACTATAGTCATCAAAGTGGGACCATGCTCAGGAGCTATATTTACATTTTTTGGCTTACATGTAGTAAGATTATTGTGATGTTATGGCGTCATGTCATTTAGGGAAAGTAATCAGGCGCAACTAGGCGGGATTCACTGCAAGGGTGTCAAACCCGGGTCTCTCATAGAACGTGCTGAAACTAAGTTAATTCCATTCTCTGATCATGCCTCTGAAGGGTGATTTTCCTGCATCCTCTTACTCTGCTTACTTACCGATAAAATCAAATCTTTTATTGATTTTTATCGAAATATTTATTTATTGATTCTTTTCCAGGAACTGAGTGAGACAGCCAAACATGACCATCCACGCAGAGAAGATTGTTGGTAGAGTCGATATTTCCATGATATTCGAAGAAAAAAATAAATTATGAGCATATAACCTGGATGGTTTCATTTGCAGCAGTATTTTTCAAGGCATTTTTTATAGCTAAAAGGACAGCTGACGAAAGACTCCATTTCAATACGTTTCATTTTTAGTTTGGAGATTTAAGAATAACTTAAGGACAAAGCGGGGGTACGGAATAAAGGGAACCACAGGTGATTCATATCGTGGTCCTTTTTAATCGAGAGTAAATATTAACCCTCAAAGAACTCATTTTGAATTTTACTCCCGATTCTAGATATATATGTTATCCTTAACACATTCAAATATACCTTATAGGATTTCGACCGCTATTGCTTAAGGCGAGCTTAAAAAATATATATATTTCGAAATATTCTACCAACACCATTTACCTTTTTCGAGTCCTCTAAACAATAATGGCATGTTAACTACGAGGTCTGCTCAAAAAATTCCAGAACTGATTTTTTAAAATTTTTGTTGAATATCTACGCCAAGATACACCTGATCTCTTTCCACATTTTTACCTTATGTTGTACACATTTTTACCAGTACCTTTCCTTTGAAGGAAACGCTGTTTACTGAACCACGAGTGTCCCTCCAAAGTTCGCTTCCTCCTGATTTATTCACAAAGATCAGAACAGCAGACATGACAGACTCTGCTGCTTCTCCGACTGTAAAGTTGTTGATTGACTCGCACAAGCGAACTCACCTGATCGGACATTATCGATGTCATTGTCCTTTCACTTAGACAATCGTCTTCAATTTAGTCCTGACCACTTTCGAAGGGCCACACCAACAATGACTTCTTTGCAAAATGCTGCTTTCGACATTTCAAACGTTTCCGTCCTAGTTTTGTCGATAACATAGAAACCTAAAAATCGGCATGTGAATAGAGATCATAAATATATTTTATATACACTGTTTAACGTTTCCTTGATGGTCATTGGTTCGATCCCAGGGAGCCATTTACATGCCTCTATGCATTTAAAATGGGAATAACGGAGTCTTATTTTATACCTTACCGGTATAATATCGACTTCAAAATTTCAATTAAATAATTTTCATTTCTAACGGGTCGTTATTTTTATTCAAATCTTCCAAAAGGTCCTGGTTTCGACACCAGGCAGTTCGGCCATTCCGCGAAATTTCGAAATACATACATATATATTTATGGGACTGCAGGATAGAGGAACCAGAATCACGGATGAGGCGATTTTCTATATTAATAATCAAACAAATGTCACCAGATGTCCGTGAGTTCGACGCCAGGTGAAGTCACGGACACCTCCCGTTGGAAATACATTGCGGCGATTTTTGAGAATGTTTTAATCAATTACATGGAAACGTAAACCCGATACGTGAGTAGAGGCCATAAATCCATTTCATAGACGCAGTTTACCTAACGATCCTGGGTTCGATGACAGATCGTCATTTACATTCATTCTTGAATTTCAAATGGGTAAAACGGGAATCTCACTTTCGGACATACCCGGTATGATATCGATTTCAAATTTTGGATTAAATAAGTGTAATCCCTACCAGGTCGTTATACGTAATCTAACAGATTTTTGGTTCGATTCCAACTGATCTTAAATCTTCTTTATGAAATGAATGTTGGAGATTTCAAAAGTTTCTTTGAAGAATTTTCCGAAAAGATAGAAATCCATAACCAGGCAAGAGCAGTCATGAACATGCTCATTCGATGCCAGAAAGCCCCGAAGTCCCGATTTTTCCAGAAAAATGCATTGCGGGAATTTTCGAAAGTTTTTTTTTGTGGGACTTCCCGGCAACTTAGAGAGATGAAATTCAAGGGATCGCTTGAAGCCGTGCATATCCGACGAAAACCACAAAGACGTCTTCGATGATTATCCTTAGTTCGACGCTAGGTTGGGGCAAATCTTCTTCGTAAAAAATGCACGTAAAGTTCGTTTTTTTTACCTTTTGCAGGCTTCATTTATTAGCAAAATTAAATTGGAGTTAATGGGCGTACGAAGTCGAGTTATGTACCAAAAGAAAGAAAATTTAATGGAGATTCTTATTTTTGCCCTGAAAAATCGTTTTCGAATCGAGATTACGAGATCTAGGGCAAAATGAACGAAAATTTTGTGAAATTTCTTCATAGTAAACAGAGAGTCCCCCTGGAGACCAAGGCGATTGTTGGATCGTTTTCTCATTTGAATGAATTTTATTCGTACCAATACATTCTTATGAAGGATATAAAAAGATTACATAGAATGTAAATATTTGAGGATACCCTCTGAAATAATATTAACTCTACCATAGGTTTGCGGCAATGGATTATCTACCTCGAAATCACTTAAACAGGATTAAGTCCAAATTAAAAGTGGCTTCGTTTTGTTTCATTGCTGGAATCTCCAATATTTTTACTTCCTGAGAAAACGAGCTCCATCCAAATTCCTCTTCATCGTGATCACAGAAATACCAAAATCATATAGAACCAAAATAAAGCAGAGAATGTAAAACTTGTGTCACAAAATCAAATACACTCGGATGGAAATCTCGCATATTGTCATCTGAGTATATTTTGTAATGGACTAAAAGCCGTTACAAAAGATACTTAGATGATAATCCCCAAATTCGCTGCGCTTTCATCCGTATCCAGACATTTTCAAATGTAAATAACTAGCTGAAGGAGGTTATCAATTTAACAATGCGATGAAAACAATTAGGCTAAAGTTATGGGGTCCCTCACTTTTCCAGAGTCCAGTGCAACGCATCGATCTTTGTTTGCGGATAGCGTATGTTTGGATTTGAAGCGAGAAGGATTATTACCAATCGTAAACTTGGATTTGGGATAAAGCGGAGCTCCTGAAGGGAAAAAGAAGGAAATTTCGATTATTGATTCAGACATGCTGTTTTCGCGAATTGAAATGTCAAAGTGTGACTAAAACGAGCGCCGTCAGATTCAAAACAATTTCTCGCGACGATAAAAACGACTTAGCGAATTAATGAAAAGGCTGTTATAATTGAAGTGGCACGTGTATGTGTACTAAGTCCTGCTCAACAACCTTCTCCTCGATCAATAATGTCTTCTCATGCATTTTGAATAAACCGCTGCACATTCCTCACATGTTAGCCGTACAGTGGCGTCTTAAGAATAGAGTGGACGAAACTTAAACTCACGCGCTGCCCATGGGTTCCTAAGCAGAAAGTGAAAATACTGAACTTGAAATGGAAGCGGCAATCGTTCACCTGGACCACTCGGTAAGTGAGTCACCGACTCAATGTACTTCGTTAATGATACGCGCCCTATTAATTCCGCTTGTCATTAACGCATAGATACGCAACACCGAAAACAAGCTGGACTCGATACACGTTCAGATTTCAGAATTCGAGAATTTTTCCCCGGAAACGCAGTTGGGAGTTCTTGAACAGGTAACAGAGAAAATAATTGCAATGGTTACTTCCTTTCGATTACTGGCGATCACTCACAATTGGGATTTTCGAAATGGATTGATTGTAGTGCCGATTTTTTTTCAGATTTCGGTGCTAAAATTACTACAGAGTGTCAGCGAAGTGAAACAGGAATATGAGAAAATAAGAAAAGAAATCTTGGAGGTGCAAGAACTGCAACAACAGTTGGCGCGCTCATTGCAGATGCAAGTGCAGTTTCTCCAGGGTCGCTCTAAAATGCTCAAAGAAAAAATATTAGAGAGGATAAACACAGAGAAAACCTAATTTTTTCTCCCACCCATGGCGGTATTAAATTCACATTTCTTGATACTGTAGAATGAATCTTTGATGTGAATCCTATACCTCCATGTACATAATGCTCAAATTGTTATGATAATACTTAAATGTTTCCCTCTAGTTTTATATCCATCATATCACACTCTTTTATGAAGCATTTTTAGAATTTCATAAAATTTATCTACTTCCCTTTCGTAAATGATACGCACACATTTCAAATCCAATAAATCATACTTATATCTTCTAGATTTTCGTTTAATTTTGGAATGTATACTACATAGGTAATGAATTTGAGATTACCTTTTCTTAAGGATTTTTGTCAGTCTTGCAGAAATAAAATAATGCAAAATTCACACGAGAGTCCTTTTTTAGAACCTCAGATCCTTTTCTTTATGAGCTTTTCCAGCCTTTTAATGCGACTTGATTCTTGTTCAGGGGAGCCAATCCCAACCGACTGAACAGAATGGTGTTCAGAAGTGATGTTCATAGTTTGGCAATTGGTGCCCTTGCTGGAAGACCTGCTTTCCTCTGATTCTTTTTCAGCTCCTCCCCAAGAGGGACTGACAGCTTGCTGAGAGCGGAACATTTCTGACATGGCGTTTTGATCATTGCGTTTCAGACCCTAAAGAGAAGATCAAGATTACAAAAGGCATCTAACATTCCAGAATTTCTTTCATTTAAGTTGAATAATTATAAAAGAGAAACAGCACAAACGAAGGTGTTTTCCCCCATAACTTCAAAGGATATAAGGGGTATTTTACTGACATGCAAAATCACAAAATCTCATTTGATTGCAACGTCAAATTTTTTAAGATTAGCAGTTCCATTGATATTGTTAAAAGTGGTTTTACAGCTTAGGTTATTTTGGGCCCCCATTCGTAATTAAACACAACATAGCCGAATGCCCACAATCCAGGAGCCCGATTCTTAAGATTATCATATTTGAATTGTACAGATTAAGTAAAAATGAAGTGGGGATAGCAATGCGATTGAATGCTTCAATGTGCATTAACTCGACTGTCATCACAGGCTTTTTTTAAACTCATCATATGACAGAGTATTTGATTACAAGTGATCAGAATTAGGATGCATATAAGATTAACTTTAAAGTCGTAATTATTATGTAAGATATAGACCTCCCAGAATATCAAAAGGTGGTACAAAAGTATCATTTGATTTCTTAAATTCTGACAGAACAATTCATGAAACATTTGCAATTCAAAGATATTTTCAAATCTATAGTTTAACTATCACTATCATGTATAGAGAAATATTACAAAAATATGCTTATTAATTGAAGGGAGATAAGAATTAAGCTGAATTATAGCAGTTAACTGAAAACCATAATTTATCTGGAACGATATTTATGAAAATTAAATCCTATCTGAGAGATATAGCTACTGAATTAAGCACATACTCCATAATGCTGCAGAGGTGAGTCAATAAGTGACCTTAATGTGATTACAAAAATATTTCATTTTGGTCTTCTTTGGCTAGTTGTGTGTTCATGTATGCCACACTCTGTCAACTCTATCTTGATGTCAGCAGACCAAAACGATTATGAATGTATCCAAAGAGGAAGCCTCCAAAATGGAATAGCATGGAATGGTCCAAGAAGTGAAGCCAAAAAACAGGTCATGCACTAAAGTCTATTGAGGCAATATAATAAAGATTTTTGTCGTTACTGCAAGTGTAAGAATGGTACAAGAAAATTCAAAGTAGAGATATAAGCACGACAAATGCAATTTTGCACAAGACACTTTACACATCAAAGCTACTTTATTAATTAAAAGTTTTCTACTTTTCTGGGACTACGAGGGTCCCATTCTGAAATATTGTAAGTTCAAAGGACCTAAAGTAAAATGTATTTCGAAGATAATGCCCCTCAGGTAATGATTGATATAAATTTCCAGCATCCCCTTTCGTAAGCACCAGTTTAATTCCTCTGATTGGCAAAATCTTTTCCTGAGTCAATGAGGTTAAAACAGTAATCACAAATCACTGGACTAAAGAAAATTAATTTCTTCAAAGAACCATAAGAAAAGTGACATGCATTTAAAGAAAGTGGAGGGAACAATGTTGATACAGGATTACACGTATTCATAAATAAATATTGTCCAGCGTAACTTGGTGGAATTTCATTTTCAATATTGAATTTAATTTTTATATATTTTTAATAAACAAAGACTAGGAGTTACTTTTTGACTCACCCTCATAGGTATTAGACTTTCTAAGGAGAAGAATCCAGTTTAAACAGAACGTACCTTCATATCGAGCACTTTCTGAAATTCTGTGACATCTGATTCAGGTAAAAGCTTAATGTATTGTTCGACAAAAGCCTTGGCAGGAGCACTTGGAGCCATTACTACTTTGAGTAGCATCTCTGCTTTGGTCATACCCTTCACCACCACTTTAGTGAAGCTGTTTTAAGGGAGAGAAGAAATAAAAAAACGTTTAAACATTAAGTTACCAGTTAGGGTTGGGTAAACTTCACTTAGTTATGAAACTACGATACCTGGCAGGTGCCTTGCGGTTTACTTGAGAACCAATTGATGGCAAGTCGAGAAGTACGGTCTTCAACATATGAGTATCGAGTAAAAGTTGTTCGGCTCCAACAGTACTGATTGGTTTACATTTGTAAATGTGCTGAATAAACTTCTGAATGAATGACCTGTGCAAGTATACAATATTACTTAAGATAATCTGAGCACAATTCTATTATCAATGACTACCTCATTTTTAGCATAAAATAATATTTAGAATAGTAAATTGAATAATAGTACTTGTATAAATAATAACAGAATATCCTTGAGTCTCGATTTGTTTTCAGAAAAATTTCGCTCTTCTTTTACTTAAGCATACTTATCAAACCATTTGTATTTATTTAAGACACGTCTTCCAAAAAAAACTATCAAGGATATAAATGTATTTGTACTTAAAATGTCATATTGCCACTCACTAACATTGCAAATTTGATGCAAAACTGAGTGAAATACATTCTTGATGATGCAAGATAATCTCTGATTGCTGGAACTGTTTGTTTGAGGTGTGCAGTGATTGCTGTCACATAACTGCTTTGATCTCCAACAGTTTCAATGCTAACCCACTGGATCTAAAAGTAAGTGAAATTTGATATTATTATATACTCCTGAAATTAGAATTTGATTAAGCTAATTGAAGGCATTTCAAATCTTTCATAAATACTATTCTTCTTTAACGCTAGTTATATATCGTACCTTGGACATAGCAGTGAGGGCTGGTTCACAAGCACTTTCTAAATCTTGAATTAAAAGTTGAATGCAATTTGATATCACACTGTAAAGAAAAGTTACAAAAACCTCAAGATTTGTAAAATTACAAAAATATCGGAGAGATTATCTTTACCTGACTATTATTGCCATATATACTGAAGTATAGGTTGACTTATAAACAGAAAATGTACACAATACCTACTGACATTCGAAAGCGGCTACCAAAGGAAATACAAATTTCAATCTTTTAGGAGGCTATTCCAACCCACGGACTCGAAGGATATCAAAATGAAGAGGATACTCAGGAGCCAAGCTTTGCCTTGGATTAGGTAAAGACCAATCTTCAGGCATATCTACAAGGCTTCCCTTCTTTAGTTGACAATTTTTCGCTCACACTTGGCAGAAAGAAAGATTACACAAAATCCGACTAAAGCATCTTAAACATTCTTCCACATTTTAAAATCAGAATTAATATTTTCATTCTTAGAATGGAATTCCCTCACTTATGATAAAGAAACCTTTTTTTTTCAATAGTAATTAACACCTTAATTAATTAACTGAATATCTTATCCTTCATAGAGTGTCTGAATGCACAGCTACAGAAGCATTTCACTTAATCACAGACATATTATGAATCACTTTGCATTGAGGAGATTTATACATTAAGTTTTTACAAAAAGTAAAGTTCATAGCACTACCTCCCCATGATGAACTAGGCATTAGGGCGTATTGGAAAACAAAATTTTATAGCACCGGAAACATAATACAGGTTATCAAGTTAATTTTTTGGCAGAGCATACTTACATTTGATTATATGGCTATTTTAATATGTTTAGAACGAAGAACAACTATATTGAGACTTTAAACCAATTACAACGAGATATCATACATTAAAAACACACCATGGAAAGCAGCAGCTCCTCCCAGTGGCAGAAGGAGGCGGCTGCTAATTGACCCACCTGTGGATCAGCCGATATCTATCAAGTCTGCTTTTGTTCTGGTAAGTGCATGGTAAAATGGTTGCAGAACTCTAAGCGAATCTTTGAATAAATAAATAATATCTCCTCGTCCTAATTTGTTTAAGGCCTAAATATAGTTGTTCCTCAATCCAAATAAAAATAATAATAAATAATACAAACAGCCATTTAATCAAATGTATGTATGCTCCATCAAAACATAGCTTAAATTTTTGAGCTGCTTGGTCAGGCCCCGGATGAACGTCGTCAGTGTGATTTTTTTACACACTTATTATTGAACGTAAAAGGTAACTTTTCAAACCTATTACATTTTTGATACTACAAAGTTTTGTTTTTCAATACGCCCTTCTGGGCCTGCTCAAGTGACATTCCGTGTAGGCAACACTTGGTTAGGGGATCTACTCCCATGCCACCTAATTGCCTCCTCTCCATAACTGGACTCGGTTACCTCTTAATTCAAGTACTCTACCTATTTGCAATCACCATAAACAAACATTACCATAGGCAAAGATTGCAATCACCATAAGCAAACACCAATAAATGCTGAGCTCAACCAGGATTTGAACCAGGGACCACTTTCTCCAAAATAGAATGCATTTCCCACTCGCTAATCCCAAAGAAATTTTAAGTTTTTTCACTTATAATACAAAAATGATAAGGAATTAATGTGAAGTTGCTTTAAGAAGATCTTGATTCAACTGTAAGTAGACCAAAGTATTGAATTGCATTCACTATGGCAAACTAAACTTGATAGCTGAGGAGTCAGAAGGGAGTATTTGGTTCACTGTGGGCACCCACTCCAATGTTTATTTCTACGGCTTTAGAATAGGTTCTGCAATGAAGTAAGTCTGTGCCTTGGGATTTCAGTTCTCTCAGAGGGCAAACAGCCATAAGAATATTTTCAGAAGAAATGAAGTAGAAAAAGTTTGCTTCAACCAGGACTCAAACCAGGATCTCCTACTTGCCAGGCGGTTGATTTAGCCAATTAAACTACTGCCACAGCATATTCTCCGCTTAAATTTCTGATTCTGGACATGGCGTGCTCCAGAGGGTCCCTCAAAGATTACTTCTGCATACACACAGAACATCAACAGACAGAAGTGAGTGTCTCAGATGGAGCACAACTCCACCAGGATCTCCCTCCGGCAAGTGGGTGATCAAGGTACGAGTCCTAGCTGCAGAATTTTTCTCCTTCAATTCTTCTCTAAATTCCAGAATATGTACCATGCATTTCTCATTCCTGATTTTTTTAATGTTCACACATTTCAGAGCTTAAAGAAGTTAATTGTGGAAGAGTTGAGAGCCTTAAGACCATCAAACTGGGTAAGTAAACTCATACTGCAGATTCTCAAAGGATCTCTAGTATGCATTCAAACCATGGGATACAGCTATTGCGATCCAATCATTGGTTATTTCCTCCGACACTCCCAAAGGGCTCTTCTTCAAACAAAGTGTTGAGATAATCTCCGAAGTAATTATAGAAGATCCTATTAACTGCCAGTTCCATTGGTTACTGCTTTAGAATGTACCCTTGTGTTAACTTTGAAGTGTATTGCCCTTTAGCGCAATCATTATAGTACAGGATGTGCACTTCCTTTTTAGAATACAATTAAGGAAGGCTGCACCCTGTATATCTATTCAATAATAATTTAATCATTAATGAATAAAATTAACCTGAACTTAAGATTAGTCTAAGTAGGTAATCATCAGCACAAAATTATCTCGTTAGAACCTATTCTAAATGGATGGCTCTAAACTTCTGGTCACTACAGATCTGATTACCTAAATTTAACTGAAACATTTCACAAGAAACTTGATAAAATAGTAAAAAAACTAATCTATTTTATCTTTTGATTTGACTCATAGCTTACCGATGAAAAATGTCCTGTTCACTAGAAAGGTTGATCTTTTCAGAATATGGTGGATCCACTTTTTCTTTGAGTTTCTCTTCTAATTGCTGAGTAGTGTCCAGGCAATATTCTGCAGCAGTCAAAATACTGAAATGGAAAATTGTTGACTCATAGAAAAACTAATATTCTGCAAGCTTTAACAAATTCATGGACCGAAAACATTTAATGTAGTAGGAACTTTTTGGTTACAATATGATATAATTCAACCCTATAGACCATTCAATAAAATGAAGAGATATGTAAGATGAAAACATAATTACCTGCACACTTTTTCCTGCTCTTCTCTAGTGTAACGTGTCACTTCGCCTTCCTTTAGAAGGCTTTGGAAATTCTGAATCAGTCCTGATTTGGAAAGATCGCGGAAATCTCTTGTGAGGCTGGACATACTTGTAAGCGATCCAGGAGTCGAAATTCTGAAATTATAAAAAAGAAAAATACTATTTTACTTGGCCTTGAAGAGCAATGAAAATCAATTAATTTAGTTTCGGGTTCTCTTCCACATTTTTTGTCTTAGTCGGACGACGTTTTGACCGCATTCCAGCAGTCGTCTTCAGGTCGAATGAACGAAGCCAACTGCTGGAATGCAGTCGAAACGTCATCTGACTAAGACAAAAAACGTGGAAGAGAACCAAAAACCATGAATATTATACCTGAACGCAACGGAAATCTACAAATTTATATCAATTAATGTAGGTCGACCAGAATTTCAGGACATGTCCTCCTCTCACTCTGCCCATGAGTGAAAAGGTTTACTTTTGTCTCCACCCAGTTAAATTGGGTGACATCCTCTAGGGAGGGAATGGGATGGATACTTTTCGGAAATGAGAACTTTATTCTTAGTTTTTGAGGTGTCCATAACCCCTTTCTCTTGATGTACAGTTTGGAACAAAAAAATTAAATGGGGTCTATGTCTACCCCTGAATATTAGCTATAAATCCTTTTTGTTGTTTGGATATGTACCTGATGAGGCTCAAATTTAGTAGCAGTGGATGTGATTTAAACATTTCCTTTATTCGCTATCACCCAAAATCATTCTCCTTGATATGATTTCCACATCTATCATGCTTTGGAATGACACCAAGAATATTACCAACATTAGGATCAACGTAGGATTCCTAGGGATAAGATATAAAAATAAACAAAAGAACAATTGTCATGATGAACTTCTTTAACTGAAATTAATCCGGATGTAAAAGCACCACCTATTCGGATCTACGGGAGGTGATGATATTAAAGAGGTCCATCATGAAGAAAAGAATTACCACCCTGCAATTTGCAACCTACAATGGCCGCAGCTTGAAGAGTGAATGAAGAGTGCTGGAACTACTCAATGAAGCAGAGAAGATAAAATGGGATATCATCGGCCTCAGCGAAGTCAGAAGAAAATCAGAAGAACCACTTCCACTGAAGGAAGGACATTTTACAGGGGTACCAAGGATGGAAAAAATGGAGGCGTTGGATTCTTATTCAACAAGAGATGGAAGGATAATGAGGCAAAAATTGAATCAGATAGAATTTGTAACCTCACCCTAAAGATAAATGAGCATTACTCAGTTCAGGTCATTCATGATTAAGGCATTATAATTTACTTCCTTTAGATTACTATATTGCATATATAGCATCCAAATTAATGAATTTTAGCCAGCATTTAAAAAAAATAACGTCACAAAAGCCCCAAAACATGGGTAAGGAGGAAGATGAAACTTTACAAGTAGAGATGCTCATATACTCGCTCTCTTCGGGCCTTACATCTTTTAAGGGGGTTGCTCTCATAGTGGTAACATTTATTTGGAAGGAGCTGTACAACATAGAAAAAATCGTTTTCGTATAGATTCAATTTTCTACAAAATTAATGTCCTTTTAGATTAGAATCATACCAACAAACGTAACGAATTTTCAACAAAATGGAGTAACTTCCCAATTTATCACATCTAAATTCAAATATTAGTAAGCATAAGCATTAATGAGTAAAAAAAAATAATCAGATAAAATCTGCTTACTTTGGGAGGTTGTTCTGCAATAGTTTGAGAGCATATTCTCTTAAATACTTCTGAAAGGTTCCTGCTAAGTCGAGCATGGGTTGACCAGTGCTCAGCTGTGCACACTGGACTAGACACTTCTTATAAAATATGAACAAATCAGCACATGTTGAGAGGACGCCTTCACCTACTTGACCAGTCTCTCCACTGGAAATGTTCTTTTTCTTGAGTTCCTCTTGAAACTGATCCATTAATTCCGCAAGGTTCCTTCATTTGGATAAAAACAGAGCATCGATAAAATATGAATTAAATATCATTTGCACTGGGCTATCGTTAAATTAATTTAATAGTGTTTCAATAAATTGTCTTTACCTGTCCACACTATCGATATAAATGTGCAAATAGGGCTCAAAGCATTTACTGATAATTCCTTGGAAAGGAGATACCCTGGGCTTTATTCTAGGCAATAGGTTGGCATCTGGTTTCTCTGAAATCTCTTTTTCATTACCTTCTTCAAATGGGTTCAAAGACTTTTGCTCAGGTTCCTCAAAAGGATTCCCAGAATTTCCGCCCTGCAAGAAAACATATAATACATTACAAAGGAGTACTCAACATTACATAGCACATGCACACCGATGTACTGCATGACTCGGGGAAAGAAAATCAGTTGAAGGAAGAATTTCCAAAAAATCATATTTTTCAGACAAGAAAATACTTGTCTTTCAAAGGTTTGAATGGCTTGGGGCATTGTAAAAGCAGTTCTTTTCAAGGAGTATTTTTTAGAAGGATCTATTTCTACATTGGATATGAAGTTTCCTCCTTTACAGCAGCAACAACTTAAAAAACAATCTCAGTGTATTTTTGTTCCCTCCTCTGGCCATCTCTTTCCATACTTTTCTGTGCAAATGAGCTCTATAGCGTTTGCCTCTTCTTATTTGTCTACTGATTTGAGTTGTTCATGTTGTTGATGATTAATATCACACATTGAAATTAGTCAGGTCAAGCAGGATAATTTCTTTGCCTTAATGACATCATAGACATTCTTCCTTTTTGAAGAATGTGCCACCTTTTTTTTGTACCAAAATTGTTGAGTAACATATCTTCATGTGATTGGCGATTGTTTTCTAGACCTTGCCATCAAGTTGTCCTTGTTCTAAAACATGTAAGTAGCCAATGGACATTTTCATCTAAATATTCATCTGTTAAGTAATCAAATAAAGTAATCCTACCGTCTGAAATGAAACAAGCTCTCTGCCAAGCAAAAAATGGAAAAGCCTTCTGATGAGGTAACATCAGAATTGTTAAAACTTGTCAATGGTGAAAACTTGCGTAGAAAAACAATGGCTCAATTATTTGTTTTCAAGTGTCCCAGGTTTCGTAGCGTTGCTACATCTTCAGGTCAAGACCTGAAGTTATAGTGACGCTACGAAACCTGGTCGTGTTTTTCTGAAA
The DNA here is from genome assembly GCA_947579665.1 of Sympetrum striolatum. NCBI lineage: Eukaryota > Metazoa > Arthropoda > Insecta > Odonata > Libellulidae > Sympetrum > Sympetrum striolatum. Next base: position 107,094,828 of record OX388344.1, on the reverse strand, counting down.
TAAATAGTGGTCTACTAAAAGTTTCTTTACCATGGATTTTTTACAAGTTAATAAGTACCACAAAATTAATTCGAGAATCTGTATCGTTTATATATTCATGTTTTATAAATTTCTAATGAGCCTTTGACTGCCTGAGACATGATCTTCTCCTGAATAAGTTGAAACATAGTGGTCTCGATGACAAAGATATTTGCCTGATCCAAATACTTTATTGGATACAGCAAACAGTTTTAAAATATGACAATGAAGAAACTAAAAACACATCTATAGAGAAAATTGTGTGTCAGGGATGCATACTTTTCCCTACTCTCTTTAATATATGTTCAGAATATATCTTCACAGAATCCGTATTGTAACGGACAAAACCAGGCCTGTCCGTTTTAGTTATTTCAAGTGATACGTTTTGTTTAAAGTTTATGTGCGAGCCCAAAAAGCACGTGGCTGAGGGTGGAGCCACTAATGAAAAAGAAAGAAGAACCACGAAAAAGACTTGGAGGGGCAGTTGGGGGAGAGGAAAAAGGAGAGGTAGAGAAGGTGGAAGTGCACGAGGGTGGAAAGGAGACTTCCTAAGGACGAAGAGGAGAGGAAGGTGCCTGTTTGAAGACGTCTTTGGAGAGGGACGACGGCAAGCTCGCCCGGTAAGACCGTTGCAGTATATGGACGAAATGCAGGCATAAAGGTAAATGGTCATATTATTAATAATATAAGATATCCATATAACATGGCTCTAATCGCAGAATTACTGCAAGACCTACAGGAATTTCTTAACCGTGTTCATGACTACTGCACACAATATGGCTAAACTATAAATGTTAAAAACATAAAATTTATGATAATCATCAGAACAGAACACAGAGACAAACCCCTATTCATGGAAGAACAGAATATCCAAAGAGTCAACCATTTTAAATAATTGGGCTCCTCTATTAATGATATGGTAGATTCAGACGGAGAATCCAGAATAGGAATTGCTAAAATAGCCTTCATGAAGTTCAAGCCAATAATATGAGCCCAAGCTTAAAAAGCAGACAAATCAAATGTCCATTCTGTAGTGTGACGTTGGACATTGAAGGTATGAATGAATGACGCTTGATAAGAATGCATCTCCTGGACTAACAACTAATCAGGATGTAATTCGGCTAATGAAAGTGGACCATTAGTTATTACGAACAATAAAGATAAGGTAGTATGGATCATGTAATTTATGGAAGAAAATACTTTCTTCCTCAAACAATAATTGAGGGGATAGGGAAAGATAGAAAAAAATATATTGGTACCTGAATATCAAACAATGGACAGGTCAAACGCTTACCCTGGCATGCCATACAGAACTTGACTGAGAGTGGTTCAACGAAGTGATACCTCTGAAATCTGAGATGGCACTCAAACAAGAAGGAAGTATTCAGTCCATCTATTACCTCACCCCCTCTAACTTTCTCACTGGGGAAATGAAGCTGAGGTCATGTAGATGCAGCACTGATTCATCACTGAATTCATTTGGGCCAATATGTTTTCTCGCAAATATCAAGCCACATTTGTAACTAAGAAGGAATGGATGCAATATTATTGGATGGAAAATTGATCACTGACTTTTCATATGTTTTGCATTTTCTTTGAAGGAAGGAAACCCCTTCAAATAAACTCCCCAGCGTACTAGTAACAGTACCTATTTACATACACGAAGAAATTACATAAATTAAAACAATGTCCCTTCACTAGCGCTTAAAACACATATCCATCAATATAAAATTTCCAATCATTTGTCAATCAACATACAATGTTTCAGACTATTCTCCATATTTCCTACTATCCATTATACCAAACACATTTTTGGAGATCCAAAAATAACTTCCATAATAATACTAATACAAAATAGAAAAACAATAATAATTTCTGTAGACCTATTTGAAAAGTGTCGTCAAACCATCTATTCTTGTATCATGTTTCTCAGCTCTGCCTTGAAGGTAAGAACAAAACAAGGGAATGGCTATTGAAATAAGATTTTATCAAATTTAACCAGCATCTATGAGCATCTCCTCATATTTTCACAATCATTAATAGAAGATACTAAACACTTAATTGCATTCTCATTCTTGCTGTATGCAAGCTACATTTTACTCGTATATATATATATATCCATGAATGAATCCAGTGAAGCATCTATATACAGGTCAAATTCCGTTACAACGAATATCGTTACAACAAAATTTTCATTATAAAGAAAATCTTTGATCATCTTGGTTGGCTTGCCATTAAATATGGGTAATTGAAATCTCGTTTCAACGAAATGTCCACTTTCGTTACAACGAACATTTTTCATCTCAGCTAAAGAGCTTTACCCTCGAAAATATTGTCTAGCCTTCAACCCTCGACCAGACAGCATGAGTCATTTGGGTATTCCAGGGATTACCGTAGTATGAGTCATCCATCTCTCACACCAGAATGTCTGTGCGTTCGTTTGATGATATATTGTGCCTTCTAAAACAAAAAATAACTGGCAGATTCTATTTCTAAAATAAAAATATCGGTATCAAATGACGTCTGGTTGCCTCAAAAGTTGCTCGACGTGCGTACGCTCCCATATTACAACCGTGCTTCTATCGGTCGTGGCGATCAGCCAGTCGTTTGTGAGTCCCCACTGCGCAGCGAGTCGTTCGGGCGACCGACGACAAAGTGCGTACACACCTATTTAAACTGTACAAAGGCACAGTCGCCAGTGCGTATAAGGCCTTACCGAGAAAACGGTCAGTCCTTTACCAGCTCTTCAGTTGTGAAGTGAAGTGCCATGGATGTCTCGAAGAAAAGAAGACAGTTCAGTTTGGAGCTGAAAATGGAAATTTTCGACGCTGTTGACAGCGAGAGGAAGAAAGGGGAAATTGCCTCCAGTTTCGGGATTTCTCCATCTACACTCTCAACATTTTTGAAGGGCAGGGATAAAATCTAGGAAAGCTTTTGCAAAGCCAACCGAAACTCAAAGCAAAAGCGCATGCGGACTGCTGCATGTGAGGACTTGGAGGAAGCCTTATTCCGGTGGCTTTGTGAGGCAAGGGCTAAAAACCTTTCCATTAGTGGACCGCTACTCCAGGAGAAGGCGAAAAGTATGGCCACCACTCTCGGACACAAGAACTTTGCCGGGGGTGGCTCATAAGGTTCCGGGACAAATTTGGAATTTCATGCAAGGCCAATTGCGGAGAAGAATCCTCGGTCCCACTAGAAAAAGTAAACGAATGGAGAGCGGGAGAAATACAAAAAAATATTCTTTATTATGACCCTAAGAACATTTATAATGCTGACGAAACTGGCATTTTTTATCAGCTCCTGCCTCACAGGACATTGGCAGTCAGAGGTGAGCAGTGCAGCGGAGGAAAAAATCGAAACTAAGACTGACAGCTCTTCTTTGATGCAATTCAACGGGAACCGACAAGCTTCGTCCGCTCATCATAGGAAAATCTAAAAATCCAAGATGTTTTAAAGGGTGCTTGTTTCTTCCCTGCGAGTACGAAGGGAATAAGAAAGCCTGGATGAATAGAGACATTTTCTCAAAATGGCTAACGAAGTTGGGTAAGCAAATGGTGAGGAAAAACAGAAAGATTCTCCTTTTAATAGATAACTGCGCAGCCCTCAACACTGCTCCCGATTTGAAAAATGTGAGGGTTGAATTCTTTCCCCCTAACTGTACGGCCGTCCTGCAGCCCTTGGACCTAGGAATAAATCCGTCTTTGAAAGAAAATTACTGGAAAGAGATGCTGAAAAAAATCTTGCTTCATATGACCTGTGACCAGGCTGCAAATTTTACAGTAAAAGATGCAGTAGAGATGCTAGCTCTTGGGCATCAATTTCTCAACAGATAATATCCAAGAGCTGGAGGAAAAGCAGGATAATGCCAGCGCCTCAAGAGGCAGAAGAGGAGCCATCAGGAATAGATTAGGAAATCGAAGAATTGTGGAGCCCCTTCAACGAAGAAGGTCTAAAATTTGTCGATTTCGTTGATGTGGATCGTCACTTGAAAGTATCAGAAGAGGAAACCGAGAAAGAAATTTTGGACTCCATGAGGGAAGAAGCCGACTCCCCAAGTTCGGACGAAGACAGCAAAAGGGAGGAAGAAATTGTAACAGCTGCTCAAGCCTTTTCAGCATTTGAAACCTTTCAAAGATTTATGTGCACCAGCAAAGAAGCAGACGAGATAATGTATAATTATTTAAGAATTTTGGAAGAACAATTCATGAAGTGTACTTCAAAAAAAAGACGCAAAAAAAATAACAGATTTTTTTTTATGAAATAAAATTTTGTTGCAGCTTGGCACTGTGTTTTAAATTTACTTCATACCCTTTCAGGCCTGTTGAAAATTTAAAACAGATATGTAGTAGAGGACTGCTTTATCCTATACAGGACTCGTACGTTTAATGCAAGGGTGAAAAACTGACCAAAAATTTTCAATCTCGTTATAACTAAACTTTCGTTACAACGAATTTTTTTCGTTCCTCCAAGAATTTAGTTATGACGGAATTTGACCTGTATAATAGATGAAGAATGAGTGCATAGAAAGTTTTATTATAAAGAGTAACAGTTGAGACGATTGTTGAAAAAGTTTGGGAATCAATAAAACAAAATGCTAAAAGGATTATTTCATAAATACCCCTTTGCTTGAGATTCTAGTTGAACTATTCTCTTCAATTGTGACTCCTGAAAATCTCCTGGAAAGTAACGTTTCGAAGTTCATTGTCCTCTGAACGGCATACAGAAGGAGCTTCACATCAATTTCTCCTTTTCTTCTAGACATTATGTTTGACAATTCATTTCTGAAAAAAGAAGATAATGCACATCAATAAATTTCATTTTTACATTCAGTCATGCATTGGAACTTGAACATTATCTAACAAATTTAAGAGTTAAAGAAAGTTATTTAAGAGTTTGAGTCCATTCAGAAAACTACTGAGTTTATCTCTAGCAGTGAATTAAATAATGGAAGGGAATCTTAAAACTTGGCCCAAACAAAACAACCCTTTCATTAATTCATTCATAAAAAGCCAACATGAATTATCTACTACATAAATGACTTACTACATAAAAAAAGGAATTGAAAAAAATGGAGAAATCTTTAGTTATACTTCTGGTTACTTGTTGGGTAACCATCTTGTTACTCTCATTTTCAAGAAAATAAAATCCCTCTATCTCCCATGACAGTAGCAATTTCTTAAAATAAAATAAATTATCCTAAATTAAGTAAGGTTAAATAAATAAATATTGTTTAGCGTAACTTGGTGGAATTCCATATTAAAAACTTTAATGACAAAATCAAAAGAAATAATATGTACCAATTCCACAAATAGAACTCCAAAAAGTTTCTCGGTTTGGGCAACTAAGCACCATCGTATGAACCATAAGGGGAGTGGACACCCCTTTTCATTGCTTTCACTTTCTCATTTTAGTTCCAAAATTTTGCGCTGTCTACTTTCCTAGCGATGGTGGAATGGTTAGTTGAGGGAGGTGGGGGAGGGTAAAGAAAAGAAGGCCCAAGACCCCAATACTATGCCCCCTCAAAAGAAGTTTATCGGTGGCTTGGCACATCTTGACGAGATAATTTCAGCGTGATGGATTGTCAAAATTCAAAAATGTTTTAAAGTTTTCGTTTCCGATGGAATTTTCAGCACCCGTTTGCAAAGTATAATTTTTTTTAATAACGACTTCGGTTGTTCCTCAGATGCTAGGTGCTAATATAATTCTACTTTAAGTTTGTTTTGACATTTTATGATGTTTCTGATTTTCTATAAGAATCATGAAACAGTTATTAGAGTATCACACACCAACTTCAGCGGATTTTCATTATTACTCTCTAAACTATGGATTCTCTATTATTTTTGTTCGCGCAGTTGACTTTTGAGTCATCCTGTAAATTTGTACTTTTCAAATGGCAAAAAAGCTTCCGGTATAAAAAGAAAGTAAGTTTGCACTTATCAAATGTCATGATGCTCAAATTGACAAGTACAGTAAACTGCCGTTCATCCAAATCGCGTTTATCTGAAATCCACTTTAATAAAAACAAACTTTTCTGAATGCACCCAATGAATACCATCGCAACTCATTATTTATTTGCTTGTGACCCCTCTTTAAAACTCCTCTTCTTATCCGCTGCCAAATAAGGTGGATTTTTTCGGTAAGAAAGCAAAGTAAACAAGCTTTGTTATTCAGTATTTAAAAACTTTAAGTTTTCAATCATACTTCGGCGCCTTTTTAACACGTCAACACAAAATTTTCAGTCAAAAACATGCAGGGTTATTCACTACCATATCAACAGCATTCTATGTACGAACGTTTTACAATCATATTTTGCGGTATTGATGCAATTTGGGGTGTTTAATGCTGGACTTTGGTTTATCCGAAATTTTCGTTATCTGAACCGGCTGCCGTCCCAAACATTTAGGATAAATGGGAGTTAACTGTAGCTCTCACACAGTCTGATTAATACAAAAATCAAAGAGAGACACACAAATTACCACATCTTGGTAGCAAAAACATAAATCTCACTACTGAGTAATACTAGTGCAAGCATGCCAATTGAACCATGAGATATAATCTTCAAGTAGAATATTTTCCATATGAAATGAGGGAAACAGGCAGGAGAAGAATATCTGAATGAGAGAAGGCCCCAAAGTAGGTTACAATATTGGTAAAAGAAGTACTAGTGGGTCTTTAATTCCTGGGGGAAGCAAATGGTAATAGCTAAAGCTGCCAAAGAACATAAATTGCACAAATAACACCGAAAGAAAGATTGGAGAACTATGGAATAACGGAATACAGACATGATAACAGAGCAACATTGAAAAGATCTGGAAGGAAAGCAAACCGATAGGAAAGATTGGGAGATAGAAAATGGGGAATTTAGAGAACAGAGGCATAGAGAAAACGATGGATTATGGAAGGCAAGTAAGTGCAACCTAAAGAAGAAGAAGAAAAAGATAGAAATATTATGTATTTTCAGAGATTTATTAGAGGAGATGATGAATCTCACACAACCATTTCCAAACCTGGTTATGTGACAAAACTCGACGGCAATCCTCTCCGACACCTCCCATGACGGAGGAAACATAGGCCCAAACTTTTCTTCAAACTCAACCAGATGTCGCTTCAGCCAAGCATGTCGACGGTCAACCTTATCAAGCCATGCAGTATCTTGGCTCACTTGGAATAAGTGTGTATATTCAGCTAATTGCAGCCCAATGAACCACTTCAGCAAATCTCTCCTGAAATAAAAGGGAATCATTTGAGAGCCATTTCATCTCAATTAAGGCAATTGTAAAAATGTATTTTCTCGAAATAAACCACCAAACCCAAGGAGAGATCAACACTTTGGCTGCAAAGGGTGCAACAGTAGCTTAACCAGGGTCTATTCTGAGGATACAGTAAACTATTGTGTACATAGAATACTTTTTTGACTTTTTTATTTACCCATCTCTAAAAACCTTTCATACATTCTAATGTTATTTTTGACTTGAGGAGATCTGTGGAATACTACCAAGACAAAATTCAATCTTAAATCCCATTTTGGGGCTATGAGATTATTGCAATTTTGAATATGCATTTAACTACTGCTACTCAGATATATTCCGATCCCTAATCCATCACAGCAAAAGAAATAAGAATACAATAATAAATTGAATCTATGAATGTAATGTTAGCCCAATTCCATGACTAGTAGACCTACTGTGGCCCCATCTTCACTTATAGATTAAATTATATCTAACTTAGCAAACTCTAATGGTATTTTTACTTATAACACATTCATACTGATTGATCATTGTGCTCTCATTTAGACCATGGAGCTTCCTGAAAAGCATCATTATGACGAGTCATCTTTCATTACATGAAGAGTTTTCAATTCATCGTCTATTAGTCATTTCTATTCTTTAATTTCCTTCTTGGACTGAATTAGATAATATTTATGATGTTGACATAAAATTAAATGCTTTTTTAAATACTTTTCTACCATATTTTAGTGCTCTTTCCCTGTTAAGAGATTTAGAGTGTACTTTCCGGTGTCTAAAATGAAATTTTATTCTAAGGGCCATATCACCCCTTCTCGGAATCTCCATAAATTGTGCTTCCTCAGTAAATTCATCAACCATAATTTTCGTGATACCTCTCTAAAACAAAGAATTTCAATATTCTGTTGCAGTTTACACAAAATCCATGAATGGTACTCTGATATGCTGTTCAAAAAATTCTATTAGATATTCCTGATCTGTAATCAATCGTAATCCGTTTCTTTATGCTCAAAGTCATAATGAAATAAACTTTAAAAACCAAGCCGTATGTGACCTCATAAAATTGCAACTGTGCAATTCTGCCAATTTCATGCTGTGACGACCACAGCTGCTGTTCAGCCATCCTTAGCCCGCTGTTCCGTCTTCCAATTGATGCTGCGAAACTCTGTAGTATAGATAATTCCTTCATAAACCCTTGATCCTGCATGGTGGATGACATTCCCACACCAGTATTAAAAGCGGCTATTCATAATGTGCCTTTTCCATCGGCCGATATTATTAAACTTTCTTTCCTGTGTTAGACCACTACCAAAAACTGGCTCTCCTCCCATTTTGGAAAATTATCGTCCCATATCTGTCCTCTCCATTCTTCTCTAAAATCTTCAAAAAAGCTTTCTACAATAAATTGATTAATTTTCTTAACCATAACAATTTACTATGTGATTTACAACTTGGGTTCAGAAAAGGTAGATCTACCTCATCTGCAGCTTCTAAATGATATTTATCAAACCTTGAACTACAATCAGATTAGCTTGGGAATCTTTTATTATTTATCTAAAGCCTTCGATAGTATTAATCACAGTATTCATTTCTCAAAACTTGAAAGCTTTAGAATGCGTGGAAATTCTCTAAACTGGTTAATTTCTTTCTTAGTGGAAGGCAACTGGTAGTCAAATACCGTATTAACCCCTGCATTGCCCCAGTCTTTCCAAACCACTAACTATTACCATAGAGTAACTATGCTATTACTAGTGGTGTCCCTCATGGATCTATTCTCGGCCCCTTACTATTAATAATAATAATAATGCTTTTCATGGGCAAATTTTAGCCTTTGAAGGCCATTCTTCCAATTACCCCCTTTTATATTACATTATTTTTTGCATTTTCCTTCATTAATAAGCACAATATTCACAGACAACCATTCCCTAACTGGAAAAATCCAATTAGCCGGGATTCAAAGCAGGGACCATGAGGTTGGAGCATTAACAGGCTAACCACTCCACTACCATGGCATATATTATTCATCCTATTCATGAATCATCCCTCTCATCTTGCATACAGTACCTCACTCTTTATATTTATAATCAATGGCTTAAAATAAAATATTTTTGATGTAAAAAATGGAGTTCCACAGGAGGGACTGCTGGGACCTCCTAACAGAGGACAATACCTTGTACAGCATCCCCATTTTTTCAGAGAAAATGAGCCGTGATCGCTTTCTTTTGATCATGCAAGCTTTGCATTTTGCAGAGAATCCTGGCAATGAACAACAACAGGCAGTTGATAGGCTTCACAAAATTCGCCCTGTTAGAGATTTTTTTCATAATACTATGTGGGATGTTATAAATCCAAATAGGAAGCTCTGGTTAGACGAATTCCTTGTGTTGTGGTGGGGACGACTGATTTTACGGCAGTATATTCAGGGGAAGAAGCACAAGCATGGAATCAAAATATAAATGTTGGCTGAACCCTCAGATTTGGTGCTCCAGATGCACGTTTATGCTGGGTCTGCAGATCGAGATGTTGGAGGAGCAGGGCACAGTGGTAAAGTTGTAAATCGTCCATTAAACAATTTAAAAACCGGGGCCATTCTATTTTTATGGACAACTATTATAACTCGGATGATTTGCCCATGCAACTTCTTGCGGAGAAAACTCATACTACGGGAACCGTAAGGGTGAACCGTAAGAACAATCCTGCAGAAGTATTGAAAAAGAAACTTGGGAAAGGGGAGGTAATATCTAGATGGTCAGATGAGGGTGTACGCGTACTAAAGTGGCACGAAAAACGCAATGTCAGAAAGGAAAGACTATATTTTATGAAAAATCATCTCACGAAGTCATATCACGTAGAAAATTTTTCACTCCAAAAACTATAATTTAGATAAGAATAATACACTGAAAACATTAACCTTTTTTCTCATACACAATATTTTGGGTGTAAAATCAACTGAATTATCATTAAGAGTTTTAAGATCCACTTACTTGATTTTTGGGTCCAAGACTGAGATGACCAGACATGCCTCTGCAAGTTGTCTATTTGGTGAAAAATGTTTAGCATTAGGACCTGAAAATGCATCGCGAAAGTCTGCCATAATTTGCTCAGCCAGTGCAGCTCTTATGCATGTAACCTCCTCCCCCAATTGTCTTATTTGGGGGATGTCAGTGTAGTCCTTAAAATGTTCCATCACTTCAATGACAGCTTGTAAAGGCATTACTACTTCACCGTAACATCTTTTCCTGGTGAGAACCCTTCATTTGAAAGATGAATAAAAAATTTTAATACACTCACTGAATATTATTTTTTAATCGAAATTTTGGAATTTTATGACGAGAATAGGTCACTGTATTTTCTACTTCTACACATTTATGATTAACAGTGGTACCTCTCTCCAAAATGGGGTAAAAACCAATAGGGTAACTGTTTGACATGACAAATAAAATGCTTTCTTAAATGCACTGGGATCATTGGAAAAAATATACATCAATATTGTAAGGTTTATACTCACTGCAAACTTTCAACTCCTTCCACAAGCATATGCAAATGATTAAGGGTGGTGATGGCAGAAGTGAGATTTCTTTTCGCACAGTCAAGCTGCTTTATATCTCTAGTTATTTCCTTAACCATTTCTTCGGACTGTTCCGCTTTGGCTTTGATATCTTTTATGTGAACAAAAAGTTGCCTAATGACTTTCTGTGCTTCTTCCAGAGCTTGCTTACCGTCCTATAAAATATAATAGGTAACACTAATAGAACGTATTAGTGTACTTATGTACATTAGCAACGATTACGACTAAGTTAGATTAATACGTGTAAATACCTGGCCGACGTTAGTTTGCCCTCGAACAACAGCTCTTATCTCATCATCTATGGCACGTATCTTGCAATGCATGTTATTGACAACATCATCAATGTTTGACAGAGATTGTTCGGTGGGAAATAAAGAGTTGATATAATCGACGGCATTGAAATCAGGCTGGTCTAAAGGATCGTTGCTGGGAAGAACCTTGAATGTCAATCACATACACATTTAAAATTAGCCCGTGGTCGTCTTATAATGATTGGGTACTCAGTAATAGATCTATTAACCTGATCTATGGCGTTTTGAACCTCGGGAGGAAAACTTGCTGAAACAATAGAACTTTCGTCTTCCAAATACTCTTCATCTTCAATGAACGACATGTTTACTGAGTTTTCGGTAGAAGTCAGTTAGAATCTTATCAACTGTATTCAAAAATTACGACAGTGTAATACATATCTGGTCATTTGGTAAATAAATTTATTTTGTAACTTTTGTAAGATACCCTAATTCGATACTCAACTTTTTTCAACAGTTTGCCAACGTTGCCAAATTAAAGGAATTAAATATCTTGGTAAAATTGTATTTTAATTATTACAGAAAATAAAATGTTTTATCCATGAATTCTGTTTGATAATTTTTATGGATTCTGCTGCTATCTTTGTATTGCAACCACGTTACACTCTCGTTAAACAATATAATCTTTGCTAGAAAGATTTACTCTCAGTGATATAAAAATCAAATCCTGGAATTGATGTTATATTTTCAAAAATCCTAAGAAAATATGTTTACGTAGCATATTTAAAGACTATACCATTTTACGTTAGCTTCATTTAAGAGTTATAGTATAAATTGCTTCTAGCATCCTTCTTCACATAAAACAATTCAAGTACAAGCTATTATCTGAAAATAGTTCATGGAGTAATTCCCATTTACTTCATATATAATTAAATTGAGGAAAATTTTCAATATGAGCTGACGCAAAAGTCTTATAATTCAACTTATTTAAATTATACAGAACGCTGTTTCACTTGACGGTTCTATACATAGAAAAGATAGATCCAAGGTCTTCGAGGCGCATCTCGATTGAAATGATCTCCCTCAATTCTCCTCTTGCAGTTTTGTGGTTTAGTCAGGGAAGAAGGAGGGTACTCCCCCTCTTCCCTGGTTTGATCTACCCTATCCGTCCACCCAAAGGAAACAGCACTAACTACTATTTATTGTTATTATTTATTTTCTTTAGCCCAACCGGTCCTATCCCATATTAACCACCCTAGATCAGTGACAAGGCTTAATACTGTACATCGTGTCGATTACTACCGATACTATTGTTGTACTCGTACTGCTTCTACCCTGCGTACCCCAAATTCCCTTCTTCCGTGTCCTGCCCTTTGTTAAAATTTTGTGGTTGTTAACCTTTTTAACAAACGAAGCACGACGAGCTCCACAATACCTGTCATTTCCCACGAGGTTAAGAGCAACTATCTTTAGGATGGGGAAAAATAAAAAAGGTTACAACTGGAGATCACGACAAGTAGTGAAAACTGAAATTGATCACAGTAACACAAAAAAGGTGAACATTTTTGCATGGTATAGTTGTATTTAAACGATCATAAGCTTTTACTAACTAGATGTTTACCTCTTAGATATCGCTTGAACTGAAGGAAAGTAAATTCGAAAAGGGAAAATACGATGAATGCAATGCATTGGTTTTGCCTACAGAAAAGAGAACCACGAAGAAAACTAAACAGAAAGAAACTTTCACGAGAATATTGTCTAAGAAACAGAGGAAAAGGTTGGAAAAAGTTGTGGACCAGAAGAAGAAAAAACAAAACGTAAGTTCAGAATTTGATCCTATGTTACTCTTCCGCAGTTCTTAGCGTTCTATGATAAGTCAGGTCTCGTTGTAATACATTAATTGGTTTTTGATGTAACTATTGTCATTTGATGAGATGAAGAGTCATCCTCAATGTTTTAGTGAACGGAACCCTACGTAAGGGTTGTCTGAATAATTCGAAATTAAATCTCGTCAAATTTGTCAGTACTATTCTAATTTGCCCATCTTTTTAAGTAAAATTTTTTATATGAATTCTTATTGAGAGAATACACATTTCTAAGAACATTTCATTGACAAGACGTTGCACAAAACATACTACGTAGACGTAGTATGTTTGGTGCTTAGTGAACGCGACTTGCGTAAGTCAAGAAACGAAAGAAAGTAAGAAAATTATTAGTAATTGTTAAGCTATCCCGTATTTTGAAAAAATGTGTTACAGACGGTGAAGATTAATCTAGGCAAAAATATTAATGACAGATTCATGAACGTCATTACGACATCATCTCATCATATTGAAGCCGAAATAGTGGTTATGTTCGAATAAGTTAATCACTTAAGATTCTTTCATTGTTACTTAAAAATCTGGAGTGGAAGTAGTGTTGATATTGCACCTCGGGTACAATGGACGCATTTATTTAATTATTTTACCACGTAAACATATTTATTTCAGCCTCGTGTATCCATATAAAATAAATTGTATTTTACCCTAGAGAGCAGCTCTGCTGGAAGCCTTGTCAGAAGTAAGGGCAACTCCTGAAGTGATTGACAAGATGACCTCTCTGGCTTCCATTCAAACAAAAGGGTTGAAGAGGCATTTCTCAGAAATGAATAGTAAGAATTTATCAGTACCAGATTCAACCTATAATGACGTAGATATAAAATTTAACACCATTAAAGGCAGCAAAAGAAGGAGAATTCTCTTGGCAATGGGAGAGACACCATCTGAAGATAATCCTCAAGATCCTAATGTAGTTGGGCTGGAGGTAATTAATATTGAAAAATAAATTCTTATTATTCTTAAGATTGATTTTATCATTCATTTACATGTATTATTTTATTAGGATAGTGATTCAGAAGAACATTCGTTTAGTGAAGAAGAAGCTTTTAGAGATGAAGATGACTTAGACTTGGAAGATAATGCTTCAAATCAACATAATTCCAAAAATGATAATGTGAAAACAGACCTTAGTAGACCTCAAGGAAATCTTTCATCAGGTGAACTAGTAGATGAGGTCCTTCATGAAAATTGCAAAAAGGAAATGAACGATGAAAGTGCTGAAAAGGAACTCCCTCAAGAAATAGAAACATCTCTAAAATCGATGGCTCAAAAGCCCAAACAAAGAGATGTGGTTAAGAGTGAGCCAGCTGTATTTGTGGCTGTGAAGAGGTTGAAACACATGCAGGAATCAAGGCTGAAGCTCCCCATACTTGGTGAGGAACAGATCATCATGGAGGCAATAAAAGAAAATCCTGTAGTTATCTTAGCTGGAGAGACGGGGAGTGGAAAAACAACTCAAGTTCCTCAGTTTCTCTATGAAGGAGGTTTTGCATTGTAAATATCACAATTTAGCTTAAACTTTAATGTATAAAATAATACATAGATTTAATATTAAGTAAAAGCATGATAAAAACAAATATATTCATTTGTGGAAGGATGGATTCAGTTTTTGGGTTACATAGTCACGTAAGAATAATTCATCTTTTATACTTCTTCAGGAATGGTAGACTCATAGGTGTGACTGAGCCTCGGAGAGTGGCGGCTATTTCCATGTCACAGCGTGTTTCTGAAGAAATGAATTTAGGGAAAGAAGTTTCCTACCTCATTAGATTCGAGGGAAATGTAACTGAAGAAACAAAGATAAAGTTCATGACCGATGGTGTACTTTTGAAAGAAATTCAGAATGTAAGAATTCTTGAGCTATATTGATTTACCTTTTTGATTCTTGATGATTAAATTTAATGGGAAGGAATTGAAGATGATGTTGCAACCAGTTATATCATCTTTTTTTATTTTATGGACTGAAGATAGTTTGCTTTTTATCTTATGTGTGATAACATCTTATTTCAGGATTTCTTACTCAGTAAATATTCTGTGATTGTAATTGATGAAGCCCACGAAAGAAGCGTTTTTACGGACATCCTTTTGGGTTTACTCTCCAGAATTGTTCCTCTTCGTCAACGAAGGGGCAGTCCTCTTAAATTGATTGTTATGTCCGCCACTCTGCGACTTGAAGATTTTACAGAAAATCCTAGGCTTTTTCGTACAAAACCACCTGTTATAAAGGTAAAATTTTCATTAAGTTTCTCTCCGTTTTAAGTTTGATGTATTGGCTGCTGTTGTGGATAAATGTCTTGTCTGATTTTCGTCAGGTGGAATCTCGTCAATATCCTGTCAGCATTCACTTCAATCGAAGGACTTCTCCCAACTATGTCCGCGAGGCATTTCTGAAGGCTTGTAAGATACATGCTCAGCTTCCCGAAGGTGGTATTTTAGTCTTTCTGACTGGTCAGCAAGAAGTGAACACATTAGTTCACAAACTGCGCAAGACATTTCCATTCAAGAAAAAATTCTCTGTTAAAAAGTGTGCTGACAAGAAATGCAGCCATGCAAATGGGAAATCAGATGACTCCTCTGATAATGAGGTAAAGATTTTAAAACCTTTGTATTTCAAGGAAGAAATATTTCAAAATAATAGCTAGAACTCGAAGTTCAGTATTTTAGCAATACATTTAATTTTCAAGTTTTCTTAGAAATATTAGCAAATAAAAATGTTCTAAGTAAGTAGATAAAAATTTGTTGATGCCTACTCTTAATATTTTTCAGAGGTGTTGTTTACTTTTGACAAATGCATAGAACATTTATAGAATCAAAGGCAAATTTTCTAAAGTACTCCTCCTGTATCATGGCTTGGCGTGTATCCAGACCACAACTGTTGTACAAAGTGACAAACTTCAATCATTTCTGAAACAGGTTTTAAAAATTTCCTAAATTCTTTGCATTACATTTGTTATTGAAGAATTTTGTATTAGCCTGGCAATAAACCCAATCGGATGAACCCTGTTGGATAAATCTTTGTCGCTTATGTCTTCAAACAATATTTCAAATCACCTCCCAGAAATTGCTTGGAAGAATTTCTTAAACTCTACACAATGTTTTCTTATAGGAAAAATCTGGATTTTGGTACCTTCTGGGATTGACGCTATATCGCATCCAAAACATTGGGGATTTCATATATGACATTGATTATTGATATGTGACTATTAAATTTGTGACCTTAAATCATTTCAATCAATTTCAATTCTGCAAAAGATCACATAAGATTCCATATACCTTGATTCAATTATTTTTTTATGAAACCTAATATTTTCTGAAGAATTCATGCTAGATACTAGCAAGATCATACTTTTCATGGGTTTTTCTCATTGGCATCTATGCTAAGTCATGCCAAAGCATAAGATTAAGCCAAAAAGTTTTTGCTGCGAATCCTGTATATTTAATAGATACTGTGGAAAATTTACAATCATATATTTAATAAACGTTAACAAAAAAAGATGAGTTCTCCTTGTGAAACTTGATCTCAGTCATTTATTTACCTTTGAAATCTTGTTTTCCTCAATAAAGGTTAGGATAATAGGTATTATAAGATTTTTGGCTTGCAAAACTTAGTTTGTTGATTGGAGTATCTGAATATAAATTTACCTTCAAGTAATTAGGTATTTGTCTACAAGAAATCCCACTCGAAGATCTTCTATGAATGAAGAAAATTGTTTTTCAAATCTTTTTTCCTAGCTCTTACGAAATATTGTTGGAAATTATTATTTTTAAAGTGGAAGATATATTTATGAATGGAAAACTTATACCTTGACACTGGCCTTGACCTTAGCTTAGCTTGAATTGAAATACTCATCGCTTAGAATCCGCAATATGGAGGCAACTAGGTGTCATTCTTTTGTGTAACCTTATTCATTCATTTTTTATTTTGAATTTCATGGTCAAGTTTTAATTTAAAAATATGCATACCTTTCTAGGATGAAGAAGTTGAATTTGATATGAAAATTGCTATTGAAAATGCAAAGAGATCAAGAAAGAAGCAAAAAGATACCACGTCACTGCCGAAGATAGATTTGAATGAGTAAGTATACCTTTAAATTGTATTATCCAAGTATAAGATACTCCTACATCATCATTTTAGAATACTGTCATTTAAAGGCTGCAAAAACCATATTCATTCATGAATCTTCTACCTTTTGGTAGGTACATGTACATTCAAAAATCCCTATTAAGCGCCATCTCCTTCATTTACTTAAAGTTAAATCCACCCCTTATGTCATCAAACATCTTTTGTCTTTGTTTTTCCTCTGTTTTTCCCATGGATACTACCCTCAATTACATTCTTCGCCAATCCTTCTCCCCTCAATATTTGGCCCACCCATTTCTTCTGTCGATGCCTAATTACTTCAATTTAAGCCCTATCCTCCCCAACCATTTCTAACGCCTACATGTTTGTTTTCCTATCAACCCAACTAACTTTTTCCATTCTATGCCATACCCTCATTTCAAAGGCCTCCAAACGTTTCTCTTCCTCCTTTCTTAAAGTCCACGTTTCGCATCCATATTGTAAGACACTCCAAGCCAAGGATTTCACCAATCTTTTCCTGATTCCTTTATTGAAACCTTTGGTAATCTATTCCCTACACTTAATGAAGGCTTCCTTTGCCAAGGCTATTCTTTTTCGATTATCACTTACTAATATTTGAAAACCCTTTGCAGAATCACACACAATAGCTTTATCATCTACTTACCTAAACAGACTTCACTACTTCCCCACCAACCTTTACTCCCTTGTCTATTTTTTCATTGGCTTCTTTCACCATTTCCTATGCATTTATATTAAAAAGTGTTGGTGACATAGGACACCCTTGTCTTACCCTCACCCTTGTCAACCCCTGTTTCTTTATTCCCTTTCATATCCCACAATGCCCGATCTATTTCGCTATTTAGTATCCCAGGTCCAACATCATCTTCTTCAACTTCTTCTTCGCTTTATATTTCTATGCTCTGGTGAGTTTCATGTTTTTTCCTGCACAATTCCTCAACGTATTCCTTCCATCGTCCCTTTATAGTGACTCAATTCCTTAATATGTTTCCCTTACTGTCTTTAATAGCCACCAATCTATTACTAATTTTATTCCTAGCATTACTTTATGCATTAGGTCGTACCCTCCTGCTTTCCACCAGCTTTTTTATTTCATTATATTGTTCCTTATCCTTATTCATTTCCTCCCTTAGATTGTTGATAAGTGCTTCGTACATTCTGCACCCATGCTCAGTATTAACTTTTCCATTTCCTTCTTTCCTCAATTTTATTTAACATTTTTACATTTACCCATGGTTTCCTAATTTTGGTTTGTTTAAACCTTCTAACAGTTTTTTGAGCATAATTCTTGACACACCATTTTTATACTTTTCTCATTCCTTGTTAGTGGTTAGTTCTCCTCCCTTACTATCAAGAACCTTGCAAACTGACTCTTGAAATTCTTTAGACTTCCCATCCCTTAGAGCTCTTTAATTTCATTTTGGTGTATGTTTTGGCCAAGGGATCTTTTTAAACTTAAGCTCGGTTTTCATCATAAACAGGTTATGATCATAATCTACATCGTCACCAGGATAACTTTGCGAGTTTTTAAGACTATTTATAAACTTCTTTCTTACCAAAATGAAATCAATTTGGTACCTATCTGTGTCTCTGGGCTTTTTTCGTGTGTAGCTTTGTCTGTTGTGGTGCTGAAAGAGTGTTTTTATGCTATAGAGAATATTTTGTCTCGTAATAGTCTATCCGTATTTGTACTCTTGTCATTTCTATTCCCTAAACCGAATTCTCCCACCTCTTCCCCATTTCTGCCTTGCCGAACTAGTGCGTTCCAGTCTCCCATAACAATGCGATTCTTATTGCCCTTAACCCTTCCCATAACCTCCTCTATTTGTTCATAGACCATGTCTATGTCATCTTCATTGTAATCACCAGTGGCCAAGTATATCTGAACTATAACCGTGTTTACTGTTTCAGACTTTACTTCTATTGACATAACCCAATCGCTTATTAGCTCTGTGGCTATCACGGATTCTCCCGCTCTCTTGTCCAACACTACAGCTTCTCCCCTCTGGCTAGTATTTCCCCCACTGAAAATGACTAACATCTTCGTTCCAGAAGTCTCCCTCATCTTTCCACTGCACTTCGCATAACCCTAGTACATTAATGTTGGACCTTTTCATTTCTAACTATACGTTTTCCAATTTCTCTTTCCTGAGCATTGTCCTAACATTCCATGTCCCCACCCTCGTTTCCATCTTCTCTCTTCTTTTCTTGTCGTTCCTTGTGTAAGGGTTTCGTGGAATGATGACTGAGATGGCCTTATTCGCATCACTGCAAGGCATGACACTCATCCTGGAAGGCTATGATTCCCTTTGCCAGTACCAATATAATTATGGTTGCACGTCATAACGAGGGATAAGTAGTCAAGGTGGTCTCCCATTGCCTTCCACAATGGTTTTTTTTACCATGACACCAACACTCATTATGGCCACCCCACTGTAGTACACATGCTGCCAGGACTACTCTTCGTCCCTACCTATTGATCTCTCTGGTTGACCCTCCCAGGGACTATGTCCTTGCCAGTCTGGCTCTTTAGGTCATAGGAAGCCCTTCCACAAGGTTGTAGTCCAGGGGAGGGCAAAAACCTTATGATCTGCCATAATAATTTATTTGTACAAGGGGAAAAACAATACAAAGTTTGTTTGTTCGTAGGACATATCTAAGAAAATATTGTAATAATACAGGAGAGTAAAGGTGAGACAATAATATTGTAAACATACTAAAGCATAAAAATACAATGTATGAAATTATATCCTATTGGTTTCTAAATATTCCTTTATGCTGTGAAAAAACATTGGGAGATTAAGAATTTCAATACATTATTTTTGAAAATCACATAATTACCTTAATTTTTATAACTAATTTATTTTAATTACCTCCCATTAATGAAAGGTAATCATAAAGTTTTATAGCAATAAAATTACCAATCCTATTTGTGGATATGAGCATAACGTAGCTCTTATTTGTTCAAGTTGGAAACTTTTCAGTCTGCTCTGCATCTTTTCTTTATTTTATTATACTTAGATTTCACTCTTGAGTCTAACAATTATGCATTTCACTTTATGCATTGAAATTTTTAAATATTTTCTCTTACACGATTAAATATGAATTTTTCTTAGTGATCAGAGTGCTTTGTGATGACCCTCATGAATGAGAATATATATGGAGTGTTGTATAAATTTCCAAGTACTTTTTTATTTCTGTTTTCATTTATTTTCATTCTGCATCTTCATGTATTTTGACTCATCATATTTCAGTCATTTAGTATAACTTGCATCCAATGAATCCAGTTTATGCAATATTAATGATTATAATATTTTAGAGAATTAGTAAACATTTCTTTAAAAAATTGCTGCTCCTTACATCAAACTGAAAACTATCTATACTTTTTACTATAACTATCATTTATTTTAAATTGCTACTATGTTATATTACTGATGATCACTGAATTCTGCTTTTTATTATTAGTTATGACATTTTACCAACTGATGACACTGAAGGTGATCTTTTACACCAAGAAGATGACGAAGGTGATTCAGAGGATGAGATTGGAGATGTAGCAGACCTGATCGGGAGTACTTCACAGCCCATGTGGGTTCTTCCTCTCTATTCCCTTTTGTCCAGTGAAAAGCAGGCAAAGGTAAGTAAGGATGATGATATATGGAAAGATATTTTCTTAATAAAGGTTGTATTTGCAATTTGTCAAAATTCACATTTAATTCTGGGTATTTCATGACTCCTCATTATGTATTCATTTCATTAAGTATTTGCAGAAATGATTTCTGTTATGACCACAATAAATGGAGGGCCATTCCAAAATCGTGGAATTCTTTTATTCAACTTTCTGATGGAACTCTTTTACTTGTAGGTGTTCAGACCACCTCCTAATGACTGTCGTCTTGTTGTCGTGGCCACCAACGTAGCCGAGACCTCACTTACTATCCCAAATGTAAAATATGTGGTAGACTGTGGAAAAATTAAAGCCAAGTTATATGATGCAGTTACAGGGGTTTCTGCATTTCAAGTTGTGTGGACGTCAAAGGCCTCTGCAAATCAAAGAGCTGGCCGAGCTGGCAGAATGGGCCCTGGACACTGTTATAGGTATGAGAATATCAAAAAAGTAATGCCTTCAATCTATATTTCTACCATTCTGTAGGTACTTGTGCCTTGGTATGCCATTTCTTTAGTCTCTCAGTAACTTACTCAATGTCATCTAACAACCTATTGACTTCATTCTTCCCTTTTTTATCATTCAATGGCCTTCTGTATTCTCCTTGGTCATTAATTTGGCTTTTTTCCTTTGGTAAACCTCTTTACTTTTTCATAAATTTATTCTCATCCCACTCTCCTTTTTTGTGTAGTCCAGGAAATTTAGCTAACCAAATAACAAGTACTATTCTTTCTCTATTTTTGTTGTTTTTGTTTTGATTAACCCATTCCATGTGGCGAGAATTTTACATGTCCTACACCGTGGCAGAGGTAACTTGGAGTGGTTCTTTGAATTTTTCTATGATAATTGGTAAACTAGGTATATTTGATTATTTGGTATAATTTTTTTGTCAATCGAAAAAATTTTTACCATTGCTGATAATAAGGTGTATCCAACCCGTGCAACGCACGTTTTCAATTCATGGCAGTACTTTTTTAACAAAAGGCTGGTCCATGTTGCTACAACCAAGTGGTCCTCTTTTCTGCAGTTCTCTTGAGTTGATCATAGCTATTGGCCTTCACCAGTTCCTGTTCGGAGAGCGTACTTTGCCCTTCCTTTCCTTCCTACAACTTTCCCCTACATAATATTGATAATAAATTTATTGTGTCTAAAAAGGTGACCAAAATATTTTATTTTCCTGTTTTCAATTGTTCTTAAGAGATTTCTCATTAATTTAATTTAGAATTTCCTCATTTGAACCCAACTTATCTTCAGATTTCCAGATCCACTTCTCTATTGCTTCCAAACAATCTTCCCACTTCTCACCCAACTTTCATAAAGCAATACACTCCATATGAAGGACCTTGCAAATGGATACCGTATATGCTGGCATATAAGTCGGTCTTTGAAGCCTAAAAAAATCTCTCAAAAACCAGGGGTCAACTTATATGCCGAACGAAAAATTTAACCCTTTACCACCAAGGGGTAAATAGGTTGATACTGCCTGCTTTACACTTGTTGTACACAAACTCTCGCAACTCACCTCAATTATTTCTTACCGAAACTAATTTATGGCAAGTTCAATTAACGCAGATATCATATAAAACAAATTTCATCACAAAATACAATTGTGGCCGAAAGTAAAATTGTAAACCTCTGCAAATTAATCATCGGCGAGTAAAATATATTTAGAAAACAAATTTGACGCATATTTATTCTTCACAGATTATATTAATTTATTCACATGTATTTTTATTTTACGAAAATTTAATATATATTTCGATGTTTTCATTCTTACAAATGAAGATCAAAAAGCGCATCATGGTTTGTTTTTGTTAATATAATCCTTACGATTAAACAATTGCAGTAGGAGTTAATGGATGTAGTTATAACAGTGTCATGATTTGATATTATCACGCTATATCACCATTATTTCTAGAATAATTTTAATACCATTTTGTTTCTGTTTCGTAACGTATTTTTATTTATGTAGTCTGAGAGATACCAAAGAAAGAAACTTGTGCTGTGTCTTAATTTTATGCGGTAAGTAAGCTATCGTATATTTATGGATGCTGAACCTGAAAGTGTTACCTTATTGTTTAGATTGAATTATATGCTGAACATAGGCTAAAACATTAAATTCTCGTCAAAATTTTAGGGGTCAACCTATATGCTGGATCAACTTATACGCTGGCATATACAGTAAATATAAATGTGAAATTTGGCTGTAAATTGAGGGGCTCAACCTGTAAGTGATAACATAAATCCAAAGTTAGAAATATGTATGGTTTACATGCATCCATAATACAGTAGAAGTGCGTTATAACGAGTACGGCATGTAACGAGAGTTGCGTTATAGCGAGTGTTTCATTGGACGTTGCCCGTCTCACAGCAAAAAGGATAGGGAGTTACTTCCATTATAACGAGTGATCAAAATCTGAGGTATCGTTATAACGAGTGTCACGGTTCTATATTTGTCTTGCAGGTAGCATATCTCGTAATCGAAGACGTCTCACGAGTTTCACTATCCCCTCTGTCCCTCACTGTCCCTATATCTTATCCCCTTGTATCTTGTTTCTTTTCGGTGATGATCCTCTAGTCAGCAGTTTGAATAGTGTTTCCATTTTATTGGCATCCACCTGTGGGATTTGTTTTCATTCGAAACTTGGCACCAAATCGTCTAATGTGAGGGAATGAAAGAGATAAAAGCAGAGCTGTTTTGGACTTCCAGGGTAACTTCTCCCTCGCGCCACTTCATTAGTCGTGAAGCATGTTAATGAAAAATGTCTTGAGAAAGGAATTTGATATGAATTAGGGGTGCCCTTCCACATAATGGTCATCGCTCTTCATCAGTCAATCATTAGACGTTAGTCCGTTCAGAGCTTTCCAATAACTGAGTTTCTAGTGTGACAGTTCTGTGATGGAGAGTAAAAGAAAGGCTTTAGATTTAGCAAAGAAATTTGAAATTGTGCGAAAGAGAAACTGCAAGTAAATCCAAAATCGGCAGATGGTATTTACTAACTAAGTGGCACATTTCGGGAAACGATTAATGCGAATTGACTGGAACAATGATATTTTTTGGCTAAAACTTGACTGAAGGATGCAAGTGGCCATCAATTGTAATATTGCTTTGTTACAATGTTTCAAATAAAATCCTTTCTGTTCTTACACAGTTTATCTGATTATTTTTTCCTAAAAATTAGCACCATTACAAGAAAAACATTTTTCTTGGTTCCCTCGATTGACATATTGGAAGTGAGAGGTGACATGGCTTTGAATGGTGGGAGTTGAACGGAGAGGTTTCTGTTTGTGCCTGGAGGACAAGAGAGGAAAGATGAGAGCTGCCGATAAGACGATATATGAGGGTTGAGGAAAAGGAATTCTGCTCTCACTAGCTATGTTGAAGAATTGCCGGCACCGGAGAAAACCTTGTGCCAAACGAGCATGAGTCTCGTAACTACTTATCCTACTGGAAAGCCATGTTTAATTATTAAGTTACATCACCAAATCCAAACTAATATGATTATCTAATGATATATTATTAGTTTCGACTATTATTGAACAATAATGATCCACATTTTGTTAGAGAATGCACTTAGGTCATGGTTTATGAGGCAATGAAATAATATTTTTGACACGAACGTACTCTTTTACACATTTGAAGCATTTGCGTATGAATTAAAAACCCTACAGTTCCATTCTAACGCATTCGCTGCCCTTGGATTCAATAGGACGGATATTTAGAATAAGAAATTGGCTATATCGAGTACTTTTCAGATTTATGTCAGCTTCCGTTACAACGGACTTCTACTGTAATTATTTTATTTTTATTAGTGAGAAATATTTTCAATCTTAAAAGTGATACATTTATTTATTCCCTCTTTTTCATTATTAGGCTATATTCATCTGCTGTCTTCAATGATGAATTCCCAGAATTCTCTGTCCCAGAAATTCAGCGTCGTCCTGTAGATGATTTGATGTTACAAATGAAAGCGATGGGAATCCACAAAGTTGTCAACTTCCCTTTCCCCTCAGCCCCAGATCTTCTACAACTAAGAGCAGCAGAGAGAAGGCTTATGCTCTTGGGAGCTCTGGAATTACCCAAAATGAAGCAGGATCGTTTTGGTTAGCTTATATTTAGGCTGAATATCTGATGTTGATCTGCACGTTGCAACTTTCTTTTACAACATGTTTATTTTTTTGCAGTGGCCAATGTTGGCATAAAAAAGGCAGTGGAGGAATATGCGTCTGAAGTAACTCAACTTGGACGTGTGATAAGTGCTTTTCCAGTTGCACCTAGGTTTGGGAAAATGTTAGCCTTGAGCCATCAGCATGAAGGACTCCTCCCTCTTACCATTTGTCTAGTGGCAGCACTTTCCGTTCAAGAAGTTTTCCAGGTGCCCAGGAACAGTAATTCTGGAGAAGAAAATCCTGCTAACCTGCATTCTGAAAAGGGCTCTGAAAATAAGCAGGTCAGAGAAGTGAACAACTTTGAATTTTTCCATTCATTTAAAAACTTTTTGCTCTAAAAAATATCATAAAGTGATACAAAGAAAGCTGTAATATTTAAGAACTCACTGGTATATTACTTGTGACTTACGGTAATTTTTAAATGCAAAGGAAGTAAGAACTCAGGAAAATAGAGGTCACAATTCTAATTGATTCTGAGAGCAATATAATAATATGTAATTATGAATATGAAAGTATGCTGATTATACAGGTCAACAACAACTATACCACTGTGATGATGGAATATCAGCTCTTTTTACAGGAAATTCTATAATTGTCTTGTAGTGATCAAACAATTCTCACCATTAAAAATTAAGTTGTAAAGAATGATAATTAAAGTTTCTTTTGAGAAATGAAGAGAATATGTACATCAAAGATTTCAGTTTTAAAAAGCAGAGCAGACTAATCTGAGCCATCAAAAGATGAGCACAACCTTTTAATTTAAGTTTTAATTTCTCGGTGAATAAAAAATATGGACATGTCTTGATGGCATAGTAAGAGTTTGTGTATCTACAGGTATAGTCCAGAAGGAGTACATGTGATTATTTTTCTTACCATTTACCTCAATTCTAATAGTTGAGACATAACTTGTTGAAGTTTTTTCAACATATATTTTCATTTTCAGGAGAAGATTAAAGCAACTGGCAACCTCGGAAGCTGGTGCAGAAGAAAATGGGGTGGCTTGGGACATGGCCCAAATTCAGTTATGCTTGGTGACCCTGGTTCACTGATTAGAGCAGTAGGTGCTTCAGAATATGCTGGCAGTTCCGAAGAATTTTGCATCAAAGCAGGTCTACGTCACCGAGCAATCATAGAAATTCGGAAACTAAGAGTCCAGCTGTCAAATGAAATAGCACTTCGTGTTCCAAGTGTGGAAACACCTTCTGTGGATCCAAAGATGAAACCACCAACAGACACACAGGTTTGTTTTTTGTTTGGTGAATGTCTTACTGTTGCAGGATGTAAAAGTTAGCAGGAAAGAATTGGTCACTATATTTATTTGTATTTCTATGCACTCATTTTAGGCAAAACTTCTGAGACAAATAATACTAGCCGGAATGGTTGATCACGTGGCCCACAGAGTTTCCCCTGACGAAATAAAAGAAGATGCAGATAAAGAAAAGTGGAGGAATGCCTACAGGTTTGTGTTCTATATTTTTAGTTTCTCATCATCTCTATGTTACCTAAGTTTCAATTTTTGCTGCAATAAATGGACAAAGTATTTATTAGAATTTTTACATGATTAAGTAATAGAATATATTTCTATTATTATATCATAAGCGTATATAATTTTGTCATCATGAATTTTCAATCATGTCATAATACAATCATCAAAATTTTTGCAGATGTGCTGAAATGGAAGAACCAGTGTTTCTGCATTCCTCGTCTATTTTGCGCAAAGAACTTCCTGAGTGGATAGTTTATCAAGAGGTTTTTGAAACAACCAAGTTATACGTAAGAGGTGAGAAAACAATCCTTGTAATTGTATGTGGAACAAAACTCAGAATTTTGTAGCAGGACGGAGGTATAATTTATAAGTAAGACTTCTGATCTAAATACATTTTCAAAATTCTTTTTGAGGTATTTTTGTCTGTCTATTTTTAAGTACACAAATCAAGATATTGGTTTGATATCTTTTAAGATATAAAATAATTAGACCAGAACTTTAGAAATTGATTTGCTGTAAGATTACCGATGTAAGTCTCCATTGTCACTTGAGATGAAAAAAGTAATTTTCTGTGTACCTATAATTAGGTGGTGTGCAATTAGTTATTTTCTTTTCCATTGCGTTGTGCAGTGTTATTTAGCGAAGTGTACATTTTTGGCAGAATTTCCTTTGAGAAACATAATCCAAATGAGATTAGCTTTTATTATGAATTCAGCTGCTTTCAACAGTATGGTTGATAATTTTTATTTTTAAACTATTCAGATAACCGTATTTATTTACGATATGAAATTCTTCCACAGACTCCGTTATTCTTTTTTCTGGTCAATTGAGTTAATGAATTACTTAAATGCATTCATTCATCCTACAGGCATCACTGCAATTGAGCCTGAATGGCTTCCAAAATTTGCCGCAGCCCTCTGCAACTTATCTGAACCTTTAGAAGATCCTCCTCCTCGATATGATTTGGATTCAGAAAGACTCTTGTGCCATGTCAGTGGAACCTTTGGTGAGTTTAATACAAGTTAAAAAGCAAATGCCTTATTGTTCTGAAAGGTCCCAATATAGCATTTGTAAGGTATGATAATATGTTTCTATGACCAAAAGTAAGGATTTGAAACCATAAAATATGAGTAAATCAAAATTCAGAACAACATAGAAGGAAGAGGTCATATTTAGGTAACTCTTATATTTACAGTTTTGAGGGTTGTCATGAGACTCGCATATAGGTAGTACCAAGATCTTGTAAATGATATTTCTTCACACAAAATTAATTGAAACTGTTTCTCTTCTCTATATTCTGATTTATTAACAACGTTTGCCATCTTTCTAGCAATTTTTTCATGCTTGTTTGGTAGAATTCTACAGATTCATGAATTTGAATTCATCAAATGCACTTAAGTCTAATGAGTTAACTTTTACGACAAGTGAAAATATTTAAAAGGAAATGATTACCTTGTTTACTGAACTTCTTCAGCCACATTCGGTAGATATTTTTGTTCTCCAGTTTAAAGTAATCTCAAAATTTAAAACTCAACACTTATTAAAATTCACTGAATCTAATGAATTGCAAATTATGTGTTTTTTTCCAAATCAATTCCAATATGTTAAATATGACCCAATCAGGAATCTTTAATAGAAGTTTTGGTCAGAAGAAGTGTTCTAATTATCACATCTTTAGATAATCAGCTGAAGATGATAGTGGACAAATCCCTAAGTAGAGGAAGTGATAGTTGAATATTTTTCCAGTAAGATGATATCCTCCATAACAATATCTATTCTCTGACACAACACTAGTATTACTTTTTCATCTTTGATGTATGCAGTAAGTGTTTTATATATTTTTTGTATTTCCACTCAATGAGCATGTGATAAAATGAGACGAATGCCAGAGAAATATGATTAACTTTCTTTTCCTTTACTTTTAAATCCTGAATGAAAAATCTCTTTTATTTCATCATTGCAGGAAGTTGTTTGACATTCACTGAATCACTACTTGGTTTTCATATTTCTTTACCTTATACTTTATTTTAAAAATAGGTCGTTCTGCATGGAGTCTTCCAGTGACTGAAATTGACTATCCACCAGGTGTTAAGAGGTACCAGTGGTTTGCAGTTTTCCTACTACAAGGTGATGTTTTTCCTGCTCTTAAAGCATACAGGGACTCTCTTCTGTCCACACCAACTGTGATGATAAAAAGCTGGGCTAAGTAAGTATGGCAACTTAAGAGATGCAAATGTATTTCCTAGCAACTTTGTGTTCATATGTATTCCTCGTTTTATAGGATACAACCTCGAACAGATATACTGTTGAAAACTTTAGTATCCAAGCAGGTTGATAGCAAAAGCAAATTATTGGAGACATGGAAGGATGAACCTACTTGTAAGTACGCAAGTAATTTTCTGAGAATATATATTTATCCTTACTTTATCCTTGTTTTGATGGAATCCTCTTTATCGATATCAGATCACTTGATCTGTTTTATTACAATTAAGCTAAGCCACTATATTAATTTAATATGTGGTAATTGTTTATCAGTTCTTAATTAATACTTTGATAATTAAGTTGGAGATATAATCATTTAATGACTGATCTTGTATTTAATTGTAAGGAAAACCATTGAATTGCTCTCTTGACCAAGTGACAATTCTTCTATATCTGTTTTGGATTCTTTACAAGTGTCAACGCAGTTATTCAGAATTTTTAAATTTCTTACACTTGATGGATTTTCCTCATATTTCTAGAAACTTTGTTTGAGATGGAGGACCCCTTTTTTTCATTCAGTTACTCCAAGTTATAGACACCACTATTCACAAGAAATGATTTTATATTATTAACTGAATTTATAAATCTTTGAAAATTTTTGAGTTTATATTTTGGGATGGATTTAATTAATCTAATATTTTTTAAGTTTTAGCTCGTTATTATTTATTTTTCAGATTTACTCGCTGCGTATTTGAAGTGGTTACCTGAATCTGCTCACAATGAAGTTTCTCTGCTGTGGCCTCCATCGTAATACAAGACATTTTTAAGCAGAATTATGTACTTTTATTTTAAACCAACATTTTAAAATTAAACAATAATGATTAAATAAAATGACTATCAATTTAAAAATGTGATATCCACACAGACTTCTATAAAATAACAATGGCATGAAGTACACAGAGATGAAAGGACGGTAAAAATGGTGGCAAACTATTCACACAGTCAACTTCTGCAAATCTAAATCACTGAGACTTTCATTTATAATAAACAGTTATCACTAACAAACTTTTGTTTATATTGCTATAAAAACTAGAACACACATAAGTGGTGATGACAATAAATGCTCAGGCACAATTCACATATGCCTCAAACGCAGTTTTAGCATTAGTGGAATATTTACAGTTAGTTGGGCAAATGTGATATTATTCAGCTTTTAGATGATCAGCAGATGTATCTCCATTTTCTTGTGTAAGAGCTTTTTTCTTAGGCGACTTCAATGGATTGGATTTACATTCATTGTAGAGATTGTTCAAGTCAAAAACAGCTTTTACATTATCCTGAAATTAATTAGAATAACCATCTGATTAATGGATTATTCGGCAAGGTTTTAAGATTAGAGAAAAAAATCCTATTTTGAGTCATACTTAAATATCCTAAATCACATGAAAAATAAAGTATATTCGTTGAACTCAATGAATCAACTTTAAAGGATGGAGAATCACAATACTTGTTAGTCTTATACTTCTCCTTGAGATACAAAAGGTTAAAATGTTAGGAAGTATCCCCAGTTGTTCTGTAAGAGGATGGTCAAGCAACCGATCAGATTTTTCATGAAATGCTGTGATTCTGGATAGAAAACAGATTAAGATCCCACTTAATTTTGGTGAAATGATAAAGGTTTTCAAAATTGGTCTCTCATATCAATCAGTATGGAAAGTGAAGGCATAGGGCAAAGAATAGAGAATAAATTATGATGAATATATAAAGTGAATAAATATATCGGAATTGGAGGATGAATGAGTTAGCAGAAAAGAAGGAAATTCCCAGTATAATTTGGTTCTCTTAAGGGCCCATGTCTGAAAATGTGGATCCATCATACTTTTCTGGCAAGAAAAATTCTACAACCTAATCATACTTCTTGCGATCTTCTCTTATTTATATTATCTAAAATAATGAAAAAGTCTTGTCCACAAATATTTAATTTTTATATTTATATCCATTTCATTATTTTTAAGTAACAATATTTCGTACTAAAATATGACAAACCTCAGAGAAAAAGAATTTCTGCACTTTTCCTTTGCTATCAAATCCTGGACGGCGAATGGCTTCTTTTCCTTCTTTAAACAAAATTATTGTGGGAAGTTGCTTGCTCATAGCTGAATCACTAATTCTATGTTTTCTTGCTACTTCTGGATAACGTCCAACATCGATTTTTCCAAACTTGAGGTTTTCCAGACCGTAACTGATAAAAAAATTGAAATTGGTTAATATTTCACCAAATTTTTACCGTATTTTTACTCCACTCCTAGGCAAAATATTTGCTTTACTTACTCGTTAGACAGTCTTGAAAACACAGGAGCAAAATTCACGCAACTTGGGCTCCAAGCTGTGTAAAATACTACCAGCCACGTAATCTTTCTGCTATGCTCTAATTCTTCATCCAGACCGTTTGCTCTGAAGTAAACAACGTTTTCTGGTCCAGAAAACGTTGGCTCCGGTAGCAACAGAGCTAATACTAAAAGAGATTAAAACATTTTTTTCACGCAAATTTGCGAATACTACCTCATATTTAAAAAGGCGAAGAGGATACTTGCAAACAAATAAAACACCGTACAGAATGCCCATTCTTGCATCAGCGTAAAACCATAAAATTAAATTCGCAACCTTCGTATAAACAAAACTTGAGGATAGATAATTAATCATTGTCACACTTCCTGATTTTCTCGTTCTAATCATTACTACAATTAATAGAAAAAACAGTATTTCCGATTCTCTCATATCCAATTCACATTCTGTTCCAGGAAATAATATATTGCACACAAAAGTTACCCTTTTCGCAAATATATACGATAAACTCAAGATCATGTTCACAATATAATATGGCTCGGAAAGCCTTTTAACGTCTTTAAGAAACCCCATTTTTTCTATATCTACTGTCTTCACGATCGTGGAAACGAAGAGCCAAAAGTAGTACACAAATTTTACAAACGAGTGTTAACTAGGGCGCTTTACTAGCTTGCACTGTCTATCCCGGATCCCGTCAACTCTTATCGATCGTCATATTAATGTGATGTAGAAGTTTTTGCGGCATCTTCGAAGATAAGTAAGATTTTCTGACAGTTTAGGAGCCGGTTTTCTGGATCTTTTTCGCGAAAAGACTTGTTTAGATGGTGCATTACCATGATATTTATGAATAACGCAAGAAAATCTTCGGAGGCAGATCTCTGAATACCAGTACAAGTTAATATTTTTGTTCAGTCTTTAGGCCCATTTACCTGGTGAATTAACTTGTAAGTTAAGTTATTGTATGAATACATCAAAAATGCATCGTGTAAGCACGCCAACCTTACATTTGACATCATTCGAAATAGTCCCGCACCAGGGTGAACATTACATGCAAATGGTGCCTCATTCTTTTTTATTTGCATCTATTTACATATTTACATTTACATTCACATTCAGCTCAGTGTAAAATCTCCACATACTGTAATCATAGCCTCAAAATATCATGGCATGGAATCAACGAGCTCCTAGATATATTGCACCTTACCATGCTGTTATGTATAAACCCAAAAATCATCAATAGTGTTTGCAGTTAAAAAGTTACTGACCAATCACATCCCAGACATGTTTGATAGGGTCAGGTGAACATGCAGGCCAAGGAAACAAAGATATCCATTGATCTTAGAAGAGGGCCTCATGTGGCACTGTCTTGCTGAAATATAGCATGTCGAGTGCAGGAGGAACAGAGTCTCTTCTGTGATAAAGTGGTTGCTATTCATATTGCACTAAATACGCAGGAGGCAGGATCATATGTTGTACCTAATGATGCAAACCATTAATGTCGGTTTCTTTCTGCTATGCCATTCTATAATGCAGTCTTCCCAATTGTGTTCACCATGGTAACATGCACGTGGCTATCACTGTTGGACAAGTTGAGGTGTCATTCATCTGAAAACTCTACACTTTGTCTCTCACCAAGCCAGTGGGGGCGTTTATGTGCCCATTGCAGTCTGTGGTTTATGGTCAATGGAAGCTGATGCAATGGCCTGCTTGCCACCTCTTGGCAGACAGTGTTTAACCATGGATGCAGGCATGTTCACACCCGTAGCAGTGCTCCAATGTTGAGCCAACACTGTGGACCAGGACGTCCGCTCTATTACAGCCGTGTAGACAAGATGTCTGTCATCTGTGGTCAAATTGCATGGACCAGTACCAGCTCGTCGCTGTATACAATAGGGTAGGGCATTTTTTCCACTTTTTTTATGGAAATATAATACCCGGCAAAAGTGGTTCACTCACATGGACATTACAGATATCATTTTTTTTTTCAAAATCAAAAATATCTTCTGTGAGAATTTTTGCCTCAAAGTTTTGAAATTTCGACAAAAACATCAAAATTGTCATAATTTTTTTTGGTTAAATCGCCCAAATTTTTTCATAAAAAGATGTCACTTGCAAATGAAACAGATGACCAAGCCTCAATATGCCATTTACATGCCTCTGGAGGTGGCTGAGATGCCTCCCATGGGACCAGAAAAGAAGGCAAAATCAGTAAAATTAAGCTGTTTTGTAGCACCTTCTGTCTTCGTCAATTCCTTCATGATCGTAGTGGTAGGTAAGCTGTTACACACCTATTTATGACATTTGATGTCTTATTTGTTGTATTAAAGGTGAAGGGATGATATTCTTGGTAGGAAGGAAGTTAGGGATACCAATACTAGAAAAAAAGTCCTTTGAATATTCGGGGAATTTACTAGAAAATTTATGGTTTGGGCTGTTTGCATTTAACTTTACAACAAACTTCCATTACCAGCCAGGTAGTGTGGGAACGCTACATATATTTGTCATATTATGAGGAAAGTCCTATTTATACGATTTCCTATAATGCCTACAATACCCAAGAGCATAGAATTAGACTGACTGAACTTGCTGAATAACACCGAGTCTTTTAGACCAAATCCATATTTAGCAATAAATTGGCTATTATTTTACTGTGGAAAACCAGTGTGGGAACGCTGTTCCCATGCGTTCCTACTCCACTACATCACTACTTCCCATAGACCCACGCATCTTCTTCCTTCCCCGACCGCCTTCAATCACGGCGATGAAAAATCTGGGCCATGCAAAAATATAAGAGGACACCCAGAAAATACAGGTCAAATTCCATTACAACGAATATCGTTACAACGAAATTTTCATTATAACAAAAATCTTTGATCATCTTGGTTGGCTTGCCATTAAATATGGGTAATTGAAATCTCGTTTCAACGAAATGTCCACTTTCGTTACAACGAACATTTTTCATCTCAGCTAAAGAGCTTTACCCTCGAAAATATTGTCTAGCCTTCTACCCTCAACCAGACAACATGAGTCATTTGGGTATTTTAGGGAGTACCGTGGTATGAGTCATCCATCTCAGGTAATTTTGCACTCATTTACTAAACGGTCAGTCCTTTACCAGCTCTTCAGTTGTGAAGTGAAGTGCCATGGATGTCTCGAAGAAAAGGAGACAGTTCAGTTTGGAGCTGAAAATGGAAATTTTCGATGCTGTTGACAGCGGGAGGAAGAAAGGGGAAATTGCCTCCAGTTTCGGGATTTCTCCATCTACGCTTTCAACATTTTTGAAGGACAGGGATAAAATCGAGGAAAGCTTTCACAAAGCCAACCGAAACCCAAAGCAAAAGCGCATACGGACTGCTGCATGTGAGGACTTGGAGGAAGCCTTATTTCGGTGGTTTTGTGAGGCAAGGGCTAAAAACCTTCCCGTTAGTGGACCACTACTCCAGGAGAAGGCGAAAAGTATGGCCACCACTCTGAGACACCAGGACTTTGCTGCCAGCTGGGGGTGGCTCATTAGGTTTCGGGACAGATTTGGAATTTCATGCAAGGCCATCTGCGGAGAAGAATCCCCAACAGGAACCGACAAGCTTCCTCCGCTCATTATAGGAAAATCTAAAAATCCAAGATTTTTTAAAGGGTGCTCGTTTTTTCCCTGCGAGTATGAAGGGAATAAGAAAGCCTGGATGAATAGAGACATTTTCTCAAAATGGCTAACAGAGTTGGATAAGCAGATGGTGATGAAAAACAAAAAGATTCTCCTTTTAATAGATAACTGCATAGCCCACAACACGGCTCCCAATTTGAAAAATGTGAGGGTTGAATTCTTTTCCCCTAACTGTACGGCCCTCCTGCAGCCCTTGGACCAAGGAATAAATCCGTCTTTGAAAGCAAATTACTGGAAAGAGATGCTGAAAAAAATCTTGCTTTATATGACCTGTGACCAGGCTGCAAAATTTACCGTAAAAGATGCAGTAGAGATGCTAGATAGCTCTTGGGCATCAATTTCTCACCAGATAATATCCAAGTGCTGGAGGAAAAGCAGGATAATGCCAGCGCCTCAAGAGGCAGAAGAGGAGCCATCAGGAATGGATCAGGAAATCAAAGAATTGTGGAATCCTTTCAACGAAGGAGGAGGTCTAAAATTTGACGATTTCGTTGATGTGGATCGTCACTTGAAAGAATCAGAAGAGGAAACCGAGAAAGAAATTTTGGACTCCATGAGGAAAGAAGCTGACTCCCCGAGTTCGGACGAAGGCAACAAAAGGGAGGAAGAAATTGTAACAGCTGCTCAAGCCTTTTCAGCATTTGAAAGGTTTAAAAGATTTATTTGCACCAGCGAAGAAGCAGACGAGAAAATGTATAATTATTTAAGAATTATGGAGGAACAATTCCTGAAAAACTGACTCAAAAAAAAGACGCAAAAAAATAACAGATTTTTTTATGAAATAAAATTTTCTTTCAGCTTGGCTTCGTGTTTTAAATTTGTTTCATACCCTTTCAGGCCCGTTGAAAATTTAAAACAGATACGTAGTAGAGGACTGCTTTAACGTATACAGTACTCGTACGTATAACACAAGGGTGAAAAACAGACCAAAAATTTTCAATCTCGTTATAACGAAACTTTCGTTACAACGAATTGTTTTTGTTCCTCCAAGAATTTCGTTGTAACGGAATTTGACCTGTAGATAGTGTTATCTTAATCTTGAAATGGAAGTCAAACAAGTGATGTATCTGGCAAAGGAAGAAGCACAGTTTGGCCATCGGACTTTAGGGAATCTCTTTGGATTTAGATCTACACCCGCAAGCCACCAGTGGCATATAGCAGGGGGTAATTTAAAAGCAACATTGCTATAATATACCATGTTATCCTCTCTGATACTTCACAGAGAGAAAGACCAGTTATTTCCCTATCTTGATTGCAATGCAAATGCTTTTAAGAGGGCTTTCGTAGAATTTTCCCAATTGCAAGACTGCTGTGTAATGTGTGCTGTTTGATGTTAATGTGTTAATAAACTGCGTTCAATGAATCAAAACAAAAACAGTTTCTAATATCTGCTAGGAGCCTTTTCCATCACTGGAATAAATTTATTACGCCGGTAATATTCCTTGGCAGTTGCACAACTATTAATTTGTCCAAACCTTTTCAACTGCCATTTCTGATAACAAAAATCAAGAATAATTAAATTGTATGTATTTGCTTAAAATCATGTTCAATTAACCACAAGAAAAAACCTCCAGAACTTCCTTATCTGGCAGAGAAGAGACTCTTTCTCATATTTTTTCAACAATGTTTTCATTATTTCAAGGCAGTGAAAGATATAAACCCTTTAATTTAAGCTGCTGGAAAATGTAATCTCATACCAAACGAAGGGTGGTAGGAGAAGCCAAAATAATTATTACTACGCTATGCTTCCATATTAGTCTTTTAAACAAAGATGAAGTCAGCAGGTTTTATCAAATAAATTTAAGAAAATACATTCAAAGGATAGCAGAACCAATCTGTTATTATGTGTGTTGCCCCTGTGTCCTTTCATAGTGAAAAAATACACTCAGTGAAAATTCCAGTGAACAATTAGGCTGAAC
This sequence comes from Sympetrum striolatum, assembly GCA_947579665.1. NCBI lineage: Eukaryota > Metazoa > Arthropoda > Insecta > Odonata > Libellulidae > Sympetrum > Sympetrum striolatum. The sequence continues at coordinate 107,058,323 of OX388344.1, read as the reverse complement.
TTCCAAACACTTAATGTAAAAAAACCAAAATTATAATAAGAAAGTCCTGTTTTTCTAAGCTAAAATTTAAATCTCTTGCCTCCACGGTCATACCATCACCTAGTCAGCAAATTGATTTCAATGAGACTGTCGCTCTTCGGGAGGAAAAACGGAAGATTTTGGGCATGTGGCGGATTCATTCGAGTGTTTTCCACATTTGGTAGAATAGGCAAAGAAATTGCCCAGAAATAGACTGCCAGAAAACCTCTCAATTTGGAGGTTTTCTGGAAGTGGATATCATGGACAAAACGGCATTCTCTTCCAAATATAAAATGTATATACATTAAAATTGCATACTTTGTATATATTATAACTTAGATTTTACCTTGTGGATTCTTTGGGTTTAGAATTATAAAAAATAGGTTATTTATATTTTAATTGTCATTGTATTAATTTGACAAACTTCTTATTTGCCATATTAACAGTGTTTATGGGTTTTTTTCACCCCCTTCCTTGTGTTTGTGTTTCCTTGCGCAGTGGGTGTTTTCCCTTCTTCAACCTTCAGTTGAGAAGATTTTTCCCCAAAAACACAATATTTGTATGGTTGTTCTTTAAATATTTTTATATATGTATTCGTGTTTGAGGTTAGTTGGAAGAGAGGCCAACTTGGGGTTAACCTTGCCTTAACAGATTCAATCATTCATTTCAATATGTCCAAAAATTCACTCACTGTCTAACAACGGCGGTACGGTATAATAAATAAGTAAATGATATTACAAATGCAAATTTGCGTGTTGTATCTCGAGCTCCTAAGTATTCCTGCTTTCCTTCTGAAGCAAAAGTCAAATCTCGCTTTTGTTCCTCTCGCCCTCAATGCCCGTCATTCTACACAAAACTAAAGTGTGGAAGATTTTCTTATGACAAAGATAACTCAACCCCAGAGCGCTCCCAATCAGGTTCAACCACCCCTCTTTACGATGCTTTCCCACTCTCCCTCTCGTCAGGGGCAAACAGCCGAGCTAAAACCTAGGGAAGGGGCTTAAGGATATTTCTGTAGGTATCCAATCCACTTAATATTTTTAGGAAAGAAGCAGTTCAAGGGAAAAATATCAAATTTGGAATTCATTAATTATTTCTTATGCACTGTATAATACATATCTATATACCATTATCATCAATGTATTATCAACCTTGAAGCAATTACTGCATTGAAACTAAGGCTCATTTACCCAAACCCTGTTACAGTTTTTCATTACTCTACTTCCTGCATCATGACAAAAAGTTCATCGAAATCCCCTGAAAAAAGTGAGTCTTCGCTTGTCAGAAAAATGTTTTAGAAATTCTGGGTTAGATATTTGTAAATAATGATTTAGAATCAGCATTTATTATGAATATTCCAAAATTCATTGCTACATGTTTTGCATTTTTAGCCAGGTGAATTTTTCTAAAGATATTGTACAGCGTTTTAACATGTGCATGCACTTCATGAGTGCCAATTCCTATAAGAAAATTTCAAAAACTCAGCAAATTTACAATAGCTTGAATACATTTTATATTTAAAAATTATATATGATAACCAACCTTAAGATGAGCTTGATAAATAATTGAGTTAGACAATATTAATCCTTCACTTATAACCATAGGAACATTAATCTGTTATGGAAAACTTACATTAGAAGTGCTTAACAAACAAGTATTATTACTTGTGATTTTTACTCTATAATAATCATACAATACTGTTATATTATCAAAAAATAACAAAAATTTTCTTTCACAGGGTTAATCATAAACCACAAGAAGAGGTATTCAGTGACATATTATTGAATTATTTATCAAATAATAATCTCTAAAACACATGTTTTGTAAATTTAAACCATTACAAAAAAGACATCAAATGAATAAAATCATTCTAAAAAATTCTAAGAATGGTTTACAGAAGACATAAAAAAACCATCATTTTGCAAATGATAACAAAGTAAATATAAGTTGAGTACAGTATTTTTTGTTGTTTACAGAATTGTATAAATGGAAAACTATATGCAAGCACAGTCATAAATCATAAGGTAATTCAAACTATCCCCATGGGTAGTCTATTTCTATTTTATTGTATTTGTAAAACTTCACCAAATGGGATATGCACAAGCATATCACTTCTACAATAACTTTTACCCAAAAGCTTCAAATTCAATATTAGCCTTAAAAATGTGAGAAACAATAAAAAACCTATGAGGAAAACAATGAGATAAGCGTCTGTCAACTCGCATCTCTTCCTTAGGGGCAAACTTTAATTTTAATGAATGTATTTGATACAGATGTCTCTGTAGTGGTTAAATTCGCCTTCAACATTCTGGTGTTATTTAAGATATCTATGAGCAACAAAGTCCGTTGAATGAATTAAATGTAATTTTTCCGAAATCGTTCTAGGCAAATGCCTTATCAAAAGAAATTAAATTTCCATCTGGTAAATAGATAGTACTTACAAACTGTATTTGGACCCTAAATTTGAGTTTGCTTTGGGTATAAACAAGGTATAAAATACACCTTACAAGTTATAGTATTTCTCTGAACTAAGGTGTTTCTATTTTTGTTTAAAAAATACATTTTAATTTAAATATGAGCATATCATTCAAAATTAACCACTGTCTAGCCCAATTTTGGAACCAAAGATTTTTTAAAGTTACATTATAAATTATTAAAAATAAATATAATCAATCGATTCGGCCGAGATGTTGTGGAAAAGTAGAAATCTATTTTCAAAAAAAATAAATAAATAATTCATTCAATCGCTTTAAAGATTTCTCATTTCCGAAATAATGTATCAGTAATTCATGAAGAATAATTGCCATAAATCTTTAACTTTGCTTTTGTTTGGTGCAATTATTGATAAAAGCAACAGAGTGGGATAATGCATCATGGTTTGATTGGCAAACTAAAACTTTGTTTTATACATAGACCTACACTAGGAATTATTCTCAAAACTTCTGCACCCATACAATCTTCGAATTTTTCATTTTAAAAGATATGGCTTGAATCTTTTGAGGTAAAAAAGAGAAAAATATGCTTTAGGGAGTGTACTACCCTGAGAAGAAGAAAGTAGGGTTATTCCCTTATTCTGCTTACTTTATCACTGAAAAGTATTGTTTGCCTCAGCAGCTACTTCTCATAATTCCAAGTTGTTTATCTAAACAGTTTCAATACAAGAAATATATGGATTTTGTAGAAATTATTTATGCCTATTACTTTTTATTATAATATGAAAATCTACTTGATGTCACAAATTTTCTTGATAATAATTTAGAAAGTTTGTATAGGTATCAATCTAGATTTATCTCTTCATGAATGACTAAGATTGAAGATTGACTAAGAATGATTGAAAATTGATTGATTAAGAAAATCAATTTATACAACTGACCATTTTATAATACTGATTAACTGTTTAAACGCAGAATAGGAACTCTGAGTTTGATCACGCTAATAATAAAGCATAAATGATTAAGGAAGGATGACTATGGAAACTGTACTAAATTATATCTGCTAATGATATTGTTGTATAAAATCAATCTTCAAAAATGTTTCTTTCAAATATTAAATTCAATTGGTTATTTATATCACACATTTGAAGATGAATATTGTACAGCAAAGTGAAAAACTTAAGGAAGTTAATTAAGTCAAATCAATCGCAGCTCAAACATAGGATAATGTTAAGTGTTAAATTTAAAAATTTATATCGATATCACACAAATGTAATAGTGCTTATACAAATTGAAAACTTCCAGTTAGATTTAAAATGCAATGTAGCCAACATATTCGTAACATTCTTATGAAAGAGTTTTTCCATAATCATAACTTTTCACTTTAGTTCAGTCTCATTTATTTAGAAACAGATTTTGAAGATTTTTAATTGAAAGCTACTAAAATTTTTAAAATCCTGAATTTCAAACTTGACCTTCCGTTAATAAAAGGATCAAAACATGAGGTTTTAAACATGAAATTAATATTGATTCGAGAGAATGATCATTAATTTATAATAAATATTAATAAAGTCTTGTTTCAGAACAACCTTAAGCATAAGAGAGAGGGTTTCTTTTAGGATTTTTCAAAGAGATATCTTCTGAGCATGAGCAGATTTGTATCATACTTGAAATGAAAACTGTGGAATATACTATTTGGTTTGAGTTTTCCATAATTTTGGGGTTGAGCTCAAGCTGGTAAAATTGAAGACAAAGACTTAATCATGAGGAAAAATTCAGGCAAAGAAACAAAATAAATTAAATTTAAAGTTATTTTCTCTGATTTTTCAAAATTTCACAATAGTAAGAAATTCATTTGAATTAGAGTTAGTCCTTGTAAGCAAATACCTCCATAGAAATTAATTTTTGGAAGAATTATTCCTACATGTTGAGAGAGGTCATCAATTTTAATCTCATCATGAGTAAAGCGTAAATTATGTATTATTTTTAGGGTTTCTAGATGATACATTATTGTTATCAGTAAGGAATCCAATAATGAACAAAGCCTTGAAGCACTCAAACACAGACAGCTGAGAGAAAAATCTTAGCAACATCACTAAAATTGTTGAGCACCTGAGGGATGGAATTGAAATTCCTTTCATGCTGCAACTATGAAGAAGGTACATATCTTTGGGATGAGCTTGGCAATGTATTAGCCAAGTAATCTATTTTGGATGATCTCTCAGAAGAGTTTTGGCTGAAAAGAGAGAATATAATAATTTGAAAACTCCGCATATTTTAATTCAAACAGAAAATAGTTAATGAAAGAACATCGCAAAGCATGCTGAAGTCAGTAACGTAATTTACAGAATAATAATAATTATTTAACTAAAAACAATTAATAATGTCATTAATATTCACCATAGAATTTTCCTCTATATTTGATGTCAAAATCAAGCGTAATTTGTGCAGGAAAACTCATAAAATTTAATAATGATTATTCATATTCTCTCCTCAATCATTCAGATAAAATGCTAACATTTAGAACTGTCAAAATCCACTGTTTTGGCCTCTACTTTGCGGTAGCTCTTCATGACGAAGGTGGAATTACACTTACACACGATACCACAGTATTTTTTTATAAACACAACCTAGGTTTCAACGCGTAACATGATGTATACCTGACGATGATGCTATGCGTCGAAACCTAGGTCATGTTTATTAAAAAATCCTTTGATATTGTGTTTAAGTGTTTTATTCCTCTTTCATCATTCAGAATTGTGTATCTCATTCTTGGCTATACATATTAAGAAGAAAATACAAGAGGAAATATTCTGTGGAAGTTTAATTTTCAAACAAGAAACTAATGAAATCATTCCAAAGCAAATTAGGAAGCAAATCTCAAATATACTAAAAATATCAATGATTGAAATTCCAGCCAAAGTATTTTAGCTCCTTGAGGGCTAAATAAATACATGTAACACTTAAGAAACTTCATGTCTCTAATACTAATGCTATTTTTTTCTAAAGCTAAAAAGTTCTATCAATACAACTTTTTATTTCTGAAGAACAGGTTAAAAAAAATCCCCTGATAACACAATGATCCAGGCAAATACCCACAGATTTTCCCAAGAAATTCAGCTAAAATTGATAACCAAGGCTCTATATTCTCACATCATTTAGAAAACATTTTTCACTTTCATCAGTGATTTCTTTCTTTCTTTAATGAAAATTGGAAGTACCAGAGATATCTTTAACAGTAGTATTTTTACCAAAAGGTAATTGAAAATAGAAGAATGTATTTATTCATAGACTTCCACTTATGACCATGTTTTATTTTCCATCGGACAGGGTGTCAATTTTGACATAAGTAAAATATTAATCATATTTATTAATTTTCCATAGAAATACCACTTATATCAGAAAGGCTCCTCATGTAACTCCCAAAAATTAGAAACTGAAAATTAATATAGGTGCAGCAGCGTCAATAGCAGACTGTTTTCTTACATCAGGAAAAGTAATGGGTCTCTCTTTAAAATAACAGTAAGTGCAATTGATTAAAAGTTGGATAAGTAGTAGGTTTACAACTATCCGTAAAGGTATTAAGGAAGTCAAAGCTTACATTCCGTTATGTCCTTACAATAAATAAGTGTACTCTTTCTGACATTAATTCAAATCCATATACAGGACCTTTCTAAAAACTAATTTATTTAATATTCTAACTATTAAATAAATTATTTAAATTATTAACATAGTAGTGACAATTTACTTAAATGAAACAACCTTGCTAGATTAAAACAAGGTTAAGTCATAAAGAGCTGTGCTCACTATGTACAGTTATAACAATGATTATTTGACTGATATCGATCTATAATTATACTTTTGTAATATCTTTATGAAAATGCAAATTTTATTTGTAATGACTTCCCTTACTTGTATTACCAAGTGCTACCAAGCACTTAAAAGAATTTTTGTCTTATAGTTTACTCAAAGATAGTAATTTCTACACAAAGTGAATGAATTGATAATTTTTTCAACTAAATTAAATTTATAGATTTTTATATTTGATAAGCATTCAAGGGAAACTTGGCAATCTCCAAAAATAATATACACTAATAATCATTTCCTATTAATTTAGGATAAAGGAGAAATTTTCTCTCTTTTCCTATTTCATCGCTATTTTCACCATTTTCATCAAGAAGCTGACAAATCCAGGGAAACACATTTCAGAGAGAATAAGGCAGGTTGTCCACAAGAAGCGACTAACAGGTCAAGCGTGGTCGTCTGTGCGACTGATCCCAATGCATGCAAAGTAATTGAACGGCATCCACTGCATGCGACTATGAGCAACCAACGTCAGGTGACCAGGGACTGATCCCCCAGGAATGGGCCTCTAAGCACCATTATGCATAAACTGAGTTTACAACTTTGTTAAAATCTACTAAATATAACTGAACTGCAAAAAACAGTAGATTATTGCTTGATTCAACTACACTTCCCCTAATGATTCCCTTTTGTATTGAGTTCATCCAACATCTCTTCTTTCATCCGATGCCTCGTTAGGTAGACTCTCCAAAAAGGTCACCTATATCCATTTCACAATTTAAAAAAATTCCAAATTTGCACGGTTCATCAACACGCTTCAATGGAGTACAGTCATGAACTTCGTAGTGTGCAGTCGCATCCAATGAACAACCTCACTCGCCCCCTAGTCGCTTGACTCAAAGTCGCCTAAAATTGGTCGAGCTGATGGTTGCTTGAAGTCCCTTGCAGTGGACAACCAGCCTAAGAATTTACTGCAAATCTTCATGTGATCAATTCAACTATTATGAAATAATAATACTTTGTAGAGTTCAAAGAAATGGATTATCGAATGTAAATACATCATTTAAAATAAATTAGTGGAATGGATATTCTATACAATATCAAGGTAAATTATTATGTAAATGTATAATGTAATTGATATTGACCTATTTGAGGGATCATATTAAATTAAATTTAAATTCTGCTGGCAAGTCCAATTTAGGACTTAGCAGGACCTTAATTCACTTTATGAATACATAGCTATGTTCAGTATTTATCTCCCAGGAAATTAATTATTGAGACTATTGAAGCCACACTGTCATTTACTCGGAATGATAAAAATATTGTATTGTACTGTATTCTTATCATTGTGTAGGAACTAGGAGATAAATGTATCACAATTGAATGTTATAGCTAAATTACATATGTTCTGTAATAGTCAATAATGTTGCATTTTTATAATAAGTATAGTATGCACTATTGTATTAGTTTATAGAATGGAATAAATGAACCCTCTAGTAAATAAAATAATCAATTTATGTTCTAAATTATAGTAAACCCAGTTAAGATCAAATTATTAAGAGAACTTGTTTGAAGTTTGCCATAGTCAGCATGAGTTTGATCTAGATGGAGTATTTTAAGCAGATATTTGTTAGCTTTCTAAAATACCATTCTATAATTCTAATTCAATGGATCTAATCATAGGAATGCTAAAGAAAATATTAATTGTACCTTAATTGTGAGAAGAATAAATATTTATATTTTAAAGTGCCTGAATAGAGTTGGACAAAATATTGGGAAATGGAAACAGCGTAGAAATCTATAGGTTGTAATGACTTCAACTTGAGGTAAGAATAATCATTTTAGAAAACGAAGTTGTTTAAGCATATTTTTTAATAATAATGAATCTATTAAGAAAGATCCAATTTACATTGTGAATCCTTAAAAGAAAATCGTTGAGGGTGGCTACTTGCATTACCTATTCTAAGCATTCTATAACTCTGAAGAGAAACTCTTATGATCCTTTACTAAAGGTATGCTATTTATCATCTAAAATTAAGTCCATTCCAAGTAACTATATGAAAGTAAACTCAAATTTAGAGTTTTTATAGTAAAATTCTATAATCATAATACTGAGAATAATAATAGCAGTAGAGGTATTAAATATATGATAGAACACCATCATGACATCTCCTTTGAAAAGGTTTTCCAAAACAACTCCTCTACTTTTAATTTTCTATTTGATTTAAAATGATTCAAGAAATAAGTAACTATCGCTAAAAACAAAATTGGCTTTTGACTAACCGAAAAATTAATAAATTGCATGAATGAAGACTGTTAAAGTTTGCAGTGGTGATAAGTGTGGTAACAAACATGCAGAGATACAAACAGCAAGCAAGTATACATGCAATAGCCTTATGTAAAATGGTATGATTCTTCTGAGGCTATCATTTGTAAAATTTCTGACTTTATACTGAAAAAAAAGGAAAATATTTTGTAATCACATACTCAAAATGGACTTCATGTGATTTTTTTCTTCTTCTGGAAATAAAATATTTATATCACCGATACTTCTGATTTTTTTATGTTTATAATCTATTTGAAATAGAAAGGCTAGAGGCAGATATTTATTACTTTCATTTACACTAGGATCAGGAATCAAGAAGTTTTCAATTTCATTTCTCAAAGGACATCTTTTTGAGAAAAATTGTGCAAAATCATGTTCTATGGTAACAACTTTGGGTGTGTGTGTTGTTGCGTGTGTATATATATCTATCTATTATACAGGGTGTCCCAAAAAGTAGTGATAATCGGAAGAGCTCCTCTTGGGCTGCCTGAATCACCTCCCTTTGGGTGACCACTTTTTATTCGTTTTCGATTTAAGAATTCTTTTTGTATAAAAAAAACGTGACTTTTAAGACATTTTCCCTCATGGCAATGTAAATAATTAAGATGCTGAGTTAATTTTTTTCTCTAGAATAACTGAATAGTTGCTTCAACTGAGGCAAAAATATTTTTTATCACTGCTGCTTCCATGCAGTCAGAAGGAAACCTCAAATTAAAAAAAACTGTGACATCATGAATTTGATAAAAAACTTTGAGGCCAATTAAAAAAAACCTTGACAAAAACTATTTTGGTGACTACTCTTAAAACTTGCCCAAGTCATTAACTATTTACCACAAAATTTTCGTTGAGCTATCTTTACGGTAACATACTTAAAATTGGATTTAAAGCATAGTTAATCGAAGATTCTCAGTTTTAACACCTAATTGTAACTCAAATTGCTGATATTAATGTGTTCGATTATCCAAACTAAAAAAGGTTTTTCTAATTGGCATCGTTTTGGCACTTTCAGGCAGTAAGAAAAAATACAACTTCCCCCATTAGGCAAAGTGAAAAAGGCAAATGACTGTATTAATTGAAACGTTCGTAGAATGCATTGTTGTGAAAGCTTAGTTACGCCTTGGCTCCCAACAATGGCTCATACTTTGCAATATAATGGATATTGCTGTTGACTTTGCCTAGTAACGAGGGGGAAGTTCTTACCGCCTAAGAGTGTCAATGGACCTTTTTGAAGCTCTCAGTAGAAACAATCATCAAAGCTTACTTTATAATAATTTATATAATTTTCTAATGTAAAAATTAATAACGGTAACTGATACATAATAAAATATAAATGGAATGTAATAATGGCCTATTTTTAGGAATGTTTATAACATATTTATCACCTTTGAAAATTTACTGAACATATAAAAACTATTGTATAAGAAAGGAAATAAAACATTTTAAAAGTTCAAAAATGTTTAACAATATACAGTAATGATATATAAGAGGGCTTGTCCACAAATATTATCTACTATATTCAAGGATAAATTCAACACAGTATTAAATTTAACCTTTTAACTGTTGGCAAATTTTGCAAACATTATCAAATTTCCTAATGATGTAACAGTCTCAATGAGCTATGAGGTATCAAATAACAATTGTAAAATAGGAATATGGTGGTGCTAGTCCCTTAATGATGTACTAAATAAGGCTGGTGCTCAATGGCAGTGATGCAGTTTGGCATTTGTCAAGTATATTCTGCCATGAAGCAGTGGCTGTCATTCAAACGGACAAGGAAAGGGCATCATTAAATAAATGGTACAATAGATACAAGATAGAAAGTGACCAATTACATATTATCTACATTTATAAGAATATTTATCATCAAGTTATTTATTTTTTTACATCTAGAAGTTTTAAGAAGTTCAAGAGTTGCTGAAATCCATAAATAACAGACAGTGGAAATGCTTGGGAAATGAAATAGAAGCAAAATTAAGAGAGAACTGCAAGAGACATAAATAAAAAGGAGCATTTAGATAAATACATATATTGAGCTCTGAATAAGAGGGTTTTGTTAAATTTTTGAAAAGGAACATGGGGTTGAAGTAAAATTTTCGATCAGTAAAAATCAGGCAATTAGCTTATTTAGATATTCATAAAAACAGAAAAGTAACAGATTTCATTATAAAAATAAAACTTTAGCTGCTTTAAGTTAACTTCATCTACAATGTGAAGGGTCATAAAAGTTAGATTAGCTTGCAATAAATTATATTATATTATATTATACCTTGGCAATATAAAGTATATGAATATGGACATGGCTTATCAATATTCTACAGCCTCTGGAGGGCTCACATAAACACTATAAAATTGCGTGACCTTTCACTTTGTAGCAGCCATACATGGAGAGATTTCGTTGAAATATATTCCAGCTAAAATTTCAAAGTACATTTAAGAGATTTCTTTCATGAGGCATAAATGCCCTAAGGATGAATATCCGTTCCATGCCTATACTGTGGTTTCCAAGTAAAGAAAATATTCAACTGGTGAGCAAATGGATTTTCGAACTTCAAATAAATCATATGTTCCAAATCAATCACTGATTTGGAACATATATGATTCCTGATATGATATGATTAATATAATTGTTTAAGCATGCACTAAAAGTGTCATCACTATCCAAAAAGTATATTAGTCCATATTGAGGCCATTGATCATCATTTTCAGTAGAGTGGCATTAAGTGAACTTGACAGCAATGCAACTCTTCAACCATTGATTATCTTCTACAGTGAATGAAGCCATTGCCAAACAAGCATTTAAATTTTGAATCCTTTTATTAAACTCATTAGAAAAGTGGATGACGTCAAGAAAACCACGTTAACTTGTTTGGAAATTCTGTTTGAGGTATATCTATCAAGCCATGCAAGCAGTAGTCCCTAGTCTCTATGTATTTGAATTGACACACGTTCTTTAGGAAAATACCATGCTCCACAGTGAATGCAAACAACACTTAAAGGTTGCATTTTTTGATATGAAATAATATCAGCCATTGTAGCTGCCGTTTAGTAACTTATTCGGTTTTGCCGTAATTCTTGTTGTCATCCTGAATTTCTCCGGCATTGTTCTTCCAATAATATTTTTTTTAATATTCTTATTTTAGTCATTTAATATCATTTTTGATTCTAAATTACAAGACTAGGACAAAAAATCTGATGTGGCCAACACATGACTTTCTCCATATTAATTGAAAACAGAAGCCTATGCAGGTAATATATAAATAATTCCAAAACAATGAGTGATGCAGAAAAATGTTTCAAACAAAAGTTGTGGTAAAATACATTATCTATAACTTTTGTACAAATTGTATATAAATACACCACATTCTGCCAGAGATATTTAAGAAAAACTTCTATTTCTGGATAAATAACAACTTCTGGTTAACCATTATTCAAGAATAACTCCTAAACAATAAGTGTTACAAAAAAATGTTTCAAACAAAGTATCTATAACTTTTATATATAATTGTATATACCTAGATTGCATTCTGACAGAGATATTTAAGAAAAAATATTTTGTTCCGGATAAACCTCAACTTACAATACAATACTTTCTCTATACTACATACAGGGAGAAAGTAAAAATATGCATGGACGATTGGGGTCAAGATGTTTCACTCTATAGGTCGAGGTATAGTCTTCTGTGTTCACAATGCATGATCTAAACCACGGTCTGACTGAGACCCTGTTCACACTGTATTATCCACTCAAGAGACAAAGACCGCAATTTGACCACGGTTAAATATCCTTGGCGTTGATCGCGAGTGAGGCGACCGTGACTGGAGTGAGATCGGAACACACCTATTGTGGACATTCTCATTCAATTCCATCGTCCGTAGCCAAACCACACATAGATTGCAATGCAAGCTATAGTGAGAAACAGCTTTTGTATTAAAATTTTCAAAAGAATTGTTAGAGCCGTTTGTGAGATAGCTGCAACTTACAAACATACAAAGATAGCTAGCTTAAAATAAGAAGATTTTAAACATAAATGGAGGATGATATGCCAATTTGGGGCAAATGATTTCATTAAGAAGAAATTATAATGACCTTCAAAATTGAGGAAAAGAAGCTATATTGCAGTTTAGAAAAATGTTCTTATACATCCAATATTATCACAAAAAGGAAGCATTATTTCTGCATGCTGCTACCAGCATTACTTACATAAAATATAATACTTCTACATATACTAATATAATGTATGCTAATTTTTTGTTTTCTGGCAAAAAAGGACGTAAAAATAAAAGTATAGAAATGTTTCCTAATGATTTTCCTTTACTAATGCTGTTTTCCAGAAACACCTAAAAATGAAGAGTTACCATTTATAGCAATTTATAAACCACTATGAAAGCCTTCACTCTTCTCAATGTTTATCACAAAATATTTTATATATGCTAGGATGTTACAACACAAGATTAGTTCCAATAATTAAGGAAAGCAATAGTGTCTGTCAGCTAGGAATGCTCTAATTTAGTGCTTGCTTTTACATAGGGAATCAGGAAAGAGGTGTGATTTCCAATTATTTTGCATTTCTGTTTCTGTTTTTTTCGGACATATTACTTCATCAGATGACATTTGGAAACGCCCAAGACTAATGCATTCCAACTTAGATTAAATGATGTATTGCATGAAAGAGAAATTACTTTTCTTTTGTGAAGCCTTAATGGTTAAGGAAGCATGCATTAAGTAAGTATACTAAGAAAGAAAAGCGCAAGTGAAATGATTTGGATCTAAATTATCTATTTTAGTTGCTATTATTATTGCGTGTGGGACTATGAAGACATGCTTTTGCATTGATTGTTTTGGAGGATCACCTCAGTATGGCACACAGTAGCACTTCAGGATAACTGGTCACAGCCTTGTAGTTCTGTTGTAGCAGCTGATTGAAGGAGAGATTGAATGAGGGATGAAGGAAAGGAGTGGATGGAGGGAGGTAGCCGAGAAAGACATTCATTTGAAGTCTGGTTCTCTCACTAACATATATCAACTATAACTCTACATAATAATTAATTAGATCTCAACATTGTCTATGATAATGGAAAATGTCAATACTCTCTAGAGTTCAACTCAAAAATCTAACTGATTCTTTACGTTCTCTATTTTCATCATCAAAGAAAATACTTAACACTCATCATACAGCTCTATGCTTATGCAAATTAAATAAGAATGCATCACAACAAAAATGCTATGTAGCTATTATAAAAAGAAAAGACATTGCAGAAGACAGATTCATAGGCTTGGTTTTTTAAATCAGGAAAATATGACCTTTTATTTAATAAATATTTCTATGTGTAAATAAAACTTTTAGAATATTTTGCCTTCTTCAAAGTCCTCTGGTCATTTTGAAATCACCTAGTGTTTAACTAGATTTATATTACAAATATACTGGAATTACTTTTAATATCCACCACCATTTACAACGAGGTAGGGGCAATTAAGGCCTACTTTAAATATCATTTTCAGATAAATAAATAAAGATGGCTTTAGAGGCCATCATCAGATGAAAACAATGATATAAACTGCTAATTAAAATAGGTACATAATAATATTTAGATATTTTATTTTTTTTTAAGTTTTTGGTCCCAGAACTTAAATTTTTGGATAAAAACAGTTATTTTTCTAAACAGAAGTCAAGGTATAGATTTATAGTTACAAATCAATTAAACCTTCATCTATTTCCTTATAATAACACTCAAGACCATAATGAAATGAAGATAGAACACTTTCAGTGGTTTTATTATTGTGGCAACATGTTTCCCTATCGAGCTAGCTAATGCTTTTAATATTATTATTACACAAACTGCAGGTAGGTTGAAAGCCTGGTGGCAGTTTTTCTATTTACATACATATATACTAGTGATAAACATAATTAACATAAAATACATACGTGATAAACATACAATTCCCACAGAATGATTCCAAACATATATTATATATAATATATATATATTATACCTTACAACTAAATAATGAATTTATAATATTATTTGTAACTGTTTTTACTGGTTTTTTTGGGGTTCATGACAGGCCTTCTAGGCTACCGTAGCGGTCACGTGGTAGAACCCCACCGTACATCACCCTGTCAAGTAGTCCCTTACTTTTCCAGAGGTCCCTAAACTACGCATGCATTATTATAACATATTAAGACATTTCTTTTTGAAAGATTTTTTATTTTCCAGCAAGGGTCTCAAGAGTGATCCAGATGACTCATTCCACTCAGAAATACCTCTATTGAGAAAAGAATACTTAGCTATGTCCGTTCTTTGCCTTCGAGGTTTAATTTTAAATTCATGACAACCTTTTCCAAGGAATTCCAGTTTCTCGATTGAATTTTTAAAACAAACAGTACCTGCAATTATATTGTAAATGCAAAATTATTTATTTTCCTTTGTTTTTCTAATGTATCCCATCCAAGAATCTTAAACATATCGGCTACACTGTCTGTTTTTCTGAATCCGTCCATTACATATCAAGCTGCTTTTCTCCGGACTTTTTCTATATTCTTTATTCGACAACATTGATATGGAACCCACACGGTGGTTGCTTATTCAAGAATTGGGCTTATTATTGACATATAACCCTTTTCTTTTGCTTTTCGGCGACATTTAAATTCCTCATCAAATAATGCAGCATTTTGAATGCCTTTGCTACGATTAAATTGATGTGTTTTCCCAGTTCAGGTTTTTATCAAATGTGAGTCCTAAATACTTGCAATGAATGGAAGTTTTTATTAATTCACCATTAAGACGATAGCTAATAGTCTAATTAATATGTCTTAATTTTTTATCTGTAAATTATAGCTAATAGATAATAATAAAACTTGTGGAAGAAGTGATCTTCATTTCATTATGGCCTTCAACAAAATAACACTTTCGCATATCTATCAAGACCATAGATTAGGGTAAAAATCTTTCAGGACATTTTTATTTAAAAATTGTCTTTTTTAGTTATATTTAATGATTTCTTATATTTAGGGGCATAAAAATCTAAAATAACCCAAAGGTCTATGATAAAGGCAAAACTCCATGCAAAAATTATCATAATATGGACACAACTAGAAAAATGATTAGCTAATTCACCTTTCTAATAATCTTCTCTCCAATTCAGGAGGATAGGTGACGTATATGTAATGCTCATTGCCACAAACACCTTCCTCTTCCTCAGGGTCCCCATCTCCCAGTCTAACTGCCAGACGCTCCTCGCTTTCCTCTTCCGCTTCTCCTGATCGGTAATCAGCATGCAGGTGCTGCGATGGACTTCCAGGGGCTAGGTGTTGTTGTCTGCGTGGCTGGCGAGGGTATGGGTATTGCCTCCTGCAAGAGAGACCATTTTGCAAAGTTTGCAAACAATTTCAAAACTGCTACTAAAATGGCAACTAAAACTAAGTTCCATCACTCCTCCACTGTTAGCTCAAGAGAAATACATACTCATGTGTAGATTAACCAAGTGCTGGGATAAAGCCAGTTTACCTTGTTCGTGTAAACCTGAGTTTCTTGAGTTTACTGAAGCAGATCCTAACCATGTCTGATATGATAGTAATAGAATAATATTGGTAGAATCCCAAGGAAAACATACTTTAAAAAAGTCTGACAGAGCTGGGAATCGAACCCAGGATCTTCCTCTATTGTGTGCATAGGCAAGTGTGGTTTTGTCCGACTATGCAGCATTGTCCACCGCCATGGCCTCATCAAGGCACCAGTCACACAAAGAGGTATAAAGGAGAAACCCACCTTAAGGAAAGGGTTAGTGGTTACTTTCCTTTTCACATAATTAATAAAAACACGTTTCCATTGCACATAAAGGCGTGCACCCAGGAGAAATTTCCGGGAAAATCGCACTTGAAAAATTAGACTTGATTAAAATGGGATAAAGGAAGATCCTGGGTTCAATTCCCGGCCCTGTCAGACATTTTTCATGCCCATTTTTCCTTGGGATTTTTCCTGGGTGCACGCCCTTATGTGCTATGAACCTTTAACCCTTCCTTGATGTACTACAATCAGATCATTACAAAAAGGAACAATGCTGTTGCCTTATTCTGATGAATGGGATATTTTTCATAAAGATAATAGTATAAGAAGATGTAGCATGTTCAGGCATGTACCTAGGCAATTTCCAAAGGAGAAATGGAAAAGTCAACAGACCTCAAACTAAGATATTCTAATCACCAGTTGGCTGGTCCACATGGCCAGAACATGCCATTCGGGGAATACTGTAGACAAGGGCGAGTGGTTATGTCTAACTATTTGGCATCACCCTCATTGAGGCAGCCCCGTAAAACTTTTTTCCATGTCCATTCCTCCTCTGCAATATCTTCTCATGCATCTTTTAATACAGAACAAATGTATTTTTCATTTCCTTAGTCATAGTTTTGTTTGTGATGACATGAATGTAACTGAATTTAAGTAATAATGGTACTACTGATTAATTCCCTATGGAATTCTAAGAGAAGTGCTGCTCTGGAGTCCTTACTCTTCCACTTACTTATTCCACTTACAGCATTCTGGCTCTCTGAGGACAGCAAGAACCTCATTCCTCATCTTGCCTAGTAATCCTCATTCTTCTCTTTAGAGAAAAGGTTAGGTCCAAACCTATGGTTCAGGCAATTTGTAGTGTAGAAAAAATTACAGAGTATGTACGTAGTACTTAAGACTGCTTTGTATGGGTGCAACTTACTCAGAAGAGGTGAACATCTATTCGTAAAATAATTTAATCCCACCAATAAGGTAAACCTCCAAATTTTCATTTTCTAATATTCCTTAATACTATGTTATTTTTAAATTAGGGTATTTATCAAGTTTTTGTACATTGATCATCATAACCTTTTAACGAACTTACCTCACTGCAAAACTAAAATCTTTCATTTCACAATAAACTCTATTATGAGAACTAATGTTATATTTCTTAAAGTAAATATTGTTTTTGTTTATTTTGAGGAAATAAATATAAAGAATAAGAACAACAATTAGTTATTTATACGTACATATTACAAATAAGCACTAGACCAGGTGATAGTAATATCTAGGGGAAAATTCACACTAGTTGGGAGGTATACCATTCCTAAGACTCGCACCTCTGATGTCATAAGTGATGTGAGCACAATACCGGTCATTTAATAATGTACATTGGAGAAAAAGTCATTGAAACTGTTGCAGTTAAATTACCAAACAATAGATTCTGAAATTTTCCTGGGTGTTGTGAGTGTACGTATAGTAATACCTTCCAGGCTGAGTGAGGCCTTGCTGATGTGCTAGAAGTGCCTGCTGTCTTTGATGGTGCAGAAGACGCTGATGAGTACGATGAGCTCTTGAGGAATGTGCAGGAGATGGAGTTGCTGTGCTAGAGGAAGCTACACTTCCCTCTTCAGAGCTGTCAACAAAGTATTTCATTTTATCAAATGAGATTTATTTTAATTTATAAATAAGAAAGGAATGGAAGTGCTAATACTTTCCATTTAAATTCTGATAATAGTCAACTTCACTTGTTACAATAAAATTCGTATTTCTTAAACCCAATTCCAAGGAAAAAAATCAATTAATTATCATCACATTATTAATTGAAATTTCTTCTGCCAGAAATAAATAATTTATTTAAGTTAAGTGCTCACACCATTTTTAACCAATGGATATACACCCATCTCCATTCAAATGAACGTAAAGACATTTATAAGCAAAATCTAAGGATACAGATAAAGAAACCACCTTCAACCTCCTCGAACACATAAAATTTCTTAAGATTACTCACTCAAAGATAACCCAAATTACGTAGTAAGTAAGTGTTGTAGCAAGAGAGAGTACAAGCCCTAGAAGAAGAAGTAAGCCCCACGCAGTGGTGCGGCCATCCCCAGGGGCATCCTCCCAGTAGCGATCACAGGTCAGGTACCAACAAACGGCTCTATCAAGCTCCTCTGCAATTTCACATACAACATTATTCACTATTTGAACTTTAGCCATAGAAAATAATTTCTTATTCATTCTTCAGAATAGTCAGATACATATATTCCATCTCAATACTTTTTATATGTAAAATTTTTCAATACTAGTTATAGTAATAAGAAAAAATTCATTGCACTTAATATTTCATTATGATTCAGTATCAATAATTTTTTAAACAATAATATTTAGTTAATAAATTTACTGTAGTTTCTGTCATTATTCCTCCAATTCAATCTTCAAACCTAATATTTTTTACTAAATCTAAAATGAATGAAATGGAACTAAATTTAAAAATATTCCCTGCATTAATCTCTTGGGTTTCAGTCAATGTAAAAAAGTATGCTCAGTCAGACTCACCCTCTACATCCTTGAAATCTTGTAACGATAAATTGACTAGAAGGCCAGCAATACAGTCTCTTACCAATATCTGCAAGCAAAATATAATTAAAAATCTATTAAATTTGATCCTACTGAAGGCCATTAAGTCATTTATAAGAAAAACATGAATGAACTTAACTTTGAAAGAAGATAAGAATGCACAAATAGAGAAAAAATGTGCATCAATCAACTTTCCATGCACCACACTACATTCTAAAAAATAGCAACATAATATCCACCTGCAGCTATGGCAAAGGAGTTTATTGAATTCACTTAATTACTATTTATGAATTACTACTTTGAAGGATACTATAATGACCAGAAGTTTTTAATTTGGTCATATAAAGTGGAATTTGGCAAAATACAATATTTAGCACATCAAAATACTCAAAGAAATACATACTGTACCCAAGTTATTATTTTGAAAAGACAATGGGTTGAGGTCATGGCGTCATCAGGTAGCAAACCTTACATAGTTAGAAGATGTAAACAAAGGAGAGGAAGGGAAAGAGAAGTAAGGAGGAAACCATGTGAATTCCAGCTTAGGGGTGATAGAAGAGATAAGGAAAGACTAATGCACATAGTTGTTTCAAATAACTAGCCACTGTGTACGCCTTAGTGATATATATATATATACGAGTAAAATGTAGCTTGCATACTGCAAGCAGATCGACAACACTAATTTCTTGTCGGCATCATATCGGGACGGCCCTCAATAGAAAATAAATAGGGATTGAAAAAGTTCTTAAAATTCGCTGCAATTTAATCGTCTGGCATCGAACCTAGGCCTTCCTGGTGAACGTAATATGCGGCACAACTGAAAATCACCATCTCTTACTATGTGTGAAAATTCAAGCAGAAATATTGGCTCCAACTGACTCAAACGACGTCCTACTTTTCAATAATGTAAATGGCTCTCTGGATTCGAACCAAGTAGGATCTAGGAAATCTAAAATATGTTTTTGAAATGTATCTATGTTCTCTATCTATATACCTAATTTCATGTTTTAATATTATTGGGAAGGGGTTCAAAAAAATCCCTAAAAATCGGATAATTTACTGATTGTAGAGACGCCTGGTGTCGAACCCAGGAAATATTGTTAGCCCGGAATGCACATTATGACTTATAAGTACTTCATCTTATGTTATGCAAAGTTTGAAGTCGATATCATCCCGGGAAGTACCTAAAACCTTTTTCCGATATCTCCATAAGAAATGCATTGAGGAATGTAAATGGCTCTCTGGGATCGAACCAAGGACCATCAGCGAATATGTAAAATTTGATTATGAAATATATTTATGATCTCCAACTTCATGCCGAATTTCAAGTTTCCATGTCATCGGGAAGTGGTCCAAAAAAAATCCTAAAAATCGCCACAATGTATTTTAAACGGCCGATTTTTGCCTTGACCTAGCATCGAACCCAGGATATTTTCCGTAAAACTCATTTATGTTTTCGATAGATCATGACCATATATATCGGCTCCTTGAGTTTTAAGTCCCTACCTATCCGGCAATTATTTTTAAAAAATTCCCGAAAATCAACGCAATGCATTTAAATGGGAAAAATCGGGACTTTGGGGCCCTCTGGAATCGAACCCATGACACTGAGGTTCAAAATCACAATTTCTCTGGTGGTTACACGATATGGCCAATACGTCGTAAAAATTTCAAGCCAATGACGCTTGTGGTTTAAGCTGTGAATTAGTATCCTATCTATATACCTATCTATATATATATATGAATGAATCCGGAGAAGCATCTATATATAATAGATACGAGTAAAATGTAGCTTGCATACTGCAAGCAGATCGACAACAATAATTTCATATCGGCATCATATTGGGACAGTCCTCAAAAGAAAAAAAAAGGATTAAAAATATCCCTTAAATTCGCTTCGACTTAATCGTCTGGCATCCAAACCGTGTCTTTCAGGTCATACTTACTATGCAGCAAAAGAGAACATCACGATCTCTAACTATGTGTGTAAATTCAATTCAAATTCAAATAATATTGGCTGCAACTTCCTCAAACTACATCCTACTTTTCCCATGTATTCCTTGTGTGAGAAATTGTAATCTGCTCTGGCATCGAACCCAGGAACAGCATGGTCTTATCTAAATTTTTTTCTTAAACAGAGTCCTAATATACATCTTCTATCTAAGCAAGACCCTCCTATTATTTCGATAAGTGCATCAAAATAAATAATGAAAACCTACTCAATGTATTTTAAATGGGGGACATATTTACTGCCTGGCTTCGAACCCGGGTCTTTCTGGCAGTACTTTCTATGCAGCATAACAGAAGATCACCATTTCTAACTACGTATGAAAATTGAAGCACAAATATTGGTTGCAACTGTCTCAAACGACGTCCTACTTTTCCCATATATTCCTTATTAGAGAAATTTTAATATGCCCCTGCATCGAACCCAGGAACAGTACGGTCTTATCTAATTTTTTTTCAAAAACCTATGCTTAATATATATCTTCCATATAAGCAAGAACTTCCTATCATTTCGATAAGTGCATCAAAAAAAATAATGAAAAACCACCTCATTGTATTTTAAATGGCCGATTTTTGCATCGTCCTAGCATCGAACCCAGGATATTTTATGTTAAAGTCATTTATGTTTTCGATAGATCATGACCATATATTTAGGCTCCTTGAGTTTTGATTCTCTACCTATCCGGTAAGTATTTTTTTTTAATTCCCGAATATCAAAGCAATGCATTTATACGGGAAAAATCGGGACTTTGGGGCCCTCTGGAATCGAACCCATGACACTGAGGATCAAAATCTCACTTTTTCTGGTGGTTACACATTATGACCAATACGCCGTAAAACTTTCAACTCAATCACGCTTGTGGTTTAGGCTGTGAATTTGTATCCTATCTATCTATATCCCTATCTATATCCCTATCTATATCCCTATCTATATACCTATCTATAGATATGAATGAATCCGGAGAAGCATCTATATATAATAGATGGTCATGATCTATTGAAAACATAAATGACTTTCACAGAAAAAATCTTGAGTTTGATGCTAGGATGATGCAAAAATCTGCCATTTAAAATACATTGAGGTAGTTTACATTATTTTTTATGCACTTATTGAAATGATAGGAAGTTCTTGCTTTGCTAGAATTTGTTATTAAGAATTGGTTTCAGAAAAAAATAGATAAGACCATACTGTTTCGATCATCTGGGTTCGATGCCAGAGCACATTAAAATTTCTCACATAATGAATATAAGGAAAAAGTAGGACATCGTTTGAGGCAGTTGCAGCAAATATTTCTACTTGAATTTTCACACATAGTTAGAGATGGTGATTTTCTGTTATGCTGCATAGTAAGTATGACCAGGAAGAGCCGGGTTTGATGCTGGACGGTAAACATATCTCCCATTTAAACATATTGGTTGAAGTTTCATGATTCTTTCCAGAGTCTTTATATTGAAGACAGATAGTTAACACTTTGCAGGCATTTATCTATATCTATTACCGTAAATGTCCGAATATAGCCCCTGTGCGAATATATCCCCCGTGCGAATATAAGCCCCCCCCCAACTTTTAGTCTCAATTTTGGAAAAAATTTAACATCTACTGTTGATATGTTTCTTTTCTGGTAAAACACACTTTTGTATCAAAAATAGAATATGTGCCTGATTTAGGGACATACATACCAGTTTTACATGATTTTTTAAAATATCTAAGTATGAGAATGAAATACAACTACTTTGAACTTTTACAAATTTTAAAATAATTTTGAGCTTTCACATATTTTATAAAAAATGTTTTTATCTATTCTTTTCTCAGGAATAATTAGATTAAAGTATAGTTTTCCCTCTAAATGCAACAGTAATAATATGGAGAGATGCTTTTTTTATCTTTTTGTCTGATTGCTTTCTCTATTCTCTATCACCTGTCACATCACTTTCTTCTTGATCACAAGGAGACCAGTCTTTATCATCATCATCTGAGTCCATCCAAATAATGTCACCCTCTGTACCATCAAGTTCATTAGACATGAACATTTTTTTAAACTCTTCATCACAATATTTTCAGGACTTCCATTCCAACACTTTAGCACCCACTGAGTGATGAGAGGTTTCTTTATTTTTCCTGATAGAGTATATTCCTTTTCCTCCTCCAGCATCCACTCAGCATAAGTTGCCTTCAACATGTCCTTAAAGGGCTTATTTATTGACGAGTGGCTGAAGCAGGCTCGTCATTCCTCCAGGGATTATAGCCGTGTCAGAATCTCCTGCCCCTATATCTTTTTCTACTTCCTCAGTAACATGACCCTTAAAGGAATCTAGCAAAAGCATTGATGGTATGTTGAGGAGAGCTCCTGGTCTTCTCTGCCAAACCACTTTCACCCAGTCTCTCACTAACTCTTCAGTCATCCACCCTTTCTCTTGAACCCTTACATGAATCCCAGGAGGAAACTTATCTTTTGGCAGAGATTTCCTCTTAAATATTACATAAGGTGGTAGCTTCCTTCCATCAGCTGTGATGCCCAACATGCACGTAATTCTCGTCTTTTCATTTCCTGTGGTTTTAATTGTCACTGATTTTGATCCCCTCGCTTCGACAGTAGTAGAACTGGGCACGTCAAAATAGATTGGTCAGCATTGCCAATTCGCCCCAACAGGTAACGTTGCCGCTGCCGTAGGTGAATGATGAATCGCTGAAAACGCAGCATCTTCTCTTCGTAGAATTGCGGTAGCCGCTGAGCGACCGTCGTTCGCCTTCGTAGGGAAAACCCATTCCTCTTCATCATCCTCCGTAACCACCCAGAACTCGCTCGGAAAGCCGCCCTGGAAATACCCATTTCACAAGCAATCTTTCTAGCTTCTGTACAGATCATATTGCGAGTGACGGCTAAACCGTTCCTTCGATTTTCGCGTACAAATCTGACAACATGCACTTCCAATTCCGTGTGTCTGCCGGTAGTTGGACCCCGAAATGCGCAGCGAGATGCAGAGGTTTAGAGGTTAGTAGAGGAAGCTGTGCTCGCCAAAGTCGGACACCCTTTCTGTCCGCATTGTATTTTTCAGCTGCTGAATATTTCCCATGAACATCGGCATATTTTGCTACGGCGATTTTAAAATTTGCGTCGTAACTCCTACATTGGTGGGTCTTTAATTGCCGTATCTTAGACGCCCTTCTTTCTACTGAATTCATATTTACATCTACAAACAGCAGCTAATGGCTAAGAAGTGAAGGCTCTTTCTTGAAAAGAGAAAGAAAGAAAAAGAAACTCCAACACTCTATTCAATCGCAAACCTTCCACTAATAGCACTTTGAACGCAGTGTCATGAAGTTCCTCTATTGCTTCCCTTCAAAAAAGGGTAAAAGCGCGGCAGTTTTATGGCCGCTTCTGTTCTGTACCGGGATATACGTGGTGCATTCAAGTTATAACACCTCCGATTTTTTTCTCATAAACTAATCACAGACAATCTGTGAAACTTCTGTCACTTCTTGACGTAATCTCCCTGCAGCGGTAGACATTTTTTATATTGACGATGACATGATTCCATGATCGCTGCGAACGCTTCTTTAGGGATCTGCTTTGAAACTGGAAAATCGCTGATGCAATTGCAGCACGGCTAGTGAATGTGCGACCATGAAGAATGTCTTTCAGTTTTGGAAAAGGAAAAGTATGGAAGTCACTTTTGGGAAAAGCCAAAAGGGACATCCATGACACCATCACCACATTTCTCACTCAGCTGGCGATGCGTTTTAAAAGTTGGCACAGTACGCAAATTGAGAAAAAGAATGATTACGCACTGTTCCTGTATTGAGAACGGCGCAATTTTAAGTATCAAAAACAGTCCTAACTGTCTCTGCTGCCACAGGAATTCTATCTGCCATACAGTGCTGAAATCTCTATCACGCATATATAATGATTGTGCGCGTATTTTAAAGCAAAGCGCATGTTTCTATCAGTAGCCAGTCTTGAGAGGTATTAACTACAATGCAACTACATGCAACATGGTGTATACAAGTACAACTTGAATGCACCACGTATAAGGAATTTCAAACTAATTATTCTGAAGAGAAAATAATGAAATGGCAATAACATTTCAAAACGTTTTCGGCCGAATCATTGTATTTATTACTGCAGAGTATGTTTACGTATTATTTCGCAATTTTCTTCTCTTTTTGGGAGGCAAATATTCAATAAACGTCGGTGTTAACTATCGTAGTACCCGAAAATAGCCCCCACCATCACTTTCATGGCCGATATTTTTGCAAAAAAGGGGGGCTTATATTCGGACAAATACGGTATATATTAAACAATTTGCTTGCAGTATGCAAGCAGAATTTTACTCGTATGTATATATATATATTTTAATTTATTATTAATTTTAATTAAGATTTAATACAATTTCTCAACGTAAACAAGTTGGATAGTTCTCTCTCTTGGTGAGTTGGATATTTATATTTTCTGAAATACCCAAATATTTCTGGAGAAGCTATAACTAAATTAAATTGATTACACAGTGATAAACTTGGATTTATATAACTTATTTTGAGTGGTAAGAAAAAGGATAAAATCTAACAACAAAGCCACACACTCATTAAATGTCATCTGAAATATTAGCCTTCTGAAAGTGAAGTATCACCAGTTACAAAGGAAGGAATTCAACGAGAGAAGATGCATCTTCTAAATCCTGGAATAACAAATCAATTTTGAGATACTTCTTTTCTCCTTTACTTTAGCAGTATATCAACTAAAGTGGACACAATATTTAAATTATATAGAAAACTAAATGACACAATGAATATAAGAGGAACTGTATGGTAGAGGCATGAAGCCTACTAGCATGATAATTGAAAGTAAGCAAGAAGACGATATATGAACAGGGATGTATTTAAGATAGCATAATTGACAGCATTCTACATGATGTGAAAGGAACTAAAGCAGGAGTTAATGAGATTCTACTTGAGTTCTTTAAAAAGCAGGGGAAGCAAGGTAAAAATATTTCTTTGATTTTTGTTTGAATATTTATGATGATTAGAGTATTTTATTAACAATAAGATGATTATGATTCCATTAAAGAAAAAGAGCATTATTACAAAATGATGAAATCATTCTACCGTCAGTTATAGCTCATAGAGATGAACCTATTCTAGGGGTTCTGAATAGGAGGATAGCATGAGTCAAATCGGAGATGACCAATTTCAGAGAGGGAAAAAAATAGAGATCTATGAAATTTGCTCGATGAAGGTTCTACTGGAACAAAGCCTTGAATTTATATGTGTAAATTTAAAAAAACATTTTAAAGCTTTAAAAAAAGTGCAGTAGCCTAAGTTGATGGGTGTTTTGAAGCATTTTAGATTAGAGAGATAGGTAATAGATGTGTACTTAAATCTATAGGAATAGTTAGAATAGCAGATAGTGAATTAACAGGAGCAGAGATAGGAACTGAGCTGTCCTTCATCATCATCCCTCTTTTGTTTACATGAAGTGGAAATGGTGAAAAGTGCGAGGAAATAAATCGACGAGGGAGTGGGTGGTGGAAATGATGAATGAAGGATGTGATTCAGAAGGGGTCTTATATACACAATAAATGATAACATGAAAATATACAGCAAAATACAAAAGTAATGATATCTATTCAAGATCAAGAGGAAGTCAGAAAGTAAAGTTCTCAGATGAGATTAGATAGGGAGCAGCCATTTGATAATATAAAATCGTCTTTTATTTGGGTGAGATTGAGATTAAACATCTCTTCATCCATCAAACCCATGATAAAAAGAATTAAAAGTCAATTGGGTTGATAGAAAAACAAACAGAATTTTTTGGATGCTGAGAGATGAATGAGTTTTGGTCGAAGTAAACAAATAAGATGTCGAAGCTCCCAAGGAAAGGGTTTCGCTGGGGCAGCACATGAACCTACAGAAAGTTACAACTTAAGGAACATGTTTCCAGAGGGCATAAGAACCTTATATACTTGTTTATATATTAAGGTAAACAGAGCATGGGGTTTATTATGATCTAAAATACCCTCAGACATATGTTCCTTCTCTTAATATGCACTAACTTTTGGTTGAAGAAGTCCTTTTAGCTAACCCTGAGTGCGTACATAGGTCAACCTCATATCATTTCATCATAACTTTCAAAATATAATATTCACAGTCGAGCAACTCCAAGTAAGTTATTAAATATTTCCACAGCACACCAGTTTAGGACCTTATTTCATTGCGAAAGGAATCCCAACTCAAAACTACATAGTTTGGGGCTTTAGATCATTTACGAAAGAAAGAATTGAGTGAAAAGATTAGAAAAAAGCGCCATCTACAACCACCAGCAGTAGCAACTTTCAGCTCTGCAGAGGAAGTTGGTGGTCCTTTCCCTTTGATCCAATGCTATGTCCCTTCTATTCATTAATGATGTTGGCTTTTCTACGAAATTTCATCATTGGAGTAAAGAGCAATGAGATTTTCCTTTCAAATTTTCTTAAGAATTAACCAAATTTTGCAAACTTGGCAACAGTACATATGGTAAAAGATTCTCAAGGTAAGTAACACACAGTGTTGAAATTTTCAGTATTCAGTTCTAAAATAAAGAGGCATACTAGTTGATAGTACTATAAAGTTTTGATGAACATTGAATTCTTCAACTAAATCTAATGCAAAGAATACTCAATGGAATACATCTCCTAAAAATTATTCCATTAGAAGAAAAACAACACCAGTCTTCATACTTCAACTTCAATCATCCACAAAAATATTACAATTTCATCGTAACAGCCTGAAAAGAAAGGAATTGATAATTTGATAGCGATGCTTAGGAAAAATCTTTAATAATAAAATACTGAATTTTTAAAACAGAATCAATTCCTATCACTTTAAAATCGTTTCTTTGTGGTTCAAAAACTACCTCTAATTTTCTCGTTCTGAGATGTAAAACAAAGAACTAAATAAGAAATAAATAGAAACAAATTTGTTATTAAATTATTTATTTCATAACAAAACAAACGTAAATAATACTGTTTGTAAATAAAAAATATAAATATTTGTAAAAGAATACAATATATGGCAAAAAATTACAAAAATAAATTAATCGCAGGTATTAACAAAAACAAACATTAAAACATATAACTTCAAGAGTTGATTTATACATCTTTAGTAACAAAATCTAATATGAAATTCGATACAAAAACTACATAATTGAAAACAATAAAATCTTATATGCTGTTATGCAAGTATTTTATAACAACTCCTTAATTTGAAATAATATAACAATAATGATAAAATGTTCGGGTGAAATTGAGATTTTTCCATTTAACTCATGATAAAAACTATACTGACTAAAGATTTGAAACTCTAAAACTATAGTAAACCTTTGGTCTAAGCTTTAATAAAACTGAAGAAAACACTGTGACTATAGAAACCAAAAATGATAATAGATGCATAATTTTGAATAGTTCTTTGGAAGCTGTTTGTTTTACTGAGCATGCAATATCCACAGAAAAGACGGAATGGAAAGTAAGGCATAGATAAGGAGACAAAAATGAGTATGAGCAGAGAAGACATACGGAAGGATGGGACATTGATGTATAGCATTTCTGTACACCTACATATACATATATATACATGCTCAATATGCAAAGGCATTACTTCGTGGGAGGCCATAATAATGAAAAGAATTACTTCATACACTCCTACAGAATTTAACGTTGCGACATATTTCACTAGCGGACTAGCATCATCAGTCATGGTGGGCATTAAATACTCTGGGAGTGTACAAAGTAATTCTTTTCCATTATACATATTGCTCGTTTATACAAGAAAATCCGATATTCAGATTGAATGCTCGAAAAATTATGTATTGTGAAATTGTATGCATTATTCTGATCTAAAATGATGAAATAAGTTATTTATGTATTTTTTAGAGCATTCATAAAGAATATTGGAATAAGTCTTGAATAAATAAGCAAATCATTATCAAAAGAATATTTAAGAAATCAAAATGAATGAAGTTTGAATTACGAATTGTATAGAATGTCAGAGCAAGAATGGATGTGAATGCATCCACCGCTAATCATGGAACTGCGTCTGTGGCCGAGAAAGGTGGAGAGCTTCATTCTATTAGCAAAAATCTCTCAACCTAACATCACAGAATAAACTCACATACAACTTAGCATCGGAGAAACATCTCTACAGCCATCAATCTCTTTAGGTTCCCCATCATTTTGGTTTCTCAAATGATGACTGCTAATGAGACCTGGTTAAAACATCGATCCTTGCATACATTTGCCAGAGCAGAGGTGACGAAAACAATGTTTGCAAATTTGCCTAGACTGATAAATTTTCACCTCGCAGCGAGTCTTGAGTTTCTGTAGCTCCTCTGGTCGACAATCTGCTTTAAACCTCTGGATTCTGGCACGGCCACCATCATCTTCTTCAGATGGGAGTTGAGGAGATTCATGAATTTCACCTTCACTGCATTTCCCCTTGCCATCACCCTCACTGTTACTTTCCTGCTGGCTACCCGAACTGCCTTCCCTCTCACCTTTCAGCCCTAGAAAGAATAAAACTATTATTTAACCGCTCATCTGTTTTTGATATAATAATATACACATTACTACAATTGTCTAGGAGTAGAAACTCATCACCATAATATTTATGCAAATCATACTCTATATTTAATTAATTACCAATCACATAATTTGGATATTGATTGATGAACATAATACTTATGAAAATGATGCTTGCAACCACAATTGATCTTTAACTGATTCTTGGATTAATATAAATTATACAGATAGGTGATAGAAAAATACATCAAGTAAAGAAATGACTCACTGGTGTGAGTGAAATTAAAGCTATAGTGCAGGCTATTACTGGAAACTCAAACCAATGGCATCACCTTCATAGCAATCACTAATGTGTTCCTGACTAAGCAGGTGATCAACCATAAGACAAGGATTTTCTCTCGTAATGTAGATCTCAGGGGTCTTTTGGAAACCTAACCCCCATGATTGACAAACCATAGACCATATTTAATGGACTATAAGACGCACCTTAATTTTTAAACAATATTTTAAAATAACTTTTTACCATTTTTATTATTGCATTGCAAAGCCAGACTAAACAAATTCTTAGTTTATAAAACTAAACTGACCTTTGAAATCCCTTTCTTTCTTCTTCTAACGCTCTGTATTTCCTCATCTTAATTTCTCTTTCACAGAAATCACTACTAAACTGATCTAGCACAAGAAGACACTCTTCTTCACTAAAGCACATTCTCTCCCACACTCTATTAATCCATAATTTCATACCAGCCTCGTCCATCCTACCCAATAGGGATAGGTTTCCCACGGTATCATATGCATAGCTATATTTAAGACTGGCTGGAATTTTAAATCAAACACTGGACATTTTTATATTAATTTCAAGTATAAGACGCACCTGAATTTTGGAGGCAATTCTCAGAAGAAAGAAGTGGATCTTATAATCTGTAAATACTGTTACGAAGCTGGAAAGAGGAAGACTTGTGTTGGCAACAGAGTTTGTGTTCGGGACGAGGGGATTTTTGAGAAAGAAAGACAGAACAAAAAGTTGGATCGTTCTTACGCGTTGTAATTTGATATTCGACTTTGTTCAATGGAGTTTAGGAAATAAAGTTTGTAGTTTCTTTTAAAACGAGTCTCACTTATCATCGAGCTCATGGAATACGTAACAATACATTATATAGGAAATAAGGGGTTGGGTTTTCAAGCAGAAATACTGTGAGTGAAATTTGGCATAATTTCATTTCCGCTGTCTCAATACAGACATAAATGTGCCTATTTGTGTTTCCTAATAAAGTACAACAAGATCTCTCATAAGATAGCGTTGATTAAGAATTAAATTAATAAAATATGATCAAAATATGGGCTCTTTCCCTCCCAGCTCAAACATTTTTGAACCTACTTAAGACCAAACCTTTGCTACCAAATCATAAACACCTTTTCTGATGTGCATTTCTATGCACTTGGAATTGCACATACGTTAATGGAGCAGTCACATATGAAACCCAAAGAGTTTCCATCACCTTGGCAAAGTAGCGTTTCTCTCAACATACACATTGTTTTTCTGCTCTCACTTTGCCGTACCTCTCTTGGGATATGAATTGAGAGGGAGGGTACTCTGGGCCAAACTGTGCTCTTCATTGCATAATGGTGGATGGTCAAAATATCTTAAACTTGGAGCAGGCCTTATAGGGTACATCTCTTGGACAAGCAGCTTTGTCAACCTCCACACTGAGTTTTTTGCCTCCACAGAGTAAGAATGTTGAGTGTAAATGATTTGCTCCAGTGTGATTGGTGAAGAAAACCCAGCCCACCCCATGGTCTTATATATTTTTTTCCTTAAACTGTGTCTTAATATTCATCTTCTTGCAAAGGAGGAAGTTCCTATAATTTCAATAAGTGCATGAAAGAAATTATGAAAAACTACCCCAATAATGTTTTATATGGCAGATATATTTACCACCTGGCATTAAACCCGGATCTTTCTGGTGATACTTCCCATGCAGCACAACAGAAGATCGCCATCTCTAACTATGTACGAAAATTCTGGCAGAAATATTAGCTGCAACTGCTTCAAACGACATCCTACTTTTCACATATATTTCTTATGGGAGAAATTGTAATGTGCTCTGGCATCAAACCTAGCATGGTATTATCTAATATTTTTTCTTAAACCAAGTCTTAATATACATATTCTATCTAAGCAAGAACTTCCTATCATATCGATAAGTGCATTAAAAAAATTATGAAAAACTACCATACTAATGTATTTTAAATAACAGATTTTTGCATCATCCTAGCATCGAACCCAGGATATTTTCTATAAAAGTTATTTATGTTTTCAATAGATCATGACCATATATATAGGCTTTTTGAGTTTTAATTCTCTGCCTATCCAGGAAGTATTTTTTAAAAATTCCCCAAAAATCAACGCAATGAATTTAAACGGGAAAAATCTGGACTTTGGGGCCCTCTGGAATTGAACCCATGACATTGAGGATCTAAATCGCAATTTTTCTGGCAATTACACATTGTGGCCAATACGTCGTACAAATTTCATCTTAATCACGCTTGTGGTTTAGGCTGTGAATTTGTATCCTATCTATATCCCTATCTATATATACGAATGAATCCAGAGAAGCATCTATATATATTAGATAATTGAGAATAGCTTCATAGGTTGTTGTAAAAAAGTTTTACTAATAATTTATTCACATTACATCACAATTTGTTTTGAGAGATAATTTTTATCTGATTTTTTCACTTCAAAAGAGTTTGCTTATTTTTCACTCACAGTAATGTAAAAAAATTATGCTTATGGTTTATTCTATGTTTCTCTTTCATAAACATGGTATTTTCATCAAATTATTTTTGTTTTCATTATCGTACACAAATTTCATGGCCTGCACTTACTAACATAATCCCAGATTTCTATGGATTTAAACAACATAAGGAAAAATTAAACAATACTGAGAAAAATCACTCTCAAGTCACCTAGTGAAGATACAGAGTAGAGCTAATTCCATGATATGGCTCACGTGAGTACTAAGGACAGTGCGCTGGTTCATCAGCATGAACGAAAATTACCAATTTGGCTTTCACTAATCTGCACATGAAATGTATCTGTGTAATGTGGATACCAATACAGAAGTTGGAAGTTAGAAACTTGGGCATCTGGTAATTCATAGTTTAGCTGAATATTAACATCACAGATGATAAAAAATGACGTAAGCACTATGATCCCAAAAGTGGTTTGGTTGATGATTGGCTGGGAGAGCTATGTAGAGTATGTCAAAACAGTCTTTGCAGCCAAAATTGAAAGTCATCATTTGCCAAACTGCAAGCAACTAATTGGGTATGAAAAAGATCATGCTAAGCTACACTCTACGTAGTACACTTTAAAAGTGAAAAAATCAACCTCATCCTTTTTTTCATACCTGGATGTTGTGCATTACTACCAGGAGAATGAGTAGAAGGTGGAGTCAATCGTGGGCAATGACCAGCAGTTTCCTTCGGTACTTCTCTCCTCCTACTTCCAGGAACAACAAGGGCACCTGTGGGAGACAATCTGGGGGGAAGAGATGGTTCTGTAAGACGATTTGATGGGAATAAGTGATGTCTAGCATGAGGGGCCACAGGGGCTGATGGTACACCAACTGGAGCTACTAGACTTCGACCTGAAGTCCCTCCAGCTGAATCTTCTCCATCTGTGCTTCCATGACGCCATACTTCTACATCTGTGTTGGTATCCGACGACGCCCCAGCCTTGGAAGCAAGGACTTCGCATCGTAAGATATCGCAGTAGTCAGCCAAGCAAACAGCATCCTCAGCCTAATACAAATGTCAAAAGGATGAAAATTAACATTTCGTTCTTTTAACCGTAAAATTATTCAGGGGATACAAAACATTCAGAATGCTTAATTTGTAGTCTGACAACCACAATACTGCAAGTGTGTTTGTGAATATTTTAGACTTTAAAGTAGGTAATAGTATAAACTGAATTTGATTTTCAACATGAATATTGCTACTGAATGTCTGGACACTAAATGAGAGAAAAGTAAATACCTTATATGAGTACAAAGTATTTTAATCAAAGTAAGGTGCGTAAATCATCCAATATATATTTGAAATGACAATAAAATTTCTTTTTGGGAATGTTAAGACAGCCCACTGCATTAACAACCTCTAAAATAGGTTTAAATACAAAACAACTAACACTACCGACTATCACCTATACAGACAGTCACTTGATTAGCATTTTTGATCCAACGAAATCCACAGGGGTGGCGTTGTGGAGACTCATGATAGATGTTTGCTTTTTCCACAGCAATTTATTGTAATAATATTACTTAATTTTATGATTGTTTTAATTACTTTATGGCAATCTCCATTAGAAAAATGATGTCTGATGAGTTATTTTTATATTTTGTTGTTTTCTGTATTTTTGTTAGACTAGAAGAGTCAATTAACGCAAAGCAGGACCCAAGGGGAAACTATGTCTCTTGATTTCCATTTTTGTAATCTTTACTTATGTGTATGGGTTTATATGAGGAACAAATGAATAATAATTATTATTCAATCAATCATTGCTGTAGCTGTGATTGTTATTATTAAGTACACTGCTATGACGGGAAGTGAGTATCATTTTTCTTGCTTCTGTACTGCCAAAAACTGTACCTTGACTTATCTGAAATGTAAGAACTAAAAGGAATCATAATTAAAATTTTTACTTTTCCATGCAAGAGTGTAACCCAAAATGATAACTTGCGATTATGGTGAAACCACTGGCGTGTGATAGTTAAGAATCAAATGGCTATAAAAAAAAGTGATAGCCACATCAGCTGCTGTTTTTTGTAGTATCTCTTATATATAGAAGTTTCTCTGGAAGTGTATGTATCTATTATATAAAGATGCTTCTCCGGATTCATTCATATAGATAGCTATCATATAGCTATACAAGTAAAATGTTGCTTGCCTTCTGCAAGCATGTTGATAACACTAATTTCAAGTCGACATCATATCGAGAGGGTCCTTAAAAAAAAAAAGGCTTGAAAATATTCTTAAAATTCACTTTAATTTATTTGTCCGGCATCGAACCCGGGTCTTATTGGTGAACATACTATGTAGCACAACAGAAGATCACCATTTCTAACTATGTGTGAAAATTCAAGCAGAAATATTGGCTGCAACTGCCTCAAACGACGTCCTACTTTACACATATATTTCTTACGTGAGAAATGCTAATGTGCTCTGGCATTGAACCCAGGAACAGCATGGAGAGATTTTTTTTGGCATGCAGAGCTCTCACTGCACTAGCTTTATTTTGTATACTTCAAAAAAAAAATGAATTCCCCCAGTAAATAAATGTGGATTCTGTTCATTAGTATGAATTATATTAAATTACAAGATTACAAGATCTTAATCATGTTGTTGACATTATAAAATGTATATCACCATCTCCCTGTATGGTTTCGCACAACATTGGCACACAAGTGTTAACATTCATAAAATATGGCACTCTTGCCGCAAAAAGTTCGCCAACCCTGCATTAGATAAAACAAATAAATGGTGTGAAATGTGGAAGCTACATCTAAAATCCCAGAAATGCTCTGTAATGTCTATTTCCCTAGGCAAGTCCCCTATAGATTTTGTTTATACCTTAAACTCTACTCCTCTGAAAAGAGTCAACTCACTAAAACACTTAGGAATTTTAGTTGATTCTAAGTTGAACTATATTGACCATATCCAGGCTGTCAGAAGAAAGGCACTTTCGCTTATAGGGATATTATATTGTTTTACCGAAATGAAGCACCCAAACGCTCTTAGATTGTATTTCACTACCATCGTAATCCCGGTCATTGCGTATTGCTCCCCTATTTGGTCCATGTCAGCCAATACTAATATTGCCTCCCTCAACCAAATCTTCAATTTTTTTGCTTTTATCATTAAATGTCGTTTTCCCCATCAACGAAATACCAATATAGAGACAGCCTAAAAATACATTTCCCTAAAACAAACTTTAATCAAGGCCGATCTTTCATTAATATTTATTAACTCCCGCATTGATTCCCCTGAACTAGTTTCCTTATTTAGTTACCATGTTCCACCTAGAGCAACTTGACTAACTCCTCTTCTCCATGTTCCTTCATTTAGAGTCTCCCATTTTCCCTACTTTATAGACTTCCAAACCTTTTGAATTACCTCCTAAGACACCCTCAGTCTGTAGCTTGACGCATTCTTAAATTCTGTAAATAATTTTCTGCTTGGGTCGTGTTCTGCATATATATATGTTATTTTTAGTTTAATTTGTTTCAATTTTTATTTCGTATAATCATGTACATTTATATTACATTTTTTTATGTTAAGTGTCACTGTAAAATGGTTGCAGAACTGTAGGTGAAACTTTGAATAAATAAATAAATTAATTAATTAAAGCTCTGAAAAATTGAAACATGATATTTTGTTGTAAATTGTCCATCATTTAAGCACAATGGAGACATGCTTATGAAATTAAGATCAAAATAGAACCAAAATGAGTTACTGTGTCGATTTGGTAATGTACAAATATTAGAATTATATGTTGTTCTAATTTTTTTGATTGAATCACCGCTACTGAAATTCACTAGAGCAAGCAATAAGACACCACAGATGTGATCGTATCAAATTGAGATTCAATGCACCTTATCTTCAGATATCACTTTCTTCCTCATAATAAGTTACATTTGGGGTGGCAAATTTGCATTTGTTGTTAATCAGAGAGCTTAAGACCTCTTTTTAGAATAACCACATCGAAAGGGTTTGAGTTCCAGTCATGTGGCTGTATTTCACTTCTTGCTCAACCTCGGTTTAAGGCTTTCTCACGCTAAGTTAAATTAAATTTCCAACATCAATAGGTTTTATTTTGCCCGATTATCTATTTCTATATTCAAATAATAAATAATTTATATTATTATTTATCTAATTTTAACATTTGAATCTTACCCTTTTTCTTTCTGTATATTGAATGAGTTATGTTGCATTATTACAGATAATAGATATTAAAGAAAAAGAAGTTTCCAGAAGGTAAGTTCATTTAATGAATTGTATCCTAAGTAGAATAAATGTAATTTCACGAAATTCGAGGGACTCGAGCAGTTGTGTTCACACACTGTGTAACTGCACACACAGGCGTTCTCATCCATAGTGGACACTGGATGCATGAGATGCCAGTGTGACGCACAAGAACAGGGAACAGGGATGGAAGCGCGAAGAAAAAGAGCCAATCTCCAAGGACTCAT
This sequence comes from Sympetrum striolatum, assembly GCA_947579665.1. Classification (NCBI taxonomy): domain Eukaryota; kingdom Metazoa; phylum Arthropoda; class Insecta; order Odonata; family Libellulidae; genus Sympetrum; species Sympetrum striolatum. The sequence continues at coordinate 107,021,587 of OX388344.1, read as the reverse complement.
TATTTCTCAGTTACTCCTGAGTGAATCCATAACCATTTCGGAGGGTCGCTTACACAGTTAACAAATAAATTTTTATAATATTTCAAAAAATCAACAGTTTTTCTCTGCATCACATATAAAATTGTAGAAGCTTTTCTCAAATACCACAAAATATTTGATAAGAATGATTAGTTTGTTTCTATATATGATGCAACATTATACATACCTGTTTGTATTGAAATGTAATTAAACATGTAGGCATAAGCTTTGAGATGAAGGCTATATAGGCTTTAAAAGAGATGCGCAATTGCGATGGAAACCAGTGCAATTCTTACTGCGTTAATGTGATGAGGATGCCGATTCCCAAAATGGTTCTCGAGTGAAGTTTCGTCAAAGAAAGACTTTCCGCAGAGGGCACAACTCCATTGTGAGGGGCGGTGGCGCAGTTTAGCCTCCTGCTGTGGCCAGTAGATGTCTCTAGCAGGATGGAAAGGGCATTCAAGAGGAAGTCGCCTTCCCACTCCATACTTTTCTAAAACAGGCACCCATTTCTGAAACGAGAAGAGAGTATGTTTATTTAAGTTAAATGAGACACAAAATGGCTTAAAAATTTTCAGAGAATTCTGTAATGAAGAAGTACGAGTATTTATACATTAACAAATAAGTGAGTAATATGAAGAGGAAAATAAGTATGTTTTTATAAATTTGCAGTAGTTGTCACAGCGCATTATTACATTACTTTGATATGCAGCTGAAACAGTGACAATGCAGCATCTCAGACATCGTATAACAGATTTTTATTACAAATATCAGTAATGACTTTAAAAGGGTTTTCCTGCAATCAGTGGACTAAAGATAGAAAATGAGCTTCAACAATAATTCACAAATGAAAATGCATCCCTGACAATTCAGCTTAACCCTCGAGCGCCCACGGTTGCGTAAACGCAACCCTGGGAGCTCGAGGGTTAAGCATGATTAAGCAGATTTAGACCATTCTTGAGTTTCAACAATCTGCCCTTTTAACCAAACTTAAGATCAAATTTGTTAAATGCCTGTGATCATCCAAAGCATTTTCATAATCTAATGTGTATTTACGGTTAAAGGAAAGGAGAGATTACTACAGAATGTGATTTGTTGGAATAAAGGAGAATAGCATCTTATAGTTCCTCACTTAGGCAATTAGCCAACAAAATTTAACTGAATAAGCTTATTTAAAGAAAACAAAACAATGCCATTTAGGGTTCACTGCTTAAGTATGGAAAAATAATAAACAAAAAATGTGGACACAAGAACTAGATGAATATGTATCTAGCAAATAACTGCTTTCACAGGTCTAAAGCAGAAGAAATGAAAAATAATTTGCTAAGGAATGAATCGCTGATTATCATGGACTATTTGCCCACAGTTATTAAACATATTACAACATTTTCTGGCCTAAAATATACATATTTTTTACTATTGTAGAAAACCTTTTCTCCTTGATTCTAGATATGCCCTTCTATTCTCTAATGGATTATAAATTTGACAGTGAAAACATAGATGTAAAAATCTGATGTGGCCAAAAAATGACTTTATCCATATTTATTGAAAACAGAAGCCTATGCCGGTAATATATAAATAACTCCAAAACAATGAGTGTTACAGGAAAATGTTTCAAAAAAAGTTGTAGTAAAATACATTATCTACAACTTTTGTGTGTAAATGTATATACCTATATTGCATTCTGACAGAGATATGTATGAAAAACATCCATTTCTCAATACACAACAACTTCCGGTTAACCATTATTCAAGAATAATTCCTAAAAAATCAGCGTTACGAAGAAATGTTTCATACAAAAGTTGTAGTAAATTACGTTATCTATAACTTTTGTTTGTAATTGTATATACCTACATTGCATTCTGATGGAGATATTGAAGAAACAAACTTTCAGATATTGAAGAAACAAACGGTTAAGTGATATTCATCAAAAACTAATCAACTTTTGGCATTGTTAGGAAAATACTAAATATGAAGTTTGGAAATGATCGGATAATTACTTTTTAAGATAGAGCGCACACAAACTTTTTTACCACAGACAGGCATGTTCGGGAAAATAGCGAAAATGAGCTCTATGGGTCCCAAAACATCTATTTCCGTCAAAATCTGGAGGTCGATTTTTTTTGCGAATACAATACTTTCTCTATACTATATATGGGGAGAAAGTAAAAATGAAAAACTGGAATAAGCACACCACTGAGAAAAGGATGAAGAAGAAAAAATCAGTAAAATAAGGCTATGGCGGAAGGACAAAATAGATGTTTTGATGTGGGAAGTGCTATCCAAAGGGATGTAGCTTTAGATTTGAAGACGAGATAGTAACACAATTAACTGGTTTAAGTCACTAATGGTTGAACCAGTTAACAGAAAAACTTCTGGACTATGTCAACCCAGGCATAATTATCATATTGGAAGACTAAACGGAATTATTTAGAATTCAAGAATCTATGTAAAAACGAAATTTGGTTGGAAGCGGAAAAAAGCATTACCTTAAACCCCTTGGAGCAATAAAACAAAGAATAGAAAAGTCGCTTATGTAGATGGAATTAGTTCATAAATGATAAAGTAAGGAGAAAGAACTTTAAATACGAGAATTCTACTTCTGTACAACATGTGCTGGATGAAATATGAAATCCAGGATGAATGGAGGGTTGTCTCATTGTTTAAAAGGGAGAGAGGAGGCATAAGTCTCCTAAATACTTCATACAAGATATACTGCAAAATAATAAATAATAGACTACAAGCTATCTCCGATTATGTTTTATTAGAACAAGCTGGCTTCAGTGAAGGAGCGTCTTTTATTGACGATTTTCTTATATTATAACAAACTATACAAAAACAAAGAGAATTTAACCTCGAGACGCATCTAGCTTTCATAGATTTTGAAAAAGCATTCGATCAAGTCAACAGAAATATATTATGTTTAGTTATGGAAAGAAGAGGATTTCCTAAACATTTGATAAAAGCTACTCAGAGCCTATACACCAGAATTGCGATTGATAAAGGGAGACAGAAAATGCTATTAACCAAGGTGTTAGGCAGTGTTGCAGTATGTCACCAACTTATATATAGATGACCTTTTAAGGAAATGGAAGGAAGATAGCGTTGTGCCAGGCATGGAATTGGGACCTTCTGAGTATTTAAACACGTTGTTATTCGCTGACTACCAGGTTATTATACCAGATAGTGAAGATAAACTGCAAATGGTGGTTCACAAATTACATCAACTGAGTAAAATATATAACTTGAAATTTTCGACAGCTAAAACGAAAACGACGGCATTCTTAGATAGCTATCCAATTAGAACAAAAATTGCTATTGAAAACCAAGTACTCGAACAGGTAACCCATTTTCAATATTTAGGATGTGAAATTACTTATGAAGATGATAAAGACAAATAAAATTAACATATTCCAGAGGATAAGCGGGACAATTGGCCGAGTGGTAACGTGGTGGCCGAGTGGTTAGCGTGCTCGCACGGTATCGCTCCAACGGTCCCGGGTTCTAATCCCGGCTAGTCGGATTTTGCCGATTAGGTGACTGTTGTTACCTACCACTGTTAAAGTCCGGTTGATGGAAAAACAGATGGAAAAAGCATGTATTGCGAATGCCTAGAGAGAAATTTCCAAAGCTAGTTTTGGAATATAAAGCCATCAGGTAAAGTGAAGCCGGAACAGGCTTAAAGCCTAATCCTGGAAGGAAGAAGAGGAATAAAGTAAACACAGTTTTAAGCGGTAAGAGATTTTCAGCAATGGAGATGCTTCCACCATACATATGAAGAACTATAGAGTTAATTTTGGAAAAGTTCCGGATCAGTAGTTTTACTAAACTAAACGCCTCAATAATGAGAAGAACAGAAGCGAGTCAATCGTTGAATCACTTCAAAGTTTTATTTATCACAATATATCCCTAACATGGACGCCGATATGATTTTGTCACTTTAGAAATACTAGCGGTTACACTTTGAAGAACCTAATTTGTTATCAATTTAATTAACAAAACGATACCTTTTGAACAATTCTGCGCACAACTGAAGACTTGTCTCTCGGGCAGGAAATTTTGAATATTGTTGGCCCAGGCCATGGGATAAAGGAAAACAACAAAAGGACGAGTATCTGAAAGTATAAAAAATATAAACCTTTGAAAGATTAAATTACAATTATATATTAGGATTCAGCAAGAACAATGAATTATGCATATGCAGCATGCCAAAATCTAACATTCATCAATTCGAACGTTATTAAGGTAAAAATTATCGATGCAGGATAATACTGATCCTTGGCATTTACCTCAAGATTTAATGATTTGGTCCTCATTCATATTCTGTGAGAGAAAACTTCATAAACCTGTTTATTTACATGCACAGTCTAACACAGAGGTTTCCGGCAACTACACTGAAAACTTTGTTTAAGATCTATAGTTAAAACAATAGAAACGTGATAAAAACTGTCTATATTTCCAAATAATCAATTTAGGGAAAATTAATTCACTTCAGCTTTAAACGACACGTTTTCTTCAATCGCAATACGACAAAGACCAATCGAAACTAGAATTCTGGGTATGCTATATACTGACACTTCTGTTGTTACCTGCTTTCTTCTCGTTTCGCTATGCGGTATGCTTATCCATTTCTTAGGAAATTCGTTCCTCGTTTGTTTCTTACCAGAAGGACGAATCCAGGGGGGCGACTCTCCATAAGAAGGGGAGGTAAGGCACTTGTTCGGAGACTACCGCCAGTGGCGCTGTTAGTCGTCTGCTAGCGATACGGCTGCTACGCTTTTATAAATATCCCGTACTTTCGAAATTTACTTTATATTTATTTTAGGTTTGCAGAGGTATATTCCGCTGTAGAGAACATGAATAATTACAAGTAAAATATGTTCTTATAGGAAAATTTATTAAAACATTTCATTATACAAGAAGAAATACATTTTTCAACATAATGAATTTTGCTAGATAATCGGTAATCACAGGAAATATTGTGACGGCCGTAAACATTTACCTCACTGTACCCTGCCTATAATTATCGAACATACAATTCATAAACATTCACGCTTGTTTCAACGTAAATGTTGTACAATAAATTTAAAAGAGAAAATGCATATCGTGATGAAATTCGAGTATAATTTTCACAATTATACAAGTACAAAACTAGAAGACTTAAAAAAGCATAGGTATCTAGTTTTCCTTACAATGAATAATTAAAATGAAAATCCATCATAAGAGTCTTTTCCAATACAAGATCCATTGCACTACAAAAAGCACTTAAATATATGAAAGTATATTTCATAAGTAAGAAAACGGTGGCACATTTAATGAAAAGCACACTCATTGATCTACTAGATCTCACATAGAAATGCAATTAACATAAGATGAAAACATTTAATGAGAGAGGAGTTATAAAGAGTAGTTTCTTAAAAGTGTCCACATTATCCTAATTTTTATAAACTAACAACCTGTTTCAAGGAAAGAGGCATTGATCATCACCATCATCTGGTTAGATAAAGCAAACCAAAAACCAGACATTTGCATTCTTGAAATTTTGGTGTAGGGAAGGGGAAGATATTTCTGTAATTTTAGTGAAGGGTTGGTTGAGAGGAATTTAACTAAAATAATTAAATGTTAATAACTAACTATCAAGATTGGAAATTAATCATACTCCGTGAGGATCCCAAATTGCACAGCAATACTCAAGTAGAGGTTAAATAAAGGAAAGATATGCAATTTCTTTTACTTAAGATGAATATACCCTCAGAATTCTACCTGCTAACCTTTGCATCCCATTCTCCTTTCCAATTACACTTTGAATACGCTCTTTGAAGGAAAAAGTACTACTGATTGTAACTCCTAGGTATTTATGATGCATCACGAGTTCCAAGGGATTTCCTGAAATTCTGTACGGTAAGTAATTTGTGTCATAAAATAGCTTTTTGCAAGGATAGTATCCTTATAACAAGGAATGAAACCTGTTCTAAGAGAAAAAATTCAACTTCCTCTTACCCAAGTAACACGACATCGTTGGGCCAACGTTGGCAAACCGTTGTTGTCCACGGTTGGCCAACGGTATGGAATGGCACTCTGCCTCACCGTTTGCCAACCCACCATTCCCCTACGTTGGGCCAACCAACACCAGCCAACAGGGGCCCAACCGTAACTTCGTTGGCCCTACATTGTGCCAGCAAAGTAATTACTCTTTGCCAACATTAATGCTACTCTTTTCCAACAGGAAATGCACCTTTCATATTATATTTAAAATTACGCAGAGGTAATTCAAGGAGTGAAATAATAAATACCAAGAGATATACATAAAAAGTTTGTCATATATTTCCCAAAATGATTATATTAATTCATATTTACAAATTTAATAACAAATCCAAGAGAATGTTAAATTACAAATAAAATATTGGAAAAAGTTTTATATTACAAAATGTATATTTACAATTTTTGTCTTGATTCCAAAGAATACTTTAAGTACTTCCTAATTATATAAGTTATACAAATAGCTAATTAATTTATTTTAAACTAACTAGAGCCTCATCTGACAAAATGGTTTACATAAATAAGATGTTTTATCTTTGAAATTTTGCAGCAGTACACATTTAACAGCTTGTCTGCATGAATAATATAATTACACTGACGAGCTCTTCCTTCAAAAATTCATAATTTACTTCTGTGAAATGATTCTTCAAAGTAGTTGCTTTTCTATTGGAATACATCAGTGTAAAACCAATGAATTCACAGCTTTACTAACAGATTTAATAATTACAACATTCATAACATCACTGAGGCAGCGGGTACTTTCTACCTCCTAAGAGAATTGGTTTCGTTTCCTATGAAAATAATAACAAATTTGTAATCATATAAAACTCTCTATGGCCACACATTCTTGTTTTGGTATACAGATAGAAAAGTAAGGATACTCACCAATATTACTTCATTGTCCTTTCCAAGAAACAACCATGGTTGTTTTAACTGCAGTTTTCAGGTTCATCAACAGCATCATTTGTACGAAATGGAACCTTTAAATTTTCTGGTATTGTGAATTCAGGATCCTAAACTGCTGAATTGCTTGGGATTATTTTCTGTAGTATTTCATCTTGTCTTGCATATATCTCGTGTATTTTTTTCTAGATGGGCCAAATGTCTAGCTATTACATCAAAAGCTGAAAAAATTACATTTTAAAAGTTAAAATTATAGCTAAACTATAAGTAACATCACCCCTTAAAAATTATGAATATAAGAGAATCTACTAACTCTTTGATTTCAATTTTTTCTCCTTGAAGACCTTTACACTTGAAGTAGATGGTACTGAAAGTTCAATAACGTCAACAGTAGAAGCTGGAATAAAAATTGTTGTTGCAGGTAGACTAATAATACATAACAGATAGTGTAACTATATACAGGTTTCCTCATTAATGTATACATACCTATATTTGTGAGGATTGAACTAGCAATGTTATTCTTGGAGGAGATGGATAAGGCCGCTCACAGAACTCCTCTACTCTTGTAGTAGGTTGTTCTTCACTCGAATCATCTAAAATGTAGCTCCTAATTATTTACCTTTTACGGATTGTTGTGTCAGAAACAACAACCAATAAATATTGTGCATTCCGTTCTTAGTAGTCGAGTTGAATTAGAGAGATCATCTGAGCAGAGAAGAGGAACCACTACAGCACAATAACAATCAAAACCGCACATCCATTCCCGACAAGCGGAAATACCACTAGCATTACCTAGCGATAATATTTGTAAGTATAGTAAACTCCCGTTGAAAGGGGCGGCGGCCGGTTTGGATAACGAAATTTCTGATTAAACGAAGTCCCGCGTGAAACACCCCAAATTGCGTTAATACCACGAAATATGATCGTAAAACGTGCGTACGTAGAATGCTATTGATATGGTTGAGAAAAAGCCTGCATGTTTTTGACTGAAAAATTTGTATAAACGGGTTAAAAAGGTGCCAAAGTATGATTGAAATCCAAAGTTTTTAAATGCTTAATAACAAAGCTCGTTTATTTTGCATTCTTAATGAAAAAATCTGCCTTATTTGGCAGCAGGAGTGTCACGAGCAAATGACTAATGGGTCGCGATGGTTTTCGATGGGTGGGGGTGGGGTAGGTGCATTCGGAAAAGTTTGTTCCGATGTACGCGATTCGGATAAATGGGAGTTTACTGTAAAAAGAAAAAATGTCTGTACTGTAGGTGCGAAGCGGAAAATGGAATTCGAAATACCTGGAAAAAAGACGGAATGTAATTAAATGTTTAAGGTATTAAAAAAACTTTAGCTTGTTTATGTTTAAGGATAAATCACTTCCCTGTTTTCTTTCTATTGAATAAAATATTGTATAATAGAAACAAAACAGAGAAGAGTTCCTATACAAAATTTTCCCTCAATGGAAGAATCGGGTTTGTATCCTCACATCAGTTTTTATTTACTATCTATTTCCTTTCCTTGATGCCTTAAGTACGTTTCTCGATGCAAAAATCCATCACTTAATATTCGTTGGCAAAAATTAATCAACCCAATGTTGGCCCAGTGTTGGCAAAACCACCAATTTCTTCTCAAATCTCTGTTGTAAATAGTCCGTTGGCCCAATGTTGGCATTACGTTAGTTTTTCCACTAACCATTTGCCAATGGTGCCTACCAAATCCTGCGGTTGGCCCAACAACCTGTGTTACTAGGGTACTCACTGACAAGACATAAACATTACTTATCATTTACTATGGCCCCTTAACCCTTTGAGGACTGTAAGAAAACTGCAATTGAGATACCATTTTATTTTTCTAAATTCTGTTATTTGGGTCAAATTGTGATAACATGAAAATATATATCTTAATTGGACCTTCATTTTACTTATATCACCATAATAAGACTATTGCATTTCCCCCCCTAAAACTGTTGCTAGGCAAAATGTTTGAACAAAATATATTTAAAATTAAAAGAAAAGTTTGTCCTAAAGCAATGAAAGTATATTAGCAAGATATACATTTTATACAAATGTTTTTTTTTAGGCTGTGGACTACAACAACAGACTTTGAAATGAGGTCAACGACCTCACTTCAAGGGTTAATAATAAATAAGTTGTTGCCATAAAAAAGCTTGAGAAAAGATCTCTCTTTTTCCCGGCGCAGTTGCTGAAGGAATAGTTCTTGGGTCTCCAGCCGGGTGCAGGCTTCGGATAAAAGCGACGTTTCGTCTGGCTGAAGTTGATGTTGTGTCCTTCTTCAAGGGAGTGTTCTGCGATGGCCGATTTTTCTGGTTGTTGAAGACGAATGTGGCGGGAGTGTTCTGCTATTCTGGTTTCGATGGTCCAGCCAGATTCTCCAATATAAGCAGCCCCGCACTCGCATGGAACACGATACACTCCAGGGGTCTTTAGTCCAAGTTTGTCCTTTACTCTTGTCAGTTGGCTGCCCAATTTTCTAGGGGGCATGTGGATGGACCTGATGTTATGTTTAGCCAGTATCCTCGCAATAATTCTGGACACGGGGGCTGTGTACGGGAGGTAGGCAGTGGCTGTTGGTTTCTCCTCCGGTTCTTCAATCAACTTCAGCCAGACAAAAGTACTGTGGAAAGCCCCTTTGTTCTGGGATCGTAAAATTAAAGAATCGATTGAGATTCAACTAGAAGAGAACAACTTTAATAGAGACGAAGGATTCAGCCTACACAAAACGTAGCAGCCGTTCATCAGACAGATTGCCGAGAGACGACGCGTTGGCGCCAGCCAATCACAGAAGTGAAAGGGAACTGAGTCCCCCCTATATAAGCGGACCAACTTCGAGCACTTGCACTTCGTTCCTGAAGATGGCAACGAAGGATGTGGCCGAAACGTCGCTTTTATCCGAAGCCTGCACCCGGCTGGAGACCCGAGAACTATTCCTTCATAAAAAAGCTTGTTTGTTGAATAAAGCAATCTATCTGTTCATAAAAATTTTTAGTGTAATAAATTACTCTTTATAACTCCTTTCATGATGTAGTATATAGCTAGGTACCACAAAGTAAATGACGAATTAGTAAATAATATAAGAATTTTATTTTTACTAATTCTACACTATTTCTATTTTTACTATACACACTTATTTACAAATTTTGATATTCACTACTACAGGGGACAATTTGAATCCAGTTACTTCGAAATAAATTAAATAAATTATAGCTATAATCACATATGGCTTCATTGAAGCACACAATCCACTCAACCGAAAGGTGAATTTCAACAGAGGTTACAAATCACGATAGCTATTACATAGCTAGAAGTAACCACATGTCCTAGACCATAAAGCATGATGTGCCAGAGATAAACAAAAATCTATAAACAAATGTTCTTGGTATACTGAGTTATTTCAATTAGTCTGTTTTATTCTTGTAATTAGTGCAGAACTTGGTTACTTGGAAATAAACTTCCTACAGACATTCTGGCATCACAAATATCTTCACTGGACCACTAAATCCATCACACCATGAAAAGGTGAAATCCCACAGAGAGGTAACAAACAACAGCAGGTATCATAACACAAAGTAAGCAGCAAAATGTGATAGAACTACACATAAAACCAGTACACACAAGCTCTAAGTGTAACTAAAAATCCTAATTGTTCTGTTTTGAATCACTAAAGAATGCTTTACTGCCTCCCTTGGACGCTAAAAAAGTCTGCTGTTGAGTTTGGATAACCTGCATCTTAGGATGCTATTACACTTTATTGTTTCACTAATCTTATGTTTTAGTCCTTTAATGTAATAGCTGGGATCGACATATCATCATTATCTTTGAGATTTACACTACGTATAGGTAGTGTAAATTTATAAAGACAAACTTAACATCACAAATATGAATTTTTACCTTTTTAAGGGAAATATCCAACACAATTTCCGAAGTTTGCAACCTAGAACTCCTCTGCATTCCTAAAACAAGAATCCTACATCTTTATCTTCTGCTATGATATTGAGTGCCTATAAGATAAAATGTTAACATATAAATAACTAATCTTAAGTTTTAGTCCTTTAATATGACAGCTGGGATCGATAAATCATCATTATCTTTGAGATTTACACTACGTAAAGACAAACTTAACGTCAAAAATATGCATTTTTACCTTGTTAAGGGAAATATTCTATACAATTCCGGAAGTTTAGAGCTCCTCTGCATTTATAACACAAGAAGTCTACATCTTTATCTTCTGCTACGATATTGAGTGCCTGTAAGGTAACATTTTAACATATAAATAAAACTAGCAGGAATCTAACTTCAGATAGGTTATTCAAAATTCAATTTAATGGCATTGTTTCATTCACTAGTATTCATAACGATAAAACAGCGCATATATCATTATTATAGCATATTTAACGTCAATTTTCGTTTAGCAATAATAGCGTAACTTTAAGATGACAAAGTTTATTACAATTTTACCTACCTATCTCATCAACTAGATAGAACAATGTTAGCAAAAGATCATACACTTATCAATGTTACGTCATTAATTTACTTAATTTTGCTTTCCGCTAGGAAATTAGAAATATTTAATCTCAAGCTCATCGAAGAATAATCTTCATCTCCTTGAGATTCAAATTCTTCGCAAATATACTTTATTTTGCGATTAAAGATTGCAAACCACATTTGGGATTAAGACGCTTCAGGTAAATTCGCTTGATTCCTTCGAATGTTTGAACTAGGGCTGGGAAAAAAAATCGATAACATCGATTTTTATCGATAACTTTCTTAGCGATTCTTATCGATACGTTTTTAGCGTTACCGATTTTTATCGATTAAAACAGGCAGGGCATGGGCAGGTTTTTAAATTCAGCCAAATGATAAGCGATGGATTGCATCGATGTTTGTCTGATTAATTCGATAAGTTATTGATTTTTGATGAATTTAAGAACAGTCCGTTGGTTTGTTTGCTGTTTGACAAGATGGCTACTGTTGCATTGCCTTGTGGCGACTCAGTTATCTGCGCCCGCCGCCATGTTTGACGCGGACCACAAATCTAAAAGCAGACGGAGCCTCCAACTTTCAACCACCAGAGGGAAGAGATAAAAAAGGACGCTAGGCCCCAACGCGGATTGGCCCTACGCGCTCTCTCTCGGACTCTACCGTTTTGGCCCTCTCGGCTCTCGGCGAGGCATGACTTGTGTCCCAGCGCTCCTTGTGCTATTATAGTTCTCATAGTGTTTCTGTAGTTCTTCCTCATATTTGTAGTCCTCAATAAAATGTTTAAATAAGTTCGTGTAAATGTTCACTCGCGCCACCCTTCCCGCAGCCTATTAAACAAACTTCCCAATGAAAATTATCACTTTTAAAAATTGTAATGCTGTAGATTTTGATGCTATTTGATTTGATGCTGTTTAATAAAAAAAATAACACGGCTTTCTTCAATATATTGTGTCTTTTTTCTCTCCAATGTTTCTATATATATAGTACACCATGATTGAAATTTTTCTGCTAGGTACTATGGAGGGGGAAGTTATCAATATTTTATTGATAAAAATCGATAACTTTCCAAAAATTCTCGATATGTATCGATAATTTATTTACCGATTTTACCCAGCCCTAGTTTGAACCATTCTGGCTCCTCATTCGTGGATTTGTAGAGAGAAAGTTTATGTAAATCATGTAAATATTACCATATAATAATAATCATATAAGGTCAAGGTGACCTCTGTCATCATATTGTAGTTATAAAGGTTTTATTAATAAAGAATTATTTTATATTAACTTCATATTTACTCTCCCCTTAGCCCACTGTAGTACAAGTAGTGACACCGACCACTGCCTTCTATAGCTTACTCGTATGCTATAGAAGGCAGTGCACCGACCAACGACAGTGTATAGATAGACGGCGCATGACGTCACTCCGGCGTGACAAACATAAGCATCCCGGCGTGACAAACATACCGGAGCGGAGTGTCACGTGACTGGGGTCAATTTAATGGTGGCGTTTGAAATCTCGCCGTGCGTAGTTTGCTTTCAGCGAGATGAGACGTTATTTCTAATGAAAATAACTAACTGTAAACTGTCAGTATCTGCAGAGAATACATGGCCAGGCACAAACAAAACATAGTTATGGTACGTACTGCTTTTTTACCGGAGAATACTTAATTCGAAGTTGTGTGATAACTTATGAACGCCTCGCCGCGAGTAACGCTCTTCTAACGAACCAACCAACGAACTGGTAGTATTCACTCCCAGAAAAAAGTAAGTCGCACTACTGCCGACAATGAGCATGGAATAAGAATTTATAAATTATGTCACAGCTCTTAAATAATTAGTCATAATTTAAGGAGCAGATAGTGTGAGGAAATGTTCTCAACGGCCGAATAAGAAAAGCGTCTCGCTTATATCGACATTGCAACCTGTGTACCGCTTATTATTTACCTTTAACTTCCATAAGTGACTATTGTGACTTTTCATGTATCGAATGGAAAGTCACAATGTTGCAACATAACAGGAAATAAAGTATTTGAGGCCTTTTCAGGAAAAAATGGTGATCAACTCCTATTGAGTTTTCATTAGGTTGAAGTTGTATTAGGGTAAGGTAACCTCTACAAATCTATTAAAATCTATATTATATAATAAATCTGTAGAGGGGGTCGTGTCTGTACATTTATCCGATTTGAAAAAAAGTTGTGTTGCTGGATAGTAGGGATGTTCCAGAGTCCGAAACACCTTTTAGAAATTTTCATGTCTGTTGCAGCATCACTCAAATACTGTTCAACCGATTTTGATGAAATTCGTCATGATGGTCATTTGTCATCCGACTACCAACATACGCTACCTTTTATCCACCTAGCTGTCTCCAGTTTGTCCCCAGTCGGGGTCAAAAATCTATTTCACGCTATAACTCTAAATATGTTCGAAATTTCAAAATTCGTACAATATTGAAAGTGGGAGACCTGGGTTCGAGTCCCAGTCATGTCACAATTTTTCACTCCTTGTTCAACCTTCGATATTTTTAAATTCAAGTTTGTTAGCAAAAGTGCATCTGCAGCAACCATGCTTTGTTTATAGCAACACCAATGTTTATTGATTCTTTACGTGAAATTAATGTTTATCGTTGTATTAAATGAATTTTCATTTCTCATTTAAAGTAATTATATCTTTTTAGCTTGGTAAGTTGATAACTTTTTCATTCTTATTTTCCGATCTAAATACTTGTCTTTGCATTTACCGTCCCACCGTGCATTTAATCGTTAACGCTAAAGCATATATCAATCAATATCGTTGAAATATCCCTGAATTCAGTGAGTGCTTCCTTTGAAGTGTAAAGAATTGGATTTAAAGCAGCAAGGAATCACAATCCTTTTATACCTGACTGGAAAGGTAAACGAATTTTGTGCTTTTAGATATAGAATTGGAAATTAAACCAAGAAATGTTTTAGTGGATTATCTACAAACAAGATGGAATTGAAGCTTAATTTATTGCGTGCTCTGCTGTTGACCAAGAGGTTGTCGGCAGTGATGAAAAGTTCCAGTTGTCTTTAGATAGATAATCTCATTTATAACATTAATATATTCAAGTTACAATTTATGTAAACTGCACCACTGACATCACTTTTGGTAAATAAATTTGGTCAAAAATTAAGGAGCACTGTAGTATTCATTTAAACCTTCCAATTATATTATCCTGTATGCTTAATCAACTGTTTCCATTGTTTTATTGTAGATTTTATAGATTTGTAGAGGTTAACTAACCTTATATAACTTCAACCTAGTGAGAACTCAATAGGAGTTGATCACCAGTTTTTCCGGAAAAGACCTCAAATATTTCATTTATTGTTATGTTGCAACATTGTGACTTTCCATTGGATACATGGAAGGCACAATATTCACTTCTGGAAGTTAACCCTGAAAGGACCAAGGGGGGGCTAAAAAATGTCCACCACTTTTCTTTTCAATATTTTAAGAACTTAATCGTATTATACAGTCTTATAACTTCATTACATTGTAAAATATAGGTTGTTAAAGATAACTTTATGTTGATGCATTTTGTACGTTTTTTTCATAAATGTAATGAGAGCGGAAATAGGCGGTGGACACAAAATGACCCTCCCTTGGTCCAACCTGTGACATATTTTTGAACCAAATGGAATCATATATTTGACAAATAGTTTTTAATTTTTTTAATCATAACTTGTTGTTGATGTATAACTAATGGTGATTTACTAACTTATTTTCCGAATTAGAGCTTTAAAGCAGGTACCATAGAGAAGAAGCTTTATCATATGATGAGTTTTTTTTAATAAAAATTTCATTACTTTTATGGCAGTAGTACAATTTTTAGCAAGAAATATTACTTTAAGAAGATTTTAAAAATCCAAGAAGGCAATTGCTGAAGATATATAATGTTTTATTATTATTTTATCGAAAAAACTAAAGTGGACAATTTTTGACCCTCCCTTGTTCCGCGGAGTAACCAAAAAAAAGTCGGACCTTTGAGGGTTAAAGATAAATAATAAGCGGTGCACAGATTGCAATATCGATATAAGCGAGATACCTTTCTTATTCGGCCGTTGAGAACATTTCCCCACACTATCCGCTCCTTAGATTATGACTTATTTTTTATGAGCTGCGACGTAATTTATAAATTCTTATTCAATGTTCATACCGGCCGGCAGTGGTGGGACCTACTTTTTTCTGGGAGTGAATTCTACCAGTTCGTAAATTATATTATTTGTGGTAGAAATCGGTTGTTTTTAGTGCGTTACTCGCAGCGAGGCGTTCATACGTTATCACACAACTCCGAATTAAGTATTCTCCGGTAGATAAGCAGTACGTACCATAACTGTGTTTTTTTTGTGCCTGGCCATGTATTCTCTGCAGATACTGACAGTTTACAGTTAGTTATTCTCTTTAGAAATAACGTCTCATCTCGCTGAAAGCAAACTACGCACGGCGAGATTTCAAACGCCGCCATTAAATTGACCCCAGTCACGTGACACTCCGCTCCGGTATGTTTGTCACGCGCTCGCCCGTTAGGGGAAGGCGCAAAGCGCCATCTATATATTCCTGATCTAGGGCACCGACACGCAATCTCCAAGAAACTCCCTGAGAGAACAAATGAACGAGAGTCGCCTACTGGACGGATCGGACGAATAGTATGAGAGAGGAAAAAACATTCAATCGTATAAGTCCGCTCGTAGAGGCGCTAATAGTCGTCTGCTTCGCCCTTTTAGGAAGGCTTCGCCTTCCTAAAAACCGCGGCTTTAAAAAAAATTATTATCATTCTAGGTTTAGTATGCGAAGTGAAATCATGGAAGTAGGGTGTTGGTGGCAGTAGAGTTGATTTTCACGCGATAATACTACTTATATATAGTTCGCATAGCGGCATTGTTTTCCACTTTGCACTTTAAGATAACTTTGGCTAAAAGCAGATAGATTGAGTTGGGTGGGCGGGTTTCATTTAATTAAATCGTCTGTAATTATTGTCACAGTCTTTAGGGCATTGACTCCACCGATTACACTTTGAAATGCTACTGCGACCTATATAGGTTAGGACTGCATATGCAGTCTTAACTACAAACACGATTTCCCGTTTTATGAACTCATTTAATTGTCACAATAGTTTGCACTGTTATGTCATGATCAATTAACTTACCATTACTTTCTCCTAGTAAACGCAAACAATGTGACTTCATCTTGATCATATGTAAAATTGCATCCAGTTTACGTACCATTAATCTTCATTTTTGCAAAAAACGGCCACAGACAATGTTGAAACTAAGCCATCCAAGCATAGCCAATATAACTTTTGGTAAAAATCTCGAAAATTTGTTGTACGGAAAAAAATCATACCTCCTTCTTCTGTCACGCTACGATTATAATTATTGCTTCTATAGATACAGTAAATATTGCGCATTTAAAATAATAAATTACTCTACTGTCACTGCGTTTCTTTTGTAGATATAAAGCTTCGAAATTACCTTTTTCATTACTTATTTTTAAGCCGTTTATGCAGCTTTTTTCGAACTTTCACAAACTGCCGCTAGGGCTACAATCAACAAATTTCTCTTCTTACATACTGTTTCTCTTTCGTAAACAATACATTGGAAGTAATTACGAATCCCACCTTTTCGGGGTGCCGATGGGTTGAGTACAGTGGGTAGGATTCCTTTCTTTTAATTTAGATATTGGATTGGTAATATTACATTTTAAGAAAATTGAGATTTGTTTCCGATTATCCCACCTTAGCACCCTGTTTCACATCATGGGGCCCGTGAGATTGTAGGCAATCGGGATATTTTTGCTATTTGTACCATACTCTGACATTGCAAAGATATGAGACTCCTCGATCGTTGCGGCATCTGGTGACGAGAAGCGATAACTACATGCAAATATAATATGGCGGTCACAGATTTCGGTAGTTGTTGCTCATAAAGCACTGCCATTTCCACATTTTTCCTTCTTTTGCAAAAATAAAATAAAAGTTTTAATGCGCAAACTTCAATCGCGTAAATTTCGTCGAAATCTGGCATATTCTAGCGGGAGAAAAATATTTTTCCGTAAACCAGATCTTCGAGATATTTACCTAACTTTTCAAAATGCCGTTGCTTCTGCTTGGTCGGAAAGATAGATAGGATTGGATAGGATTTACAGATAGATAGAAAGAGATGGACAGACAGGACGGACAGGACCGACAGGTCTTCGATTACGAACAGTGCTGCTCCCAGGAGCTAGCTAGCGGCCAACTGCGGCGGAGGAGAAAAGTTGAACCACTCGAACAAATGACAAGGTATAGCCCCCATGCACCGTAGATACGGAGTAGTACGGGGGTGGGGGTACGAGTCATAAACATACGTATTGGTGTTCTATGTTATCCGTGTTACCTTCGTCATAATCAGTTATAGCATATACATGGTTTTTACTTATGACTTAGGTCAATGTTACAAGTTGATAACGCCAGAGGAGACTATTAATTTTAAGTAGATCCAGAGAATTTTCAATTCCCAGTGTTCAAGCATAGATAAGAATGGGAGGAGGAGATTTAGTAAGTGATTTTGAGTAGCGTTTTGGCTCCAACATATAGTGATAATTGAGCAGGAAAGAACTCATTCCAAGTGATGCCATATTTTCTAAGGACGTATAAGAGATTTGGATTTGTGAATTTAATTCATTGTGGAAGGAGTAATATTTCTCTGTATATGCTTCGAATTTCTTTTCTTTAAGATCTTATTTTTTACTTTCAGAACTTGAAGAAATCATGGCATCCGTCTACTATGAAAAACATGGAAAAAGTTTGGAAAGCCGAACAGAAGCATGAACAAGAAAAGAGAAAAATTGCTGAACTGCAGCGAGAGATAAGAGAAGAAAGAGAGAGAGAAGAAATTAGGAAATTTGCTGAGGATGGCGGTGTTATTGAGTAAGCTGCTTTATTGGCTTTCAGTTTTGGAAGTTACGCTGTGGAACTAAAAATTAATCTACTGTGAAAAAAAAAATAAAACGCAAACTGTACTCTTCTAGAAATTTACCTCTACTTTTATAAATGAATAATTTCTGACGTCGGGATAAATGATTTATCATTCAAGTTGTCGTTTCTCAACTGCCTTTAATCGTTTTTCATTTACCTTTACTTATCTTCTGACTAATTGTCAGAACCGGTGTCTTAAGCAGGATTCCCGGATGAAAGGTATCAAAAATAAAATAAATCTCTGAAATTTTTGTTTTTTAATTTATTTCGCTGTGGGCACTTTCGCTAGAACGACAAACATCCATGCGATATTCGACCTCATCCCTCGTTGCTTGGAGCATTTCAAGTGTTTCTGTGGCCTCAGCGTCCATCGCGCGGGTTTTCAGGTGCTCAATGCTGTTGAATTTCATATGGCACGCAACGTTCTTCACATACCCCCTCAGGAAAAATCTAATTGGGTCTGGCGACCTAGGATTCATTTTCTTGAGAGGTCCGCGACTTCCCAGGAGATTTCTCATGCAACTTTCCTTAGTTCTCAGTTTCTTGTCCTAGAACCTGATGCTTTTGCTTGTTGGAGGTTCACGTCCATATTGAGTTCTAAAACGACACTGAACAGCCATCACAGACTTTTATTCGGCAAGCCGCAACACGTATGCAACCTTGTGTGTCGCTTTGTATATCGAAAAGAGCTTAGAAAGATTCCCTTTCAAATGGTGAATACCGGACATGTGTATAATAAATACTTTCCTAGATAAAAGTTTATTTTTGATACCTTTCATCCTGGCACCCTATATTATCTATTTGTGTAATATTATTAGCTGTATCTTTCACCTTCGTGATATATTACAGAAAGACGGATGAATGCAAATTGGATTGGATGTACAAAGGACCTGGGGGCCTTGTTAGTCGGGAAGACTACCTACTTGGTAGATCAATAGATAAATCATTCGATCTTCTACAAGAAGCAGAAAAGGAGACAGTACAGGCTACCGAAGGAAATAGCAGAGGTGGGTGGTTTTGATCAGACAATCGAATGATTTTCCTGTCGATGTGCCTTTAAATACCCCACTTGTCGCTTTTGAATTAATTGCAACTCCCTTAAATCACCAAACAACTTATGTAATTTTCCTTCCTTCTATTCCTATGTTTTTTGACTGTCCATTTCAATCCCACCCTTTTCTATTGTCTCCATTTATTTCTTCAAAATCCTATTCGCTTCACATTCTACTTTTACTCACTTATTACTATTAGATAGAGCTTACTCTATGCTATTGGTCAAATTAACTTTTCTGTTTACTGCACTCTTCCAGCTCATAGTCTCCAATGTTCTCCTCTCCGTTCCATGTTTCACACCCATAAAGTGAGGCAAATAGGTACCAGGATTTAGCAGTCTTTTACTGATGACTTGTCACAAGACTCTTCGTTGTCACTTTCCTTGCTTACAGCTTTTCATATTCTTCTATTGTTTTTGTTCAATTTGTTGTCTGGTAAAATTCAAAACATTTTATGAAAGCCAAGGAAGAGTTAAGCAAAAGCTTAAATCCAAGGTTTCATTTTATAAGCACTTGCATCACCCCTATCTCATTCCTCATCTATCTCTCCGTATAAATCTCATCATCCCTTTTAGTTTTGCCCTTGTGACAACCTCTTATGTGACTGCCACTTTTACCTTTTAAGATCTTTTAAATCTCAACTGCATAGAATTGTGGTCAGAATCCTCTTGCCATTTGTAAGAAAGGGATTGTTTGTGAAGCATGTTGCCACCACCAGAGGTCCTCAAACACTGGTGTTTTGGAACATCTCTGATGGAGAACTGCTTGATTTAACCATCCCTTTAACAGATGTGGAATTTATGTGCTATGTCAATTAAGTGGTGGAATACCTATGTGTAAAGTGGGTTCAAGTCCCGCTCTAGTCGCTATTTTTCACTTCTTATCCTTGGGTTCTATTTCTAAACTTTTTTCTGTTAGAAAAATTTACTATTGGATATCTACACACTGACATTTTCCATTTACCATATAAGTCGACCTTTGAAGCCTAAAAAATCACAAAAAAACCAGGGATCGACTTATATGCCGAACATAAAATTTAATCCTTTACCACTGGGGGGTAAATAAGTGAAAGTGTCTGCTTAACATTTGTTGTACACAAACTCTCGCAACTCACCACAATTATGTCTTACTGATACTAATATTTGGGAAGTCGTAGATACGTAGGTATCATATATACAAATTTCATTAAGAAATACAATTGTGGCCAAAAATGAATTTGTGAAGCCCTGCAAACTAATTACAGCGAATTCAACAAGGAAATAGCAATTTCTTCCAGTTCGGAAGATAATCCTCATGATGATACACTCGCTGACGAAGCATCAATGTTTATGTCAAATAATGAAGATGGGGAATTTTTAGGGTTTTAAAATTACCACGTATGAGTTCACAATAAAAGAGTTGAATTAATAAACTATTTTCATAGCTTTAAAATAAATTTGATGCATATTTATTCTTCAAAAATTATATTCATTTCTTCACATGTATTTTTATTTTACTAAAATTTAATATATATTTCAATGTTTTTTTTACCAAAGAAGATTTATAAGCTTATCATAGTTTGTTTTTGTTTGTATAATCTTTATGATTTGAGTTAGCATTAGGAGTTACAGAAAGTTATTTTAGCAGTGTCATGATTTGATATTGCCACGCTATATTACCATTATTTCTATTATATATTTTTAATACCATTGTATTTCTGTTTAACGCATTTTTATTTGTGTAGCCTGAGTGATACCAGTGGTATAAACTTATGTGATTGTTAAGCAGAGATGAGAAGTTAACATGGCAGCTGAAAGAAATAATTCTAGCATCTTAATCTTATACTGTAAATATTCCTTAAGCCATCCTATTTTAATTGATACCATAGATTTTCTTCCCTTGAAAAAGAGCTGGGGAAGAGGGGTTGCCTTATTTTTGGGATCGAATTATACCCTGAACAGAGGTTGAAACCTGAAATTCACCTCAAAATTTTAGTGGTCAACTTATAAGCTGGCATACCAGGTATATCTTTCTCTCTCTCTTAAACTGTGTCAACCAAGGTTAATTTATATGCTAGTTTTTTCTTTCCGAAGTCCACTACTTCTCTGTAATTTAGATCTATATCCAATATCTTCTCTTTATCAAAGACATTGCAATACTTCACCATTTCTCTATGGTTATCATTTCCTAAATTTGTGCCGCTTGCGTAGAACGGCAGCAGGTTCCCCGAGGTTTGGGTTTGACTTTGCATTGAAATTGAAAATCTCCTTTTCAACCAACTGTCAATGCAGCAGTTCTGATTTATTCAACATAACAAAACTGGTATACATTTTATACATATTCTGTCTCTGATACTGGCTGTTCCAGGACAACAGCATTAGGGGTAGGGACGATGTGGCACGGAGTTGTGCACTCGATCAGTATGCGTGCCTCCCTACCAAACATTGAGCCAAGCCCCCGGCAGAGTTCTGCACTCGAGCAACTGGGTCTCGCCGTATGGTTCCGGTTCGTGTTTGGGGGTTTATAGGGATAGGTACAGCATGGCGGAGTTTTCCACTCGATCAGCATGCTATCACCTCCCAACCCTGACTCGACTCTTCTGGCCTGCAGGCCCGATCTTTATACTAGTTGCCTAAATGTAGGTAAAAATGACGTGAGGAAGCGCGTAGCAAGGGTGCTTTTTGGTTACTTCCAAACCGTATACGCCCACAGTGTATCAGCTGTTGGAGATTTTAAACCTCTGACTCATTTTATGAAGTCTCAGATTTACAAGCCTGTTTATTAAAATAATCTGCATTTATTCTTTTCTTGGAGAATTGTGTTCATCTTACACCCAGTGTGCACCGCTGTATAGAGTGGTGCTATAGAAATTCTAGGGAACATGTTATATGTTCGATGAAGGCAAACAGTCAAATCATTTGATCATTTTAATTTACTTATACAAATGCTACTTCATGTATAAATGTTGACTGCGGTGGTCTAAATGTTTGTAATAAGATGGTACTTAAGGTAATAAGAACACAGTGAGATGGGGTCCTATATTAATGAGACAAATAAGAAATTTCCTGTTCTGGGGCAACTATGGCCTCTCAGTTATTACTAGTTAATTTTGCCATTAAATTGATTGGCAAACTGACAAAAACGGCTTTGGAAAAGTTCATAACCTCCAAATCACACCTCTTGAGACTAGGAGAACAATGCCAATTGGTTTCATCCATAATAAATTGGTTTACCTCACGTTATGGTGATTTCCTCAAATTGGGATCAAATTGAACAATGCAATGAAAATTTGGTCCATTCAGTCATTGTTTTAATGTTTAAACAGCTTATGTATAAGTTATTCTTTATTGAGTAATAGATTAATGAACTAGTTTAGATTTAGATGAACTGTATTACATTTTAACGAACTAGGAAAATATTTCCTTGTCTCGCTGTATTTATATTAGATTCAGGGTGAAACTCCTTATGTTGGTAATGAGAATTTATTTTTAGGACTTGCTGGTAGATCGTATGATGATCAAGTGGATATAGCGAGGAAGCTTCAAGAAGACCCTCTGCTGTTAATCAAAAAGAAAGAATTGGAAACAAGGTCTCAGATCCTAAACAACCCTGTTAAGCTGAAAAGATTACAGACACTGGTAAGTACAATTATTACATAATTGATGCAACCCATAATGTTAATAGAGCAGAATTAAGCATAATTACACATTACCTCTGTCTTTATTGCTATTATCCAAGTTTATTCATATCTTAAGAAGTTGTAAAAATAATTACCGTGGTTTGGTTCTTCTAGTGAAAATATTTTATCAATTAAAAAATCTGTGTTCAAGTCCATTCAGCCTTTTCTGTTTCTCCTTGGAAATCTTTTTTGTTAATAACTTTTCTGCTGATTGCTTTTCAGTTAGAAAGTGAATATTTGCTCATAAAATTTTGACCTTAATGGGGAATTTTTTAAAATATATTTTTGTTGTAAATATTTTTAAAGGGCTAATTCTTTTTCAAATTTAAACTTCCCTTTTGTACTGCTTATGCGCTCTGATAATTTCTTCTAAATTGTGCCTTTTTAAAATTGGGTCGCTATTATAATTGATGAGACAATGTATCTGTGGAGAGAGAATTAAACATTTTCTAATCTCTACAGCTAAAAGAGAAGAAAAAGGATGAGTTAAGTAAAAAGGGCAAGAAAAAGAAGAAGAAAAGAAAGCATAGAGACAGTAGTAGTAGTGATGAAGGAGTTGATCTTGATAAAATTTTAGCCAGCAAATATAATCGCCTGAAAGACAAACTCAGTAGTGCGGAGATGGCAAAGTTACTTTGTGGAGATGAAGAGGACGAAAGGAAGAGCAAAGGAAGAAGAGATGAAAGCTCATCAACAGAAGTTAATGAAAAAGCCCACGGTTCCCGCAAAGGATATGGACTACAAGTAAGTAACAATTATTTTCTGTAAAGTATATATAGTTCATAAAGATAATCAATTCATTTATCTTTAATTTGAGCACATAACGAGGAAGACGACGATGATAGGACATTATTTAGTAACTGATTTTCATGTATTTTTGCAAAAAGAGGTAATTAAGATAATTAAAACTGGACACGTCATACTTGCTTCCCATCGCTGGCGCATCAATACAATTGGTGAGTAGAAATTATTTCGCGACTCAATCTTTGTATTTCCGAAACATCACAACATTCGTTCGCTAGTTTTCTCATAATAACTTGCTATCAACCATAGCTAACTGTCTGTTCCTCCTGGTGTTTTTATTTTGTGTGTCTCGTTGCACTAGAAGATTACCCAATCGTTATTTTGAACTTATTAATGTAATTATAAGTACTTTAAATATCAACAAAGGTAGTTATCAATGGCTTACTCCGGCAGCTATATAATTTTTGAGAAGTGCACCATCGTCAAACTATCTCAGGGAAACTTTTGGTCGATGATAACAAGAGCTGCCTCATTGCGCTGCTTATTACACACAGTTAAGCAATGAGGTGGCGGAAGAAGAGGCTGATCGGTACATAATTAACACACAGCCATACAAAAGTCAATTATTTGTCAGTGTTACGATTATAGAGATAAGGTGGACCAAAGGTTTGGGCTCATTCGCCATCTATGAAAGGGGAACTTCTAAAGTAAGAACAGTTCAATAAGAATAAATATATTGAGCAGTACCTAGATTATCTATTAAAGGACATCTTTCAGATGAAATCGAAAATACAATGGCATGCAATGATTAATAAGTAAAATACTGACGGAATGCCCATCGAGGGTTAAAGATATAGCTTACTTTTCTCTTGTTTAACACTCTAAAATACTGCTGTACAATTTGGGGACCACGTGATGTAGGTTTAATATCAGATTTGGATATTGTCCAACGTAGAGCAGCTTGTTCCGCAAGAGGAGAATTAAGTTTTGACAGTTATGATAGAACCCCTTGGTTGGAAGTTACTCTAACAAGGGGAGACTCTCATTTCTGTCCGGGGAATGAAAATTTTTGTGGTTATGGAGGAAGTAGAGGAATGAAAAACTGTATTGGCGTTTGTCTAAAGGGGCATTAGTTTTGTTGCAATAATTAATTGAAAATTGACAATCTGAGTATAGGCAACCCACATTGCACACCCTCGGTAGACCCTATCTGCAAGGAATAGCCTGCTGTTTTCAAGTAATTCTCAAATCTTATTTTTATTTCTTTTGATATATATTTTTCTTGTCCCTCACTGATAGACGTAAGGGCAATATTTCCATTATTTCACCCGATATCCGATAGAATAACATTATTTCAACCAAATGAACTTCGATGACAGGGAGCCACGCTAAAATAATGATGAATGATGGTTCGTAAAAGTGCTTTCTCGAATCATTCGGTATTTTTTGGTAATGGTCTATAGTTATAGCAATCAAAAATTTCCCTGCTGAAAAACAGCATATTGCTTTGAGAAATCATGTCATAAGAGTTCATTATTTTGTCTTGAACAATCCAAGGTGGACGAAGACGTCCACATTTATTTATTTCCGAATCCCCCCTCCAGTATCCATTTTCAGAACCATTACGGTGGTGGGCTTCAAACAAAAACAAGGGACTAACACATAAACAATCATTCCCTAACAGGAAAAATCCGATTAGCCGGGATTCCATCCCAGGACCGTGAGGTAGGGGCTTTAACAGACTAGCATGCTAACCGCTGTGCCACCAAATCTTAGGAGAATGAGTTAGGGAGCTCTCTCAACTACTACTCAAAGAATCATTGAGGATTTATGAAATGAATTAATTACCTTTATGAGCTATAATTACATTAATAAGTAGAAAATACATCAATTGTGTAAACAATAGCTGAGCCAACAATAATGGGGCTGCCCAGCGAAGACATTGTTATGTGATTATTGGGGAAGCGGTATAACACATTATGAAGCATTGTGGTGGGCATATAGTCGTTGTTTTGAGCTCAAATTAAAGCTAAAAAATATAGTACTTATTTATAAAATATAATTTTCCTGTTTGTATGAGTGTAAGTATTTTTACACTCATGGAACAACCTTACTTCTCTAGCATGTTTCCAACAATCGCCTCTAAATTAAGGAATTTATTTATGACTTCCTTAAATACAATCCAGACCGCCTTTTCACTCCTTGTCATGCTTCATTCGAACTCTGTATCCTTCATGACCTTTCAGATATCTGGGCCAATGAAAACATCTTCTTTCAGTTTGGCATCCGACAGCATTGAAAACTTTTTGCAAAGGTACTTAAAACAGTTGCCATCCTTCGGTAGTACCTTTAATAATTGCTTCATCAATCCTAACTTGATTTACAAAGGAAGCAACAGCACATTTTTTGGATATGGTTAAACTGTTTCTGATCACAGTTTTGGTCCCAGGTTCAAGAACTTGTCTTTTTGGCCAATCTTTTCTAACCCATTGTTCAGCTCTGTCACGACTATACCACTCACATAGAAAACAAGATACTTAGTGTATTCGCCTTGTTGCCCAAGAAGCATTGATATAACTTTCATTTCGCTACAAACAGTCCAGTCATGGTCTGCATATTTTACTTTGTTGAGAATTAGTAAAAGATTTTCATACCGTTCTTTCAGATGCACAGAGCCATTGCACAGATTTGCACATATCACAGCCAATTGGCACAGATGCATATTGACTTCCGTGATGAAGAAGGACAGCTTTAAGACTCCTTTTAGAAGAGTCTATGAGTAGCCTCCAATCTTTTTTATGATGCGTGATTTTAAATTGGCCCATCAGTCCTGGAACGTCAGCACAATAAACCAGGTCATCTTCTTCCTCAAAGTATTTCACGAATTCTTTTTCGCGGTTCCTGTACCAGTAGAAAGAGACACCTTTGGATGATAAATTTTTTTCCTTCAACCTGGAACCAAAAGATTCAACTGCTTCTTTCGACAGATGTAGATCTTGAGTCAGATCATTGAGTTCCGACTGAGTGAATGGTTGAGGTGCATCGCTGGTACTCGGAATCTGATTCCTGGGTTTCGGCTGTTTCTGAATCCGAGGACGAAAGTGTCAGTTCAGACGTGATTCGTAATATTTCTTTGTGCACCTTTGAGCATGTATTCGCCATACAAATAGCAAAAGTCGTCAGGCAAATTTACACAGCCCCTTGAAGCTATGCTATTCATGTGTTGAACGCGAATTATTGTAATTGAAAATTACAAGAAAATGTGATGTGATGGAATTTTTTCACTATTTTTTCTGAAATCAGCACATCAAAATACATAAGAATCAGTTTTTACTTTGCTTGTTTTTTTTTCATCGCAGGCCTGTGTAATTGGTAGAGCTATGTGAAATCGGCTAAAAACTTTGACTGCATCTTAACAAAATTTCGTTATGTGAGTCTGTGACATGCAAGTGTTTACTGTATCATGTAATTTTTATAATGCTTGTTAACGTTTCAGGATCCTCTTGGAAACCAAAAGAAGTTAACGAAAGACTTTTCTGATGGAGTAAAGAGAGACAAAAATGACCCTGTGAGAAAGAGAGGTGCTGATTCATATCGATCTCCCAAGAAACTGCTTTCCGAGGAGGAATTAGAAAAGCGCAGGAGGGAAATGATGGATAATGCCAGGTGAGAATTGGTTCAGGAGTATCTAATGGACATTTTTATATATTTAATTTCAGAAACATTTCTTTTAATTGTAATGAACATTGTGAATATTTAAGTTTATGGCTCTGACGTGAGTTTTCAGGAGAGTCTATCCTAGAAAAATATCACCCAATTACCAAAATTAGGGATAATATCGTGGTCTTAGGTTGTGAAAACTATCCATATTTTTTGTTGGGTTAGTTGTGCTAAGGACAATGATTAGCAGCTGATGAAGCATACCCATTGGTATCTCTCTCCAATTTCTTTGAAAATGCGTATCTCTGTTTTGAATTAGTTACTGTACCTTTCTCTTAAATAATCCCTTTCATTCTATCCCAAAATAACGAATGGTTTTTCACCTCACGGCTGTATACTAGAGATCAGCAAAAGCGTTGTTGAATGAGCAACCCTTCCCCAGAGAGGGATGACTCATCAAAAAACGTATTGAACCAATACATCATGAAATTCATCATGAAATACATCATGAAATACATCATGAAAGTTATGAATCATTCTGATTCCAGCAGCATGCTAATTTGGGTCTCTCTCATATTGTGAAGCAAGTAATGAAGTTTATAAGGGTTACATTTTGTTGCTGTTGATTATTGAAGGCATTCTGAACATTATGTCGCTTAATGAGTTTCTCGGTTATGATTTGGTCCGAGTTGGTAAATTTCATGATCTTTTAAATTGATTTTTGAACAGCGACAATAGGTGGAATAAACGTCTCTGGCACTTATGTATGGAGTGCAAGTATTAGTCTTCATTTTTCAAAATTTTCAGTTTTACAATCAGAAATAAAAATGAATTTTACATGCTAATCACTCTCTTCCCTTTTCCAACATTTTCAATAGATATCAGGATGTAAATCTAACCTACGTGTTGAGGTAACCTCTCCCTCTCAACTCTTAAATAGTAATGAATTTCAATAAATGTAAAATTAAAAGATTTAAAAATTTGGTTCTTTATTTATTTGACTGTTTATCGTCCCAGAAATCCATACTAAAATAGATCCCTATGAGTCTCACTGGTCTTCGCCACACAATACGGAAGACTCAGGAGACGCCCCCACCCTTAGGGTCCATTATATAACGACTGGCAGTAGTGGAGACCTCACCTGCCAAATGGCAATATCCCTGGGAAAAACAGCGGATCACTTGACTCATTAAAAACGTTAAACAAAGCTCCCCTGCATCCTTGCGGAAAATACACGTTTTGGAACTCACAAGATGATTTCTACTCCTGCTAACAAAAAACCTAGTCTCACTCTATTTTCAAAAATCTCATTTGGTTTGAGGTATTTCTTTGACTGAGCTCCACTTTGGATGCTTTTTGGACATAATATTTCAGAAGTTGGCGAGTCATTACTTTTTGCAAATTTGTCCACATTATATCCTTTTAGATATTATCAGGAAAAAAAGTATTCATAAATAAGTTGTTCATCAGATATTAAAGAGGTTATAAAAAACTGATTGAAATTAACTGGCATTTTCCATGCCATATTTATTCAGTTTATTAGAGAAATTTCTGGAAAATACAAATCCCTGTATTTTTACATAACTTTTGTCTATAGCTATTAAAAATTTGATTTTTCTTTATTACCATCATTTTTTATTTGGTTGGTGGTTTATTTGGCACCTAAAATGTATTTCCTATATTTTCAGAAGTCATTCACGTAATTCACTGTGGAATAATTATGTAAGAGATATTATTCTATTTGTAATTTCAGTGATTCACAAGTTAATTTTGCGGCAATTCTAATATTATTTTATGATTTATTGTTATAGTACAGATTTAATAGAAGTAACTAATGATATTATAATCCAATAAAATGTTATTAAGTTATGAAACTCCTAAATAATTCATTACAAATTGGTAACCATAATACTTCATAATTCTTAATAAATTTAATTGCATATATAGCAATTTAGGGGCACTTGGTCAAAATAATTGACGTTATCTAATAATACAGAGCCAAGTCCATTCACTTTGGTCCAATGTATCTCAAAAGAGGTGGTTAAGAAGGAGCTGGCGAATCTGCGGCACATTGCGGAACAACAGCCCGAATGCTGTACCGTTGATTTATTTATCTGCCTCTGTAATGGCATACTTTCTCTCTCTTGGAGGAAACCTGCATTTTCTTGAGGGAGGAAAACTTTTAAGCTTCTTTAACTATTTTGAATAGTTTTAATTCTAATTGTAACACATTCCTGAAAGGGATTCCTGCCCTTCAATATTCTAACTACTGATTAAATTATGGTAATTATTCCTTAGAGTAACACAAACTTTCATTATTATCAAAATATATTTTTTTTAAGATTAAAATCGACGGAGGTGGCTGTAATGTTGTGGAAATCCATTCTAATAAAAGGTAGACAGATGTACACTTTTTCACAGGTTTATTTAAACGACTTCCAGTTTCGGTGGAGCTCCACCATCATCAGGTCAACACAAAACCAAATTTCAACAAACCCCTCCTGACTTTCCTATATATACCATTGTTTGTTGAAATTTGGTTTTGTGTTGACCTGATGATGGTGGAGCTCCACCGAAACTGGAAGTCGTTTAAATAAACCTGTGAAAAAGTGTACATCTGTCTACCTTTCATTTTTTAAGATTGTTTTACATATCCATCATATACCACCCCTTATGTTATTGCTGGAGGGGTATAATTGTGCATGTTGTGATGGGTTAATTGTAGACAAAATAACTATACTTTGTCACAGGCTGGATATATTGCTTGAAAATATCGTTTTTTTTTTAATTAATGAATGGGAAATTCATAAATAAACGCCATTGGTCTGAGAACATGATCTTGGAGATTCTGGAAAATAATTATATGTTCCAGAATCTTTGACCGCAACTGTTTAATGTAGCAATTTCTCTTTGTTTTACCTCTAATTTTCAAACATCCAAACTGTTTCCTTCTCGCTTTGTAATCTTAATAAATGTAATGTAATCTGTAAATCTGCATATGTAATCAGACAAAGAATAACTGCAGGGTTTATGAAATGCTTATTCATCGAGATACAGAAAAACAATGATGATTATGCAAACCTTTACATAAATACCATTGTACAGTCCTGGCCAAAATTAACGGAGCACCAGCCGTAAGGATCGCTAGGGAGGTGCTGCGTTAATTTTGGCCAGGAGTGTACATGCCACTGATAACTCACAAGATAAGTTTCGGGTAAAAATAGCTTTCGTGCCCCTGGATGCCTTTTTTAAGTTGCACTGGAGCAAATTAGGCAAATCCTTGGTACACATACCCCTGGTTAGATATGCACACACACACACAGATGAATTTAAAATATAGTGATGAATTTATGTTTCTAAGTAATTATTTTCAAGTTGCACCATTCATTTCATGCAAATGATACTTTTGAAAAACCTCGATTGTTTTTATAATTTTTCGTGTTATAATTGGCATTTACTTTTTAAAATATTTCAGATGGCGGGAAGAGCAGAGGGAGAAATTTGTACACAAGCAGAGAGAAGAGGAAAAAAGAGAGAAGAATGCTTTGAACTCACAATCTTACGACCCTTCATTCCTCAGGCAAGATATTCTTATGTGGAAAGGATAAGTCAACTGCAATCATTGTGTGCTTTCCTTTCTAGTTATCCTCAGTGAGAGCCAGTGGGTGATGCCACAAATTCTCTTGCCTTGGCTCTCAATCGAAGACGAACAGGTTCTAGTCTTTTCAACTTGATCATTTTCCTTTGAGTATTAGTTATTATCCACTGACGTATCGAGAAAAAATTGGAAGATCATATGAGTGCCTGAAATAATTCTAAATGCCCCATTATATGCCAACAGAAATAATAGAAGGGAGAAGCCATGTTGGTTGCTCATTTGGCTTCAGAGGAAGCGGTCCTAGGTTTGATTCCCAGTGGGAGGTGCGAAATGATCTCAGCTGTCCAACTATACTACTACTAGAAATAATAAAGTACAGCAAACAGCATAAAAAGTTACCACCTAAGAAGCAACCAGCATAACTCGAGAAGGGCGAGTCTTTCAGATTCTCTGTTTTGAGCGCGCTTTTCGTCTTCCTCTTTATGCCTGGCACGTTTTGAAGGCTTTTGTGATGATATATATTTTATAAATACTCTAAAATTCATTGCTTTTGCTGCGGTAGAAGCAGTATTGTATTATGAAAGAATTAAATTCGTATTTCGTTAAATTGGCTCGAATCTCGCGTGTAATTCGCTCTTCTTCATAAAATATTCGACATGAATTACTTTGGCTGCTCATATTTCTTCCTAACATAATATTTTCCATCAATGCAGATTTAGAATGAAATTGGTTATTTCAGTTAATGCTCCACATGCCCGCAGGATGAACGTTATCATAAAGATTATGCTTTTTTATGATACAATAATTAAGAGAATATGAACTACTGTAAATTAGGTCAACAGAAGAAGGGGAAATTAGAAACAAAATGTAATAAGAATAAAAATGGAGTAATAGTTAAACAACACCTGCTATTACAGATAATGATATGTGATAATGGAACTCAAATAGGAAATAAGTTGCTAGTTTTAATTGAAAACGAATTTGTGAAAGTAGCCAAGTTGTTTGGACACCATTTACATTTGCAGGGATTTTTGATTTAAATCATTTACATAGTAGCGCACTTTATACTATATGTGAGATGATACCAGTATAGGCCATCTGTCCTCACTATAATCTCGCAATAACCTTTTCACCACCTTGCTGCGAAAATCACTACCGTTGAGAATAGGGTCATGTCGTATTTCATCATGTAAATCACAGCTAAGGAATATATCTCATAATTATTGTCTATAGTTATATTCTTGAAGGATACCCAGCGGAGGGCTCCAATCATTTTGGACTTACTGCTATCGAACCTGTAGTCTTTTAACAAACCGCTTTATATTGTATGTGTGAAAATTTCTTTTGAATAATTAAATCAGAAGGACTAGTCGTGCAGAGTCGAGTCAAGCACCAAAAGAATTGAATAATATACTTGTAATTATTTAATTCCTTTCATTTACACCTTCTCCGTAAAAAATGTTTGAATGCTTAAACGATTAATAATTTCAACATTGGAAAAAGGTATGAACCAACAATTTTAGACATAACTCCATTTTTAAAATACACACGTAATGCACTCATGCATGAAAAATAAATTTAAATCTGCTGCTAAGGGTTTCAGCGGTCAGTCCCCTTGGGTGCTATTTCTGCTCTCCTTGTTTTCGTCTACATAACGGTATATGAGTGCCATTCATACTGGGCTTCTCAACGAAACAAAGGTAGCTTCTCCGTGGGGGTGAGAGAGGAAAGAGGGTCTTCCATGGAGTGGTCACAGGTCACTTCTATCTTCAGTTCATCTAAAATTCGAGGCATCTTTTAGGGTATTTGTATGAGAAGGAAAATTGCTTGAAAATGCCATTCTTAGATGTGGACAGAGATATAATGAAAAGTTGGCCAATGAAGGAATATGAATGGTGTACTTCACGGAGACGATGATAGCGCAGATCGGAATGGATGACAATCTTTCTACAGAAAATGTTATGGATACTAAGGAAAAAATGTTAATTCCCTTCAACTTCAAGGCATACATCTGCAAAAAATGAAGATAATATTGTAAACAGGCTCAGAGGTGATGTGTAAAGATTCTGGGATGTATGCTGTTTATAAGATCGAGAAAATGGTTCAATTACAAGATTGAGAAAACGATTTAAGCCATTTTAAGAGAAAATAATGCAGGTTAGAAGGTGACCGGAAAAATATTTTTTCAATGGTTCAGCCAGAGAGAATGTAAATGAGATCAACCATTCTAAAAAGTTCCGATTTTTGTGGCAGTTTGCAAGTTTCATTTTTCTTACCTACTGCATTTGGTGTTATGTGAACTTACTTCTAAAACGTTCATTTGCATCCAAAATTCATAAACCATTAACAACAGACCTATCATAGTTGAAATTATTTATTATCAATGTAAATTTATTTTACTTCAAAAATCATTGGCATCAAATGCATAGGATAGGATATAATCACGTAGGCATATAAGGATATGCATACAATGCTCATACATTCATGCATATGATTAGAGCTTCCGCCAGTTAATCCCACATAAATGTCGAGCAATTCACACATTCAAATTTCTGCACCTTCAAGATATCGTAAATGTCTTCCTTATCTTTAAACCAATAAGTTTTAAGGAAGAATAGGCGAGGCTTGGAAACCAGCATTAAGATTCAGCAGTAATAGATTCCCCTGACAATAGGAAATATTTCCCAAGAAGGGAAGCTTTACCCATCTTATTTAAGAGTAATTATGGGTAATGAGTATGAGATGTCAGTATTTATAGTGCTGTATCTGATAATGGCTGATGGATTAAACTGGCCTCTCATTAAAAAATGAAAAGGGAAAATACAAAGCCTAAATTTTAATTATTAAACGGCTTTTACCGATGTAAGGGCAGCTCAGATTGATTACGCCTGATTTAGTAGTTTTACTAAATGTAATTTCCGTAAAAATATAGTCATAGCTATAAGAACAATAATGGCAGAAATAACTAAGGACAAAGATTCACCATTTCTTATATAATGCTGTTTCACAAAGTAATGGCTTCTGCAATCAATTTGACTATAAGGAAATTATTCAGAGAACTAGAACCAAAGAAAGCTGCATCCATTGCGAAGGAAATTGATTCCAATCATCGGGAAGGGGTAATCTGAAGATTATTGACATTCTGGGCAGGCAGACATGAAAATCTGTGAAAATCATTGGAAAAATGCTGCTGTGAACGGTCTCCCAGACTGCCCATATCTCGGACCCTCTCTGCTTTCAGCAGTAGAATTAAACATATATTAACCATAGAAAGATCACTCCCGTAGAAACTTAAGCTTCGGAAAATGCCAATTCCAATATTACGTTCTCAATATTTACATTCAACTTTTCTGGTTTTTTTTGCTATTTCTTCTATCCAGTGATTTTCATAAACCTTCGGGATATCCTCACAAATCAATCAAAAATATAACGGGAAAATTTAATAAATAGCTATTTGCGTAAACTAGTGTTCCTTTGGTTCTTTGTTATTACTATCATTGGATGTATAGGGTTTTCAATTCTTTTATTTTATTAAATGATAGACACAGTTATTATTTTCGTAGATTTTACAAACCTTTAAAATTAATTTAAAAAACAACAGAAGCAAGTGAATACATTTTTCTCTCAGTGTTGATGATAGCCAAAACATTAAACTCATCTTGATTCACTTATAAAATTTGCTAGTCGATCTCACCTGGTTTATAAAATACAAAATAAGGATGTCATTTAAATACGTATTTAAACTGAATTATAATCGTCATTACTGTAACACAGTTTTTCCTTTCCATTCTCCTTTGGCAACGAAAGGTTTATCTTGCCCTTCTCCCCCACCTATTTCGTTTTATCCTGTTTAACAGTTTTCCAGGAATTCTACCCTTTCACTTGCAGGTCGCACTTTTGTTCCCTCTCATTCTTTCTTCTTTTTCCAGGCACATGCCGTATGGAGGATCGCGTATTTATGTAAATATTGAAGATGGTGCTAGTAAGCGTCAAAGCTAATTGAGTGAATTTTTCTACAGTGTTGTTATAAGGATAATTTAATTTTACAAATTAATGGATTATACAATCTATGAGTCATGAGAGTAAGGGGAAATGGTAATCTATAAAAGAATATTCCTTATATAAATCAATCGAATGAGCTTTAACTTTGAGGAACTCCATAGGTAACTAAACACAAGGAAATGAATAACTTCGTCAAAGTTACACGACTTTTTGTGTGGAAGTTGTGGAACTTTTATTTCCTTGTGTTTTTTCCTTAGTTATTTCTATTGATAATAGAATGATTTTCAGTTGGGAAAGTTAAACGAAAGGTTTGTAAAAGCAATCACATTATAGTAATCCACCGAATCATGCACATATCTTATATATAAAAATTCAGCCTGCGTATGTTTGTGCCTGCAAAACTTGAAAACTACTCGGTCCATTGACTTGAAATTTTTACAGCAAATTTCATTCAAATATTTATACGAAATATAAAATACGAAAGTATTTCTATCGTAAAAAATGGTGACACTTCGTCCTTGCTTCGATCCCAGACGAGTCAAAGCATTTCCGTAAAAAATGAACATAAAGTTCATTTTTGACGCTGCAGACTTCATTTCTTTTGCATAATTAAATTAAAAAGAATGGTCACACGAGATTGAGACGAGAACCAATAGCAGAGAAAAGGAATAAAAAACCTTATTTTGGTCATGTATTATTGTTTTCGAGATTTTACTCGGAATACAAGAAATATTTTGTAAAATTTGTGAGTATAAACAACTGGTCCCCCTGACAAAAAATGCCATTGTTGAATCCAAGATCCTGCGTTTTGGCCTATTTGAAATTAAGAAGAAGAGAATAGTTGCTGGTTTCGTTCTCATTGATGAGCATAATCAATCGTTGAAAGTGATTTAAATGATCAATTTTCGAAAAACAAAATGTGAGTTAATTTGATACCGAATGTTGTATTCAGTGAAATTCATTTGTATCGTTTTGGAAATGATTTAATAATCTGTCATCGAAAATCAAAGTGAGAGTAACTTTGTTTGATTGCTGTATTCAATTCGATTAATTTCTTTAGTTATTTTCCAGTTGGTCATCATCAAATACAACAGTACGTGTTAACACACCAAATGTTGTGGCAGATAATGGATAGTTGTAAATGATTTTTATATATATAACAAAAATTCTCTATCCAAATGCGAGAGCCGAGCTAGCGTAACTGACCATGTCCTCCATCTTTCTTTTCTCTCCCTCTCTTCTCGAGAGAAAGGCTCGCCGGTCCGAAATTTGGACTTAGTTTTTCTTGGTGGGTCAGGGGTGGTAACTTTCTTTTGCTGTTTGCTGTACTTTTGATTGTACCTTCAAATAAGCCAGTGATTATATTTAACCTTAGAAAGGAAAACATTAGATTGAGAATTCAATTTACCTTAATTCTTATGTTGTTAAATGTTATACAGTAGAACCTCAATTTTACGAAGTTGAAGGGACCCAAAAATTTTCACTTTGTAAAATTCGGGCTTTGTAAATTTGAGGTTTTCTTTCAAGCAATCGAAATCTCTACAATACAAATCCAGTTTCAGTAGCACAGTGCATAAAGTTAAATGGGATTGAAAAGAAGGTAATATTTCAATAAAATTAATTATACATCCAGTTTAATGTTTAATACAACAGAAAAAAATTCTAAATTTTTTAAATTTTAAAATAATCATCAATTTTGTTTTGTTTTTTGGAAGTTTCAATGAAAGATGAGGTGATTTTCTCAATACCTGAAAGGTAAAAATAGAATAAATCAGGTACACCATGAGTAAACATTTGAAAATTGTGAAGCACTTTTATTGTGTCTTAATTCATCCCTTGTAGGGGGGGAAGGTGCTTCTGGGTCATCTTCATAGCTTGTAGAAGAGCCTAAGTTCACTTCATCCTCATCTCCTTTATCTTCACTAAATTCACTGCAGTTATGCGTCATCACAAGAGAGTAACACTTGACATATGACTCAGCATGAGAGGATGCATCTAGAATGTATTGATTTAGTGGTGCCATTTCTTTACTAAGGAGGTCCAGTAGTGTGGGAACCTCTACTAACTCCTCTGTCTCTATAATTGATGTGTCACCAAAACCAGCTGATCTCCTACAGTTAGAAATAGTGTTTGCAGTGACACTATCCAATGCCCTGGTAATTCCTCGTACAGCATGGAGTAATGTCCATGGAGGCACATCAGAGGCTTGATCTGCAACAAATGTATGTGTACCAAAGCTCTGTTTACAGAAAGCTAAACTATGCAGGTCTAAATTTGTCAAATAATTATGAGGATGAAATCAAACTAATTTCTGTTACAAACAAGAGTCACAAGCTCATTCAGGAAGAAAACAATAGATATCACATGCAATTCTCTGTGTGCACTATAGTAGTAGTAGTAGTAGCAGTAAGCGCTTGGACAGCTTAGTTCATTTTGCCCATGTGCTCCCACCAGGATTTGAAATCAGAACTGATTCCTCATGAGCCACGAGCGTTACTCACATGGCTCCCCAGGAGCCAATGTGCAGTATATTTCCTTCAAATTGAAAGGATTTAAAAATTAGACTACGATTATACTGATTCCCTTTATAGCATAGACCTTATTTCAAAGCCTAGGAGACTCACTTAAGTGAAAGTGAATGAAACTCACAGCCATGAATTCCAAGAAGCTAGCTCGTAAATATTTTAAGTTATTTCAGAACTTTACTTATGTTAATTTGATACTCCCTCTTTTTTATATGCGTTCTACTACGCTGACGTTTAGCGGTGATTTTCGAGAACTACTTACTCGCGGGTACTTTAAATGATCTTGTCGCGTCACAAATTCTTGCCTAACGACGTAAAACGCTTTTAATTAATAAATTACGTATTAAAAATGCATCAAAATTTAAGTAATAGTGACGTATTACTACAAATTTAGTATTCTTTATTTAAACTGATTTCTGTGACAGCTGCAACGAAGAATTGCAACGAAGAATTTCCACAGGAATGCTAGTATCAAGTAAAAGGTTTACCGAAGTCCTGCGATGGGGTTGCGACGGCTATCATATTGTTAATATTAATTAATTCCAGAGAAAATATGGAGGTCACAAAGGATATATATATATATATATATATATATATATATATATACATATATATATATATATATATATATATATGCTTGAAGCAACTCGGAGCTCTTGATTTTGCAATCACAACTGGTTTCAACTTTTCAGATCCATCTTGGTTACATATCAGCATTACTGTAGCCTTATCCTTAGAATTTTTACTTCCGCGACATTTTTCACCACGGGTCCCGAGGGTGGAGTCAGGTAATGCCTTGAAAAACAAACCTGATTCATCCAGGTTGTATATATCTCGAGGGAAATATTTAGACACAATGTCATGTCATACTTCATGCCACTGCTCAACGTCTTTTGTGTTGACGCTATCTTCTTCTCTGCAGATTTTCATTGAAGTGATTCCGTATCTTTTCTATCAAGCCACCCATTTGAGGCTTTAAAGTTGTCGCACTTCAGTTTAAGAGCCAAAACCTGAGCCTTATTCAGAATTGGTCCACTTGTAGGCAATTTGCACGCACGACACTTCAAAAAAAAAATTATACGGCTGCCTATCAAGTTGATCAAATTGTGACGATGAGACGTACTTTGTTTTTAATGATGTTGTTGTGTGACTCACATTTTTTTCACTTGAATTGACGATTGCAGCCAATAATGTAGATAAAGAAATGCCATACTTCCGAGCAATTTCTGTTTTTCTCTGCCCGCGATCATGTACTTCCTTGATAATTGACCTTTTGGTGACCAAACTCAGGGACTTCCTCTTTTTCTTGGTCAGCGATGTTTTATCCATTGTTTTACTAATAGGCACAGGGGATATCACAACACAGGCCACCTCGCGCAGAGAGTGATTCTCACTGAATGCGCGCGACTTTTCCTCGCTTGT
The DNA here is from genome assembly GCA_947579665.1 of Sympetrum striolatum. Classification (NCBI taxonomy): domain Eukaryota; kingdom Metazoa; phylum Arthropoda; class Insecta; order Odonata; family Libellulidae; genus Sympetrum; species Sympetrum striolatum. Next base: position 106,982,504 of record OX388344.1, on the reverse strand, counting down.
ATATGTTTGTATCCCACGAAATTTTCACATTTTTCCATCTAAAATACATGGGATGAGGGTCCTCCCAACATAGACGATCTGGATTCAGCTACTCCTGTTAACGGCGATCGTCACCCCATTGTATTGAGCTCAGTCCGTTGAAACCATTTGAAATACTTCGTAAAACCGGGGTTCATTCACTCCTAGGGACCGGCTACTCACTTCTTAAAACATGAAATCGAGGTTTTACGTAAAACCGAGGTCATTTTACATGTACAAAGATCGGGACCGGAGGAATGGTTCGTAAAACTGTGTCACTTCGTAAAATCGAGGTTCGTAAAAACGGGGTTCTACTGTACTTTAAAGTTCAACCATTGGCAGATTTTAAAAATTTTAATGGTTTCAGTATTTTATTGAGTTAATATTCTGAAAACTTGTTGTGATTCCTCTGTAAAATTATTTTTCTTGTAATATATTGCGCTTTATTTTTATTTGTTAGATATTTTCCTTATTTGACTTTATTTTCCCCTTTTAGAAACATCTTCTATTTATATATGGTCATATCATCAGCATTTTCTATACTTTTGGTGTTCTTTACAATCATTTTACAATTTGCATTTCCTTAAACAATGAGTAGAAATTTGGGTCTTATAAAAAACATTACTATGTTATAACTTGAGTGTTCCTTCATAGTTCTTTTTATTTAAATATGGTTGAGATAATATAATTTTATGGGGAAATATAATTTTTGCATGAATTGTCCTTCTATCGTTATTACGATGTAATTGTATTTTCTCAGGAAACAACTGTCAGCTGCAGCCAGCAGAGGATCTGTGGAAGGCAGAATTAAATCCAATATTAATAACATCCAAAGATCAGGAGGTGCCATGGACAAAAACTTTGCAAGGAGATAAATTTGGAATTACTCATTGGACCAAATATTTATGATTTATGAAGACTGTTGCTGACCTTGTATTTGAAATAGAGAGAAGACTCATTCACTTTCATTAGTTTAAATTGCTTTTGTTCCAGAAAACGTAAATTATTTTGATTAATTGCTGTTGCATATTTATTCTTGGAAAGAGTTACACAAAATAATGGCTGTATAAATATAGAAACTTCCCTATTAGTACATATTTGATTTACAAGGAGGGATATTACAATTTCAGCTTCAACTTACCATTTTCCTTTTAATTGCATATAAAAATGTTTTCCTTTAACAATTGCCTGATTTGAATTTATGGAACCAAAGTCACAGACATCATCACTGATGGAAAATTGAATTTGGACTGTGTCATTATTGTTTGAGCCTTTATTCGGCAAAGTAAAGTTTATGGAAATTTTTTAAGGTACTTCCTGGTAAGTATAAGTTGAAATTCAAGGAATTGCTGGAAGATCCAGTATCCAACAAAACCACTGAGACATCTTCGAAGATTATCCTTGGTTAAGCACTAGCTCAGGACGGATTTCTCCAATTTAAGATGCTTGTGACGATTTTTAAGAATTATTTTGAATCCCTTCCCAATACTGTGGAATCTTAAAACCCAGCTTGTGAGTAGAGATCATAAATACATTTCATACAATAAATTTACGATTTCCCGTAGGGCCATTCCATGCCAAGTGCTCTGGTGGTCCCCACTTGACCTTCACGGATATCAATGAAATTTTGTATGGACGTTCACACATCCCTTATAAACATATATTAAGTTTTACTTTTGCCGATGGTATGCTTGCTGAGGTATAGTCGTTTGTTTAACCCCATACTGCAGCCTTCTTCAGTACGACTGTGAGATTTCGGTTAACTTCAAGGCATCTCAGGGGAACATTTTATGAAGGAAACAAAATTTGGCTATCTTGTACATTTTTTTGGCTGGCCCAATAAATTGCGGATTGATAAAAATTAAAATTTTAGCTTTTTATATTTCAGGAAGTAAAGTCAAACCAAGTCAAGGCAGATAAAGTCAAAAAATCAACGTGAAACTTTGAGCATGATAACATATCAATTATAGGCTTACGAATAGTGGCGGATCCAGGGGGGGCTATGGGGGCTGTAGCCCCCCCCAGAAGTCACAGTAAAAAAAATGTATCATCGTTCATACTATTGAGATGTGAAGAAAATATTGTTTATTTACAACGATAGATAATAATAAGCATAATTCAAATATGTATACAGAGTTTAATTTTATAAAATTTCTTACAAAAGTCGATAAATAGAAAATGAATCTTTAATCTCAACTCTCAAGCCCCCCCCCACAGCTCAATCCTAGATCCGCCACTACCTTTATTCATACGAGTAAAATGTAGCTTGCATACTGCAAGCAGATCGACAACACTTATTTCAAATCGGCATCATATAGGGACGGTCCTCAAAAGAAAAAAAAAAGATTGAAAATTTTCTGTAAATTCGCTGAAATTAATTCGTCCGGAATTGAACCCGGGTCTTCCAGGTGAACTTACTATGCAGCACAACAGAAGATCACTATCTCTAGCTATGTGTAAAAACTCAAGTAGAAATATGTACTGCAACTGCCTCAAACAACGTCCTACTTTTCCTTTATATTCCTTGTGAGAAATTTTAATGTAGTCTGGCATCGAACCCAGGAACATACTATTCTTATCTAAATTTTTTTCTTAAATGGAGTCTTAATATACATCTTCTAGCAAGAACTTCCTATCATACGGATAAGTGCATGAAAAAAATAATGAAAACTACACCAATGCGTTATATATGGGAGATATATTTTCCACCCGGCATCGAACCCGGGTCTTTCTGGTGATAATTATCATGCAGCACAATAGATCATCACCATCTCTAACCATGTATGAAAATTCAAGCAGAAATATTGACTGTAACTACCTCAAACGATGCCCTACTTTTCCCTTATATTCCTTATGAGAGAAATGTTAATGTGCTCGGATTTCGAACCCAGGAATAGTACGGTCTTATCTAAATTTTTTTCTTAAACCAATTCTTACCATGCATCTTCTATCCTAGCACGAACTTCCTATTATTTCGATAAGTGCATCAAAAAAAAAATAATGAAAAACTACCTCAATGTATTTTAAAGGGCAGATATTCACATCATCCTAGCATCGAACCCAGGATATTTTCCTTAAAACACATTACTATTTTCGATAGATCCTGACCATATATATAGGCTCCTAGAGTTTTGTTTCTCTACCTATCTGGTAAGTATTTTTTTTCAATTCCGGAAAATCAAAGCTATGCATTTAAATGGAAAAAATCGGGACTTTGAGGCCCTCTGGAATCAAACCCATGACACTGAGATTCAAAATCGCAATTTTTCTGGCGGTTGCACGTTATGGCCAATACGTCGTAAAATTTTCAAGTCAATGACGCTTGTGGTTTAGCCTGTGAATTAGTATCCTATCTATATACCTATATATATAGATGAATCCGGAGAAGCATCTATATATAATAGATAGTTTTCATTATGCATTCAGATTTTATGAATAAGTAAAATAAACAAATGTGAACCTTATTCTGTTAAACGTTATTTCGCTCATTTCGCCGAATGTTGTGCAAATTCTGCAAGTCTGAAAACTAATAACCTGGCTACGGAAATAGTTTCTAGGTTGCAACATCTCCAGTATCGGTTCCTTATTTTTTAAATAA